>OX155957.1:32896688-34209182 GCA_944548615.1 Micropterix aruncella | reverse complement strand
ATATAAATATATATATATATAATTAAAATTAAAATTGAACACGGCCGATATGAGCATTAGCATTTTCGTACTGCTGCCCAACTAAGTGCCAGGACTTGTTCCAGGCACTTATTAGGCAAGACCTTCCAATATACTTCCCTAAAAACATCAGGAATGTTCTTAGTCAGTCAATGCTAAAGATGACATTCTATGCACTTGCACAAACGGTAATTACTTACGGACAGATCGGCTGGGGTGGCGCTGCGGTAACTATTCTTGATTTCCTAATAAAGGCCTAAAAAGACCTAATTAGGGTAATCAATAAGAGGCCTTCCCGCTACCCTTCCGATATATTATTTAATGAATTTCAAGTACTTGACATTAGACAATTATATATACGAACAATAGTACTTTATTATAAAATAGTACTGTATACTGTTGATATTATATATTAAGTAATTAATCCTTAAATTTCTTCAAAAACATTAAATGGGACATCAAAAGCTATCCTAAAGAAGTTTTTGTTTTAAAGTTGCCATTTTTGACAAAGGAGTTTCTGTATCTTGGTCATGAACTCAAGCCAGCATCTCGTCTTGATCTAATTTACAAAAGAGAAATACCCACGCCAATCGGCTGTAATTTAATTCAAATACCCCATAGAATGGCATTTAAATTGGCGTTATTTAGTGTACTTGACGACCGTCTGGACACTTTCATTCCGACCGCGCTTGTAGATCCATTTTCGATGATTAACCCCAATTTGTCTGGCCTCTATGCTGCTCGTGCCAAATCGTCTACGTTTATCCAGATCGGCTGTCTCCGGGGGAGTTCGTCGAACCGTCATCGCGACCAGACGCAAACATCATCTAACTAATAGTCGTTCATGCCATGACATGTCGCAATGCTAGCTCTGAATAACAGCTGATTGAAGGCCAGTTCAGAATACAATAATAATACGCTTCAATTTGACTACATTATTATTTTCACACTTGATCCCCCAGTATTCTACGTAGTTGTTGAAAACCTTTCCCAAAGAGGTAGAGAGTGATCGTTTTACGCAAATTAATTTTAGGGAGCATAGGAAAGTACATACAGGTGTTCGGGACCTAAATTCTTTTTTACGGGGCGATTCTGTGCAACAAACTGATCAAGAATACCTGTTGTTTCTTTTAAAAATTCATTCGTAACGTACGTAGCCGCGTCGATATACTGGTTTCCGATACTTAAAGATGACGACTACAACGGGCGAACCCATCACCTCAGGAAGTTTTAACGATAATAATCATTCTGTCTCCCGCGAGGTGACCGTAGTCTTTGGGACGATACAAACCTACCGTCTAGCAGCTACAAACCCGACAGATTCCAACGCCTTACGGCGAGGCACTAGGAAGGTAACCCACCGGGCCACCTCGCCCCCGACTACCGATTTTGGCAGGATATCTCCGTCTGGATACCACCGTCCTCCCGACTGGTTACAGGACCGAAATCGCTTGCGCGGCCTCTATCTGTTGTATAACAGCGTTAATTCAATAGAAATTTATCGCGGACCTGGGCGTCCTTTGCCGGTCATACCACTCGGTTTCGGGTAGCCTAGAGGTCGTTCAAGAGTGGCATGACGACAGGTCAACATTCACCCCCGCTGTTTAGGAGACAGTATATGTTTATACTCTTTATTGTGAAAAAATGTCACAATGGGCGGGTTTATTGTCATATGACAATCTCTTACAACCAACCCTAGTATTGCCACGTGAGTATCTGTCCGCCTGAGTATTGCCACGTGATGTTATAAAAGCTGGCCACCTGTAAGATAATTGTCAATAGACATTAAGGTAGGCCGCTACTATAAGGGGTATAAACGATAAAAATCGAAAAAATAAATATATTGTATTAAATATTTTTTGAAAAAGCAGCTTTAGTCCAACTTTAGTATACCTACTACTAATTTGTTTTTATCTGTAACAAAATCTTAAAACAAAAACAAAAAAAAATACGCAGTTTTTCATGTACAAGTAAAGTCCAAACATTGTAACTTTAAAAAAAATATATCGATATTTTTTTTATAGTTTGGTTCAATTTGTTGCACAGAATAGCCCCATTCAAAAATAGAAATGTAGGTCCCATATATACATTTTATGGATTTAAAGGATATTCTTGAACTTGGGCAGAAAATCTACAATAGTTGGAAGTTTGACACGTATTCGTTTACTGAATATACCATACAATAACCATTTCATAACAGCCAAATAGACGCGGAGCACGCGGGTGTAATAATACCTGTGGTGGTAACGGTGTGTATTTTAATAGATGTTTCACTGCTTATAACCGGGGTTCTCAAACATTTAAGTCGTGACGTTCTTAAGAGAATCAGACTTTTCTCACATTATCTCAGTTATATAATATATATCCTCAGCAATAGTGTGTGGATTTTTGCAATTCGCTGCTCTATATGCCACCTTGAACGAAGCCATCGAAGCATTGTTTGACATTTACGTTTGCTTAGTGAAAACATGTTTTTGTTAGTGCCGATATTTTTCTGATAAAATATTCACGTGGCTTCTCGACCACTTGCCGACTCATCATACTTGACCGCCTTATCATACATCATACGTACATCGTTCAAGGGTCCGCCTCATCATACTTGGGCTCATGCTTTTGGATGACGATGATTGATTGACCAATTTCTTTTCAGAAAATAATATTCTCAGCATTAAGCAATTTGGTTTCCAAAAAAATCTTTCAACCCAAGATGCCATTGCTAATCTCATAAAGAAAACACTACTAAGCCTTGACAATAGCAAAAAAACAGTTGGCATTTTCTGTGATCTCTCTAAGGCTTTTGATTGTGTAGAACATTCAGTTCTACTAGAGAAACTAGAACACTACGGGATTAGGAATAGGGAACTAGCGCTCATACAGTCCTACTTACAAGGTCGTACCCAGATTACGCAAGTGGGAAGTAGCAAAAGTACCCCACAAAGTATCTCCAAAGGTGTCCCTCAAGGCTCTATACTTGGCCCCTTTCTTTTTCTTGTTTATATAAACGACATCCCTGATTGCATTAGGTCAGTGGATGATGAGATTATCCTATTCGCCGATGACACATCCCTTCTTTTTAGCGATAAAAATAGAGACGAGCTTGAAATAAGGATTAATGAAACGATAAATAGACTTGCTGTCTGGTTCCAAGTTAATAAACTCTCGTTGAATGTTTCAAAATCTAAAACAGTGTGTTTTTCTTTACGGCCGTCCGACTCTAATAATATAGCCTTATTCTTTGGAACAGACGAATTGGAAAATGTCTCTTCTACTAAATTTCTAGGTTTGCAGATCGACCAAAAATTGCAATGGTCCGATCACTTAGAAGAGCTTAGTAAAAAGCTGTGTAGGGCTGTTTACGCAATAAAAAAGATTAGAAATTTATGCGGCTTTGAGGCTGCTAAATCTGTATATTTTGCTTATTTTCATTCTTTGATGACATATGGTCTAATGTTTTGGGGAATGGCAGCAAATTCGAAGAGGATTCTTATCCTTCAGAAAAGGGCTTTACGCAGTCTTTACAGAGCTTCTCCAAGAACTTCGTGTAAGCCGTTTTTCATCAAGTCGGGAATCATGACGATGTACTCGTGCTATATCCAACAAAATATTATGTTCGCTCGTAAGCACATATCGGATGTCCCGGCGAATAGCGATTTCCATCAACACAATACAAGGAATAAATTTGATCTACATCTAAATCGGCACAGGCTTAGTAAAGTGCGCAACAGTTTCCTTCATCAAAGCCTGTGTTATTATAACAAGGTCCCAACACATATCAGAAGTCTTGGAGAGAACCAATTTAAAAAAGTCTTATTTAATGGCCTAGTCAAGAATCCTGTATATGACTTAAGAGATTTGGATAATGCTGAATTCTTATTCCAGAGCATCCTAATGTAAAATAACGGATAATTCATGATAATCAACTTTGCCAAAGAACGTAATTTTTATTTTTATTTTTATCGACGACGGCTGTATTGCTAGATTTGACAATTAACTTAAATTTAGATATTTTTAATATACCCTCATCTATTTTCTTGACCATCATATTATTGCCTTGATAATTATGACTACAGACATTGAGCTCTTTTTTTGATCAGCAATTCTGATTATTAGATTATTTTCTATTTATCAATGGTTTTCAAACCAATTATAATTTACTAAAATTAATTTATATTGCCACAACTATATAATGATAGTTAATATTCTTTAATTAATTACATTATTTAAAATTTTAGAGACAAAGACGCATCCAAGTGTAGGAAAGCCTACCTACTGGAGCAGAAATAAATTGAAATTGAAAAAAAAAAATTGAAACGATAAAAATCGAAAAAATAAATATATTGTATTAAATATTTTTTGAAAAAGCAGCTTTAGTCCAACTTTAGTATACCTACTACTAATTTGTTTTTATCTGTAACAAAATCTTAAAACAAAAACAAAAAAAAATACGCAGTTTTTCATGTACAAGTAAAGTCCAAACATTGTAACTTTAAAAAAAATATATCGATATTTTTTTTATAGTTTGGTTCAATTTGTTGCACAGAATAGCCCCATTCAAAAATAGAAATGTAGGTCCCATATATACATTTTATGGATTTAAAGGATATTCTTGAACTTGGGCAGAAAATCTACAATAGTTGGAAGTTTGACACGTATTCGTTTACTGAATATACCATACAATAACCATTTCATAACAGCCAAATAGACGCGGAGCACGCGGGTGTAATAATACCTGTGGTGGTAACGGTGTGTATTTTAATAGATGTTTCACTGCTTATAACCGGGGTTCTCAAACATTTAAGTCGTGACGTTCTTAAGAGAATCAGACTTTTCTCACATTATCTCAGTTATATAATATATATCCTCAGCAATAGTGTGTGGATTTTTGCAATTCGCTGCTCTATATGCCACCTTGAACGAAGCCATCGAAGCATTGTTTGACATTTACGTTTGCTTAGTGAAAACATGTTTTTGTTAGTGCCGATATTTTTCTGATAAAATATTCACGTGGCTTCTCGACCACTTGCCGACTCATCATACTTGACCGCCTTATCATACATCATACGTACATCGTTCAAGGGTCCGCCTCATCATACTTGGGCTCATGCTTTTGGATGACGATGATTTTTACATCAAACACTGAGGTCTTTCTTCATCGTTGACTTGTCTTGAAGTGAAACCAAAATCCAAGTAGCAAAATGCATTTTTTAATGTGCCGCCTCATTTTTAATGTGCCGCCTTATCATACTTGGTTTCATGCTCTCGGATGGTAATGATTTTTAGATCACACACTACGGTCTCTCTTCATCTTAATGAAGCCAAAATCCAAATAGCTGACTTCGTATTTTCGGCTTTTCCGCCTCTTTCCTCGCACGTCACTGGCCGATGCTTGATCATTACTAATTTGATGTTGAACTATCGGTTTTTTTTTAAATCAATTATTTTATTTGGAAAAAATAGTAGGTACAGCTTTCTTACACGAGTCACAACTATACAGCGATCACTAGCGAGATACTCTTACGACACGACTCGACACAACGTGACGGCGAGATCGGCTACATGCACGAATATTCAGACGTTCTAAGCAGTCCGGAAAACATCATAGTCTCTTTACGTGTCACCCCAGGGTGCCGAAGCAGACACTTTGGGAACCCCTGGCTTATATTATATTATCACTAACCAACTTGTCCGACTAAGCACAAGATTTGGCTTATATAGACGGTACACACTGACGGTTTACTACGGTTGTCCACTTATTCTTATGGCCTAATTATTTAAATACATTTTGTAGACCAGTTCTTACACATTGTTGCAATTTAATGTGAATAAATGGGCAATAAATAAAGATACATATTGCTATTTTTAACCCAATGACGTAAGGTAACTGTAGAACAGTTTTTACACGTTGTGGCAATTAAACGTAAATAAATAAACAGTAAATAAAACATACATTTTGCTATTTTTAACCCAATGACGTAAGTTAATATTGTAGACCAGTTTTTACACATTGTGGAAATTTAACGTGAATAAATAAACAGTAAATAAAGATACATAATTGCTATTTTCAACCCAATGACGTAAGGTAATTTTAGACCAGTTTATACACATTGTGGCAATTTAACGTGAGTAAATAAACAATAAATAAAGATGCCTACAACCCAATGACAAGGTATAGTCAACTTTTTGCACATTGTGGCAATTTAAAGTGAATAAATTGACAATAAATAAAGATACCAACTCAATTATGTAAGGTAATTAATAAATAATAAGGTAGACCACTTTGTACACATTAGGATAGGAAGTCCACTTTTTTATACATTAGGAGATACAAATAAGGATACCTATTGCTATTTTTTAAAATATGACGTAAGGTAAACCGCATTGAGCTACCGGTCTATAGAGTAACAGTCCGTTTCGCGTCGCGCCACCTTCTTTCATTTCCTCAGGCAGTCATTAAAGTTTTTCCTCTTGTTAATCACCGCATTGCAAGTTGACCTCCCCTACCCTATCCCCCCTCCCCCTCCCCTCCCTCTTACCCTCACTCAACGCCCACCCCCGTCCGACCTTAAGGGGCGTCTGCGACAGCACCAAGAATGAGTGGCTAATGAACCCTTTGAGTCGGCGTTTTTCTCTATTTTTTACTCTCTATCCGACAGCTTTGTGTTGACGACAGCTCTGTAGCGGCACCGCACCGCCGCCGACCACAGATTAACCAGAGAGCTATGTAATCACGATAGATACGATGTGAGATGAATATTGCTTGTACAAGTTCTAACACAATTGCTGTTTGTTTGATTTTTGAGATATTTTAGAGTTAAGGCGACATATTATCTGAGAAAAATATCTCAAATGGGCGCACTCGCGAAGAAACAGACGGGGTCGTTTTTGTAGGGTTTGACAAATAAAAATCCGGCGTTGATGAAGCGTCAGGCACAGATTTCACGTGTGTATGCGCCGGTGAGCGGGCGGACACTAAACGTTCGATCGGAGCGCTGTCACTGTAAAACTGTCTTGTCGCAGTGGTGGTTATTTAAGGTAATTTAGCGTAACTGTCAGAACGCTCTCACGTTTTTAATAATTATAATAAATTTCGGGCCTAAATAAAAAATTGTCTAAGCGCAACGCTAGAGAATTAACTAATCAATATAATTACATTAAAATAAAACAAACTCACCGCTTACATTGTAGGAGTAATCGCGCCTGAATGTTTTCGAAATCAGATTAAAGATAAGCAAATTTTTTGAGTCTAAATTATAAATTAGTTCCTTATCTTAGAATTCTCATAGAAACTTTTTTTAATTAGTGCTTATATTTTTCAAAAAAATCACGAAACAAAAGTTCATATGGTCGTTCCCAGGTATCATGTCACCTTAACCTGGTAGCCGGGAGGTTCCTTTTTAAATACGCAACATACAACGGGCCCGTATTTTTTAGTAAAGACGTGTTATTTTTAACGCCTGCGTGACATGCGAAAGACGTTTCATGACTTATAAAATGCTCCTTCGCCGTCAAAGAAGAAAAGGTTTTCTCCACCGAATAATCACCGGTGACGAAAAGTGGATCTTTTACGAGAACCCCAAACGCAAAAAAATATCGCTCGTACCCCGGTGAATCACTTCCATCGACCTCAACAGCCACGCCGAAGAGAGACATCCACGGATCGAAGGTAATGCTTTGTATTTGGTGGGACCAAAAGGGTGTCATCTATTATGAGCTGCTGAAACCGGGAGAAACCATCACGGGCGATCGCTATCGCTCAAGAATTTGAGCGATGCTGTAAAGATAAAACGGCCGGAATACGCTAAAAAGCACATGACCACACGTCGCGATGCAGGTCAAGAACTTCTTGGAAACGCTTCGCTGCGACATCCTACCTCACCCGCCGTACTCCCCAGATATCCGACTACTGTTTCGGTCAATGGCCCATGGCCTTTCCGAGCAGCGCTTACAGTCTTTCGAGGATATTGAAAAATGGCTGGATTCGTGGATAGCCTCCAAGGACAAAGACTTCTCCCGCCGGGGAATCTGTCTCTTGCCAGAAAGATGGGAGAACGTGACAGCTAGCGATGGACAATACATTGAATGAAATGCACTTTCCAATTTGCTTCGAAACAAAAGTTCAAAATCACAAAAAAAACGAAGTTTTCAATTCAAAGACCTGATAGAATTTGCTGATATCATACCATTCTCTCTCAACATACCCTTATCTCTCGATGGGCTCGATTGCGTTTCTTCATGAACTAAAATCGGAAATTAGTTTGTGCGAACGAGACAGGGCAATACGCTAGAGCGGAATGTGAAATGAACGGTCGTCACTTTTTCGCATTAAACCTACCCACCAAAAGATAAAGCATCTGAATCTAACACCACACGAAATGTGTTCAAATTTATTCAGACGAGTATAAGTTCGACGGGTAGTTTTTATCGACGATCGTTCGTTTCATATTCCGCTCTAACGTATTGCTCCATCCCTTTCGTTTGAACTAATTTCAGTTTTAGTTCACAAAGAAACGCAATCGGGCCCAATATCAATATATAATAATTCTTCACTTGGTAAAAATTGATCCATTGTATTATAAATCAGGGCAAGAATTTCTCATTTTACAGATCACAATACGTTCTTGACAAATAAAGTCAAAACACGCCTTAAAAGGGCAGTAGTGAAAACGCAACTAATCCCTGAAACCGGTGAACGAAATAAACGACGTTCTTTTCCTGTGCCCTAATACTTTAAGTCCCATTATTAAGTTAAACCCCCCTCCCCACCTTAGTTTAAGGTAATTCAGGCGTATAAGCCTAAGGCCGTGAAGTCGGATCTATGATTTATAAAAATATTATTTAAAAAAAACGAATACGAAAATCCGCAAAGCCCGCGTGTAAACTAATATTTTTTTGCAACAAATCTTAATCACATTTTAATAAATTTACAGGATATATAATTATTTCTAGTCTACGGCTCAATTATAAATAGGATAGAAACGAATTTACCGCGTGAAATTTGTAGCACCCGACGTTTCGGTGAAGTTTCAGCCGCCGCGACTGCAAGATCACCGAAACGTCGGGTGCTACAAATTTCACTCGGTAAATTCATTTCTAATCTATTTATAATGTCAAACAATCGCGATAGTCTTAGATTTTATATTACGGCTTAATTGTTAATTAAATAAAATTCCGACAAATAACTGGAGTCCAGTGTTTTTTAACCGCGACCCCCGGAGGGGGGAGGGGGAAAGGGGGTCGCGAAAAGAATGTCGGGGGTCGCAAGCTAAATATTTATATAATAAGCAAATATTTACAGCTTCGGAAGAAAACATATTAATTATGTGTTTTTTGCTGTTTCTTTTACAAAATTTTATGTTGATTGGGGAGGAGGGGGGGAGGGGGTCGCGTAAATTTTATTTTTTTTTAACAAAAAGTGGGGTTGCGATAAAAAAAATATTGAAAAATACTGAACTATTGTCCATTTTATTGTTTTTTTTTATTTTGAACATGTTTTGAATCCAGATTCACGGCAAAAACAAGCCCTCCCGAAAGTCAGATTTGCGTTTTGCAGACATTTTTGACATGGAATAGCTAGTCTGTATGGCCCTCATGCATTAGACTGTGTATAAAAACTTAGAAGCGAAGAATAAAAACATAGATTCCCCATATATTACCTACTATTGCCAAGGACGTTTTTAATGATTTTGGTGATTTAAATGACCTGCGGCTTCTCCGAGAGATTTTAGTGACGTTTATTGTCTCTCCACGTTTTAGGTGGCAAGTCATATACTATTCGTCAGCGATTAAAACATATTAAGCATCTACACGACCCTAAAGTAGGCAATTTTCAAAGTAGTGACAAATATGGTATATTTTAATTAAGCATCCCTTCCTAATCTGTGCTTCGGTTGCGCTCAGAGGCGTACTTATATACTTTACCACCAGCCGCAACTACGCCATCTATTAAAGTCATTGCGACAGCGTTGGAGACTGACCAAAAGCTTTCCTTTCTTTACAGTATAAGGTATTTTTTACACAGCGGCCATTTTATTTTTTTACGTACGGCAAGTAAAATTACACCCCTTAAAATTTACAACAACTACTTTAACACTTAAATGCATTTTTTAGGCCAAAAAAATATTTTTGCTTAAGCAACTATCATTTAAGGCATTAATAGCAATTAGCATTTAATTACCCGATTCCAAGCATCAAAAATTTATGTTGCGCTCTCGTGCGGCATCTCTAATATTTTCACATTTGCAACATCACCGTCTCTTTCGTGCCGCATAACTTGGTCTCTCTCTCGAGTGATTCGAATGATGGCGATGCCGCCAGTCATGACCTCCTCTCACAACATGAATGCTTCGAATCGCTATTTCAACGCTTTAGGCCTCGCACGCACTACGATTAAAAGTACCGCGATTTTTTGGTCGCAAAAATGAGACCCATATATTTTTATAAGTGCGCACACTTGCGATTAAAAAATCGCCGCTGCAAAAAAATCGTGGAACGACTCAATTTGCGACGCGATTATCGAAGTCACCTGTTACAAAATTGTAGTTACCTGATTTGTGTAGCGGTTCATCGGATATTCAAATTGTTAAGATGACATACCTGAAACAATAGAGAATTAATCGTTAGCAAAAAAATGGTAGCAATGGCATTATGATTTTCAGATTTGTTACTTAACTCTGTGTTCATTTAAGACTAAATTCATTATAAGAATATAATAAAAATACCGGTAAAAAAGATACGTAGATATATAGTTATAACGTTGGTGAGGTAATCAAAAATAAAAAAAATACGTAATCGAACACTTTATTAGGTAATGAAGCTCCAGTCAATAAATCGTTCAAGTACGAAAAAATAATCATAATCAAATTAAGAAATATATTAATAAATAGTAAATAAATTAAAAAAAAAAACAATAAATCAGATTAAGAGGCCGTACACGAAATTTTGCGCATTTCGTGAATTTACGTAATTTTGCAGACGTGAATTTAAGGTTGAAATACTGTATTTCTATAAGTTTTATTGCACAACATAAAAGAACATTTATATTATTGTCTAATGAGTGAGCTACTTTTTTGAAAATTATTATAGAATTTTGATTAATTATTGACCTTAAACCGGCGACTGTTTGTGAATTTTTGCTGTAAGAGGTTTAGAATATAACATATTTACGAATCGTTTTGACATCTAAACGGTATGAAAAAAATACAATGTATTGTTGTAAAAGTCCTCTATATAATAAGTGAATCACTTTTTACTACTTTCATATAAAATTGTTGATAAAAAAAATATTTAACTTTGTCAAATTGTTTAGAAAACGGGCGAAGAATTGCTTTTGATTTTGGCATTTTAGAACTCTCGTTCATAAAATAAAAACAAAAGAAATAAACTTTAGTTCAATATCAATCCATTTCCTCAAAAAAAAATGCAAAACATTAATAAAAATTGGCAATAAAGTCTTTTAAAACAATCTAATTCTCGCGTTATGATACTCGCCTATGATACGATTCACGCCTCAAGTCAGCTAGTCCCCGCCGAGCGCTTCCGAAGGGTGGACGTATCTCTTTGGCTCCGAAAATCCTACCTACCTATAGTTATATTATACCATTGATTATAGAGGTATCACGGCCCACATCGATTTCGTACACGGCCTCTTAACCAACATCATTAGTAATACTAAGATAAACAGAATACAACATACAATTAATTTAAATAATAAACAATCAAAAAGATTAAGAAATAATCATTTCACATCGTCACCGAAAATACATAGGTAATGTATTTATTTTTATTTACTTTTTTAGGTAATATGTAATATATGTAACACAGATATATAAGGATAATATGTAATCCAGATAGTAAGTGAATACATTTTAGTTATAGTATTATGCCTTAAATAGTTTACTCTAATAATAACAGATTTAATAAATCCCATAACTATTAAAATCTAAAACAGCCTCATGAAAATCATCCAAATTATAGACAGCATGTATGGCTAGGTTCCATAATTTTTATTTCTTAAATGCAACCTTTTAGAGTGCTTCAAATTGTCATGGCAACAGGATGAACAATTTAACCCAAATATAAAATTTATATATAAAATTTAACCCAAATATAAAATTGACTTTAGATATAAATACATCCGCACTTCCGGAACTATAATGTTTTTTTAATTGCCTGTGGATGGTCATGTAGACTCGAATGCTTTTTCTAGTTTTGCAGTAGTCATCTGGCTATCCGTCCGAGCCACCGCCAGGGTAGACTAGTCTACCCTGGACTTAAGCTACTGCAACATCGTCGAAAAGTAGAGTGCTACCAACTGCACGCGGTAAATTCGATTTATGTTATTTTTAATGTCAAACGTAATACATAAATTTAAATGGGTCGTCTTAAAAATCAGTATATATAACGAGGACATCCCTCATCGACGTTAAAATAAAACTGATATATTCTTCGCCTGTCCCTGCCATTGCTATGTCTGGTACTTAAGTTGGATCCAATATTGTGCATATCCCGCAGATATTGACAGCACTTCAGTGTATTCAATTCAATTCAATTATTTATTGAGAAATCACACAGTATTACAGTAATAATATTTAAAAAATGTATCCAGATTTACAACAAATAAAACCGGTTACGGATTTAAATGAAATTACATAAATTACGTTAAAAAAAACTACCTAATAAAACTAATGTACCTTTAATTTTAGTACTACATAAGAGTCTAGTTATAAGGGTGTGTGTGCGTAAATGTTTGTGGGAGTGTGTTAAGGGTGTGGGTGTGGAGTGTGAGCGTGTATGATATTAGTAATGGCGTATATAAAATATAATAGTAATAATAATCAATAAAAATAGCTAATACGAATAGTCAGCTTATTGTATCGGTTATGGTTTGATTTACGGAGTATTTTTAAGTGATTATGGAATTATTAAACATATTTATACCATTTAAATAGGTAGGCTCACAGCAGCGTGTGAGTACTCCATTCCTTGATGCATTAGTTTTAAAACGTGGCAATCGAAACAAGTCAAATTGGCGTGTGGTCCCTATTATATTCGCCCATCAAGTCAGAGCAATAATATGCCATTCATTATTTTATAGAGGCACAGAGCATCATTCAAGTTGCGCCGATAAGATAGTGAATTGATTTTAAATAGTAGGGCCGCCTCATTAGTAATATTACAATAACTTTTCGTCTTGAAATTTAAATACCGAACGAACTTATTTTAGATACTTTGCAGTCTGTTAATATGGACCCGATAATAGGGAGACGATATTGGAGAAGCAAACTCAAGGAAACTCAACCGTATCCTGGACAAGGGCGGTTGCAACATCGCCGAAACGCGGGATGCTACAAAGTTAACGAAATAATTTCGTTTTATGTTATTTATAATGTCAAACTAAATTCACGAACCTAAATGGGTCGTCTTTAAAATCATTATAAATACTGAGGAGGTTCCTCGACGACTATTTAAAAAACCCTGATGTATTCATAGTCAGCACCTGCCATAGCTATGGTACCTACTTAGGTTGTATCCAACATTGTCCATATCATGAATCTCCAAAGTATTGACGATGGAAATATGTATATAAATAAATAAGAGCACCAGACTTAGTTGAGTGAGTGACGTAGCTTTGCATATTTTCGCCTTTTCTCTAAACAATACTCCTGTTATTTTGGATTCGCATACTTCCCACTCGAATTGAATCTCCCACCGTTTTTTTCCTCTTCCTGCAATAAAGTCGCACAATACCTCTCTCTCTCTCTCTCTTTCTCTTTCTCATCGTTATATCTATCCCGGCGATAGATAATCCACGGATTAACAGAAAAATCGCTTTATTAGCTTTCGCCGTTGAAAAAGTGCTAGGAGGAAAATAACGGACAAAACGTCCAGCCAGCCGTGAACTTGCGACCTTTCTACCCGATCTGCAGCCACCCTCACTGCTCTCTTGTTCTTTTTCATATTATAGACGAGTGGCTCTCAATTCATTTTGACCAAGACACCCTTGATCAAAAAATGACGCGGCTATACTGTGCGATATACAATCGCTAAAGTATTCCTAGCGCAATGACAAAACTATTTATTATATCGTGTATTACATTGCTCAACTCTATAGTACGATTTGGCAACCCTTATGCGCTGGCGAAATGCAGGTGGTGCTGATAGAATTGAAGGCGAAACTAATGCTCAAACTTATTTGGGCATCTATAATAACATTATTAATGAACTAGCGGTTTCACCCGCGTGGTGATGGAAAATTGTGATATTGATGATAGAAAACCATATATCTTTATAAATTATAGCCTATGTGTTATTCTGATGTGTAAGCTATATTATTGTAAAGTTTCATCAAAATCCATTCAGTAGTTTTTGCGTGAAAGAGTAACAAACATCCATACATACATACAAACTTTCGCGTTTATAATACTAGTAGGATAGTAGGATAGAATTTAAATTTCGAATGTCAATTTCTTAGATTTTTTTCCTACTTACTTGACAGTTATCGTTATATTTTAGATAATTCACGCTATATCTTTATAAACTATAGCCTATGTGTTATTCTGATGTGTAAGCTATATTATTGTAAAGTTTCATCAAAATCCATTCAGTAGTTTTTGCGTGAAAGAGTAACAAACATCCATACATACATACAAACTTTCGCGTTTATAATATTATTATTATTATAGTAGGATAGTAGGATAGAATTTAAATTTCGAATGTCAATTTCTTAGATTTTTTTCCTACTTACTTGACAGTTATCGTTATATTTTAGATAATTCAAGCTATATCTTTATAAACTATAGCCTATGTGTTATTGTGATGTGTAAGCTATATTATTGTAAAGTTTCATCAAAATCCATTCAGTAGTTTTTGCGTGAAAGAGTAACAAACATCCATACATACATACAAACTTTCGCATTTATAATATTATTATAGTAGGATAGTAGGATAGAATTTAAATTTCGAATGTCAATTTCTTAGATTTTTTCCTACTTACTTGACAGTTATCGTTATATTTTAGATAATTCAAGCTATATGTTTATAAACTATAGCCTATGTGTTATTCTGATGTGTAAGCTATATTATTGTAAAGTTTCATCAAAATCCATTCAGTAGTTTTTGCGTGAAAGAGTAACAAACATCCATACATACATACAAACTTTCGCGTTTATAATATTAGTAGGATGTTAATTTTAAAGCACTGATTGACTATAAAAATCCGATAACTTAATGGTAACAATAATAGTATTCAATTATTAGTGAAATCTATAGCATTTTCATATAGGCTGATTACATTACATAAATAATATCATCTATTAGAGATAGAATGCCATCTATTACTTTATCTCAACTTCAAAATGCGTAATTATTTCGTATTGAAACCTGTATACCAAATTAAAAAAATGTTTGTTTTATTTAATAATCGTTTGTTTTATTTATATAATCATACATTACTAATTTAAACCGTATAGTCGTGTTTAGAGCGCCATGTACAGTGCGCCGCCCTACTGTTATACCACGAATGTCGCAATATTAAACATAATAAGAGAAGATTAATCAATTTTTGGAACTATGTTGCCAAATCGCAGTACGACGTTAAACAATCAAATAAGCTAAATCACTCGAATATACACGAATCAATAAAAAAACCTATTATTTTGTCCTATACGTCATACATCCGAGGGAGATGGAAGACCACCTATCGTGTCTTATTTCTTGCTTTTCTTCTCAACTATTACGGGCGAACCCGCCACCCAAAGAAGTTATACATCTACCATAGAGTGAACGCAGAGACTAAGGGACTAACACAGTCTACAGTTTAACTACACCACCGCGAGGCACTGGGAAGTGAAACCAGCGGCCCGACCTCACGCCCTAACTAACAAATTCGGACAGATTTCTCCCCGCTCTCGTTTGGTCACAGATTCAATGTCGCTTGCGCGGCCTCTACCTGCGGTAATTGATGTTGAATTTATCGAGGAACCGTGGCGCCATTTACCCATCAAGGTCAGTCAGTATCGGGCGGCAATCGGATCGTTTCTATTATAATGATAGGTGACCCCTGGTCAACAGCTACCTCCGCTCTTTAGGAAAAATAAGACTCCAGTCTCCTAAGGTTATTAACCGGATTGCGTAAGCGTGGCTGGCACAGCCTGGTACCCAAACCACCCATTTCCGCCCGAGGTGTTCCCTCGGACCCGCACGTCTGATCCCAACAGCCTACGACTGCAAGTTACAGACGCAGACACAGTTCACAGGGGATCTTCCAGGTTAAGCCGCTCTTAGAGGTGGCTTTCGAATTGGAGTTGGGCCGACCAAGGGAATCGAACGAAATCAAAACATTTATTTTCAAAAATCCGTTTAGGGTGTAGAAAATACAGGCATAAAATAAACAATTAAAATGTAACGAATACATTAATATAACATAAATCCTTAAGTTGAAACTCACCCCAATTGTATAAACATTTAGATAACCAATATTTTATAGTCTGTTCTAAATTCAATATATTTATCGATATCTTTCATGTTTCTTGGTAGCTTGTTATAATCATTTACGCTTCTTTGCTCGTATATCGCGAAAGAACAAAACAAGCCTACCACCACCGTAAGATACACGGAACTATTAGGATGTCTGGGTATATATGTTTTATCTTTAGAACAATGTAGCCATTTCGACATCAGAAGTCCCTAATATCCACATACATACATAATTATATCGATTCTGGAGCATGCATCAGTGATTTGAAATCCGTTTTACAGTGTTTACAGCGATAGAATCGAACGAGTCCAAAAGAAATTCACTCGCATGCAGTCGAGCAAATGTGGCCTCAGGAAATTCTGGAAGGTTATGTAGAGCGGCTTTCTCACTTCAACCTCATGGACTTAAAAACGCGTAGGACTATTATTGATATAACGTGTCTCTATTAGCTTTTGCACCATCGACTAGACAGCCCAATTAGTCTAGCGAATGTTCAATTTCGTGTGCCACCGCGACTAACAAGGAGCTCTCAAACATTTTCTGTCGTCGTTTACAATAGTAATATCGTGTCAAATAGACCTCTTACCAGAATGTGTCGTGTTTTTGATACAACATGTAAAGGGTTAGAAGTATTTTATAATTGACGATCATATCTAGCCTATCTTCTACTTCTTAAGATTTCCCTAACTGCCATTCTACTGTACTGTATTATATTATACCATACCATTATATAATATTATATTATGTATTATAAATATTAATATGCAATTATTCATATCTCATTTTTGCTTTATATACCCATTTTTCAAACTCGCCTTATTAACAACTTACCTTATTATTACTTTCCTTATTCTTATATTATTATTAACCTTATTACATTTTTTTGCTATCAACGTGCTCATGTTATTTCTAACATAATTTGTTATGCAAGCGTTGTAAACTGTTTAAAGGATAGTTAATTAGTTTTGTTTAAGTGGGTTTTGAACATACTCGTATCCTGTATTTCCGATCTGTAAGTTTACAATAAAATAAAAATAAATATAATATTGACGCGGCCGAGTAGCAATTACCTTAAATAAACTTCGTATTCATTCCGACTTAATTTGCCAAAACCGCGGTTTGAATGGCTGTCTGTCTCAGAGGAGAGTTTGTCGTGCGGTGGGGCTGGTCGGCCGCCATCGCGATCTCCTCGGTCGATTATAATGAAAGTGAGGCGATTGCGAGAATAAAAGAAGGCCCACCCTCCGCTCTGCCGCCGCCTCTGCCTCCGGATTATCCCAACTTCAATATCAAAGGAATTAATTTCACCCGCTTTTGTGGGCTCCGGATGTTGTACATCTTCGGACTCCGGAGGTCGCACTCCGGCTCCTCCGATTCGGCCTCCTTTGTTCCCGTCGTGTTTACGCGAGTACTTAATATTGGCGGATTACGGAGTTACGCTTAAGTTTCAGGTGGATAATAAATATTAAAGTATTCTTTTTATGAGTTGTATTCTCACTGTGATTGATTTCAGTGGCACATTTAACAGTCCGATAAAGGGGTACATTATTCTCGCAAAAAAAAAACGCGGTGTCTCCTCGAATGAAAATTCGCAGTGTCATAAATAGAAAATACGCATGAGTTAAACCCGATTCGAAGCATCAGGAGTTTATGTTGCGCTAGGAGGTATCGATGCGACATGGCGCGCTCTCGCGCTGCACCCTGATATAGTTTTCAAATTTGGAACATCACCGTCTCTTTAGTCGCATAACTTCGGACGAAAGACGGCGCTGACGCCCGCGATAACCTCCTCCCATAACATGAACTCCCGACGATTCAAATCGGGTTTAAAGTAGGACGGAATTTAAAGTAACGCGTATTTTCAACGCTTATAGAGTCATTAGTCAATTCACTCAAAAGCGATACTAATTACTCTCGCAAAAATATCGCAGTGTCTCTCGAATGAAAATTCGCAGTGTCATGGATCATTTATATTTAAGGGTTATTAAACCCGATTCGAAGCATCAGGAGTTTATGTTGCGCTAGGAGGTATCGATGCGATATCGCGCGCTCTCTCGCGGCACCCTGTTTGCGTTTTCAAATTTGGAATATCACCGTCTCTTTCGTGCCGCATAACGTTGGCTCACTCTCGAGGTTCGACATAACTTTCTCTGTCAATCTTACTTATTCTTCATTGAACTTCCATTATACATCAGGGGCCTCGGGGAGGTTCACTTTAGGAAAAATGTACAGTGTAATTTGATTAAAACCCCATTTATAACATTGGGAATTTCGACAATATCGATTTTTCGCAGCTGTATTGACTATCTTAACTATGCTGATGCTGTATTCTTTCTATTATTGACGATTGGCTATTGACTATTATTATTGTAACTGATTTATTTGCATGTGTATTTTTCTTAACACTATTTTCCCATATGATAATTTGTGAAATTATCCAATAATTCTGTTTGATTATAAGTAAGTACAAGTTCCATATGAAAATTCTACGAAATTATGTAAGAATTTTGATAGAAAATATTGGAAATTTTGTTTCCTCTATACAAATCTGCGCTTGGATGTTTAACGCCCATACCTTGTAATACCAACGTTCACACCAATTCCTATCAACTGGTTTAAAGAAAAATAAATAACTGAAAAATAAATAAAAAGTGATTCGAAAGACGGTGCTGCCGCCTGTGATTGCCACCTCCTCTTACAACCTGAACTCCCGGTGCTTCAAATCGGGTTTAAAGTGAGGACCGAAATAAAAGTAAAACGTATTTTCAAAGCGAGTTATCATCCTAAATCACCAAATTCATTCAACAGCGATACCAATTACTCTTGCGAAAATTCGCAGTGTCTTTCAAATAAAAATTTGCAGTGTTATGGATGGAAAAACCATTTCTCATATTATCTAAAATAACTTTTGTGTTAAACGTTTTTATTTTAAAAATTTTACTCAATCAGCACCTTCTACGAGATACAGATTCATTTTATTCATTCGCATACTGGTATATATACAAGTCATACAGTTAAGCAAACAAACATTTCTTCTATCGTAATAGAAACGTTAGAAAATATTTAAATACACAAGGAAATAAAAATAAAAGAGAAAACGAAAGAAAACACAATAATAATGTAGAAAGATAACATACAAGAGAAATGTAAAGAGATATTTTACACATTGACAAGGTAAAATCATTAACACTTTAGCCACCAAGCATTTTAGTCACACCGTCAAATTCGCCCAGCCTAAAACTTTTGTTTAGGCCAAAGGTACCCTTGATCAAAAAATGGCGGTACTTTATGTACCCAAAAGGGTGTGCGGTACTTAATCGATAAAGTAATCCTGAGGCAATGACAAAACGAATGATTTTATCATACACGTCATACATCAGAGGGAGATGGATTCTTCCTTCTTTTTTTAAGTGTCACAGGTGATATCATAGGTTGAATACGATGCACAGTGTCGATAAATACCGGTATTATTAAAGAACGAATTGGCCCGCACGTGAACAACTAACCCTTTAGCTGACACCTTAAGGCGATTTGCAGCGCCTCGTTAGTGGCTGCACAATGGAGGAGGGGACAACGAAGAATGCAGTCTATGCACGCCCACAATTATTCACAGGAATATAGAGGATCACAGGGAATTTTTTGATAGATATGACGGATATGCGAGACCCTACCTTTGAGGATTCTGTAATAGCATCTGGTGTGAAATAGCTGCAGGACCTGTATGCAAGAAAGTAAATACGAGGTCACACTTTAGAGCTGTCACCTACAACGGGTTAACCCGGCACTTCCGGAAGGTATAACGATGTGTAATCATTCTCTCAACCTGGAGTGAATGTAGGGACTTAGGGATAACACGGTCCACCGTCTAGCTACGCCAACACGCCCGTAATCCAACGTAACCCCGCAAAGAGTCCAACGACTTACAGCGAGGCACTGGGAAGTGCTACTCACCGGCCGACCTCGCGCCCTTACTACCAGATTCGGATGAATTTCTCCATCCTCCTGTCTGGTCACATATTCGAGGTCACTTGCGCAGCCAGTTCGAATTTATCGCGGACCTACGCGCCCTTTGACCATGAAGATCACCCGGGATCAGGCAGCCAACGGATAGTTTCAAGGATAGATGACGTCAGGTCGACAATTACTTGCTCTGCTTAGGAAACGTATGTTTCCAGACTCCCTTGGTTATTCGCCGGATTGCGCGAGCTAGGGTGACACAGCCCAGTGCGCAAACGGCCAGTTCGGCAGCGGTCAGTTCCGCTCGAGGGGTTCCCCGGATCCGTACTTCCGATCCCAACTGTTCATCTGTCGGGTCGCTGGCAAAGTTCACGGCGGCCCTTCGAGGTTGTCCCTCTTCGAGAAGCTACCGGACGGGAGTTGAACCGTAGGAGCCATACAAGGCCACGTGCAAAGGCTCCAAATGAAGGGCTAAGTACGGGTATCAGACTACTGATAACCAACCCTAAACTTAATCATCATCGCCATTAACGTAAGTTAGATTTTTTGAGTGATTTGTATTCGTAATGCAGTATTTTTTTGTGTATAAATCGTTATCAGTGACAGATGTCTTTTCCCATCAAAGCAAGTTCCCTATCCCCTTAAGATTCTCTTGTAATTATATCCCGTTGATGTAACATTGAGGAAACGATGTGACGAAATCCCTCACGAGCGCAATGGCAAGAAACCGTAAAATGTCAACGACTACGTTAATTTCTATTTTAAATCACCCCGACGTTTAATAAGGCCTACACGTGTCAAAGCTTCCGCGTGTGTCAGTTTTGAGGGCGTATTATCCGAAAGGTCATGGCACCGCAAAGCTTTAATTACATATACGTAGGCACTTAATCTTCTATATAAAGTTTGATTTATACTATAGTAAAAGCAGAAAAAAATAAACATTTTGACAGCAGAAAATCAAATTAACCTTAAGGTGGTTGGTTCATTATAGTTTATAGTTGTTTCGTTCCTCATACTTTTCTATTATATTGAAATTATACAGGAAGAGTTTTTAATTAGTGACACCTCGTAGTGGGTGAATCGGTACGAGAAATATAGGCAACTTTTTATATAAATTTTTGAGATAAACAAAAACAAAATAAAAATATTACTCCTTTGTGTTTTTTTTTTAATTTGAAAAAATTGCCTAGTAAATAAAAGTTTAACAAGCGTTGAGCGCGCTGCGCCATCTAGCGATAGGTAAAATATCGCGAATAAACAATATTCATCATATCTTACATACCGCTAGATGGCGCGACGCGCTCAGCTATATTTATACTATTTTTCAATACACTATATTTCTCAAATTTTCAATACGTTTTTTCCAACAAAAAAAAACAGAAGTTGCTTGTCACTGTCAATGTTAGTAATTAAAGACCTCACCTGTATATACCATTTGATTACTAAAAACATGTACGAAAAGTTAGCATTCCGCGAAACTAATTTCACGAACTTGAGATGTTTGGAAGTTTTTCGTTTTTAATGCCAAAATGGGTAATACAAAAAAAACCCCACAGTTTAGTTTAAAAACTAAAAATTAACGACTTCCGATCGTTGCAAAAGCATGAAATTTAGATTGCCGACAGCTAATTTATTGTACTTTATTTTGCAAACGAATAGTGCCTATAATTTTAATATAATATAATCCAAACGTATGGGAGAAGTATAAAAATGAGTCTTTACAAACACAGCCTTAATTCTGGAAATGTTTCCATCTAGAAACAAAAGGCACGAGAATGACTCGACAGTAAAGGTTTTATGAATGAACGCAATTAATGCTGGGCACATATGGATGAAGAGGGAGAACAAAGAGTTTTGACCCACTAAAAAAACATTGTTTAAAGGTGGTCTGCAAACAATGAGAGAATAACTTTCAGCAGTCGCAATGGTGAAACGGAAAATGCCAGACTAAACACTAAAATCAAAATGCTGTCTCGATCGCGCCGGAGAGACACGTATACTCAATTTTCCGATTACATATAACACAATTCTACGCAATGATATGACGGTAATACCGGTGCACTGGATCTCAACACATTCTCACGTCGAAACGCCATTATTAATGGCCTCGCTGCAGTGAAATGTATGAGTCGTTTGCCAGTGGTCAGAAAGAATGGTCTATTATGCGTATCTCCAATATGTTAAAATGCAACTGTTAGGTTTTCACGCTACAAGGTACAACAACGAAAAGGATACGATTTCCGTATGAAGGTAGTTCTGTCGCGCGTTAATAGATAGCGAGCTAGTCGTTTCAAAACGTAATGTCGATCGATCGAGCAGGAACAATATAGTCTTTCTCCCGCCATCGTTCCAATCAATCTTCTCGTCTCCACACCACACCAGACACCCCGTTACGGTTAGTGGTCACTTCAAACCTGTCCAGCCAGTGGGATGAATACATCGGACGCCCCAAATGAGCGCTATACGCACGTTGGACAAAACCCCTACTTCCGCACAGAATGTAGAACCTCAGGAGGTAGATTAACGATTTGAAATTACATATTATAAGAAGATTTTCGACGGCTGGTTGGTTCAACGAAGGTGAATGCCCTTGGAAGGACTGGTAATGGAGGTATCATTTCATGGCTTGTATGGTGACACGCAAAGTATTAAGTACAGTAATGGGGGGCCTATTATTGAAAAACTTAGCCTGCTAAATTTGTCTATGGCCCATTTAAATCAAATGGACTATGGACAAATTTGACATACATTTTTTTTTAAGAATCAGCTCCCAGGTACTACATACTTGCATAGATCGTAGCGTGCCGATTGATTGGCAATATTGAGTTATCGCAATGGTGCTACACACTGCTTTCACGGTTTTAAAGGTGGTATGACATTGCAGTAATGGATGGCATCTTGGCATTAAAAAGTATTGGAAAACGCATCTCACCGCACCACAGTGGCGTTACAATATAATGCTACGTAAAGGCAGTCAGTTAAGAGCAGATATGCAGCGTGTATAATACTACCATGCTTGTAAAGTAGGCAACGACGTTTTACATGCCAGAAGTGGTCAGACACCATTATGTCCCATCATTATCGAGCATGGCAACACGTATGGCCGGAACCATGTCCTTGTGTGGCCATTATATTAGTTAGGAATATTGTTATTTAATGAGCCAACGCCTTTGGTGTTCTCAGTGTATATATCGTCACCTTACCATTATAACTCGATAGCTCGAATTTAGTAGTTCTGAGATAAACGCGTTTTAATGTTTTTTTTAATATTTCAACTCGTCCACTATTTTTGATTTGTGGAAACTAATAAGTGGACCTAAATACTAAACTAAAACTAGATAAGTGGAGAGTATCGAGTTTTTGCGCTACGATAGCAGACAGTGCTGCGAACTTTCAGCTACATATCAATTTTTAGTATTATAGCTGGAGCTGATTTTCAACTTTCAACCACTCCTAAAGGCGGGAGAATTTCAGTTATCTGGTTTGAAGGTTATCTGGTTGATATTTTCACATCTTCTGGCATACTCATCTCAAAAATGCCAATTTTCGAGTTATCAAGTTATAATTGTAAGGCGACGATATGGTGCTATATCGTAGTAGATGAGATACGCGACTCTACAATAGACGGATTCACATGGAGTACACAAAGGAGCGCTGTATCCGCGTCTCCAGTATACCTATCCGCGTCTCCAGTATAGCGTCTGCAGATCGAGTGAAATTCGCCAATGCAACACTCTGTAAATGTGTCGAGGAGGAAAATTGTGGAATGAACTCGCCAGAAACCCTTTTGCACGAATAATGACACACTCATTAAAAAATGTCAAGTTTCAGAATAGGCAGAAGTTCGATTTTAAAAACAATATTGCGTTGGAATGGTATGCGCACACTGAGAAAAATATTGGATCGATTCTTATTAAATTCCATTATTTTTGACGTGACAACGTCTTATAAATCGATGGAGCCTGCTGCACGCACGAAAAAACATTACTCATGCGGCGTTACCTCGGTCTGAGGCGTTCCATTTATTATATTTATTATTCAATATAAATGCTGCCATCTACCGGTTGCGACAAGAATTATTTACTAACCTCAGTCTAAAATAGTACGAATGAAAATCACTAGATTGATATAAATTCTTGACATAATTTTATATGTATTCTTGATATACGGAATGTTATTACTGAATGGACAATTTTCTTGTGGGTACAACGAAGTGCAACAAAGTAAGCAACTTTTATTAAAAAAAAAAAAAAAGTATGTACGATGCGCTATTTAGCGGTTGGTAAAATGTCGCTGATATTGTTTATTTACGACGTATTACCTACCGCTAGGTGGCGCAGCGTGCTTAAACGCTTCTCAAACCGTTATTTAACAGTTTGAGATTTCAAACTTTCAAATTAAAAAAAACAATAAACTTTAAACAATAAACAATTATACAATTATACTGCTATACAATAATACATTTACATGTTGTAGTCAAATCAGTGAGTATAAAAGCACATATTTTTGGGTGTTTGTAATAAACAAATGAAACTGCTTCAAATGCAACCATTCCATCAGTATTTTCTTATGACGTTGTCACGTTCAACTATCGTCAGTAAACCGACTACAGAAAAACCGATTTTTTATTACGGTTTTTAACAGAATAATAATAATCATAATAATAATATACTCTTTATTTGCACTTGCAAAACTAACCTAATCACTGTGCGCGCATTGTGGAAATAAAAATTATTACGTTCGTCTGCATAAAATACAGACCAGTAAAGGTATTTAAAACTAAGAATGCCCGAGGAGAGAACATTGAGAGAGGAAGAGGAGAGAAAATGAAGAACTAGTTACTTTTTAGAAAGGTAGTAATCTTTGAGGTGAGTTTTAAATGATGACAAAGAAGGCGAGTTTCGTATATTTGCCGGGAGATCGTTCCAGGGTCTTGCACCATGCACACAGAAAGAGTAGGAATAGAAATCGGTATTATGAGACGGAATTCTAGTAAACTGTCAGAGGCTGACCGAAGTACGAGACCGTAGGAATTAATTAATTAAATAATAAATTAACTAAAACATTAATGGCTCAAAAAGCTCGTGGAGATAGGATGGCTTTGATTGGGAGAGTACACAATAGAGGAGAGCAAGTATATGAACGTTTCTCCTTTTGGCGTACTGGCAACCACGTTAACTATGCCCTATATTCGGACACGTGATCATACTTACGTAGACCGAAGATAAATCGTATGCATACATTTTGCAAATGCGTTCAAGTTTGTTGAGTAGTTCCTCTGATAAATCGAGATAAGCCACATCTGCATAATCAAGAAAAGGTAAGAGGAGAGACTGTGCAACAGATTACTTTGCGTCCATAGGAAGAAATCTTCTGAGCGTTTGCAGAGGGGGAAACTAGCAAATATTTTGCGACTTACGTCGTTCACGTGTGGTTGCCAGGAGAAACGTTCATCGACTATTAGACCAAGATCTTTCACTCTTTGCGACATTGGTATGGCGATATCGTTCAGTTTTAAAAGCGGAAGGAACTTTACGTTTACTCTGGATAGTAATTTACAACCTCCAATGAGTATAGCCTGGGATTTCAAGGGGGGTTGATTAGTAGACCCATCAGCGCACACCATTCATAAATGGTAATAACGATATTTCAATCGTAATTTTGTTGAATTACAAGGAATTTCGGTGAAACTTTTACGATTATATGTAAGAAAGATATTAGATTGATTCTTACATTATCATTTGGTTATTACGGTTTTCTACAGAATAACGTTAATTTCAATCGTAATTTCGTTGAATTACAAGGATTTATGTTGAAACTCCATTACTCGATTATATGTATCAACATTTTCCTTACGGTTAATGCGGATATAACAGTATACTGTATTTTCAACGTGTATCATGTGTCCGACTATAACTGTACGTATACTACTACATGCTGTCACGTTAGAAGCGAAATCCCAAGGTCGCGCCGTAATGAAATAATATTATGTTTTAACATTACGACACAGTAACTACCGTCATGCCAACACCGTTACGCGTCATGTTAATTCATACGTATGGACCACAGTCCGAATTATATACGTAATACTTATTAAAATATGCGTATTTACGTCAATTACATCGTTATATTTTTCTCAGTGCAAGCAGTGCGCGGGAGATGGGAACAAAGAGCTCGATTCTCGGAAATTTAGTCGCGATGGGGCGTATCACGGGTGTGCAACGTGCATTCTGTGTGAAATAATATTACAAATATAGTTCAGCGCCGTTTCACAAGAAATCTATGAGCTGCATGTTATGAAGTACAAGAACCAGCTTGCAAGTTAAAAGGTACAGAAAATATATCTAAGCTTTGAAGTGTTTCGATTTCAGCGACATTTAAGCTAAGCGAAAAATGAAACCAGCTACGACGTATTTATATAATAACGCCAACGCTTCTAGGGCAGGCGATACTGCGAACGACAAGAAGACTCAAAGGCGCCTTTCTATCTATCACCTTATAACGCGGCGCTTCGGGACAAATACCGAAGGGAAGTGACAGATTTCTTGGTGTATTGAATTCGAGAGATTTTTAACTCTATCTACGACAAAGTGGAAGGGGAATGCGGAATGATATACAATGCACCCTGTTACAGCGGTTGTCAACCCGCGGCACGTGTGTCACTTAATGGCCCGCGTAGGTTTTACTTGTGGCACGTGAATAACAAACGTTTATTGACTTGTATTTAAGTAATCATTACGCAATATTGGCACAACACGCGTATTTTATCAAAGGACAATGGGCAAAAATGTACAGGCGCTGGGCCTTGGGCCGACCCCTCCAATAACAATAACGTATTTACCACTGGAAATATATATTTATTTAGAATATTTATGACTGCTACAACTTACCTCAATTATGAGCCTTTTCGGAGATATGCAGTTAGGAATCTTCTTAAATATGGCTTATTACAGGAAAATCCCCATGCCAATTATTTAAAATATATTATTTACAGTGAAGATTGAAAGAGATTGAAGTCGGGGTACATTTAAGGTCGACGCTGAGCCCATTGCTGTTTAATACCATCAGGGACCACCTCACAAAACACTGTCAAAAGTCACTGCCTTGGAACATACTCTACCTACGCCGATGATGTTGTTTTGGCCTCGGACGATGTAGACGACCTACAACAAAACTTCAACTCCTGGATTGAGGCACTCGAAACAAATGGCCTTAAGATTAGTCGAAAGAAGACAGAACACATGTCGTGCATTTTTGATGACAACACTAACTAACCCTAATAACATCAAGATCTCTTTAGGACTTACGCCTTTACCGATGGTGACGCAATTTAAATATTTGGCCTCAATACTAAGCAATGATGGCAAAATAGACAACGATGTTACTCATAGATCTACAACAGGATGGATGGTTATGTGCGACAGAAAAATGTCCCTTAAGATCAAAGAGCAAATGTACAAGACAGCCATTAGACCTGCTCTCTTGTATGGATCAGAATGTTGGCCGACTAACAAACAACATCTTAAAAAAGTACATACAACAGAAATGAGCATGCTACGCTGGTCAGCGAGTGTCACGCTATTAGACGAAATCTGAAATGAGTACTTAAAGGGAAGTTTTAAAGTCGCTCCGATAATTGATAAAGTCAAAGAAAGACACATACGGTGGTACGGTCACGTCCAGCGACGCCCAGATGATCACATGGTGAAGCTTGCCCTAGACCTGTCGGCGACAAAACCTGCTCTTGGAAGACCATCCGCTACCTGGTTGAAGACGGTTGAAAAAGACCTGAGAGAAGCTCAACTCGACGCCGACACAGTACAAGATCGTGCTCAGTGGAGGAGAAGGACAAGGAAGGCCGACCCCAAGTAAATGGGACATGGTCTAGAAAGAAGAAGATGTACAGTGAAGATCCATAAAAGATACTATGTTATGATGTGCGGCCATTGGGCATACCATGTTGAACAGCTGACCTTAGCATATTAATTACGTCAGGAAACAGAGCGGTAATGAAATCATTAGACACATTACATAGTTCAGGTAACATATACCAGTATTTCCCCTCCATATACCTACTGATGACAAAATCGAGCGTTCTTAAGAATATATTGTTTGTACTCACACAGCGTGTGTAATTTATTGTTTAGGATATTCAGCGACGGCTTTCGTTTAAATAGTTATCAAAAAAATATACAACGCCTGGATGTTCCAAACGGCTCATAATTGAGATCAGTCGTTCTAATAATAAATGTTCTACATAAAGAGATCTTTCCATTGGTATATGATTTACAGCTATTGGAAAAGTAGACACAAAAAGCCCAATCTCCTTTATCTATTCATTTCGATATATTATTATTATCTTAGACTAGATTAGATCTATTCTATTAGCTTCATACTGATGTTTGCAACATGGCGGCTGTCAAATATATTACGAGTTGCAATTAAATTAAAAACAATAAAATTAATAGGATAAAATTAAAGCAATAAAATTATTTAAAAAAAACAGAAAGATTATTAATAAGATAAAAATCATGTTAACTGAACGGGGAATTCCACTTATCGAACAGGGAATTCCACTGAAATATCGTAGGCCATAATATTAAAATGTTTCTTTAAAATATTCGTCGCGAAACGTGGAATATAATGCATGTTTTCCATTAATACAATTCATTGGCTGTATGGTAGAAAGGTGATTTTGAAATTATAGTCCAAAATTATTACGAATCGGACTTATTACTAATCAGCTTAGAACATGGAAAAAAGCTACCCCCAAGAATCTCGTAATGTGAAAAATGTATTGTATTTTTGTCGATTATTATTTATATTAACAAAACTTTTTTTACTAAGGAAAAACTTTTTTTCGATTTAACAAAATTATTCGTTACATTTTCAAAATTAAAACAAAATAAGAAAAAAAGAATTAACGTCTTCGAGCAAGGCAAAATCGCTATGAGCTCTTAGTAAACAGGCCCAAATGCATTCTGCAACCTCTGGATCCGGCTGATATCCATTATGGGAATGCATGGCTTGTACACAAGGTCTCTGTAGTCGAGGCTTTCTGTCTTGTGTCGTTTCCTCTATTTAAATTCATAGCTTTATGAAACTTACAACCGTAATACATAATACCGTTTTAAATGCAATATTTTCCTTAATTAGAAATCATCATTAAAATTATTTTTAAATTTGATATTTACGATTAGATTTATATCGCGGAAACAACACGCTGCAAAATACGGATTCCGTTAATGTTGAAGTAATAAAAAAAAACGTTTGGATTCCCCAAAAACTTTCACGGCAAGTATACAAGCATCCCCTCGTGTGTGTCCCCCCCCCCCCCTCTCGCCTCGCGCTAATCCCGTTCCCCTCCCCGACCGGCAATGTGTACCATCAAAACCGTGATTTTTTTCTAAGATTTTAGTCTTTTAGTAGTATTTTCGTAATATATTTGTATTATTTTCCGTGGTATTAAAATTGTACTTTTGCAATATGATATAGTATTTTTTTTAAAATATGGCAGAGTTTAACATATTATTTGTGTCGCTTGTATATGAGATATTCCGAACAAAATACAATGTAGTTTTGGCCTAACCACGCATCTGTGTACCGAATTTCAAGACTTTAGGTCCAATATTTCGTTGAAGTATGACTAGCGCGCCCCCTGGTGAACCGATTTCAACCACAATCTTTTCAAGTCTCAAGGTTTCATCTCAGTCTCAGCTCAATCGGATGAAGCGTTTGGGCGCTATTGTGAAGACATACACACAGAGTCTCAGACACACAGACACACAGAAGTGCGTCCACAATACTTACCTTCTGCAGTAAAAGTAAAATATAAATCAAACGTATTTTCATGAAAGGGATGGAATTACAAAGCCCTTCTCGCTCACCTATAATATATGCAAGCTTGCTATCGTATATCTGGAATACATAGTAAATTTTATGCAGAAAGTAATAGTGAGGAAGCTATTTCCTTGTATCCGACACACAAGGCAAATGGCACACTAAAACTTTTATCTAGACTCGGGCTTATACGATACGCCACGTCGACGAACGAGACAAAACACGACGGCGTCGAAGCAATCGTAGAATATCTGGCAAGATGATCGCAGAGAAAAGGGGTTATTACCTAACTTCTTCTTGTAGTGCCGTTTTCTGTCAAAGGTTGGTAAGAAAAAGTAAAAAATAAATGAAATACTAAGGCGGCATCTATTTGATAAATAATTCCATCCATATGACATCAGACAAACATGTATTAGAGCATTTTCTTATATCTCAATAAATTATTCAAACAGAACACAGTCGTATGTAGTGTGTTAACAAGTAAATATATTAAAAAGAATAAAAAATACGACTGCCATTACAGAAAGTGAACTATTGTATATTTATTTATTTTTATTACAGTTTTCTATGAAATATTTGTGGTTTATGTATTTATCCATATACATAGTCCTAACATAAATACTGTTACAACATTAAACGCACTAATTGCGCCGCGAGTATTAATCGAATTGCGTATTTGACGTATGTTTGTTGAGAGTCGGTCTGTGTGCAATTATGCACAATTAGTAAATTTAGTATTAGTTTTAACGTCGTCATGGAGTGGACCGACAAAGAAAATCGTGTCGCAGTTTTTGCGCTTCATCGGTGAATAGTCGAGAAAAGAGGGATCTTCCGAGTGCTCCAGCAGCTAGAAATTAGCCGTATGTTTGTGTATCGGTGCATCAAATTATTCGAGGATACTGGTGACATTCAAGACCGCAAGCGGTCTGGCCGTCCTCGAACTATTCGTACGCCAAAGGCCATCGAAGCCACGATGCATCGGATTTTGGAAAAAACCACTCCGTAAACAGAGGATTATGGCGAGATAAATGAATATGAATTCGATGTCCTTGAGTTGTATCATCAAAAAAGACTTGGGTCTTGGGGCCTACAAACGACGCACAGAACAATTGCTTACGGCTGCTCAGAAGGAAAATAGAGTGAAGAAATGCAAGCGGCTGTTGGTCCAGTAAGCGGGTGGGAGATACAAACAAATCCTGTTTACCGATGAAAATTTTTTCACGACGCAGGAGAAGTTTAACAGAGAGAATGATAGCGTGTAAGCACACTCATCTAATGAGGCCTCCCACGGGTCAAGAAAGGTCACCATCCATCTTCAGTGATGGTTTGGTGGAGTGTTGCCTATCATGGCACCACAGAGCTTCATTTCTGCGAAAAAGGAGTAAAAACCTCAGCTAAAGTTTATCAACGGACAATCTTGAATTATGTTGTGAAGCCTCTGAACCAAACAATGTTTCAAAATCAGGATTGGATATTCCAGCAAGATTTGGCACTGGCACACAAGGCAATAACCACTCAACGCTGGCTGCAGCGCCATGAACCAGCATTTTTGTCACCAGATTATAGGCCTGCTGGCAGTCCCGATCTCAGCCCGCTTGATATAAGCTATGGGTGGTTTTGGAGGACAGAGGCTGCCACAGAAGATACAGCAAGAACGAAGCTCTCAAGTCTGTCCTGCCCTGGTCGAAGCAGTGAGCAGCTTCCCTCAATATGAGCTGCGTAATTCGATCGACGACTGACCGAGGAGACTCAAGGCCTGCATTAAGGCCAAATGCGGCCGTTTCGAATGATACATTTTTTTAATAAACTACATTAATATACCGATAAACAATAAAAAATTGGAAAAGGAGTGTCTCGCCGTTAAAGTTTTAATTTCCAAAAAATCGTGTAACAGTATTTATGATAGGACTATGTAGATACACGTAGGTATATTTTCGGAATGTACTCAATCAGTTCTTTCATTTGACACAAAACACGATATATTTATGTCAATTTATTAACATTTTGACATTTAGACAACTACTTACTTGATATTTAGAGAGTACCCTATGGCATTCGGAATGACATAACGATTCTTTGTACCACACACTTCTAATCGGTTCAAGCGTGTAGAAGTGATGGTGGAATAAAGAAACGGAAAACATACATAGATGAACCTGAACACGTTACACTCCTTTTTTGTTGGGCAGTCGTGTAAAAATAAAAACTATTTTTGGTGATTTACAACGCATAACCTGATTTGACACCCAGGATCGACTCCCGACGAGGCTACTCTTCCACGGTCAACAGCACAGACACAAAATTTTGTATACGCATTCAATTATAACAGCCTATTTAAAATTTCACCATGACATGGCTGCTGCACCCGGGGTTGCCTCCCGACGAGGGGACTCCTCAACGGTCAACAGCAAAGAAACGAAACCTTGTATACGCATTCAATTATGATAGTCCGTTCTAAGTTTCACCGCGATAGAGCTGCTGCACCTAGGGTTTACTTTCAATCAGGGGACTCCTAAACGCTCAACAGCACCAACACGAAATTCTGTATAGCATTCAACTTGATAGCCCGTTCTAAGTTCCACTATAGCATGGCTGCTGCATCAAGGGTTGGCACGGGACAGAGCATTTCAATAAAAGCTTGTTTTTAAAAATGTGTTTTTACTTTTAACTTATTTACAATAAATATAAACCTCACATTTTACCCTTTTCGTTGTCCCTTTCCTATCCTTACATTATTTTGACTTCATTTATTTATATATTAATATATGTATGTATATACACAGTGGCGGATTTGCAGTCTTGGCCGCCCTAGGCCCCATGCCATGTATCAGGTACCAGCCGCCCCTTTCTCAGCACTCATCATATAGACTACATAAGGAATATATTTTTTTCCAGCTTTTATCGAAATCGATTCAACATCACTTAAATATAATAGCTGCCAATTTGTATTTTTTCGAGGATTCATGGATAATTGCACATTTAAATAAAACATTTCAAACGGTGTTAGGTGTTATTTATTTAAACAACTAAAGGTTATTCTTATACAAGATATAATAAGTGTTTTACAATGTGTTACAAAAGTCGTCTGCACTTAAGCGCAGCAAAATCATTAATTAAACCTTCGCAATCCAATGTCCTAAAAAAATAGCTTCTATGTTATTAATCAAAGCAAGATCGTTTAACCTTTGCTCCGTCATTGTTGTGCATAAATAATTTTTAACTCGTCGCAAACAAGAAAACGATCGTTCTCCAGAACAGTTACTGGCGGGAGTACACACACTAGGTACTTTGAGTTATTTCTTGTTATCATGAGTGTTTTTTTGCCAATTTTGCCAAGATTGGCCGCCCCTAATATCTGGCCGCTCTAGGCCCGGGCCTACTGGGCCTTAGGGCAAATCCGCCACTGTATATACATATGTATTTATGTCCTATTCGAATAGTTATTTATTTATTTACTTTTGGCTTCAGATACATATATTATGCATACTTTACCTATAATTCAAAATTTCAATTAAAATTTTATCTTATCTTATAGTGCTCCAATTTTGCCTACTCTTCTTGTCACATTTCGGTTGACGGGAAGATATTGTTTATCTAGCAATAATCCACAGTCCGTTTTATTATGCAATACAGAGTTTTCATTCATTCATTCATTCAGTTCAATTCAAGCGAATTTTCCACCGGCCGCTAATATAGCATACATATATAACATCCGGAAGCAGAAATAACAACGACAGCTCTAAGTTCAAATGGCGGCGCACGCGGGTAATAAGTCGGAGTAATGCCGGTTCAAATATCTCGGCAAAACACAAGAGCAAGCATCGCCCGCGGGCCTATTAAGGAGCACTTGAGAGAACTATTGTCCATTACAAAGTCGGTCTTGCAGCGCCAAGAGGAACTTAGAGAAGATAGAAATGGTGACCGACTGCAGTGGCAGTGCAGCGGTATTACATACATAATGGGCCCGATTGCGTTTCTTTGTGAACTAAAACTGAAATTAGTTCAAGCGAACGAGATAGAGCAACACGTTAGAGCGGAATACGAAACGAATGATCGTCGATAAGAATTACCTCTCGAAAGTATAGTCGTCCGAATAAACACATTTCGTACGGTATTAGATTCAGATGCTTTATCTTTTGTGGGTAGTTTTAATGCGAAACCGTTCAACCGTTCAACCGTTCAACCGTTCAACCGTTCATTTCACATTCCGCTCTAGCGTATTGCCCTGTCTCATTCACACGGACTAATACGGCTAAGAACGGTGGCCATTGTTGGCGGTGACTCTATTATAATAAATGAAAACATAAAACAAGTAAATATATATAAAAGAATAAAAAACACGACTGTCGTTACAGAAAGTGAACTATTGTATTTATAATTATTTTTATTACGTTTTTTATGAGATATTTGTGGTTTATGTATTTATCCATATAGATACATGTATATTTCCGGAATGTTCTCAATCAGACTTTTCATTTGACACTAAACGCGATATATTTATGTCAATTTATTGACATTTGGACATTTAGACAACTTCTTACTTGACATCTGGACAGTTAAAGTACTGACACTTGGGATGACATAACGATTCTAACGATACCAGACACTTCTTTTTTTATTTTTTATTTAGGTAAAAACAGTCATATACATTTGTGTGAGAATAATACATAATACAAATAGACCTATATTACCATTAATTACTTGAAAACATTATAAATAGTAGCAGAGGGAAAATTACAATCAAAATTGCACTAATAACTTATAAACTTATAACAATAAACCAAGCAACCAAACCAAACTAATGCAACCAAAAAACAAAAAGTTTTACTTAAAAACAAATTAAACTATAAGCTAATGCAACAACAAATCGCCTATTTTTTTCCTAAAACTAACCAACGTGTCGGAAAATATGCCGAGGTCATTCGAAGCTTTATTATAATGTAAACATGACCGTCTGAAAAAGGTATTTTTCGCATAGTTCGTGTGAAAAGAGGGTATATAAAATGTATCTTTTGAACGTGAAGAGGGAGACCGAGGAATTTTAAAAAGAATTTTGGCCAAAAGGGGTGCAGAATTAATATGGTTATTGAAAATTTTATATAGGAAGATATTGTCCAAGAAGGCACGTCTTGCATACAAAAAGTGTACTTTGTGTTTTGTCGCTCTCTCTGCATAATCCGTAGACATGTTACCTGTCCGAAAGTCCAATGATTTTAAAAATCTAAATAGAAGTTATCTATATAATAAAAATGAGTCGGGTTTTATGTATGTTACCTAATAACTCACGATCGGCTAACCCGATTTGGATGATTCTTTTTTGTTTTGTTCATAATCACTTTGGTCTTACTATAGGCAATAAAAAGTCCGGAAAATCTCTCGGAAAAGTGAGAAAAATGTGAAAAACCGAAAATTATTTTAGTACTAAGCTTGATCATAGATGGTGTTGCTTGACAAGAATAAAAATTCGAAAATCAAGATGGCGGTACAGTTAACATTTGACAGTTAAGTTGAATTTTACGATTTCATGATAGCGTTTTCGTGATTCTGAAGGTAAATCAACTGAATTAAATGAATTTGTGTAACTCGTGAAGCGGCACGGATCCGTAATGTTGCAGTGCGAAGACGATTGAATTTGAGACAAAACACATACAGAGAGGCAATCTATTATGACCTGACGAAACAATACAGCGATTATAAATGCATGCAAATTGGAGAAATGGACCATTTGTGCCAATATTGCAATGCATTGAAGTACCGCCACGAACCACTCACTTTGTGTTGCGCAGGGGGTAAAATGAGATTGACACCATTGGTTCCATTAGGATCGTTCGTGTCTGGAAATGCACCAGATTCTAAGCATTTTATGTCTAACATTCTCTGTCAAACAAAATCGTACTTTTTACACACTTTTCTCCTCCAGTTTGGACACAACGAGCACTAGCAATCCACAAATGGCAATTGATGAAACTGCTCTTTTGGTGAGACAAAAAATAAACAATCAGACTGCTTTCAATGAAGAATTTAAACAAACAATGCAAATTTCGAACAACTGTCGATGAAAATTACCTATGGTAACGCCATCTGCTGCTAAGCGAACAAATTCGTGGCGAGACGAAGTTCGCCGGGTTCCACTAGTGGTATAATAAAGAAACTGAAAACATACTAAATGAACCATGAACACATTACACTACTTTTTTGTTGGTCATTCGTGTAAAAAGAAGAATTTAATGAGAAGGAATTGCAAGTTTACTATCCTGACTGGAACGGAGTGAAAAACCATGACTTTTTAAGTGAGTGAATTTTTCGGTTAGGTAGGAGGGAGCGGTAGAATTTTTAAGGATGTTATAAAGAATGAGAAGAATATGCAGGTGGTAATATCTCCAATTGAGAAAGATGCTCTTACGCCACAATTTTGTTAAAGCCAGTCTACTCGTTTTCTTGACGGTGGCGAGCGATAGTGCAGCAGGCTTTGAACTGAGCGCTATGAGCGGTAGCGTTCACTCGACGCTAATTGGTCGTCGCACTCGAGCAGTGCAACGTACAATTGCAGCAGCGACTACTGCCGACTACCCTCACGGCGCGGCGCAGAGTCGCACCCCCTACTACGAAATGACACGGCCAACTGTCGAACTGCTCCTCGTAACTTAGCGTCAGTCGGTGCGAATTGTTCAACCACTCGTACACATACAATACAATACATGCTGCGAGTTTGATAATACAAGTCGAAATGCAGCGCCGGAGGGCTCATATAAATAAAGCACTATTATTAACAAGTAAGTAAATTTAAAAAAATAAAAAACACGACTGCCGTTACAACCTACCAACAAGCAATGGATTACTCCAGTTCTTGTATATCGCTGTAGGTTAAAGAGAAACATATTGAAAAACAAAATGTTCAAATATGACCCTTTATATCGAAAACTCTTCAATAAAATGTATTCGAGGTTAAGAAATGATATTCGCGCAGCTAAAAGAAAATTCTACTCTCAAAAAATATTTTCCTCACGAAATAAAGTAAAAACAGCATGGTCCATTATAAACGATGAAACCGGAAAATTGAGAAAAGGATTTAGCGCATCATTATCCATTGAAATAAATAAAAAACTCGAAACAAATGCTCTGGTTTTGAGCAACGTATTCAATAACTTCTTTATCAATAAACCTTTAAGTCTGGCATCTGCAATTCAGACCCCAATTACAACAGCATATGAAAAGTTGAAATTAATGAAAAAAAATTATAATTCGATATTCCTGAAACCCACATCTGAGATGGAAATAGCCAAATTTATAAACTCATTGAAAAATAAAAAATCCACTGGGATAGACAATTTTCCAGTTGATATACTAAAGAAATCCAGTGATATTTTATCTAAACCCCTCAGTATATTATTTAATATGTCGTTAAGTAATGGTGTCTTTCCTGAATGCTATAAAATGGCAAAAATAGTACCGGTCTTTAAAAAAGGTGATATACATAATATCGAAAACTATCGACCCATATCTTTATTGACCGTATTCTCTAAGGTTCTAGAAAAAATAATAGAAGTCAGGATACGTGAGTTTTTGAAGAAAAATAATATTTTGAGCAACACACAATTTGGTTTTATGAAAAAGAAATCGACCCAACAGGCAATGTTGAAGTGTTGCAATCAAATACATACATGTCTAAATATGAAAAGGTATTCGGCTGCCATTTTTTGTGACCTCAGTCGAGCCTTTGATTGCGTCCAAACCGATCTTCTACTTGCAAAATTAGACTATTATGGCATCCGAGGTACGGCAAATAACCTATTCAAGACTTATCTGCAAAACAGAATGCAAAAAGTAGAAATAGCCAATATTGGCAGAGATCTAATCGAGTCCGTAGCAACTTCCGAAATACTTACTGTCAATATTGGAGTACCCCAAGGCTCAATTCTTGGACCGTTGCTTTTCATTATTTACATAAATGACCTGAGTCCAAATCTATCTAAATGTGAAGTCACCCAATTTGCAGACGATACTAGCGCTGTAGTTGAAGCTGACAACATAAATACGCTCACTGCCAATCTCAATACATCTCTTGGTGAACTTGATGATTGGTTTAATGCGAACAAGATGTCTCTAAATATGTCTAAAACTGTTATTTTAAATTTTAATAGCAAGACATCATCTATAAAAGTTAACTACCCGGTTGAACTTGCGGAATCAGTTAAATTCCTCGGACTACATCTGGATGCAAAGATGTCATGGAATCTACATATAGAGCATGTTAAGTCAAAACTTTCGTCAGCCTGCTATGCTCTATTACGCATCAGAAATTGTTTGGAGAGAACTGAAGTAATATCGGCCTATTACGCGCTAGTTGAGTCACACCTGCGCTATGGTATTCTTTTATGGGGTAATGCAGCACACATCAACAGTGTATTCACTCTCCAGAAAAGAGCCATACGTGCGATAGTAGGTATTGGTCCACGGCAGTCATGTCGTGAACACTTCCAAAAACTAGGGATATTGACCGTATATGCGATTTTTGCTCAAGAAGCTCTTTGCGAATTCTATTGCAATAAGAGCTCGGCCATATCCCACGAGGAAGTACATCGGCATGACACCAGGAATAAAACCCTGTATCTCCAACCGTTCGTAGCACGTACTGCCAAGTTCCAGGCGACTAGTCGATACTTAGGCCTCAAACTTTTCAATAAATTGCCCGAAAGATTAAAAGAAATTAAAAACATCGATATTTTCAAGAGATCCATCCGAGTCTATCTGCTTAAAATCAACATGTATGCCCATAACGACTTCTTAAAATATTTTGAAAATACATAGCATCGTATCTACCCATTTAATCTAATACATATTATTTACCGTTAATTGTTTTGTTGTAAACTGTTATCATATAGTCTATGTTTTTGTAAATTAGTAAGTTTAAAACTATATATTGTATATCATCTCTTGTCTAAATTGAGTAACTAATTTAAGATTAATTACTGTCATTCCTACACAATTGTATGGTTGTATTGGAAATAAATACCTTTTACTTTACTTTACTTTACAGAAAGTGAACTATTGTATTTATAATTATTTTTATTACGGTTTATTATTCCATATTTGTGGTCTATGTATTTATCCATATATATATATATATATATATATATATATATATATATATATATATATATATATATATATATATATATATATATATATATATATATATATATATATATATATATATATATATATATATATATATATATATATATATATATATATATATATATATATATATATATATATATATATATATATATATATATATATATATATATATATATATATATATATATATATGTATATATATATATATATATATATATATATATATATATATGTATATATATACATATATATATATATATATATATATATATATATATATATATATATATATATATATATATATATATATATATATATATATATATATATATATATATATATACATTTATCTATATTTCCAAAATATACTCAAACAAGACCTTTCATTTGACACTAAACACGATATATTTATGTTGATTTATTGATATTTTGATATTCAGACAACTACTTACTTGAATATAAGCAGTTAAGATACTTTATGACACTGGGGATGACATGACGATTCTAACAATTTTTATTTTATTTTTTTATTTAGAGTAGGTATTACAAAATTTAACTAGTACATTTTACCATGTCACACTGTATGTAAATGAGGCAATAGCAGAAAACTGATTCTTATTGTGACTGAGACATGGTTATGACCGAAAGTCGCCTAACTAGGCCTGAGCCTGTTCTAAGGCAGACTTGAGCAATTTTCTTTGTGCATTATGATTACTATTTATTAACAATGCATATATTTCTAGACACAATCAAATAAAACTAATTATTAAAATAGTCTACAAAAAATTAAATTAAAAATAGAAAATTCAAATCTTTTTAAAATAAAAATAAAATAAAATAAAATTAAATCTAATCCAAATAATAAATATAACAAAATTAACATTAGAATAATCAGAATTAATAAAAATGCAAATTGATTGTCACTTTTTAAAATATCAATTGCTTAATAGAAATGAAAAATTTTAGAATGATATAATTTCGTATTTTTGTCATTTATAAAAATGGAAAGTATCTCAATATTTAATGTTAAAATTATGTAAATTAAGTTAAATTAAATTAAAACTAATTAAACTAGTGCTAAATAATAATAATAATAATCATCAGAAATATAAATATATAAACTTAAATCAAACAAATAATCGTAAAATATAATTAAAAAGGAATTGTAATCAAATACGTAATCAAATTAAATGAAATAAAATAAAATAAAATAATGAATAGGTACAAATTGCTGAAAAATTAAAATATCAAAAAAAAAAAAAAAACGTATGTTTAAATATTCTTATCGCAATTATTAACTAAATAATTATCTTTAATTCATTCTGAATGTGTTGATTTTCCTCTTTTAAAAACCATGCTGTCAATAGTTTTTTTAAATGTTTCCCATTTTCTTCAGTTTTAATGTTTTCCGGAAGGGCGTTGAAAAATCTTAAGCCAGAAAATCGAAATGATCGTTGTCCAAACGTGGTTTTCATTTTGGGTATCATTACATTCCCATTACCACACACTTCTAAATTGGTTCAAGCGTTTAGAAGTTATGGTGGAATAAAGAAACGGAAAACATGCATAGATAAACCCTGAACACATTACACTATTTTTTGTTGGGCAGTCGTGTAAAAATTAAAAAAGCTTTTTAGAAATGAGGTTATTTGGTGACACTCTTCCGCTTGTGACACTGACACAAACAGCAAAGTGGACACTTTCAGCAACCTTTTAACTTTCTTATACGTCAATCACTTACCTCTTAGAACACAAAAAAGAAAACGGTTGTGTCACTCCAACTTTCCCGGTATAAGGATTAGGCCCTATGGACCTAATTGCCGGTGCAGCGAGTATTAAAACGCAGCGTGTGGTCCGTAAGAATTTAATTGCGACTGTATGAGCGAACCGTCTGTCCGCTCTGTGCAATTATTTGTAGTGAAGACGCCACACCGGCATGTAGCCGAGGATTTATGGAAGGATATTGAGCGTTATAGCTCTTCGGGAAGGAGATTGTCGTTGCGAGCTTGAGCAAAGGTTGACGAGCGGCGTAGAGTGAGAATGCAAAGCATTAAACACGTCCGAAATCAATCGCTTAAGCAAATATACTCAACGACGAAAATTCAATGTGATTTCGGCCTAACAAAGCATCTGTGTACCAAATTTCAAGACTATAAGTCCAATATTTCTCGAGATTGAAATATCACTAGTAGCTCCCCTGATGGACCGTTTTCAACGACATCCTTATCAACTTGCCATTACCAAATGATGCCTGCATGTCAAAATTCAGGTCAATCAGATTATGCATTTGGGCGCTATCGTGAAGGCATACACACAGGCACACAGACACATACAGATAGACCCCCTTCTGGAAATGGTCGTAATCGTCTCAGAATGGCTCAAAATATATATTTCTGTCTTCATCTCGAAAAAATATGCACGTTCTCAATACTTTCCCTCCTCGTTGGTTGGTGGGCCGGGAAAGTGAGATCAAGACTTAAAGTCCAAAATACTCCCTGGCTGACCAAAGAGGTAAGAGCCTATACCTTAACATGTTTACCGTAAAATGGACAGAAACCGTACGTCACAAAACGTTCATCTGTATAAATCACCAAGAAATCACGCTAATCATGAAAAACGAAACACAACTATTTTAACGAGTTACAACATTTAGGAAATAATAAATGCAAACTTTGAACTACAGTAGAACTCCAATTATCCAAACTCCGACTATCCGAAATTAAAACGAACAATAATATAGAACGGAAACGTATTGATTGTTGATAATGCACCAACTCATCGCACCAAAAAATTGTTGGAAAAAAGGATTTTTTTTATTATTAGGCTACGCGGTGACAGGCGGGGGGAGAACCCCGCCCAACACCCGGGCAGTTCTAACGACATGAGTCGTTTTATCTGCCCGGGATGTCGTGCATCGACAACCTCACGCGTACCAGAAGGGCATCACGTGAGTGGTGGACGAACGGAGATATGGAGGAAGATTCTTCTGGTTTCTACCGTTTATTAAGTCAAATAGATATCTTACAATTCACTTACTATCGCATATAATGATGACATATTTAAAGCAGTGGAAAAAGGGAATGACCAGTTTAAAACAATCTTTTTAATGTTAAACGCCACGAGCTTGTTGCAACCGATGGACCAGTCTTTTATCGAAACCATGAAACGCCATTAAAGAACGCAACTTTCAAGGAAACTTTTGGTAGAGGGCCAATACAAAGAAGGTGTGTCGGCTAACCAAAAAAAAAAAAAAAAATATTGACCTTAATGTTGCAGCAGACACACGACCATCAACTCTTTTTGTTTTAAAATAATTTGTTTCTCCTATTTTCAACATACATACAGTACATTATTGAAATAGACCATTTTATCGGAAAAAAACCAACTATCCGATTTTTTCATTATCCGAATGGGGTCCAATCCCAATTGATTCGGTTAATTGGAGTTCTACATTACAAACTGATTTAAAGATACAGGGCTTAAAAAACTTCTCCACATCAAAATGGATGTTTCTTTCAAAAACCTTTTATTGCTGAATATAGTGAAACAGTTTACACTCTGTTACCATCAAGTAGTCTTAAGTACCAAAGATTGGGCATTCACTACTCGTACATACTGTATTTCAAAAATGCAATCACCCTAAGACAAGCCAACATTCCTTTCATCCTATGAACTCATTAAGTATCAGACATTAATATGAGACAATGACACCCTTCCAAAAGCGAGGCGAAGACAGTCGGAGAAGTCTTCTGCCAAATAACGAATGCCAGTAGCTTTTTTTACAGCATGAATTACTGTTATTCTAAAGATGGTCGGAGCCTCGGAGCACGAGGCTGTAAAGATAGTCGGGGTACATTCATGAATGGAAACGACGTATTAACATAGGCGTAATAATATTTGTAGACATACGAATGAAATTGAGATAGGGTTGGCGATGGCAAGCGATATATGTGAAGCTAAAATAATTTTAAAAATAAGTTTTTTCGTAAGAAAACCGGGACCACTACATATACAGATGTAATGTTTACAATGGAAATTATTTTCGTAGACATATGTATGTGTATGTGTGCATATATGAATATATATATATTATCTATAGATGTATATGAGTATCTATATTTGTATATGCGTAAATATGTGTAGTTTCATATTTGTCGATTTAAAAATAAGTAGGTACTAACTATAGTTTAAGTTGACAGTGCACACAGTCATTAAAAGTTTGCCTTAGAACAAGCCTAGGCCTAGTTAGGCGATTGTGTCAAACATTAAAAATAAAGTCGCATCAATTTCTTGCTAACATCTTACAAATATGACATTAATTGTTTACTAGATGTGTTACTAAATAAATAAAAAAATAAATTAATTAATTTGGGTTACTCAATAAAAAGCGAAGAAATATTACGTATGGTACAGGAACTGTTACCTTCCAACATTTATTTTTTCTGCGAAGTATTAAGTCGCTATAAAGTTAGTCGCTACGTAGTAATATTCCTAATACTAAAGCATCATCTGGACATAGTTCATGTGTATTTGTTTTCTTTCGTTGTTTTACATTCACAACAATCTATCCTTTAGAAACGATTTGTTGTGCCTAAATAATATATAAAGAAAGCGCAGAATCGTTCTTAGTATTATATTTGCTGGATTCAATGGTAAAAAAACGTGACTTAGCCATACACTCGGCACACCTCTAACTATCAAACGGACAAACATCATAGGAATCAGTGGCTAATGCGATGCGCTGATACGGGAGACAGGAAAGAAATAGATCGACGGAACCAATATCCTTATTTCGCATATCAACACGCTCACAAACATATCGCATCAAAACAGAAACCGACATATTGATAACGCAAGCATTTCGACTGTTAACACAAGAAACATCATTCCAACAAGAAACATCATTCCGAAAAGAAACATCATTCCGACAAGAAACATCATTCCGGGAAACGAGGCAACTAGGGCGAGTCCGGAATCGAGGCAGCACCGGAATAGGTGGACGACGACATCAACTCCATTTAGGAACCTGCTTCAGATTTTGCAAAATCCGCCGCGGACAAGCGGTTATCCTGAGGTGCGCTCAGCTTGACCGACGTGCGGGCTTCGCGGAGGTAGACTCACGAGGACGACTGGCGGCTGGCGGAAAATCGGGAAACGCGAGACATGGACGTCGCGCTTAGGGCAAACAGCCCTGTGTCATAGAGGTTAGGTCGCCTGATCTTACATTATAAGGTTCCGGGTTCGACCCGGATTTTCCGTTAAGATAAATAAGGCCGACATGAGACCTCAGAAAAATATCCGAAATAGGCGGACATGCGAAGAAATAGACGGGGTCAAATTTGTAGGGTTTGACCAATAAAAATCCAGCGTTGACGAAGCGTCAGGCACCGGACGCATACTAAACGGTCGATTGCAGCTCCCGCACAGAATAACTGTCTGCGCAGTGGTGGTATAAGGGTGTTAATGGTAAAGCAAATGTATCGTGACTCTCAGAGCGCTCTCACGTTTTAATTGATTGTAATTATAATTGATATTAATTGATTGTAAAACGTTTAATTGGTTTAATTGATTGTTAAAAATGTGGCTAAACGCAACGTTAGAGATTTACCCAATTAATAGAATTAAATTAAATCACACTCACCGGTTACATTGCAGAAGTAATCGCGCCTGAAAGTTTTTGAAATTAGTTTAAAGTCTTAATGTCCAAAAGGCAATAAGCAACTTTTTCGAGTCTAAATTATAAATTGGTTCCTTATCGAGGGATTCGCGCAGAAACTTTTTTTAATAATTGCTTATATTTTTCAAAAAAATCACAAATCAAAAGCTCTTCAGATATGGTCGTTCCCAGGTATCATGTCACCTTAACGTAATTGCATTCTAAATGTTGTCGATCGAATGTGATAACACGACACACACTTACACACATGTTACACGCAGATATACTTATAAACGCTTCATAGTAGGGTTGGTTGTAAGAAATTGTCGTATGATAATAAATTCGCCCCTTGTGAAATATCACAATAAAGAGTAGAAACACACAAACAACGAAAAACGCACGCGCAACTTTATTATATTCGATGTATTGCATAGCAATAGTCATTACTAAATCATTGGGCTTCAGCGTGGCGGCGCGAAGTTACGAGCGCCGCGACGTCTTTCTAGTTCTCGTGACGCGAGAGCGAGATAGTCGTTGCGATATTAGCATCTAAACACCAACAAATTTTATTAGATTAAACTAATCATTCCGAATCTCCAACTGTATCAAAACTCATTTCACGACCGATTCTTATACAAATTCAAATCGCGGTTTCCGTTGCAGTTGGCTTTTCTACGCACTCAAGACACCAACCATTGACAATCGACCACTAATCTATACTAATATTATAAAGAGGTAAAGTTTGTGACGTTGTAGCAAGTAATCTCTGGATCTATTGAACCGATTTTGAAAATTCTTTTACCAATAGAAAGCCACGTTATTTGTGAGTGTCATAGGCTATATATTAATCCGAAAAATTAAAAGACTTTTCGTGGTAGTCGGATTTGCAAAGTAAGTCGGAGAATAGCGGTCGAACGAAAACGTTTCTAACTAACGCTGCCTCAACGATGAGAGATATATGATTAAGTTCTAGAAAAAGTTGTAGAGCTTGATAATGCCTACAAAAAAGTCAGCGACAGCATATGTCTAATTTTTATATTTAAGTCACAAAAAGTAGTATTTTATATTAAAAAAATAATTTAAATAGTTAGGTCATGTTTATTGGTCATATTATCAACAATTATGAATTCTTATCAAAATAAGTAAATTTATCGTCTCAAGTGTTTAAAACAAAAGACTTTTCCCTTTTACTGCATATAATTTCCCTTTCACTGCATAAATAGTAAAAGAGATAATACGCTCACAAATAAGACACTCACAAGAAGACACTCACAAATAACGGTATTATAGTCGAATTGGCATGCAAATACATACATACATATGCAGTAAAAATATAACCCTTCTTTTGGCAGGCAGGAAATAAATATAGCACTCAGTACTAAACGAACCACACGCATAATTTCATCGCAGGAAAAAAGTTTTACCACCCAACGAAGTGGGCACGGGTCAGCTAGTACATAATATAGTTCGCGGTTAACACATAAATACAACTTTAAATCTACTGAAATCTCATATTCGAATTTTAACTATTACATAATATTGTCTCCAATATCAGCCCTATTGCAAAGACTAGAACTGGATAGCTTTAATTAAACCGCATAGCATTCAATTTACGCGAAATCCGTAGCAACCCTGACGGCATCCTGAAGGCGAACAGTGTTACCTATCAAACAAGCTAGACGCTACACTATAGTTTTTTCTTAAAAAATACTTTTATTTATTTATTTATTTATTTTTAGGAAAACCAACAGCTAATTATAATTTAACAAAAAGACGGAGTAAGATAACAGAGAGCCAATTATAGATTTTCACGTTTAAGTAACGTTGTAGAAACATATGTGACCTTTCAATTAAAGCTATCGATTAAAAATACATCAAAAATTATTCAACAATTAATGCTAAAGAATTCAATGTTCAGCCGCTGCCTAGCTGAGTTAATACTCGTACAGAATAGATTAAAGTCAAAGCGTTTAATCAAGTCATTGAAATTGTCACTTGTTCGCCACAGAAATGCATTTTGCCTATAGTTGGTACCAGCATGAGGAACATGAAGAGCAGGGTTAAATCTATTGAGTTTGGAAGGAACACGGAGATTAATTTTATTTAGTAAGTCGGGACAGTTAATGTTATTGGAGGTGATTTTTAGCAAAAATGTTAAGTCCGCGGTTTCAAGCCACTGACTTAATCAAGGGGAGAATATGAAATTTCTTGCATAAATTGAAATATTTAGATGAGCTGTATGGGATTTTCAGACGGAAGCAGAGATATTTCACGAACTTCATTTGAATGCGCTCGATTCTATTTATATATTTGTCATAACAAGGGTTCAATACCTGAGATGCATATTCCAAGATGCTTCTGACAAAAGTGCAGTAAAGGATCTTGAAAGTTTTAGCACGATGAAAGCAAGCTGCACTCCTCATGACAAAACCTAAAGCTTTGGAAGCTTTAGAAACAATAGATTGAACGTGATTATCAAAACTCAAGACACCGCAGGTTTGCGCGGTTGCGGGACGGCCCGCAAACTTGGCGGCAGAAAATCACAAGTCGCACGCAACAAAATGACGTCAGCCACACCTGCACGGCTATTGCGTCGCCCGCGAATCGACCGCAGAGCGCGCGGGCAACAGCCGTCAAACTTGCGGTTAAAATTGACCGCATCATGCGCGGTTCCACTAGTAGCCCGCAGACGCTCCGGCCGTCGTGTTTTAACCGCGCCCACGGCGGGCGAAAATCGCGTCGTCATCCGTTTGTGCCTGCCATAAAAAAACATCAATCAGTATACCTGAGAATTTTACACTTCTGGAGTACTGAGTGACAATGTCATTAATAATATGGTCTGTCGATCAATTCATGGCCTAAGTTGGCGACTGCCAATGATATTAATAATATATCACCGGTATGCCGGTGCCGGACGAACTGTAGGTACTATGGTACCTACAGTTCGTCCATTATGCTAAATATGTTCTATCGCAAACTCTTGCGTGCCCTCATTCTTCTAAGAATGTCTACATTCACACAGCGTGTCGAAACCGCCGATGTTGTAACCGAGATGGTAAATTACACTGCTGGTAGCCCACACCGTTCCTAATGGTTCTGTGCAGCTTGGGTGGTGCTGGCCTTCTTTGTGGTTACTTAGTCAGCCCAACCTACGGTTCAGCTCTCATCCGGTGGCCTCCTCGAAGAGGAACTTAACCTGGAAGGGCCGCAGTGAACTATGCCTGAGGCTGTAACCTGCAGTCGGAGGCGGTTGGGATCAGAAGTGCGGATCCGGGGGAACATCTGAGGTTCTGAGTGTAGCTGCGTTGGCTCCCCATGTACTCCCAGTTGTTTTCCTTTCGATACTATTTTTGGAACACCCCATGTTCTGACTTGATCGAAGTGGGAGACCATTACAAAGCGTAATGTAATGTAATGGTCTCCCATTTCGTTAAGTCAGAACAATACTCTATATATACTTTATAACGCTTCGTTTTTCTCTTACTCTTTCTCTCTTCGTGCAGCCCGTAGTTCTGTTTTGTATGTTCAGTTTTGAATTCAATAAAGATTTTCTAATTGAATTGAATTGAATACTGACCATACAGCCCAAAAATAGTAATATTATTATGTATAATTTCAGACTTTTAGCATACAGTTTGCTTGTAAGAAATGGCACACTGTGCGGGCGCGGCGCGCGGCGTGAGCCGGAGATTGCGGCGTGGAAATCTCTCGGAATTAACATAATAAACGCGGGGTCTGCAGCCAATAAGATGGCCTCGTAAATATCTAGCTTTAAGGGATTCGTAGCAGAAGACACCGGTCTATATGTAAAGGTAAAGGTTCATCTAAGCGACTACGATTCAATCTAGCGAGAATACAATATATATATTAACATCACTCTAGAGGAGGATGATACGACCTCTTGATAGATAAAATCCCACTAAAATCCCATTTTGAGAAGTGGCAGCTAAGGCTTTTCGATACCCGCTAGAATTGGACTGAAATCACTAAAGAGCAGAATAGAAAGAATAAAGATGGAAAATATATAGTGCCCAGGAGATCTACATGGTTTGGGCAACAACATTATCAATGTAAAATCGATTTGACAATACCAAGAATAGGGATTCCTACCAATTAGCCTGTTCAAAAATATATTTTTTTTTGTCTTACAGCGGTTCACTGATCCTCTACTTCTCTTAACTATAAATTGTTATTACGATTGATACATGATGTTTGATTCTATATGCGAAGTTCCATTTACTAAATGTATGCACTCAATGCTGTTACACTCAGTATAAAATGCCGCTGCAACTGCCAAGTCAAATACAATATCTGCGGGCTCAAATTGTGCACCCCATTTAAAGAGACCCCCTTTCATGGATCCTAGCCATTGTCTAGCAGCGAGCGCACACGCGTGGCTAATTCAACAAGGGCTGCAGCTGCTTACTGGAAACATGCGAGTAAATACACTCGATATCAGGAGTCGCGATTGTATTGGGAAGAGCTTCTTTTTATAAGCGGGGTCAGTAAATAATTCGAATAGCGATGGCTCTGCCATACGGTATTTTTGTTTTTTTTGTTTTACAAAATTATTTAAATTAGGTGATAGATTTTGACAAAAAAAAATACAGGTGGTGGTGCAAAAATACAGTTAATATATAATTAGGTGGTGAACGGTTTCGTGCAGCTTGGGCCACAAAATCCATTTTGTTCTCGGATCGGCTCAACTCACGATTCAGCTCCTATTCAGAAGCCTCCTCGAGTGGAAGGCTACCTTGGGTAAGACTCCCGTGTCTCAGGCCTAAGAGCTGGTGGACCGGTTTCTCCCGGCGGGATTGCATCCCGGCGCCACTGGACGGTTTGCGCACCGGTCGGCGAAGCCAATCGGTTGTGCATTCTGACTAATTGCTGAAGGGGTCCGGAGACTATGGAAATACACTGTTTCCTAAGCAGCGGGGGTGGATGTTGACCTGTTGTCATGTCACTCTTGATATGACCTTAGGCCACTCGATCCCGTGTGGCACTACGGGTAAAGAACGCCCAGGTCCGCGATAAATTCTAACTGAATTACTGCTGTAATACAACAGGTAGAGGTCATTTAAGCGACTTCGGACCCGTAACCAGTCGGGAGGACGAAGGTATCCTGAAGGTTAATTCCAGACGTAGATACCCTGCCAAAACTGGTAGTCAGGGGGCGAGGCTGCCCCTGGGTACCTTTCCCAGTGCCTCGCTGAAAGCGTCGGCCTTTGACGGGCAGGTGGCGGGGCTTGACGGTGGATTGTTTTGTCCTAAGACTTCTGTGCTCACCTCACGGGACACAGAACGTTACATTTCGTTAAAACTTTCAGAGGTGACGGGTTCGCCCGTTGTAGTTGACAACTCTAGTTAATATTATAATATTTTTACAACATTTTGTTGTGATGCAGATCAGATTTGTGTGGATGTTATCACCCCACTATATGTTATGTATGTTCTGGGGTGATAGTGTTTCAAACATAGTCACCACTTTTATCGTCTTTTATTATTATTTTATTTATTAAATTTGATCACTCATTTATGATAAAAACTAAAGGAGATTTATTTAAATGAATAACTAACAATATATAATTGAGCATATAAAAAATAAACAAATAAATTGACCAATAAATTAAATGCTAAAAAGGTTCCTTATCATGCTGTTAGTTACAATTCATCACAATTGCGTGTTTGGGTTTTAAAGAGCCAATCGGTGAAACAGTATTTCTCTACAAGATGGCATATCAAGATATTGTTTTTTTTACATTTTGGATTACATGTTTGGAGTAAATCGTCAATGGCGGATACAAACGGTTAACATATGGAATATTGGGCTGGGGCAGTGCCAAACTCAAAGCCTTGGAATCCGTTATTAAAATACAAAAATAGAAATCCCGCAGATACCCTTTCGACAAGTTCGAGGTCCTTAACGCAAACAAGAACTATGACTGACACAGGCGGGAACATTTTAAAGAAGAGATTGATCTTGAATTATAATACATACAGCAAACCCAGTGAGAAAGTGTATCCTAAAGCCAATCTGATCAATGGGGGCTTTCTAAATCAGTAAGGTAAAGTTATAAAATTTATTGCTGTCTGTATTGAATTCTTTGTATGACCCGTAATTCTGAACTCAAATGTTTGACCCGTAATTCAAATACTTTATGAATTTATTCTGAATGTGTTCTATTCTGTTTACACGTATGCCATATAAACGAGTTCCAGACTTGCGACGGATATTCAAGGTGCGGGCGGACATAAGCGTGAAAAAGCATTTTAATAGTATATACTTTAGAAAATAATTTAGAGGACCTAAAATAAAAGCATTCTCCAGCTTTCCAAACGCCTTTTCCATAATAGTGTCGATATGATCAATAAACTGCATTATAGTATAATAAAATACCTGAATCTTTAGTAATCGATTTTGAATGAATACAGTTGTTAAAGAGTTACGAAATTTATGGGAAAGGTTAGAAAAGTATTGGGATCAAAATGCGTAAGGTTTTAGACATTCTAGAACCTACGAACAAAAATATTTATCGTATTTGTGTGTAAACAAATATTTAGGTAAATATGGCAGAAACACTACCGGGACCTAGAGACTGTTCTTGAAGAAAGCTTCTATTAGCCAGCCAATAAATTAAAATCTTAAAGCTTTATAATGGCAATGTTGACAAAAGGAAGCACTCATTCTGTCGCTCTAGATTGGAAGTTTAATACATACGCAAGATTGCACATACATACATAATAAATACTCATAATATCAAGATGAATCTCAACCCCTACCCCCCCCCCCCCTTCCCTCTTCCACCGACCCCGTTTGCCCGGCGCTGCGCAGCTTTGTCTGCTGGGACACTTTTCAATTATTTTGAAAGCGAGATAGCACAACAAAATGTTCCCCGTGAACTGTGGACACGTTTACGACAAAGCCCGCCTTTTGTTTATATCTCTCATAAAGTTCATTGTTCACGGTGCCTCGTAAAAAAACCAACAACGCCATATTTTCGCGTACAGCTGCTACCCACGCAGGAAGAAAATGAGCCTATGATATTAAAGGTTGTAACAAGATACATAAATAAATTTAGGCGATTTCTGACGTTTCGGCAGTGAAAGAACTCTTCTCAGACTGAGCGTTGGCCGCATTAAAGACTACTAATATTAGGGCAGCCGAACTAGCTCAGATTAAAATAAATGTTTTTTTTAAGTTAAACAGTTTTAACCCCTGGGCATACCATTTAGGATGCGACAGCATTGTCCCACGTGGGAGCTAATGGGCCCTTGTTGAGTTGGCCACGAAGACCCATTTGTTCAGGGTCGGTCACACTCACGGGTCCTCACCCATCCGGCGGCCTCCATGCATTAAGCGCGAGCCCGGGAAGGACTCTGGCCTAAGGGGTAGTTTCCCCCAGGAGTCAATCTTCTGGCACTCCTGGACGGTCTGCGCACCGCGCGGCGTACGCAAATCGATTGTGCATTCTGACTAACTGTCGGGAGACTGGAAATAGTTTTCCTTTAGAGCGGAGGTGGTGGTTGACCTTACGGCGACTGCTCTTAAAACGGCCATCGGCTACTCGATTCCTTGTGAACAGCCGGGCAAAGGATGCCGTGGTCCGCGATAGATTCGGTTGACACCGTTTTCCCGGTACGTAAGAAGGAGGACCGAGCAAGCGACCTCGAAATTGTAACCAGTCGGGAGACCGGAGTAATCTGGTCGCAGCTGGAAGTAAGGGAGCGAGTGTCGGTCCGCAGGGTAGTAAACCTGGCTACCTCGCGGATAAGGCGTTGGCCTCTTACGGGCATGTGGCGGAGCTTGTCGGTGGACTGTTTCTTTCTTAGTCTTCTGCGCTCACCTCAGAACGTTGGTGCAGGGTTCTGAGGTGAAGGGTTCGCCCGTTGTGGTTGACAACTCTAGTTGTACCAAAACGTTAACAAAACTGCCGATCTTACAAGTCATTCCACGAATCAGCAAATCTGTCTTACATTTGGCCCGGTTGACATATCACGTGCCAGGCCCTTAATACAATTTAGGCTCGACTGTTGTATCACGAAAACCTGACCACGAGCCTCATGCGTGGTTGTAGGCCAAAGGGTTAATGTATAATCTATGATGTACTAAAACCTAAAAAAATATTATAAATCGCCAATTTGATTAGACTTTGATAGGACTAAAATAAAATCGTGGGGCGATTTTACTAGAAAAACTTTCTATCGTTTGGGCTTTTAAATCAAATTAGAACATATTTAGCACAGAAAGTTTTAGGACACGTTAAGCTCAGAGTAAGGAAGTTCCAATTAAGAATAAGAATAAGAATAATTTATTTTCAAAAACCCGATCTGGGTATAGAAATTACATATCTAATGGTATTTCTACAAATAAAATTACATTTCAAATTACTCATAAAATTATATAAAAGTCTATAAGAAAACTAATAATTGAAAAAAAAAACATAGAAATTCAAAAATTCAATAACAAAGACATAAAAACTAGAAAAATAAAAAACAACAGAAATAATGAGAAAATTAGGACCATTTTGGGTCTAAGAAAATGGGGCATAACAAAATGTCAGTTAAATTAAGCTTCGTTTTTAAGCCCTGAGTTAGACATGAAAACGAAACGGAATATGGGACCGTGTGAAACGTAGGGCAATGACTTTGTATTGTTGCTCCGCCATATTTTATCTACTTTTCCAACGATTTGTATGATATTTGTATGATATTTTGCAGATGAATTACACATCATGTGACCAAAAATAAAAGTTTTCGAAGTTTTATATGATAAGCAATGTTAGTAGTTTGTTAGCCGGTTAGTGAATTTGTGAACTTCTTCGATAACATGTACTTAAATGGTGATTAAAAAAAACGTCAAAAAACGACGTAAAAAACATCCGATGCCATTGAAGTATTTTAATACGAACACAGACGTAAAATGCTGAAATATTTGAAATAAATATCTAATAAGGCAAGAATATGTAATATAGTATGAATGAATAAAAGAAACAATTAACATCTTCATTGAATTATTCGATAATTAATGTAAATAATCACATATTTGTAATTACGCAAATGCATCAAAACAATTGAACATGTTATCGATATAGGCATATTTTATTAAATATCATTTTTTACAATATATTCTCTAATCGAATAGATTTCCTGGCACTACTGGACGCACTTGGATCACAAGTCCTAACCGGTCACGAGACCAGGCAAATTAGAACATTCGACTAATCTATCTAGCCCACAAATAGTGCCGCGCATTCTCGATACCTAGGTTAGGAAGAATATTGAATACTGTTTTTAATGATATTGCTCAATGTTATGCAAGCCCAATGTCCTTCATGCCGTATATCAAAAGATATTTAAGGAATTAAAATTATTAATTACAACACAACTCGTTGATCTTATTGATTGTACATGTGTAGTATTAGTGATATTCCAAAATTTAAAAAAATAGTTTAAGTAAAATAGGCGGACATATTGAAACGCGTTCAAGCTCTTACAGTCAGCTCTTATTTTAAGTTACAGGTATTTGATAGCAGCAAAAAAATGATAATGTAGATTGTAGAGGAATATAATAATAAATCTATACTAATATTATAAAGAGGTAAAGATTGTGACGTTGTAGGAAGTAATCTCTGGATCTACTGAACCGATTTTGAAAATTATTTTACCAATAGAAAGCCACATTATTTGTGAGTGTCATAGGCTATATATTTATCCGAAAAATGAAAATACTTTTTCGTGGTAGTCGGATTTGCAAAGTAAGTCGGAGAATAAGCGGTCGAACGAAAACGTTTCTAACTAACGCTGCCCTAACGATGAGGTATATAATTAAGTTCTAGAGAAAAGTTGTAGAGCTTGATAATGCCTACAAAAAAGTCAGCGACAGCATATGTCTAAGTTTTATATTTAAGTCACAAAAAGTAGTATTTTATATTAAAAAAAATATTTAAATCGTTAGGTCATGTTTATTAGTCATATTATCAACAATTATGAATTCTTATCAAAATAAGTAAATTTATCGTCTTAAGTGTTTAAAACAAAAGACTTTTCACTTTTACTGCATAAATAGTTAAAGAGATAATACGCTCACAAATAAGACACTCACAAGAAGACACTCACAAATAACGGTATTATAGTCAATTTGGCATGCAAATACATAAATACATATGCAGTAAAAATATAACCCTTATTTTGACAGTCAGGAAATAAATCATAGCACTCAGTACTAATCGAAACAAATTCATAATTTCATATTAAATAACAGCAGTAAAACTCGCCTGAAATGTCTAAGGATAATAGCGAGGGGAAAAGGAGGTGATTAGGATTAGTAAAATTTTGGAAGATTGAAAAGGATTATTAAACAGATTGTTTTATGATTTGAATGAAGAGATAGAAGTTGCGTTTCTAATATAAAATGTGAGCTGGTTCGACAATCGGGCTGCATGCACTATAAAAGAGTCGGTGTAAAAAGATGAGTTATATAGACGAATTGAAAGTATATTATCCTGAGGTGAACGAAAGGACAGACCATGACTGCCAAAGACATATTTTTTTTCTTTAGAATCCTTTCGTAAGGGAAACTTTTTTCCTTTAGATTATAAGGAACTATTAAAATCATTATGTAGTAAGGAGAGGGTGTGAAGATCTCTTCGCTCTCGAATTATAAACCACTAAAGCTTGCTTCGGAATGCCAAAATATGATCAAAATTGCGGACGTTAAAAATATATCGAATGCGGATTTTCTTCAATCCCTCCAATTTGTACAAAAAAGCTTCGTTGGCAACTACAGTACATATATCTTCATAGTCAAAGTCGTCAATAACAGAGACTAATTTTCTAAACTAACAGAGACTAATATTCAGTTATTCACTCTGAAAAACGAGAAAAATCACGCCACGACGACTTTTTCAGTTTTCAAGAAAGCTAGAGATGAAAATCAAAGTTTATTGTAAACTCTATTGTTAGAACAGAGATTACACAACATAAAAAGGATTGCACATATTGATTATCGCAAAACTACCCTCAATACTAAAATGACAGCTGACTTGCCTCCTCTTTCCATCTTCGATTTTACAATGACAGAGACTGTTTCAATACAACAATCGATAGTACATGTGTGGCGTCCTTTATAAACTCAATTTATCGACAAAATTATGTACATTCTTCCTTTTCTCCTGTGGTCTTCATTAGATTTTAGTAAAATATCAGGTAAATTTACCCATTTAGAAAAATATGCTACGCTGACTGCCTGCGTTAGGATCTACTTACTTTCCGGTATTATAAATCTTTTAGATATATAAAAATATATGTATATTAATTGTTTTGCAAGAACCATATCACCTCTTTCCTTCTAGAATAAGGTGCCTCATCTTATACATTCAGAACAGAGATTTTTATCTAAGATTTCGTTAAGATTGAGCAAGATTAAATTCTTTGCTCAACCGCGACCACTTGAAACGCAACCGCTTTGTATAACAAAACATTTCCCCTCCCGTCCCATCCAAGTCCACCTTCGGATAAAATTATCTTTTAATGCTTGTTTAACCTCATTAGCTTTAGCGGCGGCTAAAGATAACGAATTCAGTAGGTAATGAAAATGTCGAAATTTTAATTACAATTTTAAACATATTTATGCCAAATTAACAAAATAGGGTGTGCGACAAGAATGGGACCAAACGGGGCCGTGCAGCTTATGTAATGGCTTGCTGATGGCTTGTTTGTGTTTTTAAGGTCTGTCTAACTCACGGTTCAGCTGCCATTCGGTAGTCTCCTCGAGGGATTAACGCGGAAAGACCTGTGTGAACTCTACCTGCGGCTGTAAGTCCAGTCGAATAAGAATAAGAATAATTTATTTTCAAAAACCCGATCCGGGTATAGAAATTACATATTTAGTGGTATTTCTACAAATAAAATTACATTTTAAATTAATCATAAAATTATAAAAAAGTCTATAAAAAAACTAATAATTGAAAAAACATAGAAATTCATAAATTCAATAACAAAAACATAAAAACTAGAAAAATAAAAAACAATAGAAATAATGAGAAAACATAGAGAATCAGCAATTCAATAACAAAAATATATAAAAACTAGAAAAATAGAAAGCATCCAAAGAGTTCTACATAAACTACATTTAACAAGGATCAAACTATCGATCAACAATCAAGAAATAGAAAAATGTATCGACACTCCAAAGAACAAAAAATCAACTGGTCTCGATGACATACCTGTTAGTGTAATTAAAATCCATAAACCTGTACTGGCACCCTGTCTAACATATCTTTACAATTTAAGCTTTTCAGAGGGAATATTTCCAGATTGTTATAAAGTAGCCAAGATTACACCGATATATAAAAAAGGGCGATCCCACGAGCGTAGAAAATTATCGACCCGTAGCCCTACTAAGTTTTTTCTCAAAAATTTTTGAGGTCATCGAAAAACGACTAAATGGTTTCCTTGAAAAATTTGGGGTCATTTCAGACAGTCAATATGGATTTCGGACAAAAAAAATCTACACAGGATGCCGTGTTGTCTGCATGTTTCATGATTGAGAATAGTCGAAACAAGAAGATGCTTTCAGCAGGACTGTTCTGCGATCTAAGCAAAGCATTCGACTGTATAAACATCAATACCTTGGTAGGCAAGCTAAACCACTATGGAATTAGAGGAGTGGTTAATTCACTCATTAAATCGTACCTACAAAATAGGCAGCAAGTGGTGGAGATTAAAATAATTGATGGAATTGAGGAAAAGGCTGAGCAATCGAGATGTGAAATAGTAAACATCGGTGTGCCTCAGAGCTCAATATTAGAACCTCTCCTCTTCAATCTCTATTGTAACGATTTAGCAACTAACATAACTTGTGCCAAAACTGTCCAACTTGCAGATGACACCACGTGCATTCTTGAAAGTGATTGTAGAACAAAAATGGAGGAATTAATAAACGAAACACTTTTTGAAGTCAATGATTGGTTTAGATCGAACCCGATGTCGCCAAATTTAAGCAAAACAGTGTTGATAAACTTCTCAAATAAAAAAGAAAAACAGTTAGCGTTAAATTATTCTATCGAGATTGCCAGTCGTGGGCCGTTGGGAATTTAGGTTCGATCTGGTGAAACACCTTGGTCGGAACTGGGCGGTTTGCGCAACGTGCGGCTGTAGCCAATGTATTGTGCACTCCGGAGATAACCGGGAGAGTCTGCCTAAGTAGCGGGTATAGTTTTTGACATGCTGTTAGCCACCTTTGAAACTATCCATTGGCCACCCGATCCTGTATGATATTGACGACCAAAGCACTTTATGGTCCGCGATAAATTGGAACTGAATTACTGCTTACTTTAAGTAGAGATTTATTTTTAATTCCCAAATTTATTTTCTGGCTCTTATTGCTTTACTTTCATCTTCATTATTTATACTTAATTCGATTATTTAAATTTTAATATTTTTAGATTATTTTTCTTTTTATTATTATTATTTGATTGATTTTTTATTTTTATTTTTAATTCTGATTTTTATATTTTGATAATTTTATTCAAGTTGCTTTTTGAATGTTAGTCTTATACTTAATTAATGTGGTTTCTAACTCTAGAGCTCTCTCTGCATGCTTTCTATTTTTCTAGTTTCTTATATTTTTGTTACTAAATGACTGTTTTTATGTGTTTTTTCATTGTTTCTATATTTGTGTATTTCAAGTTTTTAATTTTTTATTCCTGAATTTGATTTTTTTAATGTTATTTATATTCTTTTAATAGTCTTTTTTAATTATTTTGTGTGTAATTGGAAATGTAATTTTATTTGAAATAATTTTATTGGAAATATAATTTCTATACCCAGATCGGGTTTTTGGAAATAAATACTTACTTACTTACTAGAGGCCGCGCAAGCGACTTCGAATCTGTGACCAGACTGGAGGTTGGAAAAATCCGTCCAAATAGAGGTAAGGGAGCGAGGTCGACCCGATAGGTCTTCTTCTCAATGCCTCGCGGTACGGCGTTGGACTCTTACGGGCTGTTGGCGTAGCTTGACTGTCATTTATTACATATCATTTATTATATACTTCACAAAGTCTTTTACGTTCACTCCATGGGAGACAGGCCGGCCTGATGTCGTTATAACTCCCTGGGATGACGTTTCTACCCGTTGTACTTGACACTCTCCATATGTGCGACAAGAATAATTACTCTGGCCTATCCTCGAATAACACAAGACAGTCGTATGAAACGCTTCCTTATAAAGTGACGTCCGCATGTATTTATCTAGTATTTATTTCTCTCTTTTACTTGTATGTCCATTCATAGTATTTACGGGATAACAAAATCAACCAATTAATGCGATAACCGGTTCAATTTCTTCAGGTTAACCAGCTATTAAGCCGTTAATTATGTAGAAAAATAAAATCATTGCCGGTTATTTATCGCCAAAATACCGGTTTTCGTACTATATATACCGAGACAAAAATATTTATCCTTATCTCAATCTCAAGCATAATAATATAATTCTGCATTTTCCATAATCGGTTATCAATAACCAGTTATTTCTGAATGACCGCCCATCCTAGTAGACCGCCTGCGTTGCGACGATACGAACACACGCACGATTGACACACGGTACAAAACAAAACGGTTGTAGCGATTTATTTTTACATTTTGCCTATTTCATTGCCTATTTCAGGTCATCTCAACGTTTAAATAAGGAAAGATTTTTTTACTGTGATTTTTGATTACCATATATTTTTTATTTTTTTACCTTGGTGCGGGCTTTGGCGTAGTTAGGCAGACTTTGTATTTAACCATTTTAAGCTTGTTTTTCGGAAATAGTTTTTCTTATACTTTTTACACGCTTACCAAATAAGTAAAAATTGTTACCATACCATATCTAACCATTACCATAACTGGGAATTATGAGAAACGAAGTGTCATACATTATCGCCATAAATGATCTGCCATAATTCGGATAATAAACATATGTTTATTTCTACTTCTTTTATTTGATAGACTTAGCGTTTTCTTTAAATTAAAATTTGTGTACGTATACGAGATCAAAGCGGTGTTTTTTGACAGAAGTTAACATCTTTCCGTTTAAGCACACACGCACAAATGCGCAGAAACAGCGAAGCCATGGTTTCGTTGCAATGTTGCAATTCGTTATATTTTTTTTGGATACAGGCTTCAAGCAATTTTTAAAATGTTGGCAAACTACTGGAATATGTTTTTAGCGCTAATTTAAAGTATCAAGGTGTAAAGATGACGCGACAGCAGAAATTAGAAAACAAACTTCTTTTCATTTTTCTCACATATTAAGAAAGAAATGATGGGAAAACGTCAAAGAGTACCTTAAACTAATTGATTATGAATGAATATACGAATGAATGATATATGAATAGGTTCCTTGTGAAATACCAAATCTCCTGAAGATGACGCGTTTTGAAGAGACAACGGAAACTAGAAAACAAACTTCTCTTCATCTTTCTGATAGCTACTTAACAAGGGATATGTAAAATCTGATCAACTTCTTTGCAACGCACGACAATTTATTTAGTATCACTTATCTATTTTTCTTAATAAAATTTTATTAAATTACAACTATAAATGTATATATTTATTACATAACTATATTTTTTATAAAATTGGTATATTTATGTGTATATACAGGTGGTGCGTCCAAATAATTTATTTAAAAAAAAACACTTCATTTCTTAAAATTGCATAAAAATATGCACATCTAGAGACGGGCCAAATTATCGCCTAGTTAGATGTGCTATTGGCAGTAAAGGTCATGTAAGATGTGTTAAACCTCCCTATATTAATTATTAAATAATTTATATAATTATTATAAGATTACATGACCTATGAATGAACTGTAATCCTATGTACCTAAATAAATAAATAATAAATAATATGTACATAGGAGAGAAATGATAGGAAACTGTAAAAGAGTACCTTAAAATAATTGATTATGAATGAATATACTAATGAATGATATATGAATAGTCTTGGTCCATGTAAATACAATTGAGCTTTGGTGTCGAAAGAAACCTCTCGTTCTTATGTACGATGACAGTTAAAGTTCAGTAGTTACCTGATTCGTAAAACGGTTTATCGGTTTTTCAAATTGATTGAGACGACATACCTGAAACAAAAGAAAACTGATGGTTAGCAATTACTATTGGTAGGAATGACTTTGTGTCTATCGGTAGGTGAGTTTTTGAGTAACTTGGTCAAAACGTTGCCTGCACAAAATGAACAATTGAGATTGTCGATGCTGCAGATAAACCAGCCATCTCAGTACGCTATAACGACCGTTGTTGCCTTTTCACCCTGAGATGTCGCAAATATTTTAGGACAACACAATCTACTGATCTAATAACGCCACTGCCCAGCATAGATAGCCTTTGACAAATAGCGAGAGCACTATAGCAAACGGGTACCTCGATCCCTGCTTACCAGTTTTAAAAAGACTTCTTCTTCCACTAGATTAGTCATAGCTCTCTACCTACAGTTCCGTGCAGCATGGGCCTGATGACCTGTTTCTTAATTTGAGACGGCTGAACTCACGGCTTAACTCCCATCCGGTAGACTCCTCCTCCGAGGGACTAAACTGGTAAGGACTCCGACAACCCTACCACGGCTGTGTCGTGGACAAGGGGGATCGGCTGCTGCAATTTAGAGGAACACCTCAAGCGATACTGGGCGACTTGCGCATCGTGCGGCGTTTGTCAATCGACTGTGCACTCCGGCGAATAACAGGGGGGGGGGAGGGGGCGAAAGCGTACGTTTTTTAAGCAGCTGGGATGGTTGTTGACTTGATGTCAGTTATAAATAGGATAGAAAACGAATTTACCGAGTGAAATTTGTAGCACCCGATGTTTCGGTGACGTTGCAGCCCGTTTCAATCCGTTTGCAATCCGTTTTCTATCCTATTTATATTGTCAAACAAACGCGATAGTCTTCGATTTTGATGTCAGTTATCTTTGAAACGATATATTGGCCACCCGATCCCGTAATATTTGCGGGCAACGGGCGCCACGGTTCTCGATAAATTCGAACTGAATTATCGCTGACATGATGTAGAGACCGCACAAGCGACTTCGAATCTGTGATCGGAGAACTGAAGATCGGAGAATCCGTCCAAACCTGGTGGTTATAGCGCAAGATCAACCCGCTGGGTTCACTTCCCTGCGCTGGACGCTCACCGGCTTGTTGGCGTAGTTAGACGTTGGACTTTTTAGTGCCAAATTCTCTCAAATGTAAGAAAGAATGATCTAATATCGTTATAACTTCCTGGGGCGGCGGATTCGTCCGTAGTAGCTGACAACTCCCAATATCGTAGCGCCTTTGCTCGCTGTCACCGGGATCGGGTGGTTTGACGACAATATATCAACATCGACCCCACTTTTTGTGAAAACTACACTTCCAGACTCCCCCGGTAATCCGCCAGATACCAGGCTGCTTTTGCAGAATGCATATTCAATTAACCTCACCTCTTCTAGGACGCTCCCGGATGGTAGCTCAACCATGAGTTGGGACAGTCACACAACACGCTGGCCTTGCGGCTCATGGAATCGTTAAGCCTACTTTCTAGTATCCAACTACTACGGGCGAACCCGCCACCCCAGGAAAGTATAACGATATTAGTTCATTCTGTCAAACGTGGGGTGAACGCAGAGACATAGAGCCCTATTCCACCGGGATGCCATGGTTGCGTAACCAGTCGCCGCCACCAACAAAATTTATACAGCTCTATGGAGGGTATTTCATTTGGTGTCCGCTTGGTTGTGCAACCGTTTTGGCTGGTCGCATACATTTTGTTGGTGGCGGCGACTGGTTGGACCACCATGGTGTCCTGGTGGAATATGACTCTTAGGGACGACACAGTCCACCGTCTAACTACGCCAACAAGTCCGTGACAGTCCAAAGCCTTACCGCGAGGCACTGGGAAGTGAAACCAGTGGGCAGACCTCACGCCTTGACTACCAGATTTCGCTGATTTTTTCGTCCTCCAGTCTGGTCGCAGGTACGCAAACCGCCCAGCAGCGGGGTCGTCCGCTGCTGGGTGGTTTGCGCGTCATACGGGCGTTATCCAATCGACTGTGCGCTCCGACGAATAACCGGGGCAGTGGGAGGGGGGGGGGTTGTAAACGTTTTCTAAGAAGCGGGAGTGGTTGTTGACCTGACGTCAGCTACTCTAGAAACGACCCGTTGGCCACCCGATCCCGTCTGAAAGACGGGCAAATGGCGCCACGGTCCGTGATAAATTCGAACTGAATTACCGATTATATCAATTAACTGCCATACCTTTGGGTTATTATTCAAAAAGTAGGTAAAAAATCGTTGGGTTGTTTCATTACATTTTTTTTATAACGGTACTTGTTTACAATATACCAGAACACTTTTCTACACAATACACCCATTTTTTTTATTTAGCACCGTAGGAACAATTTGACGTATCAAGTACGCTTTGTGGGTTTCGTTTTTTTTTTACTTAAACGTACGGGATACGTTTTGTTACATACGGCGATAATATAGCAGACGTATCACGTACGTTCGTACAGGTACGGTCAATAAAAGCCGCGCAAACGACTTCGAACCTGCGACCAGACTGAATGTCGGAGAAATCTGGTAGTGAGAGCGTAAGGGCCGTCAAGCGCCCGACAAAGATAACTGAGATAGCCAAGGCTATTCTATCCGTTGGCAACATAACATGAGCCTGCTCTTCCTCTGCGGAGATGTTGGCCGCGACTGGGCAGCAGCCGAGTCACGAAGGCATTTACTTTTAATTGCGAGCCATTACTTTGGCCGCCTCGACTCACCCTCGCATTTTTCCTCACAATAAGTTGAGTAACGAGGAAATAGTCGAGATCGCTCTCGCTCAGCCTCTCCTCTGTCAGGCATTCTTCCAACGGATTATTAGTTGCTCCGCCGCCTCATGACTACAACACGACTAATAGCCGACGATTAATTATTTGCCAGCTGCAGTAAAACGGCCAGATCGATCTGCTTCAGAAATTAATATACATTTGTACTAAGATATACTAAAATCATCGAAAATCTACTACTACGGCATAAAACAGTACTATAATTGGGAAGATGTTAAAAAAGTAACATCTAAACTTCTAAACTTTGTGCATAACTCTAAGATTTCATGCTATTATTACTATTATTACGTCAATGTAAATCAGGTCTACGTACCGACGAGGAAGTAAAGTATTTTGTGAACGCGCTAAAACAAAATTTCGAGATGAAGACAGATAAATACATTTTACCCCCCCCCCCCCCCCCCCCCCTCTCCTTCGAGACGGATCAGACCCATTTCCCGACTGAAGTCTGTCTGTGTATGTGTGTCTGTTTATCTATGTGTGTGTTTGTTGATACCTCCACGATAGCGCCCAAACGCTTCATCCGATTGAGCTGAAATTTGGCATGCAGGCATCATTTGGTCATGGCAAGAGTTGAAAAGATTGTGGTTAATATCGGACCACCAGGGGGCACGCTAGTCATACGTCGATCTCGAAATATTGGACTTAAAAACTTGTTGGGCCAAAATCACTTTTTATTGGAATATATAATATACAAGGGAAACAGATAATATTTAAATTCCGCCATATATTATTTAAATAGCAAGGCCCTTAAAGGTCCGATGCTTGCGATGCGTGTCTCGTTCGAAATTCGAATTTTAAGGCTCACGGCGATCCGCATTTGCAATTTGATTTTTAAATTGAATGAGATGACGCGCGTTCGAAATTCAAATGTTCATTGCGTTATGTGGCATATTAATAGGATTTTTTGTAAACTGCTCATCGACTTTATTTGTGAAATGAATATTCAAATGAAATAAGCCTCTGGCTACTTGCCGGGAAAGTCTTGGCGTAACAACTGTTTTTTTTAAAGGTAATCACAATCGGTGTATCGCCGGCGAATTGATATGCCTTCGCACGTTTAAATATGTGTATACCTTTAAATATCTATAAAAAAAGGTGTTCCAGAAATAGCATTGTAAGAAAACTATCTGGGAGTACATGGGGAGCCAAACCAGCTACTCTTATCTAGAACCTCATCTCCGGTCCTATGCAGCTCTGCAGCAGAATATGCCGCTCCAGCCAGTGTTAAGTGGATCAACACACGCAAAAATGGTCAACATTGCTGTGATCGTTGCTGTCAGAACTGTCCCTGACTACATCAAACCTGCTTCCGACGATAAGCTTTACCCGCATCGGCATCGCTCCCCTGTAATCGCGGCGTCGTGATGTCCAAGCTGATTCTGAACGCCCAGAGGTGATAGACGACCCAAGACACGTATTGAACGGGCATGAAGCACACCACAATCACCTCTAAACGCAAAAATCATTCTTGAGCCGCACACAACAGCTCCAAGGCAGTCAATCTTCGAACCGCATCACTCAATGGAGGGTTTCAATTGGCCAGGATGTTAAGGAACATAGAACCGGGGTCCTATCTCCCATATACTAGGGTAGTCTCAACAGACTAACTAAACAAAGGTAGGTGTGACAAGATGCCAAGCCAATCTCGTCCGCTGGAGCTACGCAGAAAAGACAACCGCCTATCCGCCGCGCAGTTTACCCAGTCACCCCCATCAATAGTCAATACTCAATAGTCTTTTATTCATCCTAAATTTTAAATACAGTTGGATATGTCATAATCCTAATTGGTTTAAACTAGGGTTGGCAAAAACCTGGGTTTTATCAAAAAATATCTGCCCACTGGGTTATTTCGGTTTTTTTTCGGGGATTTCCGGGCTTTTTCGGGGAATTTCGGTTTTTTCGGAGTTAATGAGAATTTTAAATGAATATATTTTAATTTTATATTTAATTTAATTTTATTACCATTTATTGCATTTTTTTCCCAATCCAAATCTATTTACTACTTTATTCCATGAAAATTTTACCCAGTAAATGGTGGAAAATTATGGGCCAAAAAAACGGAAAAGATGGAGGTGGTGATTGACCAAAACAAATTGCCCAATGGATATTGCTCATTTTTCTCCGCATTACACACTTGTCCGGCCAGTTCTGCATCAATTGAATTCTCAACATTTGGAATGGTTTGGAGTAAATTACGGAACAGACTGGGTGTGGAAAAAGCCCAGAAACTAGTCTCAGTATACCGATATCTTTGTCACAAATACATCCTTTTTTTTCTTTTTGATAAAATATAATATAAATGCTATATCCGTTCATTGATTTAATTATTATAAACAAGTATTTTTTCAAAAACCCACATTCGTTAAAAACCCTCGGGTTTTTTCAGGTGGGTTTTACCCAATTTAACCCAGTGGGATTTTTCGGGTTTTTCGGGTATAATTAAGCCAACCCTGGTTTAAACACAATGGTCAAAATATAAATGTAAAAAATATTTTCTTTTTTCAAATCAGTAAAAATAATACTAAAAATAACCAAGTTAGACAAAATAAAAAAAAATGCTCAATAATGTCATACGAAAACGACAATAATCATAATAAATAATGAAATATTATCAACGTATTTCTACGACGTTTACCACGTATGTTTAAACATGAGAATAATATAGGTAGGTATCTTAGAAATATAATATTATTTCATTAAAGGTATTGTAATATTTCATCGAGGTCGTCTTATCTTATAAATAGCATGTGTGATGAGCCAGTGTTTAAATCTATGTTCAAATATTTTTCGTTCTAAATGTCGTATTGTCATTGGCAGGTTATTAAAGAGTTTAAAGGGCAAATACACAAAAGAATTTTGGATCATAGACATACGGACTTTGGGGAGGGCTTTGTTGGCTTTGCTACGAGTTTTGTGATCATGTAGTGCATGTTAAGCGTACACTCGTGTATGTTGTTTTTATCATACATCAGACACCGGGACTTACAAGAGGCAAACGACAAGGCCATCCAGAACCGCATATTCTTGAAGAGACGTGTCTTATTCTGGCCTGGACACGATAACATACGAAATTTTAAATTTATTAGGAAGTGAATTTGCATATTATAAATATAAGAGAGGATCTAATACGAAGCCTTGGGGAAGTCCCCGATAAAATATTATGTATAGTCGCCGTTACCGATAATAACCCTTATCAGACGCGACTTTTTGCATGCTTAATTCTCACCAGATTGCAATTATTTTTAATAAATATTAAAAAAATATATTTATTTACTGAAGAAGTACATTATGTCTGAGTTTCTAATAATTATTTATATGTTTTTAAAGAATGGTATTTTTTCAAACAATCTCCAACATGAATGAATGGTTTCCCTTGCACGTTTCCATGACGCAACCATAACGCAACCATGACGCAACCCTGACACAACCCTGACGACTCGAACAATATCCGAAGTAAAAAGCACACGCTTCAAATCAGAGGTGCGTGGCAAGCACATTTGGAGTAGAATGCCGCACATAAATGGTGCTTGTGACGCACACTTGGAGCGATAAGGGTTAGGAGACCTGATACCTGGGAACGACCATTTCAGAAGAACATTCGTTTAATAATTTTTTGGAAAATCTAAGCACTAAGTTTTTAAGCGAATCCCTTGATAAGGAACCAATCTATTATTTAGACTCAAAAGTTGATCATTGCCTTGGACATTCAGGCTTTAAACTGATTTCGAAAACTTTAGGGCGCGATTATTCCTACAATGTAAGCGGTGAGTGTGTTTTATTTTAATTTAATTATATTGACTGGATCTGGATCTTTCTCTAGCATCGCGCTTAGCCACATTTTTTAATACGGCCCTAAATTAATTACAAATAATCAAAATCTGAGAGCGATCTGAGAGTTAAGCTAAATATTCTTTACCATTAACACCCTTATACCACCTCTGCGGAAAGACAGTTTTACTATGTGAGATAACTGCAATCATATAATCGGACGCGTCCGTAAGCCGAGGCTTACGGACGCGACTGAACAGTACGCACAGTCGTTTGGGAGGCGGCTCGCAGATCTCTATCGGACGTCCGAAGCCTCAAGGTCACGTCCGCGACTGACGTCCGATAATGTGCACGGCTCAATAGAAATTCATTACACAGATAACTTTTCAGTCGCGTCCATAAGCCGCGACTTACGGACGAGTCCAATAATTTGATTGCCCCTTTAGAACCTGTAGGCTTTAGTATCCGCCCGCTCGCTGATGCGTAAGCACGTGGAATATGTGCCCGACGCTTCATAATCGCTGAAATGTATTGTTTAACCCTACAAAAGTGACTCTGCCTATTTCTTCGCGGGTCCGCCCATTTCATTGATTTTCTCAGGTCTTATGCCGCCTTAAATGCTCTGTTGGCATTGGCAAACTCAAAAGACAATCGTATGCACATTCGTGTAATATATACAGCGTGTTTCGACATGATCCGCGTTGTCGCTTCGCACGTGCCATACGACCGCTGCAGATAACTACAGTTGTCATGTCAGAGGCACAGTACTGTGTCAGAGGTGACTTACGACCGATAATGACTTACGACCGTGTGTAGTACTAGGAATAAAATAATAATGTATTTTCGACGTCACCGGCGGCAAGCAATGCTCTTTAGTTTGTGAACCATTTTTTTCCAAATTAAAGCACTCACTGATACACTTCATATTATAGAGCTGCGTCACGCGTAATTGCCTGCTTGCGTAACGAACAAGTCACGCGTGTAATATCGAATACCACTCCGGCGCTGTAAACAAAAGTATCAATTCCGGAATAGAGTGGTCACGCAGGTAGTCCAAAAGCGTATCCAATTCGAAACTAAAATATTCTTACGACGGAAAAACAATGGAGGATATTTGTTCCGTCATTTCGGCGAGGTCACCCAGAAAGCTAGCACCGCACAGTGATTTATCTACCTACACCGTGAGTTTTTAGTTACCGGCATCCTTGAAGGGGGTGAATTAGTACGAGCAAATAAGCAACTTGCAACGATACAAAAATGTGGGGAAATTATATGTATTTTTTTTATTCCATTTTTTTATTAGTTTTTTTTTATTTCAAAAACAGTCTTTAACCCTTGACTACACTTGCGGGGTACAAACGTACCCCACGAGATCTATTTCACACTCTAATTCTGTAGTTGCCCGGCGTCGGTGTTGCACGTCCATGTAATCTCAGAAACGACATTTATTTTATGAAACGACTATTATTTCTATTTTATGAAACGACTATTATTTTAACGACTATTATTTAAACTATTATTTTAACAAAAACATTTAAACATGATTAAAGGTTGTGTATTTTCTTAGCCTAACTAGTATTTCCGGTTGTCTTTGTTAAAATTTTATATCAGTTTTGTTATGTTTTACCAATTGGAATAATATCAAATGGCGTTTTATTCCTATGCTAAAATAAGAAATATATATAATTTCTCTTTTATATTAAAATTTTCATAAAAAAGAAAAGGGGTACAAAACAACCCCACTAGTGGACATACGCGTGCCAAAACCGCGAGTGTAGTCAAGGGTTAAAAAAATCGCCATCAAGTGGTAGGTAAAATATGGGTAATATTGTTTATTAGCTATATTTTACCTACCAATAGATAGCGCAGTGCGCCTAAATCTCCTTAAACTTTTTTTCAATAGATAAAATTTGTATGTGTGCCTGCGTGTGCGTGCGTTTTCGCGTGTGACGAAACAATAACTTGACAAAAAATAATGATAATATGCTAGGTCAGAACCAATTCTAAAAGTCATAAAATATAGGAATAACATACAAACTACTCAACTACATAACACTATAAATATTGTGCAGTTTGCAAGTTCATGCGGGAGCACAAGCGTGTATTTACTCCTGTGGCACAAGTGAGGTTATCTTGACAAAAATCAGTGTATAGCTATGTTCAGTGTGCGGTAATCAGGTCATCAGTGTGTGGCTAAGTTCAGCGCTGTGTTTAAGGCCATGCTGTTTATTGTAGATTTATTTAACCGCTCGAAAGTCAGCCATAGTGCACAAAAAACTGCGCCGCAACTTTTTGGTGGATTTTGTGAATAAATACTAACAATATCGTTTTTTCATGAATTACCTCTTGTTTATTTTTTTATTTATTTATTGCATTGGCAAATCAACTTAACAGTTTATACCAATCCGTTAATACACATACATATAAAAAAATAATAGAATTCTTACAAGTACATGCACAACATGTTTAAATAAGCATTAAATACAAATGCAGGCATTAATAATTTAAAAAAAATTACAAACTTACGGTACATAAAGAGTGAAAACAATTTATTTTATTCTGACATAAACAAGTAGCGCAATGCCCACACCTTGAAGAGATGCGGGCTCGCTGTAAAAATATCAAAGTCTGACGCTGTCGAACATAGCGCATTTATGTGACGCAAAACACGGGTAAGCAGACTCCATCGACTTAGTTTGGTGCGCGAGGACGGCTCCGCAAATAGATTATGATTATGTTACCTAGTAATTAATCTTGTTAGTCATGTGTGTTATATAATATATACGGGGGTCAGCCGAAACGGCTACGCGCTTATCCGTGAAACCACGCAAAATGCCTTAGGAACTGTCGGCGTCCGACGGGTTAATCAATATAAAAATATTTATTTAAACATAACGTCATCCCTATTTTTTACACTCTGTAATGTTTCATTAGCTTTAGCACAAAATTAAAATTTTGTTGAAAAAAATCACACTTCTCCAAATAAATTGAACATTCTAAAGATGAACACCGAATAACACCAGCCCAATGTTTTGATATGTTCATTGATTATACAGGTGAGTTTCAAATTAACCGGCATCCTTGAAGGTTGGTGGACAGAAAAAAATACAAAAAAAGGTTTATATTTTTAAATAGTATTTTTTTACTTTTTTACCAATGACATCATAGCTACCTAATAAAATATCTACTTTTGTTCGACTGGCGTGTACTAAAATAATCACTATGCGCCAACCCGAGGACACATCCTCCTCCCATCAATCTCAGTCGATCAGAACCTCTATACATAAGCACAGAGCATTTCGATAGAATAAAAGTTCGAGGTAACAGAATACCGACGAAACAAAAGTGCTAGTGAGTAGGGTTTCCAACCATCCCGGGTCGGCTGAAACGGTCCCGAAATTTAATTCAATGTCCTGAATCTCGGATGACCCTCTTAATTGGCCCGGAAGTGTCTGCCCTATTTGTATGTGAGCAAACCCGATTTTTCAATCGGACGCTACTGCATAACGATTAGGGGTCCAGCACACTGGGACGACGTACGCAACGTACGCAACGTCTGACATTATGACATCTGGACTACGCATTATGACATCTGGCCCTTGTATTTAAATGAAAGCAGACATACTTATCCTACGCAACGTCGCGTGGGATAAGTGTGTCTGCTTCCATCTAAATTCAAGATCAGGATGTCATCATACGTTGCGTACGTAGGGCTAGTGTGTCGGATCCCTTATTTCACGACGTGTCCCATCCCTCCCTTCCCTCTCCATCCAGCCACTTCAAGCGTCCGTATGAATGTATCAGAATCGTGCACCGTATGTTTAGACTGTTATATGTATTCGTCTATTACAAAGGCATACCAATTATCTTCTATGCGAGTTGTAAACTACTAGGGCCGATCCCGGCACCCCAGGAATTTATGACGATATTAGATCATTCTTTCTCCTATGGAGTAAACGTAGGGACTTAGGGACAACACAGCCCATCGCCAAAAATCCCGTGAGAGTCCAACGCCTTACCGCGAGCTTTGATTTCAATTGTGTTCTAAGAGAAGCTACTGTCTGGTATACTGTGCCGCGAGGCACTAGGATGTGAACCCAGCGGGTCGGCTTCAGCCCTCTTGTCCACACCGTTTTTATCGCCGTTAATTCGCCGTATATAGGCGCAATCGTTAGTGGGGTATGAATTACTATGGAAAAATGATCTAATATCGTTATAACTTCCTGGATTGCTGGGTAGTAGTTGACCACCTAAATACGATAACAAGTAATGCACTTATTTATTTACATAATTAACCTTACAGATGATTCCAAATCGTTAATTATTTTTCTAGGCTATTATTCTAGATTATAACTATTATTCTACTATAGACTATTATTATAATTCTACTGTTAATAATATTATTATTACTCTACTCCATTACTATTACTATCATTATTATTCTAATATATAAATTATTATTCTAGACTATAGCAAACGAGACGGAGACATCCGTTAGAGCGTAATATTAAACGATTATACTTACATATGTATATCTAATGTTTATCTAACCTTTCTTATTATACTAGTTACTCCTTTTTAACGATTTTAATACTACATACTACATATTTTTTTTTTTTTTATTTTATAAAATTATCCAATACAATACAATTGATTTTGCATATCTGTATATCTGTTCTGGGGTGATAGTATTTAAGACTTCACTTTCTTTCTTTTTTTTTTTTTCTCATTCATTCCGATTGCTCATTCATTCTTATAAATTTTAAGGTTAATATAAATATATAAATGTGTATATAAATAAAGAACTAATATTAAATAAAGAAAAAGAAAATATTTAAGTTTATAGATAAGTAAAATAAATAAATATATAGATTAATATATAACTAAATTGACCAATAAATTAAGTAGCCTAAAAAGGTTTCTTACTGTGCACATATAAAATTGTGAATTTAATTATTTAATATAATATTATCATTTTTTTAAACATAATCAACCGAAACATATTTCTTATCAAGTATCAGGTGACAGATATGGACCGAAGTTTGATCCCTCAAATTATCGACTGATATCAGTACCTGATGTTTTAGCAAAAATTTTGGAAAAAAATAGTAATTACACAACTCTGTAATCATCTAGAAACCAATCACATGTCATCCGAAAACCAATACGGCTTCAGATCCAAAAATGGGAACACAAGATGTAGTACTAAAAATGTCGGTGCATATCACTAGGTATGTAGACGCCAACAAAAAGTGTATTACTGTACTTCCCGACCCCGCGCAAGCCCCTGACACAGTATCCCATGAAATGCTCCTAATGAAACTTGGGAAATATGGTATTACAGGTATCGAACTAAACTGGTTTCGCAGCTGTACGTATTGGATCCCGAAAACAGCGTACCCGGGCAGGCGATTCACCCAGTAATAGTCTCCACAATAATCATGGGGTCCCACAAGGAAGCACTCCTGGACCGACTCCCCTCTCACTCTACACAAATGGGCTTTGTGAAATGGACGTTGATGCAGATATACTATCCCACGCCGATGATACTGCCCTCCCACTCGAATCGAATAGTTGGGAAAGTGCATACAACAAGGCAGCTGCCGCGATGAAAAGTGTCAAGGGCTGGCCTGACCACAATCTGTCAACGCCGAAAACTTGGATAAAACTAAGCTTGTAGCCTTTAGCATAGATGCTCGTCAGCAACCTCCACAAAAATTATAACCTAGTCCTACACGAAAGCGACAGTCTTGATTGTAACTGTGCACAAATTGAGCGTGTGCATTTTGTTAAGTACCTAGGTGTTCATGTCGATAAACATCTCCGGTGGCAAATACATATCGAAAAGGTAGCCGAAAAGGTCCGTAAACTAATATATATCCTCAGGAGTATCAGAAATGTTTCAGATATGAAAACTATGAGATCCATACATTATGCCTTGGCACAGTCACTGATGATACATGGCAATATCGAACTAAGGCGGCACGGTCATACTGCACCTAGACCCACCAATATTTATCTAATTACTTGATTGCTAAGAAATGCTATTACCGTACTTTGCAGTTGTGCTAAGTTCACCGTCCAAATATCCAATTCTGGCTCAGTCGAACATAGTGCTTTTAGGGTACGAAGCGTCCACACTGTGAAGCAGTGTTGAACGATGTTAGTTCTAGCTCGCGGTAACACGAACAATACGTGAGTAGTAGCACGGTAGTAATTGGCGGGTACAAATAGACCGATTCTTCTAAGGATGGTCGGATTATCAACGAACCTCCTAAGCAGTTTATATATGTGGCAGATTGACAGCCAATCTCTTCTTACGCTTAGTGAGTTGTACCCAACCTCGTTGGGTACAACCAAGTTGGCGATCGTCCTCCCAAACCTCCTCTACTCGTCAGAGACATGGTGCCCATACCGAAAGCACATTCGCGCACTTGACAAATTCCACCTTCGATGCCTACGCGACTTAATGAACATCAAGTGGTCGGACCGTGTGAGGAACACGGAAGTTCTTCGACGCGCTAAAGTCAGCGGAATAGAAGCATACATGATGCGACGACAGCTGAGATGGTGCGGACATGTCTCCCGTATGCCTGATGAGAGAGTGGCAAAGCGTATCTTTTACGCTGAACTAAAGAACGGCAAGCGGAAACAAGGCGGCCAGCTCCTCAGATACAAGGATACTCAGAAGAGGCATATGAAAAGGTGCAACATTGAACCCTCTCAGTGGGAGAGTAAAGCGAAAGATCGTCCAGGATGGAGACTGCTAGTGCAGGGCAATATAGATGATTTTGAAAACAAGAGGCTGCTCGACTTAGATGCCAAGCGCGACGAGCTAAAGGCCCGACCACCGGCGGCCATAAAGTATAATTACGTCGATGGTGTCTTGACTTGCGCCAAATGTGCACGCACATTCAAAGCCAAGATCGGCTACATCAGTCACCTGAGGGCTCACCAGCAAAACCCCCAACAATAAAATTAAAAAAAAGAATCTAGAATGCAATCGCTATGGCCGAATACGGCTAGAAAGGATATATATGTACCCAACCATCCCCAGAATAGATACCGTAGGATATAGAAAGGGCTTACAGAGCACTTGTATGTCTCTGTAAGCCCTCTTGTTCGCACGTGTTATTTTCGCCGTGAAAATCCACGGTTAATTCGCCGTGTCGTCAGTGGGGTATGGATCACCATGGAAGCTTGTCCACGAACACTTCGGAAAAACGGTCTCAAACTTTTCGTCCGCTTTCGTCTGTGGCTTATATAAATACGCAATGACAGCTCGCCAATGTATCCACGTATTATGTTGAAAAAGTATCGCGTTTGTAACCCACATGTCTGTCTCTCAAATATAATTCGGCTGACTGTCAAGTGGGCTCTAAAGAGAAATGTCCATTGGGATGGGACAAAGGCGGACGAAATGAATGCGCATCCATTAAGCGTGGAGACGAGAAACGGACCAACAATGGAAACGGCGCGGGCGGCGATTAGCCTTGTCTGTCTTTCAGCGCTCAAAAAGCGCAGCGATGGCTATTTATTTTATTCGCATTGCTTTAAGACTCCGCCAGAACGGGAAGAGAGAGTTGATGCAATAAATTTTATTTTATTTATCGATAAAAACCAATAGTACCGATCTCTACACTTACTCGAGTCATTGTGATTCTTTACATTTTTTCTATTTATTTATTTATTTTATTTAATACTTGTACAAATAAAGTAGTTACATTGTTACTGAAGGGTGACATAGTTACATTGTTACATTGTTGAAGAATTTATACATTGTAAAGAACAGCTTAGATTGACACAGCTTACGTAACAAATTGCGCTATGCACATCTAACGAGGCTTCTCAGGCCTGCACATCTGCACATGATGCAGATGTTGTAAAAAAACATTAGATTCGCTACTACGAGGACATTACAAATATGAAGGGTGACAAGGAATAATGAACTAATTTGTTAAAAAAATATATTTGGTAATTCCATTTTTAAAATTTACTAACTTAAAAATGACATTTAGCAAGATATATAGATTTAAAAAATGGTCTGTAAACCAGATATATTTGAGTTTCAAAAAAAAAAATTGACTTAAATTACACCTAAAAAAACAAACGCACACTATAATATAAGAATAATATAATAAGAAGAATATTTGAGATTCTAAAAAAAATACAGTTTACTTAAATTATAACTAGAAAAAAAGCAAAATCGTGGGAGTCTTTGGTCAGAATTTACCATCACAATTCCTCCTCGGCGCCAGTCGAGGAACCCCACCTTTGGACCTGACGGAAAAGAATGAGCAGAAAACTTGGAAATGAGAGAAGAAACATTGCGACAAAAAAGAATGATCCAGGTCCACCGTCCCCGCGTGGACCTTGATCATTCTGATGAAAGACGAAAACGTGTGTGGAGAAAGAATGATCAAGGTCCACGCGGCGACGGTGGACCTGGATCATTCTTTTTTGATCATTCTTTCGTTTAAGGACCTTTCATTCGAAAATCGATTTATGCTTCGATTCGTTTCAATCGGAACAAGCCTATAGCATTAGTATTTCAACAAAAAATATTACATTCATCGTTTTTCCTCGTCACCGTTCATATTTATATAGCAGGTAGATACCTAACAAAAAAAACTTGTAAAAAATTATCGCATACAGAATTAATAGTAAATCACTTAAATAGTTCCACAGTTACCTTCGAAAGAACCCAAAATACTTCGGTAAATGGCCTTTTAGACGTGATAATTTGTTGAGGTCCAGTGCAATGGTGCGATGTCATATAATGGCGTAGAATTGTGTTACTTCTAATCTAAAATTTATCTATACGAGTCTTCCGACATAATCAAGGAGTAGCACACAGATTTGAGAGTGCAATACAATTATTTTTTTTAAATTATTTTTTATAGTCTAGCATTTTTTGTTTCACAATTGCGGCTGCTGAAAGTTTTTCTCTCAGTGTATCTCATACTGTCTCCTACATTCGCACTCTTATATTTCGAGGTTTGGAAAGGCTACGGCGGAGAGGAGAAGTGGCTCTCCCGAGCCTCATATTGCCCTCGGGCCCTCGGGCCGGCTCATAAATCTACCCAGGCCTATAATGCCCAACCCGCGCCCGGGACAGGGACAGCAAATCCCGCACAAGGCCGCGTAACGCCCAGCGCGGTGCCAGCCCTCATGCGCCAAAAGTCCTACTAATACTCGTACCACATATAGTCGCCTTTAAGTGAAAACCTTGTAAATATATATTTTTTTGCCAAATCGTAAAACATCACTTTGAAAGGTTAATATTAGTTACATTCGATTTTGTTAAAAAAAAACGTAACGAGGTTTTCACTCTAACGCGACGATATTTATTACAAATTGTCTATCAGCCTCCCATATCATCTTCAAAATCTAAGTCAGTTTATTAATTCCAAAAAGTTATTCTAAAATATAGGTTTGAATTATTCACAACTTCATTACACATGTATACTGTTTTATATAAAGGCAAGGTACTTTTAGTTTAATTAAAAAAATATCAGAATCGAAGAACATAAACAGCGAGCCCACATCTCTTCTAGGTATGGGCATTGCGCTACGTGTTTATGTTAGAATAAGATTGATTGTTTTGTTTGGATTGGATACATACATAAGCCACAAAACGTGCATAACGGCAGTCGTTTTTATTGTTTTTATTATATGTACTTAGTCTTCGATTTCATATTTCATCTTCTAATTGATTGTGTAAAAACGTTTTTTTCCCAATTTTCAGCTAAGGCCCGTCGTATAAGAAAACGACGTCCTTTGAGTCAAAACTTTTTATCTTGGCCCTCGAGAAGTCACGCTTTTATTAATTTATATGCTGTCAAATTGAGATGGGAGCTAATGGGCCCATGCTGGGTTGGCCACGAAGACCCATGTGTTCAGGGTCGGTCACACTCACGGGTCAACACCCATCCGACGGCCTCCACGCACGGGGCGCGAACCTGGGTAGGACTCTGGCCGTGGTCAGTTTCCCCTGGAAATCAAACCTCTGGCGCTCCTGGACGGTCTGCGCACCGTGCGGCGCAAGCCAATCGATTGTGCACTCTGACTAACAGTTTAGAGTTTCAAGGCGATAGGTGAGGGCAGCAAACCCCCGCCCACCGCCCGGGCAGTTATAACGACGAGGGTCGTCTTGTCTGCCCGGGATGTCGTGCTACGACAACCCTGCGCGTACCAGAAGGGTAGAACGCGCAGGGGGTGAAATAGAGTAAACCACCCCCCCCCCCCCCGTACCGCCCCGAGAACCCATTTATTTATAATAATAAAAGAATTTACAAAGTAAAATTTACAAAAATAATACTAAATTTACCATATTCACAAAATAAAAAAAAAAATAAAACAACAAATAACAAATTTAGGGCCGGTAAGCGGGGTAGAGGACGCTCCAGAAACGATGATGGTGGAGGCGCACGGTCCGTGGGCAGGTCTCGGAGCAGCCACGGGGGGGAGGAATCCCTGGATCCTGCAAAGAACGAAACGCCCTTCGGGGCGGTAAAGAGACGGACACAAAGACGGGCACTTCGGGCTGGAAGTAGCCGCCGAATCACGCCACCAAGGAAGAGGGTACCCCCTGGGGGGTATCCCGAGGCCTCATGCTTTCCCAAGAAGCCACCCAGTGCTCCACAAGCTCGCCAAACGACTGGAAGCAGCTCCTACAACTGACCAGATCCGGGTACCAAATCGGAGAGCGCCCAACGCACGCGCCCACTGCATCCATCAATTTCTCCCGTGCAGCCGCTAGAATTGGGCAAGACCAAATTACGTGTTCCGCAGTTTGGCGACCATACCCACAGGCGCATCGGGGGTCATCGGCAAGTCCAAAATCAAATAGTTTGGCTCTGAACTCTCCGTGGCCCCCAACCAGCTGCGTGGTATGGTGGTCGAACCGCAGAAACGAATTTGCCATCCGCACTGCGACGGACGGGAAAAAGCAATGGGTGAGACGGCCCGTACCCCCGGCGTCCCATCTAGCCTGCCAGACACGCAAGGACTCCACCCGAATCAGGCGGGCAAACTCCCCAGCTCGGTGCGCCACCGGGTCGATCGACAGGCCATGAAGGACTACCGGCTCGCCCCGGCGGTACCGCGACAACGCTGCACGCTCCAGAATCTCCAGGTCAATCGGCAGAACGCCAGCGATGACGGGTAACGCAAGAGTGGACGTCGTTCTGTACGCCCCGGTCAGGGCCACGAGAGGGATGCGCTGTCCGCGCAGCAGCGCGACACGCGTCGCCTCAGGAACAGCAGACTCCGTCCAAGCGCGTGCGGCATAAGTCGCACGCGGGACGAAGACGCCCTTATAGATAGTCATGACCGCCGGGAAACGAATTCCCCAGTCGGCCCGACTCACTCCGCGGAGCGCAAAGAATAGATCCCGGGATTTTTCGGCTGTAATCTTTGCGTGCGACAGAAAGGAAAGGGAAGCCGTAAGCGTCACCCCCAGGTATCGAACGGTGGCCGGGAAGGATACCGGGCGACCGTTCATCCTGATGACAGGGTTCCGCTTAAGATGTCCCTTCAGGAGAAGCGCCTGAGTTTTCGTCGGAGAGAAGGTGAGTCTGTTTCGCTGACCCCATCCGAGGATCAGGTCCAGCGAGGCAGCCACCCTTCTCTCGACCTCTGCGCGACTCCTGCCGCCCACCAGGAGAAGAGCGTCGTCTGCATAAGCGCTGACGGTGCACCCCTCCGGGTAAGGTAGACCGAGGAAATCATCAAAGAGAATGTTCCAAAGGCTAGGACCCAACACTGACCCCTGTGGACAGCCCATGGTCGGGGTTTTGGTGACGCTGGTCGGGCCGTACCTCAGAGTGACAGATCTGTCTGAAAAGTAGCTCCTCACTACTTTCAACAAATTGTTCGGGCACAGGCGGGCGCGAAGCTTGCATATAAGCATCGGCCACCACGCGTTGTCGAATGCACCGGAGATATCCAAAAATACGCCTACCACGTAGCGGCCGTCGTAGTTGCGGACCCAGTTTTTCGCAAACAGGATGGCGTCCTCCGTGCTTTTCCCTCGGGTAAAGCCAAACTGACGCTCGTTCTGGGGAGACAGAGTCCTCTCCAGCCGTTCGCGCACAAGCACTTCGAGCACCTTACCCATTATGGGAAGGAGCGTGATGGGCCTGTACGCTTTCGGATCAGAGCGCGGCTTGTCGTTACCTTTGGGAATCACCCGCAGGAGGCCAGCCTTCCAGCATAATGGGAAATGACCGTCCCTAATGCATTTCTGCATCAGGACAGTCACCTCCCATCTTGCGAATTCCCACACCCGCTTCACTATATCAGACGTAAAGTTGTCTATCCCCGGTGCCTTTCTGCGCGATAGCGACCCGATGATGGTGCCGACCTCGTCCGCTGTTACCTCTGACAGATCAGGTACGCGCGAGTCTACGGCAATAAGCCGCCGCAACTGCGCGTGGTGGGGATCGTCATTGTCATTCCGATCCGATGGCGATCGAATATCGGTCGACAGGCCCTGTATATAGGCCTGTGACTTCTTCCACTTCTCGTACTGTTGGGTGGGGCTTCGTGTGAGCCGGGTCCATTGACCCGGCTTTCGAGCATATGGCGTCTCAGGGCTGTTCACCCTGAGGCAGGATTCTTAGTGTAGAACAATGTTACGCTCCTTTCTTCGAGGCACGTCGTGGTAGGTCCGTTTTGAGGAAAATATTAATGAGCATAATATTTTCCTCTTTCGTGCCGATTTGGCACTCGTAAATCAGGTCCAGCAACTGGGACGCCGTGATTGTTACCTGCTCGTCTTCGTCGAGAAAACGCTTTTCATCTAGGTACATCGGCTCTTCCGGCTGGGGTTGTGGGGGCGGTGTGGTCGGCCACTCTTCGTCCGTTTGAGTGGAGGCGGACTCTGTGGCTGCTCTCACTGGCTGGGAGCAAGAGGGTGGGGCGGTCGCTTCGACCTCCATCTTCTTCTCCTGCGTTGGATGGTGCCTGGATGGCTGCTGCTGCAGTGGCTTCGACCGACGCCGCCGTTTTGACTTTTTCTCCTCAGCTGGTTGCTGCGGAGCGGCCGGCGGCGCTGGCTTCTGTCTCCAGGACAGGGGCGCGTTGCGTTGCGGGGAGACAACGGGCTGGAGTTTGCCTTCTGTAGACTGAGTCGTAGTAGCTCGCGGCGGGGCGGCGACGACCACTGCGTGCGGGACGCCCTGCTGCTTCCGCGAAGTTTGGCGGATTTCCGCCAGGAAGCTGCGGCATCTCCTGTTGTTCGCAGGATGGTCCTCTCCGCAGTTTCCGCAGGTCGCCCGGGCGGTTTTCGGCCTCGGGCAATCTTTGGCTGCGTGTTCTTTGCCACAGCACACGCACACTTGTCGTCGGTGGCAGTTGTGGCTGCTGTGGCGGAAGCGCTGGCACCGGTGGCACTGCTTGGGGCCATTTCTGCCCCTCCAGGCCTCCACGGTAACCTGCAGGAAGTGAATCTCCGCGATGGAGAACACCTCCCGCCAGCGCTCGTTCTTGCGGATGACGGCGTAGAATAGTGCTCGCCGCCCGCCGTGTATCATTCTGACGTAGCTGGCCTCGATGCCGTGGTCAGCCAGCCCAGAGATGGCCTCCTCCTGTGTGGTATTGGAAGGCAGGCCGCGGATGGCAATTTTCGCATCCTTGCTGGTGGGCGTCGTATATGTGTGCCATGCTACCGAGCCGCCCAGGCTATGTAAATAGTCCTGAATGACTCGGTATTCGGCGGAGTCGGCCGGACGAAAGCGAAGTCCGCCCCCTCCTCCAATCGGCGACACGATAGGAGCGCGGCCCAGCCTGGCCCGGATAGCCTGCAGGTGGTCAGGCCACCTATCCAGCTTATCCACGACGATTGGCTGGGGACGCGGCTCCGAGTTCAGGTGTTGCGGCGCGGAACTCATCGTCGAGCGCGGCAGTGGCACAGGCGCGGCTCCGTTGACGCTCGGAGTCGGGCTCCTCCTGGCCGCTTTGGCGTAGGTCGGTGCATCTTCGTCATCCGAAGGCACCGGGGTGTTGAAGAGGTCGCTGTCGTAGAAGGAGTCAGCCCGACGGCGTTGCGGGTCTCTCTGTGGCTCGGCATCAGGGGAATCGGGATTTCTCACGCGTTTCCTCGGCGTCACAGGCGGGATTAAGGGCTGGACACAAAGAACCGAGGAGAACTGAAAGAGTGCCTTCGGTGTCAAGCGGGGCGGAAGTACCCTCGACAATGCTAGAGAGGTAGTTCCCACCCCGCTTGGCACCTTTGTCGATGACTCTGACTAACAGTCGGGGGAGTCTGGAAGCTGTATTGTTTCCTATAGAGCGGGGTTGGTTGCGTACCTTACGGCGACTGCTTTTGAATTGACCATTGGCCATCCGATCCCGGGTAAGAGGCGGGCAAAGGACGCCATGGTCCGCGACAGATTCGGTATTCACCGTTTCACCGCTTCGTAAGGGAGAGGACCGCGCAAGTGACCTCGAAATCGGAACCAATCGATAGACCGGAGAAATCTGGTCACAATTGGTAGTAAGGGCGCGAGGGTCGGGCCCGCCAGGTAATTATTACTAGCTATCTCGCGGTAAGGCGTTGGTCTCTTACGGGTTGTGGCGTAGCTAGACGGCGGATTGTTTTTGTCCAAAGTCTTCTACGCTCACTCCAGGGAGATAGAACGACTAATCGTTAAAACTCCCTGTGGTGACGGGCTCGCCCGTTGTAGTCGACAACTCAAGTTGTCAAATTGAGATCAGATTGACAATGTGTTGCACCGCAGAGCGACTTAATTCTCGAGTCGACTCCTCGCAGAACTCCTGGCTAGGGTGGCCAAATTTAGTCGTTCGATCGTTTTTTTTCAGTTTATTGTACGACAGTCTGTGTTAACTAAACCAGTGGCAATGTTATGTAATCAACTTTTAGTATCATGTATTATACACGGTTGCGTAAAAACAAAAAGCTATAGTAGCCGGCCACGTGCGTTGCGAGAGACAGAATCGGCACGTTGCTTGGCCCCCTCGCACTTATTACAGCCGGGCGAGGGTTAAAATTACCTAATGGCCCGCATCAGATAAACATTACATATTCACAAGGAAAGGCAGGGAGGTAGTCTGGAAACTGTGTATTTATACCACGGGAAGGAAGGGGAGACAAGATAAGAGAATGGCGTTGAATCGGTCGTACGCCGGTGGGTCTACGTTTTCGTATGTGAAACGCTTATTGGGAATTTGGTGATGGCGACAGGAGATATATGAATCATATATGTACACATGTGAGGCTCTAACTGTTCCCTGCAGCTTAGGCCCCGATGGTCAGTTTGTTTTATTGGTCGGATTAACTCGTAGATCATGCTGCCATCCGGTAGCCTTCTCGAAGAGATACATTATAAATGCTCATCTGGCATCTGCCACAGCTGATGGGTTCTGCTGAGTTGGCCACGAAGACCCATTTGTTCAGGGTCGGTAATACTCATCGGTCTCCCCTAGGAGTCAACCTTAGGGCGCTTCTGGACGGTTTGCGCACCGTGCGGCGTCAGCCAATCGATTGTGCATTCCGACTAACAGCCGGGGGAGTCTGGAAACAGTTATGTTTCCTATAGATCCTGGGTAGTTGTTAACCTTATGGCAACTGCCGGGCAAAGGATGCCGTGGTCCGCGATAAATTCTGTAGACACCGTATCACCGCTACGTAAGGGAGATGACTACGCAAGCGACCTCGATCCTATAACCAGTCAGGAGGCAGGAGATATCAAGAAGGTTAATTTCAGACGGAGATATCCTTTCAAACTGGTAGTCAGGGGGCGAGGCTTCCCGCTGTTTACCTTTCCCGGTGCCTCGCCGTGAGGCGTTGGCCTCTGACGGGCAGGTTGCGTTACTGGACAGTGAACTGTTTTTCGTCCCAAGTCTTCTCCGCTCACCTCAAGGGAGACAGAACGATCTAATTATCGCTGAAACTTCCTGAGGTGACGGGTTTGTCCGTTGTAGTTGACAGCTCTAGTTGTCATATGCAACAGCTAGCTAGGTAGATAATGGCACTTGTGCATATCTCGTTCTTGGGGTCGTCTGAACTCACGGTGCAGCTTCTATCCAGTAGCCTCCGCAAATGAGTCTAACCAGGGAAGGAATCTGTGCCCCAGGCTACGGTTGGTGGATCAGTCTCCCCTGGGGCGCTACTGGGCGGTTTGCACACCGTTGCGCGTCAGTCGACTGCCAGCCGACTGACAGACAATCGACTACGGCAAAAAAAAAACTGGAGGAGTCGGGAGACAACATACGGTTCTGTTGTTAGCCATTCTCGATTGGCTCTAAATGACCAATTGGCGACCCGATCCCGAGCTCAAAGCCGGGCAAAGGACGCCAAGGTCCGGACGATAAATTCGGACTGAATTACCGCTGAATATACAACACGTAGAGGCCACGCTAGCGACTTCGGACCACTAACCAGTCGGGAGGGCGGGAAATCCGGCCATAACTGGTAGCGAGGGAGCAAGGCAGCCCGCTCGGTAAACTACCCGACGCCTCGCGGTAGTGGTCGGACTCCCGCGGGCAAGTTGACGTAGCTGGACGGTGGATTGTTTCCTCCTAAGTCTCTGCGTTCACTCCAGGCTGAAAGAACGATAAATATCGTTATAAATACCTGGGTTGACGGGTTCGCCCGTTGTTGGTGACACCCCACCACTGCCATCTGCCACATCTGCCATTTGCTTGAATTAGAGAAAAATCTGCTTTTTTAAAGTGCGCTAGGGGTTTTTTTTTCTTTATTTTCCTGACCTAATTTCTTTTGATAAATAAGCGAAATTATATTGTTAAAATCCAGAAGTCGTACCGAAAAATCTAGAAATCAGACAAATATATGAAGTTTGAATATATGCCAAAAATACACAGTTTGAAACCAAACTCGTGGGTAGGTGTGCGTTTTTGAAAGCAATACCGACTTCAGTGTATAAAAACAAAACAAAAAAACGCATTAATATCCAATAAACTATATTTTTGCTATTTAACAAACATTACGGTGTTACAACTTACAGTCTTTGTCTTCACTCTTATCACAATTCAAACATGAAATAAATGAATAGTTAAAAAAAAACACTAAAAACACGCTTTTATAAATGCACGTAAAAACCACATCATCAGACCTTGAAACCTAATCGTGGTCAAAGTGCATTCCAAGACTTTTCTAACAAGTCCAAACACAGCTATGATACGATGTTCCATCATGAAGTTCCAGTTCATATCTTCCGAATCCATCATCAGATCAGTTCGACAGTATGTTATTGTATTGTCATCAGAACTACATACCTACAGCTGCCAATTTTCATGACGTTACGATCCTTGGAAGATGGTTAAATTAGTTACCTTAGATTCCATTACATAGTTACATACAGGTCGACCTAATAAAAGCGTGTTAAAAAGTATTGCTGTCAAGCTGTAAAAATAATGGACCTCACAATTGAAAAGAGCATTTTATTAAATTCACTTCTAACTCAATTTTGAAATTGATGGCAAATGTCCACCTTTCATAATGAAGTACAATAATTATTCCTGCGAATGAATGATTATTTTTTTACCCACGAGGCATATGCCTTTTCGTGGAACCCGCCTTGTTGCCTATTGGCAACATCTTCTAGTTGGGCATTTATAGCATCACGCAGTCAAACACTCAGGCGGTCACCCATTCAAGTATTGATCGCGCCAAGCGCTGCTTAACTTCGGTATCAACGAGGAGAATCGGTGTCAACGTGGCTACGGATGCTACGGATTCATGGATTTCCCTCGCGATTGCCAAAACTCGACAGTCGGCTTGTTACCTAATAAGTGGAAAGAATCATAATAACAATAGCATTGCATATCGCCCACTCTACCGCCTCATCAAGATTGTAGAGTTGCGATGGCCGCAAAAAATAGCGTTGTGTAATTCGCGAGGAGGTACATCGAAAATAAGAAGCGCGACCCCGGGCGGGGTCATTCTATTCGGCCCGGTGAAAGGAGAATGGCCGATGGCGCCGAAGGGGCTTGCGTAGCGCAAAGTGTGTTTGGCGGAGTGAATCACTCCACGGCTTGTTTTCGATCGCGTTGCGAAATCGTTGACACATCGGGACCATAGCGCGTCGCGCGAATCCAACATGCGCCAGAGCGTTTAATTATTCCAACTGCCAACTTTTAATTTTTATTAATTTTAATGGGGTCAAAACGTTTACTTATTTATTTATTTAGGATTAATTTCTATAAACCATTGTTTTTTCTTACAAAATTAACAGGGACCGAATGGCAAAACGTTAACCTCATATTTATTCGATTGTCACCCGACTGGGACTATCCCATTCTGGGGTGGACAAGGCTTTAATAATAAATTATTCAAAAGTTTAACAAAATGCTCATAAACTAAATTGCCCTAAAATGTAGTCCTCTAAAAAATAAACCGCATTTTGCATAATGTTCCTTATTTTTCTGGTCTAATAAAGATTTTGGTTACATAATAACGATGTCATTCAAAATAACCTACAAAATGTATTTATAAAATATAAATAAGGTATTGCAATGTCACAAAAATATAATCAAAAAATTATATAAATCTAAATGAACATTACATACTATAGTTTTTATTCCACTGTTATCGCATATATCATGTATTTATATATCATTCCTCAGAAGTCTTTCCTACTTGCTGAGCTCCGCAAAAGATGCTAATAGCAGAAAAAGGTTGTTGCAGGACGACGACAAAGGGGGAAAGAAAGTTTTTTTGTTGTTTTTCTATTGCGTATCGTTGCTGCACTCTACACGAGATATACTATTTTGACATCTTAGTGACCGCGTTTTGGGAACTTCGTAACACATGGAAATCCCGTAACACATGTTTTATTTGCCTATATTCAAAGTATTTCTGCGGGTATTTTACCACTTCTAATCTTGTCTTTTAGTATCCGAGCATCTTTATTGTAACCAGTCACTGCGCTTTCTGGATTGACGATCGGCGAAGGCCGTTATTACTTTTGTAACCTGTCGTATAGGTAGCTTTTCTCTACTTTTGCCAACCTTATTCGGCGTACGCATAAGAGAGCAATCGCCGGTATGGTGAGAGTGAATGTCAGCATTATTTAACGTTTATGTTAGGTGCTGTCTGCAATATACTGGTACATGGTACTGGTGCAATACACTGGTAGATGAACGCCAAATACATTATTATTATTATATTATACACTAGCAGCTTAAGGCTGATGCGTGTATATCACTTGCACTTGTTTTTAAACTTGTGACTGTTTTGCACTAAGAAAAAATTCCAGTTTGTTTTGAAAGCTATTGACAGAGATATCACTGATCACTTCCTCTGGCAACGCATTCCACGCATCCACTACAGGATTTGTCAAATAATATTTCCTCAGGGATCCCACCTTGGCCCTTTTCTATTTACTTTATATTTAAACGATATTGGACTGTGTTTTAATAAGTCGCATCACTTGCTTTATGCAGACGATACAAAATTATTCAAAATTATTAAAGGTCTTGGTGATTGTGAAGATTTGCAACAGGATTTATTAAGCTTTGAGAACTATTGTAAGGATAATCAACTAATTTTAAATACGGATAAATGTAACGTCATAACATTCACCCGAAAGCATCATCCAATTATTTATGATTACAAAATATCCAGTAATAACTTAACCCGAGTTACCAACATTCGTGATCTAGGCATTACCCTGGATTCCAAACTGCACTTTAACCTTCACATTGATAAGATCGTAGCTAAGGCTTTTAAACAACTCGGACTGATTCTGCGCATAAGTAAACCTTTTGCCAGAGGCAACACCATTAAAATACTCTACAATGCATTTGTTCGTAGTGTCCTAGAATTCGGAAGTGTAGTTTGGAGTCCCCAGTATGCTGTTCACGTAGATAGGATTGAGAGGGTACAAAAGAAATGTTTAAAATCATTGGACTTTCGGACAGGTAGCCTCTGCACCGATTACGCAGAGAGAGTAACAACACACAAAATGCATTTTCTGTATTCAAGACGAAAATTCTTAGACAGCATTTTCTTATATAAAATTATTCATAACCACATCAACTCTGCACCCCTTTTGGAAAAAATTCTTTTTAAAATCCCGCGGTCTTCCTCCTCACGTTCAAAAGATACTTTCTATATTCCCTCTTTTCATTCAAACTACGCAAAAAATACCTTCTTCAGACGCTCTTGCATGTGTTATAATGAAGTTTTGAACGACATAGATATATTCTCAGTGTCATTAATTACTTTTAGGAAACAATTGAGTGATTTGTTGTTGCATTAGTTTTAGTTTACAGCCAATAATTTAGGTACTCGTACTAAATGAAAACAGTTCGATCCGACTAGACATTTACATTGTTGTGGCTACATTTACAAGTTTTGTTAAAATTAATGGTAATGTAGGTCTATTTGTTTAAGTGTATTTGTAAAAAAATTTGTTTATGACTGTTTTTTACCTAAATAAAAAAAAAATAAAAAAAATATATATATTTCCTGGGGTTCGATGCTGCAATTGTATTATTTAGCTTCAACGAGTGTCCACGCAGTTGCTTATTGGTGTTCAGGGTATACATGCTCTCGGGTTTGGGCACACTGTAATAACCGTGAAGCATTTTGTAGCTTTCTATTAGGTCTCCTCGCCGGTTTGTTCCTCAGCGATAGCACCAACTTTGTTGCTCTTCTCTGAACTCTTTCCAGGTGCTCTATATCCTTCCGAAAGTCAGGATTCCATACCTGGTAGGAGTATTGGAGGAGCGGGCGAATGTAGGTTTTATAGAGCTTGAGGAAAAGTTCACTGGTGACAGTGGAAAAAGCTTTTCTTATTAAATATAGAAGTGAGTTTGCTCTCTTAACTATTTCGATTATGTGGGTTTCCCATTTGAGGTCCCAGTAGATAGTGATGCCGAGGTCTTTCTGGGTCATAACTGGCTGTACTTTTTCCCCTCAATCGTATATGCTCGCCGTGGATTTCGAGATACGATATGTAGGACAGTGCATTTATCTGCATTGATAAATGCAGTGTCCTACATAGTTATTATCCTTGCTTTAAGGGCTCTCTAGACGATCAAGCATGCATAATTCCTGCGGTTTACGATCCCCTCCCAGCCCGCGACGCGATGCTTGACAAGCATGCTTGATCGTCTAGAGAGCCCCTTACTGAAACATTCTATGCATTGTGTCCTGGTCAACACATGCTGCGCAGTGCTCATGTTTGCAAATGGAAGATTTATATAATCGTATGATGACGTTACAGTTTAGTAGTTACCAGATTTGTAAGGCGTCTTGTCAGATTTGTAAGGCGGTCTTGTCAGATTTGTAATCTGTTATTCAAATTGATTGAGACGACATACCTGAAACAACAGAAAAGTGATGATTAGCAATAATATAATTAATATAAAATCGAAGACTATCGCGGTTGTTTGGCATTATAAATAGAATAGAAAACGAATTTTAAAACATATGATATTATATTATATTGTAATATGTTATATTATATTATTTATATTATATTATGCTAAATTATATTACGTATTGTTTTTTTTTAAGACAGAAGAAGGACAGCAGGCAAGGCTACAGGCTCAGCAAATAATACCACAGAACTATATATCCATCACCCCAACACAGGCGTATACCTAGTGGGGTGATGTAATCCTGACAAGTTAATGCCCTTTCGCGATTTTCTTCATATGTATTCTCTTAAAATGTGTTAAAAAAATGAACACAATCTTTTTATGTAACTATAAAAAATAGGATAAATAAATAAATAAATAAATAAAATTTACCGCGTGACAACGGCGGCTGCCGGATGTCTACCCTAGACAACGGCGGCTGCAACGTCACCGAAACGTCGGGTCCTACAAATTTCACGCGGTAAATTCGTTTTCTATTCTATTTATAATATAATTAATGATTCGTTAATTAATATAAAATTATCATTTAAATGGGTGGAATGTTTGAAAGTTATGGTCAGATCATAGAAAGGTGGCCTATCAGCATTTAATGTTACGTCTTCCTGCTATTTAGTGGATGGAGTAGATTACAGAATTTAATGATGTTAAAAGCTTTTCTGTAATTTTGACAGTCTTATTCGGGATACGCATAGAAAGAAGCTACCAAAAGTATAATGAGAGTGAATGTCAGCATTAGTTGCAGTCGCACTTAAAGTGACCAACTGGAAAACCAAGGCTCAGGATATGGAGGAATGGAAGAAAATTGTCGATGTAGCCAAGACTTACAACGAGTTCAGTGCGCGGTAATGATGATGATGATCCACCATCAGTTACGACGACAGTCGAGTCGGGCCATTCGATGAAATTAATCTGCAATTATCGCCTGGCAGCCCGATTACGCGAGTGGCCGCGATGCGTGGCCGAGGCGGCCATTGACCTCGCGGGCGTAAAGCGCGATAATTTGACTTGTAAAATTCAACCGAATTACAATAAACTGGTGAATCAGGCACGTCTACAGATAATAGCTACTGGCCACAAAATTAAACATATGTATTGTGTACGTGGTCGAAAATAACTGAGGAAGCTCAACGCGGTGGATGGATTGAAACGAAACGGAGATCGGATTCGAGGTTATAAAATAGGTCCCTAGCCATGTAATTGGGCATTTTCACCAAAAATTGTACATGGCGATTATGTCTTATCTCGAGACTTTATTTTTATACGACTACCCAACAAAAAAGGAGTGTAATGTGTTCAGGGTTCATCTACGTAAGTTTTCCGTTTCTTTCTTATGTTAGTTAGTTCGACATAAATAAGATTTATAGAGACAAAGTAAAAGATTCGACATACATTCAGAAACGACCAGATAGGACTTTTCAATTATTGTGGCATATTACCAGCTAATGTACTATTTATTTATAGCTTGACAGTTCAATATTTCGAGACTGACGAATTCATAATTTATGTCCAACATAAACACAGCACTAGACAGTTACAAAATGAACGGCTACTCGTCCCTCCTTTTCGCAACCTTTATGGAAAAAGAAAATTGAATTGGCTAATACCTCATGTATTCAATAAAATTCCTCTAAATTTAAAAACTAATAAGAAATGTACAATATTTAATTTAATTTAAATACCCCCTCCTATGGCGGGGTAAAATTTCTGCCCGGGATAGTTTTGCGCATAACTTTTAAACTACTATACGGATCGTAAAAAGAATAACTGCAAAATGATCACATTGAAATTTGAAATATTATAACGTTACAACATTATCTCGTAAAACAATTAAGATAATAATGAATAAATATTACAGTTAGCACAGCGCGGAAAGCGTCTAACCAAAAATGGTTAGCTCACATAGGAAGGGTTAATTCTTTATTATACTATAACTTCTAAACGCTCAAACCGATTTAAAAGTTTGTGCTATTGTTGGAACCGTTATGTCATCCCGAGAGTCATAGGGTACCTGAACTGTCAGCATATCAAGTAAATAGTTGTATAAATGTCCAAATCTCCAAATGGCAATAAATTATCACAAATATATCGTGTTCAGTGTCAAATGAAAGGTCTAATTGAGTACATTCCGAAAATATATATGTGTATATATATGGACAAATACATAAACCACAAAAAAATGTGAAAAATACCGTAAAAAAAATATTGTAAACTTTTTGTTCACTTTTTGTAACGGCAGTCGTGTGTTTTATTCCTTTTAAATATATTTACTTATTACGATGATAATTTCTGATAGATATAATATCGAAACGTCATGGATTTCCAAACACCAAAATGTAAACGTTTATTATGTCAATAGATATTTAATTGTTGGTGGGCTATAGGTCTACAATTAATTTAAATACCTAATATCTAGTCTCGGCTATCTCGGAAACTCGAAAATGTACACTAAAATTCGACGAAGATGTCACGACGAAAATTTACCAAAACCGATAATACTTTGCATTTGCAGCATGGCGCCTATTAAACATATTAAGAGTTGCAAGGTTAAAAAATAAAAAAAAATGTCCTATAATTCTGTGGCAATTAGGCAAAACTACAAAGGTCAGAAATAACATTTTCTCAGGAGAGCATTTTGAAATTTATGACAACTTCAAATTGGTTAATCTGTTATTTTTTTATAACATGACTAAAATTGGCACATGGAGTAAAAGATGTGTGCTCTCTTAAACTATATGTGTAATTTTAAAATAATGTGTATTAATAAAAAGGTAATTAACTTATGCTAAAATGACCACCTATCAATAGTTGAGAAAAGTACATAAGTTACACATACATATGTAGTTTTGCTCATCTCAACAATATATAACTAGTCAGAAAGTAGGTGCTATAACTTCTTTTATATTGTGCTTCGAGTTATGTAGTTTTGCCCAATGAAAGAGTAAAAAAACGCTGTTAAATGGTAATAATTAACTCATTTTGGTAAAAAAACGACTTATGTAGTTTTGCCTAATTGCCACAGAATTATTTGCCTAGTAATAAGGTAAAAATATAGTAACGGAATAGGGAACTCCCCTTAGTCAAATTTAGTATGTTCAAAATGAGGGTTTGCTTAGAAAAAATATATAACTTTAAATAATAACTTTAATCAGTGTATTAATAAACACATATGGTGACTACGTAATGGCGTTTTGATTAATTGGTAAACTAAAATATTTCTGAAGTTATTTGGTTTCAATCTTTAAAATACATTTTTCTCCAAGACTGATTTTTGTGACATCCATGCACTTTTCCCTGTTGTCTTCATATGTATTTAATTGTAAATTTATATGTTCTTTAAACCTCTGTTGTTCTCTCGTTTTATTGGTTTCATTCGAATATATTTAATCGGTGCATATTTTAATGGTCTACGTATTACTCAATCGATTAAAACAAATAAATATGTACTAAAAGGCTGCAATGTTTAAAAATAAATGAATGGAATCGAACATCTATAGTTGGCTGAACGTGAGATAACAGTAATAAAATGTGTATCAAGTCGTACTCGTAGCGCCCGTATAGTAAATATCAAACCGCAGAGCGGTCGGGTTCAGGGTTGCAAATACACTAGAACTGATTAAAAATAGCAGGTCGTTTTAATCGTTTGATATTATTGGGTGGTTTACCCGCTTCGTCGATCAATAGAATCTCTCATTGGCAAACGGTTTCCTCGTTCGTTGGTAGATACCTCAAAAGTGTATAAACATAACATTGTAAAATGAGAAGTTTTATGTGTGTCGAAATTGAAGTTGACACCCGAATCTATAATCGACGCTTGAGCATCGACTCGTCCTTAAGTAATGCTAAAAAATATGTTGTCATTTTGTAGTCGAGCCAGCAGTGGTTAAGAAGCGGCTCAAACCAAGTAACCAAAGAAAATGCTTGAGCAATGCTTGGAAATGTCAAACGCGTCACTCCTGTCGTTCATTGCATTTTCCGTGTATTTTTGCGTTTTTTATTCCCTTATGGTTTTTTATTCCCTCGTGGATCCCATCATCAGAAAAGGATTTCGATAAAAATGGGACCAATCTGGACCAATCCTTTCAAATAAAAAAAGAATTTTCCAAATCGGTTCATACATGACGGAGTTCAGAACTCCGTAACAAACATTGCAAAAAAATAAAATAAAACGGAATTGATAACCTCCCCCTTTTCTTGAAGTCGGTTAACAATTGATGCCAAATGTTAGCATGTCTAATAGTGGAAAGAAAGGTGACCAACGCAGTGAAGAAATTGTAAAACTTCATCCAAATCTTCGTTTCGTGGAGCATATCAATAAGAGAGTCGAGTGGGGTTTTGTACGGCTTAAGGCCTTATCCAGAATCCGGAAGTGCCTCAGCATCAAAGTCCCTATCTAGTCGCCATTGCTCCGATTTTTTACAGAATACAGAGAGTACAGAGTATTTATTTCCATTAAAACTTCACAATTGTGTAGGAATGACCAAGTATGTTAAATGAATATTAAATAACTTACTCAATTTAACAAATAATGATATATACTGAAATTACTCCAAAATTATTCCAATTAACATAACAATTCACAATAAAAAAACATTTAATTACTTTGGTAAATACGATGTTGTTTTCAAAGTATTTTATAATGTCGTTAAGCGCATACATGTTGATTTTAAGCAGATACACCCGGATGGATCTCTTGTAAATATCAGTTCAGTTCCCGCGAATGATCAGGAAAGCAATCGAAATCACAAGAACCGCCAAACATCAATCGAGATAAATGTTTCAAACTTTCCACTGCATGGAACCCTCTAATTAAAAAGTTCTCATCGCCGACCCCGACGCGAGCTATGTGTGCAAAGATTATTTTCGAAATTCGCGCCGAGACATTCATCGTTACAATCTGGTGTCGCGGCGGTAGACATTGAACTACCCGTCAATCACCCACAGAGTGCCGACAGACAGCAATTTTAGAATCAAATTTTACGGTTGGCAACGTTCGGCGACATTCTCAAAATAGGAATAAACCAGTGTTAGGGCGTGTTCTCTGTCTAGCTTAATAAGGTACTTAAGTAAAGTAAGCATTGTAGGTAAACAAACATGACATTTCTCGCAAAATTTTAAATATACTCATATTTCTGAATAGATTTCGTATATAACGTAAATGCATAATATAACTATTTATGGCATTTCGATTTGTAAATTATTATCAATTTTAAAATGACTGCATTACGATGAACCCATGATACATACGCCCTGGACCCTGCATACGATGGACACACAACCTATTAAACACACATCACAATCACACATATAAACACACTCATCCTACTCTATCATACACACTCACAAATCGAGAGAACATGATTATATAACATAATATATATAAATATTATTACACAACATCACGCACATAAATTGTATATTATCAGGAGACTATTTTGGCCGTAACATTGTTATTATTATTTATTAATTTAAGACCCGAGCGCTGTTTTTCTCTTTTGTTGGAATAAAATAAAATAAATAAAAAAATTAAAATGATTTGCAGAGACTAAAATTGCAATTTGCGATAGTGTCCTCCAAGCATCGCAGCTACGAGTAGTTAGGCCTCTTTGTTTGTAAAACCTATTAAAATTTAGAATCACGCCCTTTGAGAAGTCGACCGTACCCTCGGTGTTACACGCGCCCGTGCCCATATCAAACATGTTATAATATTTCCTCGCTGTTAATTACCTGTGCGCGTGTGATACAGTGATAATTAATCCCGGAGTATTGAAATGCAAATCCGCTCTAATTCCGGTAAATCTGAAATTTGAATAACTAATTACAGATATGTAGATGTATAATTACGCGAATTTGTAAAAAACACAACCCAAACATCCAAAACACTTCGATGGTAATAAAAGTACATGCCAATTTAGTCAAGTGCTAGCGATGTGTCTGATAAGAAGCAGTTAAATTAATAAGGCTATAAAGTTTACGCAGTAAAAAACGAAGATTACAGTACTACACTGTTAAATGTTAACGAAGTGTTTCACGGTGTTTCCTCTGAATCGGTAACGGTTTCATTAAAATAAAAATATACGTTATATGGATATTTTTCCTAAAAATTAAATAAAAAATAAATTTGCTGCTTGGTAACTTTTCGTCGCTGTTTTATGCAATCATGGTTGTAGGCGCGACCTCAAAAACACATGAAGGTCACACAGAAGATGACACAGATGACAAAGATGACAGAATATGATATAGATACATATATGTACAGGGTGAGTTTTAAATTAGTTACATCCTTGTAGTGGGTGAATCGGTACGACGATCAAGCAATTTTTCATACAACTTTTTAAAAAAACATTTTTTTTAAAATAGTGTACAAAAGTATGAGCACGATACGTTATCTAGCAGTAGGCAAAATATCGCTAATATTGTTTATTTGCGATATTATACCTACTGCTAGATGGCGCTGTGCGCTCAACGTATATCAAACTTTTCTTTAATCAATATGATTACGAATTAAAAAAAAAAAAACAAAAAAAACGTTTTTTCAAAAAATAGGTATAAAAAGTTTCTTACCTGGTCGAACTAATTTACCCTCTGCAAGGGTGTTACTAATTAAAAACTCAACCTGTAGATAACACAGAACATAAAAAAACGCTTGAAGTCTTATAGTTACTTAAAATAATATACGCTGGCAATATTACCTACAGCTTTATCCATCTTCTACAATAAACTTCTATAGATTATCTTTAATCTTTCGATAGATTTCTATAGATTCTATATCAATCTTCTATAGATTATGGTGATCGCATCGTTAATTTTAGTCATATATTTTCTTTTCTATTTTTTACTATTTGTATTGGTGATATTCATTATTAATTTCTTTTATACTCAATTTATTTTTTGATGAGAATCAATAAATAAATGCTGACTGCTCTTTTATTTTGTTTGATGGTTTTAGTGCTTAGTTATGATTAAATTAAATTTATACTTATTTTATAAATTAGAGTATTTCGGGTCTCTCTATATGGAGAGAGGTTCGCCCGTTGTAATCTACATCCCTCAATCAATGTTATACAATCAATCAACACTTGAGTACCTGGGAGTGACCCTCGACCGCTCTAACTTACAAAGCTCAATGCCCCAAAACGAAACAGAACGTGGCTTCAAGAAATAGCATCATCAGGAAACTAACTGGGAGTATATGGGGAGCCAATCCAGCTACACTCAAAACCTCAGCTCAAAACCTCAGCATCTCCGCAGCGGAATATGCCGCTCCAGTGTGGAGTGCATCAACACACGCAAAAATGATCGATACTGCTGTGAACGATGCTCCAAGAATTCTCTCCGGCTGCCTCAAACCTACTCCCGTCGAAAAGCTTTATCCTATCATCGGCAAAGCTCCCCCTACAATACGTCGCGATGTCCTAGCTGATTCAGAACGCCCAAGACACCCATGACAGATGACCCAAGACACCCACTTCACGGATAGGAGTCACACCACAATCGCCTCAAATCGCGAAACACGTAGCTCCTTGGGAGTCAATCATCGAATCGCATACCTCAATGGAGGGCTTCACTTGGCGAGGATGTTAAGGAACAGATAGCACCGGGGTCACTTCTCCCCTACACCACCTGGTGCAGTCTCAACAGACTTAGGGTGGGTGTGACAAGATGCCGGGCTAATCTCGTTCGCTGGGGCTACGCAGAGAACTCTATATGCATATGTGGAGCGCGGCAGGATGATCCTGCCCGCAACTGTCAACCTCTATCACACACCAGGATCTGCTAGAGGCAAACGATAAGACCATCCATGCCGCATATTTCTGAAGAGACATGTCCTAAAAAAGCCCGGACACGTAAAAAAAATCAAATAAGAACGCCGATATATCAAATAAGAACTTTTTAAATGTTTGGGGGAAGTAGGGGGGGTGGGGGGGTTGCAGTGGTATTGCATCCTGCACAGTATTGCATCCTGCACAGGACTCAGAGACCGAGCTATATTTTGGATCGGTTTGAAGATCGTATTTATGTCGAATTTTTTTAGCATCTTGCTTATTCGATCTGTCACGCCCCTGCTGTATGGTAAGAATGCTCTAAATCTGCTCGTTTTCTAAGTTTTATCTGTGTTGGGTCGTGTGCGTGTGGTCGTGTGACACGCACACGACCCAACACCGATCCAAAATATAGCTCGATCTCTGAGGCCTGTGACGGATGTAATATCACTGCAAACCCCGGGCGTGTATAAAATTGAATGCAGCTATGGTTTGGCCTACGTTGGACAAACGAAATGACCCATAGCCACTCGACTGATGGACCACATCAAAGCTGTTAAAAACGTTCAGCGAGAAAAATTTACGATCTGCGAACACATATTGGATGGCGGAACTAGCCACTAGGTGCAGTGTCAAAATCCCATTGTGCTATCCAATGGACAATTTTATTTTAGCCGCATGATCCGGGAAGCCCTTTTAAATATGAAGAACTTTGAACTTCAATAGAGATCACGGTTTTAAACTCTCTGCTACGTGGAACCCTGGAAAATGTTCCCCTGGAAGTCTGTACTCCAAATGAACACTGGAACTGAAAAGCTATGTGGAAAAATGTTCTTAATAACCATCGCCGAATGCAGGGACGTATCACAGGATACAATAAGTGTTGTGTGCACGGCGGATTCTCAAAATTCGCGCGCTTCGAAACCGCCGCCCCACCACCACACCACCATAATAATCTGCGCAGTGGCAGCGGTTTGCCGCCTACCCGCGGAACAACGGATTGACGGCGCTTTAGTCTACCCTGAACAACAGTGGCTGCAACGTCGCAGAAACATCGGTTGCTACAAAATTCACGCGGTACATTAGTTTTTAAACCTTTTTATAATATGAAATAACCGCGATAGTCTTGGATTTCATATTCACACTTCAAGTGGAGAACAACTACGTAGCGAATTCTGCATTAGTAACAATGTAGTGTACCTATTTGAAGTGCGCTGGGGGAATTCACTCGGGCGGGACCTGGGTAGAAATCACTGACTGCATTTGTAAGCACGGTTGAATTTAGCGAATTACCTGGGGAGTCTGGCAACGTCGTTTCCCAAGATAGCGGGGTAGATATTAACCCTGTGGTCACCTATCCTTAAGGCCCATCTTAACGTGGGCCAATATATGTGCCAATGGCTCGGTCCAATGTTTATTGCCAACGTGTAGAGGAAGGTTATTGGTCGCCTGATAGGTATTGTAGAGTTAGACCATACATTGGCGTGAGATCCGCGGTGTTACTTTCTAATCAAGAGCCAGCGACAAAAAAGAACAAGAGTTTTGGAAATGCTGGTACTTTCTTATCAGACAGTATTTTGGCCATAGAATGCTAGGGTAGTCCAAATTCCGGGAAACCTGGCGCTAGCGTAATAGGAAAGGTGTAATTTTAATTAATACACCTAAAGTGTTTTCAAAAAGCTGAAAATTCATCAGTAGACAGTGGATGCAATACAGAACACGAAACATATAGACAGACTGCTGCATATTCTAACGCGTGGCGTCAGCATCTCCATACATATTACGCAGCGGTCTATGACGCATCGGTCGTGCCGCGCAATATAATAGTCGCAATGGCGCAATATAATAGTATAGAGATGCTAGAGATGCCACGCGTTAGATTATGAAGCAGTCTGACCATATGTTTCGAGTTCTTTATTACATCCACTGTCTACTGACGAATTTTCAGGTTTATCAAAACTCTTTGGGGGTACCTACTAATTAAAATTACAACTTTCCTAGTACGCCAGGGCCAGGTATCCCGGAATCTGGCCTGCTGATTGTATACCAGCATTCTATAGCCAAAATACAGTCTGATCTGAAAGTATCAGCTGTTCCAAAACTCTTGCATTTTTTTTTTCACTCGCTCCCTAACTATACGCACAGCTATTTGTACACAAGGATCCCTAGGATACACTATTTTATTTCCTTTTTTATAACCCTGTTACTGTGCAGACATATGTTGTACTTATACGCTGTAAATAAACAAACTGAAGCGGCCGTAACCAGATCACATCCATTTTTGACGCACGCGTTGATATGCGCACATTGGCCTGCACCGGCACAAACTGCAAGAACTTCCAAATGTGGACTGAGCTAATGGGCCCATGATGAGGTGGCCACTATGACCCATGTGTTCAGGGGCGGTCACACTCACGAGTCAACACCCATCCGATGGCCTCCACGCATGGGGTGCGAGCCTGGGTAGGACACTGGGTCAACCAGTCTCCCCTGGGAATCAATCCTCTGGCGCTCCTGGACGGTCTGCGCACCGAGCGGCGCAAGCCAATCGATTGTGCTCTCCGACTAACAATCGGGGGAGTCTGGGAACTGTATTGTTTCCTATAGAGCGGGGGTAGTTGTCTACCTTACGGCGACTGCTCTTGAAATGACCATTGGCCATCCGATCCCGGTTCAGAGTCGGGCAAAGGACGCCTTGGTCCGCGACAGATTCGGTGCACTCCGTTTCACCGCTTCGTAAGGGAGAGGACCGCGCAAGCGACCTCGAACTCGGAACCAATCGAGAGACCGGAGAAATCTGGTCACAATTGGAAGTGAGGGCGCGAGTATCTCGAGCCCGCCGGCGGGGTTTATTCCTGGCTCACTCGCGGTAAGGCGTTGGACTCTCACGGGTTGTGACGTAGCTGGACGTAGGATTGTACTGTCCAAAGTCTTCTACGTTCACTGCAGGGCGACAGAACGACTAATCGTTAAAACGTCCTGTGGTGACGGGCTCGCCCGTTGTAGTCGACACCGCAAGATGTGGACTGAGCTGTGAACATCGTTAAAACTTCCTGAGGTGCCAGTTCGCCCGTTGACAGTAGTTGACAACTCTATTTGTGGACTGAGCTACGATTTTCGGACCAAAACGTGTGCCAGGAGCTGGCCAAGCGTTTAGAAAGGGCATTAGAAAAGAACCGTCAACCACCCGCTCCTGGTTATTAGAAAACATTTAATGTAGGAAACATTTAATGTGAAACATTGGGCTCGATTGCGTTTCTTCGTGAGCTAAAATCGGAAATTAGTCCGTGTGAACGAGACAGGGCAATACGCTAGAGCGAAGTGTGGATGACCGGTTGTCACTTTTTCGCATTAAAACTGCCCGCCAAGGTCAAATCTTACACCGCGCGAATATGTTCGAATTTATTCGGACGAGTATAAGTTCGGCAGATAGTATTTATCGACGATCGTTCGTTTAATATGCCGCTCTAACGTATTGCTCTGTCTCGTTCGCTTGGATTAATTTTAGTTTTAGTTCACAAATAAACGCAATCGGGTCCATTGTATCAAGATACTTGTAATAATTATTATTGAAGCGCTGTATGTTTCCCGAAGAAGAACAAGTAAATTAACGCGGGCAAAGAGCGCTACGGACCCAACTGTTAAACAGGGAGCGAGGGAGCCCCAGTGTCTTGCCAGTGCCCTTGCTCGTTACGATAGACCTCTAATAGGCCGTAGCGAAACTGGATCAGTACACTGTTCTCATCCCTCAAGTCGGTGTGACCCATCTCAGGATCGGCCGATCTGGCCGAATTTGAGGGCCATGATTTTTCAAATATTGTGCCCATTTAAATTACTTAAAAAAGTAGAGCCTTATTGTCTGATTATTTTATATGGTCTTATATTTGTACTTTTAGTTTAAAATGCATAACGTAGATTTAATTTGATTATTTAACATTTTACTGACAATTTGAATATTACGATGAATAATTTTACTGCGTATCTTTTCGAAATACTAACTATTTCAAATATTAGGCTTCTATTTTGATCATTTATATGTATAGTTTGACAATCTAGTAGTTAATTCTTGACTACCTATGTATGTTCAGTAAAGAGTAGTAACGAGACTTACTACCTAACCCAATTATTTTGACACGTCCAAGAGCGGTCTTTAGCCGTCAATTGGACACGATGAAAATGTAATGTAATGTAATGTAATGACAAGACAACAAGATCGTTATAACATACTGAGATAGCGGGTAGACCCGCAGCAATTGACGAACTTTAACCGTCAACAGTGCATGCGGTTAAAAACGACAAGGAAAAAATACCGTTTCGGTGACGTGTGAACAAGCCCTAACTTTTACTTTTAAACACGCGAATACTATGTTGTTTGTGCGCCTCGCTCGCTCGCTCTCGGCATAAATAATTTAATTGTAATATTAATTTGCACGAGACGCGAAGCGTTCGTGGGCAAAACAGACTGCATAATCCTCAGGGATTTTAATATTGTAGCGGCTCGAAGTGAGCAGTCTCTTTCCCCGAACCTAAAGAAATAAGATAATATTTTTATATGAGATAAGCTGGGGACCCGAGCTTTTGTTACACTTTTTAACTGAATTATGGACTCATTTCAATCATACAAGTAGATAGGGAACATTTTTATAAAAAAAAATCAATGATACACATTTTACACGACTCCTCAACAAATAAATTAATAGTTTAAAAAAAAAAACACTAAAAACACGCTTTATACAGGCACCTATGTGAATATTACACTATTTACACTCAATATTTACAAGTCAATATATAATAGGTTTGTTAACCTTGAAACCTGATCGTGTTCAAAGTCCATTACGTGACCTTTCTCACAAGTGCAAACACGACTATGATACGATCTTCCATCATGGAATGTCAGTTCCTGTCTTCCGGCTTCATCATCAGACCTTGAAACTTAATCGTGGTCAAAGTTTCTAACAAGTCCAAACACGGCTATGATACGATATTCCATCATGGAATGCCAGTGCCTATCTTCCGGCTTCATCATCAGACCTTGAAACCTAATCGTGGTCAAAGTTAATTCCAAGACTTTTCTAACAAGTCCAAACACAGCTATGATACGATGTTCCATCATGAAATTCCAGTTCATATCTTCCGACTCCTGCCAATTTTCATGACGCTACGATCCATGGAAGATGGTTAAATTAGTTACCTTAGATTCCATTACATAGTTACATACAGGTCGATCTAATAAAAGCGTGTTAAAAAGGAATGTGTTCGCGGTTTCATGTATTTATGTTTCCCGTTTCTTTATTCCACCATAACATCTAAACGCTTGAACCGATTTAGAAGTGTGCGGTATTGCTAAAATCGTTATGTCTTCTGAGTACACAACGCCATAGGGTGTACCTTAACAGTCTGAATATAAAGTAAGTAGTTCTCTAAATATCCAAATGTCAATAAATAAACATAAATATATCGTGTTTAGTGTCAATGTCTGATTAAGAACATAAGTAGGCCTATACCTGTATTAAGGCAAGCGTACAAAAAATATATAATTTAAATGTGCAAACGTTTGGTTATAATTGAGAGGAGAAACGACGACCTAGTCCGGTATAATTCAAGTAAACCTTTAAGAGCCCTATCACATATTTTTTCCAGAAAGGCAAGAAAAGTGGATTTTTGGCGTTCTAATTCCAAGAAATGAAGAGATTTCTACAAACTTTAATTACTGAATTACCTGGACCATTTCTTGATGTTGACCATAGCGGCCTTTAATTTTAGATATAACGAATATTATTTACTTATTCAGCCCATTTTCCGAAAGTCGTTATTCGTAAAACGCTCGGAAGGCAAACTTTGAGCTCCTTAATACAGTAATATCACTACAACGAAAACCGTATACTATTTTTTTTTATGTCCGTCATGTATTCTTGTTGACCATAGCGGCTTTATTTTTTCGTTTTTTGACCACATATCCAAGGTATACATTACTTACAATTACACAAAATTTAAAAAAAAACTTCCTGTATCATTCTAATTTTCTCAGAAATAAAATAAGATTCTTATATAATACTTATACTATATTAAAGTTCACTCTTTTAGCAATACGACATAATATAAATTATTGTCATTAGAAAGGAGAAAACACTGCAAAAAACAATTAGAAATTGTATATATATTTGCTTGCGCAAGAGAAGAGCGCTCAGTGCCGCGGTTTTCTCCCAGGGTTGAATAGTTATTTATTTATTTTTTTATTTATTTATCCTATCTTTTATAGTTACATCCAAAAAAAAATGCGTTCATTTTTTAAACTCATTTTAAAAGAATACCTACGCTATTTTGTAATAGGCCTCTTAAATCACGGCATTCCGTCGATCTACAGGTCAGAAGTTAACTGTAGCTCCACGTTAACTGGTAGAATGCCAATACCACAGATCGGTGGTTTTCTGTAGTAACAATTCGAAGGCGGCCGATCTCCGTATTTATACAATCAAGCAAATAGGTACTCGTATATGTGGTAAAAGTCGCCTTCATAATAATAATATGAAGGCGACTAAGACAAGAATAAGACACCATTATATATTAGTATGCCTGCAGTAACACCCCCCACGAACAAATTCTCAATGGTTGAAAACATGCCGTAGTGAGTTTTATTCTCATGGCTACTTTCTAAGGGTTAATAAGGAGCAACGAAAACAACACGGTTACTTCAGCGGTACGCCAATGAAGGTAAACGGCAACTTTTGTTTATGGATGAAAAAAATCATGAAAAGGAAAAATTCAACTGCCAAAATAATTAGGTATATGCCCACCTCTCTCGAGAAGATCCCTAAGGTAGAGAGAGGTCATCACCCAGCGTCAATGATGGTTTCGTGGGCTGCGTCAAACAAAGCGGTTACTCAGCTGGATTTCTGCGACCTCAGTCAGGGTCAAAACGCGTGGCGCTTACTATCCAACTGACATACTGTAGAATTTAGGAAAGCTTTTAAGCTAGACTTTGTTCGCAGAAAAGCGCTGGACCAGCAAGACTATGCACTAGTCCACAAAGTCCGAACGACAGAATGTTGGTTGGCTAATAACACTAGCCAACAGTGAAAATGTAACAAGAACAAAGTCGGTTGATCCGTATTAAATCGACCACGCTGATCACGAAAACGTTTCCAGATCCCCTACATACAAACTTACAAATAGTACCTCTTTATAATATTGGTATAGATTAAGATTAGACTATTTACGGTATCGAAGGCCTTCGTGAGGTCCAATCAAACCACACCATCAAACGCAAATGACACCATCAAACCGAATCAAACGCATACCTCATCAACGCCGCGATAATATCATAACTAATCGTGAAATACTGTCAAAACATTGCCGAATATTTTATTTTTTGCATAGAATCTATCGTAGCGATTCTGAAGGCCAAAAGTGCGATTTCTCCAGCGAGAGGTGAACGACCTACGGCGCCGGCGCGTACGCAAACAACACAGCAGGCGAAAATACTGCGCGCGTACTCAGCGCCCGTAGGGTGTTCATATTTCACCGTCAGATTCGGATTCCACATTAATACTAATAATAATTATTATTATAAAACTGACATATAAAATCGAAGACTATCGCGGTTGTTTGACATTATAAATAGGATAGAAAACGAATCTACCGCGTGAAATTTGTAGGACCCGACGTTTCGGTGACGTTGCAGCCGCCGTTGTCTAGGGTAGACTGAAGAGCTGTCAGTCCGTTGTTTTGCGGGTAGACCGCAAACCGCTGCCGCCACTGCGTAGGATATAACGGTGGTGGGGGGCCGGGCTCGGAGCGCGGGAATTTTGAAAATCCGTCTTGCACACAACACTCACTGTATCCTGTTTTACGTCTTAGCGTTCGGCGTTCGGCGGCGGGAACATTTTTAATAAGAGGGTTCCACGTAGAAGAGAGTTTGTAGCCGTCGTCTCTATTGAAGTTCGGAGTTCTTCTTATTTCAATGGCTTCCCGGATCATGCGAGGGAAGTAGAATTGTTCCTCGGATAGAACAATGGGATTTTGAAACTGCATCCAGTGGTTACTTCCGCTATCCAATATATGTTCGCAGATCGCCGATTTTTCTCGCTGAACGTTTTTAACAGCTTTGATGTGTTCTGTCAGTCGCGTGGCTATGGGCCGTTTCGTTTGTCCAACGTAGGGTAGACCGCAGCTGCATTCGACTTTATACACACCCGGGGTTTGCAGTGGTATTACATCCTTTACAGGCCTCAACAATCGAGCTATATTTTGGGTCGGTTTGAAGATCGTTTTTATATCGAATCTGTTTAGCATCTTACTTATTCGATCAGTCACGCCCTTGACGTATGGTAAGAATGCTCTTGATCTGCTCGGTTTTTGAGTTTCGTCTGTATTAGATCGTGTGCGTGTCTCGTGATATTTTCCGTATCCATTTTTCCTAAGGACATCATTGACATGTTCCATCTCCTTCGGAAAATGCTCAGTGTCGCATAGATCGCGTGCTCGATTCACGAGCGACGTTTGCACTGAACGTAGGGATGATGGTGTGAGCTTGCATGCAAATATCTGTCCGTATGTGTGGGCTTCCGATATACCTCTCGGACATATGGTTTTCTATTATCTTAAAACTCATAGTTACAGATACAAAGTAATAACACCTAACCTAACTGGATCGCACGAGGCGTCCGCACTAAGGTAGGCTCAGATACGTTTACTGCCTAATGGTAAAATAGAGTAATAAAATGAAAAAAGTCATGAAACCAATTCAAAATATTAAAACTACCATAATATAGGTACAAATCCTAGAATCAAACCAATAAATAGGGCACAGGTTTACTATAGGGCACAGTTAAAGTGGCTGCCAATACGCCAAAGAAGAAATGTTCATATACTTGCTCTCCTATATCGTGTACTCTCCCAATTAACACAATCCTATCTCCACGAGCTTTTTGAACCACTAAGTACCCACGGTCTCGTACTTCGGTCAGCCTCTGACAATTTATTAAAAATTCCGAGTCATAATAGTGATTTCTATTCCTATTCTTTCTGTGTCCATGGTGCAAGACTCTGGAACGATCTCCCAGCAAATATACGAAACTCGCCTTCTTTACCATCGTTTAAGACTCACCTTTAGGATTACTACCTTTCTAAGAAGTAACCAGTTCTTCCCTTTCTCTCCTCTTCCTCTCCCAATTCCCTGTCCTCGGGCATTATTCGTTTTAAATTCTTCCACTTGTCTGTATGTTATGTAATAATCTTTATTTTCACAATGCGCTCATGTACCACTGTGTTTAGGTTAGTTGTAAGACATTGCCATGTGGAAATAAGCTCGCCTTTTTGTATACTAATTAAGTGCAAATAAAGAGTTCATTATTATTATTATTATTATTATTATTATAAATGTTACTAATACAAGTTGATTAAAAAAATCATATCAAGAAATATTTATGGAAATAAAACCAATCAAAACTCAATAAAATTTTCAATAATAATAAAAAAAATAATTCTAAAAGGTGATAAAAATAAAATGATAATAATAATAATAATATAATAATCAAAACGCATGCCAATAATCAATATATGATTAGGTTAATATTAATAATAGAAATACTAATGATGCAAATAATAGTGTTACATAGGAATGAAACGAATAAGTCTCTCACTCTCTTATCTTCTCTAAGCTACCAACCAGTGGGATTATTTTTTTTGGTAATAGTTTTGCCTTGTGCATTGATAGAGGGTATATCTTTAATTTGGTTGAATAGCCAAGGCTGGGCCAAGTATAGCCAATGTTTTTGTGCATGGGTGTTATTAACTTTGGGAACCTTGTGGTTTCTATTTGTTATCGATAGTGTTTTAATTATTTTTATTGTTTCGCTGGTGCAATACTTTATGTTTGTGATACATTATTTATCGCATTAGGAAATATTCGCCGTACATCAGGAACAAGGAAGTCACGAAACAGTTTTTCGGACGGGTATCGTACCGGTTTTCTGTTGATGACTCTTAATAGCGCCTTCTGAGCGTTAACGTTTCTATTCCTATTCTTTCTGTGTACTGGTTATAATTGTGTGTACGGCCCCTGTCTATATAGGAAGACTGAGCGGAGACTTCAGAGACTGCAAAATGCCTGCGCAAGATTTTGCTTTAGGATTCCTCCACGTCATCATGTGTCACCATTCCTTGCGAAAGCTTCCATGTTGAATATGAGTAAAAGAAGGCAGCTCCATCTTGCGACCCTTGTACTCAAGGTAGTACGCAATAAACAGCCGCGATATCTTTACTCTATTATGACGTGGTCCCGTAACCGGCATGTCCATTCAACACGGGCACGTGAACAACTTGCTATAATACCCAAGCACAAAACTACACATTTCCAGTGCAGCTTTTCGTATTATTCTGCGGTTGTATGGAATCGGTTGGGAATGGCTTTGCGATCGAAATCAATTGCAGTATTTAAGGACCACTTCAAAAGTTTATTATTAAAGGAAGATATTTAGATGTCATAATTTGATTTTATTTTAAAATAACTATTGCTAATTGGATTATTACTATTTTCTTCGTTTATTTATTAATTTGTAACCTGATTATTTAATGTTAAATATTTTGATTTTGATTATTTTTGATTTATTATATGTAGATTATTAAATTTATGTAATTACGTTATTTTCTTTTAATATCATTTGATGTTAAATATCTTGATTTTGATTATTTCGATTTGTGTATTTATTTGATTATGATTATTTGGATTTTTTGTTTTAAGATTTATTTGATTTGGTTATTTTATTTTAAAAATCATATACCTATGTATCAATAATTAATAGGTGTGTCCTGAAAACCAGGATAAGAGATATCCTGAGGATACCCCTAATTTGCAGCGTTTGTAGCTTTATTTCATAGTCTTTGTCTATTTATAGTTTTAATTTTTAATCTGTGTGTTCTTGTTTTTTTTTTGTATATGTTTTTTATAACAGCTGCAAATAAATAAATAAATAAATAAATAAACAGGCGGATCGATGTGCGATAGTGCTGCACCGCCCTAACTAATACTATATGCTATAATACTACGTGCAAGAGCGTAATAAATAACTTTCAGGGCCGGTTTCCACATAACGTTACGTAAAAGCTTAAAAGGATGCATGAGTTTACATTTTTTTGCCGCTGTATTGTAGATATGGTAAGACTAGATCAGTCTATTGTCCAAAGTCAAGCCTAAATATTTATAAGTGCTCACTTTGTCAAGAGTAGAACACGCACAGACAGCCGATGAACTGCCCATACACTATGAGGGATAGTCCATCTGTTAGATGCATTCCCTTGATGGTTTTGGAAAAAGTCATGTATTTGGGTTTCTCTACATTTAATGAGCATAGATTGCAGTCAAGCCATTCTTTCACCTGTTTGAAACCCATTTGACAGTTATCAAATAATCAAACAAAGGAATCAAATCAACCGTCCCAGCCATTCCTGAATAACAGAGGTATCTCAGAGAGATGAAATTCTTTTTCATACGAAGCATGTAATTAAAGATATTGTAATATTTTTTTGATGTTATGTCGTCGACGGTGACATTAAAATACCCCACCGTACGACACCTACAAATCCATGATATCGCCGCACGTTCGAGGACGTTCGAAGAAAAACGCCTGCCAAGAACGGCAAGGCGAACGTCGAAGTGGTACGGTAAACAACGCACAGAGCAATTATCGAAGGACGCTGGCCACGGAGTAGCACCGCTCTTCCCGCTTCGAAAAAAAGACTTTGCCGCGCACGCGCGAGGCGCGTAAGTTATATGGGGTATAAAGAGATCCTGTCAGATCGTCTGTACTTTGGAGTTGTCACCTACTGCGGGCAAACTCGCTACCCGGGAAGGTATAACGATATTGATCGTTCTGTCAACCTACACTGGACGTAGATACTTGTGGACGTATCGGCCCACTATCTAGCTTAACCGACAAGTACGCGAGAGTCCAGCGCATTACCGTGTGGCACTGGGAAGTGAAACCAGCTGGTAGCCTCGCGCCCTCACTACCAGACTTGGTCTCTGGTTCTCGCGTCTGATCACGGGCTTGAAGTCGCTTGCGCGTCCTCTATTTGATGTTATCGGTAATTCAGTTTGAATTTATCGCAGACCGTAGCGTCCTATCAATATCCACCCCCGCTGCTCAGGAAATGTATAAGATCGTTTCCAGATCCCTCCAGTTATTCTCCGGAATGCAGTCGATTGACTGACCCGCCCGATGCGCGAGCCGCCCAGCCGTGCTCGAAGGGCATAACACAGAAGAAGTGATTCACCTGCCATGACAGGGGAAACCATCTATTCCAGGTTCGACCGTATTCGAGGAGGCTATTGGACAGGAGATGAATCGTGAGTTGAGTCGACCGGAAGTAGCGAGCAGGTCTTAATGACCTAACTGCACAGGAAGCGTTATCTGCTAGATGATCTGCACAGCCGGAAAACGAATTGCCCAGTCGATGCCATTGACCAGATAAAGGGCAAAGAAGAGCGTGCAAGCGCGGCGTGATAAGTGCTGGTACCGGATGACTCTTAGATGATGTCGACATAACGAACACAACTAGGGAAGAAAATCGGAGTATCTCTCATTCGGAAGAAAGGGTTACGCTTACGGCGGCGGTCCATCAGAAAAAGTGCCTGCATCTTGCTGGCAGAGAACGAGAGTCTGTCCCAACTCCCAACTGCTGACCCGACGTAGGGCAAAGAAGAGCGTGCGAGCGCTAGTTTCGGATGACTCGAGGATGACGCCGAGGTAACAAATACAACTAGGAAAGGAAATCGGGGTACCTGGTACCGGGTCGACCTGCTGAGTTCAATTCCTAGTGCCTCGCGGCACAGTAGCGACAGCATTATCTCTTAGAACAAAATTGACAACTAAGCGAGCTACATCATGAGTCCATGGGCTGCATATGGCCGCCACATGTCTGGTACTCACCCTACAAAGATTTTCAAACGTTTTGAGAAATTCCCCAACCTTTGCACGCGTGTAACGCTAATCAATGGCATTCGTCGAGACGTGCTCCTCTGGTCACTGCCCTCGCACCCTATCCCAGCAATCCCCCGTCGCTTGAGAGTGCATCTACTGTTCTCTCTGTATACCGGGCTCGCGGTAAGGCGCTGGACTCACTCGGGTATGTTGGCGTAGTGAGGCTGTGGACTGTGTCGTCCTGCTACTCCCAACGGTTGGAAGAATGATCAAAATATCATTATACCTTTCTGGGGTGGCGGGTTCACCCGTAGTAGTTGACAACCACAAAGTTGAAAGCTCTACCGTAATCGAGTAGCACCAGAGGCTAAGCTTTGTCTTTATTCAAGCTGCATGTCGGCAAATAAATAAGTAGAAGTGTCGACACGGTTGGTCATCCTAGTTTGCCGCGTCAATCCAAGCAAAGGCCATGCGGCCGAGTCGCTGATAAAGAGACGACAATCCAAGGCTATTTATTTATCGTTGCTTTTTTTATCTTCGTTGCGCGCCCGGGAATAACCACTTGTGCGAATGTCATTGTAAAACGGGCGCATTGTGTTAGCTGGAGGCGCTGTGATGCCCGCGCGAGATGACCCCATCGCGCTGATACACACCGCTCCTGGAGCCCCTTGCATTTTTCAATCCTGGAGATTCACGGTTTGCGGTTGCTATATTGGCCCGGATTCCGTTTCTCGCAGATGCACAACTTGTGGTCTAAAACGACGCTTAATTTTGAACTGACGCTTTGGTATTCCCTTTCATGGGTCCTATAAAAAATTGATACAATTGCGTTTGTAAAATTGGAAACAAATTCTATGTGTGCTACCGCATCTTTTCGAAGAAAAGTAAATTCTATGTGTATAAAATAAATTCTATGTGTGCTACCGCATCTTTTCGAAGAAATACATAAACAAGTCAAAAACATATTTTGTTGACCATAACTTAAAAGATATTTCTGTAATCATAACATCTGATATTAAAAAAATATTACATGGCCGACAAGGCTTACTTGCATTTGTGGACAATCTGAAAGGTTAGTACATTTGTTAGTAAATTTGTTTCATTTGTTTTAATATTCTTAAGTACTGTCATTGTGTTTGATTTTGTTCTTTTATTCTATTGCCACCTACTTTCATGGCAATAGAAGAAAAAACCTAGCTACCTACTGTCTGAAATTGAAACTGAAATTGCGTTTTGATTACACCACGGTTAAGATTAGTGATTTTAGATTACCTAATTTATTTTATTTCTTATTTTTACATTTATTATTTATTTATGTAAGAATTAATTACTATAAAACATTGTTTTTGCTTATAAAAATAACAGGAACCGAATGGCAAAACCTTAACCTTTTGCTTATATGATTCTGTCACCCAACTGGGACTAGCCCGTTCTAGAATGGACAGGACATATACATATACATTCAAATGCATGAGCACAAGACACAACAGAAAATGTAATGACAATTTAGACAATGCCGTGCTATGTTTTTAAAATTATATACACATCTGTATGAGCCTAGGTTACTACATAGCGCATACATTAAACGCAAATGATTACCTTTTAATTGTGCTAAGCAAAGAGCAGCCGAGCCCGCCTTGCTAGGCACCCCTGTGTTAAGGCGAGCTCACTTCGGGAGTCACACTATAGTGCCACGGTTGTGTCAAGATGAGATCTAAGTTATATATTTTTTAATTATTTCAATTTAAATTTATAGTCATTATTAATATTATTATTATTGTTGATATTATTATTTTATTTTTTTATTTCTTTTTTTTTAATTTTTTATTCCCTTTTTCTGTATTTTAAACAATTGTCTAAACCGCAGAACAAAATCTACAAGCGCGAATCCCCTCTTTTGCGGTATAGAGGTGACTGACGCATCGTATTCATATGAGCTCCGCTCGTTTCCCTGTAAATATTGCTATCCATAATGCAGGTAGGCAGATCGTTTCGTATTGAACGCAACTGAACTGATTGACTAGTGATTAACGACTTCAGGGGTTCGCAACAAGCGGTTTTCTAACAACGTAATCATACGACTAACACTTTTTAAATAATAAAAGTTATACAGTTACTATATTAAACTAATTTAGGTTACTGGTGTTAATAAAACTACAAATTTAGTTAATTAAGCCACCACAAATAAGATATTTTATTCAACAAAGCAACCTATAAAAATACCACATAGCATTCCCTAGCATCTTTCGATTTGGATCGTTTGACGGTACGTGTTCCTATAAAGAAAATCAGTAAAATGTAAAGGGATATTAACCCGTTGAGTATGAGTCAACCAAATCTGGTCGCGAAACAATTATCCGTTGAGTACGAGTCGACCAAATCTGGTCGCGCGTTTTTTTCACTTCTTTGACGTTCTCATATTTATTCATAATTATCTAATTGTTTTACAAAATGATATTTCAATATTCTATATTCGAAATTTCAATGCAATCGTTGTGCAGTTGTTCTTTTTATGATTGGTGTAGTAGTTTCGCAGTTATAGTACTTTAAGTCAATGTCGCCGAAAATCCTGCAAAAGAGACAGATGCATCCATAAAAATACCCATTTACTCCAAGGGTTAAACCTCATTAAATAAAGTTAGTGCATTATTTATGAAATTACTCTCGCGTTTAGATAGAGTAGCATTCATTTAGGTAGAGTATCTCGACAGAGTATATATATTTTTAAATGACAGACTACCTAAAATTGATCCGATTCGCATCTCGAGCACGTGGGTTGAACTGCTAGGGGCTGCCGGACGAAGACGCATGACGCGCGACGACAACGCGACGTTCGCCGACGATAAACGCGCCGCTCGCTTAAAAATAATGAATACGCCCATTTCGAACGGGCTTCTGTTGGCAGATTTATCGCATAACGGTTAGGGCTATATTATGTACGAGGTTATGAACTCTTAGGGGGCTTCACAGTTCTCAGTCTGTGCTGTACCTCTCGAAAAAGAGCTGGAGAAAGATGACGTCAACTTATTTTATAACTAAATCTGTAAATGCCTAAGGGGCTCTCTAGACGATCAAGCATGCTTGACAAGCTTCGCGTCGCGGGCAGAGAGGGGATCGTAAACCGCAGGAAATATGCAAATATGTTTTTGTAATATTTACCAAAATTGCCTAATTTTGTAGTTTATACCAGGGAGGCACGTTAATAGGACGTAATTGAATGATGAATGACGTGACTCCCTGGTATAAAACTACAAAATTAGGCATTTTTCGTAAATATTAAAAAATATATATTTTCGTATTTCCTGCGGTTTACGATCCCCTCCCCCAGCCCGCGACGCGATGCTTGACAAGCATGCTTGATCGTCTAGAGAGCCCTTAAAGCTTCTTTTTTGTACTGCTGATGATTCAATTCAATTCTTTATAATGGAAATCACAGTTTTACAGTATAAAATTACAGAAAATAAACATAGTTAAATAACAAATAAAATCGATTACGGAGTTCAATAAAACTACAGGCATTACATTTATTAGGTTGACAACTACCTAATAAAACTAAAATACCTAAAATTCCTAGTACATAAAAGATATTCCTAGTACGTGTTTAGGGTGTGTGTGTGAGTGTTAAGTTTGAGCGTGAGCGTGAGGAATGGGTATTTAGAATGTCCGATATATTGTGTAAAGTTTTTGTACCTAATAGCAATAATAATCAGTAAAATAGCTAAAACGAATAGTCAGTGGTTAGGGTTAGAATTACTAAGTATTTATGAGTGCTTTAGGAATTATTAAACTGTCAATACCATTTAAATGGGTATTATAAAGGTCACAGCAGCGCGTGAGTACTCCGTTTCTGGGAGCATTCGTTTTAAAACGTGGTAATCGAAAAGGTCAAACTGGCGTGTGGTTCTCATTGTGGTTTTAATATTGATTTCGCCCGCCATGCCAGAGCAATCGAACATGCCATTACTAATTTTATAAAGGCATAGAGCGTCATTCAAGTTGCGCCAATGATAGTGATGAAATGGGGACGGCCGGGTGCCATAACCTTCGTCTATAGTCAAGAGGTAGAGACAAAAAAGTGCAAGTTTTTTAAAAGCTGATATTTACAGATCAGACAGTATTTTTGCCATAGCATGCTTGGGTAGAGTCAGCAGGCCAGACTCCGGGACACCTGGCGCTGGCGTAATAGGAAAGGTGTAATTTTAATTAGTGCTGCAGTGTTTTGGAAAAGCTGAAAGTTCATCAGTAGACAGTGGATGCAATACAGAACTCGGATCAAATGGTTAAACTGCTTAACAATAGTATGCGTGTCGTAAGCATTACTCCATACATGTCACAAAAATGAAGTCCATTATATTGCGCGGTACATTAGACCGATGCATAATAGTTACCGACAAATACGTACCGGCGTATTTGCAGGTACTTCCTAACTGTTAGGGCAATTTTGACTTTTCATAACTATTTATCCTTCCTATCTCTTGACCACCATTCTAATGATGCAACATTATACAGATACCTTAGCTCATATCAAGGGCAGAGGATCATCATCGTCATCATCAGCGCTACAACTTAATGTGAGTTAGCTTCGTCAAGAATCTTCTTCCATCACACACTCTCCTGGGCAGGGGCGGATCTATATAAGGGCTTTTTGGGCTGCAGCCCAGGGTGTCAGCCTCCATTTAAAACAATGGACGATATTGTGAACCGAGTTCCTATCGAGGCTAGTGCCTTGTCAATAGGTAACTTGTAATGAATGTTTGTTTAAATTTTACTTATATTAACTAGCTTTACAATTAATATCAATACTTGCTTAGTTAAGCTACTAATTAAGATATTATTACAATTAGTATTAATGTTGTTTAGTAGCAATAACATTAGTATTAATGTTGTTTAGTAGCAACGTTTTCTTACGCTAATCGATTTGTCTAATTTTAGTGAAACGATTAATGTATGACAGTTGTGATTGTGTGTCTGTCATATTAAACAAATAAAATATTGTATTGTCCTGTTTCTTTCCTATATTGTGTACCTACCTAGTGACCTAGACATCAATATCAAAAAAGGTTTTTGACAAAATGGCAATTAGTTGATTAATTACACAGGCCCTTAAGTAATAGTTAGCCCAGGGCCCCACAAACGCACGGTCCGCCCCTGCTCCTGGGCTTTGGGAGTGCATTTAGGACTTTAACCATAGAATCAAGCCATCGCAGTCTTGGTCGTCCGACTTTACGACGCCCTTCAGGATTTCCAGAAAGAATGCGTTTAAGAATGGTATATGACCTTTCAAACGAAGAAAACTTACGACAAACAAACCCAGCGCAAACTAAAAATCCACACATGCAACACTGTCGTTGACGGCAAGAATGCGACACAGCCTTGTACGTGTACAGAGGTGAAAAGAGTAGATACAATAAAGTACCTAGGATTAACTCTGGACTATACACTGAAGTGGGAAGATCATATCAGTTGCACTGCAACAAAATTGAGAAAACTTGTATATACATTCAAGTTAATAAGAAATACCGTATCCAAAGATTTAGTACGAACGATATATTTTGCATTGGCCCATAACTTACTAGCATACTTGCATACTAGCATACTAGCATACTAACTTACTAGCATACTAAAATCCTTGACGTTCGTCAAATATACGCTAAGGTAGTCCTACTCTATTACTATAATCATGAGAATTATCATCTATATTCAACACACCATAAAGGGACACGAGTAACAACAACCAGACAGCACTTAATCCAAAAAAAGAGAACAAGTTTTGCGCAAAAAGACTTTTCTTACATTGCTCCTCGGCTGTTCAACGAAATGAATAGTGTTTTTCCTGCAGGACTGAAATCTAGGACTAGTCACGGCGTAAAGAAAAACCTAACTAAGTCAAGACAAGAAACGGAGACATTAATAACATACATATATATTAAAATACAGCACGATTTGTGAGATATATAATTATGTATGTACGTGTATATTTATATGTATATATCTAAATTTAATATTATTACGCTTTATTATTTTTGAGACATATCTATCTTCTTAAATGTAACATAATAATATACAAAGATAATACAGCAAGTTACGAAAACTACTCTACCTTCTTTTATATTAAGCCTACCTTAGTACAGGCGAGGCCTAGTTAGGGTGGCTTTGAATTTAAAAATATATGTAATACTATAGATTAATAAAAAAAATGAATTTGAATTTGTTTTAACGGCTGCTCTTTTCCTTATCTTTCCAGATGCCCAAACCACGTGAAACTTCCGATTTTCAAGAATTTCACAACATGCACGTCATTACAGTGTTTTGTTAGTTCGCCTTTCTCCACACACCATCCCTGCGCGGCATCTAAGATCCTGCAGAGTATTTGCGTTTAAAGTAAATAATTATCATTATGAAACAATAACATATATACTAAGGGATTCCTAATTTCTAATACAGCAATTTCCCTAAATAAAATATAAATACAGTTGCCGTGGCGAAAATATGCCTAACATGCCACGCAACGCTGTACAATGGATGAATTTGTAGAATTTCGTATGTTTCGCCGTTGAGCAATCTGATGCAAAAACGCAGCGGACTAAGCATTTGTTTCGTAACTATTTTAAATAGTAACACGCAATCATAACGAGTGTTGCTGAATTGGAATAGGTGAATGTACTCTGATGATGTCTTGCTTCCGCGGTCGTCGTTTCCCACATATTTATCAATGTTTTGATGTGTAGGGTTCCGTACCAAACCGTACAACTTAATGGGAACTATAATGGGGAGACTTTACTGTAAGTCGGTATTTATTTAACATAATATGCATAACGTGCAGTTGGAATAATATGTATACCATTAGTTTCCATGGTCTCGTACTTCGATCAGTCTCTGACAATTTAGTTAAAAATCCTCGTCATAATACTGATTTTTACCCATACTCTTTCTGTGCCCATGGTGCGAGACTGTGAAACAACCCGAGCGAATATACGAAACTCGATTTCTTAAGAATCGTTCAAGACTCACCTCGAAAAGTATTACTTATCGAAGAAGTAACTACTTTCTCTATCCTTCCTCTCTCAATTTCCTCTCCTCGAGCATTCTTAGTTTTAAATATAGTAGTGTGTATTTTACGCAGAATAATTTAATTGTTTAATAATCTTTATTTCTAGAACTTGGCCATGTACAACTGCACTGTGCGATTAGGTTAGTTGAAAGATATTGCTATGTAGCAAGAAGTTCGCATTTTTGTATTTCATTTTTTTTAACAGCAAAAAAAGTTCTTTTTTACTTTTTATTATTTTATAACGATGAGACGTCTAAATCCATAATTCCCATAAGTAGGCCTTGGCGGCTGTATCTTGAGGTAATTTAAAAATTGTACGGATTGCTCGATTCTGGAGGACTAGTACACAAATCTGATCGGCAGTGTAACCCCAGAGTTACACGCCATACGTTAGCGTCGAGTGCACGTATGCCAAGTAACACATTACCTAAAAGTAATCGTAGCCGGTACGACACGTGACACGCACATCACAACCTATCGTACAGTGCATTAATTTGGATATGCTATCTGAAGTCGCTGTCCACGAGAAAACCCAGACACCTGGCCTGGTTGACGTTACAGGCTGCAACGGTTCACTATTGTACCATAACTAACGTGACCATACGTACCGCTTTGGGCGGGACAGCCCCGCTTTCAGGTTGTCTGTCCCGCTGTCCCCAGCGACAGCAAAAATGTCCCGCTTTCGCAAACACACCAAAAGGTAATTTAAGCCCAAAAGATGACAAAATCACAAGTTGGATTTCTGACAATGTTGCTGCTGAAAACCGTTGGGTTGAGTTGTTCAATCTCAACTGTACTAACATTCGTATAATTATTGAGTACGTTTTATGTCTGCCTGGAAGTAACGCACCTGTCGAAAGAGAATAAAATATGTACAAGCGAAAAATCGCAGTTTTGAAAGCCATTTTGATTACCAAGACTAACATTAATAAATCATGTAATTAGCTCAATTCTTACTTAAAACTAGACACTATATTTTGGAACAATTTGCTCATCCGACAAATATAAAACAACTGCGTAGATATCTACTTACTATTAGTAATACTGTTATAATGTTTTTCATTTTTGAATAGAAAGTAGTAAAAGACCAATACGTTGTTTTTTACAAATGCGTCCCGCTTTGACGAAAATAATAAATAGTCACGTTAAACATAACCCGTAGTTCACTCTTATTCATTGCCCGTGAGTTTAAGTGCATCAAATGAGTCTTGGTAACATTGAAAATTAAATCTTGAGCCAGTACTCTGACACTGATTTTTACAGTGGGATCGCGTTTACCAAGGGAGCCATGAGGACAAACCACGAGGAGGAATCCAGTGCCATCTAAAAAGTATACTGAAAAGTTCCAACATTGGAAAGGTAAAATTTTAGCACGGCCACGCAATTACTCCTGTTTTCTCAAAATACAGGAAATCGCACTCTTTGGGGGGGGGGGGTCTTGATGATACCGATATCAAGAGAAACATATATTAAACAATTTGCAGCACATCATTGATGAGTTCAAGCGTTATTTCTCTAAGTAAACATAGACGCGCTGCCTCAAAAACGTCTCAATAGATAAAATCGATTCTCGTCCAAAAAAATAATCTTGAACTATTAAAAAAAAATCCGTGAAAACATTTTTTTCTGTTTTTTTTTCAAAGAGAATTTAATAATCAGATTTTGTTTTGGAACAACTCGATCCGGTTTTTTTATCACCGGCGTAAAACTGAAAAATATAGTTTTGAGAAAAACGCATTTCAAGTTTTCTCTAATGAAAATCAGGATTTTTTAAAACTTACAGCAATCTGAGACGAATCAGCTATTTCATGACTCATGAAAAGATTCACGAATAGAATTCAACTTTGGGTAAAAAAAAAACATGAAATTCATGTTTCTTTTTGCCTTCTTAATCAGGCTCTTTTCAAAAAGGCTACTTAAAAAAAAGGAATAATAAAATGTAGGCTCTGTTGTTGTGGAGTTGTGTATTGTTTCGCTGGGTGTCGTTATTCGGACGTGACGATCGAGGCTGTTGTGTTGTTTGTTGCTCGTGTTGCAACGCGGCTGCTGGCTGAGCGCACGTGACTAGCGCGCGGAGAAACGGGTTGCGTCAATATGCGGCCTTGCGAAATGAGCGGTCGCTGAGGTCAACGACCCACAATTACACGCACCTCGTCGATTAAACACATCAAAGCAATTAATTCATCGCAACATTACGACAGAGCGCCGCTTTCGCCACCGCACTTCACGCCAATTTATTTGTTTACGGCGAATGTTACAACTCTAAACGAGAACGGGAAGGAACAATAACGAGAGAGAGATGCAGAAAGATAATATGAAGCGATCCTACGACCAAAATTAGTGATGGGAATGCTACGATTAATTAAGTAAGGCGGCATGAGACCTCAGAAAAATATCCGAAATAGGCGGACACGTGAAGAAATAGGCGGGGTCAATTTTGTAGGGTTCGACCAATAAAAATCCAGCGTTGACGAAGCGTCAGACACAGATTCTACGTCCGCCCGCGCCGGCGACCGGGCGCATACTAAACTTTCTATCGCAGGGCTAGCACAGAATAACTATCTTTGCGCAGTGGTGGTATAAGGGTGTTAATGGCAAAGCATATTTAGCGTAACTCTCAGAGCGCTCTCACGTTTTAATCAATTGTAATTCATTTCGGTCCTGAACAAAAAATGTGGCTAAGCGCGACGCATACATTGTAGGAGTAATCGCGCCTGAAAGTTTTCAAAAAATCCTAAAATTATTTTTTTTAGATATGCTCGTCCCAGGTATCATGTCACCTTAACATGTAATAAGATAAGGATAACATACGAGATACGAATAAGTAAGATGCTAAAAAAAACCATATTAAACCAATATTCAAGCCGACCAGCTCCACTTCGATATTTCAGGACCAACTTTGGTGGTTCTTAAAAAAAGCCTCATTCAGCGGTTAATTAGAAAGGAAGAACAGAAACTTAATGTATCCTCATGACATTTTAAAAATAGCAACACATTTACACACACACACACACACACACATAATTTACACACCCTCACATCTCTAACAATATAAATTACCCACATGTAAACAAGAGTGAATTCAGTTTTTTTATTTTTATAACAGATTATTTTGTATTTGGATTTTTAAATTATAATTTTCGACTACTTTATTATTTCGACTACTTTATTAATTATTTTATTTTATTTTATTTTTTATTTACTACAACAATTTTATAACATATTTTTCATAAAACTATATTTTAAATTAAAAATAATGTCATTTAAAATTGACGGTTTTCCTTGGAACAGGCACTGCATAGTTAGGAGTGACGCAAAATCGTTGTGTAAAAATAATTCCTAAATATTTTTCATAAATACATATAAAATCTCTGAGGCCTGTAGGCTGTTAGGTATGTAATATCACTGCAAACCCTGCGTGTGTATAAAATTGAATGCAGCTGTGGTGTAGCCTAAGTTGGACGAACGAAACGGCCCTTACCACTCGACTGATGAAACAAATCAAAGCTGTTAAAACGTTCAGCGAGAAAAGCGACGATCTGCGAACATGCAATTTCAAAATCCCAAAAAACATGTGCTATCCAAAAAACAATTTTACTTTCATCGCATGATCCGGGAACCTATTGAAATAAGAAGAACCTCGATAGAAGAACCTAAGTAGATATGTCGGTTACAAACTCTCTACTAAGTGGAACCCTCTTCTTAAAATGTTCGCAATACCCATCCCCGAGCGCAAGGCCGTAACACAAGATACAGTGAATGTTGTGTGCATGGCGGATTTTCAAAATATACGCGCCGAACCCGCCGCCTTACCACCGTTATAATCAGCGAGTTAACAGCAACAGTTTGCCGCCTATTCGCAGATGACGACTAACAGCACTTCGGTCTACCCTGGACAACGGCGGCCGCAACATCGCCGAAAAGTCGGGACTTCGTCATTTTTCAAGTCTTACCTCTCCCCACGTACATTATGTTTATTAATTTTCTACAAAATAAAATCATAAATATTTACGTAAACATGAGGAATAAATAGGAAATCACTACAAGGAAAATCATTGCCAAATTCACTTATTGTTGCTTTAAGAGACCGTACACGAAATTTTGCGCATTTCGTGAATTTACGTAATTTTGCAGACGTGAATTTAAGGTTAAAATACTGTATTTCTATAAGTTTTATTGCACAACATAAAAGATCATTTATATTATTGTCTAATGAGTGAGCTACTTTTTGAAAATTATTATAGAATTTTAATTAATTGACCTTAAACCGGCGACTGTTTGTGAATTTTTGCTGTAAGAGGTTTAGAATATAACATATTTACGGATCGTTTTGACATCTAAACGGTATAAAAAAAATACAATGTATTGTTGTGAAAGTCCTCTATATAATAAGTGAATCACTTTTTACTACTTTCATATAAAATTGTTGATAAAAAAAATATTTAACTTTGTCAATTTATTTTAGAAAATGGGCGAAGAAATGCTTTTGATTTTGGCCTTTTAGAACTCTCGTTCATAAAATAAAAACAACAGAAATAAACTTTAATTCAATATCAATCCATTTCCTCAAAAAAAAATGCAAAACATTAATTAAAATTGGCAATAAAGTCTTTTAAAACAATCTAATTCTCGCGTTATGATACTTGCCTATGATACGATTCACGCCTCAAGTCAGCTAGTCCCCGCCGAGCGCTTCCAAAGGGTGGACGTATCTCTTTGGCACCGAAAAACCTACCTACCTATAGTTATATTATACCATTGATTATAGAGGTATCACGGCCCACATCGATTTCGTACACGGCCTCTTAATGTTTTCCCATGGCCAGAAAACCTGCCAGATTTAAATCCTGTGGAGAATTCGTCAAGTATAATTGGCTGAAAAATATCCCAAAATCAAACCCAGAACAAAACAAGAGCTTTAGAAAACCATAATTAAAGTTTGGCTCAAAGAAATAGCAAAAAAGGTTTTGCAAAACCTAGTAAATTTCAGGCCTAAAAAAGTGGCTGCTGTGATCAAAGCTAGAGGCGGTCCAGCAACATATTAAAGGCTTCTAGCTTAAATTGCACTTACTTATTACATTTTCTGCTTAGAAGAACTGAGGTAAACTCTAAATTGTTTGTTAATTATATTTTTCCGGTATACTGATTTTATTATATATATTATATTTTTATATATATTTTTAAGACACGGCTGTTATTGAACAAACATTACTAGACTACTGCCTCGACACAGGCCTAGGGATAGTGAGGCGGTATAATTCACATGGGCCAGTACCTTTTTTACTGATTAGTTAAACGCTCTACTTATTCCTACTCCACTACTATGTTTTATCAATAGTTAGCAATTAATTAATAATAATTATGTATGTTATAGATTATTAAAAGAAAAAAATGATAAACAGTATTTTTCTGTACGTTTTTTTTAAATGAATAGTTATTAACACGCTTTTATTAGGTCGACCTGTATGTAACTAACTATGTAATGAAATCTAAGGTAACTAATTTAACCATGTTCCAAGGATCGTATCATGAAAATTGGCAGCTGTATGTAGTTCTGATGACAATACAATAATATGGTACTGTCAAACTGATCTGATGATGGAGTCGGAAGATATGAACTGGAACTTCATGATGGAACATCGTATCATAGCTGTGTTTGGACTTGTTAGAAAAGTCTTGGAATGAACTTTGACCACGATTAGGTTTCAAGGTTTGATGATTAAGCCGGAAGATAGGCACTGGCATTCCATGATGGAATATCGTATCATAGCCGTGTTTAGACTTTTTAGAAAGGTCTTGTAATTAACTTTGACCACGATTGTTTCAAGGTCTGATGATGAAGCCGGAAGACAGGAACTGGCATTCCATGACGGAATATCGTATCATAGTCGTGTTTGCACTTGTGAGAAAGGTCACCGTAATAAACTTTGAACACGATCAGGTTTCAAGGTTATAACAAACCTATTATATATTGACTTGTAAATATTGAGTGTAAATATTGACATAGATGTTTGTATAAAATGTATATAGACCTGTACATGGTAAGTGTAAATAGAATAATATTGATATATCTATATACGATGTATATTGACGTGTATTTTTTTTGTTGTTATTTACGTGCATTTATAAAAGCGTGTTTTTAGTGTTTTTTTTTTTAAAACTATTAATTTATTTTTGTCCAATAACTCACTGAAATCTTGTCTTAAATCTAAGTAAACATATTGACGTTTTAATAAATCAGTTAAATTTAAAAAAAAACTTTTTTTTTGGGATTCTTCAAAAAAAATGTTTGAATTTTCATCTTGCAATATTTTTGTTCAGTAGTGTATATTTATTTTACATATATCACGAGTACAGACACGGCACGGGCAGCAGGGTTGCCATTCCAGTCTGCCATTTGACATTTAGCAGTGTTGCCAACTTGCGGTTACATAATCGCGTGGCCAATTTCACAGTAAGGAGAAGACGATAACGAAGAAAGGAAGCTATGACGACTAAACACCTAACAGTTGTTAAAGCCACGTGCATTCATATGCGATGGGTCCGCCCGCATTAGTATTCGGCTTAGATCTCGTCGCGGCCCGCACCGCCGCGATATATTTAGCCCGATGAAAAGCACCACCAAAACAAAGCGGCGCTGTAAAAAGAGACGGACGAATGTTTAACCCCGAATATTAATGCGAACACGCGCGACCCGTAAACGCCGCAATGCCCGCGCATACCAAATCACCAGCGCGTGACATTTTGCTTATGCACTCTCCCGAGTCCCGCTTAGCTAGCAGCTAACTCCTCGCGAGGATAGAAGGAGAATAATATTATTCAGTGTTGGCCAAAATTTAGTCGACTAACGATTGACGTTAATCGCGATTGACAACTAACGATTGATTCGTTTAATCGTCAATAGGCGACTAACGATTGATTAGTTTCAATCGTTTGTTAAGATTTACGAGCAAACGTTTGCGTTTGGTATTCTCTACAGCGGTCAGCTTCAGTTTTGCGTTTTTCGTCCAATCCGTTGGTCGGACGGATGTTCGGTCCGTCGGTCGGTCGATCGATCGGTCGATCGGTCGGGCCGGCGGACCGACCGACCGACCGATGAGAATTAATTGTCGGGTGACTGTTGAAGAGCAAGATAGTCGCGATTGACGATTGGCGATTAATGACTAATTGATTTAATCGCGATTATTTCAATCGTGATTAACGTTAATCGCGACTAATACAAACGTGACTAAATCAATCGTGATTAATTAGCCGATTGAAATATTCAATCGATGACCCAACACTGATATTATTATTACCACCAGAAGGGAATGAAATCATTGAATATAATATGTTAAAACCTGGACCTCTCCTCGTTGTAGGACCATGTTTGCTACCGTACACGTCATCATCTTATGATCTTTGAAGGGTCCCAATCCCATTGCAGGGTGATTGCAGAGTGAGCAATAAAAAAAGGGAATTTGAAATGCTCGCTGGTGCAGCCATAGTCGCAGTATGGGTTAAGCCTTCCCCCCCCCCCCCCCCCCCCGTTCTCATTCACTCGCGTCACGTTGGCAGCACAATATTTAAGTAATACGAAACAATGCAACGATTATAATGATACTAAAACTATCCACGTCAGACTTTTAGTTTCTGAGTTATTCGATGGTTTTGTATAATCATAAAAAAAGGATACAGGAAGATTTTGAAGTGTCACTTTTAAATCCTTCCTAAATATTCCTTTTGGAGATTCCGCTCGTCAAGTAAAATATCATATTTAAGTTCAAATACACTGAGAAAAATGTATCGGTTTTTTAAACGTTATTACGAGTGGTGTATTATAGTAAATACTTTCTTGTTTTATCAGCTGTTTTTGAGCGACCAGTGGATGGTACGGTGATAAGGAAAGCACGTTTAAGTCGTCGGATTCCAGAATACCAGCGATATATTGTTGTATGACAAAGTGCTTTACCAAAGAAAATGGAAACATGCTCTGCGACATATAATTCCTGAGATAATCCTCTTCGAAAGTTGTAGAGTCCCCGTCATTTTAGATGATCAATCCTAATAAGCGAGAGAAACATTATTGGTATATATAAGTTATTGGTATATAAATGTATATAAACTTGGTATATAAAGTTTTTTTATTCAACTTTTTTACTCCTATGTGTACTACAAGTAAAAAATAGGTTACAAATGGACCACTGTAAGTTATCACTAAAGTGATAAATCCGCCATTTGAACATTTGAAATTTTAAAACCATTATAATGCTTCTTATATAATGTTCCGTGTAACACAATAAAGTTATTCTATTCTATACGATTCAGTTAACATTAATATCGATTTGTGTGAGCGGGACGGTCATACCTTACGGTTGGTCTCGCTCATCAGCTTCGGCCATCAAATGACGCGGACTCTATCTAATAAGCGGAAATTTTCTCGCATCAGTTTCCTTTTCTCTATATACACGTTAACTGCTGCCATTATTGCCTAACTATACCATATTTTAACCCTTTAAGGACCATTGGACCTATGTGTCCCATAACTTCAAAAATCATTTTATAAATTATCGAATTCCAATAATTTATAAATTATATTTTTCCATATTATTGAGACATGAGAATCTTAATATTAGCAAAAAAAATATTGCTTAAAAATATATCGTATTTTTTTTCTGAATATATTTTAAATAATTCACGAACTCTGGTGATTTTAAATAAATATATAAAATATTTATCGCGACTTTTCCAATTAGTCTTTTTTCTTCTTTTAATACTTTTTTAAATACGAGCTAAGAATGTCGCTAGGCAAAAGCTATGATTGAGCAACCACTTCCTAAGAAAACCAATGCCCTACTTGACATGAGCAAGAAGAATCTTAGAACCACTATTTATTTATTTATATGTTATTCGCTTATTACTAATCAACATTACAGTAAAACCAAGGCAATGAAAAGTAAAATCAATAAAGATATCACCGTAATTATACAAATAGCATGACACTTACAACACTAGCTATCAAATAAGAATAAGTAATTAAGCATAAGAAAAGAAGCAAATAAGAATAAGTAAAATAATAACTATCGCTCTCCTGACCGGACACACGACCCTTAGAGCACATCTATTCAACCTTGGATTGACCGAGAGCAAGGACTGCCGAATATGTGGCGAAAAACCTGAAAGAGCATACATGTCGTTGGTCGCTGCCCGAGCCTCGCCGCAAAAAGACACAGTTTACTGGGACGAACCTTTCTCGAACCCAGCGATCTGCTCAACTTGAAGGTCAGTGATCTGTATGGACTGGTATGCAGTACCGGGGTACTAGTATACTACTGACCCAACCACAACGTGGGTAGTTACAAAAGATCTTAAAGTTCCAGGTGACATCAAGGGCTGGATACAAGTCCCCCACTCCGTTTACTACTACTACTACTTTGTAGTATTTATGATTGATACGTATGATGAGTTAAATAATAAAATAATCAATTTTTGGAAAAAGTTATAACTTTGTATCTTTATGGACTACAAGGACACTTATGTCCTATCAATTTATTATTATTATTATTATTTATTTATTCCGTAGCCGGCGATTGGGGAGGGGGTCACCCTCGCAGCCAATACGCTGCTGTCGGTGCCGCTGGATCTCGTACTCCATTCACGATTCGCTTCCATTCTTGACGATTTTTTGCCACGTCTCGAGCATCCCTAGCCAACAATCGTTGATTTTTAAGGTCGTCTTTGATGTTATTTAGCCAGGTTTTCTTCGGTGCCGATCGCTGAATTCTCCATTCTGTCGGACGGTCTCGCCAAAGAAGTTTACGTGGCAAGCGATTGTCGTTCATTCGGCAAACATGGCCGAACCATCGTAGTCGACGTTTTTGTACTTCTTCTTCGATCGTTGTTACTAGATCGCATCTTTCTCTAATGGTCTCGTTTCGAATTCGGTCGCGGAGTGAGACACCGAGAATCTGCCTCAAGCATCGCATTTGGAAGACTTCGAACTTTTTGAGGTCCGATTGTAGTAACGTCCACGTTTCCGATCCATAAAGAAGAATGGGAAGAACCAACGTTCGGTATAGTCGTACTTTGGTTTTGATGGTAATATAATAAATAATATATCAATTTATACAAAATATATTAAACAAATTTGCACAAAAGTTGGCATATATTTTACTTTTGTACATTACCCTTTAAAACAGTTTTATGTATCAAAAATGTCCATATCCTACCACAAAGCATATGGTCCTCAAAGGGTTAACAATAAATACTAGTGGTTACGTACCGTAACAATAAATATAAATAAATACAAACGGAGCTGCCATGGAATTCACCGACCGGAGTCGGGCCCATCATAATACTATTTTTTTTACACTTCTGGGGGGTGAGCAGTGGATTCCGGACTTACGAACCGGCTGTGGTAGGTTTAGGACAGCTGTCTTGCCACATGTGAGCGTTCACCTTACCACCCATTCACTACCCCTTCGAAGCCATAGAATTTGAGAAGCGCAAATCGCAGTTTTAGATAATTTATAGACTGAGAGTACTAAATATTCCGAATTATTCTATTACTTCTGATATCAGTGTACCCTAGCGTAGTTTCTGCCATATGCAGTTAGCCTAGTCATTGTCCGAGCAGTTATTTCACCAGATATCTACGATTCTCATATATAATTACATACCAAACTCCGATACCTATTACATGCGAGTACTATAAATCACGAGTAGTAATAGTAATGCATACACAAAAAAGCATCATTAGCAGACCGACAGAAAGGGCAAAAACTTAAATTTTTGATGCATTACCCGAACGTGTCTAGACATTTATGATGAAGACGTAATTCTTCCTCGAATTACCGCCATTTTTTGGATAGTCAAATTACGCGCCAGTGATAATATCAGAACAGTAGCACGGTGTACAACCACAACGTTGGAACGTCTCATCCATCGCATCATTATAAAACCATTAAAGCCAATAATGAGGTCTGGCTGAGGTGCGTCAACCTCGCTCGTTCTCGACTGCCGCGCAGCTTTGACGTTCTCGGAAAGAATGGTGTAATGATTGGTTTTGAGAATATGCTGCAGAAGTCTCGCGGCGGTAATAAACCGCGATGGTTTTTGCTATTTTCGCATGGCGGAATATTCCTGGGAACATTTACAAACAAGATTCACGGTGCAAGAGAGTAATCAGGGACTTTTTGGTGTCTAACAGTTATTTGCAGCTCGGGCCTGATGACCTGTTTGTTATTTTGGGTTGGCTCAACTGACGGTTCAACTCCCATCCGGTAGCCTTCTCGAAGAGGGACTAACCTAGAAAAGACTGTGTGAACCTTGTAACATCTGCGTCATGGACATATTGAGATGTCAACCACAACGGGCGAGCCCGTCACCACAGGACGTTTTAACGATTATTCGTTCTATAGCTACGCCACAACCCGTTAGAGTCCAACGCCTTACCGCGAGTAGCCAGGTATGTTACCTGGCGGGCGGCACTCGCGCCCTAACTACCAATTGTGACCAGATTTCTCCGGTCTCTCGATTGGTTCCGAGTTCGAGGTCGCTTGCGCGGTCCTCTCCCTTATGAAGCGGTGAAACGGAGTACACCGAATCTATCGCGGACCAAGGCGTCCTTTGCCCGGCTGTTCACCCAGGATCGGATGGCCAATGGTCAATTCAAGAGCAGTTGCCATAAGGTACACAACCACCCCCGCTCTATAGGAAACAATACAGTTCCCAGACTCCCCCGACTGTTAATCGGAGAGCACAATCGATTGGCTTGCGCCTATCGGTGCGCAGACCGTCCAGGAGCGCCAGAGGTTTGATTCCCGGGGGAAACTGGGATCGCCCCCCAGAGTCCTACCCAGGTTCGCGCCCCATGCGTGGAGGCCATCGGATGGGTGTTGACCCGTGAGTGTGACCGACCCTGAACACATGGGTCATCGTGGCCAACTCATCATGGGCCCGTTAGCTCCCCTGGACAGGTGGGATCGGATCTACTATATAAGAACGCCTCGGGTGACACTGCGCCACAGTATATGTATCTGGTATACTGTGACTGGCGGTTCGCGCACCATGCGGCGTTGCCAATCGACTGTGAATGGAAACGTACGTTTCCTACGCAGCGGATGTGGTTGTTGACCTGATGTCAGCTACTTTTGAAACGATCCTTTGGCCACGCGATCTCGTGTGATATTGACAAGTAAATGGCGCCACGGTCCGCGATAAATTCGAACTAATTTACGGCTAACATCAGGCAGAAGCCGTGCAAGCGACAGAAGCTGTGGCCAGACTGGAGGACGGAGAAATTCGCCTAAATCTGGTAATGATGGTGTGAGGTCGGTTCGCTGCGCCTCGCGATAAGGCGTTGGACTTTCACGGGCTTGTTGGCGTAGTTAGTTGGTAGACGGTTTTGTCCCTGTCTCTGCGTTCACTCCATGGAAGAAAGAATTATCTAATATCGTAATAACTTCAAAAATGCGTGGTTTTATTGTATTTTTTTTGGTGTTGTTATATTTCATATATTTTAACTAAGATTACACTAGGAAAAAAAACTTTAAACAAAGCGGCACATTGATTCATCCCAGTCGCGAGACGTCACTTAACTACGTACTAGTCTTACACATGTACCTATATGTGCGACTTGAGACTTATTTTAGATTGCGAGCTAACATATTAAAATAAAGTTTATTAGAAGAGGTTTTTTATAAATACACAATATATTTACTACGTATTATAGACTAAACACTAATAATAATAATAATAATTATAGATATTTTGACATCTTTAATAGATATATTTGAAACAAATTAAACTATATATAATTATCAGTTCTTTTACCGTTACAGAACGCCCCAACTCCGATAGCCATTTAATAATTATAGTTTTGAAACTAAGGATATTATCTTATATTTTACCAGTCTAAGTTTATTATACATTCGGGGTGCACAGTTTGTCGACGACACAGCGATCTTTGAATATGATAATTTCTTGATTTTTTGATGATATGTTGATGATATGATTTGTTGTATGATAATTTGATGATCTTTGACTCATGATAATTTGAACGTAGCAGTGAAAATATTGAAAGAAGATTTTTTACAACTTTTAGATTGGATGCACGACTTCAATCTGGTAGTCAACTTAAAAAAAAAAACAAAAGTCTTACACGTCACTACGCCATATAAATATTGAGGAACAGCAATTATGACCTCAGCTCACGAGTATAATTGTCTCCACCTATTTCCTATCCCATTAACATGTCACTGTCCCTCACTAGAAATAGCAGACACTCATCGATACGCGGGGTTAACGATTGATAGACACTTAAGCTGGAAATGTCACATTGAAATTATATATCAGGTCAGATACTTCAAAAATATTTGAATTGAGAAATGAACTAACATCAAAAATATAAACAATATTCATACACTGTTTCCGGTTTATGGTTTTATCCTCTCTTCGACTATTTAATTCCTCTAATGGCACTGAGTGTAGGTACTAAGTACCTTTATTATACGTATTATATTAATATGCACAAATTACTCGTAGACAATGCTACGTGCCCCGTTTATAATGGTTATATAGTATTGTAGGCAGATCGGATAAATGCCATTATGTCACGGATAATATCTAATTTTTTTAGGAAACCGTCAAGTTCCAGGGCGCCAATCCGTGATAATTCTAGGGATGGGGTTCACGCACAAAAAAGCTAGACGCACGCCTTCGCCTAGCGGTTGGTCTAGATTACGGGAGGAGGAACGTCACTGACGGGGCCTCACTAGCTCAAGTCGGAATATGTGATCCTCAGGGGTGGTTTTTATCCCGCCTTATTAGTGGCGTCCTCGGAAGTCGGGATCGTCTGTGAGGCAGACGGGCGATCAAGTTGGATGGGTATCCGAGGATTATCATATTGGATGGGTAAAGTCAGGTATCCGAGGATTTTTTGCGGCGTTCCGTCGGCCGTTGCTATGCGGTTTTCCGATTCTTTGATATTTTTTCCCAGTGACATGTAACGTTTGTGCACTTCGTCGCCCAATATGCAGACTGCACAGCCGGTATCCACCAGTCCTTCGTAAGATTTTCCCATTATGTTGATATTAGCGTGTGGACGGGAATCGTTATATTGTGGTTTAGCCGACAACGTATAATTTTCCACGGTTATGGCCCCGTCTAATGCCTGTATCCGTGGGTGTTCCCGTTTTTTGGCTGGTTTTGCTGTTGAGTTCCGTTGCATCTTACGCAAAATCGCGTGAATGTATTTTGCAACTTGCAGTTAAAGCACATAGGATTTGGGTACTTTTGGCATTCTCTGAAGGTGTGTCCATGATTTTCGCATTTCTTGCAAAATAAAGCCTGAGGTGAAGGTCTCTGGGGGCGTCTCTCGAAGTTTTGCTGACGATGTCTGTCGAGTGGAGGATTTTCGTAGTTGGAATTTCTTTGGAGTAGCGGCGGTATGTCGCGGCGAGGTCCGAATCTGTCGTTGTGCGGAATCGCAGCTACTTCTTCTTGACTGCTATTATTAGTGCATACGTACTGCTCGTCCACGGCTGCCATCGGTATTTTGTTTTGCGATCTTGGGGACAATGATTGACGTTGCTGGGTGCTGTTTGTCGCATTTGGTGCTGGATTTAGCGCGTATTGTTCGAAATTTTTCGCCAAGTCCAATAATGTTCCCACGTCGTCCAGTCTGGTCGTTCCCAGTAGAGTGTAGTACAATGGAAGGACGTTCAATTTAACAATTTCGAGTATTGTAGCATCTCGTAGTCTTGGAGACAGCCTCGTGTTCATGGTGTCTATGCGTGTAACGAAGTCGTGCATAGTTTCTCCTGCGATTTGTTTTGTGTTACGCATTTGATTTTCGAGCCTCGTTTGGTAATTGAGTGACTCATATTTATTTATTAACGCCGCCTTTAGAGTTTTCCATGTCGTTACATACTGTCTGATGCTGCGAAACCATAATAATGATGATCCCTCTAGTAGGTCCGTAAAACCTTGGATGAGCTCCTTTTCGGTTACTCCTCTAGCTTGCACCTTATCCTCAACTATATCGATGAAGTCCAGGATGGGAGTGGATCCGTCGTACTTCAGGTTCCATTTGTAGATGCTGGGGAATGTCCTATGTTTTCCGATGTCAATAGGTTGGAAGATATCTGATGCTGATGCTGTATCTTGAGATTTTTCTCTGTTCCTCGTGTCTGATCCTTCCTCGTTTCCGATATCGTATGCTTCACTGATCCTTGAGTTGTCGTTCGATTTTTTGTAGGTTGTGGGTTGTTCACGTCCTGACATGTTTACTGTATTGAGTTCTCCGGTTTGTTGTTTTTTCAACTGATCTGGAGTTTTTTGAATAGGATTTTCCTCACTGTTTTTGTCTGGCGATTGCTGGCGGTTCCTTGCAGCGGACCTTGTTTTCCTTGGTGCCATGATGTCACTCTCAAAATCGGAGAAAACGATTTATTTTAAATCCTTGAGGTGTAACGATCTACTAAGTGTTCTGTAATTGTTTCTTAATTGTGTTGTAGTGTGGTATAGTGTTGGTCTTAATGTTCTTATTTATTGGCTATGCGTGAAGAGATAAAGCTAGAAGACTATATCTTTGTATGGAGTAGCGAATTAAATAGTAAAAGAAATAAATTTAAACGAAACAAAAAAAAAAAATTTTGAAACACCCTGTGTGTGTGTGAGTAAGTGTTGATTGTGTAATCAAAGTGTTGACGTATGTAATGTGTGTTGAAAGTAAACGATGTGAGATTATAATTAAAATTTACAATGATCAAATTATTATTTTTTGAACACCCTGTAGTTATGAAGATGTAAATAGAATTAAAAAAAATTTTGTAGACGAAGTGTTGATGTGGTGTGAGTGAGTGAATGTTAATAGAAACGACAAAGAGAGAGAAAAAAATAAATAGAGTTAGGATTTTGCGATTTCTTGCGAAAGTATTTTTTTAGACACCCTGTGCCGTATGGAATGTTTACTCTAAAGTCCTGCGATGTAAAATGGTAACCGTTCTAAGATTATTTTTTTTTGATGATTTCCAGCTGAAATATAATGTTTGGTTTGAAGTTATGATGCTGTGATGTGTCGCCTGAAATAAAACCTTTTTGCACAAAATACTCGAATAACAGTCGTATTATTTTATGGTACCTATGGTTCTTACTTACTCCTGGGCTGAAACTTGAGGTAATATGAAGACAAGAAAATTTAATTGGTCTCCTTTCCTTTGATGAAAGCTGAAGTAAATTTCTATATCTATGCACCTTGTATGTTGTTATTTTATTTTGTTTGATATCGATTGACAAGTGGGTTAAATATTTAGCAAAGGGTGGGCTTGGGTGGGTTAAATATTTGGTACAGGTATTTTGTAAAATTTTTATGTTTTATTTATTTCCGGATTTAAATGTATTGAAAAAAAAATTCGGTTCCGTTTTATTTTTTTTTTAAATAAAAATCTATATATTTTATTTAAATTTGATTGTATGGTAATATTTATTTTTGAAATTATATATATTTTGATTTTCGAGATATGTTCGATGTTATAAATCGAAGGGAGGGTTTCGGTGGGAAAGCGAAGTTTTAAATTTTATGTAAAGAAATTATAGAATACTTAAAGACAAAATGAAAAAAAAAAAACGGGCCCCTAAGTTGAGCGCCAATTTTTGCTACGCAAAATTGCGCGCCGATTATGATATAAAGACTATAGATTCTGGCCCCGCGTTGGGAGACAATTTTTGTTGACCAGCGTTGGCCATATAAGTTAAAACAGGTTGGTATTGGGGGGTATAGTTTTGAAATTTACTATGTAATGATATTTTGTAAAATTGAAGTATAAATGATTAAAGATTTTGGCCCCGCGGTGGACGCCAATATTTGGGCGACCAACGTGATCGCTTTAAAACAAAAGATATATATATATATTTTTTAAATTGTTTAAAAAGTTTGATTTTTTTTTTTTTGAAATTTATTGATTAAACAAATCGTAGGGACAAGAAAGAAGGTATGAAAAGAAGGCCCCACGAGCAGGCGTCAATTTTTGCTACGCCAAAAATTGGCCAAATATATTTATAAAGGCTTACACCCCACGTTGGTGCGCCAATTTTTGCTACGTGCCCCGTTTATAATGGTTATATAGTATTGTAGGCAGATCGGATAAATGCCATTATGTCACGGATAATATCTAATTTTTTTAGGAAACCGTCAAGTTCCAGGGCGCCAATCCGTGATAATTCTAGGGATGGGGTTCACGCACAAAAAAGCTAGACGCACGCCTTCGCCTAGCGGTTGGTCTAGATTACGGGAGGAGGAACGTCACTGACGGGGCCTCACTAGCTCAAGTCGGAATATGTGATCCTCAGGGGTGGTTTTTATCCCGCCTTATTAGTGGCGTCCTCGGAAGTCGGGATCGTCTGTGAGGCAGACGGGCGATCAAGTTGGATGGGGTATACTTGCTATGGATTGGAAAATATACTCGAATTATTTAATTATGGGCTATTAATTATGGACTGAAATTTCCTATGTTGGCTTTTGCAGATTATAAAATTTATTTAATTATGGAGAGCGTTTCGTGAATTCAAATCCGTACTCAATTCGCGGGAAGTAGATTGTAGTAAAACGGCGCAGCGCCCTCTATCTCCGGATACGTCGCACCGGCAATGGCCCCCTCCTTCACCTCCGCACCTACAGGTGGCGCCGGCGCTCGCCGCGCTCGCCGGGCCGTCGCGGGCCCGCCTACTGATAACGAACCGGTCTGAGATCGCTCACCCGGCGCGATTTAATATCTTTACAATCGGTCCGGAATTACTGAATGATAATTTAAATTGAAATTTATCTTTATTATTGGGTGATGATTTTGGATCTATTTATTTATTATATTATCGAATTTAATTTCAAATTTAAATGACCTGTAGAAATGAATACTAAGGAAAATAGCTAGAAGTTTCGCGATTCTATCTTTACTGATTCGTGTTTTGAACGATTGATTGAACAAAGAAATGTATAGAAATTTCCAAGACTAGAGTTCGTAGAATTTAAATGATAAGGCTCGGTTTGTCCGAACATAAATTAATGGTTCTTAACCCTGTGAACCTTTCTTTTCTCTCCCTGGCTCCGCTTGCACGTCTTACGTCTCGAATTCGAATTATTACGAATTTTTCTGAGAAGATTATAGAATTACCAATTTTTAAACCTTTTTTATTAAATGAAACATAATGCCTTACAATGGAGTTTTTATTATAAAGAAGAATATATTTTACGAAAATTTATGGTACATGTTGCGTTCCTGTGCATAGGTTCTCCGATCTTTCTATATAATTTTAATTAATGGAGAACACAAAAGGGTCAAAATATTACTATCAAATACACCTAAAATCAAAGCCTAGATCATGTACATTACATTAGTTTTTATTTCACTTCAATACATGCAGTATTTCCGAAGTTATAACGACGAGAAGTTTAGGCCCTTTTTTAAATTTGAAAGATTACGCGCGCTCATACTATGACGTCACAGCCTTGTTAGCCCGCGCTGCATACACGGCGCGGCGCTCAGTCAGTGCGTTGATCCGACCGTCTTCGTTTCCTATTAGCTATAGTGGTGCTTGTATTTCAAAGAAATTATATAAATTATCCTTTATATCCGATTACACTAAAGTGAAACGTGTAGTGTGTAGAATGGAAGAAGGTTTTCTAAAAGGTCAGTCGGACAATCTGCCAAGAGTGGATAGTTTAATGGTGGCACAATATTTCATGAAGAATAAGGATTTTACAGCTGCCGAAATTCGTGGAATAAAGATGAAAAGGTATGTATGTTCTAAGTAAGCATTACCTAGTCTTTTTTTTAATAAAAATAAATAATAGTTCAGAAATCAGTGCTGATCAACTTGCGGGCCGCAAATTTTTACTTATCATTTTTATTGGTTATTTATTAACGCCTGTCGCAAAAAGAGGTGTGTTATAAGTTTGACCGCTATGTGTATCTGTCTGTATGTCTACCTGTGTGTCTGTATGTCTGTCGATAGTACAGTAGCTCATGAACGGGTGAACCGATTTCGATGCGTTTTTTTAAATTTGAATGTTGTTTTTTTAACAGTGATTCATAGACATGTTTTATCACAATCGGTTAAGCCGTTCTAATAGTACATTAAAAACGTACGTTTTGTATAGGTTTTTTTTTTAAATTCGAAGTGTTATATGGTTCTAGGTCAGGAAGAGAGAGCTACGGAGATGACGCCATAGGGTATATACAGTTAAAAAGAGAGGGTGACGTATGTACCGTCAAGTGCCGAATAACTCCTGAACACAAAGTGCGTTCAAAACCTTACCACTGTGTTTTGCAATGCAACGAGAAGGAAGAGGAGGTAATAAGCATATCCTGTGAAGACTGCGCAGCTAGCAAAGGTGGATGTAAACATTCTGTGGCATTTTTAATGTGGCTTCACCGCAGAACGGAGGAGCCGTCGCCGACTTCAGTTAAATGTTACTGGAAGAAGGCAACTCTTTCAGGTGATTAATAGAGATTGAAAATAGGTTACAGCTGGTGTATTTTATTATACACCCAGTACAGCACCTATCATTATATTATTGTTATGTCGTATTATATTGTTATATTGTTGTAATGTTTACAGGTATTAGAACTACATTGAAGTTCATCAAAGCCAAGGATTTTGCTCAAAATAACAAGGTCACAGAAATACCTAATAACGACGACTTTATTGACAAAATTGTGCAAAAAATAAATGATCTTGGGCTTGATTGTCAGCTTTCAGCCTACTTTAAAGATAAATCAGAGGTACAAAAATTATCAATGCATAACCTTATATGTACTTTTATAGAAGGCAATGAAAATTTAAGTTTTTGCATAACTGAAATGACAGATGAAAGATGCCAACTCACTCTCGTCGAGTCAGCAACCAAGGCGCAAGCCAGTTCAGACCTTTGGTTTGAAATGCGGTATGGACGAGTAACTGCATCGAAAACTCATGAAGCTGCTCAATGCCGCACACAATATGGAACTCTTGTTGAGGAAATATTTGGGGCTAAGCTTTTCATTGAAACTGATGCGATGAAAAGAGGGAAAGTTTTGGAAGAAATTGTGAGAAAAGAAGTGGAAATTAAAAAAAATATTTCGATTAAACCCTCTGGACTTTATCTCCATTTTTTGGAGCATCACCAGACGGAGTAACTGAGACTCCCGTTATAGAAATAAAGTGTCCATCAAAAGCTGCAACAGTTAATAAATATTATAAAGATGGATCATTAGGTAAGCAATATTTAGCACAAGTACAGGAAAAGAAAAAGGTTTTTTTTGTGTTGCACATGCAGACTTTGAAGTGTCAAAAGAAGTGGATGTTTACGAAGTTTTATACGATAAAAGCAACTGTCAGAATCTTTTTGTTAAAATTAGTAAGTTTTGGAAGAAAGGGTTTTTGAAAAATTTATTAAAATAGAAGTCCCAACTGATATTCAGAAATAAAATGGTATATTAATTGTATGAAGTCTTTTATTCTGAAAAATCATTTTTAAAAATTAAACAGTGAGTTATGTAAATTAACTATACCGCAGGTAGTCATCATTAAGTAGTCTAATAAATCAACGTGTTTAAGATCTACAGTAGCATGTGGCATCAAGAATCCAAAGTTCCTTAATCTGCCGATGGCTCTCTCGACATGTATACGCAAAGCTGCATTTTTTTTTTGTTTCTAGTACTTCACTTTTTGTTGGAGTTATGTTAGCGCTGACACTAGGTGGGCGTATCAAGGTGCATTCTTTTTGCTGCAAAAGATGAGCCACATTCTTGAAACCTCGATCAGCCATAACTGCACTATTTTTAGGTAGCAAATTTAGATATCCACAGTCCTCAAATATGACGGAGTCAGATGCTCTTCCTCCATATCCCTCAGAAATAAAATTAATAAGACCATCCGGAGTTATGGATATCAAGTATTTCATGGTATTACATGATTTATATTCTGACCATGTTAGTGCTTGCTTTGCTGCTTCTGTCGGTTTTTTTATTTGTATTTCCAGACAATCTATAATACTTTTGACATTGCTGTAGCTCTTTCGAAATGGCATTGGTATATTAGACACAACTTGTGTTGATTTTGGAAAAAATACAAGACTTTTCATACAAGATGAAATTATTGGAATATTTTTTCTAAAAATAATTCCTACAGAACCGCTTGTAATACCAAAATCAAGCGCAAGTGACGCGTTGGATTGATATATAGGCGGATCTTTTTTAGGACTACCATCACATCTCTTGGTGAGCATTTGCAAAATTCACTTAAAAGCTGAATGCAACAATACCATTGTTTTGGGATGCCTAAAAGCATCTGAGGCTCCCGAGAAACACATAAAAGAGCGGCTTTTTGCATGTATGTTTTAAAAGATTCCTTATCGAAATCAGCCTCAGAATCGCTAATGTATGTTTCATCTAATACATCGTAATCACTGTGAGTATTTGTTGATATCAAAGATTTTTCTTCAAAACTGGAAGTCACATAAAAACTGGCATATAAAAAAAGAGTTTACCAGGTGTTTTAACGGTTGAATTGAAGCACTGAGGCACAATACAGTATTTTTTTCCCATTTTTTCCACACAGAACTTTATAATTTAGATTTTTACAGCGTAGCGGCGTGCGAACGAGAGCGCAGCTGTCGAATGACCAAGGCTGTGACGTCATCGGCTAGTGAGCGCGCGCCCGCGATTTTAAAATCATTCGGCCGGAAATACGCACTTTGATCGTAAATATCTCATCCATTTTTCAAGATATGAAAAAAGTAAAAACACAGTTTTTCTCGTATTTTTTTGTAGATTTATTTGGCATGTAAAGTAAAAAACGTTTGTCAGACCCATTGCGCATATCAAGGCCGAATTAAGTTTCGAAGGTTTTATGAATTTTCTATCGAGCTTCCGTGATTTTCGTGATTGAAATTCAGGGTTTCGGATTTTTTTAGGAGTCGGGTAGGCGTTGAAGTCTGTCGGTATCGGGATGCGGGTATCTCCTTCGGTTGAACCGTAGATTTTTCTAGAGAGACGTCGATTGATAATGATTGGAAATGATTTATTCTTATCTTTAGGATTATGGAAAATGATCGCTTTAATTTTATGTTACGGTGGAGTAAGAATCTAATGGAATTTGGATAAGTCGGGAATTTAGATTTTATATTTTTTAGATAAATGTTTGAATAGGAATATTATTTATCGGGGACCTGACCTTGGTTCTATTCTTTTTATCGGGTAAAGATTTTTAATAAAATAAAGGAAAATAGTTTAGATGATTGATATTTTGTATTATTGAGACGTGATTTGAAAGATAATATTTTTGAGATTTTGGACTTGTACTTTGGGAAAGATATTCAAAAATTAGCTTGCGATTTGGGATTTTGTTTCGTGGGGTAGAGACTTGAAAGAGGATATTTTGAGGGACCTGATATCGAGGGGATTGTACTCCGAGAATACGGTATTATAGAAAGGGTTTCGCGGGTCGACTTTCACCTTTTCGACCTAATGGGGGGTAGCACATTTTATGAAAATTTAGGAAAAAGTGAACTATGCACGTTTATTCGGCGGACAAGCCGGCTATGCTATTTAATCTATTTCTATCGGTAGAACGTTATAGTTAATTTTTAACCTAACCCTGGCCTAACGGCGATATTACAATAACCTGGGTTCCTTTCGAAGCGACGCGGTTTCTGGCGTCTGCTTCACATTAGTTTAATTATAAATAGATTTTAAAATTGTAATAGAAAATTATAAAAGAGCGAGAAATTAAAAGAAGCGAGAATAGAGGCGGTTAATGGTACAGTGAGCGACTTGCCTGTAGGGTTGAGGATTCCTCGATGGCCTGCCCAGGTGTTACACTGAATTTAGTTAAAGATTCAAATGCTTCTATATCTCGTACTGGCTTTAAATAAAGAATTTTAATCTGCAGTGGCTGGATGCAGGGTAGTGAATGAATCGGGCGCGCCGCGCCGCCAAAGCGGGCGCGCCCTCTCCGAAATATCGACCGTCTTCCTCGAGGTCCGGTAGCCAAAAAAAAAAAAAACTATTACCCGCAATGGTAATACTGAAAAATCTCTCCGCTGCGGATGAGCTGACTAGTGACGTACAAAGGACTAGCCGTCGATTGCACGGCAAAGTTTATACGATGAATGGGTTTGCTTAACTGGATTAATTATTTTATAAGTATTAGACTATAATGGTATACTTTCTAAGTATAGGGTAATGCAGCAGCATTACAACAACTAGAGTTGTCAACTACAACGGGCGAGCCCGTCACCTCAGGAAGTTTTAACGATTAGTCGTTCTATCTCCCGTGAAGTGAGCGCAGAAGACTTGGACAGAACAGTCCACCGTCAAGCTCCTGCACAAACCCGTAAGAGGCCAACGCCTTAACCGCGAGACAGCCAGGAGTGTTACCCAACGGGCTTACACTCATGCCCTTGCTTCCAATTGCGACCAGATTACTCCAGTCTCTCGATTGGCTATGAGTTCGTGGTCGCTTGCGCGGTCCTATCCCTTACGAAGCGGTGAAACGGTGTAGGTATACCGAATTATCACGGAACGCGGCGTCCTTTTCCCGGCTGTTCACCCAGGATCGGGTAGCCGATGGTCGTTTCAAGAGCAGTCGCCGTAAGGTCCGCGACCACCCCCGCTCTATAGGAAACAGTACTGCTTCCAGACTCCCCCGACTGTTAGTCATAGTGCGCAATCATTTGGCTTATGCCGCACGGTGCGCAGACCGTCCAGGAGCGTCAGAAGGTTGATTCCTAGGGGATACTAAAACTAAGGCCAGAGTCCTGCCCAGGCTCGCACTTCATGCGTGGAGGCCGTCGGATGGGTGTTGACCCGTGAGTGTGACCAACCCTGACATTGTTAATAGACTCGTAGACATTATTAATAGTACACATAAATTGACGCTATCTGGACTCGATCGCTGAAGTGACTTGTGCACCATTCAAGAGATTTTTGGTGAACGCCTATATCATAAAGTCTGTTAATAGATAATGAGCGCGACACTGTATAGAAGAATGCTTTAGAAAGGTTTATAAAAAAATCCAAACATTTTCTCTATTATCTATGCTAGTGGTGTGCTTTATGAAATCAAGGATAGCATCTGTTGTACGTATTCCCCTCCTAAATTCCCGATTACAAGTATGTCATTATTAAAAAGAAATATTGCGGACTGTCAGTCCGCATGCTTAAGGGTGCGTATCATGCAAGGTTAACAGCCCAGTACGGCGAGCTTTCGAAGCGACGCGATGTCCACCGCTCCACGGTGGTACTTCTGGTTGCGAAGTGGTCCGATTTACGAGCTCGGCAGCACGCCTTTTACGGGAAGACGGCTCCCGGCCGCGGCTAATGCCAATTTCCAGTCAACTCGTGCTGCACTGGTTTACTTCCTACTCCGCTGCGCCCGAGACGGTGACCTCTGTGTACCTACATGTGAGCTGAGTAGGTACCGCTTACCACGAGGAAATGCCTCATCTATCATATCTCGAATGTGTATAGGTGTATGAATACAAAGTATAGAGATGTAGTCATTGATATTTTGTAAGGGTATAGAGGTTTTAATTTAAACATAGTAAAATAAGAACAGTATAACATCTCCATAGTAGTAGTAGAAGTAGCGCAAAAAAATGTATTTTAAAAATAATCGCACGTAAACCGTATCGATTTCCGTCAGACACTCTTTACATCCAGTCCGAGGTTTTGGATGTAAGACAGCTTTATGTTCGCATGGCCCTAATATATACTAAAAATAAAATGACACCTTATAATCAACGAGTTGGAAAGACGAGAGCAACAAGAACTGGTGATATGATGGTGCCAAGATCTTACACAACATTTGGCCAGCGCCATTTCACGTTCATTGGCCCTAGAATGTATAACAATCTTCCCGACGCAATTAAAAGTAGTGAGAACACATCCACTTTTAAAAAATCTCTAACTGATTGGTTGTTGGAGGTGGGTAGGGACGGTTTAGGGAATATGTTGACTGTTGTATTTTGAATGATAGTATTTAGTACTTAGTATTTAGTTTTTCCATGATAATTTTAAATGACTATTATAGGTATGTGAGCGTCATATCAATATGTAATTGATTTATATATGTATATTATTTTAGTTTTTATTTTTATTTATTTTGGTTTTATTATTATTTTCGTATAAATATATGTATGTGTATGTGTGCATATATGGATATATATTTTATCTATAGATGTATATAAGTATCTATCCATATTTGTATATGCGTAAATATTTGTAGTTTCATATTTATCGATTTAAAAATAAGTACTAACTATAGATTAAGTTGACAGTGCACACTTAATATCATCATTAAAAGTCTGCCTTAGAACAGGCCTAGGCCTAGTTAGGCGACTGTGTCAATCATAAAAATAATGTCACATCAATTTCTTGCTAACATCTTAATCAAATATGACATAAATTTTTTACTAGATGTGTTACTACTAAATAAAAAAAAAATAAAAAAAAATAGTACGCACCGATTTCGCACTCATACAAGCGCCCGTCGTCCGTACGTTACCACTACATAGATTCTCGGGCGCCTCGGTTCCATCCAGTCTGGGCTGCCGCGCGACAGCTAACTATACAAAACTGGAATGTTTTCTGTACAGGCTGTAATGCAACCTATGAGATATTACATTTACGAGTTTTTACATTTACGTTACGAAATTACATTTACGAGGTAACGTTTATTGTTCATTTGCGTAGGTAAGTATGTGTCTAGGTAAGTAGGTGCATAGTGATGTAGTGCGTAGGTAGGTAGGTAGATGCGTTTTTGTTAAGTACTACTTTAACTTACTAAAATGTAGGTATTTTGAACACATGCAACAAGTGATGAATACTGTCACACAAAGTCAGTAATAACTCATATATTCTGTTACAGTACAATTTTGGGAACCGACTCTTGACCTATAAACCAAAAATACATAAACGTACATAATAATTATAAATTAATAGTAAAAAAAAAACACTAAAAACACGCATTTATAAATGCACGTAAAAACCACATTATCAGACCTTGAAACCTAATCGTGGTCAAAGTTCATTCCAAGACTTTTCTAACAAGTCTAAACACAGCTATGATACTATGTTCCATCATGAAGTTCCAGTTCATATCTTGCGACTCCATCATCAGATCAGTTCGACAGTACCATATTATTGTATTGTCATCAGAACTACATACAGCTGCAAATTTTCATGACGCTACGATCCTTGGAAGATGGTTAAATTAGTTACCTTAGATTCCATTACATAGTTACATACAGGTCGACCTAATAAAAGCGTGTTAAAAAAGAATTGCATTTCTGCTTTAATGAGATCACAATTTGTCAATTGTGTATTTGTTGTGGTAACCCTGGTGGTTGGCGAGGCGTAGGTACTTATTTCGGAAACGAGCTGAGATGGCCTACTGATGTTATTTTACTATGGCTTTAATTAATAAATTAACAAAATTTGCCCTTAATAAACATTCCACGGTTATAAATCATTTTTTTCAATGAGGCCTTAGCGTCGATACCTGTCGATGCGTCGATAAGCCGAGATGGGAGCACTAAATCGTAACTGATACCTAAAAGAGACTTAGATATTTATTCATATTCAGTTTTACGTAAAAATATCCTTGTAATCCGGCTATCCGGTTCGAAAGACCAACATGTGTATGCCCACTTCTGGAGTTGTCAACTACGTACTTTCATTATCATTCTTTCAACCGTGGGGTTAACGCACAGACTTAGGGGCGACACAGTCCACTATCTAACTAGGCCAACATGCCCGAGAGTCCGACGCCTTACCGCGAGGCACTGGGAAGTGAAACCAGCGGGTAACCTCACCCCTCACTACCAGATTCGGCCGTATTTCTCCGTCCTCCCGCCTGGTCGCAGGTTCGAAGTCGCTTACAGTGCGATTTTAGCGTTAATTCAGTTCTAATTTATCGGGGACCGTGGTGTCCTTTGTCCGCCTTTTACACGGGATCGGATGAACAACGGGTCGTTTCAAGTGTAGCTGACATTAGGTCAACAACCGCCCCCGCTGCTAAGGAAACTATAAGTTAGTTAATTGTTACAGTTCTAGTTACAATTAATCTATTTGCGGAGCCGTCCTCGCGCACCAACCTAAGTCGATGGAGTCTGCTTACCCGAGCTTTGCGGCACATAAATGCGCTATGTTCGACAGCGTTAGACTTTGATATTTTTACAGCGAGCCCGCATCTCTTCAAGGTGTGGGCATTGCGCTACTTGTTTATGTCAGAATAATATAAACTGTTTTCACTCTTTATGTAGGACTGTAAGTTTGTAAGTTGTTCTATTCTTAATGCCTGTATTTGTATTTGACGCTTATTTAAACATGTTGTGTATGTACTTGTAAGAATTCTATTATTTTTTATATTTATGTGTATATTGCATACGGATTGGTATAAACTGAAATGTTGATTTGCTTATGAAATAAATAAATAAGATCATTTATCATAAATAAATAAATAAATAATAACCCCCCTCCCCCAACAGCCCGGTTATTCGCGGAATTGCATAGTCGATTGACTGACGCCGCGCGATACGCAAACCGCCCAGCAGCGCTCGAGGTCACCCCCTAAAGGATCCGATTATGTCCTAATACAGCCGTGACAGGGCTAACAGAATCCTTTCCGGGTTCGTCCCTCTTCGAGGAGGCTACTGAATGGTGAAACCGTGTTAAACCGTGAGTTGCGCTGACCCAAGATAAAGTGCAGGTCATGATGGCCCAAGCTGCATAGAACCTTTAGCTGAGAATGTGTATGCCCAAGGGGAAGTTTTCCTGTTCTGACTTACTTAATGCGGGTTGCCAATGAACTGAAGTTTCATCATGCCGATGAACTTGATTTTAATGAAGTACTCGTGTATCTACCTATGATTATATTTTTGTCTGTTGATTAGCCTGACTATAGGTCCTGAATATAGCCTGACTATAGACACAATCGGGAGCGTTTCCATTCAAGCTATAGGAGCCAAAATGAACACACGCACGAGCTGTCCCAATTATTATAGATAAGGGAACAAACAAGTTGTCATTAGCGCGGTTCGGCTAGGGCCGCACGCGCATCTCTTTTGTCTCAGCTTGTATACATTATCACTAGCGGGAGACGAAGGAGGGGGGGGGGGGGGGGGAGTTCATTAATATTATTCGAGCTAACGCTAGAAGTAAATGATTTATAAGAAGTAAGTAATGTAATTACTATATTTATCCAGTTAATAACTTGACTGACCAGTTTTTATTACGTAATTATATGTATGACTGGCTGAACTATATTGTTTTACTGAGGTTTTGATAATTATTATTTTAAAAAGTAATCTAAATTTTCAAGCAATCGAAACGATTACAGAAATGTCAATCAAAACGAAATGACAAAATATTGAAGTATCTTTTTCAGAAATCAAAAAGTAAATTTGGGAAGTAAATATTTCAAAACAAGTGACATCGCCAAGCTTTAAACATTTAGCTAAAAATCTATTTTAGACCAGTTGTACAAGAGTACTGAAAAACCCGAATTATATAAAAATTATATATAAATAATTACCCGCAGTTACACGCAACAGACGCGAATATATATATATTTATATATATATATATATATATATATATATATATATATATATATATATATATATATATATATATATATATATATATATATATATATATATATATATATATATATATATATATATATATATATATATATATATATATATATATATATATATATATATATATATATATATATATATATATATATATATATATATATATATATATATATATATATATATATATATATATATATATATATATATATATATATATATATATATATATATAGGTATATATATATACATATATATATTAACTATATTTTTACATTTTATTATTACACGTTTGTGCACGTGTATGTGTGTATATATGTATGTACGTTATATATCATCATATATCTTAAATACATCTACATAACTATAATATGGCTTCCCTATCCCTTTCCCCTTGATTAAACCTGCATTTGTTTCATTTCTCATTGCGCTCTAACAATAGATTTAATTTAATAGTGAAAACTTTTAATTGGCCTTAGATGTATATATTATGTGTAAGTATTAAGTATAAAACGCTGTAAGTTTTCCGAAAAATAAAAATAAGTAAATAAAAAGAAGCTCACTTGAGCTTCAGCGTCCAAATCTTTTGAACGGTATAGAAACCGTAATAGAAAATGGAATCCTCTTGCACAGGTTCACCGTCCCGAAATCAATCCTCATCACACTAACCTGAAACAAAGATAAAAGATAATATTAGTTTTTTCTTCTGCGTCGGTAATTTGTTCTGCGATAGCAATTTCTTCTCCCAAACTACAACGCGCGTATGTACCCTCTGCGCGGTGATTAGGTTAGTTGTAAGATATTGCCATGTGGCAATAAGCTCACCTTTTTGTTTTAGTTTTTTAAAAATACGAATAAAGAAAACTCTTCATTCGCACTTTAAAAAAAAATACATTATTATTATTTATCTATACTAATATTATAAAGAGGTAAAGTTTGTGACGTTGTAGGAAGTAATCTCTGGATCTACTGAACCGATTTTGAAAATTCTTTTACCAATAGAAAGCCACGCTATTTGTGAGTGTCATATGCTATATATTAATCCGAAAAATGAAAAGATTTTCTCGTGGTAGTCGGATTTGCAAAGTAAGTCGGAGTATATAGGTCGAACAAAAACGTTTCTAACTAAAGCTGCCTTAACTATGACAGATATATGATTAAATTCTAGAGAAAAGTTGTAGAGCTTGATAATGCCTACAAAAAAGTCAGCGACAGCATATGTCTAACTTTTATATTTAAGTCACAAAAAGTAGTATTTTATATTATAAAAATAATTTAAATCGTTAGGTCATGTTTATTGGTCATATTATCAACAATTACAATTTCATATCAAAATAAGTAAATTTATCGTCTCAAGTGTTTAAAACAAAAGACTTTTCCCTTTTACTGCATATAATTTCTCTTTTACTGCATAAATAGTTAAAGAGATAATACGCTCACAAATAAGACACTCACAAGAAGACTTTTCATAAATAACGGTAATATAGTCAAATTGGCATGCAAATACATACATACATATGCAGTAAAAATATAACCCTTCTTTTGGCAGTCAGGAAATAAATCATAGCACTCAGTACTAACCGAACCACACTCATAATTTCATCACAAGTAAAAAGTTTTACCGCCCAACGAAGTGGGCACGGGTCAGCTAGTCACTTATATCCGCGTCGCCTAAAGTCACTTATTGCCGTATAATATTTCTTCGGTTCGCATGTGCCGGCAGCGCGGTGTCTTTTCCGTTATTTAACCCAGAATCGATAGCCTATTTTCAATGGGCGGATAAATGCGAAGCGTTGTTCCGTCGAAATATTGAATATGTCGGCGTATTTTCATAAGGTTGAATGGCTCGTTTACTTAAGCGCTTCGACGAAGAGGGGTGATAGGAGGGAGCTTTCAAACTCCAAATGATATATTTTATCCGCTGTAGCCGCGGGCGTTACTATTCCCAAATAGGCCGGCAGTATTGCCCTCGCGAAATCACGAGCCCGAATTTCATCGCCCTTTTGCCAAGCAACTTTTTGCAAGGATATATCTCTTTTCGTGCAATTCGATTCAAAACTCAAAGCCTGTGACTATCGCAGATACAAAACATGAAGTATTTTTACTATTAGACTTCACTACCAAGAAACTAATTTTTCAATACTGTCTGTCTGTTTGTATGTTTGTTTCTATACATTAATGTGACAACTAGGGTTGTCGACTACAGCGGGCGAGCCCGTCACCTCAGGAAGTTTTAACGATTAGTCGTTCTATCTCCCTGGAGTGAACGTAGAAGACTTAGAAGACAAGCCCGTAAGAGGCCAACGCCTTAACAGCGAGATAGCCTGGGATGTTACCTGGCGGGCCGACACTCGCGCCCTTACTTCCAATTATGACCAGATTACTCCGGTCTCTCGAATGGTTCCGAGTTCGAGGTCGCTTGCGCGGTCCTCTCCCTTACGAATCGGTGAAACGGTGTATACCGAATCTATCGCGGACCACAGCGTCCTTTGCCGGCTGTTCACCCAGAATAGGATGGCCGATGGTCGTTTCAAGAGCAGTCGCCGTAAGGTCCGCAACCACCCCCGCTCTAAAGGAAACAGTACTGCTTCCAGACTCCCCCGACTTTTAATGTGACATTTCACAAATGGCATTAATGTGACATTTCACAAAGGGCAGGTTTATTACCATACGACAATCTCTTACAAGCAACCCTTTTATGGAGTGTTTATACATATAAACACTTACTGCCGGCATATTTGGAAATAGTTACGCCCGCGGCTACGACGGATGAAATAAATCATTTGGACTTTGAAAACTCTTACCCAGCACATCCTCTTCGCGCGTCAGTATATGTCACAGTATGTATACCAACCAGTAGCTTTACTCTCGAGCTACAAGGCTATGCGGGAAGAGCATGCGAGGAATGTGGACAGAGTGGTCCGTCCCGACGAACGCGAACATTTAGCATTACAGCCAGGTAAAGGATGGCGAAATTTTCAAGCATTCGGACATCTGCGTAGGCCGAGTAGCGTAACATCTGGCGAGCAAATGCGAGCCCTTACGACTCGTGTCGTATTCGTTTTGATTTCAATTTTGTTCTAAGAGAAGCTACTGTCTGGGGTATACTGTGGTATGTGTATAGTGCGCGTTTAAGTATTTGCATATACATATATGTTCGTATAACATGTGTGTAAGTATGTGTCTTGTTAATGCATTCAATCGACAGAATTGAAAATGCAATTCTGTTAATTGTATCCTAACGAAAAATGGTGACCCACCGGGAATCGAATCGACCTAACTACTACGCCACCGAGCCGCGTCATTCTCTAGCAAAATAGCCAGAAAGGGAACTATGCGAAACTTTCTATTGAATTTATATATTGGTTTCAATGAAGTCGTAACCAATACAAAGGAAAACATTATCAATAAAAATACCCCGAAATCGCTATCTAGCGACTGACTGGAGCCCTGGGAATGCAATAAAGGTTTTTTTCATTTGTTCATTATCTGTAACAATGACTACACAATACAATACAATGAACTACTCCAGTAGATAGGCATTCTTACAGTTGGATGCGTCACAAAATGAAATGCTAAAAAATATATTTAAAAAAACTTAACTACTATCACGATACTTGTCATGGTTGTAATATTATATTCAATATTACCTACATACAAATAATCAAACTAAACTAATATGGGTTAATAGTCAAAGAGAGTAATATATTTAAATAGAAATGTAAAGTCTTTGTTATCAATATTAATATGTTATATTATCAAATCCAGCTATATGCCTTCGTAATTTTTAAAATTAATAAATCATCTATATTTTAATATATGTATATCTATGTATATAACAATGGATGTCGGTATATGTGTCTGTCCGAGTTTAATAGACTCCGACCCCGTTTGACCGATCACCATGAAAGTTGGCATATATATGTATTTTTTCATGGAGAAGGTTTTTATGGCAACTGCTTTGTTGTAACTTACCACTAGATGTCGCTGCAACACATCAACTTTTATACCGCTCAACCGATCACCATGAAAATTAGTATATATAGACATTTGAGAAAGTATAATATTTTCGGCATATTATCATTATTGTAACTCGCCATCAGATGGCGCTGCAGCGCATCAAATTCTATACCGCTCAAACGATCGCCATGAAAATTGGTATACATAGACATTTGAGAACGCTTAATAATTTCGCACTAGTAACTTCATTGTCACTCACCACCAGATGGAGCTGCAGTACATTAACTTTTATACCTTTTTCGTGTTATTGAAATTAATTTTATTGTGTTTTATGATAGGTATTTTACAAATATTATTTGCAGACTGACAGACTGACAGACGCATTGACATATCAATGACCTAGTTTTTAGAGTAATGATTAATTTCTACATACATTGTTTATTGCCTTAAGTTAATTCCTAATATTATTAAATACATTTTTTTCTCTTTTAACATTTTGAAGTATGTACAAGCCACTATTTTCTTGGTAGGCTTGCCTTAGTACGGGCCTAGGACTAGTTAGGCAGCGTTGATCTAAAGAAGGACTGGGCTGCGGTACTCTCTTTTTTGCTACTATTTACAACGGAGCCTCTAATGATAATATGTAATGTACTGTAGTTTAAAAAATGCGCATTTCTTTAAATAAATAAATAAAATAAATACCGCTCGACCGATCGCCATGAAAATTGGTATACATAGACATTTGAGCACGGATTATATTTTCCCACTGTTAGCTTTAATGTAACTCACCACTAGATGGCGCTGCAGCACATCAACTTATATGCCGTTCAACCGATCTCCACGAAAATTGGTGTACATCGATATTTGAGCACGGATATAACACGGGCAACGCCGAGTAATACCACTAGTTGTTATGTATAAAAATTCAGCTTGCGTATGTTTGTGCTCGCAAAACTTGAAAAGTAGATGGTTGATTGACCTGATTTTTTATACAACGTTGCATTCGAATACGCGCATGTTTTTCACACCTGTGACAGGTAAAAATATGTTTTTTATGAACACGTACGCTAAGCAACTGAAACGCGTGGCTGGGTAAGCTAGCACAAAACAAATTAGATGAGAATAAGAACGTCACCTATCACGATACTTTTTTTTTTAAATTTACAAATCACCAGCATGGAAAAAAAATACAATCATCAGCATGGAAGAATTTTCAAACTCTTACGATATTACCAAATTATTGACAATTATCTTTTTAAATTTGTCCTCTCCAAGGCTTTTGATTTATTATTACGTTTTAGATACAAGCAGAATAACTGCTGATTTGTGTGAATTTAACGACGAGTTTAATTAACTTCAGCAGGTATGGTTCCACTGGTTCACAGTCCGGTTAACTAGGAAGTGTTTTCTGGGATTATTGTGGGAATCGTGTTTTCTTCAGTTTTCGGTCGTGTGATGCACATGGTTTCGCTGGAAGATTGAAGAAAACTGGGGGCAATTATAGCATCCGTTGAGTAATGCGTTTGCTCTGGAATCTTGTAACATCAACACAAATTTTGGTGAATAAAACTATATCGCAAACTGCTAAGCTTGCTTGTTCACTTTGCCTGAGGAACTAACCCCTTTACCAGACACTAAATTTAGAAAAATTGGTAAAGATACTTTGTGCTCTAAAGGCTATTATAAAATTGAAGATTTTTCTGGTCTGGTCAAGTCGTTTTTGTGTAACATAGCTATGAAAACCATTTGTAAAGTGTTATTATTATTATTATTATTACTTTTACGTAAATTCATTGATTATAAAGTGTAGTAATCAACGGTAAAGCCTACAAGCAAGGCATACATGTCTAGAAACATAAGACGTTCGGAAAGTACTGTCTAAGTCTACTTCGAATAAAAAATCTATCTATCTATCTATCTATCTAAGTTGCTATTGCGGGTGTTCATTGTCTGTCAAGAAGGCATGGAAAACTCACACGATCATGCTGCTACTTCACGACTGAGGACCATACACGAGTGTAAACTCTAAAATAGCTAACTGAGCGGAAAAAATACCTTTCACAATAAAGCGGACGCGGTCTGAGGTCGCCCGACCAAAGTTGTTTACGCGGGAAGTAAGTTTCCCAAATTCCCCGTTTGCCGCACACATAAGAGCATTAATTTGCAATGTAAGAAAAGCCTACTTCTGCGAAACGGGCAAAGATTTCAAATAAGCCAAATTTTCCCGCGCGACCGGGACATACGAAAAATTTGTCGATTTGACCACGAGAAATGTTTGTTTGTTTGAAAAGCTTTATTGCACACACAAAAGAATACAATGTGGTGGGCCTATTGCCAAGTGGCAATATCTACCGATCATACCGCCAGGGTTATTGTGACTGAAGGTTTATGTAGGCAAATTAATTTACAAGTAATAAATGAATACACTTACAAAAAAGTCATCATAGTATAAAATATAATTCAGTGATTAGTAACGTATGCCAACTCGATATTGAAGGGAGGAGTGAAATATAAGGACAAGCAAAGGAGACGGGAGGGGAGGGGGGAATTCATAAGTTGAGTAAATGTCTCTTTAAAGAATTTTTAAACCCGCTCAGGTTTTCAAGTTGTCTTATCGGTAAAGGCACGGAATTCCAGAGACGGGCCGCTTGCACTGCGAAAGACCTAGACATGAAAGTTGATGAATGCTGAGGTATAGCCAGTAATAGATTTTCCTGAGAGCGCAATGGAAGACCATGGGATGATAGCGGAGAGAAGAGATTATACAAATAAGTAGGACAGTTTGACTGTATTTCTGTATGAAATGTATTTCTGTATGAAATGTATAAGAAAATGTATTTCTTTCGGATAGTAAAGTTAAGGTAGAGCTATATCTGTAGTGCGCATAGGCGGCAGCTAATGGGCTCTTGTTAAGTTGGCCACGGTCGGTCACACTCACGGGTCAACACTATCCGGCGGCCTATACGCATGAAGTGCGAGCCCGGGTAGGACTCTGGCCTTAGGGTTAGTTTCCCCCAGGAGTCAACCTTCTGGCGCTCCTGGACGATTCCGCATCATTCGGCGTAGGCCAATCGATTGTGCATTCTAACAGTCGGGGGAGTCTGGAAACAGTACTGTCTCCTATAGAGCGGCGGTAGTTGTAGACCTTAGGGCGACTGCTCTTGAAACGACCATCGGCTACCCGATTCCGGATGAAGAGCCGGACAAAGGATGCCGTGGTCCGCGATAAATTCGGTTGACACCGTTTTACCGCTACGTAAGGGAGAGTACCGCGCAATCGACCTCGAACTCGTAACCAGCCGGGAGACCGAATTAATCTGGTCGCAACTGGGAGTACGGACGTGAGTGTCGGCCCGCTGGGTAACATACCTGGCTATCTCGCGGATAAGGCGTTGGCCTCTTACGGGCACGTGGCGGAGCTTAACGGTGGACTGTTTTGTCCTAAGTCTTCTGCGCTCACCTCACGGTAGACAGAACGATCATATTTCGTTAAAACTTCCTGAGGTGACGGGTTCGCCCGTTGTAGTTGACAGCTCTAGTTGTAGTCCGTATAGGTAGCTAATCGCACCTGTGCCATTAGATAGTTAGGCTACTAAAACCCATCTATCGCCTTCGGGGTCGGCCCTAACATTTCTTGCTCTCGCCTTTAAATTTCTTTCAAGAAATTGTTCATTGGATGAAGCGAATGAAAAAATATATAATAAAAACCACTCACTCGAACCCAGTCGAATTATCAGGTTTTAAAATGCTTATATTTTTAATACGTGAATAGACGTCCCTCAATTTCGACGACGACAATGTAGGTTTACGGGACCGTTATCGCCGGCCAACGATCACCCTCCATCTATTCATCTCAAAAAACAAAGCTTATACTCCTTGAAAATAAAATTGGTCAATTCGTGATGAAATGGAACAAAAAACAAAGAGAAACAATGAAAGCACGCTATTACATCGGCGAATGCTGTCTCCATTTTGGCTCAACACAATGTAAGTAGAACTCTCAGTAAGACTTTGATCTACTGGAAACGCCGCCGCTACCAACTATCGGCTTTGGCAGGGAGCTAATGGGCCCTTCTTGAGTTGGCCACGAAGACCCATTTGTTCAGGGTCGGTCACAGTCTAGGGTCAACACCCATCCGGCGGCTTCCACGCATGAAATGCGAGCCCGGGTAGGACTCTGGCCTAAGGGCTGGTTTCCCCCAGGAGTCATTCTTCTGGCGCTATTGGACGCGCCGTGCGGCGTAAGCCAATCGATTGTGCATTCTGACTAACAGTCGGGGGAGTCTGGAAACAGTACTGTTTCTTATAGAGCGGGGGTGGTTGTTGACCTTACGGCGACTGCTCTTGAAACGACCATCGGCTACCCGATTCCGGGTGAATAGCCGGGCAAAGGATGCAGTGGTCCGCGATATATTCGATTCACACCGTTTCACCGCTACGTAAGGAAGAGGACCGGGCAAGCGACCTCGAACTCGTAACCGGATACCGGAGTAATCTTGACCGGAGTAATCTACTTTTTTTTTACTACTTTTTCTTTTACTTTTTTTTTATTTTTGGATTTGGTATTTCTATTTTTGATATTTCTAAATGATCTTTTTAATATTTAGACAATGTAATGGTTGATTTTGTATAGTTTATTGACTTTCAGATTTCTAACGTGATTTAATTTTATTTTTGCCAGATATATGATATGATTAAAATATGAATATTATAAAAAATGTATTTATTAATTGTAAGTTCTATACCCTTACCGGGTTTTTGGGAATAAATAAACTTTGAACTTTGAACTTTGTCACAACTGGAAATAAGGGCGCGAGTGTCGGCCCGCTGGGTAACATACCTGGCTATCTCGCGGATAAGGCGTTGGCCTCTTACGAGCATGTGGCGGCGCTTGACGGTGGACTGTTTTCTGCGCTCACCACACGGGAGACAGAACGATCAAATTTCGTTAAAACTTCTTGAGGTGACGGGTTCGCCCGTTGTAGTTGACAGATCTAGTTGTCGACTTTGGCACATAAAAATTAAAACACTAGCATCTTCACAAAGCACAGGAAATTGCTAAGCGCTTTGTGGAAGCAAAATAAAATTTTCCTACCGCTCGTAGTCCTACATCACAATTGGTCTGAAGTGGGACGGTCTTTAGTACACTGGTTGTTTTATTTACACTGTGGCGTTAGCTCCAGAGTCTGATATTCATTTTGGGAGTGGTAATGCAGTTCGCAGATGTCCGCATCAGGCAATAATTCACCAGATTAATAAGCGGCTAGGTCCGATATCTGCGAGCGGCAACCGGTAACGTCACAATTATAATTCCATAATCCCACGAACGGTCGCAGCTGTTGGGCAGCCTGGTTGATACCGGGAGCACTTACATTACCCAATTGAATATTCAGGGCTTAATTGGCTGTACCATTGCCCACTACTATCATAGTCACAAGCCTCGCGGCGTTGCAGTGGTACTGACTAGTGAATTACAGAACTAACTAAAGGTGTTTAAAAAATTATTGCATTTTTGAAAGCCGATTTAAGAAGAAAATAAAGATTAAGATTTAAGAAGATTAGATTTAAGAAGAAAAAAATCGGTTGAGTCACTCCACCGGCCAGTAGCCAAGGACTTATAAAATATTTTGAGCGTGATGTCCCTTCAAAAAGTATGTTGTCCTCATTGAAAGAGATAGACGGCGACGAGCGCGGATAGTGAGAATACAACGCAATAAACAAGTTCGATTCAATCAATTACGCAAATATACTGACCGGCGACAATTCAATGTGATTTCGGCCCGACAACGCATCTGCGTATCAATATTTCCAGTACCAATGTTTCTAGAGTCCAATATTTCGAGATTGAAATATGACTAGTGCGCCCCCTGGTGGACCGATTTAAACAACAACCTTTTCAACGATGCCGTGGCCAAATAATTTCTCTATCCTGCCCACTGGTTACGGGTTCGAGGTCGCTTGTGCGATCTTTACCCGACTATTAACTCAGGATCGGGTGGCCGATTGGTCGTTTAAAGAGGGGCTGACATAAGGTCGTTCCCCGACTCCTCCAGTTGTTAGTCTGAGTAAAACAGTCGATTGGCAGACAGTCGGCAGACAGACGCCGCACGGTGTGTCCTGAACTGATCCACTAGCCGTAGCCTTCGGGACACAGTCCTTCTCCGGGTAGATATTCGCTGAGGTTACTGGATAGGAGTTGAGCCGACCCCGAAGACGATATATGGGTCTTAGTAGACTATCGAGGTATGATCATAATCATAATCATAATCATAATTTATTTTTCAAAGAAGACTAGATATCTACAACAAGCATAGGTAGATACCTAATCTGGTGAAATCGTCAAGAAAAAATACATATTAGATAAATTACATAATAGTTAAATTTCAAAATGAAAAAACATAGTAGACATATAAATAGTGGCAATAGTGTCAAATTAAAAAACATAAAATAAAATAAAAATAATCGCAACAAAAAAAATAATAAAAAACAACAAAACAAAAAAAATATATAACAAGAAATGTTAAATGATCCACTAATTAACTTCCAACATAATTTGGAAATAATACCGTTTCAATAGTCAACTTCACAATTAAAACGCCTGAAGCGTATATTAAAAAAAATCCTATCAATATTGTAACATAGCATTTCATGCCCTAAACTTTTCAAATCTAATATACAACTATTTAGACTACAAACGATTCAGCACAGCTGTAGAACTCGTCCAACGTATAGAAAGCATGTGTGGATGTCAATTTTCTTTTTATAAAACTCTCGAATAATTTTAAATCCAGAAGTCTAGTTTGGAGAGGGATGCAGTTAAAAACCTTAAAACTAACGTAATTGAAGGACTTTTGAGTCTGTGTTAGATGCACTCTGGGAAGGGCAATGTTTAACCGGTGGCGAGTGTCATGGGTGTGGTGATCACCGTTTAGTTCGCATTTTGTGACGTTGATTCTCGCATAAATTAGGCACCGAAGAATATATTCAGCTACAATAGTTAATACTTTATTTTTTTTAAAGTACGGAACGCAGTGAGTATTTCGCGCTAGTCCCGCGAGGGCTCTTATTGCCTGCTTTTGGAGTATAAATATGGATCAAGATATGAGCCTTAGACTGCACAGATGCCATTAGATACATTTTTTCCATCAGACAGACCCAGGCAGATTAAGTTTTGACTCGATACTTAGCGTTATCATATTTCAATAACGCTGAATAGAGTTTCGCCGATCGCAAATTTCGCCTCTTTGAGACGGTCCGCTCGAATTACGAATTGATACGTGTTGCCTCATGTAGCATGGCTTGGTAGTAATAGTGGGTTATAGCTGTGCATCTAGCGGCGTTGAGGAAGGGCGACAGTTGCGCTCACCGTTAAAGGTGTCATAATTCAGCCAGGACCTATAAAAACTGTCATATTTAACCCTTAACTGCTGAAACGTCATCCGTGACTGGCGTTTGTTGCATGTAAATGACTTGTGGATTGAGGGGAGGGCCCGTGAAATTATTGCTGACTGGGATTCTATTAGCACCTCCACAGAATATAATTATGATTAAAGTTCCATAAACCAAAGATTTGTTACAGGTTCAACAAATTGGTGAACTAATAAACTATAAATAATAATTACGAAAGCGAAACAAAAAATGCAATAGTCTTGGTCTTCTGCAGACCGTAAACTCAACATTTTCAGAATTTCAATTAATTGAAAAGAAATACCTAAAAAAATCCAAAGAAAATTAATGATAGTTTTTTTTTTGGTAGTAGTCTTTATTCATAAAAAAAGATACAAATTACATGTCACAGTTCCCCACTAAGGCTAGTGCCTTTTCAGTGGGTAACTAACAATAATGTGTTTATAATTCTGACTTATATTATCCATTACCTATTATACTTTTATTAACTATTATAACTTTTTACGTTAAGTAGATGCATTGACTTCCTAACCTAACCTAATCTAACCTATATCTCCTATCATAACTAGCTTAATATACACTTACAAATATGCTTTTCCACTAAATTAATATGCCTACTTACTAATCTAACCTAACCTATACTAATTATCCTGGTATACTTACTTTGTTTACAATTACAATAACAAATGATTACACTAATAAAATGATTCATACCAGATATCTATACTTATGCCCTAACCTAACCTAACTTATCTTAATTAGCTTGGTTTACCATAATTATTCTACTTGATGTTAATGCTAATTTAATCTAATAGAATTTTTACTTGTTACAGTTATGCTATTGCTTTTACATATTTATGCTAATTTACACTAATATAGTTTTTAATTTCTCTATTATAGTATTTATATTACATAATATTTAAATTATTTCAATTAGCTTGCCTGGGTAAGTCAATATTTAGGTTGCTTAGTAGTATAAGTTTCAATGTTTTCTTTAGTAAGTATTTGCTGATTGAGTTGTCTAATTTTATAGAAAAGTGATTGAATAATTTTGGAACAATGAATTCAAGAGTTCTATCGCCGTAATAATTGTTTTGCTTGTTATACTTTATTTCATTATTAAGATCGACTAAGTCTTCCTATTCGATTTCAAATAAATGTTTTGTTGTTGTTTCATATGAATGTCATTTCAAATAAATGAATGTATTATAGAAATAAAATTAAACTTTTTTGGTCGTGATATACCACGACCATTCCCATGCCTGTCCTCCGATTCTCTTTCTGCGTTATAATCATTTAATGTCTCGTTAGTGCAACTGAACGTCTTTAAAATGTGCCATTAAAATAATAATTGGAAACATGAGGATCGATACTGAAAAAATAGAAGGTTAGTGACTCTTAAAAACTAATGAACATTAAAAATTGTTTTAATTCCGGTTGTATCCGTCTTTCTTACCGACACGACTTTTAATTTGATAAAGTATTATAATTATGTTCTATTTAAGCAAAAAACAAGAGAAGAAACATAAACTACGGAATCAGTAAAGACGAATATTTTGGGCAGAAAAGACAATTTTAAATAAATCAATAAATAGTTTAGGAAACTAAAAAACACACTTCAACCTCTGTGGTCCCAACTCCATAAGACTCATTAAGCAATACCAAACGAACTCAAAACACGATGGGCTTATTCTTAGTAATAGAGGAGTCCCCACTTCCCACCTACATCACGATACAACATATTTTTACTACAATTACACAAGTTTGCTAAGTATTAAATATATTCGACACAATTGTCGAAGTGGGGGAAAAGTGCGTTGTAAGATTTCCTTACAATGTTACAGATCAAGCTAATAAAAGCGTGTTGATCAAAATCAAAAAGGATCGCTCTTCCACGCACCGATCGTGCGAAAGGGACAAACATGTCGCTTGGCATTGAATTGAAAAGAGAGGGTGATGGTCGGCTGACAGGAGCGTCGCCCAATCTGCCAAAAAATCTATAGAACTACCGCCGAACTACGTACATATGTATGTACGTACTTAGAGTACATACGTAACGTATGTATCGAATTTTGTATTTAGTTTTAGTGTGATTTTGTCCCCATAGGAACGTTTTGCTCAGCGCTCCGTTCGTCTACCTAACAGCTTAGAGTAACATTTATTATAATTATTTATTAATTATTTATTGATGGACCTCATAGCTCTGATGTAAAAAAAAAGGTTGTGTCACCCTAAAACTTTCCTGGCAAGGAGAGTGATGCCAATTTTTCACAGGAGGAACTCACACCGCACGGTGACGAAACGTCGAATATATCGAGAGTCAAAGATGCGAATCGTTTGTCGGCGACTAACACGGATAGTGAGAATGCAACTAATTAAAGACGTTCGATTCAATCGTTTACGCAAATATACAGACCGGCGAAAATTCAATGTGATTTCGGACAAGACAATCTGTGTACCAAATTTTAAGCCTATAAGTCCAATATCTCGAGATTGAAATATGACTAGTGCGTCTCTTGGTGGGACCTATTTCAAGCACAATCTTTTAAACTCTTCCCATAACCAAATGGTGCCTGCATGCCAAATTTCAGCTCAATCGTACTACGCGTTTGGGCGCTATGGAACACGCACAGACGAGCAGACAGACAACAGACTTCCATCTGTTAAGGAATTCTGAAGTGACGACACGATACGTCATTGAATTCAGCCGCGGTTTTTTTCATGCACCAGAAAAAAGCGACATAATTATCGTGATCGGCCAGACGGCATCTCACGTGCTCTGCCTGCGTAAATGAAAACACAGTAACTTCATTTACTGTGTTTATACAAGTTTGGTTATTTAAAATCACGAGTTGGAGTACTATAAGGCAAATTTTGCGGTTTGTCTGTCCGATGGATAGTTACCAAGATACCTTAGATAAAAACACAGTATTTTTTTTTTAAATCTGATTTTTTAAATAAAAAACACTGTGATCTTTTTTAATATAAGCATTTAAGAAATATTTTTGTTTGGTTACAACACGGCTTCTTCAGATACTGTGGTTTTAGGTAAAATGTTGTTAAAAGTTAATTTATTAATACACGAATTAATCACAGTATCTCAATTACTGTGTTTAAGGTGCCTGCAGTTTTTTATTTATTTAAAAAATATATATTTATTTAACATGGTTAGAACACAGTAATGGGTAAAATTTACCTATAACACAGTAACCATCCAGTTACGGTGTTATAGCTTAAAAATATAAAATTTATCAAATTATTTTCCTAATTTAAAACACAATATCTAATTTAATTATACAATTATAATTTAATATATATTTTTATGCAGAATTGAAGGTCTAGTTATTTTTTAACATTAAAGATTAAAAGAAATAATCTATATTGATTACTTTGTTCATAAAAACAAATATTTAACAACTGAACTTTGACCGCGTTTTTCTCAAAACGCCTTTTTTCAAGTTACTGTGTTTTCATTTACGACGGCAGTGCTGTCGTCTGTCCTATCCTTACTTCTGACGATCAAGGACTAACGAATCGCTTCCACGAAATCGCAAATACCGTCGAGTTACAACAATCGTATATCGTATCATCGCTTCAGAATTCCGGCATTAGGAATGGTTAAAATTATCACAGGGGGGCTCTCAAAATGGATATTTCCGTCTTCATCACTAAAAAAATAGTTTTGCATGTTCACAATACTTTCCCTTGTTGGTTAGTGCTACAAGGAAATAGGAGGAAACAAATTGTAAAAATATTCTTTAATATTTGGTGAATGTTCGCTGCTACAGCTATCCATTTAATCAGTCGCCACTGGTTAAGGTACAACGGTCTTTCCTCCTATCAACGTGCGCTCCGCCTGATTTACATACACCATCCAACCCTCGTGCACACTTGGCAAAACTAAAAAGTCACACGCATGCGGCATCCCAATAACCAAACCTAACTCAACCTATCAGATCCCTGCTCGCGCAACGGGGGGGTTAAAGTTTACACACGACTGAAACATTCACCACCCTTCTCTAACTTTCCACGTATCTCCTACATAATTCCGCTGGCTAGTATGAAACTTTCGGCACCGCGCGCGTACCTTATACAATAATAACACGACGCCCACCAATTAGGTGCACTCAGGCGAGCGGAGAAGTGGGTAAATAAAGGACTTCTCGGGATCAAACAACGCGAAGTAAAATAACGTGACAGGGTGTCCAGTGGGTAATTTTCAACTTTGATACGGGGTGAATCATGCTCGGAATCAGCCTGCGCGACCGAAAACGCTACGAATGGACCCGGTGTAAGACAAGGGTTAAAGACTCAGTGGAAACCATTACACGTTGTTAGTGTTTTTGGGGTCACCAGTTTACGGCGGCATTATGGTCAATGTGGTCAACGCAGACAGTTGATTACTGCGGTGTTTGGTGTAGGTACCGATGGCGATTCCACCGGAGGCGTCGCGGAGTAGGAAAACATAGAGTAGTTGTTCGGCAGACGGTTTATTCCTGACTGGTGAGCGGGTGAGCTTGTTCAGGTCCGCTCGCGTTTACAACGATGTTTGTTCGTAAAAGTGATGTGACAATTAATCTGAATCCACATTCGCGCGGGTGGCAATATCGCACGCGACAAATTTGATTGGCTTTCTGGCGGGGCAAACGACTAATATGCAAACTATGTGGCGTAGTCTCTACACCAGAGTAGATCATCCTCGGTGGACCAGGAAATGCTCGAATTCAAACCACGAGTCCGCCCACCTCTACGCTGGGTAGATGATGAAAGACGACACCGAGGACAATACTGGTCGATAAGGATTTAAGATCGGCGAGCTCGTAAGATATTAAAGGATGCCTCTATCCAGGAATCGTCCAAACAAAGGCCATTTAATTAACTGTCAAAAATGATACTCTGTCAATAATAGGAGTTAAGCAAATCCGCCAAGAGCCTAGGTATCATAATCGATCTTCATCTTGCTGTAATATTCATACGGATGAACAGCACAGTGTGCTCTCTTCGGCAGCATGAGCGATAGCTGGCGAAATCGCTGCATTATCTGCTTATCTGCCTGTCGCCATTCCAAAATACCTAATGGTATAATACGGCGGAAAGTAACACACAATTCTAGGGTATTATTTTGCAAAAATAATGCACACGAGAACAATCGCAGGAGTATGACGTGATACACACTGCAAACCATACGTTATCAAGTACAAAATACTAACCCTTACCGCCGAACGAATTTCAAAATGTCCACTATATGCTATAGGTGTATGCATAAGACTTTCGGGATTGCCGTTAGATGACGTCATTTCTGCCGTGGTTATTTGATTTCGGTTGGAAACGCGTGTATTTAACAGGCACATGCACGTATAAGTTATTCGATCAGCGCAGCTAAACGTATGTGATATCTTTTGTGCCTGAAAAATGCCATTTGCGGGAAGTTTTACTTCACATTTTTATAACGAAGTGCTGCGAACGTTTATGATATTATTATGCTTGTAGAATCAGAGAAAGATTATCTTAATCATGAAATATATATTACTTGGAGAAATGACGATAAATTTACACAAGACAAAGCTAAAATGTGAAAACCACGAAATCGAAGACTATCGCAGTTGTTTGATATTATAAATAAAGTAAAAACGAATTTACTGCATTAAATTTGCAGCACGCGCCGTTTCGGCGATGTTGCAACCGCCGCTGCCCAGAGTGGACTCTACCCTGGGCCTTCCCTGGCCCTATCCTACTCAGGCCCAATCTACTCTGGACAACAGCGGTTACAACATCGCTGAAACGTCGGGTGCTACAAATTTCACGCGGTTAATTCGTTTTTATCTTTTTTATAATATATAAATCAGGAAAAGTGGATCGCCGATATAAGAATAATCAAACAAAATTCAAGACAGAATATACTGTACAGTGCATAATATACTGTATATTATGAACGAAAGAAGTGAGAAGTAGACACTAAACATTAAATACATTCACCTACAGCCCCCACAACAACCCTAGATCCCCCCCTCCTTCTTTTCTATATCGGCTTTAAGCTGCTAGTTTATTATTAATCCTGATTGGGGTGGCACATTTCATTCATTCAATAATTCTGAATACAAGCCAACAATGAAGATGGATACATTTTTATGTATTGTAATTTGTAATTGTAATGTATCCTGTTTATTTCATCAAATACTCGTATATCCAAATGATGATGATATTAGCAGTATGCGTTTCGTTAGCTAAATGGTGGACAATGCCGCGGGCGTTTGGCACAATATCAAAGTGGTTATTCTGTTTTGCCGATTTTTTTCATTCCCCAATTCGCAAGTCGAGAACCGTGTCGCTTGGCAAAGCAACGTAACCGCGTGGCCGATAGTGTAAAAGAAATAGTTACACATAGATGATGTTATATTGTGCACAGAAGCAACGAAAATAAGATATTTATTTATAAAGCAATTTACAAAAAAATACAATTTACAATTAAAACATTATACCAACTACAGCAGGAAATTAAACATTATAAGATGATGTTTTTTGTCCGATTTCGCTTAACTAAGCACAGCTTGTGCTTGGGCGGATATTCTATACATTTAACAAACAAACAAATATGAATTAAAACAGTATACATTAATTAATATAAAAGTTAAAATAAAACAAATTGACAAATAAATAAGCAAAATTTCAAAAAATAAGGAATACGTGAAATGTTCAAAAACATAGTAGTTATTAAATAATCATTTTAAATAATCATAATCAAAGAATATTATTATGAACATTATATAAAAAATAAATTGAACCAGATATAAAAAACAAAAAGCAAATAAAAAAAAGAAAAATAAATAAATAATAATAAAATTAAAAAAATAGAAACAATAGATAATCATCATAGACTTATAATAATAATCAAATAATAATCAGTTATAATAATATGTCAAAATGGCAAATCACATAGTTTAATCGATTGTAAGGTTAAAAAAACAGTTACAATAATAGTAATCGTCATAGTTAAAAAAATATTCAAAAACAGATACTCAGTTAAATATCATAGGCTTGATATAGGTTTGCTCCAAATATCATAGTCTATCGTATCAAAGGCTTGCTCCATATTATCATCAGTGTAACTTGAATGATTACTACTTGCATCATTTTCTTCCCGTGAAATGTTATCTCGTTATTCCATCCAGATTATCGGAAATGCAACATTTCTTAAAACCTTTTTCATTAGACGTCTTACTAATCTGCTGTCAGGCGACCATGATCCATTCCCTTAAGACTGAAATTAATGGTATCTTAATTTTCCCTGTAGAGGTCAGAGGATGATTTTCAGCTAAGAGCCTATTGCTATACTCTTTCGTAAATTTTATTTCAATTATTTATTGACAACTGCATCTAAAACTTGAAAATGTAAAGTCATTTCTACTAAAATTATCACCATATCAGTATTCAAAGTTTCAATTTTTGTCTCCACTTTGGGTGCTAGTTGACTATAAATGCATCAAGTACAATCATAGCGCAAGGTTTTCTTATGCGCCAGGATGCCGTCCCCATACAACATTTAACCCATGAACCTAACAAAACGGTGTAAACCGTACACCTAACGCGGATGTTTTCTTTACAAAAATATTTTGAGTAATAAATATCACGTTATAATCGGGCTAATACGGTTATCAAAAATATCGGGGTGGGTACAATACCCTATTTTTTGCACGAAAACGAAACAAGCAATTTTTTTACGTTTTGTGAACTGTTACCAGGCAGAACTTTTCACTCTGCAACTTATTTTATACTGCTCAGCTAATCTTTTAGAGCACCTCAATATCCACACGTCGACGCACAAATAACTCATGCAACCCTTTCCGTTGCGGAGTTATAATTCTTTGGTCGCGCAGAGTAAATTTTGGGGCTCCTTATCAACCCCCCCGCCCCCCCCCCCCCCCTCCCTCCTCCCTCTTCCACTCAACGACGTGGGCGCACAGTGGGTGAGTGCACTAACAGGCAACGTATTATACGGTGGTCTATTTTCAGAGTATATAAAACACCTGGCGATACAACCCTCGAGTCATTTGTTTTGGTGACAACAAAAGAGTTTCTTCGCGAACTCTGGCGGGACCTTAGTATGGAAGTCTTTTTAAAAACGTGTTACGTTAAAGCCCACCACAGACAGCGGCGCACGATGATACATGCCCACGCTTGACACGGGAGCTACGTGGCTCGATATAGCGACGCGGCCACCCGCTGCTAACTGAACTACACTACGCAAACGTCCATTTTGTCTCGACTGCCTTAAGGAGCACACGTGTTTAAAAGAAGGTCGTAAAGCGCTGGCGACGGTTTGGGAACGGGTTGGAAGAGAGAAGGGCAGAAGCGGACGAGCGGGGAGGAAACATGGTTGCCGTGACCACTAAACGTGTACACAGCTTCGCTTGTCCACAGATTCGCTCGGGCGGCCCATCCGCGGCAAGCCACGCATATGCGTCTGACGTCACATTGCCACACAGCCGTGCCTATCGTGCGCTTGACCCGCTATGTGTTGACATGTATGGCAGCTCGCATTGAACAAAGCTAAAGCCACGCGTGAAACGTAGCCGAGCGGAGCTGTCTGTGGCCGGCTTAAAATAAACTGGGACACGGCGTATATACGGTGGCACAAAATCGCTTATATTTTCTCCTTTACGAGAGGAGAGGCTTTGTAAGCATGTCGTTTGGCCGGTGGCGTAGTATGCGGGCGCGGCGACGCGACCGTCCGGCTCGTTCCTCATGCTCACATAAATTACACATAATGGCCTACCGTCTTCATCCACCTCGTCCAACAAACACCCTATTCGATGTTAATTTCTTGAAATTTATTTCAGAAACCAATTTACGGCGTCCTCGCCGCTCGACCGGTGTATATCATAGTTTTAATCCACAATGCAGAGCCGCTTCAGAGCCGAGTTTCACAAACATGAGTTGAGGCTGAACATAATCTACCGCAAGAGAAATTGTTCGGTCTTAATGATTAGTGTATGCTTGGCCCAGGGCCGGATTTAGACTTGATAAGGCCCTAAGCTATTTGATATTGCTACTAGGCTAATTTTTTAATTGCTCACTCGGACAATTTTTTTGGGGGCCCCCAAGAAAGTGGGGGGCCCTAAGCTATAGCTTGTGCAGTTATACGTAAAACTGCACTGTGCTTGGGTAATAATATATATATATATCATTATCGATCATATATGTACATATATCTGTATGCTGTATGGTTGGTAAAAAAATACTAGAGGAGTATCAAACGTGCGATTTAATACGTTACTCCGTGTTTGATTAAAATTATGAGTGATTTTGCAAACGTTTTTTATTTAGTATTACATCTCTGAAACAAATAATGTCATACATATATTATGAAATGTTAGCAAAAAATGATGCGAGACATTATTTTTAACGTTTATTTAACAAATTCGCCTATCTAGGCCTGAGCATGTTCTAAGGCAAACTTTTAAATGTCTTTTTATTAAATCTGCGCTGTCAACTTAATCGATAAGTTAGTAATTATTATTAACCGTCCTACCTTTGGGTTATATTATTGAAAAGTAAGTAAAACATAGTTTTTTTTCATTAGATTTCTTAATAACAATACTTGTTTACAATATACCAGACATTTTTTTTACATAAGAGACCCATTTATTACCCTTTTTGTATTTAGAATCGTAGGACCAATTTGACGTATCAAGTACGCTTTGTGGGTTTCCTTTGTACTCGAGCATACTCGAACGTACGCCATATCACTTACATTCGTATAGGTACGGCGGTTAAAGCGACAGTTAAAATCAGTCTAATATTTAATTAATCAAACAAATTAAACGTTAAATTCAAAGTTGGAATATTTCAGAATCAAAAACAATATGAATTAGGTCAAATAAAATTAGGTACAAACAAAAATAAACAAAAACAATTTTTCATCAAATAATAATACATAAAGTACAATACTGAATAATTAATTATTATAGGCAAATATAAAAGTTACCGTCAACAAAAAAAGAAAAAAGAAATCAAAGCAAGTTGACATATATAAAACAAACTTTAAAAATAGTTATATTTCAAAATTTAATAGTCAGTATCTTCATTAAATTGTCCCTTCCTTCTTCCACCAACCATTATGTTAAGGATTTTAAAAACTTGACCATGTTCTCGATATTCCTTATTATTTCAGAAAGAACATTTTAGGGACAATGATAGTAAAATGGCGGTCAAACGCTGTGTACGTTCTTGGCACCATCATGTCACCAGATTGTGCTGCTATCATTTTTCTAACTTGCTGTTGATGATTAGGGTTCAATTTAGATTTATTAGGATATATATTTAATTTATTTTTAGTATACATTAGTGCTAGGCGAACAAAAACCTGTCTTTCATTCAAAACATTCAAATCAAATCAAATCAACTGAGTCTTTAAAACCTTAGACATTAGTAGACAATACTTTGGAAACATGATATTACATAATTTGATCATAAAATTTAAAGAACAAAGCCAGTTATTACCGAATCGATATAATGTTTTAGTAGATAGACGCTTAAGATAAAAATAATTCAAAAAATCTGACAACATACTTTTATTAGATTCTTAAAACTACAAATCCAGTCATATAATTGTTAATCATAACCATAACCATAATCACATAATTGGCGAGGATGTTAAGGAACAGAACACCGGGGTCTCATCTCCCCTACTCTACCGGCGCAGTTTCAACAAACTGAGAATGGGTGTGATAATATGCCGAGCCAATCTCATCCGCCGGGGCTATAAAGCGAATCCAATACACGACTGTGGATGAAGGATGAAGGATGAACACCACCTCATATCTTGGTCGCAGTTGTCAACCCCATCACACACCAGGACCTACAAGAGGCGTACGACAAGGCCATCCAGGCTGCATATCTTTGGAGAGACGTGTTCTAACCGGACCCGGACACGTTAACGTACGAATCGCGAAATTAATAGACATGATGCAAAAAAGATATTAAAATACTAAGTTATTTAAAAATAAATTGAAGTGAGAATTATCAATTAATGTATCATGAAATAGAAAACAATACGGTCCTACAAAAACAAAATACAATTGATTATGGGAGAGGCAATAAAATAGTCATAATACTATAATAGTCAATAGAATGGTAAAAATTAAGAAAATTAATTTAGAATTGTCAGTCACCTAATTAGAATTCGTTGATATCATACAATTCTCGACAAGCAATGTAACAAAAGCTGCTGTGATATGTGTATTTGTTAGGAAAGATAAAGTATCTGTATTGTTTGGCGGTTAGCCACAAACGTGTGGTTAAAATGATTATGTAGATGCAGAACGTAAAACCTTATGTTTACAGACGTTTGGACAAATTTGTAGTTTTAAAACCTTGCGTTTAATGAGCGCGACTGGTCGGTGGGAATGATAACGATAAAATTAGAATCACTGATGCTGCTACGCCTAGTGGATCTAAAAAGGGGGCCTTTCAACTCCATACTACTATGCGACGCGACGGCGCGAAGGGGTGTTGTGGCAGGTCAGGCATTTCCGTTAAAAACGCATTCGAAATTAGTGCATTATCTAATATATGCAAATTGTGCGGTGTGTCGGCTCGAAAATACGCGTTTTAAAGTGCAAACGTGCGATAAGCGCACCGCACCTGACACACCTGAAGAAACACTGCTATGCTAAATAAGTATACGTATGTATGTATGAGGTGAAATGATTTTCAGATAATTAGTATAAGTAGTTATCTTCGACGTCTAATCTGAATGTGTACGTTGGGGAAAGCTATAAGCTACACAAACCCCAAGGACTGTTTTTCTGAATATTAATTTGATAGATAACATCGATGAGCGCCCCCTCTCGGCAGGAGGACGAGCGCAGTTGGGTTCCGTTCCATTTGTTGGCCCTTGGCCGAGAAACGAACCGCGCTTGTATATGGGATATTTGAACCAAAATTTCAAAATGTGATTTCTGCCCAACCAGGCATCTGTATACCAAATTCTTTAAGTCAAGTCTCTAAGTTCAATATTTGGAGATTGAAATATGACTAGTGCGTCCCCTGGTGGACCGATTTCAACCACAACGTTTTTAACTCCCGTCATGACCAAATGATGCCTGCATGCCAAAATTTAGCTCAATTGGATTAAGCGTTTGGGCGCTATCGTGTACACACAGCCAAACATACAGCCAGACACACAGATAAACTTCAATCTGGAAATGGCCCTAATCGTCTCAGGGTGGCTCAAAATGGATATTTCCGTCTACATCTCGAAAAAAACTTTTGCGCGTTCATAATACATCTCCTCCTCGTCGGGTGGTAGGCCTTAAAAGTAAAAAGGATAACCAACTGGGTTTTAAAAAAATATTTTTATCAATATCGTCGACTCAAAACTGTTGGGATCATCTTAAAGATAACAAGACAGTTACTGTCTCTTTAATAAAATTGACCTCAATCCATCCAAGTGCACCGTTGTCACCTACACCCGTAAAAAATATTTACTCTAGCCTCATACTCATTAAAGTTTCATACCTTGCAGAGGTGGAACGTGGTTAAAGATCTTGGTATCATTCATGATTCTCATCTACTGTTCAATAATCACGTTCAATCTATTGTTTCTAAAGCTTCCAAAGCTTTAGGTTTTGTTATGAGGAGTGCAGCTTGCTTTCACCGTGCTAAAACTTTCAAGATCCTTTACTGCACTTTTGTCAGAAGCATCTTGGAATATGCATCTCAGGTATGGAACCCTTGTTATGACAAATATATAAATAGAATCGAGCGCATTCAAATGAAGTTCGTGAAATATCTCTGCTTCCGTCTGAAAATCCCATACAGCTCATCTAACTATTTCAATTTATGTAAGAATTCTCATACAGAAATGTCATAGAGATGAATACGACTAGTGTCGAAATATTTCTCAGTCATATAATTTCTTCTAAAATAAGTTACTAACATCCATTTCTGTTACAGAAACCATCCTCCTATACTTATTATATCAAAGGGCATACAATAATTCGGCTGCAATAACTAAGAACATCATAAGTTATCAATTGCGGAAACAGGTGCTGCTGCCCTAAGTATTTAAAGAGGACATTAACTATCGTTAAAATGTTTCTGGTCCACCAGGACCCCAGATAAGTAACTTTTCATGAATCTAATTTTATATATTATTGAAAATAATTTTAAAATATATATATATATATATATATATATATATATATATATATATATATATATATATATATATATATATATATATATATATATATATATATATATATATATATATATATATATATATATATATATATATATATATATATATATATTCAAATTGAAATTATGTTTATTACTAAATAAATGAAATGATAAAATAATGAAAGGGCACTTATCTGGTCTGTGGTGACCAGGAGTGACTCCACGCCTTATTCTTCTCTTCCTTCAGCGCTTGCTAGGTGTTTCCTGCTGTGGTATTAGAACCTGATCAAAATGGTAGCGGCAACACAACAATGCGAGACGAGAATGAATGCTGGAAAATAATAGGCGATTAGTGTTTCTTAAATATTAATGATTGTTATAAAATGTATATCAATATTTCGGCTCAGCCGTCGTCAAGATATGTGACATTTCTGAAATCGAACAATTCGTTGAAAATTTAAATTCAAGGAATCGAACAAAAAGAAATGGATTAATAATATTTTACACGATTTAGTTAAGGTACCATAACCAACCGTGCAAAACGTTATTTTAAATGAATGATTATAAATTAAAATAAAAAGCATTTGATGATTATGATAATATGATAAACCTTATTAATTTTGCCTATTGAGACCGGAACCTTTGCAAGCGCCTAAAATATAAATATAAGCTAATTCCCAAGATTTGACGTCCCTTTCTTTTGCATTATCACCCAGGCATTTTATTATTTTAACTTTAAAACATTGATCAAAAGATAAATTATGCGCCCTGGCATGTAAAGATATTGGGAGTTGGCTTTCATTTCCTACACTAGCCCTATGATTATTTAGTCTAATATTAAGTGGTGTTGTTGTTTCACCGATATAAAAGGCATCACAAGTCCTGCACAGAAGTTGATATACTATATTTTTTGAAATACAACTGCAATGAAAGGGAACCCTGTAACTATTAGTAGTATTTGGACTGGTAAAAAAAGGACTTAGATCTAACAGAGGACAAGTTTTACAACGTGGACGACCGCAAGGTTGAAGGCCAAAAGTATTATTACCAATAGAGAAATTTTGATTATTTTTTGTTTTGTTTAATATTGATCTAATATTAGGTGGTCTGCGGAAAGATAAAATTGGCGGTGAATCTAAGAGATCCTTAGTGGATGCATCATTACTAATGATGCATCCACTAAGGATCTCTTAGATTCACCGCCAATTTTATCTTTCCGCAGACCACCTAATATTAGATCAATAATAAACAAAACAAAAAATAATCAAAATTTCTCTATTGGTAATAATACTTTTGGCCTTCAACCTTGCGGTCGTCCACGTTGTAAAACTTGTCCTCTGTTAGATCTAAGTCCTTTTTTTACCAGTCCAAATACTACTAATAGTTACAGGGTTCCCTTTCATTGCAGTTGTATTTCAAAAAATATAGTATATCAACTTCTGTGCAGGACTTGTGATGCCTTTTATATCGGTGAAACAACAACACCACTTAATATTAGACTAAATAATCATAGGGCTAGTGTAGGAAATGAAAGCCAACTCCCAATATCTTTACATGCCAGGGCGCATAATTTATCTTTTGATCAATGTTTTAAAGTTAAAATAATAAAATGCCTGGGTGATAATGCAAAAGAAAGGGACGTCAAATCTTGGGAATTAGCTTATATTTATATTTTAGGCGCTTGCAAAGGTTCCGGTCTCAATAGGCAAAATTAATAAGGTTTATCATATTATCATAATCATCAAATGCTTTTTATTTTAATTTATAATCATTCATTTAAAATAACGTTTTGCACGGTTGGTTATGGTACCTTAACTAAATCGTGTAAAATATTATTAATCCATTTCTTTTTGTTCGATTCCTTGAATTTAAATTTTCAACGAATTGTTCGATTTCAGAAATGTCACATATCTTGACGACGGCTGAGCCGAAATATTGATATACATTTTATAACAATCATTAATATTTAAGAAACACTAATCGCCTATTATTTTCCAGCATTCATTCTCGTCTCGCATTGTTGTGTTGCCGCTACCATTTTGATCAGGTTCTAATACCACAGCAGGAAACACCTAGCAAGCGCTGAAGGAAGAGAAGAATAAGGCGTGGAGTCACTCCTGGTCACCACAGACCAGATAATTGCCCTTTCATTATTTTATCATTTCATTTATTTAGTAATAAACATAATTTCAATTTGAAAAAATAATAATTTACACATTTACAATTATATATATATATATATATATATATATATATATATATATATATATATATATATATATATATATATATATATATATATATATATATATATATATATATATATATATATATATATATATATATATATATATATATATATATATATATATATATATATATATATATATATATATATATATATATATATATATATATATATATATATATATATATATATATATATATATATCGTTAGTCGACTGCAAAAGGACCTTTAAACTTACATTGCACCGTCGAAAGTCGTGCACATCCATAAGTATATCTCATTCAAACATAAGCATTTCCCAATACAAGCTGGGATTTCCTTCGCTACTTTTTAAGTAGCTTTTACTAAATATATATATATATATATATATATATATATATATATATATATATTTATATATATATATATATATATATATATATATATATATATATATATATATATATATATATATATATATATATATATATATATATATATATATATATATATATATATATATATATATATATATATATATATATATATATATCTATATGTATATATATATATATATATATATATATATATAGATATATATATATATATATATATATATATATATATATATATATATATATATATATATATATATATATATATATATATATATATATATATATATATATATATATATATATATATATATATATATATATATATATATATATATATATATATATATATATATATATATATATATATATATATATATATATATATATATATATATATATATATATATATATATATATATATATATATATCTATATCTATATCTATATGTATATATATATATATATATATATATATATATATATATATATATATATATATATATATATATATATATATATTTTAAGTTTCGCTATTCGCGATTGATAAAAAAATATAATTTTAAAAGTTTATTCAATATAAGAATGATTACAATGTTTACAAGTGAAGCAAAAGCGCAAATGAGCAGACGAGAGCGGTCTCGACTGCCTCACAGAAGCTACTCGATGAAATGTCTGGCGTGTCTACAAGATGGCCGCTTTTTATACTACGTACATAATGAGCTCCTTGTTGACGCAAGATTTGGGGAACGAGATTCCCCCTTTTAGTTTATCTTATTTTTATGACCTCTTTAACGGTTCGACTCTGGCAGCATCCACGATTACTCAATACAACGATGTCTGCAGGAATTGCTTTATCTGTTACGAAAGTGGAACGTCTGCTAATGCTCATTTTAAACAAAGATAAAGTCTACGGTTTCCTTTGAGAATAATATTAATTAATATTTGGTAAACTCTATATAGAGTGCTAATGCGAAACAAAGTTAGTATCTGCTGTTTTGCTTATTAATAATATTAATTAATATCTACTTATTTTCTAGGCGAATCTTGATTAAGTTAATTCTATTTTAGTGTCGACTGTGCGCAAAGAGTATTAACAATAATATCTTAATTTCCTAGTTAGTGCATCAGTCGCAATATTATAGATTCGCATCTTAAGTATTTCATCTTAAATATTACATGTTGAGCGGGCCGCTGAGAAGTACTTGCTATGCTGTAATATGTCGCGTCTCAGGTGGGTCCTTGTGGTCATCCATCAGGTGAGATATTGGAGAATAGGGGTTGTCCTATAGGGGTTGGTGTAGCGCGTACGTAACATCTCCCTCCATAAGTCTGGAAAACGTCAGTTTGAAAGCGAAGAGTTTCGTGTTTACAGGATAACTCTTCTCGGCTTGGCGTGAATATCTCCAGTCGTTGTGCATTGTTGAGGGACTGTCATATGTGTAAGAGACAATCTTTCTTCTTCTTCTCTGCTTTCCGTCATTCGGTAGGTTGTTGTTTGACGGGGATTCTTGGCGAAGGAACATTGATTAAAAATTTGAGGACAGAATGATTTCTTGTCGTCGTTATTTTTTCCTTGTACCAGCTTCCAAGTTCTCCTGTAGCATTTGCAACAATAGCATAAAAATATCATTACTATAGATATGATTGCTATTATAGTTGAGTAGGCGTATTTCTTGTAGGGGAATACGTCGTGATTTATGTTATACAATTCTTCTTTAAAATCATTAATATTTGATTCTAAATCGTGAAATTCGTCCAGTTTAATATTTCTGATCGGTATGGGTTTTAACTTGATTGTGTTGATTTTCATATCGATGTCTTCGCAGCAATTGAAAGGGATGATGGGGATTATGTCATCTTCTTTCGTTGACGAGTTTCTATTTGTAGCTGTCACTTGAATTGTGCCAATAAAAGCTCTGCAGTTATGCTCTAATCGTAGAATGGAATTCTCGTAGATCATCTTGGTATCTAGTTGATCTCCGCATGAAGTTTTAATGGGTATTGGCTTTGTGATAATTATCAGCCATTTATTCTTCTTGAGTTTCTGTACGTTGTATTCGTTCAGCGATAATATAGTAGGGTTGCAATTTTCAGTTTGCAATTTGGAGATAATATTGATTTCGCATGGTGATTTCTCATTAGGGTTCGGCAAAATGTCGAAACAAATTAAATTGTCTTCCGTACTTTTGCAGGAAGTGATGTCATTTAATCTTATATATTCCCTGTTGTCTTGTGATAGGCCCACATATTTTGACTTAGGTATGATTGTATGGAATATATTTGAGGACGGGTGTCTAATTGGTGTGGAAAATAGATGATAGGTATTATATACTTCGTTATTCGTTAGCGGTATGCTAAGTATGTAAACTATGCGGTTCGAAGTAGAAAAACCTTTCAATGTTATCAAATTTGCAAATTGATTTATATTATGTATATTTGGTATAAGCGGTAATGCTTCGTTTGCTGATAGAACTTTTGAAATATTCATAAGTTGCTCTAGTAAATGTATAGGGGAAATTATACTAGAGTGTAGCACTTTTAATTTTGCGAAAGTCAAGCTAGTTTCTATGTCAATTAATTCGTTATTTAGAAGCATGAATGTTTCTAACAAATTTTCACAACTGCTTAGAATAGACAATTGTCTCGATAAGTAACGATCTCTTTCCTCATTATTATTTATGAAGGTTTGAATGGTTTTTAAATTATTTTCTAGATATTGATCGTCTAACGCGAGTTTTTGAATTGTATTATTAAAGTTCTTAATTACTTTTGTAGTAATTGAGATTTGATTTTTCATCAGCGTTTGCGTCGTTAAATCATCTCTTTCGAGCTTGTTAATAGCATCGTTAAAATACTTTCCATCTGTAGCATCTAAATTTCCGGTGATCCATTTTAATAAAGAGCCTGCTGCGTCGATCAGAAATCGTTTCTTTCTTGTTGTCAATAATCCTAGATTATCAATTTTTTCGTTGAGCGTTTTTGATATCGATTTGAGCATTGTATAATGCGGTTTCAATGGTATCATAAAATGTTGTAAATTATTATTGAATTTTAAATCTAATTTGAAAACATGTTGTTCCAATAGTTGTAGTGTCCTTTCGGCATTCTCAAAGACAGATTTAATTAATTTTAGGTCTTTATACACTATTAAATTCCAATGGCTGTTTGATATTATTACGTCATGTTCTTTTTCGTAGTATAGTCCTACGGTATTATGCAATGGGGTCAACGTCTGAGCAGCAACTGCCGTCGTCAGGATCAACACCCTGTAAAGAGACAGGAAAATCCGTTTCACTATCTGAACTTTCAGAATTATCTTCAGAATCTGAATTCGATTCGGGTACATATAATTTTATTCTATCGAAATGAATAGTTGTTGGTTTAAAGTTTTGTTTTATTATAGCCGTAGTATCATTCATTAATCCTAATATACGGAATGGACCTAAAAATCGTGATTGGTGTTTCTTTGAACTGTCAGGATTTTTAATCATTATTAAGTCTCCCACTTTATAGGTAGTATTGTTTATTTTATATTTTCCATCGTGGTAGTCCTTAGCTTTTTCTTTATTTTTTGTAATGTTTTCGCGTATGATTTTAAATAGGTTACTTTGCCAATTTACTAATTCTTTATGATAATTATTTTGTTTATTACTAATTAAATTATCCTCATTTATCATTACATAATTATGGAGGTTTACGTCTCCGTAAATTATTTCAAATGGAGTATAATGTGTGCTTGTTGATCTGCAATTATTATAACTTCTCATTATAGTAGCTATTATTTCTTTTTCTTTAAGAGTTGGATACTCTTCTGAGTAACATCGTAGGCTATCTGCTATCGTAGCGTGTAGTCGTTCGATTGCGTTACTTTGCGCGTGATGAGCCGATATGAATCTTAATTCTATATCGTAGCGTTTGCAAAAATCTTTAAAATCTTTGCCTGAAAAGCAAGTTCCATTATCCGTCGCTATGATCGAGGGAGTTGGGTGGTGAGATATATAGATTTTAATTTTTTCTATAATTTCCTTTGTCGTTTCGTGTTTAATTTTATAACACTGCGAATATTTAGAGAAAGAATCTAAAAGAGTGAGGTATTTAATTTTGTTGTATTCGAATATATCGATATAAAGTTTGTCAAAGGGTTTTACAGGTGTATCTGTAATAGTTAAGGGTCTTTTCAGACTCTGTCTACATATTTTTGCTTTTGCACAAACTTCGCAACTACGTACAAATTTAGTTACGTCACGTGTTATGTTTTTCCAATAGTATCTGGATTTAATTTTTCTTAAAGTTTCATTTATTCCTTTATGAAAACTATCATCTGCTGTATGAAAACTTTTTATTAATTCCGGTATATCTCTTATCTTTGGTACTTGTATAGATCCTTTACAAATTATAAATTTTCTCTCTTTTTCGTTTTTAAATACTATACTTATTATGCGATCTAAGTATATTTTATCTATAAAGTTTATATAAATGTTTCCTTTAGGGAGTTCATTTTTATTTTTAATTAGATCGTGATATAACTGTTCTCGATTCTTTAAATTGCAATTTAGCATAAAATATTTGCGATTTGGTTTACTAACGCTTTCTAATACCGTTATTTCTGATTGTTTCAACACAGGAAAAGACGGGACGTCTTTTTCAATTAATCGAGTGCTAGCGTCATAAGCGCCGCTAGTGGATTGAATGTTGGTTTCTGAAGCTATGTACAGAATATTATCGTGTTTTCTATGTAATACATAGATTTCCGAGTATTCCACTAATTCGGGATTTACGGGTGTGTTTATGATTTCATTTGTGAGCTTTGTGATCACATTTATAGGAATTCTTGATAATGCATCTGCATTAGTATTAGATTTACCTGTTTTGTATTTAATTTGGTAATCGTATTCTGCTAATTTCAATCTCCATCTGGCTAGTCTGCTTCCAGGATCCTTAACGTTAAATAACCATTCTAGTGGTTTATGATCTGTGTAGAGAATGAATTTTCTACCATAGATATACGGTCTAAAATATTTGCATGACCATACAATTGCGAGAAGTTCACGTTCTATGGTACTGTAACGTGATTCCGCCGAATTTAAAGTTCGCGAAGCATAGAATACAGGTAAATCTTCTCCTATATTACCTTGGCTTAAGACAGCTCCTACGGAATGTTGACTAGCATCCGTGGATATAATAAAATCTTTTTCGAAGTCCGGGTATTGCAAAATAGGTGCTGTAGTTAGCAAAACTTTGCATCTTTCAAATGCTTTTATGCATTTTTCATTGAAATTAAATTCAACATTTTTCTTTAGCAAATTAGTTAGCGGTTTTATTAATTTTGCGTAATCGGGCAAAAATCTCCTATAATAACCTGACAATCCTAAAAACTGTTTAATCTCCTTTGGAGATCTTGGCTGCGGAAATTTCACAACTGCTTCTACTTTATCCGGGTTTGGTTTTATACCTTCCGGTGTAACCAAATGACCTAAATATGCAACTTCTCTTCTAAGGAATTCGCATTTGTCCGGCTGTATTTTTAGATTAGATTCCGCTAGTCGATTGAATACGTTTTCTAGCCTATCTATATGCTCTTCTAAGGTAGTAGAGTATACAATGATGTCGTCCATGTAACATAAACATTGTTCTCCTTGTAATCCGGTTAATACATTGTCCATTACACGACTGAATGTAGAAGGAGAATTGGAAAGTCCGAAGGGTAAACGTCGAAATTCCCAATGTCCGTTTTCCACCGTAAACGCAGTTTTAGGTATATGGTCCTCTTTTACTTGAATTTGATGAAAACCTGAGCATAAATCTATAGTAGAGAAGTATTTACATTTACCTAGCTGGTCTAACAAATCCGTAATATTAGGTAAGGGATATCGATCTTTAATTGTTTTTTCGTTTAGTTTACGATAATCTATCACTATTCTCCACTTTTGCGTACCTGACGCGTCTATTTTCTTTGGCACTATCCATACTGGGGATGACCATGGAGAAAATGACTTTTGAATAATTCCTTGATCTAGCATCTTGTCGATCTGGGTTTTTATTTCTTGCTTATGTATATATGGGTATCGATAACTTTTAGTGAATATAGGATTCGAGTCTGTTGTGTTAATTTCGTGCTTGATTTGATTGGTGAAAGTTAGTTTATCGCCTTCCAAGTAAAATATTTCGGGATAAGTTAGGCATAATTTAGTAATTTTTTCTCTCTCTTCTGCGTTTAAGTGTTCTAATCGCAATATTTTCCGTATTTCTTTTAGGCGATTCTCATCTATTATTATTGGATTATTTTCATAATTATTTATACTATTTATAGATCGAGTATCGTTTATTTTAGACAATTCTATAGTAGGTAATTCTACTAAAGTACAGTGTTCGTCTAAGTTGACTATTGTTGTTATAAAGTGATTATTTTTCACCTCAACAATTGCTTCAGGAATTTTTATGTCTCTTTGCGATGGCATAAAATTTTCTTTATTGACTGTACAACTTTCAATTTGTTTTGTTTTTATTTCGTCTGAGTAGGTTGAAATATTATGCAGTATTTCGTTATATCTGCTTTTTTCTATTTCACCTTCTCTAGATGGCACTCCTTGAAGACTAAGGGAGCAACTATTATTTTTTATTTTATTGATTAATTCTCTTCGAGAATAATTAGTATTTTTCGCGGGAAATTCACCGTTATTTATAACTGACGAATTCAAATTTGATTCTCGTGAATTTTCCTGCAAAAGAATTCCTTTAGGACTGCCAAGATCGACAGGGAATGAACCTTTTTTCTTATTTATTGTTTCATCTTCTGAAACATTTGTTTCCGACGAGTTTTGCTTTTTGCAGACCACAGCTGATGCTTGTGAACATCTGTTGATAGCGTTTCTCGGCGAAACTATTTCTTTTGGGTTACGAGTGACGTCTACAGAAACATCTGTTGTCATCTGCGACTCCGTGCCCTTGTTAATTACCCCGCCTTCAGCTGGCTGGTGGCAATAACCTTTCAGTGTTATCTGCGGACACAAGTACGTTCCGTCAGAAACAGCTGTTTTTATTTTTAATGCTTGAATGCATCTTGGTCTAACTTTTATGTTCTCCACTTGTTTAATAAGGGGAGTGCTTTTATTTTTGTTTGGTGTTTCGCTTCCAGTCAGTAATTTTACTGTGCTGAAATTGGTATGGAGGATTTTGTTAGGGATATCTATTAGGCAATTATATGTTTCTAAAAAATCTGTTCCAAGAATAGCATCATATTCAATGTTTAAATCGCACACGTAAAATTTGATATTATCACCTGTTTTTCCTACGTCTGAATAGAAGCTTTCTGATATAAGAATTTCTTTTCCACTAATTCCGCTTATGATAGTATTTTCGGGATTTAATGTTTTTCCTTTTGGAATCATGTGCGGTTTGCAGACTGAAATAGCTGCGCCACTGTCGATTAATAATCTATTCTTTTGTGTATCCCTAATGTGATATAAGTTTTTTCCTTCCATTATTGAGATGACATATCGTTCTCTTCGATATGTATTTCCTTCTGGTCGTTTTGGCATAGGTGAGGTTCGACCGTTTCCTCCCCGCCGTCGAAGTTTAAATTATGACTTCTTTTGATGACAGAAGGGCGGTTTTGCTGAATGACTGTTTTTGCCTGTGCGTACCGTTCGCCCGCTTCTTGTCTCGAGTGAGACGGTGTCAAATTACCACCGTTTTTAAATGCGCTCGTTGATGGCGACTGCAGATTCCCGTTATTTTTTCGGTAACACTCTGACATCAGGTGTCCCGTTTTTTTGCAAAAGGTGCAATGTTTTGTATTTGTTTTGTTTTCGCTTTTAAAATTTTTAGGTATGATTTGTGATGGTCTTTGAAAATTGTCTTTTACATTCATGTTCCTAAAGCTCTTCAAAAATTGAAGGTTCTCTTCTTCCGCTAAAATAGAAGTGGCATCTTCTATTGTTTGTGGTCTTTGTGACCTGAGTATTTGTCCGATCGGGTCGTTTAAACCGGAAAGAATGGTTTTAAGACCGATTCTTTCATGTTTATTGTTCATGGCTATTTTTGTATTTTTATCCAGAGTATCGTCTAGTGCTGTGCAGTTTCTTAATTTTGTTAAAAGGAGTTGGACTCTTTGAACGTATGAACGGGGATTTTCGGAGTGCTTCTGGAAACTGGTTGTTAGTTCCCTTAAAAGAGATTCGGCGTCTCTAGTGTCTCCAAAGTGAGACAAGAGCAAATTCCGAATATCCGTCCAGTTTGCAAGTGCTCTAGAGGATATAAATTGTTTTGCTTCTCCGATTAGCTTGCTTTTTATCAGAAAAGGAATGTGTGCCTCGTTCTCATCGTCTATATAATTTATAGCGTGATCACATGCGGATATAAAATCATGAAGTGTAGTCTGACTACCATCAAAATCGGGTATAAAATTTGCAATATCTCGTGCTGAAAATGCCATATTGAAGGCAATAAAAGAAAATACCTTTAACGAATATCAAAATACGGATTTAAATAGGGATCTGGTGAGACTGGGTATTCTGTGGAAAGGAAAGTCAAAATAATGCTTATGCTTATCACTTACTTGACAACGACTGGTATGGTCATTGACATCTTTTTCTTTTTGTAGTCGTTTCTGCAACTCAGGTAGCTCGATACCAGTGACTCTCGTTCTCAGGAAAGGTGCCGCTGAAGATCTTTATCACTTTGCAGAAAATCGTACCGACTGCGCCAATTTTAAGTTTCGCTATTCGCGATTGATAAAAAAATATAATTTTAAAAGTTTATTCAATATAAGAATGATTACAATGTTTACAAGTGAAGCAAAAGCGCAAATGAGCAGACGAGAGCGGTCTCGACTGCCTCACAGAAGCTACTCGATGAAATGTCTGGCGTGTCTACAAGATGGCCGCTTTTTATACTACGTACATAATGAGCTCCTTGTTGACGCAAGATTTGGGGAACGAGATTCCCCCTTTTAGTTTATCTTATTTTTATGACCTCTTTAACGGTTCGACTCTGGCAGCATCCACGATTACTCAATACAACGATGTCTGCAGGAATTGCTTTATCTGTTACGAAAGTGGAACGTCTGCTAATGCTCATTTTAAACAAAGATAAAGTCTACGGTTTCCTTTGAGAATAATATTAATTAATATTTGGTAAACTCTATATAGAGTGCTAATGCGAAACAAAGTTAGTATCTGCTGTTTTGCTTATTAATAATATTAATTAATATCTACTTATTTTCTAGGCGAATCTTGATTAAGTTAATTCTATTTTAGTGTCGACTGTGCGCAAAGAGTATTAACAATAATATCTTAATTTCCTAGTTAGTGCATCAGTCGCAATATTATAGATTCGCATCTTAAGTATTTCATCTTAAATATTACATGTTGAGCGGGCCGCTGAGAAGTACTTGCTATGCTGTAATATGTCGCGTCTCAGGTGGGTCCTTGTGGTCATCCATCAGGTGAGATATTGGAGAATAGGGGTTGTCCTATAGGGGTTGGTGTAGCGCGTACGTAACATATATATATATATATATATATATATATATATATATATATATATATATATATATATATATATATATATATATATATATATATATATATATATATATATATATATATATATATATATATATATATATATATATATATATATATATATATATATATATATATATACATATAGATTACCAAACATTCACTTTTATACGTTTTAAAAAAAACATAAAGTGTAGGTATATTTTTGCTTCCATCTACCATGCATAGCATAAAACTAATACAAATCTTTGATAATTTATTACTGATGAGTGATGTGGTATTTTCTGAGAAAATTCACAGGCATGCAAAGGTTCATCGTCCTACAGTTTGAAGCGATGATACTCGTATATTATAGCAAAGCGTGTGCTTGAGACGTGAAACAACTGTTCGGCCGGCACATTTGTTTATCCGAACGAGTTCGGGGAAGTCTGTCCACCATTTCCTCGGACGTGAATATTAAGCGAACAATAAAATCCGGCCGCTCTGTGCTGAAATGATCACTCCGGGCGAGAACACAAGTTATGATGGCCGGAGCGTAAATACGCGTAGAATAACGTTTTCCCGGACGCGCACTGTGGTCGAGAGGAGTTGGAAGAGCCGTAATTTTAAAATCGTTACAATCGTGCAGTTACAGAATTAACGGGTGCGGAGTAAAACTAGAATTAAACACAAAATCACTGGAAGAGTGGAGTGTCTCTCGGACTTTCAAAGAGAGGCATTAAATAATACTACGTATTAAGTCCGCGAGCCGGACATACGCATAAGTAAAAGAAGCAAATACGAATATTTAAAAGAATAACTAACGGTCTCCTCACCGGACATACGACCTTGGCTTGACCGAGAGCAAGGACTGCCGAATATGTGGCCAAGAACCTGAAGACAGCATACACATCGTTGGTCGCTGCCCAGGCCGCGCCGCAAAAAGACACAGTTTACTGGGACGAGCCTTTCTCGAACCCAGCGATCTGCCCAACTTGAAGGTCAGTGATCTACTTGGACTGATAAGAAGTACCGGGCTACTAACTGACCACTGACCTAACCACATAGTGGGTAGTTACAAAAGATCTTATAGATCTAGGTGACATCAAGGGCTGGAAACAAACCCCCCACTCCGTTTACTACCACTACAAGTCCGCGAGCCGGACATACGGACACCCTACGTCATAAGATACAAAGACAAATCGATTATGCACGAAAAGCCGGATAAAATATATCATTAAACTATCATTACTTTATTTGAAACTAGCTGACCCGTGCCCACTTCGTTGGGCGGTAAAACTTTTTACTTGTGATGAAATTATGAGTGTGGTTTGGTTAGTACTGAGTGCTATGATTTATTTCCTGACTGCCAGAAGAAGGGTTATATTTTTACTGCATATGTATGTATGTATTTGCATGTCAATTTGACTATATTACTCTATATTATCTCTTTAACCATTTATGCAGTAAAAGTGAAATTATATGCAGTAAAAGGGAAAAGTTTTTTGTTTTAAACACTTGAGACGATAAATTTACTTATTTTGATATGAATTCATAATTGTTGATAATATGACCAATAAACATGACGTAACGAGTTAAATTATTTTTTAATATAAAAAACTACTGTTTGTTACTTAACTATAAAAGTTGACATATGCTGTCTCTGACTTTTTTGTAGGCATTATCAAGCTCTACAACTTTTCTCTAGAACTTAATCATATATCTCTCATCGTTAAGGCAGCGTTCGTTAGAAACGTTTTCGTTCGACCGTTTTTTTCGACTTACTTTGGATATCCGACTACCACGAAAAATCTTTTCATTTTTCGGATTAATGTATAGCCTATGACACTCACAAATAACGTGGCTTTCTATTGGTAAAATAATTTTCAAAATCGGTTCAGTAGATCCAAAGATTACTTCCTACAACGTCATAAACTTTACCTCTTTATAATATTAGTATAGACTAATAATTATAATAATAAATAAATTTAAAAAACCATAGATCATTACATTTCTCTTGTCCTGTTAACCCTTTGGGTACCGATTTATCCGATTTATGCAGTAAAAGTGAACGAACAAAATGGTGGCCCTTTTTTTGCCAACCTGAAAATGGTCATATTATATACTTGACATTATAACGATAGCTTAGCACATCTCGCTGTGATGTGCCATCGCCAATGCCTTGCCAGACTCGTTTAATGCGCGTAAAGTAACAAGTCTAACGCGCACTAAAAGAGTTACGCGCATAGAAAAGTTCGCACTGCCACAAACTTCTGTAGAGTCTGGCGAAACTTTAATTATTATAAACATCAGTCAGATGTGTTTTCCCATGGAATTATAACATCAATTATCATGGATTCAAAACAGGCTTTCAAGAAAGGGAAAATGGAGAAATTAGTTTGTATTTTTGTCTAATTTCTAGATCCCGCCAGACGCATTCTGCGATTTCTAAAAGTAGCCAGACTTCTTCAAATAATAATCTGTGATAATATCAACTTGTAATATATTATAAGTTTTAAACGTGTAAAAATAAGGGCGACGTATCTGTAAGACACATAGATTTTGTCAGTTTCAAATTCTTCCCGTCAAACTAGCTTGGTTCCGCTGTAAATAAGCCAGATTACTTTTGTGGTCATTTAATGATCTTTTCGAGTAAATGGAAAATATTTATAACTGGAAAAAAAGAACAATGCAATGCGATCCCCACCGCATAATCCTTGCCAGACTCAGAACGTCTCGATTAGCATCAATAATAGACCAGATTTAGAAACTTTCACTTAGTGGAAAAATAAGGACTGACAATGTTCACTACCTCCCCGATTACACGGCAAGCTTGCTTTTAATGAAATGACGAGTAAGACTCTACAATTGTTGCTCCGCCAAAACATGCACATGACGAGTATCAGCCGTCAAATGTACCCAAAGGGTTAAAATAAAAGTTGCTACTTCCGGTGCACTTTTTGAAGTCCAACCTATTGATTGTATGAGCATTTTTTAAATTTTCGTTCCGATTTTGAAAACATTGTAATTTTATCTGGTATTTCATGCATAATCGATTTGTCTTTGTATCTTGTGTAATAAACTTTCAAGATCCTTTACTGCACTTTTGTCAGAAGCATCTTGGAATATGCATCTCAGGTATGGAACCCTTGTTATAATAAATATATAAATAGAATCGAGCGCATTCAAATGAAGTTCGTGAAATATCTCTGCTTCCGTCTGAAAATCCCATACAGCTCATCTAAATATTTCAATTTATGCAAGAAATTTCATATCCTGCCCTTGATTAAGCGACGTGAAACCGCGGACTTGACAATTTCAATGATTTGATTAAACGATTTGACTTGATCTGTTCTGTACGAGTATTAACCTTTTATAATGTTTAACAACCGCGACAGTCTTTGATTTCATATTATGTAGCTTCTCTCTCGCATAACCGGCGATCTAATTCGGTATCAGAATTCGGCAACAATGTATAATAATCGCTGGCAGCGTTCCCCGCGCTAACGATGTCGATAGTTCGGGCACGAATCGCGCAACACAAGCTGGACGATGTAATTTCGCGATGCCATAACCACGGCCAGATATGATTTTAATGCTGTTTCTCTTGGCAATGCCCCGCCGCTGGCTGGCTGGCCGGGGTGAACCCATGCATTCTAATGCCGATTCCAATTGGCCCTCGATGGCGTTGCGCGCTCTCGCCTTTCTAATGTCTGATGTGATTGTTGCGAGAGTGGCTATAGAACTTGAGTCCGACCGAATTTCGGTTTCGTTTTCGCCTATCAGTCATCAATATTCGCCTGTTCTTAAGAATAAAGCATTTTATTATTATTAATAATATTCGGCAAAAAGGGGTTTTCGGTGGCTTTTTGTTTTCTTCGTTTGCCGGCGACTTAGTTTGCCTGGACAGCAATGCACATGCGCCCGAATCTATAGTCGAGTGCTTGAGCATCGCTTAAGCACTGGCTGATGCTTAAGTATAGATTGTATTCACTGTATACGACAGTAGATTTTAAAAATATGTATCGCTTTTTAAACGATTGCTGTCGTATTGAACCAGCGGAGAAATCGCAGGTCGGCAATAAATGATATCCACATTTGCAGTCAAGTTATCCGACACAATTATCCGCTGAATTTCGTTAAATATTGCTAAAAAATCGCTCCTTTTGAAAAAAATGCAGAGAGGTTATGATGGAGGGGGTAATTGAACATCTATTGGTCTATTGTTTTATATTTAATAATTCATTTATCACTGACAATGCTACTTACTAAATAAAATTAATCTCCGTGTTCCTTCCAAACTCAATAAATTTAACTCTGCTCTTCATGTTCCTCATGCTGGTACCAACTATAGGCAAAATGCATTTCTGTGGCGAACAAGTGTCAATTTCAATGATTTGATTAAACGCTTTGACTTTGATCTATTCTGTACGAGTATTAACTCAGCTAGGCAGCGGCTGAACAGTGAATTCTTTAGCATTAATTGTTGAATAATTTTTGATGTATTTTTAATCGATAGCTTTAATTGAACGATCACATATGTTTCTACAACGTTACTTAAACGTGAAAACCTTTAATTGACTCTCTGTTATCCTACTCCGTCTTTTTGTTAAATTATAATTAGCTGTTGGTTTTGCTAAAAATAAATAAATAAATAAATTAGGTAAATGGCCCCTAATAGATTATTTAAACTCGAGCGGGTTGTTAAGTTGTCTTAGTGGCAAAGGCAAAGTGCAAAGCAAAATGTGGACTTTTTTGGAAAATGATTTTGCCGAGTTTTTCATTGGGACCAGAATGAACAAACATTTCGAAAGCGCTCAGATCTTTCGACTCCTTATAAACCGAAATAAAAGGACGAGCAGTCCTGGACGTGGGCGACTGGTGAGCGGAGACCATCAATTAGAAAGCTAAGTCGAGAGCGAAGCGCGCAGTTTCATCGATTTTATGCGTAATCCACTTATATGGAAACTGGCCCCGGAGCGGCCGGCCACGGCCCGGTACTTGACCCGCGACTTCGGACCTTTCGCGGATTATTCGCAACGCCACGTTTGGACATGTAACGGCACTCGCCCACGCCGCGTCCGCCTCTTCTTCTAACCCTCCCCTCCTCCCAGCCGTGAGCAACAATGTTGCAGATCGGATTCGACGAGAGAGTGACATGATAAGAGAGTGGTGTCGATCGCTCAACGAGCGAACTTATCACCCCGGGGAGTTATAACGACATCTAGCCACTCTGCGGCCCATGGTGTGAGCGTGAAAGACTTTGCGGACAATACAATCCACAGTCAAGCTACATCAATGGCCTGTAAGAGTCTAACGCCATACAGCGAGGCACTGGGAAGTCCTTACTACCGGATTTGGGCGGATTTCTCTATCCTCCAGTCTGGTCCCAGAATCGAGTTTATTACGGATCAAAGCGCTCTTTACCTGTCGACATCACACAAGATCGGATGGCCAAGAGATCGTTTTAAGGATAGGTGACATCGGGTCAACAACTTTCCGCCAACACTGAACAAAAAACAAACTTTAGTATAGGTACATTAAGTATTACCCTTCAGAGCAAAAAGGGGATCATTTCAACAAAGAGTCCCTTTTTCATTATAAATAGGATATAAACGAATTTACCGCGTGAAATCTGTAGCACCCAACGTTTCGGTGGCCGCATACCGCTGCCGCCACTGTTATGACTATTTATAATGTCAAACACGCGCGATAGTCTTCGATTTTAGAGTCCCTTTTTCGTTTCATTTTGCCAGTCGGACGTATGTAAGTCACTATCTTTATGCAAGCTCTTTAAATTTTCAGCTTGGAACACGCTGACCGCGTCCAAATCAACCTAGAAACAAAAAAATAGTGCAGTTCGGAAGTCGAATCTTTTATTGTATCGTTCATAGACCAAACCTGAGCGATGATAATGCAATGAGCCTCTTCTTGTCTGTTTTAACAAGCAATCGAAGTATTTTAGCTTTATCCAAGCTTTTCAGATTATTGTTTTCGTAACGAATTAGCTCCTCTATGCTAGCACGCCCTACAACGCTCTGTAGTACTTTTTTCATGGAATATTTTGCATTAAAAAAACGACAAAAAAGCCATGAACCCGTTTTTTTTCCTATTCCATTACCTTTCATTGTGATCGTGAATTTTGATTTGAGGCACATGAATTAAAAATTGTAACACTCACTGAACAAGAAAATATATTAAAAAGAATAAAAAACACGACTGTCGTTAAAGAAAGTGAACTATTGTATTTACATTAATTTTTATTACGGATTTTTATTAAATATTTGTAGCTTATGTGTTTATTTATATAGATACATAGTTGTATATTTTTTTACGGAATGTAATCAATCAGATCTTTCATTTGACAATAAACACTATATATTTATGTTAATTTATTGACTTTTGGACGTTTGGACATTCAGACAACTACTTACTTGAAGTAAAGACACTTAGGGTGCCCTATGACACTCGGGATGACATAACGATTCTAACAATACCACACACTTCTAAATCGATTCAAGCGTTTAGAAGTTATGGTGTAATAAAGAAACGGAAAACATACATAGATGAACCCTGAACACATTACACTCCTCTTTGTTGGGCAGTTTTTGATGCTCTCTTCAACCACATATGGATAGAAAAATATGTCTTGCTACTTTCCGAAAGGTCATCGTCACGATTCTCAACGTCCTTTGTAACGGCGGTGACATGGCGAATCCAGACCGATTCCTCTGTAAATGCGCCCCGGTTGTGCGACCATATTTACACAAGAAGGCGGCTCCGTCGCCGTAAGATACCGTTAGCGGTTAGAGTAAACAAGAGCGGGTCATGCGGCGACTCACACTAAACACACTACACGCTGCAAATGTCGCTAAAGTATTCACACGCGATTAACTCAATACAACATTTGCTCGACGGCGACAAAGATATGCAACCGCTCCATCGTTAAAGTCACTGATTCCCTAGTTACTTTAAGTCTACAATTCATATTAATGATAACATACGATTTCTACTTTCTGGCATGGTTGGCCCAAATAGCTTGTCATGTCTATTGTAGTACAAAGACACAACCCTGCAAAAGCAGATAAAACTGTTTATAAGTGCCCGATAGAACTGGTTCCAAATGGTTCCACGCAGCTTAGTTGGTTTTGGCTAATTTAGTGTACAACTCTCATCCGATAGGCTCCTCGAAAAGGGACTTTACCGGGCGGAGGGACGTCAGGGCGGCTGTGACATCTGCCTGCGGCTGTAACCTGCAGTCGAGAGCGGTTTGGGATCAGATGTGCGGATTCGGAGGACCATCTCGGACGGAACCGGGAGTTTTGCGTACCAGGCTGTATCAGCCACGTTTACACAATTCAGTGAATAGCCGGAAGTGTCAGGAGACGTTCGTTTTCTATGCAGCAAGGGAGTAGTTGTCGACCGGACGTCATATATCCTTGAAACGATCCGTTGCCTACCCGATCCCATGTGATATTGACGGGCAAAGAGTGCCACGGCCTGTGATAAGTTCCAACTGAATTACCGCTAACATTAGATAGAGGTCGCCCAAGCGACTTCGAACCTGCGACCAGACTGCTGGACGGAGAAATTCGACCAAATCTGTTAGTGATGGCGTGATGCTGCCCTCTGGCTTCACTTCCCAGTGCCTTGTTGTAAGGTGTTGGACTCTTAGGGGTATGTTGGCGCAGTTAGATGGTAGACTGTATCGTCCCCAAATCTCTGCGTTCTTCCCACGGTTGAAGGAATGATCTAAGAAGATTAAAGATCCCCAAGCTAATATCCGAACGCTTCGTGGATGCGAACAAGATACAACTTTTCAATTTTCAGATTATCAAGGCTCTACTGTGTATGTAAACTGTCGAATCCGAAGTTCGCGTCACACAATCTGCCACCGCATGCTTTACACAATCTGTTACTGATGTGTCGGTGCGTATTGCCGTGTGTTTTCTGCTCCCGACCGCTTCGAAACGATTCGCTATTATTACCGTGTTTTGTTCTCCCGACCGAGAATGACAATTATCATAATTGCTCGCGCGCGATTTCAACGACAATTTTCTTCTTCTTCGCTCGTTTTGCACGTCTCCGCGTATTACAATGGCCGCCTATTCACCGTTGGATGTAATCGCGCCGCTGTCATTATTTACGGAATTTGGAATGTCATTTTCGCGGAGTTAAATGGGGGTAGGAGCGACGATGATGACGCCGACGCTGCGGGGCGCATTCTATTGTAGCGTTATGGCAAAAGGGTCGGTTTTACGTCGTACAGTGAAATCAGGTGATAAAGCAAAGGTGGCGGTTTCTCTAAATCCGCCATAATAAAATTATTAAAAAATGCACAATTGATTGAATTTGATGTCACTTTAAATTATAGATCTTTTTTTTATTTTAATTAGTGACATCCTTAAATTGGGTGAATCAGTACGAGCAAATTCGCATTTGTTGATAAAAAAAAATTGGAAAAACCAAAATGAAAACCATTTTTAAAAAAAAATATATATTCTTTTAAAATTTGGAAAACGTATTGATAAATAAAAGTTTGACAAGTGTGAGCGCGCTGCACCATCTAGCAATAGATACAATATCGTGAATAAACTAAATTCACCATATTTTACCTACAGCTAGATGGAGCAGTGCGCTCAAATCTTTTATTACTATTTTTAATTAAAAAAATATTAATAAGTTTTTTTCATCAAAATTTGCTTATTTGCTTGTACTGATTCACCCACCTCTAGGATGTCACTATTTAAAAACTCACCCTGTAAAATCCAAAATGTATAAATTAAAGAATCTACAAAAACACGCAGAAGTACAAAGTCAATTTACTTAATTCAAATTTAAAATTACGGAACTCTTTCTTCAAACTTGGGAGATATGAGGTGGAAAATTTTGTTTGTTTGTTTATACTCATTATTGAGAAATTTCTGGGTGGGCGCGTTTGTCATACGACAATCTCTTCCATCCAACGCTACTATGAAGTGTTTGCATGTATGTGTGCGTGTAACACGTGTGTAAGTGTGTGTCTTGTTATTGGAAAAGATAATAAGTTATATTTCAAACTAAACGTCATTACTTTTATATCATCATACATTGTAACACATTTTATATTATTTATTTGTCCTACAAGCTTCCTCTTTCGACATTTTATAATAATTTCAATTACATGATGTTTAATTTCAATTTTATTATTTTACTTTCAATTCTATATTTAAATATAATTATGTCGCGAGGGTTTCTGTCGTAGAATGAAACTCGCGATCGATATTCAAATTGCAGTATGTTGTTTAATTCCAAAGTCGTGTACAAAGTGAATTGGTTACGCTTAAATCCTATCGCCTATATATACTATACTATTCGCATTACAAAGTGGCGAGTCAGGTCTTTTATCATCAGGTCATTTTAAATCGTGCTATCTCTTTCGCACTTGCACGGCCTTATGGAGCGATACTCGCAACCGCAGTGCAGGTAGTTTTACGCATACAAAAGGAATGTCGATAAGGAATGAAACGAGGGAAATAAATATTATTTCAGTACTTTTTCATTACGATAAATATTAATAAAAATATAAATATTGATAATGAATTATTAACATAAAAATATAAAAGTCTCAAATTTATATTATACATGTTATACAAAAAAAAATAAAACTAAACAAAGAAAGTCAGCAAGCTATTCGTATTCGTCTTCACTGTCACTATCGTCTTGTAGATTAATAACAAGACGGTGGATGTCAATTATATGTGCTTTGGCCAGGTCTTCGTTCTGGAGATTTTCGAATTCGATTCCGAATTCGATCGCTCGTTCCACAAACAAATGCTGCCAACTTTCTTGGCTGTTGAAAACCAATTTTCCTTATGACATCAGGGTCTTCTTTCAACTTGTGCAACCACTTATAAATGTTGAGAATGACCGCCGGCTTTGCTGGTTAACATCACCTATTAACTTGGTCAAATTGTTTTGCAAAAATCTTCCATCATGATGTAGATTCACAAATAGAGTTTGTGTAACGAATGAGTTATGCTCTTTGACATTAAGCCTTTTATAGCAGAATATTTTGCCTCCATCATGCCTAATGACGTATATAATACGTACAATAGTAATAGTAGACGGAAACTAATTTGACAAAAGTGTCGTTAAATGTCATAAAATGACGAAATCGCACTGTTACGGTTACCACAATTATTAGTCCTAATCGGTTAGCTACTTACCACCTATTACGGTATTTACTCACCGCTTTTGGCTAAATCTAGGAATTTTATCTATCTATCTAATATTAGCAGGTAAATTATTATATACATGATAAATATTTTATCGACATGGTACCATTCCTACGTTAACTGTCTTTTATTGCCCGAGTCGCCACTTTGTACTGCGGATAGTATAGTCGCCGGGCGGCGATCGCCCCTCTCCCTCTTGTCTCCGCTGTCTCCTTCATTCGGGCCGACCGCCCGATATACACACCGGCGGGGGGCATCGCTCTCCAGTCGCCCGGCGTTGGCCCCCGCGAGCTGACGTCCGCGGGCGGCGCTTGAGCTGCAATTGTGTCGTGTTTCGCACATTAGTTTTTCGCACGTTTACCGCTTTTGGACGCCACCGGCGATCCCTCCCCCGACCTACTTTGCATTAAGTAGCCACCGGAAGTAAGGCTCCCGTCCGGAAAGTCGCTGGAAGCGGTCGTGTGAGCGCGCTAGTTTTTCGTGTTTTGCGTTCGTACTGCGTCGCGGCGCCCTCAGTTGAAACCTTCCCCTTCACCACCAGTCTCCGGGCTGCCGTGGCACAAGATGAAAAGCTCTCTGCTGAGAAGTCGCTGCGATGTGGTTTTCGTTGTTTGTGGTGACGTTTTGCGTGCGAAACACGGCGGTTAGATTCGCGACGGTTTGTACTTTCTCTCTCATTTATCTCGATGTTTGCCTTTAGCTTCTCGTTGACGGCTTGATTGTGATGATTAAAATAAACGCCTCGTTGGAGGCACTTAAGACGTGTGTTGATTATTGGGCGTTCGGGGTAGATAATCCTAGTGATGGCATTGCACATCGCCATCTCCTTAATTCCGGTGTCGCCATTGCACCTCGGTGACACCACCTTCCTGCCGCTTTCGGGTGGAGTGTTCTTCCGGTCCTTTCCTGTTGTAACATTTTGAGTAGGAGGGTTCTGTGTGTATTGTTGCTCCGCGACATGACTTTCCCCGTTTTGAAGACGAAACGTCAACGTATTTAACTGCCGTGTGTGCCGTATAATTCTTCCGTACCTCGATACAGTTGTGCTATTCTCGTTTTGTTGTGTTGTTGGTTGAGAGGTTTCGTCTTCCCTAGACATGTAGCACGGCTTCAGCCTATCTAGAGAGACAGTGACTATTCTCCTGTTTTGCTCAATGTCGAACGTTTTTTCGCGTTTCTTCACCACTCTAAAGGGTCCTTTGTATGGAGCTTGTAGTGGCCGTCGTACGGTGTCATCTCTTATGAAGACGTGGGTTGCTTCCTTCAGGTCCGGGTGCACGAATATCCTCGCTGTGTTTTCCCGCTCCCTCTTCGGTCTTTGCTGCTCGAATGTTTCCCTTAATTGCTGGAGGACTTCTGGTACTGTCGTTTTTTTCCCATTTTCAAAAAATTCGCCTGGCAATCTTATGTTTGTTCCGTACAACATTTCTGCTGGACTGGCGTTGATATCCTCCTTTAAGGCTGCTCTTAGGCCCATCATGACGGTTGAAATGTCGTTTGCCCATTCTTTGGTGTTCATTCTTGCCATTAATGCCGCTTTTAAAGACCGATGCCACCTTTCCACTAGTCCGTTTGCCTGTGGGTGAAATGGTGTGGTGTGAATCTTTTTTGCACCCAGTAGTTGTGCTAGTTTCGTAAAGAGTTCCGATTCGAATTGTCTCCCTTGATCGGTCGTGATTCTTGCAGGAACGCCGAATCTTGCTATCCATCCCTCGAAAAATTTTTTTGCGATAGTCTCGGCTTGTATGTCTCGTATAGGTATCGCTTACGGCCATTTTGTACCTCTATCCAACATCGTTAGTAGGTACCTATATCCGTTGGATATTTCGAGCGGACCCACGATATCGATATGTACATGCTCTAATCGGTCGGCTTCCATGATTTTCCCTATGGGCGTACGCGTGTGTACGTGCACCTTCGCTCGTTGACACGGGATGCATGTTTTGGCATAATCTGCGCTGTCTTTATTCATGCGCGGCCAGAAAAATTTTTCAGCCGTCATCTTTCTTGTTGTTCGAACTCCCGGGTGACTAGGGTTGTGGATTATTTTTATCGCTGTTTGCCGTAGCGCCGCTGTTATGTATGGTCTTGGCCTGGTTGCCGTAGTTTCACACGAGATTTCAGTTTCTTTGTTGTTTTGTTTGAGTAATTTGAATTTGAATTTTTCATTCTGTTGTAATGCTTTCAGTTCCTCGTCCGTTTCTTGCTGTCTCGCCAGTTCGTCGTAGTCGAAAGTCTCAGGGCATCCTACTTCTTCGACCCTGGATAAGGCGTCTGCTACAACGTTCTTCCTTCCCGGGAGATATTCGATTGCCGTTGCGAATTGTGCGATGTATGATGAGTGACGAATGCGTATCGGCGTTTCTGTTGGCGTATCATTTAATTTTTTTAAAGCGTGAATGAGCGGTTTGTGGTCTGTATATACTACCAGCTCTCTCCCCTCTACCATCTTCCGGAAGTGTCGTACTGCCAGGTATATCGCCAGTAGCTCTTTGTCGTACGCCGCATATTGTTGTTGCGCGTGTGACAAGGCTTTTGAAAAAAATCCTAATGGCACCCATTTTTCTCCTTGCTTCTGTTGCAGTGCTGCGCCCGCGCATGTATTTGACGCATCCGTCATTAGTGCCAACGGTGCATGTGCGATTGGATGCGCCAATAGAACCGCTTCCTCTATGCTCTGTCTGCATTGGTTAAAGGCTTCGTTGCTCTCCTCTGTCCATTGTATTTCTGTGTGATCGTTCTTTTTTGTCCCTTTCAGGAATACGTTTAGTTTGGCTTGTCGATGTGCTGCTTCTGGAATGCTGTGCCTGTAGAAATTGACCATGCCCAGGAAGCGTCGTAGTTCCTGGACATCCTTTGGTTTCGGAAAATTTTTTATTGCCTCCACCTTGTCGGCTTTTGGTCGTATTCCTGTTGAGTTGACTGTATATCCTAGGAAGTCCAGCTCTGGCTGTGCGATCTGACATTTCTGTAGGTTTATGGTGATGCCTTGTTTGTCCAGCCTCGCCAGTATCTCTGTGATGTGTTCTTTATGGGTCGTTTCGTCCTCTGACGCTATAAGGATATCGTCAATGTAGGCGTATGCGAACGGTAGGCCCCGGAGTACCTGATCCATGAATCGTTGCATGGTTTGTGCTCCGTTGCGGAGTCCGAAGGACATCCTGGTCATTTCGAACAATCCGAACGGGGTGATAATGGCGGTCTTCTCAATATCTTCGGGCCTTACTGGTATTTGCGTGTATGCCTTCACCAGGTCCAGTGACGTGAACATCGTTTTTCCTTGTAGAGCGTGAGTGAAATCGTGTATTCTGGGAACAGTATACCGATCCGGTACTGTGATGCTGTTCAGCCGTCTGTAGTCTCCGCATGGGCGGAATTCACCGTTGCTTTTCTGCACCAGATGCAGTGGACTTGCCCATTGGCTTTTCGAAGGTCGACATACACCTGCCTCTATCATCTCATCGAAAACTTTCTTCGCTGCCGCGTATCTTTCCGGATTTAGTGGTCTCGGGCGCGCAAATACCGGTCTTCCTTCAGTTTCGATGTGGTGTACTATGTCGTGTTTAGGTTGCCTTGGTTGTGACGTGTTCGAGAGTATATTGGGGAAGCTCTCGAAGATCTTCTTGAATTCTTGGTTGGTCTCGATTGGGAATACCGCTGGTTGCGGCATGTGGTTTTTTTCGACGTATTTGTTGTCCTTCGTTTTCATTAGGAGCCTCTTTCGGTTGAGGTCCACCAGCAGGTGGTGTTGGTGTAGAAAGTCTGCTCCTAGGATGTGTTGTTTCACATCGGCGATGATGAAGGTTGCTTGCAATTGTTGGTCGAATCCGAGGTCCAGCATGATGGTTCTCTTTCCGTATGTTGCTATATTTGAGCCGTTGGCTGCCAGTAAGAGAAGCTCTTCTTTTTGTTGTTCGTCGCATCTTCGCTTGGGTATGACGCTGACGTTGGCTCCTGTGTCGATCAGGAACCGTTGTTGCGTTCTTCTGTCGTGGACGTATAGGCGGTTATTTGTTTCGGCGCCAAGCTGGGCTATTCTTGGCGCCTCTTGTAGTTTTTCTGGTTCTGCGGTGTCTGTTCGAAGTCGCACGGTTTCTGGCATTTTCGTGCTGTGTTTCCGAAACGCTTATGGAAGTAGCAGGTACTTTGTTCCTCAAGTCTTCTGGTGCTGCGCGTGTTGGAGGTATCTTCTTCTGCTCTTCTCGCTTGTAGCCGTTCGATCTGTTTTGCCAGTTCCTCTAGCTTCCTTTCAATCGCTGTCATGTTGGTTGTTGTTGCTTCGATTTTGTTGATGTCGCCTCTCTCGTTTGCTGTGACTTCCATCATTCGATCTGCAAGGTTCGCCATTTTGTCCAGTTCTTTTTCCTCTGATGTTGCTAGTACCGCCCGTATCGTTGCGGGTAGGTGCCCGAGCCACAATGTTTTTAGTGTACCGTCGGGTAATTTTCCCATGTTTAGCGTTCTCATCCTTCGTATTAGTTGCGAAGGTTTGTCGCTTCCCATTTCTGTTTGGTAGAGGAGTTTCTGCAGTCGTTGCGTCTCTGATTCCTCGTAGGTTGTGATTAGCCGTTCCTTCAATGCCTCGAATTTTTCTTGCTTGGGCGGTTGCAGCACCAGGTCGCTTACTTCCTGTAATGCTGTTCGATCCAGTTGTGCGATTACGTATGAGAATCGGTCTTGATCGCTGCATTTCTGTGGTGCCAGGATCTGCTCGGCGAGCGCGAACCAGAGGCGCGGTGCGTGGTGCCAGAATGCAGGTATTCGCGAAGCGATGCTCAGTGGCGCGATGTCAGGGTTTGGCTGCGTTGACTCCGTTGTGTCGTGGAATGGTTCCATTTTGATTTTCTTGTGTCTGACTCGTTGGAGAAGACGACCAAGTTCGCTGGTTGTTGGTGGTCCGTGCCGTTGTCCGTTTAGCGATTTGTCCGTTTTCTTGCCGTGGTTGTGAGTTCTTCTGCGGGGTCACCAGTGTCGCGAGGGTTTCTGTCGTAGAATGAAACTCGCGATGGATATTCAAATTGCAGTATGTTGTTTAATTCCAAAGTCGTGTACAAAGTGAATTGGTTACGCTTAAATCCTATCGCCTATATATACTAGTCGCCGGGCGGCGATCGCCCCTCTCCCTCTTGTCTCCGCTGTCTCCTTCATTCGGGCCGACCGCCCGATATACACACCGGCGGGGGGCATCGCTCTCCAGTCGCCCGGCGTTGGCCCCCCGCGAGCTGACGTCCGCGGGCGGCGCTTGAGCTGCAATTGTGTCGTGTTTCGCACATTAGTTTTTCGCACGTTTACCGGTTTTGGACGCCACCGGCGATCCCTCCCCCGACCTACTTTGCATTAAGTAGCCACCGGAAGTAAGGCTCCTGTCCGGAAAGTCGCTGGAAGCGGTCGTGTGAGCGCGCTAGTTTTTCGTGTTTTGCGTTCGTACTGCGTCGCGGCGCCCTCAGTTGAAACCTTCCCCTTCACCACCAGTCTCCGGGCTGCCGTGGCACAAGATGAAAAGCTCTCTGCTGAGAAGTCGCTGCGATGTGGTTTTCGTTGTTTGTGGTGACGTTTTGCGTGCGAAACACGGCGGTTAGATTCGCGACGGTTTGTACTTTCTCTCTCATTTATCTCGATGTTTGCCTTTAGCTTCTCGTTGACGGCTTGATTGTGATGATTAAAATAAACGCCTCGTTGGAGGCACTTAAGACTTGTGTTGATTATTGGGCGTTCGGGGTAGATAATCCTAGTGATGGCATTGCACATCGCCATCCCCTTAATTCCGGTGTCGCCATTGCACCTCGGTGACACCACCTTCCTGCCGCTTTCGGGTGGAGTGTTCTTCCGGTCCTTTCCTGTTGTAACATTTTGAGTAGGAGGGTTCTGTGTGTATTGTTGCTCCGCGACAATTATGTTTAATTCTGTTTCAACTACCTATTATATTCTTCATTGGATTCTTCCTTTTTTATTTTGAATCTATACCCGCGCTCATATAAAAACAATCATCACCATAAATAGAGTCTATCTTAGTACGAGCTACGGCCTAGAAAGGCAGATTCTGCAAAACAAGCAATTTAAAAATAAAAATGTAAAAAAATGTATATTATTATTATTATGGTGTCAAAATTATATTGGTAAAATGAACGTTTTCTTTTGAACCTAGTTTAATTCAGAAAGTTTGTTTGGAAGTCATTTATTTTATAATCATTTGTATTGGTAATCTCTTTAGAACAGGCTTTGCCTAGTTGGGAGCGACACAAACTATGTTTAAGTACTAACGGTGTAATATTTTGTGATGTAATAAAAAATATATAATAAAATAGACCTAATTGACGTTATACAGAAGCGTTATACAGTGACGTTATACATATAAATTCCCTACCAAAAAGTCCGTCATTTGGTGCGATATTATGAATAGTACAAAGATAGGCAGATATATTTTATTTATTTTATTTTTTATTAGCTAAATGTATACAGCATATTCATTATATAAAAAAAAAATATAAATATAGCCATTAATACATTTCAAATTAGCAAATAATATAAAGCACCTATTTAAAAGATAGTAATTTTATAACCTTTTTTTTAAGAAAAAAGGAAAAAATGAAAAAGAAGCACTTATAAATTTAAATGTACAAGTACAATTTTTAATTATCATATTATATGTATGTACTTATTTATAATAATTTTTATTTATATATACTTTTAATATAAATTCATGTAAAGTTTATGCGATTATCGTATGTATGTATTATATTAGATGTAAGAATATTTATTTATTAATATTTGAACAAAAATACCTTCCGTTTAATTTGGTATCTTCAAAATTTTTAAATTTTAGAATAAAGTAACTACCCCCCATCCTTGTAATTATTAATTGTAAATACCATTGCAATATAAAGTTTTAAAAAAATATTAAAATAAAATGAAAACCTAAGAGCGGGTATATCATGCTCTTTCGGCAGGCAACATACGATTTCTGTTGGTACCACCTCGATACAGGTTATTCCTAGTGAGGTGGTAAACTGCAAACTATTATTTCTGAATCTCTTTCCGAGTTAGGTAAATTAAAAAAACTGTTTAATTAATTATGAAATATTAGGCTAAGAGAATGTTTTTATAATTAAATGTTTTTTTATGGACTTAAATAAATAAATAAATAAATAAAAACCATAGGGGAATGGAAATAGAAGGGAGGGATTGTTATAACACTATGTGTAATATACGTTCATAAATGGCCATACATACGTATACTATTGACATATATATACATATAGACATATATACACACATAAATACATTGTATATAATAAAGTAATAAGTAGTGCGTATTTTATAAATATTTAAATTAATTATCGTTCCTGAGATTTTCTTTAAGAATTAGAATTATAAATAACGTAATAATTGCATGGTCTATATAGCCTTGCGGAGTTTTCTGAATTAAAATAGACTTTGAAATTTGAATGTTCAGTTTTTCTAAATGAGAACCAGACTATATTTTATAATTTAATGAAAGCAGGACACGTCTCATCGGCATCGTTGATAGTAGATGGGTCGTGCCCCTAACCCACGTTAAGCAATAGCACGTTGGCCGGCAGCGGTCGTGCTCAATTCTGGGGGATCGTTATGGAAGGCGATAACATCAGCCGTCGACCGCTACATATTAGAGAAATATCCTCAGCGGAGTTCTGTGCGTAGGTACACAGATTAAGAGTGAAGTATACGCGAGTCATCAGAAGCATCACTTGAAAACAGTCTTATGAAAACGGACGTCGAATTTCAGCTTTATTTTATTTTATTTTATTCCAACAAAAGAGAAAAACAGCGCTCGGGTCTTAAGTTAATAAATACTAATAACAATATTACGGCCAAAATAGTCTCCTGATAATATACAGTTTATGTGCGTGATGTTGTGTAATAATATTTATATATTATGTTATATAATCATGTTCTCTCGATTTGTGAGTGTGTATGATAGAGTAGGATGAGTGTGTTTATATGTGTGTTTAATGGGTGTGTGTAAGAACATCTACGTGTATGTTTCATAGTTGTGTATATATGAGAGTGTGTGATTCTGCACAGGTATGTATCTGTTCAAGCTTATATGGTCTGGTCTATTACCGCTCTGATAAACTCGTTTTTGCTCATTGAGAATATGTCTAGTTCCTGAAACGATTCATCGTAGGCTTCCATAATTCGATGCAGAGTTGAATTCCTTGCTTGATTTGTATGGAGTCTGGGTACATTAAATACCCTTGGGTGACGAGTTCGGCGCGATGGGACATTTATTTTATTTATTTATTTAAGAATTAATTACCATGAAACATTGATTAGCTTATAAAAATAACAGGAACCGAATGGCAAAACCTTAACCTTTTGCTTATCTATTTGTTTCTGTCACCCAACTGGGACTAGCCCGTTCTAGGGTGGACAGGACTCCAATATTACAATCAAGTTTGCTTGATTGCTTGGTTGCTTACAAATATACAAGTTTTAGTAAAAAGCTAATGACACTAAATTGAAGTCTTCAGAATAAAATAAAAAAATAATAATAAAAAAAAAATATTAAAAGATAATATAATAAATAAAATGCAATTCCATTATTTAATCGGCAACAAATATCATATAAAATTCGATTAAATAAAATAAATAAAGTTATATGTGAGAAAAGGAAGAAACGGTCATTAATATTTATTAATATAAAATTACCTAGTCATTTAAGGCTATTCTGCTTAGAATTTGTGGGCTGTCGATTTGTGGGCTTTACAGAATAGAATAGAATAGAATTGTTTGTTTTGTAATCATAGAATACAAAAAAAATTGGTTGTGTCGCCTCCGGCGGCGCTGTTCGTTTCTCAGCTAAGAGCGGGATTAGGCCAAGCGCCAACAGATGGCGTGAATATTTAATGAAATATATCGCGGAATTTCAATATTCTTCATGTAGCTTGTATATGAGATATGTTACATATATAAAACCAAAATTTCACAAAGTGACAAACAAGGCCTCTGTGTACCAAATTTCCAGTCTGCAAGTTTCATATTTCGAGATTGAAAAATGACTAGTGCGCTCCCTGGTGGACCGATTTTAACCACAAACCTTTTTAACTCTTGTCGTGATCAATTTCAGCTCAATCGCGGAAGAATAGACACGCAGACAGACAAACAGACAAACAGACAAACTAGAATCAGGAAATGGTCTTAGGAGGGCTCAAAAGCGCGGTCTTAATACTTTCCTTCCTCGTCGGTTAGTGGGCCGGGAAAGTAAACTTCATGTACGTTTTTGATGATTTCTTATAAACAGAGATATGAAAAAAAACAAATTACAAATGCAATAGTTTACTTTCTGTGTCGTGGTTTTAACACGCTTTTATTAGGTCGACCAGTATGTAACTATGTAATGGAATCTAAGGTAACTAATTTAACCATATTCCAAAAATCGTAGCGTCATAAAAATTGGCAGCTGTATGTAGTTCTAATGACAATACAATAATATGGTACTGTCGAACTGATCTGATGATGGAGTCGGAAGATATGAAATGGAAATTCATGATGGTACATCGTATCATAGCTGTGTTTGGACTTGTTAGAAAAGTCTTGGAATGAACTTTGACCACGATTAGGTTTCAAGGTCTGATGATGAAGCCGGAAGATAGGCACTGGCATTCCATGATGGAATATCGTATCATAGCCGTGTGTATGTGAATATCGTAGCATAGCCCAAAAGCGTGTTTTTAGTGTTTTTTATTCTTTGAGTATATTTACTTGTGATATTTTTCGATATAACTGTATGTTTAATTTTATTTTATAATACCTGTTTTATTCTTTAACTCATTACTTCTGTTGTTTTGATTGTATATGTGCGCGCATATGAACAAATCGTCGCCATACATGGAGTCTATCTCAGCGCGAGCTACGGCCTAGTTAATCAGACTATGCAATGAAAACACTGTAAATGTATTTTTTTAAATGAAAAATTATTATTATTATTATTTGGGTACAACGGACCCACGTCACTAAATACGTATTATTTACTCCACCGGTTAGGGGTTAACTCAAACCGCGCTTGGCTTGCACCACTCCCTCGGTCGCACGTCCCACGCGCGAAGTTAGCTACGCTTATGTCAATTTACTTTGGTCATGCCCGCGATGCGTAATTGAGATACGCGCGACCGAATAAAACAGAACTAGAAGGGAATGTCAACAGGACGGCGTAATAGTAATCAATAGTGACCATCTCTGTCGTTACGCGAAACGTTCACGTAACAAGAGCAGGACAAAGGAGGCAACAAAGACTCCGTAACGAGCAGGAGACTATGTAAAAGCAAAGAGATTCGCATTACATATATAACTCTTACTGAACTGATGTTTTCCCGTCTGGAATAAGAGTTTGGCCCCAGCGATCACGTATTCCCGAGAGAAGATGCAGTCCAGAAACCACTCTTACCGCCGTATTAAGAATCTTCGAAGAGTTAAAAAGCCGCTGAAAGGTTGTAAGCTAACGGATTCAGACGAAGAACTAAAATTAAATAATTGTTAAAGGAAATCTAAAAATATCCAATGTCAAGTTTATCTAGACGCACTGGATGTAACTGGTATGTTTCAACTGACACTTTAACTATGCAGTGTCATTACCGAAATGTCGTGTCACCAAGCAAACCGTGTAATAATCCTTCTATTACCAGTCCTTCCAGTGACGTTCGCCTGGATTGAACCAACCAAACAACTGAGATGATCATCTTGAAATACTTTCAATAAAATAAACTAAATGACTACATTGATGGCGCTCGATCGATTGACATCACCATCTAAATCGACGACCGCCTATTAACGCGTCACAAAACTACAGTCATACATAGAAGTTGTAATATTTTTGTTTTGATGAGTAAGCTGATTGCCATCCGTCAGTTTGCAACAATTAAAATACAGCCCAAGTGCATTGTATACATATGTATAAGACCGATTGTATTGAGCGTCTATGTGAGTTTCTGTTGTTATGGGCAAGCTAACTGCCAGCCGCAAGCTTATTACTCATGGAATAGAGCTGTGTCCATTGTATAAAAGACCGATTATATGGAGGGCTAAGAACGATTAGTGTGCCATTTGTGACAACCCTTCCTCTCCCCCCGCGCTCCAAACCCTTAAACCCCCTTCCCCCGCAACTCCCCCATCCCCCCCACCCTCCCCGCCACCCGATAGTGATTGTGACAAGTGACTATTATAGCAAAAATAGCATATTTTAGTATTGCCGTGTTATTAAAATAGTATTGTTCCAAAAGTCATGTAGTATTTTCTTAAATACGGCGGTATTTACAAAAATAGGTCGCTTCTATACGAGATATTCCAATCGAAATCTAGTTAGGAAAGGCACAAAATATGTTAAATTTAAATACCTAGGTACTATGATTTTTTTTGGTCTTGAAATAAATAAATAATAAATTGGCAAAGGCCCTTAAAACGTATAAAAAATAGAACAACCTTTTGCAAGGTCGGATGTATAAATTAGCTGGGATATTAGAGGATTTAATCATACTAAAACTAATTTTCGGAAGTGGCCGTTAATAATATCAGTTATAGAATGGAATGGTGCAGTGGAATCCGCGCTCCCAGCGATTTTAATTTTGAAGAAGTCTTTTTCCAATTCGGTTTTCTTGTTTACGATTACGCGATGTTTTCGACGGATGATGTGCGATTATTATTCGGACAAGACCGGAGAAAAACAACCACAAAAAAACCGGTACTTTAAAATTAAATCGCAGCCTCGCATCGACTTACCCCGTCGACCTTCCGAGCAACATTATCTTATCGGTTATAGTCGGGGAGCTAGTGATATTTTTCGGTATTGTTTTTTTCAGTCATCTAAGCGTCGATAGGATTATTCAGTGACTAATTCTAAGTAGCGGACAAGTATTTTTGCGGTAGGTTGAGATGGAAAATCCTTTTGAGAATACAAATATGCTGCACTTTTTTTTAGCACTAATGAAACTCGTTTTCCTGCCAAGTGGAATGCAACATTGATTAGAAAAAATAATCTTGCTGATCTAAAGGTACGGCAAACGTGTCTGGCGCCTGAAAATCCGAACAAAATGGTGGCCTTTTTTTGCCAATCTAAAAATTGGTCATATTATTCTTGGTATTCTTAATTGGTATTCTTAACATTATAACGATAGCTTAGGATATAATTTTTCTGTGATGTGCGATCGCCAATGCCTTGCCAGACTCATTTAATGCGCGTAAAGAGGCGCACATTAAACGAGTCTGACGCGCAACTACTGACAACGATTTATGCGCATACATAAAACAGTGCGCACTGCCACAAACTTCAGTAGGGTTTGGCGAGGCTTTAGTAATTATGGACATCATCCAGAAGTATTTCCATGGAATTATAGGATCAATTATCGTGAACAAAAGTTTCAAGACAGGAAAAATGAGAGCAATGAGTTTGTTATTTTTGTCGAATTAACACGCTTTTATTAGGTCGACCTGTATGTAACTATGTAATGGAATCTACGGTAACTAATTTTCCAAGGATCGTAGCGTCATGAAAATTGGCAGCTGTATGTAGTTCTGATGACAATACAAAAATATGGTACTGTCGAACTGATCTGATGATGGAGTCGGAAGATATGAACTGGAACTTCATGATGGAACATCGTATCATAGCTGTGTTTGGACTTGTTAGAAAAGTCTTGGAATGAACTTTGACCACGATTAGGTTTCTAGGTCTGAAGATGAAGCCGGAAGATAGGCACTGGCATTCCATGGTGGAATATCGTATCATAGCCGTGTTATGTGAATATCGTATCATAGCCTAAAAGCGTGTTTTTAGTTTTTTTTTTTCAACTATTAATTTATTTTTAGATTCCGTTAGACGCATTCCGCGACTTCTTAAAGTAGCCAGACTTCTTTCAAATGATAATCTGTGATAATATCAATTTGTATTATAAGTTTTAGGCGTATAAAAATAAGGGTAATGTATCCTCACATCGGTTTTTTTTCAGATTTTATAATTGTTGAAATATTCCCGCCAGACTTGCTTCGTTCAACTGTAAATAAGTCAGATTGATTTTTTGTGGTTATAATGATCGACTCTAGTCTAAATGGTTGACTACAAAATATCGCTATAGCGATAAGTCCGCTATTTGTGCATAAATCGTTTCTTTTTTATAAAACTAGTGTAATATTTATTACGTATTGTGTTTTATGGCACAATAAAGTTATTCTAGTAAATGGAAAGACTTATTACTAGGGAAATATATAAAATCGATTATTCCTCCGCTCACCCATTCATTGCATAATCAGACCAAATTTAATTACTCTCACAAACTGAGAAAATATGTCCTAAAAATATTCACTACCTCCCCGACTATTAGCGTAGCAACAATTTTTTGCCGATTTTATTTGTACACAAACAACTTTGTTATCGTGTTTAATCGCGCGATAAAGCGACGGACGGACGAGGCCACGTCACTATTATCAATGCCAAGGACTCACTAATTCGCGAGGTGTATCCGATAGTTGATATGTTTGTAGCGGTTCCGCGATAATGAAATTACAAATTCGATTTGTGTCCTCAAGGCGCACAGTAGTACCGCTTAAAAACTACAGTTGTTTGTGTCAGCTCAGACGTCGAAGTCTACACAAAAAATAACTAATTCTTCTTTTTCTTCAGGCGCCTACTATAGGGTTCTACAATAAGGGCGGTTCGATGTTGACAGTCGTGGCGGCCAGGTTTCTTGTGTCAAATCTGTTATTTATTATTCAGTCACTGATGCCTAATCACCATGGCAAGTTACACGATTGAGCAGCACGTTAAAACTTCATTATCGAAATTAGTGTTCTTTAGTGGATGGTTATCTGTCGCGGAGGTGACGTGAATTGGCAACCAAGATCGTGCGATTTGACCCCGCTAGACTTTTTTTTGTGCGGTTTTCTGAAGTCGCAGGTCTATGCCAATAAGCCGCAATCGACCCATGCTCTCAAAGTCAACATAACCCAGGCCATCGCTCAAATTCAGGCCATCGCTCATACTGTAGCTCGCGATGGCTCTCCTGTGGCAATGTTCTATCTCGTACGTTTGAACTGCGACAAGAAATTCACACTTTCCTGGAAGAAGATGATCATGTGAACGCCAACAATTTCGCGGATGAAGACTTTCTGCTGAAACTGGCATACTTATGCGACATATTCGAAAAACTAAATGTCTTAAATCTGTCTCTACAGGGCCACAATATGCACATAATTAAGCTTGTAGAGAAGATTTCATCATTCAGGAAAAAACTACAACTGTGGAAGAGAAAAATGAGTGATGATGGAGGCAAAGATTGCTTTCCAATATTACAACAGCACATGGCCCATAGTGGAGCTAAGGTTTCACATAACTTGCAGACCCTTTTCACAGGGCACCTATCACAGTTAACTGACTGGTTTGCAAAGTACTTCGCAGAAGACCAAGTGGAGAAGTTTGCGTGGATCCAAGATCCATTCCGTGCTCAAACTCCACAAGATTTTACTACGCAAGAAAAAGAAAATCTAATTGACCTCTCGAGCGACGACAGCCTAAAAACAAAATACGCTTGTTCAGATTTGACGGAGTTTTGGTTATCAGTCGAAAATGAGTATCCGATTCTAAGTGCAAAAGCTGTAAGGGTCCTCATTCCCTTTGCGACTTCATATCTGTGCGAAGCTGAATTTTCAGCGGTTGCTGTTATAAAGAGCAAATCTCGCTCGAAAATAAATATAGAAACAGAAATGAGAGTAGCTGTATCAAGCCTTATTCCCCGATTCCAAAAATTGTGCAATGAGCAGCAGGCTCACGCGTCGCACTAAACACACACACCTCAAGAGTATGTGGAAGGTTTTTGTAATTATATTTGCATTTTCTTTGTATTTTCACGTATGTTTGTTTACCTACCAATAAATGTACTTGTTCATTTTAAATACGAGTTGTATTAGATTCTTACTTGGTTTCTTCTTCATAGACATACAAGTATGAAATATAGCTATTACAGATAGATATTATATGACTAGGGTGCCGTGAGACAATTAAAATTTTCTAAGTGTGCCACGGCTTGGAAAAGTTTGGGAACCCCTGCCGTATGATAATTTGTGAAATTATCCAATATTTATTGGATTATTTAGTACTAATATCCACATGAAAATTTTACGAAATTATGTAAGAATTTCGATTGAAACTATTGGAAAATGTTGTACTCTATATAACCTAGAATAGACTCTTATACCCAGTGGCGGCGCTAGACCACACTTGGACGTCGGCGAAATTAGGTTCGCGAGGCCTTTTTTATTTCCCAGTCAAAAAGAAAACGTTAGATTACATGAGCCGAATTATAGTCAAACTAATGTATGAATAAACGGGATTTATTGCTAATCAAATGATGTTAAAAATTACACGAATAGAAATTAAAATAGACGAACTTTTCGGCTTTTGGCCTCATTGAACTTTTTAAGGATTATGCCATAGCTAATACAAGTCGCTATTTCAGCTTCAATTGATAGAATTGATAACGCAGATAGTCTCTCTTGGGTCATCGTCCGGAGAATTCTGGATAATACCCCTAAAGTACTACTCACTCACTTCCCGCACGCAAGTGTATGAAAATAAATAAGAATAAATAAATAAATTTTAAATAATTTGTAAAACTTTTGCGAGGTCCCCTCAGGTGCGAGGCCGTCGGCGGTCGCCGACGTCGCCGACGCCTAGCGCCGCCACTGCTTATACCTTAATAGGTATTTATTTAAATACTATACTTGTTATTTTTATTAGTTTTGACATAACCAAGTGTAGGAATTCCTACCAACTGGTTTGAAATTAAAAAAAAAATAGATAGTAAAAAATATTACAACAACGAATAGTCAGTTATATAAGTCAAATTAGAAATATTACAAATATAAAATTACAAACAATAAAAATTACGCAATAGAAATAGTCAAGACAAGTTTTAATATAATAATTCATATACGATTATCAACATTAAGTAATGTAAATAGTCAATAGTTAAAAAATAATGTTGTAATAAAAATAATCATAATCGTCCTTCATAGAATAAATTGCGTTCGTAATAAGAATATCCTGGACCTTTTTCTTAAATTGAAAGTCTCCAAGACCACTGACGAAATTATGTAAGAATTTCGATTGAAACTATTGGAAAATGTTGTACTCTATATAACCTAGAATAGACTCTTATACCTTAATAGGTATTTATTTAAATACTATACTTGTTATTTTTATTAGTTTTGACATAACCAAGTGTAGGAATTCCTACCAACTGGTTTGAAATTAAAAAAAAAATAGATAGTAAAAAATATTACAACAACGAATAGTCAGTTATATAAGTCAAATTAGAAATATTACAAATATAAAATTACAAACAATAAAAATTACGCAATAGAAATAGTCAAGACAAGTTTTAATATAATAATTCATATACGATTATCAACATTAAGTAATGTAAATAGTCAATAGTTAAAAAATAATGTTGTAATAAAAATAATCATAATCGTCCTTCATAGAATAAATTGCGTTCGTAATAAGAATATCCTGGACCTTTTTCTTAAATTGAAAGTCTCCAAGACCACTGACGCACAATGGAACCTAATTGTAAAAAAGGTTGGACTTACGTATTTGTAAGGTTAGTAAGGTGAGTCGCACTCTCCGAAGGTTGTCGAACAATCTGGCTGTTTGCATCTTACAGATTGCTGCTCGGAACAAGGATCGTGTAATCTTCTAATACCACTTATGTAAATTGGCAAACCAGGACATGCGCCTTCGTCCTTAGGCCATCTATCTACGTTGGATATTACCTTGAATTACACTGGGACACACCGAAATGATCGGAAATCTACTACTTCAAAAAAAAAAACCATAAATTATACACTGGTTGATAAACGACGTATTAATTCCATGGTGCTAAAGGCTTACAAAATGCTACGTATTGTTTTAAGTGCTTGTAAGCATTTCTCCAGCATAGCTCTACCAAAAATACTCTACTACGCTTATATTCGTAGCGTGCTCGAATATGCTTCTTGTAAATATATGGTGACCACAATACGATACCTACATGGCTTTTCCCTTGCGATGCAGCCTTCGAGACCAGGATCTGCTAGCCTTCTCCTTGCTGTCCTGGCTCTAACTGATCTTCCAAATGTATCAACCAAAGCAGCAGCAATATCTAGCTAACCTACCTAGACATAAGGCTGTTTGACTGTTATATCTACCTAGACAATTTGACTGTTATATACCTACTAAACATAAGGTACGTACATAAGTATCGAGATGATCTAAATAACTCATCCAAGAGCGGGGCATCCGACAATAGGGCATGTAAAAGAAATGTAAATATAAATGCAAAAAAGAGAATAAATTCTTAGCCGCTGTTACATTTTTCAAAAGTCTACTTACACTGCACGCTGGCCATCCAAAAACTATACACTAATCGCACTAACCTGAAAAAAGGAAAAAGATAACATTAGTTTTTTCAATCATTTATTTCAATTTCAATCGTTATGTTTATTTTCTACATCATGGAGTACTATTCCAAAACCACTATAAAAGCCATCAACGTCGTTTACTGAAAATCTTGGAACTAAAACCTCAACGTCAGCTCTGATTACTCGGAGCAACTCAATCGGTACAATTTGGTCTCTCTAAAAAATACTCGCCTCCAATAATGTAATGTAAGGTAATATAAAGAACTAATGCAATGCAAAATAATGTAAGGACTCCGTTCATATAGAAGATAAGAGTGAATCTAAGTTTATCTTAAGTTTAGAGAATTTTTAGAATCAATAGCAGCAAATAGAGTTGTCAACTACAACGGGTGAACCCGTCACCTCAGGAAGTTTTATAGATTAGTCGTTCAATCTCCCGTGAAGTGAGCGCAGAAGACTTGGACAAAACAGTCCACCGTCAAGTTCCGCCACATGCCAGTAAGAGGCCAACCCAGCGGACTTACACTCACGCCCTTACTTCCAATTGCGACCAGATTACTCCGGTCTCTCGATTGGTTACGAGTTCAAGGTCGCTTGCGAGGTTCTCTCCCTTACGAAGCGGTGAAAAGGTGTATAACGATTCTATCGCGGACCACGACAACCTTTGCCCGGCTGTTCAACCAGGATCGGGTAGCCGATGGTCGTTTCAAGAGCAGTCGCCGTAAGATCCACAACCACCCCCGCTCTATAGGAAACAGTACTGCTTCCAGACTCCCCCGACTGTTAGTCAGAGTCGAAGGAACTCGGAACCAATCGAGAGACCGGAGAAATCTGGTCAAAATTGGTAGTTAGGGCGCGAGTGCCGCCCGCCAGGTAACATACCTGGCTACTCGCGGTAAGGCGTTGGTCTCTAACGGGTTGTGGCGTAGCTAGACGTCGGATTGTTATGTCAAAAGTCTTCTACGCTCACTGCACGGTCGATAGAACGATGAATCGTTAAAACGTCCTGCGGTGACGGGTTCGCCCGTTGTGGTTGACATCTCAATATGTTAGTCAGAGTGCGCAATCGATTGGCAATGCTGCACGGAGCGCAGACCGTCTAGGAGGCCAGAAGATTGACTCCTAGGGTAAACTAACCATAAGGCCAGAGTCCTACCCAGGCTCGCACTTCATGCGTGGAGGCCGTCGGATGGGTGTTGACCCGTGAGTGTGACCAACCCTGAACAGAATGGGTCTACGTGGCCAACTCAGCAAGGGCCCCTTAGCTCCCAAAAATCAAATAGCAGCAGTGTACGTTAAATGCAACGTCACGATCTTGAACTTGACACCAAAGAAACTTGGCTCTTCGTCCGCGCGATATATAAATATTTAACGCCGGCGATTCTTTTTATGACACATAAAGACGCCCGTTAAAAACGAATAAAAATACAGGCAAGGATTGTTTCCATATTTTACGATTATTGTAAAACTGCGAGCCAACATAACGTCGGTGTCATGCCAAGCCAACCAACACGTCTTGAGATAATCGCGTTCGAAAATTCTGAACATCTACAAAAATTCGTTCAGATTCCAACGACGGCGAAATGAATAATTTAATGCAAATGAACTAAGGTCATTCGGGTACTGAGAGAAGCTTCACTGGCTGTCGACCCGGAAGAAAATAGACATAAGAAAATAGACATAAATAGACCTAGGGTTGGTTGTAAGAGATTGTCATATGACAATAAACCCGCCCATTGTGACATTTTCTCAATAAAGAGTATAAACAAACAAACATAAGCGTTCTGTGTAAGCTACTTTACCCGATTACCTCACTGGCAGATTTATTTTAAGGAGCTAATGGGCCCTTGCTGAGTTGGCCACGAAGACCCATTCTGTTCAGGGTTGGTCACACTCACGGGTCAACACCCATCCGGTGGCCTCCACCATAAAGTGCGAGCCCGGGCAGACTCTGGCCTTAAGGCTAGTTTCCCCTAGGAATCAACCTTCCGGCGCTCCTGGACGGTCTGCGCACCGTGCGGTGTAAGCCAATCGATTGTGCACTCTGACTAACATCTTGCGGTGTCAACTACAACGGGCGAGCCCGTCACCACAGGACGTTTTAACGATTAGTCGTTCTGTCGCCCTGCAGTGAACGTAGAAGACTTTGGACAGTACATTCTACGTTCAGCTACGTCACAACCCGTGAGAGTCCAACGCCTTACCGCGAGTGAGCCAGGAATAAACCCGGCGGGCTCGAGATACTCGCGCCCTCACTACCAATTGTGACCAGATTTCTCCGGTCTCTCGATTGGTTCCGAGTTCGAGGTCGCTTGCGCGGTCCTCTCCCTTACGAAGCGGTGAAACGGAGTGCACCGAATCTGTCGCGGACCAAGGCGTCCTTTGCCCGACTCTGAACCGGGATCGGATGGCCAATGGTCATTTCAAGAGCAGTCGCCGTAAGGTAGACAACTGCCCCCGCTCTATAGGAAACAATACAGTTCCCAGACACCCCCGATTGTTAGTCGGAGAGCACAATCGATTGGCTTGCGCCGCTCGGTGCGCAGACCGTCCAGGAGCGCCAGAGGATTGTTCCCAGGGGAGACTGGTTGACCCAGTGTCCTACCCAGGCTCGCACCCCATGCGTGGAGGCCATCGGATGGGTGTTGACCCGTGAGTGTGACCGACCCTGAAACAGAATGGGTCTTCGTGGCCAACTCAGCAAGGGCCCATTAGCTCCCTGACTAACAGTCGGGGGAGTCTGGAAACAGCACTGTTACCTATAGAGCGGGGGTGGTTGCGTACCTGCCGCGACAGCTCTTGAAACGACCATCGGCTACCCGATCCTGGGTGAACAGCCGGGCAAAGGATGCCGTGGTCCGCGATAGATTCGGTATACACTGTTTCAACGCTTCGTAAGGGAGAGGACCGCGCAAGCGATCAATCGAGAGACCGGAGTAATCTGGTCGCAATTGGAAGCGAGGGCGTGAGTGTAACATACCTGGTTATATCGCGATATAGGCGTTGGCCTCTTACGGGCATGTGGCGGAGCTTGACGGTGGACTGTTTTGTCCAAGTCTTCTGCGCTCACTTCACGGGAGATAGAACAACTAATCGTTAAAACTTCCTGAGGTGACGGGTTTGCCCGTTGTCGTTGACAACCCTATTTGGCAGATTTACTGTATTATCAGCTCATGGACGCCCTGAGATCATAACCTGCTACTCTCTATGCTGGTCGCAGCGGTGACTTCTTCTCATTCTCTTTCACCGTGCATGGAGCCTGGATTTGGAATGCTTTGCCGATAAATGTGACAGCCGCGCCGAGCATAACATGTTTTAAAAACAGACTCAGAGAACATTTGAAATATTCCACATACATTCTCTTTCCCTTGCTATTCTCTTCCTTTTAAAACTTTGCGTTCTTACAGGTTTTAGTTTATTTTAGCGTGGCACATTCTGCGCCCTCAAAGAGTTTAACATTTTTTCGTATTTTTCAAACTTTTGTATTTTATAGGTTAAGTTAGGTATCCGCAAACAATATTTGCATATCAGTACAAGTTTGCTCTAGAGCAGCGGTTCCCAAAGTGTGGGTCGCGACCCACTGGTGGGTCGCGAGTCGATTCCATGTGGGTCGCGAACACAACGTATGAACGTAGGGCAGATAGACGACGAGATAGATTGACAAATCTAACTTTATTTAGGATACCTACAGACAATATAAAATAATAAAATAAAGATAGAACTTGAAAATAATACAATATAAAACTTGCAACCTTGCAACAGAGCGGGAAGATGAAATAGCCGCGCGAAGAGACAGTGCCGCATCTGTAGCCTCGTCTCGCTCGCCTCCGGCGACGTATTTGTGTGAAGTAGGTCTTTCTGCTATGACAAGTATAAAGACAAAGTACAGGAAAAAGCTAGATTTGTCAAATTCTCTTCGCTTAAAATATATCTCGCAATAAAGTTGACGTAGAAGCTGTAATTTTGAAAAATACAAAGCAAGCTCATCCGTCACACTGAATTATTTCGTCGTACCTACCCTATGATTTTCAAAGTAGGTAGGTAGGTAGGTATGTAAACGTAGTTCTTATTTTCTATTTTTTGTATTATCGCACATTACAATTTCCTACAAAATAAAGACTTACTTATGATAGTTACATATGAATTGTTTATTTTTTACATCAAACCACTCACTAACTGTTCTGAAAAAGTTCTCGCTGGGTCGCAAAATATTGTCATATTAAAAAGTGGGTCGCGGGGTCAATTAGTTTGGGAACCCCTGCTCTAGAGTGTATCCAGAATAGCATCAGTGTATAAAGCGGCTACAAGATCAATGCCTTTTGCTGTGTTATCGGCCTTTCTTAAACTTTCTGAGACTATTCCCCATAGTGAAATTTACACCCAATTATGTGCATGCCCAACACGGGTTCCATTCTAATCTTTCGGTTTTTACTGATATATGATTCGTGAGATATGCGAGTGGATGTCGTGTACAGTGGAACCTCTCATAACGAGCATATATCGTTCCAGACTCCCTCATTCAGCGAAACATTTTTTTCTCATACTCGTTATGAGAGGTGCGAATACTCATTATGATGAATTACTGCGAATTACTCGTTATGAGAGGAGCTCGTTCTGATAGTATCCACTTCGATTTTAAGAAAGCCTTTGTCGAGAAGCGGCTGTGATTTATTTGTTGGTTGTTTCTTTGTTTCTACTCTTCATTGTGAAATTTCAAAATGGGCGGGTTTGTTATCATAAGACAATCTCTTGCAACTAACCACTATGAATTGTTTATATGTATGTGTGCGTGAAACATTTGTGTGAGTGTGTGTCTTGTTATTGCCTTCGATCGACATAATTGAAATGCAATTCCGTTAATTTTATCCTAACGGAAAATGGTGACCTAGCCGGGAATCGAACCCGGAACATTACAGGGTAAGATCAGGTAACATAACTACCAAGCCACCGGACCATGTATGCTGCTGCTTGTCTCCTAAGTAAACCGTTGAGATTCTTTGCAGATAACTTGGGACGTCAGACACAAATCGTCAAAGTTGGCCGTTTTGATACCAAACTTAACAACACGCAATCTGGAGTCAGCCAAGGATTATAAGCCTTTGTATTCAACCTAAATTTAATGTGTGCATTGGTCTTCTATAATGCTGATTAGTAATAAGCGAAATAAATAAATAAATTAGTACGAGAACCGATTTAAACCAGCGGCGGAGTATTCGCTATCGAAAGGTCAAGTCTAGCTGCGGTCTCTAAAAATAGAGGCGTGACGTCATAGCGCTGTCTACAAATCTCGATTTTATTTCTATTTTACTGTCAAGCAATCTATCCATAACATCCGCCGCGCCCCAGTCAAGTTCAAGATCGCCGCCAGCGATTTGTATACATCGATGAAACGTAAACTGAATTTCTTTCGTTCAATATTCAGAATAGCGGAATTTGAATTAAAAGCCAGCGTGAAACAGTATGTCGCCAAGTGCATTACATTATAAAAACAATGTATTTATTATAAGATTTTACAGACAAAGACACGGATTTAGCGAAATAAGACAATAAATAAAATTCACCCGGCATTAATATTTTTACCGTAATGTTACGTCAAAGATCCAGGCCCCTCTAGACAAGTTTATATCCAGGCCCCTCTAGACAAATTTAATCTCCGTTTACCGAAAAAGACAAAAAAATTTAGGTAGAATTTACCTCAAGGATGGAATTTTACTAAACAATTAAATGTTATTATCGTTATCTTTCTCGTTGAACGGAGTATAGGATATTTTTTTTACTCAAAAAATTATATTAAAAAATATATATTATATATTCACTAAAATAATACATGGTAAACTTGTCATTTTTGTTTACTTATATTTTTTTTTTGTAATTTAGGTTTAGTAATCACTACCAATAACTAAAAGTATCACTCTGGCACGATTATTCTAGTGGGATGGTAATATTCGAATAAAATGTATGATTTAGGTACTGTTTTTGTAAGTTTGGATAATAAATGAAACAAAAAAGAATCTATTTACAAACTTTTTGGAAAAAGGCAGACACAGCTAATACATATTATTAAGTTATTAGCTAATACCTACATGTAATTAAGTAATTTGTTTTATTTTGTTTTTTTTTAATGAGTCATTTGTCTGCATCTTGTCAAAGCGTGTTGGCGAAAATGAAAAAACACGGAATTTCGCGCAGTAATTAGGTATACGCAATGACCTTTGATTTTATACATTGTAAAACAAAATACGGAGCGAGGGTTTCAAGACTTACGAGATTATGGGTTGATGTTCCCCCATATTCTACGATTGCACGTTGGCGTAATGAGTTAGGCGTGGAAGAATATTCATTTTCAACTAACGATGACCCTCGGGTAGCCTGCAGTTACTAAAGGAATGTTTTAAAAAAAGGGAAAAAATATTTTGGCGTATCGTCGTTTCACGGTTTGTTTTATTGCCGAAGAAGTGGAGATTTCGATAGGTAGTACGCATCGTATTTTACATAATCGCTTAGGGATGAAAAAGGTATCCGCGCACTGAGTACTTACAACACTTACGGATTACTCAGAAAAAACGAAACTGAAGATTTCGCAGCGCTCTTTTGCATATTTTTCTAACAGGATCCTGAGCGTTTTTTGGCTAGATTCATGACTATGCGCGAAACATGGTTTCACCATTATGGTCGTGAAACAAAACAACAGTACATGACCTGGAAACGACTATCGTCTCTAAGAAATTCAAGGCCTATCCGTCCGCCGGTAAAATCATGTGCCCTATTTCCTAGGACTGTCGAAGGGTTCTGATGATTGAATACCTTGATCATGGAGCTACTATAACGGGGATTATATATACTGAACACATTTAAATAATGCGAAACGAAATACGTGAAAAGGAAGACGCAAACTCGTTAAAATTCTTTTGTTTCACAAAAATAACGCCCCAGCAGGCAAATCTAGAGTTGTGATTGAAGGAGCTGTCTTTTAAGCACTGGAATATTTTTCACACTCACCAGACCTCGCCTTCAGTTATTTATATATATTTCCAATATTAAAGGAACTTCTGATAGGTCGAAAATTTGAAGATGATAAAGCGGTAGTATAACGCCGCAGCGCATGAATATCCAGGTCATCGGGATGAAGAGTATTTTAGAAAGGGTATTTTATGCTTAGAAAAAAGATGTATTAAGCATACAATATATCCTTCTAGCCGTGTTCGGCCATAGCGACTGCATTGTAGATTCTAGTGACTTCTTTAGTCTTCTCAGAGTCCATTGTTCGGAAGCAGCCAAGTGCGCAGGCTATATTATAGTGCACAGGTGGGCTCGCGACCACGGGTGCACTCTCTCTTCCTCCCTCTTCTGAACCCGATGGAACGGAGACCGTTACGACCAGAGAAAAGTTTGGATGCAGATAAAATAAAATAAATTAATTAATCGCCAACACAGCAATGGCTGTCATTGTTAAATTTGTGCTCAATATTGCAGAACTCTAAGCATATAAACCTAAAAGGTAACTAAGTCGAAAAATAAAAGAACATTCACTAAAAGTTACCTTCATCATACTCATTATCACTTTTTAATTAAATGCCGTAGTAAGTAACACAAATGATATGTGACCATGCGCTCCTATCCTCTATTTGCATACATAACACTTTGTTGACGAGTAATTTTTGTTGTGTGTGCGCATCTGGCCACGCATTTGCAACAGTGTAATACTATCGCTGGGGTTAAAATCCTCGTTATCTTGCTACCAATGAGAGGTCAACCCACGTACATACAAATTATTTAGCTGTACGAGTTTCTGTGGGTGTGTCCCCCTTCAAATTCCGATTACTGTTTATCAAGACCGACTAATAAATTATCAATGTTATTGTAACAGGCCCTTACCTATGTCGTTGCCGTTCTACAAAGGAAATTTAAGACCAAAAAAAATTGTATGAACAATATATATTTAATTAATCGAAATATTGAACTCTATTTTCTATACATTTTTGCTATTTTAACCGCCCGACATGAACGTACGTGATACGTCCGCTATATTATTGCACAAACGCAACAAACCGTATCACGTACGTTCAAGTAAAAAAAAAAGTTTAAAAAAGCCGAAACCCACAAAGCGTACGTGATAGATAGGGTCAAATTGTTCCTATGATTCTAAATACAAAATAGGCTCATAAATGGGTCTATTGAGTATAAAAGTTTTCTGGTATATTGTAAAGAAGTATGTTATTAAGAAATCTAATGAAAAAATCCAACGATATTTTACCTATTTTTTAAATGTTGTAGAACTCTCGTGGACAGCATTCAACGAATGCTTCTAACGCATTTATCGAGGAGACGGCCTCCTCGAAGTTAATTTTGGCCTAAATTAACCGAATTCCGAAAAGTGCTGAATTCTGTTGGAGAAAGGGCCTGGCGAGCACGGTGGGCGATAGTCACCAGTCACAACTCCTGCTGCAATCGTGCTACTGATTACTGTGAAGTGTGTGGTCGTGCGGTGTCGTACAGAAGCAGTGACAAAGAGCGATTGATCAGGGCTCGGTTGTTTAATCGAGAGCATTTTCATCATTGTTTACAGTTCTCAACAGTACACATTTGCGTAAACTGTTGTACCAGACCGCAAGAACCTATAATGGATGAATCACCTGTCTCATATTCAAAAATATAGCGAACTTTCAACAAATGACTAACTAGTTTTGAAAAAGGAATAACATTGTTTTGAAAGTCGGAATTCCCACTAAAACCGGAGTCAATCAAATTCAAATTGGCATACCTATTACCTGATTCAATTCGAGAAAACCTGACTTGTTCCAAATATCCGTCCTAAATTTGCTTTAGCAACAGTGTTTGAAGCTTTTTAAATATGAATGCAAAATTAAAGACCATACATTGAAAAAGAATATTAGGGGAGAGGGGGGAATAACGGGCCCAATTGGATACTAATGTAATGTAATATATAGTATTACATTACATTAGTATCCAATTTGCGAATTTACCGTTCTCTGACGTGTCACAATATATTATACTTTTAATATACAACATACTGTAAGTAACACGCAGTTAACATAAGCTTTTTGCATGTTACTAGTTTGAGTATCTTACCTATTTCAACCGCCCTACCTATACGAAAGTGCGTGATACGTCCGCTATATTATCATATAAAAAAATGTATATAAAAATGATATACATACAAATTTATAAAAACCGCTATATAAAAATAGCTTATATAAACCGCTATATATTTTGTGTGCGCTATATGTTTTATAGTCTGCTTAAAGATAAGTAAAGTGCGATATTTAGTAAGGAAAAAAATGGTTATTTCACAAACAAACCTCTACTTACTGGTTAAATATGTGCTATTCATAGCCGGAGTATTTCCACCATAGTGTAAAAAGAATTTTGCGCAAAAACATAAGAAAATGCTGAATTTTGCGAAAAACAGTACCTATACCGAAATATGCGGCGCACGGTCACGTCCAGCATTCGTGCATATGACGAGGCGAACAAAATAGTATTTCCACGGAAGGCATCGGCTAACATGCGGTACCCAACTTTACATACCCTACCTATACATATTTCTACCCTACCCTTTTGTTGAAATCGAATACTAGCGCGGTTGTTTGACTTTATAAATAATATAAAACGAATTTACCGCGTTAAATTTGTAGCACCCGACGTTTCGGCTATGTTGGAACCGCCTTTGTCCAGGGTAGACTGTTTTTCTACCCTAGACCGTTGTTCAGTCTACCCTGGACAGCGCCGGTTGTAACAACGCCAAAACGTCAGGTGCTACAAAATTCACGCAGAAAAAAACGTTTTATCTTATGTAACGGACCTTAAGTCCATTACATGCGATCAACAAATGAATAGATTTCCAGTGAAAGCCACAAACACAATTCAGCTATTATTTTGACTCGTGCAGCTATGAAACAATACTTTTACTCGGAATATTTTTGGATTGCATCATCGGTCGGCCTATTTATATAGGCGCAAAAGCAACCAAATTATCATTCCCCGAGTGATCACCTTCCCCCAAGGTTGCGACGGCATTCGGCACTCTCTCTCACGAGTTAGGTCAACGAATCCGACTCCTTAGTTTCCTTTCCGCATTCTCCCTGAGTCTCGAAGCATCAGTCTGTAATCCCACAGACTCGATCCGTGCCCAGTACAAGATACTAGGAGCACACGCACAATCCTCATCCGTATATCCTCGTAGCCGCAGTCGCGCATCTATACACTCGCGTCAACGTAAATTATTCGGTAAGCGTTATTACTGGCAATATTCAAACCTTCGATCAATAAATTCCTTTCTACTTCACATCAAAACAGCCTTTCCATACGGAGATAACTCGTAAGTTGATACCACCACCTTACACCGAACACCCTGGAGTCTTGTGAGGGGTGGTTCCTCACAGTGGTGACCCCGGGTCGTCCCTCACACTTATTTATAGCGTACTAGTTTTGTAAAATAACCCAAGATATGGCATTTAGAATAGGTTTTCTTGTTGTTGTTGTTTCTTTAAATATAAATAAGTGTAAACTTTAGTTCTTTAGTAAAGTCTTTCTTTCACGCAGTTATTAACGAGGAAATGTAATAATACATTAAAGATACGTGGAAAACTACACTCAAATCATAACAATATAATAGACATTTATAGAATTACCATGACAAAATGGTCAAGAGTCAATTAAATTATGAATTTTAAAAACTTGAATTAGTCTAAATTAAATATAATATAAAAACAAAAATCTATGGAAAATGTAAATTCGAAAAACTCGATAAAATTAAATATTTCAATTGTTTTACGCCTCAGTAGCTCACACAATAAATGTGCAGTTATTTCATGGGAAAATGACATAAAACATTAGAGATACACGGAAAATTCACCTGAATCTTTAGATTATAATGGAAATTGTTAAAATTACTATAAAAAATTGTCCGCGAACTTAAACTGAACTAACTAAAACTACACATAGGGCCCGATTGCGTTTCTTTGTGAACTAAATGTAAAATTAGTCCAAGCGAACGAGACAGAGCAATACATTAGAGCGGAATATGAAACGAACGATCGTCGATAAATACTACCTGTCGAACTTATACTCGTCCGAATAAATTCGAGCATATTTCGTGCGTTGTAAGATTTGACCTTGGCGGGCAGTTTTAATGCGAAAAAGTGACAACCGGTCATCTCACACTCCGCTCTAGCGTATTGCCCTGTCTCGTTTAAACGGACTAATTTCCGATTTTAGTTCACGAAGAAACGCAATCGAGCCCATAATATAGAAACGAAAATCGATGAAAACCGTAGGTTTAATAAATCACAAACACGATCAAATAATTCAATTATATTACACCAAAGAAATTCAAACAACGAATTTAAAAAATATTATTTATTGCCAATAACAAATATCAATTTAAAAGCGAATTTGCGCCTTTTGCCGTTTAGGATAGTTTTACATCAAGATGTAAAATTTTAATGATATTCTAAGCAGTTATGACAGTTTTACACCCGCAAATATTCGAAAATATCGCTTTGGATTATTTTCCATTCACTTGTAACTAAAATAGTTTTTGTAGTCGCTTAGGATACTTGGATTATGTCAGAAAACCCCACTATTAAAACGATTATCGATTTTTTTGGCGTTTAGGATAGTTTTACACTAGATAGACGGTATGAGCCTCACGCAGGTCGACCGTGCCATAAAGGATATAGTAATCCTTATCTCTTTAGGTGGAAAGTTTATTGTTTGCGAAAGACCACGCGGCGTGTCGACAAATTGAAAAGTTTGATAAGATAACGCAGCTGAAAGCCGCTGCGGTACTTTCAGACTGTAATAACGATATATTGTAAAAACAATGACCCTTGTGCGCGATATCGCCAACTCGAATGCCGTAAATTGGCCGATAAGCTATATCATCGGAATGAATAGGATAGTTAAGAAGTACCTATATTGATTAGAAAATTATACTGAAATGTAGAAATCTATGCAGTAGTTTCGGTAATGTACAGTACAGTGCACAATAAATAGTACAGTCGATGGATCGCCGGTAAAAATCGATGATCTGCTACTTTTAATAAATTTTAATAAACTGAAAAGACTAAGGAAATTGATTTATATATTTATTCAATTGCGAGATATTCTGGGCCTGCCCTATTTAAAAACAATATATTACGCTATATGCCAAACAATAATGACATACGGTATACTTGGATGGGGAGCTTGCGGAAAAACCCTCCTCCAGAAAGTGAACGTTGTCCAAAAGGCAATAATTAGAATCATGTTAAGGAAGCCTAGGCGTTACCCTTCTGACGACCTGTATGTTGAGGCACAATTGCTTGATTTCAGGCAGTTGTATTGCCTCAAAGCAATACTTCATCTTAAAAACAACAATGAAGACGAATATTGTGTTTCTCCGGAAAACAGGGAGAGATCAGGTCATTATAAGGGAATCTTTGAAGTGCCGAAACGTCTAACGTCTTTTGGACAACGTCATTACAGCTTTCTTGCTCCAAGAATGGTTAATATCATGAGTAAAGAGAACACATTGGAAATTAGCAACAACCAATAAAAATATCACCTTACATTATGGTTAACAAACCTTGGTAGGAGAGACGGAGAAAATATTCATCACAATTTTAAAATAAATATATTTATTTTCTTTATATTTCATATCCGTATTTTTAGTAATTGTTATATATTATTAGTTATTATTATGAATGATTATTTATTATTGCTATTATATGTTATTATTATTATTATACATTATTGTTTATAGTATTACTTGTTTATAGTTCTAATATTATTTTGTCATTAATATTAATATACTATATACTGAGAATCAAAAATTACTGGCAAACATACGTGTAATACGGCCTCAAATACCAAACTATTTTTACCACACCCTAATATTAGCGTATTATAGCGATTATAGCGTATTATATTGCTTAGTGTCGTACTACAATTTGGCAAACAGGATTTTAGTACGAAACGCAACGTGCAGATGGCACACATAGTTCCAAAAATTGATTGATATTCTATTATTATGTTCAATATGGCGTGTTTCCTGGTATAAGAGTATGGCGGCCCACTGTTTATAGCGCACTAAACATGCATATACAGTATAAAATAATAATATAATAACAAACGAATGTTTAAATCATAGCTCTTATTATTTTAATACTATTTACATAAATGTCATTTTTTATTTGGTATACAGGTTTCAATACGTAATAATTAGGCACTTTAATGTTCAGATAGATTAATAGATGGCATTCTATCCCTGTGATAGATGTCACTTATAATTCAACGCTATTATTGTTATTATTGGTGAAATTATTGGATTTTTATAATGAATCAGTCCTTTATAGAGAAACATTGATATTATTGTTATTATAGATGGCCAAATAAATTGCTATTACTTTCTCCGTCAATGGTATTATCGCCACCTGCATTTCGCCGGCGCAGAAGGGTTGCCAAAATGTGCTATGGAGTTGAGCAATCTAATACCAAACATAATTAAACCGATGATATTATATACCAAGTGGCACACGGCCCATACCGGTGGCATAGTGGTTAGGTCGCCTGATCTTACATTGTGAGGTCCCGGGTTCGATTCCCGGCTGGGTCACCATTTTCCGCTATGATCAAATTAACGGAATTGCATTTTCAATTCTGTCGATCGAATGCAATAACTAGACACACACTTACAGACGTGTTACACGCACCATACATATAACACGTCATAGTAGGGTTGGTTGTAAGAGATTGACATTTTCACAATAAAGAGTATAAACAAACAAACCAAGTAATTAAAACTCCATTTACAAAGAAAATATGCATTGCAACATCCTGACCAAAAATACAACCAACCTATGAAGAAAGAGATCAATAGTAGTCGCTAAGACGAAAAAGGTATTATATTCGTATAAAAAATATAGGAGTATTTAAAATTGTTAAATTAAAAAAGAGAAATGAGGATTCAAATTTTAGGCGATGTGAAGTATAGTCTTATTTGCAAAAATGATTTATTAACATCAGTGATTATAAAATCATTGGGAGATGTATGCCCTTGCTTTTTAATTATTTTGTTAGAATGGTAAACTTTTGGGGACTGGAATATTCTTATGTTTGAGGCACATCATTACTATGCCACAGCATCTCATGTGACTTAAAAAATAATTAAATAACATATTTAGGGATATACTTAACATACACCTTTTAAGGAGGATTTTATGTGTCTTGAAATTGATATCCTTTGACGAAGAATGAACTATGCGACTTTTATCGTCATCATCGCAATGATACCTCAAGAAGCTCCTTATTCCCCTATTCTGGGATTTGGTTTTCCAGTTGTTCACTCCAGTACAAGAATTCGTTGCAGTTCATTTTTCATCCTTTCCACATGAGCCTTGCGATTTTCAGGAATCTCACAATAAGCACATCATTATAAAGGTTATAGTATTTAACAGGTTATAAAAGTTATAGTAATATAAAGGTTATAGTAATAAATAAATAAATAAATTTTGCTCGTCTTTTTCACAATACATGTTCCTGCGCGGCACGGAAGATCCTTCAAGTATTTTGCATTGGAAGACATTTAGTTCCTCATCCTACATCTCATTCTTCCGCTTTAGTTTCTAAAGGCTGGCATGATGTAGATGTAGATGGTAGATCCTCAAGAAACAAACTGCAAGCATTCTCTATATTTCTATTACATGATGCCGTTACCAATTCAATCAAACGAAATGGAAACATAAAGGACTGATTGATTATAAAAACCCATCAATGTAACCAATGACAACAATAATAGCATTCAATTAGTAGTGCTATCTGTCGCATCTTTAACCGAAGTCAAAAAAGGAGGTTATCGATTCGGTTGTATTTTTTAAAATGTTTGTTACCTCAGAACTACGTCCTCTCCGTCCGAAATCTGTTATCTTTTTTTATTTGAAAGAATATACTTCCAGACTGGTCCCATTTTATCAAAATCCTGTTCTGATCCTGTTCTGTATCAAAATCCAAGAGGAATTTAAAAAACTCCTCAAATATTATCATATGTTGAAAATTGACATGTTAGGTTAGTTTTTATGGTAAGCATGACCTGATTCTACAGTTTAGTGGTTTCAAGGTGGCAGGTGAGGGTGGAGAACCCACCCACCGCCCGGGCAGTTATAACGACGGTGGTCGTCTTATCTGCCCGGGATATCATGCAACGACACCCCGCGCGTACCAGAAGGGTATACGCGCGGGGGGTAAAGAAAGGTAGCCACCCCCCCCCCCCCGTACCACCCCGAAAACCCATTTATTCAGTAAAACAAAACAAAAGAAGATAACAACAAAAGAAGATAAGAAATAGTCGTAAAAATAATAATAAAATAAACACAAAGCAGAGATTAAAGTTAAACAAAGACAGGCTACCAAACACAGACAGGATGTCGGGGGGACTAAGTGGTTAGTGAGGGGGTATGCAGACGTATGGGTCATGGGGCGGTCTCGTGGGGGACGGCCTAACCAAGGTCCTCAGGCAGGGGACGCGCCCGCGGGGGCGGTTTGGGGGACGGCACATAGACGGGCACTTCGGGCTGGAAGTGGCCTTCGCATCACGCCACTGGTGTCGGGGGGGACCCCAAAACTGGGGTTCCCGGAAGCCTCAACTCCTCCCAAAGGGAAACCCACTTCTCCACGAAGCATCGGAACGCGCCGAAACAACGCCCACACTCGACCAGATCCGCATACCATATCGGTAGGCGCTTGGCGCACGCGCCGACCTCACGCACCAATTCATCCCGTGCGGTCGAGAGCTTTGGGCATATCCAAATGACGTGTTCTGCCGTTTGAAGTCCATGCCCACACACGCACCAGGGGTCACGGGAGAGTCCAAAGTCAGACAGCTTGGCTTTGAACTCCCCATGGCCCCCGACCAGCTGGGTGGTATGGTGATCGAACCGCAGAAAACACGCATTTTTCATTCTCGCCTCTACCGACGGAAAGAAGCAGTGGGTGAGGCGGCCCGTGCCGCCAGCATCCCACCTCTCCTGCCAAACACGAAGGGATTCCGCACGAATCAGGCGGGCAAACTCCCCAGCTCGATACCCCGCCGGGTCAACCGAGAGGCCATGAAAGACCACTGGTCCTCCCCGACGATACCGCGCCAACGCTGCGCGCTCCAAAACCTCCAAATCGATAGGCAGGACGCCCGCAATGACAGGTAGCGCGAGAGTGGACGTCGTCCTGTACGCCCCGGTCATAGCCACGAGAGGGATGCGCTGCCCACGCAAGAGAGCCACTCGGGTTGCCTCCGGGATGTGGTGCTCCGTCCACGCACGTGCAGCGTACGTCACACGTGGTACGAAGACACCTTCGTATATCGTCCTTACCGCAGGGAAACGAATTCCCCAGTCGGCTCGGCTCGCTTCACGGAGAGCAAAGAAGAGGGACCGGGATTTCTCGGCTACAATTTTCGCGTGCGTAAGGAAGGAAAAGGACGCCGTCAGCGCGACCCCCAGGTACCGGACAGACTCCGGAAAGGATACCGGGCGGCCGCTCAATCTGATGACCATTCTGATTCATAACCTGATTCTACATCCAGGGTTAGCTTCCGACGAGGGGACTCCTCAACAGTCAACAGCACAGACACGATGTCTTGTATACGCATTTCATTATGATAGCCCGTTTCTAAGTTTCACCATGACATGGCTGCTGTATTTTTTTTTTGGTTATTTATATAGGCTGATTACATAACAGAAATAATACGGAGAGATAGAATGACATCTATTAGTCTAACTAAAATTTAAAGTACGTAGTTATTACCTATTGAAACCTTTTAAAACTTGTATACCAAATTAAGAAATGGCATAATCATGTAAATAATTTTAAAATAATAAAAGCCACGTTTAAAAATTCGTTTGTTATTATATTACTATTTTATACCTTTTATGCGTGTTAGAGCTCTATTAACCAAATATTATCGACAAGAAAATATATTCAAAAAAATAAAAAACAAGACTGCTGTTACAAAAAGTTAAATACTGTATTTATTATATAATATGTTTTTAACGTTTTTTTCATGAAATATCTGTTGTTTATGTATGAATCCATACGTATAGATTTTCGGAATATAATCAATCAGACCTTTGATTAGACACGATATCTTTATGTTAATTTAGTGAAATTTGGAAATTTGGACATTTAGACTACTAGATATTTTGATAGTTAAGGTCACGCATATTTTGATAGTTAAGGCCATCCCCGTGACACTCGGGATGACATAAGATTTCTAACAATACAACATTCTTCTAAATGGATTCGAGCGTTTAGAAGTTGTAGTGGAATAAAGAAACGGAAAACATACAACAACTAACCCAGAACACATTACACTCCTTTTTTGTTGGGCAGTCGTGTAAAAATTCCTCGTCATCATCATCAAGCGACTGTATGGACCGTTGTAATTCCGTAATGTCCGGAAGAAGAGCATCGCTCGATCGCAATTATTAGAAGCGGCTCTGTTTCATACGGTTCGTCTTCTGCCGTGACTGGCAACCGCTCAATAAGCGTGGCCAAAGCAAATTGTGTAATGGCCAAAAGTGGCGTAACAGCCGAAATTAAAGCGGCGGCTCGGAGAGCGCCTCAATTATTCGAATCCAAGTCGAAAGGCGCGCACGCACGGCTCGGCTCGGCTATGAATTAAAGATTAACAACTTCCGTATCAATTGCACGCGGAGGGAAAAGACACACGACAATTTGAAGGGCTCAACCTCCCACCAGACTGTCACTGCCGACCAAATGGCTCAATAAAAAGAGCGTAAAAGGTGAAAAGGGGCCGCGTAAATCGGCGAGCACGACAAGCAATTGCTTAATTCCAAATGACGACTCGAGCACATTTACTGACGAAGATTATCCAGGAATATATCCACAAACATTTTAACATTCTACACTGAGAAAAATATAACGATGTAATACGCGGAAATACGCATGTTTCAACAAAGATCACGTTTATAACTCGGACTGTGGTCCAAACATAGAAATTAACATGACGCGTAAGTGACGGTAGTTACCGCGTCGCAATGTTGAAACATAATGTTATTTCATTACGTCGCGACCATGGGATCTCGCTTCTAACATGACAGCATGTAGTAGTAGTATACGTACGGTTATTGTCGGACACATGAATCATGTTGAAAGTACAGTATACTATTATTTCCTTATTAATCGTAAGTAAAATGTTGATACATATAATCGAGTAATGGAGTTTCAACATAAATCCTTGTAATTCAACGAAATTACGATTGAAATTAACGTTATTCTGTAGAAAACCGTAATAACCAAATGATAATGTAAGAATCAATCTAATATCTTTCTTAGCGTAGTCAGCAATGGTTTTCTACCTGTGTGCTGCGGCACAATGGTGTGCCGCCTGTATCCTCCTGGTGTGCCTCCATGTTTATGAGTTATTCTATCAGGTAAAGAAACGCAACTTTTGTAAACAAATGGTATCTATAAATTCAATATATTAGAATCGTATGGGGATGTAAAAACGTGATGAACTCAATCTATGTTCAATTCCTTGGTGCTCGTACAACAGAAAATTGTCAAGTATTTTCCTAATATTAAGATAAAAAACCCCTTTATTATATATAAAATAGGTAGGTAGTATTTTTTTTTAATCGCCCGTGGCGCTCTACCCGCTTCGCAAACCTGCCCGTGTGCCAGAATTACTCGACTCTATTAATATAGTGCGGTCACTATGCCGTATGCCTGATTCGCCATGCATTATGCCTGGTTTTCAGGATGCTCTGTTTATTAAAATAGGATTACATTTATCGTTGATCTTTTTGTTGTTAACTAAGAAGCAGATCTTTATGCAAATTTTTAAATGTAGTTGAGCCAGCCCTCGTTATATTAGGGAATTTATTCCAGGTCACGGCAGCTTTAAAGTATAGATAACCAGGTTTGTTTGTTTTCACTAGCTTCTTTATGAATTTTGCAGAGTGGAGTTTACGTCTTCGTCTCATCTATTATTAATCAGAAGGGCGCAGAGAAGTATCGATAAAAACTAGCCAAATGTATGCATACGATTCATCTTCGGTCCACATAAGTCACGTGTCCGAATATAGGGCACGGTCAACGTGGTTGCCATTACACCAAAGGGGAAATGTTCATAAACATAATCTCCCCTATCGTGTACTTTCCCAACCAACACCATCCTATATCCAGGAGCTTTTCCAACGATTAAATTCCCACGGTCTCGTACTTCGGTCAGCCTCTGACAATTTAATCAAAATTCCATGTCATAATACTAATTTGTACACTACTCTTTCTGTGTCCATGGTGCGAGACTATGGAACGATCTCCCAGCAAGTATACAAAACTGCCTTTTTTAGAATCGTTTAAGACTCATCTAAAAAAGTACTACTTTTCTAAGAAGTAACCAGTTCTCCCCTATCTCTCCCCTTTTCTGTTCCAATTTCTTCACCTCGGGCATCCTTTGTTTTAAATTTAGTTAATTTGTATTTTATGTATTTTTCTTTATTTACACAACGAGCGCATGTACCACTGCACTGTGAATGGGTTAGTTGCAAGATATTGCCATGTAGCGATAAGCTCGCCTTTTTGTATTTTAATGTTGATGTGCAAATACAGAGTTTTTTATTATTATTATATAATGATTTCCAGATTCAGACTTCTAAAATAACATATCCCAGTGTCAATGTATGTATATATCAATTAGTTGATGAATCCTCTAAATGGGTTGGAATTCTTTCATAATTCATTAGTTGTTCAGTAAAAACTAAGCATGCCGCCAAAAAAAAATTTTTTTCGATACTAGTAATTAAAAACTAGTACACTTCGGAAGATTTCAAATTTATTAAGATTAAAGAAAGATTTTTGATTTTATATCTCATGGCGATTATTATAATCTTTACAGGAAAGGCTTTTTAGATAATGTTTACCTTAATCCGTATATGGATTTCTTGGCTCACGGTATAATCGTTTGTATACACCGTTTTTTGGCCCTTTGGCTACCTATACATAAATAATTCATATCAGAATTATTTGTAAGAAGGCTAATATTATCCTCACGGAAGTGCATTTTGCTTGTCACTGGGCCTTAATTACAGGGCAGTTTGACGTTAAATACAGGGCAGTCAGCCGCAGCAATTGCGTCGGCTGTAGCGATCGTGTTTGTCACAGATTTTTGGCGCATTAGTCGGTAGGCGTTCCACGTCTGGTAGCGCTTTCCTTCATATGACTCGCAAAGTGGCCTTGATAAGATAGTTTACGTTTTTTCGATTCGAATGAAATCCCATGCCCTAATGTACTTATTCTCTTTTTGTCGTTGGCCCTAAATTACTCATGACCCACATTATGGTTCTAGAAAGTGCGGTCTATTACTATCTTTACAATAATTATAAGGCCTTCTCGACGTCGACGAATGCCAAACAGAGCGGTTTGTTGTACTTTTCGCTCTTCTGTATAATTTGTCTAACTACTGAAACCCTTTCGAAGTCTGGCTTGTTTAGTTGGCTTAAAGTGATCAAATCTGTTCGCTAGTCGATTTGTAATAACACTCGAGAACACTTTAACCAGGTGACTAGGTAAACGAGTGTCGAATTCCTAGGGGTGGTTTTGCACATCAAATTGACCAAGAAAATATTGTTTTTATTTGACTTTTTTTACCGAAAAAATATGTTTTATGATATTATTTTTTTTTTGTAATAGGGTTATTTAAGATGAAAAACGCAGTTGAAAGTCATTACAACTTTTTTTTATTCAGGCCTTTGTTACTGAGAAGAAAAATCCTAATATTAGAAAGTTCAGAAACATCAGAAACGCTTTCCTCGTTTATTTATTTATTTATTTATTTAACAGGGAAAACATACATCGCTACAAAAAAATATTACAATTACATTATATACAATATTTCTGGCCGATGACATGCTTTCAACAATAGTTTTAGTTAGTTAAGTCTCCAATACGCACAGTGCATTCTGTGGGGGTTGGGAGGGGAAAAGGAAAGGAAAAGAAAGGAATGGGGGTTAATAGATTTTAAGTAATAATGTGCAGTACAAAAAATAAGAAAAATTTAAGAAAAATTTGAAAAGTAAGAAAAATAAGAAAAAATTACTCCATCATATAAACCTATCATATACAGTTAAAGAACAAAGAACGAAAAAACAAATAGTCCCTAAGACATAAGTATCTCATGAGAAATGTCTATGTCGCATTTTCGATTCATTTTAAGTACATGCTTTGCTTAAATTTTTTCTCTTTCATGTTAAATAGGTCGATATTCTGGAAATGATTATCGTAAGTTGACATTAAGCGGTACATGATGGAATTCTGGGCATACCTAGTACGGACGCGCGGGACTTCGAAGGTACGGGGAAAGCGAGCTACGCGTGGTGGAACGTGGTTACTAAGGTGGTTAAATCAAAACAAAACTTGTGGATGACTATCAACACAGTTTTTCATGTAAAACAGTCTGCGATACAAAAGAATCTCTGTAACATCCAAACAGATGTCTTTCAATAAAAAAATATATGTAAAAAAAACAATTTTCTTGTTTAGTTTGAAGTACAGAATCTCACCTACGAATGCGATACTAGTCTACCCAGTCACGCTGTATATATGTGGCTATATAGAGATAGACCTGTAGTTCTTCAGTGGCGCTCTGTCGCCTTTCTTGTAAAAGAATATCTCCATGCTCTAGTTCCAGGTAGCGGGCGTCGCTTCGATTTTAATATCTTTACTGAAAAGTCTTTGGCTTAGAACTCACGGAGTGGTTTTCGCTCGCGCCCGCCGCGGTTTCGGGCCCGCGGCCTCCGTAGAAAGCATATATGTATGTAAAATTAAATAATCAACCGCGCCCGTGGCGGGCGCGGTTGCTTGCGGCAGCCTCAGCGTTTGCGAGATACTAGTAGAATCACGCGGGACGCGGTCACCCGCAATCTTGGCAGTCGTCGCCTGCGAACTCTGCGGTCAATTCGCGGGGACGCGGTGCAGGCGCGCGGGTGTGCCTATTGACAATCTCGATATCGATGCTACAGGCTTAAAACTCACGGAGCGGTTTTCACCCGCTCTCACCGCGGTTGCGGGACAACTGTTTTGTTTCAAAACTCATGAGACCGCAGGTTTGCGCGGTCAGGCTTAGAACTCACGGAGCGGTTTTCACCCGCGCCCGCCGCGGTTGCGGGCTCACGGTCTGCAGATATGCATGCGCGCCGGTGAAAACTGCTCCGTGAGATCCAAGGCTGACCGTGTCCCGCGCGGTTCTACAAGTGGCCTGCAGACGCTGCGTCCGCTGCGAGCAATTGCGCCCGATGCGGGTGAAATGTGCTACTCAATTGAACATATATATCAGCATTCTACAGGGACCGCTGGATCGCAACCGCAGCGGGCGCGACTGAAAACCGCTCCGTGAGTTCTAAACCTGACCGTGCAAACCTGCGCGTCGTGAGTCTTGAAACAAAACAGTTGTCCCGCAACCGCGACGGGTGAGGGTGAAAAAGCTCCGTGAGTTCTAAGCCTTTGCAGTTCCTTTAGGATCGGCGTTACGACTGCTTTTAGGACTCCAATGTCATTATTATCTATAGTCCCGCTTATAACCGTTCTTTCGATCCTTAGTTCCTGATTTGCAATATTTTCGCCGGTGAGATAAAAGTGTGGCAGCCAGCGCGGCGCGACGTCTCTCACGTCCGCTGCTTCGCATCATTGACATTGTGTTAGATATTGGTGTAGTGGAAACTCTTCAGATCTTCAAACTTCTTTTATTTCTTGATTATGTACAGAGGTATAGTAAATAACGTCTCGACTTAGGATAATAGAATGAATTAATATGATTAATTGCCGCAGTTTTATACAAGCTTAATCTACATTGTTATCATTGAAACTTTGGTCGTCCATGTTTGTTCGGACATCTACATTAAATAATTGAATAATAATTAATAATAGTTCTAAGACGCAATGCACGTTACTATGCTAATATACACGAGATAAAGTCCAAAAAAGGTGTCCTCTTGATATGTAACAATTGAACATTATGAGTAATCAACTACTTTATCACGCGAACACAGAATACATCACACGCATGCGTCGTTCATCACACACTCACACACACAAACCCTTGTTGCCATTATGCGCTATTACGTTAGCGAACGGCTGTTTCGTTTCAGCAGCAGATAACAGGCGGACGATTCGACATTGAGAAATAGAGACGGAACGGCAAATCCATTCCGCTAAGCTAGTGTTTCTGGTTTGAAAAGGAGATTTAAAACGAAGTTTTAAATCTCCTTTTCGGATGTACATCCTTTCGATGTATGCCCTTCGCATAACGGCAAGTTTGGTACATTGCACTGAATGCACAATGAACTTAGGGAACCTTTTAAAATGTAAGATTATATCGATAGTATAAATAAGAAATGGCTGTTAGCGTTCTGGAAAGGAGAAGGAACTGACCACTGTAGTTTAATTTGTTTAAAATATTGTTTATATATATGAAAAAATACAATATATCGGTCGATTGCTATCATTATTATTAGTGTTTAATCTTTAATACGTAGTAAATAAATTGTGTATTTATTACTCTACATAATACTGCTATATTACTAATCTGTATTAATAAACTTTACTTTTGTTATGTCAGCTCGCAATCTAAAATAAGTCGTTAATTGCACATCTAGGTACAGGCGTAGGTAAGCCTATAGTTAGATGTGGGATTGGAAACTAATAATATAATACCAATAATAATTATCATTTCAAAAATTATAATTAGCTATAACAATAATTAATATTCAATGAAATTTAATTAATAATAAAAAAAATATATTTTAGTATTAATAATAATAATATAGTTTAATTATTTTTTTTTCTTCTAATTTATAAAAAGGCAACGTCATGAGTGAGAACATAATATGTACTTGCTTCTAATGTAATCGACATGAGAAAGTAAGTAGTCGCTCGTTCTCTATCAGCCTAAATATCCAGCTATCAAAACGCTCGGCAACAGAGCAAAACACAGCAAACACAAATCTATTATTATGCTGTTTACGTAAGCCGTCAATCGATGAAAAAAGATCCGCCGATGTAAACACGTTACAGGTACGTAGTGACGTACTATAATGCATGATATTCTTGTATTGTGAAAAGATAAACATCACGTGGAACCCCATGTTACGTAACCACGTAACTGATAAATGCATGTAATCAACATAAATTAAATTTTAGTTATCGCACTCACCAAGACCGGCGAGCATAATCACTGAATCGTGTGGATAATGAAGCAATCCTTACCTGAAATCAAGGAAATAATGTGTGAGGTGTCTATTAGGAACGGCAATATTTTTTTTTATAATACATGTTTTTTTTAAACCATCAAAAACAAATAACACTTACTAAGTATAAAATACAAAACCCATGGAACATCCACACTGTTGACAAATTATTTTACTATTAAAGCAGTATTATCAAAAGCAGATAAGTGATAAAATGAGTTTATATTATGCTTATTATTATATGGCGAATATAAAGAAATATAAAATATGATAACGTTACCATAGAAAGATACAGATGATATTTACAAGTTTTTTATGAAGTAATGGTAGCAAAATAAAATTGCATAACATTCGTAATATTTGATTGTTTTGTAAAATCTTTTGAAACAATTTGTTTATAAAATGATGCATTGATGTAGAAATAAAAATGTTAAAAGCTACTCAGATATCAGCGAAGGACTTCCCGGATTAGATTGGGAAATGCTTATGTTTAAATGAGGTGTATGTATGGATGTGCACAACTTTCGACTGTGCTATGTAGGTTTAATGGGAGTCTCTTTGCAACCGGTGAACGATCACCCTTCACCAATCCATCTCAAAAAACCAAGCTTATCCTTTTGCAAAATATTATTTCTCCAATAGACCCGAATTAAAGCGAAAAACAATGAATAAATCACATGGATTAAATTGGCGAATGCCGTTTCTTAAATATAGTATGATGGTTCAAATATTTTAAAATTTCGAATGTATTCAATTAAAATATTTTCAATGTGCTGATTACATATTTCGTTCTGATTGAGGAGCTAGCCACAAAATGATGCGATTAGAAAATGTTTAGAATTTTTCATTTTGACCACATTACTTATTCGAGAATCGACGAAATTAGTGATTCCAAGTATATTATGATATTGAAAATAACGGCGATAGATCAATCACATTTGTAGCTCGAACTCAGATAGAAAAGGCATTTTTTAAAATAAATAAACAAGTAATAACGGACCAGTCATTGTGACTTGTCATTGTTACCGCCTGATAGTGATATACTACTGTCAAAACAGTTGTGATAACAGCACTTTGATATGGTTTTTAATGTCTTTTTAAAAAACACATTCAGGAATGTCCATTTAAACAACCGTAATGGTTTCTTGCACCAAGTAAACTTCATGATATTATTTACAGTTGGTTAGGCCATTTTTAATTATGCCGTGTCACATTTTTATTTCTTTCCTACTGTTTTGAGTGCTCTTGTTTATCGTGCTGTGACTTCGTAATGATCGCATTCGTGAGCTGGCCAGCTGAAGATTCGGAGAGCTAAAAAGGGATCCCATTAAACCTACATTGCACTGTCGAAAGTGGTGCTCATCCAGGCATACATCTCATTAAAAATAAGCATTTCCCAATCCAGTCCGGGAAAACCTTCCAGCTATGTAAGTGGCTTTTATTATTTTTATTTTTTCATCAAAGAGTCATCCTTTAAATGAATTCTTAAAAAAATAAATTATACAAAAAACTAATCATATATATATATATATATATATATATATATATATATATATATATATATATATATATATATATATATATATATATAGAAATATTTGATAGTTTTGTGTATATATTCTTTTTAGAATTGATCAATAAGATGATTATAAAGTAAATAATTATAAAAGCCACTTACATCGTGACGAAGGATTCCCTTGATTATATATATATATATATATATATATATATATATATATATATATATATATATATATATATATATATATATATATATATATATATATATATATATATATATATATATATATATATATATATATATATATATATATATATATATATATATATATATATATATATATATATATAAAGTAAATAAAAAAACGAAATTCGAAATTTTAAATTCTTCCATCTGTCAAGTAGCTCGTCTTGTCTTGTTATTTCCCTTGAAATAATAGGAAATTGAGTGAGTTTACGTATAAAGAAGGATTGTAGCTTAATTTTTGAGATAATTGGATGAAGGGTGAGCGTTACTAGTTGTAAAATGGGCCCAACTTAAACCTACTCCTCGTTCCGCAAGTGAGAGGCATTCATCATTCTCGTTAACACCTAAAGCATTCCCGAATCCGATCAAGGGAATCCTTCGTCACGATGTAAGTGGCTTTTATAATTATTTACTTTATAATCATCTTATTGATCAATTCTAAAAAGAATATATACACAAAACTATCAAATATTTCAAAATATTGAATTTTTACATATTTTATGTTTCGTTCATTGTAAATAATCCATTTAGGTTAAAGGTAATCTTTCCAACTAATAGGAAAGAGCTGACTGCTTCCTTTCATTGATATGAGGGCATGTCACGCTTTTAGTTTTAAGTTTTCAGCTGAATATTGATCGCAGCTTCTTTATATCGCACCTTTAGAAAATAAAAAAACGAAATTCGAAATTTTAAATTCTTCCATCTGTCAAGTAGCTCGTCTTGTCTTGTTATTTCCCTTGAAATAATAGGAAATTGAGTGAGTTTACGTATAAAGAAGGATTGTAGCTTAATTTTTGAGATAATTGGATGAAGGGTGAGCGTTACTAGTTGTAAAATGGGCCCAACTTAAACCTACTCCTCTTTCCGCAAGTGAGAGGTATTCATCATTCTCGTTACCACCTAAAGCATTCCCGAATCCGATCAAGGGAATCCTTCGTCACGATGTAAGTGGCTTTTATAATTATTTACTTTATAATCATCTTATTGATCAATTCTAAAAAGAATATATACACAAAACTATCAAATATTTCAATATATATATATATATATATATATATATATATATATATATATATATATATATATATATATATATATATATATATATATATATATATATATATATATATATATATATATATATATATATATATATATATATATATATATATATATATATATATATATATATATATATATATATATATATATATATATATATATATATATATATATATATATATATATATATATATATATATATATATATATATATATATATATATATATATATATATATATATATATATATATATATATATATATATATATATATATATATATATATATATATATATATATATATATATATATATATATATATATATATATATATATATATATATATATATATATAAACTTAGAAACTCAACAATAGTGAAATTTTGAACCATTCTATCAAACCTCTATCTCTCCATGAGCTATGTTGACCGCGCTATGTATCTATATATACTCACTAAAACAAATGGACGGAAAAAAACTACCAGAAGCACTGGCCGACGGAACCCGCCATCTATCTAGATTTAAAAGTAGGCACACGCAGGCACATTTGATTGATCAAACGTCGCGGGCGGAGGCTTTCCACGTAGTCCGCGAGGTGACTAGGAGTTTACCTATGAAGTGTTTAGGAGCGAAATAATATAGTATTTTTCTTAAGAATAAAGCGTTTCATTATTATTATTATTATAGTCTGGCCAGTATGGAGTTGTCACCTACAAGGGACAGACCCACCACCCCCACTTAAAGGTGTCTATTACAACGAGCGAACCCGTCACCCCAGGAAGTTTTAAAGTTATTGATCGTTCTATCTCCTGTGAGATGAGCGTAAAATACTTAAGAGACGAATACAAACCTGCCGTCCAGCTGAGCCAAAGTACCCGTTAGAGGCCAACGCCTTACGGCTAGGCATCGAAAAGGATACCTAGCGGACAGTCTCGCCCCCTGACTACCAGTTGGAAAATATCACGATATTGGTCATTCTTTCAAACGTGGGGTGAACGTAGAGACTTGGTGACGAAACAATCTAGCTACGCCACTTGCCCGTGAGAGTCCGACGCCTTATCGCGGGGCATTTAAAAGTGGACCAGCGGGCAGCCTCGCGCCTTCACTACCAGATTTGGCAGGATTTCTCCATTCTCCCGTCTGGACACGGGGCCGAAGATCAGGATACCTCCGACCTCCCGACTGGTTACGTGTTCGAATTTCAGCGGTGATTCAGTTTGAATCTGTCGCGAGCCATGGCACCTTTTGCCCGGCTCTGAACTCAGGACCAGGTAGCCGCATGGTCGTTTCAAGAATGGAGGACGACGGGTCAACATCCACCCCCGCTGCTTAGGAAACAGTATACTTCCATAGTCTCCACTCGAAATCGTAATTTGGGCCGACCCGAGAACAAAGTGGATCTTATGGCCCAAGCTGCCCGAAACCATTCGTTACCAGTGGCTGAGATCAACTAAAGCTGTCAACTATAACGGACGAATCCGTCACCTCAGGAATTTTTAACGATATTAGATCTTCTGTCTCCCGTGACGTGAGCGCAGAAGACTTGGGACGAAAAACAATCCACTGTCTAGTTACGCCACCTGCCGTCAGATGCCAACGCCCTACGGCGAGGCACCGGGAAAGACACCCAGCGGGCAACCTCGCCCGTTGACTACCAATTTGGAAGGATATCTTCGTCTGAAATTAACCATCAGGATACCTCCTACCTCCTGACTGGTTACAGGATAGAGGTCGCTTGCCCAGTCCTCTTCCTTACGTGGCGATGATACGGTGTCTACCGCATCTATCGCGGACCACGGCATCCTTTTGTCCGGCTGTTCAATCTGAATGGTCGTTTCAAGAGCAATTGCCGTAAGGTTAACAACTACCCCCGCTCACAGGAAACATTACTGTGGACAGATTCCCCCGGCTATTAGTCGGAATGCACAATCGATTGACTGACGCCGCACGGTGCGCTGACCGTCCACGAGCGCCCAAAGGTTGACTCCTAGGGAAGACTGACCCGCAGGTCAGCATCCTACCCTGGCTCTCCCTTCCGCGTGGAGGCCGTCGCGTGGGTTTTGGCCCGTGCGTTCTACCGGCCCTATACAAATGGATCTTAGTGGCCAAACTGCAACAGGCCCCATTAGCTCCCTAGACGGGTGACACCAACTAGGGTTATCGACTACAGCGGGCGAGCCAGTCACCTCAGGAAGTTTTAACGATTAGTCGTTCTATCTCCCTGGAGTGAGCGCAGAAGACAAAACAGTCCACCGTCTAGCTCCGCCACAAACCCGTAAGAGATCTTATATGTTTCTATATATGTTGACCTGATGGCACGGACACCGCGGGCGAGGGGCGAAATCAGTCGCCTCCAAAATTGATATTGGTCATGCGCCGACAGCTGCTGCTTCCCCTTCCGGTCCGGCTCCTGCGCCTGCTGTCGTCCGGCCTGCGGTTCCCCCTGCTGCTGATGCTGCTGCTGCCGTCACTACCAGCGCTGCCGGACCTGCGTCCTCGTTGGTGACGGGTGTGGAGGCAGCGTTGGCGCAAATCGAGGCGGTAATCACGGAAGGGACGCGGCTAAATATAGACCAAAAGCAGCGCATTAATAAGGAGTCCATGGTCATCCTCGGCCTCGTGTCGAGGATGGCCTGCGAGCTGGCGGCTGCCCACGGGCGCATTGGTCTGGCTGAGGAGGTGATGGGCGGTGTGAGGTCGATGGAGGCCTCTGTATATGATGACCAGCGATCATCAGGTCAACATATATAGAAACATATAAGATGAGTGACATCAGGTCAACATATATAGAAACATATAAGATCGCTTCCAGACCCCTGCAGTTATACGCCGGAGTGCGTCCCCTTGACTCGGAGCGGCCGCCGAATAGGTGAACTCGAAGTGGGCGCTTGGACTGGGAGTGCAAGCAGCGTGCGGTGGCGCGGCGGGTTAACATTTCCCATGCGGAAAAGCGGGAATTTTCCCGGCGTGCGAAGTTTTCCTGTTTTCAGTTAGGAGGGATTGGGCGTAATCCGTTCGATGCACCATCCGCCGCTCTCCTCGCTCTGCCGCTTAATTGGATTTCTGCTGTTTTTTTCCACGCTCCTACTTTTAATTATACGTCCTCGAGGAATATAAGGGGATGGAAAAGAGCAGGCTTTTCGCTGCACTTGTAATACAACGCGAGGGAATCTGCAGCCATTTTATGAACACTCTCGCGATGGATCACTTTTAGCGATTGAAAAAATTACAAAATCACGAAAAAAACAAAAATCCCGGAAGCATGATCCTACTTGTGATTCATTAGGGCGCTCTAACCTTGAATTTGGGTTCTCGATACGTAATCCACATTTTATCTCGTATTCCGATAGAATGTAATACATTCAAAGAAAGTTTCTGCGAATGCCGTTGTAGACTACGTCACATGTTATAATTCATTTGCCCCGCCACGGCTCGAAGACTCGTGGCTTATGACGGGACATGCAAAGCTTTGCAGTCTTAATTAAAATGTCAGCCGAACAAGTACTCTGCGTTTTACTCCTCCAAGACTCCGGTACACATACACCAGGCGCGGCAGACGGTGGTCACCGATTCTTTACAACGGACCACACTGCGCGGTTAAGGGGTAACTCAAAGACCTCCAAAGTGGTGACCGAATCATTGGTAAATCATCGGTAAACTGTCATTCTAATGATCTAGCTAGATCTACGCACACCCCTCTTTGGGAGTGAATCTTTCACGGGCGCTTCCGAGGCGGCAACATTTTAGCAGCAGTGTCGGTATCGGTGTGCTTATGGTGATGTTTCACAGCTCGTCGAATTGCTGAAACTTTAATCTCAGACAAAGTGTGCTTTATTCAATACTGAGCACGTGCAACCTTGTTAACTTGGCCTTTGGTGGAATGTACCGCCGCACTACTCGCACTTTAAGAGCCTCTCGACAACGCCCGGAAGGGCTGCACGTGGCATGTGCAGTCCTTCCGAGCTGCACATGGCATGGCAGCTTAATCTTACGGAAGGATATAATATATGCGATTTTTGCTCAAGAAGCTCTTTGCGAATTCTACTGCAATACGAGCTCGCAATATCCCATGAGGAAGTACATCGGCATGTCACCCGGAATAAAATCCATTACTTTTAACCGATCGAAGCACGTACTGCCAAGTTCCAGGCTACTAGTCGATACATAGACCTCATTTTTTAAATAAATTGCCTGATTGAGTAAAGGCGATTAAAAACCTCGATATTTTCAAGAGATCCATCCGGGTGTATCTTCTTAAAATCAATATGTATGCGCATAACGACATTTTAAAATATTGCGAAATTAGCATGGTACATAACAATTCAATTTAATATATTCTTTTTTAGGGTCAATTGTTTTCACTGTAAACTATTACTTTATAGGCTTTGTTTTTGTTAATTGGAAAGTTTGGAAAAATGTTATATGATCTTTGTTAAATTGAGTTTACCTACTTTATATGACCTTTGTTAAATTGAGTAACTAGTTTAAGACTAATTTAATGCCATTCTTACACAACAATATTGGTTGAAACAGAAATAAATACAAATATCTTATCTTATCTTTAATTTTATAGCACGATATATTTACATCATTTACGAATTACGCTCCATAATAGAATCTAAAATTAGCCTAACGAGTAGTTAATTATACACTCTTTACTGCATGTAGGGCTTACAACCCTTAGAGAGCCAGCCATGGGTATGAAATTCACGACGGCATGTTTTCAACCCTCGAGAATTTGTTTGTAGGGGGGTGGTAGTGCACGCATACTATTGTATAAGGGTGGGTTATTCAATAAAGGTGACGTTTACCGCATATAGTTGTATAATCGCATAAATACGGAGATCCGCCGCCTGCGAATTGTAACAACAAGAAAACCACCGATCGGTGGGGTGGTATTAGCATTCCAGTGGCTAAAGCCGATGTACTCTTAAAATAAAGTTACGCTGTCATAATAACTTATTAACACGCTTTTATTTTTATTAGGTCGACCTGTATGTAACTATGTAATGGAATCTAAGGTAACTAATTTAACCATCTTGCAAGGATCGTAGCGTCATGAAAATTGGCAGCTGTATGGCAATACAATAATATGGTACTGTCGAACTGATCTGATGATGGAGTCGGAAGATATGAACTGGAATTTCATGATGGAACATCGTATCATAGCTGTGTTTGGACATGTTAGAAAAGTCTTGGAATGAACTTTGACCACGATTAGGTTTCAAGGTCTGATGATGTGGTTTTTACGTGCATTTATAAAAGCGTGTTTTTAGTGTTTTTTTTAAACTATTAGTTTATTTTAAACTATTAGTTTATTTTAAACACGATATGAAATCTATCTTAATTTATCGCAGCGCACGACTGACAGCTTCTAGCGACAAGATACGTACCTATACGATAAGGAATTTTCTTCGCGCCCGAGTAACATAACCGCTTTGTTTCGGTCGTTTGTATTCTGGGTCAACTATGCGAATTCGGGACCTGCTAGTCCTCCCCAGGGTGGCTACAACGTGGCACATAGCGGACAACGGTCAATAGACATAGTTTTTTCATAAATATTTTGTTTATCTTCTGGGATCTCAAAGGGTGAAGATCCACTAAAATCCCAAACAATTTTTTGCGTGATCTTAATACTCTCTCTATTTGTATATGAGTCGTAAAAGCCAACACATAACAAGTAAGATGTTAACAAAGGTTTTGACACGTGGAAATGCAGCCGTTATAATCAACGGTGGGTATATTATTTGAGTGACGCACGGGAGACTGACGCTTCAGTACAACGTAGACATTCGTCGTGTGAGCTCCGTCAGTTAAGAGTGGAGTAACCAACATCAGAGACTCGTTTTTACAAGCTTTTATTTAACTTGCAATGTTTGTTAGTTTGTTTCAGTCAAATCTGGTAAGCTGAATTAGAACCACTTCCTCTTATCCTATGAAGTTTAATTTTACAGGTTGGTTCAGTTCCGACGACAATGCATTTTTATGGTGAGCATGACCTAATTTTTTTTTATTTATTTATTTATTTATTAATTTACAATAACTTCATATAATATGTCATATAAACACCATTTACATAATATGGTTGAGTTGGGAGAGATTGAGCACATCCTATGGTGAAAATGTTTATCCGCATTCCTAACTAGGTCAGAGACCCGTATCTAGGGATGCTGATTTTTGTTTAATTGTATCGACGAGCTGACTCTTTTGATATTCTGAACTTAAGTTGTATTGCATGATACATAAGAATATATACATATATACATACGCATACATACACACATACATAAATATATATATATACATACCTACACATATATATACATAGCAAATAATACACGAGATTTGATATTAGTTAGTAATATATAATTTAATAAAACAACTTAAATTATTAGCGAGAGCAATTGAGTCTCCGCATACATTGGACCCCTTTCAAGCAGGTACTTCTTTATAAGTATTTTGAATGAATTTAAGTTGTTTGCATTCTTATAACTCTCATTTAAATTATTATAAAATCTCGGCGCAAGGAAGTAAAAATGCCTTTGGGCAAATGAGGACTTTACAATCGGAATATTATAATTCGACCCAGTAGCTTGCCTTGTGTTTTTAGTTTGTTGGCTTCTTGTCTGCTGATCCTTGATTCTGTGAAAATCAATTAGTAATTGTTTTATGAATAATTGCCTCACATCAAGTACTCCATATTCTGTAAAGAGTTTCGCTGAGGGGTATCTAGGGGGTTTTTTATTGATGACCTTTAGAATCAGCTTCTGCGCATTGATCAAAGGAAGGAGTACTTGTGTGGTACAGCCACCCCATGCAATTGTGCCATAGGACCACAGGCTTTGGCACAACGCCATATACACAGTTTTGAGAAGGGGCTTTGGTAGAATATTTCGAAGCTCTCTAAACACGTAGGCGAGTTTCCTTGTTCTTGTGGCTAGGTTGCTTACATGTTGCTTCCATGTCAATGTTGCATCTATAGTGACACCCAGATACTTATATTCCCTAGTCCTTTCAATGGTTTGACAATTGCAGACGTCAGATCTAGAGCAAAAAGTTGAGTGCATTGTTAGTTGGTTTTCGGTTTCTGAATTATTTATTGTTGCCTTGATGTGAAATTGTATAACTTTAGTCTTAGAAATATTTAAAGTGAGAATATGGTTGTCGAGCCACTGCTTCGTCAGATTTAGGTTCGATTGAGCTTTGCGGTATGCATCTTCCCAATTGTTAGCAGACGTAAGTAACACGGTGTCATCCGCGAACGCCACTATTTTTCCTTTTATTGGTAGATCACATAAATCATTTATGTATATTAGGAACAATACGGGTCCCAAGACGCTACCTTGGGGAACACCGAAAGATACATTAAGTGGCGCGCTTTGTCGATCATGTATCGACGTTGTTTGCGTCCTTCCCTCAAGGTAGCTTTGGAACCACTGCAATGCTGTGTCATTTATTCCATAATGTTCCAGTTTTTTTATTAATATTTACCGTGTCGAAAGCCTTCGATAAATCTAAAAATGTCGCTAAAACTTTATTGTATTTATTGGACAAAGCAATTGTCATGACCCAGAGCCGGCTCCCGACGAGGCTACTCTTCCACGGTCAACAGCACAGACACACAATTTTGTATAACGCATTCAATTATAATAGCCCGTTCTAAATTTCACCATGACATGGCTGCTGCATCCAGGGTTGGTCTTAACCGAGGGGACTCCTCAACGGTCAACAGCACAGAAACGAAGTTTTGTATACGCATTCAATTATAATAGCCCGTTCTAAGTTTCACCGCGATAGGGCTGCTGCACCCAGGGTTGGCTTCCAACGAGGGGAATCCTCAACGGTCAACAACACAAACACGAAATTCTGTATAGCATTAAATTATGATAGCCCGTTCTAAGTTCCACTATGACATGGCTGTTGCACTCAGGGTTGGCTTGGGACAGAGCATTTTAATTAAAGCGTGTTATTAAAAATGTGTTTTTACTATTAACATATTTTCAACATAAAATTGACATTGATCATTCTTTTCTGTAACTCTTCAAATTGTTCTTGATATACTTCCGTTTTCTATGGAAAATTCAGTCTGTGTGGAATAGTTCATTTTAGATGAGCCACACAGCAATGAGCAAAGTGCGAACAGGGAGAGCAAACAGAAAAACTGAATGAGTGGCTATGCCATCAGTCTCTCTTGAAGAGCATTAAATCGATAGAATGGCACGAGGAGCTCGAGCGGGTTAATGAAACAGTACAGTTGACAAGACGCAGTCGCGCAGCTCAACAAATGGAAAACGCATTAAGTACTCGACTAGTGGAATTGCGGGAGGCAATTAAACATGGCGGACGGCAATTGGATTCCAGCCCAGAGAGAAATGCCTCGTTGACAATGCTAAATGGACTGTGAAGTTATTACTAAAGTCTATACATGTGTGGGGTTGTAAACTAACGATTTAAATATGGTTAGAAAATAGTAAACGTCTTTAAATCACAAGTAACGGAAAAACAACTGCCCTAATATTGTGTCTAGTCATAGTTTGATATCTGACGGTTCGGTGCAGCTTGGGTCTGGTTAGCTTAGGTCGACTCAACTCACGGTTAAGCTCCCATCCGATAGCCTCCTCGAAGAGGGACTAACCTGGAAATGACGCTGTGAACCATTGAACTGTGAACTAATTATAATTTAACAAAAAGACGAGTAGGATAACAGAGCCAATTAAAGGTTTTCACGTTTAAGTAACGTTGTAGAAATATTTGTGACCTTTCAATTAAAGCTAAAAAAAAAATACATCAAATCGATTAAAAATACATCGATTAAAAATACATCAAAAATTATTCAACAATTAATGCTAAAGATTTCACTGTTCAGCTGCTGCCTAGCTGAGTTAATACTCGTACAGAATAGATCAAAGTCAAAGCGTTTAATCAAATCATTGAAATTGTCACTTGTTCGCCACAGAAATGCATTTTGCCTATAGTTGGTACCAGCATGAGGAACATGAAGATCAGGGTTAAATCTATTGAGATTGGAAGGAACACGGAGATTAATTTTATTTAGTAAGTAGCATTGTGAGTGATAAATGAATTATTAAATATAAAACGATAGAATTAGTACGATCAGGGTAGGCAGACGATATAGGCGAGCATAGCTGACTAGTGAAAATGCAATATGGAAACCGGTAAACGGCGTGTGAACGGCGAGTGAGCGGGGCAGCGGCGAAAGCAAGGGTTACAAACATTTTTATACTGAGAAGGAATGATGCGGGTGTATATAACACTATTTCTAAGCAATTCAACACATACAATACGAAGAAATGAACTGCACTGATAAGTGCGATAGTTTCACAGAGGTACATCTTAAATAGCGATGGGAAGTATACAATAGCATAGAGACCGATTAAGCAACTTTTTTTAAATCAGACAGGTTGGGATGGTTTTTCTTTTGGATGTGACTTTTTTCCACAGTGATTTAAGACTGATCGCCATAGTAACAAATGAGTGATAAAAAAAGTTTTCCAACGACATTGTCCAATGGTAACGCATTTCATACATTTTGCCAATCCTTCCTTATTTATATAGTAAGACTCCTCCCTCCCCACCTCCCCCCTATGCGTGTTCCTTTTTTTTCTTCGAATGTTTAGTTTACAAGATGAAACATGTAATTAGCTATGATCTTGAAATGTAATGAAGCTGTATGTACCGGGCCGTCGAGGGAAATCCGGAAAACTGAGCGCACGTACTAAAACCCTTACTACGCAAACAACACCATTTATTTTGTACCCAACTTTGCACAATTATAGGAAATATGTTGAAAATTTTAATTATTTGATATAAACACCATCAGCTTTTACAACTTGTTCAAGTCTTAACCGAAACCGATCGCATGCACGTCTCGCCTCCTCAGTGGTTATGTTGGTCATCAAGTAATGGTAATATTTTAAAAATTTAATTTGTTATTTTTGCTGACACAATCGTGGCACTCCAATAAAACTCAAGAAGTGCGCTCGCCTTATCACAGGAGTGCCTAGCAAGGCGGGCTCGGTTTCACTTTACTTGGCACATTAGGAATAATTGTATGCACTTTAAGATATAATTTATGCACAATTTGGCCTGGGCACGACAGATGTATGCCTAAATTTAGAAGCATATAGCGGTATTTTCTGGATTGTACATTATATTTTTTTTGTGCTATCGCGTTTGAATGTTTATGTAACGAATAAATGAATATAACGAATAAATAAATGAAATGAATGGTGGCAATCAGCGCGTCCTTGGTGTTATGATATTTTGCATTTGCCTTAACCGCAACCACGCCCCAAAAGCAATAGCCAAGAGGCCTGCAGTCTGGTCTAGACGGTGGCCACAAGTCGGGTGACCAGTGGTAGGGCATATTACCGTGAAGCCACGCTTGGGTTTTTCTCGACTTGTGGTCTGGCGCTGAGTCCTGCTGGAAAACGTATATAGTCTTTCCAGCGGTCACCATATCCATCCAGGGCTTCACTACCATCTCCAAGACGTGGATATACCCATCGGCGTTGATTTATTTCTTTATTTATTAATATTTCACACACATTTATAATACTAGATTAATAAGATTAAAATCTACCTTGCTGGAATAATGCCCGTACTAAGGTAGACTTTTATGTATTCTTTTTTCCTTTTTTTTTTAGTTGCTAAGTGTAACATAATGTAGCATTGCTTTGCGTGATAGCTCTATATTTAGACAAATTTTATATATACTTATAATTTAGTAACATAATACTGTGGCAATTAGGCAAAACTACATAAGTAAGAAATACCATTTTCTCTGGGGAGCATTTTGAAATTTATGACTAAAATTAGCACATGGAATAAAAGATGTGTGCTCTCTTAAACTATATGTGTAATTTTAAAATAATATGTATTAATAAAAAGATAATTAACTTATGCTACTATGACCGCCTATCAATAGTTAAGAAAAAGTACATAAGTTATACATTTGTAGTTTTGCTCACCTGAACAATATATAGCTAGTGAGAAAGTAGGTGATATAACTTCTTTTATATTGTGCTTCGAGTTATGTAGTTTTTTCCAGTGAAAGAGTAAAAAAAACGCTGTTAAATGGTCATTATAACTCATTTTGGTCAAAAAAGGACTTATGTAGTTTTGCCTAATCGCCACAGAATATACATAATAATATTAAATAATCATATATACACATACACATATATACATATACATCTACACATATACATATACATATGTATATACACTGCCGGCCAAAAGTTTGAGACCACATACATCTAGGAAGGAAAATGAAATAAAACTCAAAATACGAAGCAAGAGGTTAAGGGATGCTTCTCGGTCCATGGAACCGGAGATTTGGTACGAGTCGATGGAATCATGAAAAAGGAGCAGTATAAACGAATACTACAGCAAAATGCCGTTCTGTATGGTTTAAGATTAATTGTAAATGGATTTTTTTTCCAACAAGGTAATGATCCCAAACATAGTTCACAATTATTCAGGAGTTATTTAGATTGTAAAGAAACTGAAGAAGTGATAAAAAACATGGTGTGGCCCCCTCAGAGCCCGAATCTCAACGCAATTGAGCTTTTGTGGGAAGAGCTTGATAGAAATGTGCGCAGTTGTTGTCCCTCCTCGCAAGTAGACATGTGGAAGACTTTACAAGGAAGCTGCAACAATATTTCACAAGATACAATCGACAAATTGATTCCTTGTATGCAGACTAGTGAAAAAAGTAATAAAATGCAAAGGAGGGTTTTTTGACGAAAAATCTGTTTAAAATATGAACGGTATTTTTAACGTAATTTATTATTATTTTTGGTTTTCTTCTTAATGTATGTGTAAATAAGTATCAAGTAGATAAGTATTTCAAATAATAATTTAACCTCTTGCTTCGTATTTTGAGTTTTATTTCATTTTCCTTCCTTGATGTAGGTGGTCTCAAACTTTTAGCCGGCAGTGTACATATATACATTTATACATATAGGGCTCGATTGCGTTTCTTCGTAAACTAAAATCGGAAATTAGTCCGTGTGAACGAGACAGGGCAATACGCTAGAGCGGAGTGTGAGATGACCAGTTGTCACTTTTTCTCATTAAAACTGCCCGCCAAGGTCAAATCTTACACTGCACGAAATATGCTCGAATTTATTCGGGCGAGTATAAGTTCGGCAGGTAGTATTTATCGACGATCGTTCGTTTCATATTCCGCTCTAACGTATTGCTCTGTCTCGTTCGCTTGGACTAATTTTAGTTTTAGTTCACAAAGAAACGCAATCGGGCCCAATCTATACATATACATAAAAGTAGTAATTTTATGTAGTTAGATATTCTTATACAGCACTATAATTAACTAATTTCTCCGTTTCGATCCTTCCTAGCTCAATCAACCATTCCGTCATAATTTTTCTTCCTCGTATGGTATCTAACTTCACTTTTAATTCCGAATGTATTCTATTGTGTAGTCGGGCAGCTAGAAAAGAAAAATGTCGTTGGGCGAATTCATGTTGCATGGCTGTAACTGCGCGTGTTCTGATAGTGTGAGATTTAATCATATGCCGCTTTGTGTGGGTGTAATAAAATATTGTTGATACTTTCACATATAATTGGTGTATGTCTAGGACTCGGAACTCTTTAAAAAGGTGGTCGCTGGAGAACCTAAGGCTGAGATTCTGAGGCATTCATCAAAGAAATGAGTTTGCATAACATCCCCTTCGCTGCTTATCACCCTAAGGATCATTACCGCTGCTGGTGTAGGTACATGCCGGTAGGCACGTCTGAAGCATCTTGACAAAGCCACCTGTCTCTCGAAACTTTTCAAAACTTAATAAAGTTGAGTTTTTTTTGTACCCCAAACCAATCAATTATCTCCTTTGGCGATTTTCCGGCGCGAAGGGATTCTAGGATCGTCGCTCTTCTGTCTTGTTCCCGGCTCATGTTCTTGCAAGTTGGAACGTGTCTACTTACGCGACTCGTGTCGATATGAACTAAATGTGAGATAGGCTATTCGCAGGTTTACACTCACCGACCGCTAGAGGGCACTTCATAAACAAATTCCGGATTTACCTTGACGGCCCTGTTTAGTATTGAAACAGCTGTTTGTATTCTGAATAAGAATATAAAAAATACTGCATCTCTGCTCGCATGTTTTAAGTCCCATGTGTTCACGGTAGTTTATCCGTCTCATGAATCGTTTTTAGATCTTTTCAATCCGCAAATTCAATGGTGATGGTATGACGCGTGTCGCCATCACCACAACAGAAAGGTCATCGGCTTTTCAGCCTATTCAAATGTCGATTCGATCCTTTTCTTTCCGCCCGCCCGTTATACAAATGAAGTTCTTTGCATAAACAACACTAGACCCGTCCGAAATCGACGCGGCGAGAATAAGGTGCTTACTTATGGGTTAAATTAACATAGTTTTTCCTCCTTTCTCTCGAGTTTATCCCATTTATCTGGGTCGGGTGTTTGTGGACTTGCACCGGAAGCGACTTCGAGCTGCCTTTATAAGTGATTTTATTAATAGTTTTATTTTATTTTTACCGCCAAAACATGTTTTTCGAATAGGTTTAAGTCAGCTGTAACATATCGCTTCAACGCAGTAAGCTCGCCGATTTGTTTCAATTAAATATAGCGTTGTTTTAGTATTACTTCTCAAGCGGAGGATACAGGCGAATACGCCAAAGGTATAATTACAAATGTTTAAACTACAAATGTTATACGAATAGTTATGTAGATAAAAGTTGAAGATAGTAACTTTTATTAAATTTTTCACTGCCAGTAAGTTTTGTTCTGTGACAGCAGTGAAAGGACGGTCACTTCTTTTTCCATCCGCCAAAGTAACTCGACCACGCTTGAAGTCAATTGTAGCAACGGTACACGACTGCCTCGGAAGGGGTGTCGACTTTAACTATTCACTAAACGATATCCTCAGATGAAGCACTTCCTGCAATATGAGGGCAGTGCCACTCTTGTTCCACGTACCCACGTGGAACAAGTGTGTTTCTAACTAAGTCATCAGACATAAGTGTGTCTCTATCTGTTTTCATGCAAATTCAAGGGTTCAGACGTCATAATAATAACGTGTAACAAGTGTGGCTCAATGTATTGGAAATTGACAAAAAATGCATATGTAACCATTAGCAACATCACGACATCGCGAGTTAAATTGTGCACAACGCCATCTATCGTAATTCAGACTAATTAATATACTATTGTGAGCATTGATTTTAACCCTTTGTACTTGAGCGGCTCGGCTCCGCTACAGAGCCCGGGAAATTTATTGCGACCACTCGAGCGGCGGCGCTGCTCGAGTACAAAAGGCTAAGTTTGTTAGAGCATAAAATAATTTTAAAATACCTGTAAAACGCTTCCCTGATATATCCAAAATCGTCTTGAGTTGCTGGTTCGCCCGTGCGAAAAATGCCTCGAGTGCAAAGGGTTAATTAACTTGATTCTAATTTCTTGGCTCTTTTAAGCAGGGATTCTGTCCTTAAATGCCACTAGAAGTTTTACAGACGATTCCTCCGGGTTTAGGCGATATTCGTAATAGTAAAAAATCAACGCGCGAAAATGTACTTGTTGCAGAAGCGTTTATTAGTAACAAAAAATATTTATATTTAGGTGGAGATATTTTTTTGACGGAAATTTAAATGTGCAATGTCCGTCTATTAGTTCTAAATATTCATATTTTAAAACTCAGTAACAACTGACCAGTATCTCATAAACGAAAGCGTTTTTTAGCAAAACTTTCTGAATGGCCGCTGAAATTTTAACGTCATACAATTACCATATGAGGCAACCTAAAACTTTGCATTTAATGATACGGTAGTGCAGTGGGATCCTGGCATAAGGTTATATTCAAAATTTAAAGTGAAACAGTTTACGATGAAAAAAGAAAATTTCTAAAACATATCGATAAAAATTACATGAATCTACATCGAATCAAATGTTTAGTCACTGCACGAAATTCGTTTTTTTTACATTTTTGCAAAAGTGCCTGACTTGCTTCACAAAACTGCCTGGTAAACAAGAACTGTGCGACATATGTCTGAAAATTTGATAGATTTCTTGAAATAGGTTGGGGTTGCCAACCATCACAACCATTTCGCGATACGCGTGCCGTCTCTTGCCCATTCCGGAAACATTTCAATCTATCCTCGTATATATACATAGGTATTTGAGACCAAATACTATTGACGCGCTACAACTTTGTTGTAACTCGCCACTAGGTGGCGCAGTAGCACATCAACCACTACACCGTTCCACCGATCGCCATGAAAATTTTATAAAAGCGAAATAGGAAGTTGAAAAGGACCAATGAACCAATGTGATTTAAAAAATAGAGATAGCTAAAGGAACGGTGTGTAATATTGGCTACACGTGGCAGGGAAGTAGGGCTAGAGAAGAGGGGTAAGAGTGGGAGGGGAAAAAAGCCGATACCCGAGTATCGCCGGGTAACATTCCACTAGTGGAATGTTACCCGAATATTATGAGGAAATAGATGTACCTACGTACGAAAAACTGAATTACAATAAAATACTGCTTTTAAGCGCTTTCTCCACAGAAATAATAAATATACAAATATCTAACAATAATAATACCCTCTCGATGCAAAGGCAGTGACAGACGAATTTAACTGTGCTTTTCCAGTGAAAAATATTTGTCTAATAAATAGGTAATTTTCTGTGTAGTATGAAGTACTTTATATCAATCATGGACATACATACCTAAAAATTGCAATAATAGTTACCTAATGTTCGATAATGATGACGTACATATCAGTTTAGAAGATTATAAGTAAGCAATATATTATATATTTAAATATATGTGAAAAATGCGGTCAAGCTTTTCAGAAAAAAAAATCCCTTATAAAATAGGTATTGAAATGTGTCTGTATTAAATGTTTACATGCATATTAATAGCCAAGAGACAGCGGAAAAAAGCGCAACAGTTTTGTAAAAGCTGATACTTTCAGATCAGACAGTACTGCAATAAGTTCTTCTTCTTTTTTTCGTTAATTTTTAATTTATCTCTTGGCACTTAAATTTTTACACTTCCACGAAGGTTGGCTGTAAGAGATTGTATTTTAGGCAATAAGTCCGCCTTTTGTATGTTTTGTAATGTGCAATAAAGAATCTCTATCTATCTATTTATCTATCTATTTTGGTAAAAGAATGCCGGAGTAGTTAATTTTAATTAGTACCCCCAAAGTGTTTTGGAAAAGCTGAACATTTATCAGTAGATACAGAACTCGAAACAAATAATCAGACCGCTTAACAATAGAATGCGTGGCGTCAGTATTAAGTCTTACATGTCACAAGATTAAAGTTCATTATATTGCGCGGCACATTAGACCGATGCGTAATAGTTACCGACAAATACATATCGGTGTATTTGCAGGGACTTAATTTTTGTGACATGTATAGAGTAATGCTGACGCCACGCGTTGTATTGCTAGGCCGTCTGACCATTTGTTTCGAGTTCTTTATTGCATCCACTATCTACCGGTGAATTTTTAGCTTTTCCAAAACACTTTGAAGGTACTAATTAAAATTACACCTTTCCTAGTTCGCCAGCGCCAGGTGTCCTGGAATCTGGTTTGCTGACTACCCAGGCATTCTATCTTCAAAATACTGTCTGATCTGTAAGTATCAGCTTTTACTTTTGTACTTTTTTGTCGTTGGATATAATAATGACAATGGTTTAAGGAAACCACTTTTTCACAGACAATAAATAATAAGTAATGTATTTATTAGTAGTTGGCGTCGCTGCCGATAATATTAGGAGTTTGCTATCCTGCATTTGACGACGCGCAGACGACCTACCCTAGTTCTTGCTCACACAAAGCCACAAAAATATTGTTGTGTTGCCGAGCTGGTATTCATATTATTATAATTATCACATTTGAAGGACTATGGGGAAAAGCGATCAATCTCATTTTTGTGTGAAAATGGGATACTAACACGCCATCTTGTGGCTTATTCCCAAATGAATCAAGGCATGACACGATTTTCGAAAGAAAGATCATAATCTGTCCATGAAGGAAGAAGAGAAGGAAAAGTGTGACGGAAAAGAATGATCAAGGTCCACGCGGTGACGGTGGACCTTGATATTTTTTTCTATTCGGGTCCAAAGGTTGGGTACCACCTTGCCCTCAGTTGACGCTGAGGAGGAACTGTGATGGGAAATACCGACCGAGGCGTAAGTCTTTTCCACGTTTTCGCTTTTTTAAGGTATGTGAGTTTTTTTTTATTTTTTGTATATACTAGAATGTTGATTACCCTCCCTAGAACGGATGTTGACTACCCTCCCTAGAACGGCGGATGTCCCAATTTTGGGACAATCATGTTTATCCATTTCTGCCCATTCCTAAAAAAGAATTTTTGGAATCGGATAAGTAGTTTTGGAGATTATCCCCTACATACAAACTTACAAACATACACACAATACCTCTTTATAATATTAGTATAGATTGAAATATTATTACTGAAAAACGAGATTTCAGCTCAGCACAATGCGTCCCAAATTTGGGACATCCGTCGTTCTAGGGTAACAAATACCCTCAAAGTTACTTTCGACGAATGTTTAAGAGTCATATATTTAGGGCACGTGTCGATAAAATTCATTAGTCGAAATTACGATACGCAATTTCAAATGTCCCACTTTTGGCACGTTCTAGTGTTAACGTCACATGTGGAACTGCGGGTATTACATCTAGTGTATAACAAAATAACAGAAATTAAATCAAATCACTCAACATGCATGTCTAAAAATTAAATCAAAATCATGATCGTTCGTGAAAGACATGTCTTTCTTACTTTTTAACTTTATTATTATTGTCCGCCTCCTGGTTTAAAATGATGGTGATCCTACCGAATCAACAGTTTGTGGTGTTGATGTTATTCCGCAGCAGGCTATGAACGACTACAAGCGGTAAGGCACCCAAGTGACGATAACAATTTACTAATGCGTGTTCGGACGTTTCTTATCGCATACTCGGAATACATCTTGAACGCGTTCGAGGCAATTACCGGAGCTACTTATTTTCTCGTCGAGACAAGAGAGTCGGTAGTCTGTCTAGACGCGTACAAAAGCGTACATAAGCGTACCTTATCGGACGACGATCGACAGCGTATTGTATAGGAGCGGCGCACATAGTAAAAATGAATAAAGAGAAAACTAAACACGATATATTACCTACCTACACATCAATTTTGCATTGGTCTACAATGGACTGTATTATTAATAGTTGCTAATGGTTCAGCGCAGCTTAGGTCGTGTTGGTCATCTTTGTAATATCTGGTCTGCCCAAGTAACGATTTAACTCCCATCCGGTAGCATCCTTGAAGAGGAACTTAACCTATCAGCGCCGCTGTGAGCGCTGCCTGCAACTGTAACCTGCAGTCGGAGGTGGTTGGGATCAAAAGTGCGGATTCGAGGGAACACCTCGGGCGGAACTGGGCGGTTTGCATACCAGACTGTATCAGCCACGCTTACGCAAACCGGCGAATAACTGGAGGGGTTTAGAGACGTGTTTCCTAAAGAGCGTGGGTAGCTGTTGACCTGGCGTCACCTATCCTTAGAAACAATCTGATAACCACCCGATCCCGAGTGACCGTGTCGGGCAAAGGACGCCACGGATTCGCAATAAATTCAATATAAATTACCGCTAACTTCAGGTAGAGGCCGCGCAACCTCGAATCCGTGAGGAGACTGGAGGACGGAGAAATCCGGCCAAATCTGGTAGTGAGGACGTGAGGTCGGCCCGCTGGAGCGCGTCGCGGTAAGGTGTTGAACTCTCACGGGGTTGTGCGCGTAGTTAGACGGTGGACTGCGTTGTCCCTAAGTCTCTTCGTTCACTCCGTGGGAGAAAGAATGTGGCCGTGGTCTTCAATCGACTGTATTCTTTACAGAAAATAGTCATTTTATTATTTCAGTATAAAATCAATGCTGAGTAAATGAATTTGACAAAGGAGGAAACAACAAAAGACCACCTTAATATAATTACACGATTAACAAGACAACACAACAAATATTATACTCCAACAGTGAACATTTTACATAGGTCGATATATCTGTCCTTTATGGATTTCGGGTCCCTGAACACGAAAATTACTCCTAAAATTGCCTCCTGGTTCAGGTTTCTGAGTAATTTCACTGTTTATATTTTACATAATTATAACGCTATGGGAATACAATAGCACAAACAACAGTTAACAAAGTTTCGCTTGTGGGAATCGTCCAGAGCACCTCTCTGGATCATCCAGCAGAAATCTGCTAACATTGCATTACATTTACATTACATTACATTTTCGTCGTGTCCAATTGACGGCTAAAGACCGCTCTTGGACGTATCAAAATAATTGGGTTATGTAGTAAGTTTCGTTACTACTCTTTACTTAACATACATAGGTAGTCAAGAATTAACTACTAGATTGTCAAACTAAAATTATAAATAATCAAAATAGTAGCCTAATATTTGAAGTAGTTAGTAATTCGAAAAGATACGTAGTAAAAATATTAATCGTAATATTCAAATTGTCAGTAAAATGTTAAATAATCAAATTAAATCTAAAAGTATAGATATAAGACCATTAATATAAACAAACAATAAGGCTCTACTTTTTTAAGTAATTTAAATGGGCACAATATTTGAAAAATCATGGCCCTCAAATTCGGCCAGATTATAGAATGGGTGGCCTATCAGCATCTCTTTGATGTTTTTTTTTTTAATTTTATGTCCTCCTGAAACTTTGAAACTGTGTAATGCTATTCCATTGCAGAAATGTCCTCAAGGAATCGCTCTCTTTTTTCGTAGCTGAAAGCGTCAAAATTCGCAAACAACGTCAACGAGTCGATAGACGTCAACGAGTCAAGAACGACGGTGCCTTATTCCTTGACGATACATTTCATTCCCTTATTTTTGTATTTACGTATGATTAGATATAATTAGATCGTAATTAGACGTATCATATCGTAATTATAACCTCCCATAGAGTCACATGTAAAATGTAAACGGTGCAATTACTCAAAATTCTGAGCTAAGAGAGAATTTTAAGGGTGATTTTCTTATTGAGAAATGTATAAAAAGCCACTTTTATTTTGGTAAACAACAAAAAAAAATAAAATTGTTGACTTGTGGTATTTAAAATACGCAGTAGTGCAGTTGATTTCCAACTAAATTCGGCATTTTACGCTCAGTCAGGTGATGACTAATGTCATTTCTTCTGATCGATACGGAATTAACACAAATTTCTCACCCCACTCACAACTATTGCGTCACTGCTTACAATATAAAACGCAGTACATTTCGATCGATCAATATCATTCCCTAGAGGGCAGTATCCGCGCATTAACAAGTACTCGCGCTCTACACTTCACTTCGAGTCAACGAATCACGCATAGTATACGCGACTATCATTATCTTCGAATCGATCGCGGCGCTTCACACTTCGGATACACAACTACGGCTTCACCTCGCGCCCACACTACCTACACAACGGCGAAATATCAATCAAGGCGTTACGGACTGGCAACCTACTACAGACCTTCTGAATAAATACTTCAACTTCAACTACAACGACTTTCAATAACGGAGAAAACTTCCTGATGAGAACCACCCTCCGCTCACAATCAATTGGAGTCTAGTGAAGGGTGGCCACTTTCACAGGGTCAAGCGCTAACAGACTGCGTTATTATTCAGTTAAAATATATGACGGAATTTAAATATTATTTGTGTAGTTTGTATGTGAAAATCTAGTAGAGGATAGCATGTTATCTTTTGATCTCAGAGTCCATGAGCCGATAGTACAGTAAATCTGCCGATGAGATAATTGGGGGCCACGTCCTCCAATATCAAGATAAATATTTACCAGAATGTAGGTTATCTACTTGAAATGAATTCCACGATTTTTAATATTATTTTTATTTTTTTATTTTATACCAACAAAAGAGAAAAACAGCGCTCGGGTTTTAATGCATGAATATAACCTACATACAAATCTAGTAGTCAATTGAATCATGAACCTCTTTTATATCTATTTCTGCCACTGCTTTGATAGAGGATTTTTAGAGTCCAGATTTTTGTGAGGCCTATAGTTGAGGTCTGGTCTGGACGAGCAGCTAATATTTATGACGGATGAAGTCAATGTCTGTTAGCTATCCACTCCTGAGAACTACTGGCCTTACGGGAAGGAGGAGAGGTACTGTTGGGGACTGAGCTAAATGTAAGCGGTGGCTGTGGTGCGGGGACCGGCTTTCGTAGAACACGCGTTCTTTCGTCAGCGTACATACCTATACCTACCTATTACTGTCGAGTAGCACCGGGCGAGTGATGTCACAGCACTAATATCTGTAGTGGGGAGACCGAGCGCCGGTATCCGCACCTCAGCCCCCGCTTACATTTAACTCAGACCCTAACTGTAGGTGGACGACGATGTTTTCGATATTAGTTCCTGATAGACTTTTGCAATGGTTTTTATTCCTTTTTTTCAGAAAAAAAAACTGTTTTGGTCACATCCGAGTAAGAGACTCCCAGCCAAACCATCACTGGTGACGGAAGGTGATTTTGATGAGCACGTGGAATGTGTTTTAATGATAGCTAGAGTCAGAGCTGTGCGCGGCCGACCGGATCTTTCTTGTATAGCAAACTGGTGTTTTCATTGTATCTTTTGTTATTAACATACAAAAACATAAGCGTGATTTCCAGTCTTGCAGCACTTTAAAAACTCTTCGGTGAATAGTGTAACGCAATAACAGGGTAAATCGTCTTTCTATTTCCACCTTATCTTGAAAAATGGAGGAAACTGCAGCTATTTGACATTATACTCTGTATTCTGTTACCCAATGTATTCTGTTAAGGACTTTCAGAGTATTGATTTTCCTAATCTTCCATAATTATTTATATTACAATCTTTTTTTATTTTTATTTTTTTTATTTTCTAATTTTGATTATTTACTAAATACAATCATTGATTATCAAAGATGGATTATGATATTAAAAAAATATATTGACCATTTCTATTGCGACATTGTTATTGATTTAATTTTATATTTTTTATAATTTAAATTTTACTGTTTTATAACCGACTCTTTTTTTTATATTTTGACTATCTGCAGTTTTAAAGCAGCTCCAATTATTTTTAAAAGATCTTTATTTTAAATTGAAATATTAATTATTTTACAATTAATGATACCACATAAGGTATAATACCAGTTATTCAACTTGACTATACCAAGAGTAGAGATTCCTACCAACTGGTTTATTTGAAAAAAAAAAATACAACAATCAATCATTTTAAAATGGAATGCATTTTTTCTTTTAATCAGTGTCATAAATTCAGTTTTTTTGCTACAAATTGTGTGACAAACTAATAATCTTTCAAAACTTATAATGAAATAAAAATGACTTTATTTATGATACAATATTGTACGTTGTGAGAAAACGAACTGCTCCTTTCTTTACCTTCTCGAGATTGTTATCATGTAGAATAGTTATGTCGATCAATAAGTCTGCCGGGAATTTTTGTCCATATATCGGCTTTATTCGCCACGAGTATCTTGTCAGTTATTATTATTTTTTATTGTCATTAATATTTCGATGGATTTATAGCAATTCAACATTGAGGGGTGTCAATTACTACGGGCGAATCCGCCACCACAGGGAGTTATACTAGCATCGCGCCATTCTGTCTCTCATGTAGTGAACTTAAGGCGACATGATACCTGGGAACGACCATATCTGAAGAATTTTAGTTTTATGAGTTTTTTGAAAAATATAAGCAATAATTTAAAAAAGTTTCTAACTGAATCCCTCGATAATGAACCAATCTAAAATTTGGACTCAAAAAAGTTGCCCATTGCCTTGGACATTAAGGCTTTAAACTGATTTCGAAAACTTTCAGGCGCGTTTACTCCTACAATGTAAGCGGTGAGTGTGTTTTATTATAATTTTATTATATTGACTGGTTAATTATCTATGGCAGGACCTAGCCACATTTTTTATTTAGGCCCTAAATTAATTACAATTAATTAAAACGTGAGAGCGCTCTGACCGTTACGCTAAATATGATTTGCCATTATCACCCTTATTGCAACATTTTAAGCTGTACGCAAGACGCTTTCTGTTTGTCAGCGCTGCGACTGCGCTGCAGTCACCGCCTAGTCGGCGGCACGGTCAGACGTGGTTTCTGCGCTTGGCGCTCCGTCAACTGTGACCAAAGTTGAAACGTGTTCTTTTATTTATTTCAACGTATTTTCTTGGTGGTATCTTCAGTGGTTCTCTGTATTGACTTCGTGAACGGGTAAGTAAGCATTTTTTTTATTTGGACACATTTTATTTATTTTTATTTTTTGCATGAGTACATAGCGGTCATTTTCCCGTCGTACAGTGGACACGCGCCACGTCGCGCTGGCGCTTCGCCGTCGCGGCGTCGTCGCGTTCGTTGCAATATGGAAAATAAAGGTCTTTTTCGGACCGAAATTCGATAACTTTTTTATTTCTGAATATTTTTATTATGATAACTTTTAATGCAATATCAACAAAAAAAAACAAAACTCAAAATCTTCAGAAATAGGCTATTTTTTATTTTTTCACGACTGCCCAACAAAAAAGGAGTGTTGTGTGTTCAGGATTCATCTATGTCTGTTTTCTGTTTCTTTATTCCACCATAACCTTAAAACGCTAAACCCATTTAGAAGTATGTGGTATTGTTAGAATCGTTTTGTGATCCCCAGTGTCATAGGGTACTTTAAGTATTCAAATAGCAAGTAAAAATTTGTCTAAATGTCTAAATCTCCAAATGTCGTTTTACATGTCAAAGTCTATTCACTTTTTTGACTAATGTTATTATTTATATTTGTGTACAAAAACCAATTAGTATACTTAATCTATTACAAAAATCAATATAAAAGAAAAATATGAAATTTAAAGCGCGTACCTACCTACTTAAATAATTATTTTATGTTTAAGGAAATAATTATAAGAAATACTTTGAAATATTTTGATTACTTACTATTAATTATTACAAGCACTTTTTTCTGAAAAATAAACAATTTTTTTCATAGTTTATTGTTAACAAAGTACCATATTATGCTTGACGAACTTTGTGATCTCAAATGAGTTCGTTCCCCTTCAAAGGTCTAAGGTATGTTCTTCAAGTTCCTTCCCATTTTTGCTATACGGTTTTCATTAGAAACCGTATAGCAAAAATGTGAAGGAACTTGATAATAATGTAGTGGGTAATGTACGGGTCTGAAGTATACCCGAAGTATAAAAGAATAGTATGAAATATATCCTCATTTGTAGCTGATCGAGAGTATTCTCTGGCATGATGTAGGCGATTTTTTTATAATCTTTATTATGAGGTTCTTTTGAATCGTCTGAAAGTTAATCAATAGGAAGCGAAAATCACGATTTAAAAGAAAATACGGGGAAGTGCGTAATTTTAGATTTAAAAATTGGCAGCGAAAAGGTTTTCTATTTTAGTTCTTAATTAGTTATCTCCGAAATTATTCTTTTATGTTTTTTCAGCAGCAAAGGCAATTAATGGGCAACTAAAGAATTAATAAACCGAGGAAACGATCATGTCCTGCATATTTAAAAGAATGCGGATATAAACTCGTGCAATCGAAAAGGTTCGTGTACAATTAACGCGTGACCCCATTTCAGTAGTGACCTGCTGATTTTGACTCCAATGCGTTTGCCTTCTCATTTTCAGAGCACGGCAGGCTACAGAATGCAATGTATCAATAAAAAAAATGACAGTATATTATCCAACATTCAGAAATCCACGGTAACTTTTTATTTGTATATTTATAGTACCTAAGAGCTCGCGAATATATTGTTTTTCTGACTTCAGAACAGAGGTAGATGCATATGTTTTAGAGTTTTTTTAATAATCTTATTTCTGTTCGATAAATGCCTATTAAAGGTTTGCAATAATTGTTTATGCGAAATGTAATAATGTTAAACCGTACAGAGCTGACAGTTTGTCAATATTTTCAGAGTCTACCTGATATGTGTGTAGGAGCTACGGAAAAGACACTAATTGAATCTGAAAACTCAAACCCCGATGACTTCAGAATAGAGGTAAATCTTGAAATTTTGTAAAGGCCAGATTCTTTCTTTAACTCTCTTTCTTCTTTAACTCTCAACCCTACTCCAATCAATACGTTCGCAAGCAATATGATTTTTTTTGTGGTTTCTAGGTGGAGGTCTGTGAAAAATCTGCGGTAGAAGTAGAGGGCCGTCGACTAGTTAATATTAGTGTTTTTCTTGAAAAATTGAAGGAATTTAGTGGACATAAAAAGAATTGGAATGCTGTCAAAATTTACCGTTAAATGCAATTTTTGCAATGAGAAAGCAGTAATATCTACTGATGACGATAGTCGACAATCGTTAGATGTGAATATGAGTGCTGTATCCGGTGCGATGGCGATTGGTATCGGCTTTTCACAGATGGAGGAGTTTCTGGCTGCCGTCGACGTGCCAGTGATGTCCGCCAAACTGTATAATAAGAACCACACAGAAGTGTGCAAAAAATGGGTGGAAACTTCTGTGGAAGCCATGACAGCTGCTGCTGCTGAGGAAAGAGACGCAGCGCTAGCAGAGGGCAGAGTAAGTAAAAACGGGACGGCTATGATCGATGTGATAGTTGATGGATGTTGGGGAAAGAGATCGTATAGAACCAATTATTCGGCGCTATCAGGAGCAGCAACCATTATGGTAAAAAATTTGGTCTATCGTTGAGGTCACCAATGTAATCGTTCGTTGAGGTCACCAATGTAAAAATCTTTCGTTGAGGTCACCAATGTAAAATGCTCTGGCGTGTGTGTTGATGATAATGTCTGTGAACAAGTCCAAAGATTTATCTTTGAACCCGTCATATCTCGATGTTTTTAGAGAGAGAGAGAGAGTAGAGAGAGCAGATATATTAATATTTGAGCATATTTACTAGAGGTTACATTTTATATAGACAGAGCGACTTACTCATTTGATTGTGTGACAGAAGAGTAATTATTTACTATGTAACAATGCACTCTTTTATATTAAAATATTTCTTATAAAACTTTTTATAAACTTATAAAAAGAAGAATAATTTGCGTCAATACAATAGTGCAAATTATGAAAGGCGCGTGTGAAAGACGCTTTTTGATCAATTCTTTAAATTTTATTAGTCATCAATATACGCAAATGAAATTACATTTTATAAATATAATTGAAATGACGTCATGCTGTATGTACACTTATTTTTGAATATGTGGTATACGCCACAAACTCTTATCTACCAAATCTAGTATTGTGAATTTTTAGATATGAGTAATCTATTGTGATAATCTGATCGAATAAATTGAAACATTGTAAAATTGTAACTATCGCAATGGAAGAAAGAAGTACCTACCCTCGTCCAATAAATTACACATTACCTAACAATCCAATTGTTTTTACTTTAGTACCCTGATCGCGTGATCTGCTAAAAGGCTACTAACCTTTGAACTGTACCTATACCTGTCCCTTTCCTGTTGTCTCTAGGCATTTAAATGTCTATCCATAGATTGCGTATTTTGGATGATTCATGGATAGATCAGGAATTTGCCATAGCCAAATTCATAACTCAGTTTTATACAAACCTGGGTAATAACTAAAAAAGTAATGCAAATAAGTTAATTATTAAAAAACAAAAAACCCGACTACGAAATGTAACCCGTAATGTTGAGTATAATTTTTAATCCACATAAAAGTTAGAACTAAGTTGGTAAGTACTTAAATTTCACATGGTAGGTATATGGGTAATCGAAAGCTTAAAAGAAGGTTTTGTATAATATATTGTAAATAAGGTATCCAAATTTAGAATATGTAATAATTTTTTGAGCTCTACGCTGAGTAGAATAATCAATATAGCTATAAAATGGTAGACGGCTGGGTATCCGTTAAGAAATCGGGAGACAATTTAGATCCCCAGCTGATTGCCTAAGCTAATCCGATAGCTGAAACTAATTATATTTTAATTATGCTTGATATAAATAAACTGTCTAAATTTATATAATATAAATTTATATAATATAATATATAAATAAACTGTCTGTAAGGATCCCATATAAAATGTTGCTCTATATCCCCAGCTTGATTGTCAGTTGACTAGGCTCTTTTCATTCTAATAATATATCAAATGAAAAATGTAGGTTACATTTTTGTAGAGAATTTTATAAACTTTACTTTTTACATAAGGCTTAATTCCGATATCGCTTAAGTTAGCGAGATATTAGCGAAAAACTGATTCGGGGCGCATTTTTTCCAATATGGCGGCTCGAGCATAACAAAAAGAGTAGGGGATTTTTAGTATGTTTAACACTACGCATCAAAGAACATCTATGCCAAGTTTCAAACTACATATTACTAACTATTTAACTGTAGGGCTATCTGTCCCTGATGATTCGTCAACGCCGGATTTATATTGGTCAAACCCTACAAATTTGACCCAGCCTATTTCTTAGCGTGTCCGCCTATTTCGGATATTTTTCTTAGGTCTCATGTCGCCCTAATCGTCAATCGTGCCTAACGATTGATTAGCTTCAATCGTAATCATGACTAAAAAATCATGGTCGGTCGGTCGGTCACTTGGTCGGCCGGTCGGTCAATCGTTCGCTTGATCAGTCGGACCGGCGACCGACCGGCGAAACTCGTGAGAATCTAAGTAGTCAACCAATACGAATTGTCGGGTTTGCATCTAAAGAGCAACTTAGTCATGATTGACGATTGAGAATGACTAACGAATAATTAATTTAGTCATGATTATTTCAATCGTGATTAGCCACGACTAAATTAGTCGTGACTAAATTAATCATTACGAATTAGTTGATTGAAACATTTATTTGATTGACACCAAAATATGAATAAAAACAGTATTAAACAGTAGCAAATAGCTGAGACTATGACTATATTGAAGAAGAAGAACCCACTGGCTACAAAACCTCGTTGAATGGTTCAACTCAAGCACCACCGAGTTGTTCCGCGCCGCAACATCACGGACCCAAGTGGCCATAATGACCGCCAACCTCCGATAGGAGATGGCACTTTAAGAAGAAAATGACTATATAAATTAACACATGCCCACTGTGCGCTCGTCCGCAGCCGCTACCGCGGGCGAGCGCACAGTGCCAGCGCGTCTTTCGGGCGACAGCGCTGCGGTGAATGATTTTTATTGGTCAGACTTTTAAGCCGTGACCCCGCCTATTTATCGGCGGGTTCGCCCAATTTCGATATTTTTCTGAGGTATCATGTCGCCTTAAAGATTTGATGGGCAATACAATCCACAGCCGAACTACACTAACAGCTCGCAAGACTACACCCAGCGGGCGTCGAAAGTACAAGCAGTCCACAATAACGACTCAACAGTGAAAAGATTAAGGTAATATGGTAGTGTCAAATCGCCGTAACATTCACTAATAACGCATATTGTACAACCCAGCCGCGGGGCAAACGGCCAGTGCATATGTATATCAGTATCAAATAGATCACGCTTAAATACAGAGAAATGCAATTTTTCATTTTTCATTTCAGATATCTAGATCCGGAATTAAGGAATCTGGATATTTGGACCTGGTTCTAGCTTCCAAATTGGTTTTTTACTTTGTTCTGGCGTGCGCGCCGGAACGCTTGCTAAAGGCTGACTACAAATTGCCTTCTTATACTCTGTAAAGGTGACTTGACATGCCTTGGGATAATAATATATATTATTTATTTTTTTAATAAATTATATATATATATATATATATATATATATATATATATATATATATATATATATATATATATATATATATATATATATATATATATATATATATATATATATATATATATATATATATATATATATATATATATATATATATATATATATATATATATATATATATATATATATATATATATATATCCTTCTAGCCGTATTCGGCCATAGCAATTAATTGCATTCTAGATTCTAGATTCTTTTTTTTTTTTTTTTTTTTTGTTGGGGGCTTTGCTGGTGAGTCCTCAGGTGACTGATGTAGCCGATCTTGGCTTTGAATGTGCGTGCACATTTGGCGCAAGTCAAGACACCATCGACGTAATTATACTTTATGGCCGCCGGTGGTCGGGCCTTTAGCTCGTCGCGCTTGGCATCTAAGTCGAGCAGCCTCTTCTTTTCAAAATCATCTACATTGCCCTGCACTAGCAGTCTCCATCCTGGGCGATCTTTCGCTTTACTCTCCCACTGAGAGGGTTCAATGTTGCACCTTTTCATATGCCTCTTCTGTATTTTGTTTCATTTAATAAATTACCATTTTTATAAATACAGCTTTGTATAAAATCCAGCCAAGCCTCAGGCTTACCTGCTGGTGATTATGATAGGGTGACTTTCAGTACAACTTTAGTGGCCATTTTGACCATATTATAATATATCTGCTACATTAGTCAGGATTAGTCGGTACAGAATACCACCCCCTTAATAATATTTACATAAAAAGATGAAAGTACTTAATGCTAATAAAATAAAATATGAATCTTATTCGTATCATTTACACGTGTGTTTCACTTTCACTTATTTTAAAGCTAACTATTTTTAATTCTATTTTTTTGTTTTTTTTTGTACATTTTTGAAAGGTTTTTAAATTTAGAGGAATTTTGTTGAATAAATGAGAAATTAGCCAATTCAATCTTCTTTTGCCATAAAGGTTTCGAAAAGGAGGGACGAGTAGCCGTTCATTTTGTGTATCTGTCTAGTGCTGTGTTTATGTTGGACATAAATTCGGAACTCGTCAGTCTCGAAATATTGAACTGTCAATCTATAAATAAATAATACATTAGCTGGTAATATGTCACAATACTTGAAAAGTCCTATCTGGTCGTTTCTGAATTTATTTCGAATCTTGTACAAGATGTACAAAAATGTACAAATTTCAGGATGCAAGAGTTCTATATGAACAATTAATTATTTAAAGCAATTTTAAAAAAATATTACATTTAAAACATCAAATATTATACTAAATATCTTCATCCACAGAAAAAATAAACTCAAACATTACATTATATTTATTGTCCGATGTCGCCCAACCAAGCAAAGCTTGGACATGGGCAAACATATAAATATAGTAATATTAATTATTATACAAATATTAAAAAACAAAATCACAAATTATTAAGTTAAATTAAAAAAACAGGAATAGGTAAAATAATAAAAAATATATATTAATCATAATCATAATGAAATAATAATAATGTATAAATTATATAATGCAATAATTAAATATAATAAATAAAAAATATAAATAAAATTAAAATAATTAAATAATCAGTTAAAAATAGTGCAAATGACAAATAGAATAAGTTTAATAATTATAACGTTACGAGTAATTACAATAATAATAGTCGTCATACTTGTAAAATAGTCGTAATCAAATAATCAGATTGATATTTTACAATAACTTGCAACATGGTTATGTTAGAAAGCTCCTCACTCGAACATCGAGACTATACATTTGAATATATTTCAAGATAGGTATGACGAATCTCATTGACATGACAAAGTTAGACATGATAGGCGGGTGTGCTGGGGGTAATATATCAGCCAGAGCTTAAACGTACTAATTATTCAAGTTGGTTCGTCGAATCGCGGAAGCGATCCGACCAGAGCGCTCTACGATCACGTCCCAGCGAGAGCAAATACTTTCGCCAACTTCATAACTTCAAGCGGCGGTTTCAGTCATCGCACAGCGTCGAAGATATATTATAGTAGAAGTAACGCTATGCCTCGGCCACACAACAACCGTAATATAAGCACTAACTTATCATTGACAATGGTATGCTACTTTTTACACGACTGCCCAACAAAAAAGGAGTGTAATGTGTCCAGGGTTCATCCATGTAGGTTTTCCATTTATTTATTCCTCTTTAACTTCTAAACTTCTAAGATTTAGAAGTATTAGTATTGTTAGAACCGGTATGTCATCCCGAGTGCCATAGAGTACCTTAACTGTCAAAATATCAAGTAAATAGTTGTCTAAATGTCCAAATCTCCAAATGTCGATAAATTAACATAAATATATCGTGTTTAGTGTCAAATGAAGGGTCTGATTGAGTACATTCCGGAAATATATATTTATCTATATGAATAAATACATAAACTACCAAATTTTCATTTAAAAAAACTTTAAAAAAATTATTATAAGTACAGTAGTTCACTTTTTGTAACAGCAGTGGAGTTTTTAATTCCTTTTAATATATGTACTTGTTACATTTACATACTGTGTTTTAAAACCACCAGCATACCCTTATAAATATACATAATTTTATCTAGACCCGCATATTTTAACTACTGACAAGTTCAGTCTGCATTCCCTTTGCTTATTCAGTTAGCATTTCAGCATCCCATGGCAATGTTTGAGCTGTTCTAGATTCAAGTAGGTAGTATATTTTTAAGTGGTCATTCCTGCGTCTCTACGCCTACTGATATATGGTTTAAACATGTGTGTGAAATATGAGTCTGATTTTCTTCTTCCATAAATATGATTCCTTCTTACGCTTCCTCCTTGTCCCCGTATCGCATCGACATGACTATGTAAGTTAAAAGTCTACCGTAAGGGTTAACCCGACGCTGAGTCGGTAAGATGAGGAGTAAAATTATGAAGCCTTAGCTTCTTCTTATTATTCTTATAGTGCCTCTCCTAGAGGAGGTTGGCTGTCAGCTCTGTGAATTTTTCCCTGTCTTGGGCCAAGCGAAATAGTTCTACTACGCTTGAGATGTTTGTCCAGTCTCGGATGTTGCGGAGCCAAGACTTTTTTCTTCTTCCAGCCCGTCGTTTACCCGAAACTTTCCCCATAATAATGAGCTGAATCAGGTTGTATCGCGCATGTCTCAGCAGGTGACCCAGATATGCCACTTTCCTTTGCTTTATTATGGGTAAAAGTTCGTGATCTCTACCGACAAGTTGGAGTACTCGAAAATTGGGAACTCTCTGGATCTAGCTAATGCGGAGCATTCTCCGGTAGCACCACATCTCAAATGCTTCGAGACGCTCCTGGGTATCAGCTTTCAGGGTTCAAGCTTCGCTACCATAAAACACCAAGGGCCACACATAGCAATGGAGAATTCGTATTCGGAGCTTAATTCCGGAGCAAGTTTCCGGCCGCATATTCCAATGTCTTTTCCATTTCCTTATAGGATGCTCGGGCGGTTTCAATCCGGGTACAAATTTCTTGTTCGCAGTCCTATTTTTCGTTTACCCACGCACCGAGGTATTTGTACTGCTGGACTCGCTCTAAATCCGAACCTGACAGTTTGATTTTGGGGTTTAGGTCTTTGTTATTTGATACGAGAAAAATTTGGTCTTTGAGACATTCGTGTTTAGCCCTGCATTCTGACTGCATTCATGTACTCTGTCTAATATGAATTGTAAGTCTTGTTCTGTTGAGGCTAGCAGAACGGTGTCGTCTGCGTATCTGAGGTTGTTAAAAACTAGTTTCTTAGAGATCCATTAAGGTTGGGGCTTACAAAACCTCTCTCAGTGTGGACACATCCCAACGGAAGAGTGGAGAAAGACAAGCGGCGGACAAATGGAGTTGGGACGTGACCGCAACGCGGGAAGGTGAGCCTTGGGTTTCCCTTGTCAAAGGGGGAATATCGCGTATCGGGGGATGTTTGACGCGTGACGAGATGAGGTGATTTATTAATTGGGGGTACGTGTCGTGTGGTTCACCGTATACACATCGCGAATTAAATGGTCATTACCGTTTTCAAGAGAATATTACCTATCGTCCGATACGGCCGTAATAAATTTTTTTTTATTTAAGAATTAATTACTATAAAACATTGATTAGCTTACAAAAATATCAGGAACCGAATGGCAAAACCTTAACCTTTTGCTTATTCGTTTCTGTCACCCAACTGGGACTAGCCCGTTCTAGGGTGGACAGGACTCTAATATTACAATCAAGTTTGCTAATATTACAATCAAGTTTACAATCATCCTTCCTACTGTATTTTTATAAAAGTGCAAATTAAAATATATAAATCAATAAATAAATAGGCGCAGCTCAGACAATGTCTTACCAGCTACTTCGCTCTGGAAGAATTCGTGAAGCTCACCTCCTCTCATTGCCATCTACATACTCGTAGATGCAAAGATAAATAAATGCCTTACTCCAATCGCCCAAAAGAAGCATTTTTTACCTGAAACAAAAGAAAACACGCCGTTAATAAAAATAATATTAATATACTCTTTATTTGCACTTAATTATGATACAAAAAAGGCGAGCTTATTGCCACATGGCAATGTCTTACAACTACTCTCATGCGCGCATTGGGGAAATAAAGATTATTACGTTCGTCTACATAAAATACAGACCAGTAAAAGTATTTTAAGACATTAACGCTGGACGATAAGACAAGAAACGTAAATTTTCTTAAATCAATCTAAAATAAAAGTCTTAATCATTTTAATAATGATTTTTTGTATTATATAACAGAGAAACGACAGTCTTTATCAAAATAAGTCTTAATCGACATATCAGAAATAACAGTCTTAATCAAAATAAGTCTTAATCATTTTAATAATTATATTTTGTTAACAGAGAAACAACGGTAGGGAAAATATTTTTTTTCTAATCTCATTATCGAGATAGTTAATAAAACCAATGACATTACTGTACTTAAGACCCAAGTCTTTAAAAATTTACGCTTAACGGTTTATTAATGACATGTAAACATTAAGTAAACAGACAGCAGGGATAAATCACATTGTAAGCGATAATATGCAATGAGTAAAATTTAGGTTTTTTTATCCTTTTAGTTTAAAATGTTTGAATAAGTAAATGACCCTCAAATATAGCTCTATTTCTTCGAATACGCTTGGAGTTTAATTCGTGCACTAATCGATATAGTGCACGTGCACTCAATATATGGACAACTAATAGATACCACAAAAAAAATAAGTACAAAATTGGATTCACATCTTCTTCTTTAGTATTCGCTTGTAACGACTTTTATCTTTTTAAGTTAAAAGGCAAAAAAAGTAAGATTTTTTATATTTTTTTGCTTGGAAAAAAACATACGTTTTTTCTTCAATAATCGATAAAAATATTAATATTTAAATATTATAAAATGGAAGTACTGAATGTTTGAATTTTAAAAAGATATTCATAGAAAGATTTTTTTTCATAATATTCGAAATTTCTGAAATTATGCTTAAATCCTACTTCGGTTTTACTTCTAAGAACGTTTTAGTTTATAAAGCCGGGATTTAAGAATAACAAACTAATTATCATGATTGTCACGATCGTCACGATGACTAACTGATAACGCAGTTATAATTCATCACAATTGTTACTTTGGCGGTTCCTCTCAAAAAAAAAAGGTAAAGCGACGCGAAACATTGCGGAGTGGTGTGGATCCGCATACCCAACCAGGGGGACAATTCTTGAAAAATTTAGCATGCCAAATTTGTCTATGATCCATTTGATTTATATTGGCCATAAACAAATTTAGTATGCTAAATTTTTCAAGAACAGACCCCCAATGATAAGCGACGTTTTTTTTTCATATCGATACAGGTTTTTCTTTTAGCTGTAACTTGATTAAAATTATATTAAACCGACTGCCATAGTAACAAATGACAGTCATGAAAAGACCTTTCCAACGACATATGTCTAATGGACCATAGACAAATTTGGCATGCTAAATATTTCAAGAATAGGCCCCCAGTGATAAGCAACTCTATGATCTAGGTGTTCTTTTAGATAGTAAGTTATTATATAACTCCCACATAGATAACATCACGAAAAAAGCATATAGTATGTTAGGATTCGTACTTCGAACTTCAAACATTTCGCAGTTAAAAATTCTCTATTACTCTTATACTACGTTTTCGTCCGCGGTCACCTCGAATATGCTTCTTAAATATGGTCTCCTAGCTATAATGTTCACATTAAGAGAATTGAACGTATTCAAAATGTGTTCCTGAAACATTTGAATTATCGCTCCTACTTGTCCTTTCCCAATTACAACGAAGCAGCTACCTTTCATGGGCTTCAATCCTTACAATCAGGAAGAAAATGCGCAGACGTGGTGTTTTTCCATAAAATATTAACAGGTTACATTGATTGTTCTGATCTTCTTGGAATGGTATCTTTCCGTGTACCATCGCGACTCACTCGCCAAACGGAGTTATTCCACCTTCCGCAGGTTAGTACTAATTATGCACAAAACTGTTTCATGTATAGGGTATGTAAAATATGTAATACGCAGCTCGGCGATATTGACGTATTCAATACGTCATCATTCGCTCTTAAGAAAGCAATTATTAATGACGGTATTGATTTATCATTGTAATCGCAATATATAATATATTATATATAATATTCATTCAAGAATATCTTTAAATAATATGTATGACTATATTATGGAACGTGTATTTAGATAAAATTTTATTTACTTATTATGACTCCTTTCTTCCCAGTTCCCACCTCTCCCTATGTGTGTTAATTCTTCAAAAAAATTATATTGTTGTGTTTAAATTATGAATGTTTAAGTGGAAACATGTAATTACCTTTATTTTTTTAACTTAATAATTTTGTAACAAATTTATTGTAACAGCTGTATGTTTCCTTAACAATAATAAAATTAAAAAATTTAAAAAGTTTTTTTTTCATATAGTGACACAGGTTTTTTATTTAGCTGTAACTTAATTAAAATTATATTAAACCGACTGCCATAGTAACAAATGACAGTCATGAAGAGACCTTTCCAATGACATATGTCTGATCGTTAGTCGGTGGGAATGCATTCCATACATTTCTGTCCATCCTTCTTTTAGGATTTTGTAATTTCATGCTATAATATTGGTTTCTTATAAAGAAGATTTTAGCTAACATGTTTTTTTTACTATTTATATACATGATAATTATAAATCAATGAATAACCACTAAAAATAAAATATTATTTCAAAGTTTAAGGATATTGAATAGCGTAAATCAATACTGAGATGCACGGTGGGCTCTAATACTATCGCAAAAGACTGTACTATCAACTCAGATTCAGAGTCTCTCGAAACCGGGCAATTATTCTAACTGCAGAATTACTTAGTCTTACTGAAGTACTTAAGTGTGAAAGCCTGGATTGCCCAGGCGGTAAAACGGAGGGACGAGTAGTAGACTTAGAGCTGGTGACATGAAACCTCACATCGTATATGCCAAAAAAATCTATAATGATTTATAATACTGTGCGATCTCTCGGACTATGAAATTTTCAGTTGGCAAAAAAATATATCATTTACGACACACGCCAATAGTTAACCCATAAAACGCTATAATGTGTTGTTGCCAACTTCCTCGGAAATACTGCCACCTCTCTTATTTTCTTACAATAGAGTCTATTATTTGACTGGTTCGTATATGCACAGTAAATGCTCTAACATTTCAGCATCTTCTTTGTAGATTCTGAGGAAAGATTTGTGATTTTTTTCGCTTGGCTTTTGCCTGTTTATTGGTGTTATTTTCGCCTTTCCGGTTCCAGATGACGAATTTTAGAGTATTTTTGTATAAATAATATGTTTGCACTTGGCATAATTTGCATCATGTGCCTGCATGAAAAGTATATTAATAATACAACTTGGCCTTTTTGCATGATATTATATACCACAATATCAACAGCAACTTGGGTTGTCGACTACAGCGGGCGAGCCCGTCACCACAGGAAGTTTTAACGATTAGTCGTTCTATCTCCCTGGAGTGAGCGTAGAAGACTTGGGACAAAACAGTCCACCATCTGGCTACGCCACAACCCGTAAGAGACAAACGCCTTACCGCGAGATAGCCAGTAATGTTACCTGGCGGGCGACACTCGCGCCATCCGATCCTGGATGAACAGCCGGGCAAAGGACGCCTTGGTCCGCGATAGATTCGGTGTACTCCGTTTCACCGCTTCATAAGGGAGAGGGCCGCGCAAGCGACCTCGAACTCGGAACCAATCGAGAGACCGGAGAAATCTGGTCACAATTGGTAGTTAGGGCGCGAGTGCCGCCCGCCAGGTAACATACCTGGCTACTCGCGGCTTGAGTTGGCTTCTAACGGGTTGTGGCGTAGCTAGACGTCGGATTTGTTATGTCCAAAGTCTTCTACGCTCACTGCACGGTCGATAGAACGATGAATCGTTAAAACGTCCTGCGGTGACGGGTTCGCCCGTTGTGGTTGACATCTCAATATGTTAGTCAGAGTGCACAATCGATTGGCTTGCGCCGCACGGTGCGCAGACCGTCCAGGAGCGCCAGAGGTTTGATTCCCAGGGGAAGTCCATCGCCCGAACGTCCTACCCAGGTTTGCACCCCATGCGTGGAGGCCGTCGGATGGGTGTTGACCCGTGAGTGTGACCGACCCTGAACGTAATAGGTCTTCGTGGCCAACCCAGCATGGGCCCATTAGCTCCCAAATATCAACAGCATGAGGCTAATGGAGATAAATTCCCACGAGTAGCATCCTTAGCGCGACAGACTCTTCAGTTACCGCAACTGACGACTTAGTGTTGGGCCGTCCGCGTCCGCGTTTGCCTGTATCTCACGTATAACCAACGATATAACGACAGCAATATCTTCAATTGGCAAAAAAGGATTTTCCGGCATATATTCGCAAAACCCTATTTGTAAACCTTTATAGGCACACGATGTAAAAAAAGTGTCGGCAACATCGATTGATATTCGATTATTTTATCTCTAGGGGTATCTGGATTACAAGAATCACCGAACTATCGGGAGTCCGAATTACGGAAGCTATACTCATAAATTAAATCATTAATTCGTTGTGTTTACTTAACAGGGCTATGTTTATTATGTAACATATACAAGCTGAATCTTGTCCCCCCCCCCTCCCCCACCCCACCCTCTCCCTGTTAGGAACCCTCTAGAACAGCGCTTCCCAAAGTGTGGGCATCAAGCCTATTCCAGGTGGGTCGCCAACACAACGTATGAACGTAGGGTATAATAATATGGCAGATAGACGACGAGATAGATTGACAAGTCTAAGTGTATTTAGGATACCTTCAGACAATATAATAAAATAAAATAAAGATAGCACTTGAAAATAATAGAATATAAAACTTGCAACCTCGACACTGGACTGTCAAGTAATGCCGATGAAGAGTTATTTGACTTGTCAGAAGATACCTACTTGAATGTAGTCTACATTCAATCGCCAACGCTTGACACAATTCTGGCTATCTCTACGTGCTACACATCCGCAAATTTATGCTGAGGCAGTAAAAGTTCTACTCACATTCACAACGTCGTATTTGTGTGAAGTAGGTTTTTCTGTTATGACAAGTACAGGAACAAACTAGATTTGTCCAATTCTCTGCGCTTAAAAATATCTCGCATTAAAGTTGACGCAGAAGCTGTAATTTTGAAAAATAGAAAGCAAGCTCATTCGTCACACTGAATTATTTCGCCGTACCTACCCTATGATTTTCAAAGTAGGTAGGTAGGTAAGTATGTGTACAATTTCTTACAAAATAAAGACTTACTTATGATACTTACAAATGAATTGTTTATTTTTTACATCAAACCACTCACTAACTTTTCTGAAAAAGTGCTTGCTGGGTCGCAAAATATTGTGATTTTAAAAAGTGGGTCATTGGGTCAATAAGTTTGGGAACCCCTGCTCTAGAATATTTTGGAATTTTATCTATTGCTGATTTTATAAACTTCCAATATTGCATGGTACCGCCCACTTCCTTATTGACACGCCTGCCACTTCCTAAATTCTGGAACCTTTTAGACTTTATAGTTGCTGTCCTATCTGAGGTCATATATTCTTTTTAGATTTGTTTTAATAGGTTTGTTTATATGATTTACATCTTTTATTATTTAGGCCTTTGATACAGAGAAAAAAATACGGAATATCCGAAAGTCGAAACACAGTCCTAAATCAAGACATTTGTGAAAGAAACATTTCTGTTTTAAAAAATCATAATAATAATTAAGTACCAACAATTTAGAGAAAAACAAAACTTTTTTCTGTAAATTTCTTGATTAGTTTCATGTACAGAAGCATCCACTGGACGGATGCTAACTAATAAAAACTAACCCTGTATTTATTGTTTTTAGGTAATTTAACTAAACAATCAAATACAGATAGATACTAAATATACGAGAAATAAATTAAACATTTTTATACCATGTACTAATCTAAACACAGCAAGGCAAGACACAAAATACTCCGGGCCATATTACTTTAACAGGCTACCGGAATATTTAAAAACAATTCAAAAGGAAAGCTTATTCAAAAAATTACTTAAAGAATTCGTATTAGACAAAGCTTTTTATTCGATCGATGAGTTTGTTAATTTAAAATATTTTTTTGGTCATTTTTTTTGACAATTATAAGTAGAATTTTTTAATTAATCTGACTTTTTATGATTTTAATTTCTTGATTATTTTTATTGATTATTTTAATTTTTGGTTTTAGTAAATACACCTTAAAAATGATTTTGATGTCCTAAAAGCAATAATGAAGTAACTGTATGTACGTGGTGATAAATTTAGATATTGTAAAAACGTACTAATAGACTGTAATTAAAATGTACCTAGATATTAAGTTTCTACAATCTGTTAAGATTTTTTTTGGAAATAAATTAAAATTGACATTGAAATTGAAAATAAATAAAATGAGGAAACTTTTTACGTCAGCGCCTCTCGGTCTATCAGCCACTGAAGGGGTGTGGGGGAGAGAAACTGCAGGCAGCGGCAATTCAGCGCGACGCTTCAGCTAAAAGCGTCCGCAAAACGAGAACAATCATCATCATCAACGGCACCGGCGGCAATAAACAGAAAATAAGCGTCGACCGGCATTTTTAATGGGATCGTCTCCGTCTTAAGCCGAGGGCGCAGTCGTGAAACGCCTCCGTTCCGAGTGTCGAATATCCCGAGCACGGAATCATTCGTTGTAGAGTTGCCAGGGTAATTTGTGCTTCCTTATGTAATCATGATTTTGTTTTGAGGCCGCAAGAACTGAAGAAAATCGGTTGTGTCATCTCAAGACTTTCCCGGCAAGTACTCAAGGACTGATTTTACCTGAATATTAATTTCATAAATAAAATCGTTGAGCGCCCTCTCTCGACAGGCGGACGAAGCCAACTGTGCATTTCTCGGCTAAGGGCGGAATGGGCCAAACGCCAACAGACGGCGTTAATATTTGTATAGCGACATTAACAATATTTGTATAGATTCAATATACAAAAGTTTTAACCTAACTAGGCTGCCACCTGTTCCAAGGTAGACAATTTATTTTAATTATCATAAGAAATCTATAATATTATATTTATATAAATAAACAAAATCATACATAATGTAACAGAAATATCTTAATTACCTAATTAAAAATTCGTAAGAAAATGTCATGAAAATCGTCAATGACCTATTATTTTATTTTAAAGCATGATAAAAATTAATATATATTTATATAAGTACCTATTAATATGTATTAATAATATACAAAATAAATTCACAAAAATAAAAATAAAATTAAATTTAGAAATCATCAATTTATATTACTACATATACTATTATGTTTTTATTATAAAGATTCAATTATCTAATAAGGAGTTCAATATCTACATTTGTATAATTTAAGAGGTAGGCACTCAAACTATTTTTAAATGTATAGGAATTTTTAATGTCTTTAATGTTTGGAGGTAGGCAATTATAAAATTTGGGGGCAAGATAAGAGAAACTGGATTGGCCAAAAACGGATCTTCTGAGTGGTATTGCAAAATTTGTTTGTTTCGATGTTCTTGTCACAGGAGATTGCTGGCTTTTTTCCTTTCTTTTTTCTGATTCGTCACATATATGTCTAATAATGTATTTATGTCCAGTGGTATGTTTGAACCCAGGACTGGAGGAGCCTGGTTCGAATTCGCTGGACCTTCTCGTAGGGATAATTTGTGTCGTATTTTCGACTCGTAACCCCAGCTCGTGTTTCCTTTGTTGAATTCGTTTTATAAAATTACCGTATTCGAGCACGATTTCATTGTTTCGTGTTTGTTTTTCGTGGGGCTCGTCAAGTCTTGCGTGCTTAAAGCGTTGTTTGACGGGCTTGACAAACATACTGCATGTTTGAAGGCGCTCACGCGCTCAAGAGTTTGCGCTTGACGGGTGCACTTGGAGCGCCACTTAAAAATGCTGTCAAGCGAAGCGACTTATTCGTAGCGACGCGACGCGGAGACGACTTTTAATATAAATGTACGAAAGTGCATTGAAAAGTACACGACCTCAAAATGAAGCACACTCTTTTGATTATTTATTTTATTTTATTTTCTTAAGGATAACTTACAGCCAATAATTTAGTAGTGAACAAAAATAGGAAGCTTAGAGCCATTTACAAGTTACCACTGATAATGATAATAATAATAACGTGAATTTAGAACTGATATTAAGCATAAAGAAGATAATAAACAAGAAGATACTAAATTGTACAGTAGAAAACATGTTGACATAAACAAGACTGTAATAAAAGAAGAAAATGCTAAGCCTGGTCATCACAAAATCGCCCTACAACCTGCTTCCTTATAGTATCTATATTCGTGAAAAAGGGATCAATATCCAATGTCAGCATTCAGGGTGTTGAAAGTTTCGCATACCTTTATAAAATAGGAATTACGCCTGTATTTGGTTTTAAAGCCAGGTACATGAAGGGGTGCCCCATTTCTATGTGCCCGGCTAGGAGTGCGGAGAGATATTTTAGATAGTAGTTCAGGACAATCAATCGAGCCATTTAAAATTCGTAGTAAAAGTGAGATGTCAGCTATGTTTCTTCGCAAAGCCAATGGCAGCAAATGATGGCGGATACAACGAGAATAGTGGCTAGATGTATGGCGAGAATTATGGCTATGGTAATAACATTCGACTGTCATCCGTCCGTGTATTACCACTAATCATATGCTATCATATTTTTTATTTATTTATTTTATTAACTAAATGTATACAGCATATTCTTTATATAAAAAAAACATTTTATAAATTAACATTAATATAGCCATTAATACATTTTAAATTAGCAAAAAATATAAAGTACCCATTTAAAAGATAATAATTTTATAACCTTCTTTTTAAGAAAAAAGGAAAAAGAAGCATTTCTAAATATAAATGTATAAGTACAATAGGGGAATGGAAATGGAAGGGAGGCATTGTTATAACACTATGTGTAATATACGTTCATAAATGGCCATACATACGTCTACTATTGACATATATATATACCTATAGACATACATACACACATAAATATATTGTATATAATAAAGTAATAAGTAAATTTAAATTAATTATCGTTCCTGAGCTTTTCTTCGACTGCGTGAAGAAAAGGCTTCCTGTCCAGAGAAAAAATGTCAAGGTCATTAAACCTGTTATTAAAAGAGGTGAGTAACCGTATCATAGTAGAGTTGCTGAAGTGGCTTTAATTGCACCTGGGCACATGAAACAAACGAGAAACTCGGGTACTTCTGGGGGGCACTTATACTTTCAGTCAGCTGATAACCCACGGAGTAAATGATTTTAACCGGTCGGACGCCAACAATGCCTATAGGCATTTTGCGTCGTTTGCTTAGGTAGCCCTTTCTGCCAGAGTAGCCCAGATCCGCGCGAGCATATATACAGTGGTGTGCAAAAGTTTGAGGCCACCCATCAAAAAGTTACCTAATAAAATTCAGCAATAATGGCATTTTAGAAAAGAACAAAATGGACTTTCAAGGATATTAAAGTAGGCTAAGCATTGTGTAGTACCCTCTTTATTATAATTACTGATGAGATCCTGTTAGGCATGTTACAATTCAGATATGGGCAGAAAGCTTGAGATTTTTTTTACACTATAGTCATCTGTTATTGCTTTAATAATTGCTATGGCACTGGATGGTTGCTTTTCGTAACTTTAATTTTTCAGAATTCAACACAAATTCTCGATTGGGTTCAAATCTGGGCTGTTACATAACCAATACATATAGAGTTGTATACTACAACAGGCGAACCCATCACCTCAGGAAGTTTTCAATATTCGTCGGTCTTTCTCCCGTGAAGTGAGCGCAGAAGACTTGGACAAAACAGTCCACCGTCAAGCTACGCCGCAAACCCGTAAGAGGCCAACGCCTTAACCGCGAGATAATCAGGAGTGTTGCCCAGCGGGCTTACACTCACGCCTTTACTTCCAAATGCGACCAGATTACTCCAGTCTCTCGATTGGTTACGAGTTCGAGGTCGCTTGCGCGGTTCTCTCCCTTACAAAGCGGTGAAACGGTATATACCGAATCTATGGCGGACCACGGCATCCTATGCCCGGCTGTTCACCCAGGATCGGGTAGCCGATGGTCGTTTCGAGAACAGTCGCCGTAAGAAGACCCCCGCTCTATAGGAAACAGTACTGCTTCCAGACTCCCCATAGCGCCCAGACGTCTATAGTGCGCAGGCGCCTAATCCGATCGAGCTGAAATTTGGCAAGCAGGCGTCATTTAATCATGGCAAGAGTTAAAAAAGTTGTGGTTTAAATTGGTCCGCCAATCAATCAATCTTGAAATATTGGACTTAAACGCCGAAATACTATTGAATTTTCGCCGGTCAGTATATTTGCGTAAAAGTATAGGATCGAACGTGTTTAATGCGTTGCATCCGCACTATCCGCGCTCGTCGCCGATTACTCCAACAGGTCAACCTCTTTCTCGAAGATCCATCAGGCACAAAATCCTTCCATTAGTTCTTAGCTACTTGCCGGTATAATTTGGACACAACTGATGTTTTAAAAATAAATATTATCGATTGAATTATCGCCGATTGAATTATCGCCGTTCAGTGTATTTACGTAAACCATTGAATCGAACGTGTTTAATCGATTGAATCGAACGTTATATCCGTCCCGAAGAGATATCGCGCTCAAAGTCCTTCCATGGAATGTCCTCTCAAGCACAAGCTTTGCTTAGTTGGGTGACATATTACAGAGGGCATCATTCCCTTTACAAACTGGACGACTTTTATGATATTGCGTCCACAATTGCTTGATTATAAATAACCATATTATGACTATACTTACGCACTAAGTTTTAGATTTTATTGACATTGTTTTTAATGACGCATGTTTCAGAATTTTTCTTTTTCATTGTATTGATTATTATTTATTGTTTGATTATTGATTATTTTGTAAATTTGACTATTTTTAAGTAATCACCTTTGATTGCAATTATTATTTTTTCCTTTTAATTAACCAAAGCGGTTTTATCATCCGGTAAATTATGATTGTAAAATTTGACATGTTCCTCAGTATTGTGAAATGCTTTTATGGAATGAATAAATGATGATGATGATGATGAATCAATTAAGTTTAATTTCTTGCTGTGTTTTAGTTTAGTTTCTTGCTGTGTTTATGATTTTATTTGATGTTTCCTAATTGTTTTTTGTAACATTTTTGTGGAAATTGTTTAAATAAAATAAATAAAAATACGTCTTTGGCTACCTGCCGGAAAAGTTTTGGGATGACACACAATATTTTTTAAAAAGTGTTCGTGAATGCTGTCTGTTTGATCGATTGAATTAGTCAATTTTAGATAATTTTATAACACTTTGTGGCGATTTTACTGCTTGTTAATCTCAACTATGCCTGTTACTCTTTCGTGAACTATAACCGAAAATAACAATTTATTGCCGTCTTTCTCGTCGGGCGAAATAATTGGAGTCGCATGGCAGCACCGCTCGGCGAGTTGGGTATATCGGCCTCTCGCTAAGAGGGTCGTAAAATTTTGATTAGAGTCAGGTCGGGCCCGGCGCTTTACTCGAAGCGATAGAAATCATGGTCAACGGCCCGACAGCGTCGTTGCATTCAATGAGAACGTAATTTCACTTTACAGCCTTCCAGATTAACGCGATCCTTTGAGTGCTTCGTTTAACGGAGCGCCGCGCCGCGCTATCAAACGCCCCCAAATTGCAAGTGGCCGTACAGAAAGTGAAGCTCTTTTGCTATGCAGGTAATCTTTCAACGCTGCAGAGACTTGACCATCGACCTTTTTGCATGCTTTGTCCACTATGGCTACGTATATCCGCATCTAAAATACAGCATTATAATGTGGGGCAACTCAACAGAAGTCCAACGAATATTCAAAATACAAAAGCCCTGTGTTCGACTTCTAAACGGAGTAGCGCCAGACACTTCCTGCAGGCCGCTCTTCGTTAGCATGTCTATGTTGACTGTGCCCTCTCTGTATATACTGGAATGTTGTGAATTAATTAAAAATAATCCCGATGATCTACTCCTTACGAAGAGATGTACATTCAAGGGCTACGAGAAATAGAAACCTCATAAATTGTCCCTCAGTGAGGACAGAAATGTGTAAAAAGGGACCTGAGTTCTGTTGTGTTAAATATTTTAACGCTATTCCACAAAATATCAAATCAATGCAACAACAACCAGGATTCAAACAGACATTAAAGCACTGGCTCAAAAATAAATGCTATTACAGCGTGAATGACTTTTTAAACGATAATAACAAATAAATAATATAACATATTTTTATTGTAATTCTCCAACATTTTAAACTTTAAACATTTATATTTAATCCTAGCTCTAAATCTGACAAACCGTAGATAGCCTAATAATTCCAGATTGACATTTTAATTTAAAAACAAACTAACATGTGATTTATATATAGTAATGGAAATTTACTAAATTTGTAGATAATAGTTCTAATTATTATTTTGTTAATACCGTCTAAAACGTAATATTTTCGGATTTGTTTTCCTTCAACTGCGAAGTGAACATATTTGATTCCTACCTATCCCTATCCATTTTGTACGACCTACTTACAGTTCACAATAAAGTATTATTAGAATTATTATTATGAGAGGGACTTTGATAGAATTTCGTTTTTTTTGAGAGTTTAAAAAAATATATATTTTATAAAATTATCGATAATAGATTTTGAAAAATAAAAAAACGCTTGTTTGACCCAAAACTTACCAGCAAGCAGACCAGCCCCCCCCCCCAAATATATATTGAAAAGCGGCCCGATGGCCACTCGAATGATATGATCCCGTTGCTGTGATGCTATGATCCCGATAACTCACGTCGCTTACTCGAATCATCAGGAGTCTATTTTTCAAATTTCAAGTCAATCGGCTGAAATGACCTACCCTTAAAAACGGCCACCCGATTGCAATGACCCATTCCCTCTATGTCCAATATTTCGATATTCAAGTATGACTAGCGCGCCCTCTGGTGGAGCGATTTCAACTACAATCTTTTCAACTCTTGCCATGACCAAATGATGTCTGCATACAAAATTTTGGACGCTACCGTGAAGGAATACATAACAGACAGACAGTCACACACACAATACACACAAAGATACACATACACACACAGGACAGACTTGAGTCTTAATCTACTCGGCGGGAGGGGGGAGGAAGGGAGGTATATATCCTCACCGGATGAGAGACGCCTAGGGAATTCATTCAGTTAGTTGGGTCTTGCCACTTTCACGCTTATAAATCTGCAAGTAACCGTACCGGGCTTTTCCTGCCTACGGGATCACGTACTAGCATCCGTAATAAAGGATTTTACTGAACTAATAATAATAATAATAATAAAACGCTCTATTCTCAAGAAAAGGCGAGCTTATTGCCTGCAGGCAATATTTTAGAGATAACCTATACTATTAAATGAACATTATTTGCGAGTGATGCTACATAATTTAACCTATTATATAAAAGAGTGTGACAAATAAAATAAGGAGGATAGAAAGAAATATATACTTACTTCTTTGTGGGCACAGGATTTGTCACACCAAAATAATAATCTAATACCTATAAGGACGCTAAAGTTTAAAAAGGAGGGGAATGGGAGGGGAAAGGGAATTTATCTGGGAGATTTTAAATGCTCTCTGAGTCTGTTTTTAAAAGTTGTTATGCTTGGCGCGGTTCTTACATTTTTCGGCAAAGCATTCCAAAGATGGGCTCCATGCACGGTGAAAGAGAATGAGAAGAAGTCACTGCTGTGACTAGGGATAGAGAGTAGCAGGTTGTCTTTTGATCTCAGAGGGCGTCCATCATTAAGAGGTCCAGCGATGGGCTACCTAGAGTCTGAATATCAACAAAATTATATTTATATCCCAACCCCGTGAATATAGGTACCTGAGGGAAAAGAATACAATATGGCAGCATTCGTGTCATTCATCTCGAAACAATTTTTTCGCATGTTCGCAATACTTTACTATCTCGTAGGTTGGTAGGCCGGTAAAGTCTTCGCTAAACCAAGCACATGACAATCGAAACAAAAGTGAGCAAGCCCACCAACGAGTAAATACTACATTTGGACAGAGGCATTACGCATTTCTGGCACTGCGTATGTATGATTCCGTCTGCTCCTTGGTTGGAATATCTCATAAACAAGCGACACAAATAATATTTAAACTCCACCATACATCATTTAAATAGTGAGGCCCTTAAAAAGCGGCGACGCTTGCGATGCGTGGCTCGTTCGAAATTAGAATTTGACGGCTCACGGCGACCCGTGTTTGCGGTTTGAATTTTAAATTGAATGAGATGACACGCGTTCGAAATTAGAAATTTCATTGAGTTGCGTCGCATATTAAACAGGATTTTCCGCCAACGAATTTATTTAACAAATGAATATTCCGGTATAATAAATCCCTGGCTACATGCCGGAAAAATGTTGGGGTAACACAGCCGTTTTTATGCTTGAAAAACCACAAATAAAGGTTTTCTACCTAGAATAAATTATGTTAGTAAATAGAAACAAAAATTACTTTAAAAAAATATTTTCAGCCAATGTTTGACGTCACCTGTGCGGTTTACTGTGCAGTGAATAATCGATGGAAATTGGAATACATCGGCTACTTTATGAAAGGCAGTATACATACATTTTCCAAATTTTTATCCAGGGCAAAATATCAGGAAGGATTGCCTGAAGAATTTTAGACAATGGTTTGGATGTAGCCCGAATGTCTTTTATTCCAGGCAGCATTATTAAGTAAAGTTGCGATAACTATGAAGATAGCCGACCTCAGAAAATGAGAAGGCCCCTAAAAAAGGTAAAGTAAGAGTATAAAACGTGAGATTAGCACGTAATAACGCGTAGTGCTGTAACGATGATAATGATTATAAATAGGATAAAACTAATTTACCGCGTGTTTTTCTGTAGCACCCGACGTTTCGGCGACGTTGCAGTAGACTACAGTACTGTTAGTCATCATCCGTTGTTCTGCGGGAAGGCGGCAAACTGCTGCTGTTACTCCGCAAATTATAACGGTGGTGGGGCAACTAGGGTTGTCGACTACAGCGGGCGAGCCCGTCACCTCAGGAAGTTTTAACGATTAGTCGTTCTATCTCCCTGGATTGAGTAAAGAAGACTTGGACAAAACAGTCCACCGTCTAGCTCCGACACAAACCCGTAAGAGGCCAACGCCTTAACCGCGAGATAGCCAGGAGTGTTACCCGGCGGGCCTACACTCACGCCCTTACTTCCAATTGTGACCAGATTACCAGTCGCCGTAAGGTCCGCAACCACCCCCGTTCTATAGGAAACAGTACTGCTTCCAGACTCCCCCGACTGTTAGTCTGAGTGCACAGTCGATTGGCTTACGTCGCACGGTGCGCAGACCGTCCAGGAGCGCCAGAAGATTGATTTCCAGGGGAAACTAACCATAGGGTCAGAGTCCTACCCAGGCTCGCACTTCATGCGTGGAGGCCTTCGGATAGGTGTTGACCCGTGAGTGTGACCAACCCTGAACAGAATGGGTCTTAGTGGCCAACTCAGCAAGGGCCCATTAACTCCCACGGTGGTGGGGCAGCAGGGTCGGTGCGGCGGATTTTGAAAAACCGCTGTTTACACTACACTCACCGTATCCTGTGTCACGTCCTTGCGCTCGGCGATCCCTGTACAACGGCAGGTAGAGGTCGCGCAAGTGACTTTTGACCCGTGACCAGTATGAGGTTGAAGGAGGACCTCGAGGAGGTTGGAGGTATCCTAAAGGTTAATTCCAGACGAAGATATCCTTCCAAAACTGGTAGTCAGGAGACGAGGCTGCCCGCTGGTTACCTTTCCCGGTGCCTTGCCGTAAGGCGTTGGCCTCTGACGGGTTCGTGGATTTGCTGGACGGTAGGTTTGTACCGTCTTAAAGTCTTCTACGCTCATCCCACGGCTGAAAGAACGATCACATATCGTTATACCAGCTTGGGGTGATGGGGTAGTAGACACGGCCCGGTGGCACAGTGGTTAGGTCGCCTGATCTCACATCGTAAGGTCCCGGGTTCGATTCCCGGCTGGGTCACCATTTTCCGTTGGGATCAAATTAACGGAAATGCATCTTCAATTCTGTCGATCGAATGCAATAACAAGACACACACTTACATACATGATACACGCACACATACATATAAACACTTCATAGTAGGTTGGTTGTAAGAAGTTGTCATATGACAATAAACCCGCCCATTGTGAAATTTCACAATAAAGAGTAGAAACAAACACTCCCCCCCCCCCCAAACTGTACAACGGCGTCTCCAACATCGCCAAAACATCAGGTGCTAAAAACTTCATTCGTTTTACCCTATTTATAATGTCAAACAACTGCGAGAGTCTTCAAATTCTTCAGATGGCAATGATGATGTGTGGGAGATGGCCGACTGCCTGTGAGTGCGAAGGTTAGTCCACTTTCCCGTCACATGTTTCAAATTTATGAGCGCTTTTCCTATAAACATTTTACGATGAATAAAACGATTACCACTTAACGATTACGATTATTACTCGACGAATAATAGCAAGCGATTACGATTAGTTGTGCTGTCACTACATAGAATGTATGACTAATCAAATTGTATCAATATTTAGTGGCTTAACTCAGCAGAAGATGTTGCAATTGCAATCTATTATTGCAAACGAACCGACGGACGAAATTAAAGAAAACGTTATTTCACAATGAAATAAAAAATCAGTTGTACTTCCCCAATACTTTCCCGGCATGCAACCCCCCCCCCCCCCCCCCCCGCGCCCCCCGCCTGAGGCGCGCAAATCCCCCTGGGTTCTTAGTAAGAATATTCACCACCTGAGACGCTACTGGATGTCACTTTAGAGAAGGACACTTCAAAACATTGTCGATTGAATCCGCATCGCTAATGGATGTGGAGATTGGCGATTCCCAGGAAGGCAAGTATTGGCGAATCGACCAACTCGTACGTACGATTGAATTGGAAGATATGAACACGTTATTGACTTCCAAGGCGGAAATATACGTCCCGGTCGGCCACTAGGGGGGGAAACTTGAACGTGCCGTGCTTTTGCCATCGGCCGCAAATGTCGAACGTGTCTCTATACCCAGGCCCTTCGGTCACCCAGAGGGAAATGATATGCCAGCAAAATGCATTAACATAAAATCGATAATATTGAAAAGTTCATGGCCTCAAAGTGAAGTTCTCACAGGCATCATTGCCATATTATTGTGTCTAAATTGATTATAAATCGATTAGTCCATAGAAAACGTTCCTCGGACATTCGAATTGCAACGCGCAAATACGAATTATGCTTTAAATGCCCACTATATATGACCTTATACTCGTATAAGGTCATAATGTCTTAAAATGTCTCGTATAATGTCTTATGACCTTATACGAGTATAATAATAGCTTTTAACATACAGATACGAGTATTAATTCATACAACAAATCAGCTCTCTCAGATACCTTTATTATTCTTATGTTAAAACATACGAGGTAACCTCGTATGAATCATTTGATAATGTGTGAAATCGGAGACTATTGCGGTTATTTGACAATATAGATAAGATAAAACATGAATTTACTTGATCAATTTTTTAGCAGCCAACGTTTCGGCGACGTTGCAGCCACCACTGATCTACCATAGACAATGTTTGATTATACATAATGATAATGTTTGAATATCATCATAATAATTATTGTCGTTTTACGTATGTGATTATAAGGCATTTACCATTTATTTTGTATAACTGGATATTATTAGTATTACTTTTATATTATTAGTTTTAAACATTTATTATCATGACATATCCAACTGTATTTGCAATTTTGGATGAATAAAAGACTATTGACTAATACTATAGTAAAAGTAAACGAACTAGCCAATTATTGATGAAGCATCGGAAATTTTGTATAGAATCGGCAGCAGAGAAACATAGCCTTGAATAATCACAACAACATTGAATAGAGTGCAGTAGTTATGCACATTTTTTAACATAAACGGTGGCAGGATAACACGGAATGTCACATTTCCATGTAGACAGAGCTTTACCGATATTGATGCATCGATGAATAATAAATGAATTATGTATCAGGAAATGCTTATCGGCTGAGTGAAAATACTTGTACGATATGGGCTTCGTCCTACCCCCCCCCCCCCCTTCCTCCTTCTCTCTCCACTCTCCTCTATCGAAAAATGAAGAACTGATAGTCGGTGTTTTACATTTTTGTAACATTTGGGAAGCGCACTTTCAGTGAAACAACAATGACTGCCACAACGCGGTTGCTCATCGCCCATCTTAGAATAATAATCATATTCCGATCTTCACATTCCCATAATATTAAACCCACACCCAGAGGAGGAATGCATAAACAAAAACAGAGTCCCGATACATGATATGCATGCATGGCCTCTGATCCCGAAACTATAGACCGGGAGTCGAGAGAGGCATTACTAACGATCTATTTGGGATTTGAAGGAAAATCCATTTATTAATCCTCTGTAACATAACTTTACCTTACTTACACTATTTGTAATACCTGTCTGTTAGACCTCTATAACAATATTTGACTATATTAATTCTTTATTCTTTCTATTATTGACTATTATATAATGCGATTTTTTATTCTGACTATTGGCGATTAACTATAATTATCATTACTAATTTGTCAACATTTGTATTTTTTATTATCATTTATATTATTATACTATAAATTATAAAAATAGTGTATAATTTGTGAAATTAACAATTGATTCTGATTAATTAATAACATGAGATATGAGGAGTCGGCGAACAAAACGATCTAAAAGCGTTGAAATCAATTTTACAGGAGAGGCAAAAAACTAAATAGCATACTTCCATTGGTTTATTTATTGATATATGGTTTTTTTAGTTGATACCTTGGCTGTTTTGTATAAGATCCTAGCATTCACAAGTAATTTTTCATTGCAAGAATGGGATATAATAAAAAAACACATTTTCGTTTAGATCGTTTTGATTGAACCCGGAATATTTAGATCGTTTTGATAGAGCAACTAATTTCATAAATTATACCGTTTTGATTGCTACTGGTGTTATAAAAACAGTAAAATAAAACATTTTGGCATTTTTTTCTTTTTTATATTTCTACATCGTTAATCTATTAAAAAATTAATTAATGAATATGTAAAAAAAACTCAAAATAATTAATAATATTTAAGAAACATATGAATACGTCTTCTCAGAACCGGTGTTGAGTGCCGCAACCGTACTAGATGATATATTTTTTTACCATTTACATCAAACCAATTTGTACAGTAACTCACTTTACCGAAGTTATGCTCAAATGTGAATGTTGTAAATTAGACATACCACAACAAAAACAAGAAAAGGTGCCAAAAAATATATTTAGACCGTTTTGAAAGAAAACATTTTTACGAGCTATGATTTAGTATAAGATTTAAATCATTTTGAAAGAATTTAATTTTAACTCCAAATAATCAACCATTTTTCACTAGCGATAGATCGTTTTGAACGAAATTGGTGACTTCTGCCTTATTTTTGTAAGGTTTCGAGGTCGTTTTAGTAGTAAACAGTTTTCCCAATCAATAGAATGGCCCAAGGCGTACCGAATAAAAAAACATGTTTGGGTCCGAAACCGATTTAGATCGTTTTGTTCGCCGACTCCTCATATACGATAGTACAATAGCACGATAGTACATATGATAACTTGTAAAATTGTTTTTATATGTAACGTAGAAAATCTACGCTTAAATATTCAACCTTCTTGTATGTATACCTTATACTATAAACATATTTATATACATATTTATATACATATTTTATATACATATTCGGGTAGTAATTGCCATTAATTTTGTAATTCTGGTTTATTTCATATCTGAGTAGTAATTTTGGCTTATTTTAACTCTGCAAAGTGTAGGAACACCTATCAACTGGACAACTATTCAAAGAAACAAACTTTAGTTCTAGAGAAATATTTATTTTATTCTATATGAAAGTATATGATATGATATGATATCGTGTACCAACTATTTTTGTTTAACTTATTCCTACAGTCAGCTTCTGGTCTATGTGGGGCGCATACCGTTGCGACGTGGAAGATCGCGTCGGAAAACAAACAAAACGTGCGGTAAAATGCAAGTCATAAACAGAGGCAGGCTCGAGTCCCACCGAATGGAGTCCAGAAGAGGGGTGCGCGTTAGACGACTAAATTGACAGAGAGACGCTAGCGGATGATAGATCTAGGCCAGTGTTCATCCTCCAGACATACAGAGGAAGCAAGGGGCAACTCACTAATGACGTATCGCGATTTTAGGAAATCTTGACAATCCCCCTTCTATATGTAACATATACAAACGCTTCCCTCACCCCCCTTTTCCCACCTTCGGACAATTTATTTTAATCTTTTTATTTTTATTCCATTTATTTAACCTTTGGGTTATTATTCAAAAAGTAGGTAAAAAATCGTTAGGTTTTATCATCACATTTCTTACTTGTTTACAATTTAACAGATATTGTTTTTACACAATATACCCATTTATGACCCTTTTTTATATTTAGAATATTAAGAACAATTTGACGTATCACGTCCGCTTTGTGGGTTACGGTTTTTTTATCCGTACGAAATACGGTTTTTTGCGTTGGGGTGTTAATATCGCGGCCGTATCACGTACGTTCGTGTGGGTAGGTTAAAGTAAACCATGAGATACACAGTCCTGCACCATTACAAAATATTTGTGTTTGGACAAGTAACAAAAAAGAGAGCACACTGCAGCATCTTGATCACTATAACCCAACGCCGCCTGACTAGGCCTCAGCCTGTACTAATGCGGGCATGCCAGAGAAATATTTTACCAGTGCACTAGTTTCGGCTATAATTTAAAGAAAAACAAAATGAATCAAACTTGGTACTTATGCATGTCATGTCTAGATGGATGTGCCAAATAAAAGCCTGCTAGAGCCATTGCAAGTTGCGCAGAATATGATATTAAACAATATCCTCCGCAGACAATAACCTTCCGATGAACGGAATCTAAAATCTATACAGAAACTAGTCCTTGATTGCAAGCAATTGTTTTTAAAAATTTCCCTCTTAAATCTGTATTTGTAAAATAATTCAATTTTCAGAATACGTCAGAACCGAAGACCAACGGAAAAAGTTTTAGAAATTAATTTAGTAATACCAAGGATGAAAACATCATTTAGACAAAGAAATTACTCTTTCATTACGCTGAGATTTTTGGAACTTCATAAATTTGGAAATAAAAATGGATGTAATATATAGCTTATTTTAAAATTGAAATGGGACTATGCATCAGAATGTTAAATATTATAACGTAATAAAACTTTATTACCAAAAATTCTGAATATTTGTTGGTATTTATTATTTTGACAATAGAATATATTTATTCTTGCTAGGTATTATTATATTAACTTTTATATTACTTATCATATATTCCATATTAATTACTTTTGGATGTTTTTCCCACGATATTCTCTTACTTTCTTTCTCTTTCTCTTTTGTTTTTCTCTTTCTTTTAGTTTTAGGTCTTTTTTTTTTGTCTCAGTTAATTACCTTTATATAAACATTCATTGGTAAATAAATAATAATTATTGCTATCATTATCTTAAATTTTCTATTTTATGATGATTAACATATTGACATGTCCCCCTTGTATTTATTATCATTATTATTATTATTGCTTATGTTATTTTTGGTATTTGCGTTAAATAAATTCATTGGATATGTTTTAACAATATATGCAGTAATACGTTAGTATTGGTATTTCATTATTAATATCACATCTATAATACCTATATACTTATGTTATAGATATCATTAAGTTATTATCTTCATCAAAATATCCATTAATAATAATACTACTCTTATCTTACTATTAAATTATCTATATTATATATTTTAAGACACAGCTGCTATTAGACAAACATTACTAGACTACTGCCTCGACACAGGCCTAGGCCTAGTGAGGCAGTATAATCCACATGGGCCTGTACCTTTCTTACTGATTAGCACTCTACTTATTCCTACTCCACTACTAGTTTTAATCAATAGTTAGTAATTAATTAATTATAATTATGTATGTTATGGATAAATAAATAAATAAAATTAAAAAAAATAGGAAAGGGCTGCTCTGCCAAGAAGCGGCAAGGAGATGAGAGATGTTTCACGATTAACAACACTCGGCGCGCGAGTCAAACTCGCACTTAAAATTAAATGATTGGTTCGTCGCTTGCCGCGGAGCCAGCATTGCCTTCCTAAAACGATAAATTAGCCGGTTACGGTATGCATACATTTTATACCCGGCGAAAGATTGCATCGCTGGAAATGCGAGTGCGAGAGCCAGTTAGTTAGTTGATTACGTGAAATTAAAACAGAAACACCGGTAATTACAGCGCTTCTCGACCCCGTTGCCGTGCGATGAACCAGATGATTGGCCTTACAATACATACGTCGACTGGCGAGCGACCGCGACAACGCGCGACATGTTGGTAAATTTTATTATTAATATTATTATTTATTTGTAATGCAAAATAAACATAATTAGGTTAAACTTCGATTTATTATTACTTCTATTTCGGTATTAAACTTTAATAATTCATTCAGAAGAATGAATTATTAAAGCGTAGTAACATGACGGTGTCACCTAACTAGGCTTGGAGCTTGTCCTAAGGTAGACAACATTAATATGCGATAAAGTAACTATCAAGTAAGTATATAAGTACGGGTTCGCATATTGTGAAATAGTAGAAAATTAATGTAGGTAAAAAAGTTACGTATAAAAGGAAAGATTTCCTTTTATACGTAACAGCTAGTTACGTATAAAAGGAAAGATTTTTAAGTAAAAAAATAAATATTACATGGATTTGTTTAGGGTTATGATTTTTTCCCGTATGATTACACAAATTGAATATTGTCTATCAAACGTGGGGTAAATAATTTAATGGCAATTACGATTTATCATATTTTTATATTATACCTATTAAAAGTTATTCAGTTTTTTGTCTCTCATGAAAATCTTGAAAATGTGGCTTTCTTACATGAGAAATTCGTCAAGCCCCCCCCCCCCACCCCTTAAATATGCCACTTACTCGTAGAAGTAATAAAATAAAAAGGTCTTACTCCATTCACCAAAACGAAGCATGTTTTACCTGAAACAAGAGAAAACACGACATTAAAACGCGGCTCGATAAGACAAGAAACGGCTTCGTAAAAAATGACGTGCTCATAAAACCAGTCCGTAATTTGTCAAATCACCTCCCGAGAACATTAATCAACGGCTCGAAGCCAATACTATTTATAGCCGTAAGTAACATGGCCATTGGGCTAATATGGGCGACCGCGTTTAAGTACCTAGTCAACATGCGCATTTTTTTCATGTGCGTGCGTATGGATGGCAGTACCTACACCAGCTTTGAACTACACCGAGACACAGTGGCGTTCTTCGCAGATTTAGGTGAAATTAAGTAAAAAAAATACATTAATCAATAAACTAAAAATCATTACAATGCATTCTCAGATATCTCTAGTGATAACAAAAACCCTGCACAAGCCCTGCATATGTCCATACATATTTAAATCTACCTCATTAATAAATAGTACACTAATGTACATACTGACGAGCTGTTCAGTCAAATTCGATATATTGGAGCGTAATCGTCATGTGTGTCCAATCGTCAATCGTCCAAAAATGAAACATTTGTAACATGTTCCAAAAATATTGTAACATGCTCCAAAAATATTGTAACATGCTCAAAAAATAAATCATATCTTAGCTTATGCCATAAGCCTTATGGTTTATACTTTTTTACATGTATTTACAAATAGATCGGGCTTCAGCCCTGGTCAAAGATATCATGACACACCGACAGACAGGAGAAAATTTTCATATACTTGCTCGTCTGTTTCGAGTCCTCTCTTTAACGGATTATCAGCTGCGGATAATTTATAGAAAAATCTACTGCATAAAACCGGTTTTCTATTTTATTTTTTATTTTTATTTTTATTTATTTATCCATAACATACATAATTACTAACTACTGATTAAAACTAGTAGTGGAGTAGAAATAACTTAAGAGCTTAACTAATCATTATTATTAAAAAAAGGTACAGGCCCATGTGGAACATACTGCCTCACTAGGCTTAGGCCTGTGTCGAGGCAGTAATCTACTAAAATTTGTCTAATAGCAGCCGTGTCTTAAAAAATATATATGTAATATATAGATAATATAATAGAGTATAGATAAGAATAATATTATATTTATATATAATATTACTAAAAGATATTTTTAACAATGATAATTATAACGTAAATATATAGGTATTATAGATGTGATATTAATAATAAAATAGCATTATACTAACTTATTTCTGCAGATATAGTTATACTATATCTAATAAATAAAAAAATCTGTTGTGTTACCCCAAGACTTTCCTGACTAGTAGTTTACAAATATGTATGGCAGGTACCCCAAATATGTATGGCAGGTACCCCAACCGTAGATCGTACAGACCCCAAAATCAACTGGACTATTCACACTGACCATACCTATCGATTGGAGAAAGAAATTTTGAAAGGGGGGACAATATGTAATCAAGGTTCCCCAAATTTGTATGGCAGGTACCCCAAACGTTGGTCGTAAGTACCCCAAAAACTAATAGGTTCTTCCGATGGTTAACAGAAGCTTCTATGCGAAATTTTAACTTAGACAGATTAAGCGTCTGGGCGCTATCGCGGAAACAATTTTTTCGCCGGGAACCCCAAATTTGTATGGGAGGTACCACAACCGTAGGGCGTAGGGACTCCAAAAACTAATGGGTTCCTCCGACGGTTAACAGAAGCTTATATACCAAATTTCAGCTCAATCCGATTAAGCGTCTGGGCGCTATCGTGGAAGAATACATACATACAGACATACAGACATACATACAGACAGAGATCGGTCTGGAAATAGTCTCAATCGTCTCAGGGAGTCTCAAAATATATATTCCCATCTTCATCTCAAAATTTTTTTTAGCGCGATCACAATACTTTCCTTTCCGATAGGTCGTCAGGAAAGTAAAAAATAGATACGTAAATACCAAAATAACAACAGCAATTACAATAATAAAAATGATAATAATAATGATAATAAATACATATATTTTTTTTAGACAAGAATTTTGAGTAGATTTTCACTTTCCCTTCTCTCTTTGTCTATAATTTTCTTCAGCACGGTTTCAAATTTCAAATTATTTATTGAGTTAAAATTATGGGTTACATTCAATATACAAAAGTCTTAACCTAACTAGGCTGCCGCCTGTTCCAAGGTAGACAATTTATTTTAGTTATCCTAAGAAATCTATAATATTATATTTATATAAATAATCAAAATCATACTTAATGTAACAGAAATATCTTAATTACCTAATAAAAATTCGTAAGAAAATGTCATGAAAATTGTCAATATTATTTTATTTTAAAACATGATAAAAATTAATATATATTTAAATATGTATTAAATAATATGTATTAATAATATACAAAATAAATTCACAAAAATTAAAATAAATGTTGTCGATGTTGACGTCGATGCATTTCCCCCCACCTCAGACATGAACTTATTGTAAATCCTCAGCGAGTGGAATGCATAATGCCGCTGTCCGTATGGTGAGTTTCTAGCTTGTTGAGGTTGGTTGTTACGGTTTCTGGTGTCGTACTTGTGCGTAGATGTATTCTTATTCACCGGGTCATGTCTGTAGTAGTAAAGTACTATTGTTCGTATATATAATTGTCTGACGTCAAGTACTTGAAATTTATTAAACAGCATATCGGAAGGGTAGCGGTAAGGTTTCTTATTGATTACCCTAATTAGGGCTTTTTGGGCCTTTATTATGGGATCAAGAATAGTTACCCCAGCTAATCTGTCCGTAAGTGATTACAGTCTGTGCAAGTGGGTAGTATGTCATCTTTAGCATAGACGAACTAAGAATATTCCTGATGTTTTTAAACACGTATATTAAGTTTTCGTAATCGCTGTGTTGTCAAGTCTATTTTCTTGTGCCAGCGTAGAAAGCTATCAATAAATATTCCAAGGTACTTTATAGTGGTTGTTCGCTCTAGAGGCTGGCACAAGCAGTTCGTTCTGTCACAGCTGTGTACCGTCAGTTGTTTGTCAAGTCCTGGTTGCTCTTGCCCATCTACGCTAAATGCCATGTATTTAGTCTTCTTGATATTCAGCGTATGTAGATGATGAGTCAGCCAGTGGTATGTACGTTGCAGACCTGCTGTCGCCTTGTCGAAAACCGAGTCCCATGTGTCAGATTCAAACATTAATATAGTGTCGTCAGCAAATGATATTATTTTACCTGATATGTCTTGTCGGCATAGGTCGCCAACATATAAAGGAAATAAAGTCGGTCCTAGTGTACCTTCTTGTGGAACTCCATAGGGGTTGTGTAGCCAGTCACTTTATCCATTTTCACTCTTTGTGTGCGTCCAGTTACTTAAGTCGTAAAACACTGTAAAGCAGAATCAGTAAGTCCTCTTTGTTTCAGTTTGTCTAGTAATTTGTCATGTGGCACAGTGTCGAACGCTTTGGCCAGATCAAGTAATACAGCAAGACACCTTCGATCTGCATCCACGTTTTTAGATATAAATTCGGTGACTTGCAAAATAGCATCTTGCGTCCCTAAAGCCCGATCTGAAGCCAAATTTCTCTTCCGACAAAGGGCCATTTTTTTCTAAATAGTCCGTCGTTGGAGTTTGACGCATGTCGTTCCAGTATCTTGCTCAATATGTTTAGTAAAGATATCGGTCGGTAGTTTGTCATGTCTGTCTTGTCTCCCGCTTTGAAGATCGGCGTTACGTCAGCCCTTTTAAAATGAGGAAGGTGCAATTGTCTATACTGATATTAATAATATGCATAATAGGGTGAACTATTTCGTATTGAACTTGCTTTAAAGTCCTTGCAGAGATCCGATCGGGCCCGCAAGCAGTCTTTCTTGAGTTGTTTGATTAGAATTAGTGCGTTACTTACTGCTAATAATAATAATAATAATAATAATAAACTCTTTATTTGCACTTAATAAATATACAAAAAAGGCGAGCTTATTGCCACATGGCAATGTCTTACAGCTAACCTAAACATAGTGGTACATGCGCGCATTGTGAAAATAAAGATTATTACATAACATACAGACAAGTGGAAGAATTTAAGACTAATAATGCCCGAGGAGAGGAAATTGGGAGAGGAACAGGAGAGAAAGGGAAGAACTGGTTACTTCTTAGAAAGGTAGTAATCCTTAAGGTGAGTCTTAAACGATGGTAAAGAAGGCGAGTTTCGTATATTTGCTGGGAGATCGTGCCAGAGTCTTGCACCATGGACACAGAAAGAATAGGAATAGAAATCACTATTATGACTCGGAATTTTAAATAAACTGTCAGAGGCTGACCGAAGTACGAGACCGTGGGAACTTAGTGGTATATACTGGTATAGTGGTATGTACTGCTATATTTGTACATAGGTAAAGTTTCTTCTATTTTTTCTACTTTCTTTGTTAAGTGTTTTTCCTATGTTAGTGAAGTATGTGTTTGCAGTATTTACTGTCATGTATGTTGTTGAGTGTATGTCCGTCCATTTTTATTTCATCAATTTTGTTCCTGTTGTTCATCTCTTTAACTACTGTCCAAACGGTCTTAGGGTCGTAGTTATCAGTCTCGATTTTATTCCTATAATACTTTTCCTTTGTCCGTTTAATTATATTCGAACAGATACTTCGGTATTTCTTGTAGTAAAGTCCTAGTCGTTCATTATGTGGAAAAACTTTAGTCTGTCTATGTAATCTGTCTCGCTTCCGTATACTATTTATTATTCCGTCGTTTATTTTTTTAGATCTTTTTCTGAATTTATCATAATAACAGGCATATTTTCTCCTCTGCTACTCTTTCTATTGCTTTCTCTCCTTCTTCAGCTACTCTTTCCTTGTTTACGTGGCAAGGCTCTGGAACGATCTACCAGCAAATGACAAAAAGTCACCTTCGGTGACTAACCTCAAACCTCAAAGACTTTTATCTTCGTTCGGTAGGTACTTTTATGTTCGACGGGTAGTTTTGTGCAGAAAATATATACGATCGTTTATTTTACATTCCGCTCAAACGCACTGTTCTGTTTCGTTCGCATGAACTATATTCCGATATTAGTTTACGAAGAAACGCAATCGAGACCATTGTCGATCGGTAATAATCTCGCCGTTTTAAATTTAAATATATGCAAAAAAATATTTCAAAATGCGTTTGCAGAGTTCTGTTTATAGTTGCCTGAACCAGACGTTGTGGAAATCTAAAATAAAACAATTATTTCATCACCGGGCAAGTGGGTCCTATTCCTAAAAAGGCAGCCGATGTTGAAAGCCGCTTACTGCCAATATGACCTACGACCGCCCGAAAATCAATCAAGGCCCAGGCGTCAGGCAATAAAATGACGTCACACGGGCGAGGTCGGTGCGGCAGAGGGCGCAAGCGAGGTATATTTACAAAAGCTCTACTACTAGAGAAATACTAGAGAAACAAGACTTGAAAGATTTGAGGAGAGGAAGATGCGGAAGCGCCAAAGCAACATATCGTATAACCAAAATGGAAGGTACCTATAATTACAAATGTTTCAACTATACTTAAATATTACACGAATAGTTAGATAAAAGTCTAACGTTTCATGTGATTAAAGTTTTAATTAATTGTCTAGGTATATCTTTAAGGCGAACTTACATTACAAAACTTAAGTATTTGATGCATGTTGTAATTAATTTCATGAAACTAATTTCAACACATATGAGACTCACAATTGAGGCCACCAGAACCAGAGTGGCCCAAGTGACATTTTGATGATTTTGAGTTTAATGCAAAAATCCATATATAAAATCACTATTTGCAATTCCAGAGTTGTCCAAAATTGATATATTTAAGGAATCATCAAAATAAAAACTATGTGCCATACTACTTTTTTTGCTATGTTCACATAGGATTTCCCTTTAACTATTTTGGCACATGTCCACAAAAATGATTTTTGCATTTAAGCCACTCTAGTTCTGGTGGCCTCAATTATAGTCGCGAAACATTCAGTAGCGCAGCAGACATGGAAACGGCGGTATCAAAGCTTTTTTTGCATTGCACAAACTTGTGACAGGCATGCTGGAATAGACAATAAAAAAACTACGCTCGTTTAACTATCTATATTTTACTAGAGCTTAATAGGGCCCAAAATTTATAATAATCTAAAAGAATCTATATGAAGAATAATCCATATTCTAAAAGAATGCCAAAGTCGATCCAATTAAAATTTAAAATTACACAACACTTACTTCAACTCGGGAGAAATAAGGTGGAAAAGGTAATAAGTCACAATTTAAAGTAAAGGTCTGCATTATTATTATTTTCATACATTTTAATACAATTTATATTTTATAATATTTATTTATTTGTTCTATAAACTTCATATTACGACATTTTATTTTCATTTTTATTTCCACGATCATGCTATATCGATATTTTTTAATATATTTATAATTTTAAATTTAATTCACTTATCTGTTTTATATTTTATCACATTATGTAAGTTTTATTTTAATACTGTATATTAAAATATGGATAAATCATTGCCATACATGGAGTCTTTCTTAGTACGGGCAATGGCCTAGTTAGGCAGATTCTGTAATTAATACAATGTAAATGAATATTTTTGAATGAATATAATTATTTGATATTTGATTTGATATATTTTTTTAGTCCATATGAGTCCATATACAATTTTCGAAACGTTTATTAGTTGCCATACGCGTAGTATTACTTTCTTGCCTTTGGAGACAGACTGGAGGATCGAGAAACCTGTCGAAATTTGGTAGTAAGGGCGCGAGGTTGTCCTGTTGTTTGTCACTTTCCAGTGGCAGATTCAGACTCTTACTTGCAGACTCTTAAAGCCTGTTAGGGTAGTTTGAGTATAAATTGTATTGTCCACAAAGTCTTTACGTTCACTCCATAGGAGGCAAAATGGTCTGATATCGTTATAACTCCCTGGGGTATCGGATTCACCGGTAGTAATTGACACTCTCCAATATGTATATTTTCGGGTCCACAGAGGCAAGGGTCTATTATTTAAATCAAAAAACGGGCTCGATATATAAGAAGATCAAGTTTTGATATTTGTCAGCGTAGGTTTTGTAAAACGCTACAGTTACGATGAGTGACGAGTAGAAATCCTACAGCACGGATGATGGATAGACCCAGTGCGGGCTGCAATGCTACGTGATCGAACTACCGCCCGTACCTTGTAATTATACAGCATGCCGACTAACGGCTTACGGGAGGAGTCATCCGGCAAGATTGAAAAATAGTAATCGCTTTTTGTGGCCCTTCCCTAATTGTACGATCTGTAAATGTTATGGCATTGCGCATTTATTTCGTAATTTTTTACCGATTCTAAGCCTCGGCCACAGCTTGCTATTGCGCGGAAATGTATGTTATCTTCGAAAAAATATGACCGAGAATCGAAATAACTAATAATAAGCAGCATCTACATAGTAATCTGAATTCAGATACTATGGTGGGTTACTCACAGTCGAAGAATCGCTGTAACAACAAGAGCCGTCACCTACAACGGGAAAACCGGTCACCTCAGGAAGTTTTAACGATATTATATCGTTCTGTGTCCCGTAAAGCAAGCGCAGAAAACTTGGGACGAAATAATCCACTGTCTAGTTACGCCACCTGCCCGTCAGAGGTCAACGCCTTACGGCGAGGCACCGGGAAAGGTACCCAGAGGGCAGTTTCACCTCCTGACTATCAGTTTGGAAGGATATCTCCGTCTGGAATTAACCTTCAGGATAACTCCTGCCTCCTGACTAGTTAAAGGATCGAGGTCGCTTGCGCGGTCCTCTCCCTTACGTAGCGGTGATACCGAATCTATCTTAGTCTTACCGAATCTATCGCGGACCATGTAAGGTTAACAACTACCCCCGCTCTATAGGAAACATTACTGTTTCCAAACTCTCCCGGCTGTTAGTCGGAGTGCACAATCGATTGGCAGACGCTGCAGGTGCGCAGAACAGCCCAAGAGCGCCCGAAAGTAGACTGCTAGAGTAGACAGTTCCGCAGGCCAGCGTCCTACCTTGGCTCGCACTTCTGCGGGGAGGCCGCCGGATGGGTGTTGATCCGTGCGTTTGACCGACCCTATACAACTGGGTCTTAATGGCATTTTTTGCATTAGGCTTTATTCATAAAAAAGATACAAATTACATGTCACAGTTCATACTAGTGCCTTTTCAGTAGGTAATGCCTTTTCAAGAATTCGGCAACGTTATCTACTCGCCGTATAATAATGGCCATGATATTTTATTACATTTTATTTGGAAGTCAAACAAAATATTGACAATACCTAGTGTTGCGCAACTTCCGTGATTCGCGCCGATGCTAACTCACGGTCTTGATTTGCGCTCACCAACTTCTTTTATTTGCTGGATATTTTCGCTGCCCCGCAAGAAGACGACTCGAAGACTCCTTGAGTGCAAGATCTCTTTGTCCGTCCACTCTCAATCGAAACGCGAACTTTTATGATGCGAATACACTTTAATTGGAAATATTGGACGAGCACCCGGAACCCGCTGTCTGGGTCCGAGCTACGAAATTACACTAGCTTATTTTCTAATATGTCGCCCCCTGCATCGCGACCGCACAGTGACGTACCTTCCTAGCCGCTACTTATACATACGATATTCGAACTTATTTACTTAAATCTACAAGCCTTAAAAACTTCCGAATATTCCTATATAGCAGGCGCTTACTTAATTAATTTACATAATATTTTTCCTAACTTAAATAAGATACAAAACTTCCTTATTCGACGCTTACAACTATGCATAGCCTAATATTACGTCAACATTCTTACTACGATAGTCAATATTTATCGTAGCTTCACGCATCTACAAACGGGACACATTTAAAGAGGGTTCGAGACACTTGAGACCGCTGATCCTTAATAACGAGGGGTTGAATTTCCCAGAATCTAACTGAGTGCCTCTAGACGGAATGCGTTTCAGCCAATTTCTCGACACACCTAGATTGTTATGAGATTATACGGCTACATGACTTCATCAAGTAATTATGCTCACTTCTAAAGTAGGCCGACAAAAGTATTTTTTTATAATAAATTAAATTAAACGACAGTTCAGGCGTAAGGCGTTTCTCATGTTTTTTTTCATTCCTCATGCGTTTTTAATATATTGAAAATCCAGATCGAAGAAAAATTTGCATATCCTTTCACTTCTATATAATGTCCTACACAACCCTACATCTCCCTCCTACCTCAACGAGGCTTTTACCGGGTTAGGAAGTCATGGTCTCCCACTTCGTTCAAGTCAGAATAATATCCTACGTATCCCAAAACACAATACCACTTTTTTTTCCTACTCATTCTACGTACATGCAGCTCGACTGTGGAATCAGCTTCCTTTAACTATTCGAGGCGCTAGCTCGCTGTTCACCTTTAAGCAATCATTGAAAAAGCACTTCCTTTCACAATAAATATTAATCATAAATTCTAACCTTTCCGTTATCCCCTCCCTTTCCTTATCTTATTTTGGCAGTTTATATATTTACTTATTTATTTATTTATTTATTTGTTAATATATCAAAATATGTATGTATATACATATACATACATATAATATGTCCAACTCAAAAATTAATTTATATATTTACTTTTTACTTTAGATACACACACAATGTATATTATATGCTATAATTTCAAATTTAATTTTAAGCTATAATTTTGTTGCCTACTCTTCTTTTCACACTAGCATGTTGGTTGACTGGAAGATATTGCTGTAGTGTAGCAATAAGTCCGCCATTGTACCTTATTTTTATTGTGCAATAAAGAGATTTTCATTCATTTATTCATTCAAAAAAAAAATGGAAAAATTAGCTGTCGGCAAACACAATTACTAGTTGATTTGAATAAACATAACCTCTTTTTGAAAAAAAAACACCTTCATAGTGTGTTCTTTAACACCACCCATGTTCTATGAAAACATTCAGAGTTCTGCTGTCGCGTTACTCTCTTATGGTAAGACGCTATAACCGTCTGAGATGCAGATAGTTTACATATTAATTCTTCGTATATAATAGTCGATCCTGCAAAGCTTAAACACAAGAATGGCTACGTTTTTATTTGATAAATAAGAAAAAAAAACGTTTACATCAGCGAAGTCGTTGGTCCGGTTGTCGAGCAATTTAGCGGATAGAAGGCTCTCGTATGCGCCGGCGGACGTCCTTGAGGAAGCCACGACGAGAAAAAAAGTCGAGTAAGAAGAGCGGAGTGCGAACACTCATCCGCCAATCCGTGAGTGCGTTCGTACAAAATGTAAAAAGATGTTATGTATGCAATGCACTCAGTGCCGGATTAATCATTTTCTTAAGTATAGGCCACTTGAATTTGTGCCACCATTCCCTCCTACCTATCTCAACACATTTAGGACTTTTTAGGCCACCAAATATTTTACTTATTTTTGCGGGTATGGTAGATATTGAAAAATTCAAATAAATAATGGATAAGTCATAAAATAAAAGTGTGATGAAACAAGAATTACACCTTTTTACGGTATATTTTATTGGCGAAATCATCTATAATATCGTCATAGCTTATATATATCGTGTTCATTATCTTTGCTTCTATATGTAGAAGAACCAAAAGTGTTTAGTTTTTATCGAGATATTAAAGACCTCTGATAATTCTTCACTCGTTTTAAACAAGGAAAGCTCTTTCTTCAGAACAATTTGTGGTCAGAGTGCAAAGCGGGATGCGGAGAACTATATCCCAGTTTGCGTAAACTTTGCACAGAGACTGGTTCATCACAAATTTTGAGAGATTGGCTAATAATGTTTATTCAGGTTTCTCTGTAGTCTTGTTAAGAGGCCGTGTACGAAATCGATGTGAACCGTGATACCTCTATAATCAATGGTATAATATAACTATAAGTAGGTAGGATTTTCGTAGCCAAAGAGATACGTCCACCCTTTGGAAGCGCTCGGCGGGGACTAGCTGACTTGAGGCGTGAATCGTATCATAGGCGAGTATCATAACGCGAGAATTAGATTGTTTTAAAAGACTTTATTGCCAATTATAATTAATGTTTTGCAATTTTTTTTGAGGAAATGGATTCATATTGAACTAAAGTTTATTTCTGTTGTTTTTATTTTATGAACGAGAGTTCTAAAAGGCCAAAATCAAAAGCAATTCTTCGCCCATTTTCTAAAAAAAATGACAAAGTTAAATATTTTTTTTATCAACAATTTTATATGAAAGTAATAAAAAGTGATTCACTTATTATATAGAGTACTTTCACAACAATACATTGTAATTTTTTCATACCGTTTAGATGTCAAAACTATTCGTAAATATGTTATATTCTAAACCTCTTACAGCAAAAATTCACAAACAGTCGCCGGTTTAAGGTCAATTAATCAAAATTTTATAATAATTTTCAAAAAAGTAACTCACTCATTAGACAATATTATAAATGATCTTTTATATTGTGCAATAAAACTTATAGAAATACAGTATTTTAACCTTCAATTCACGTCTGCAAAATTACGTAAATTCACGAAATGCGCAAAATTTCGTGTACGGCCTCTAAGTCGCGAAGGGGTCTCGAAACGTTTACTTAAATAAAATTTTACATTTAATAGATAGAGAACTCTATCCACAAGTGACTTGCTTGAGTATGTATTACTTTCATAATCGTGCATGAACTTGACGGCTTCTTCTATAAGAAAGCGAGCGCCGTCTGAAATCGGTCGCCACCTGAAGTCTGCCACCCGACCGGACTAAGAGACGGAGAAATCCGGCCAAATCTGGTAGTAAGGAGGTGGAGGTCAGCCCGCTGGGTCCCAGTGCCACAGTCTAGCTCCGCCAATGCGGAGCTAGACTGTGGACTGTGTTGTCTCAAAGTCTCTGTGGTATAAATCACCTCACGGCTTAAAGAACGATGTATATCGTTATACCAGCCTGGGGTTTCGGGTTCGCCCGTAGCAGATGACAGCTCCAAAGTGTCCAAAAGTGTGCCGTCACCAAGAAAAGGTTGGAAACCACTGACCTAGATCTTGCCCGAGGGAATTATTTTTTTGAAGAGGCTCCCACTGCTCGTATAATTCGCCTCTTTGAGTAGGTCTCAGGTGACAGCTGAGCCAAAAGTTGAACCAGTCATAAAACTGGCCGGCTTTGCGGCCTACGCTACACGGAATCATCAGCGGTAGGATAATGATGAAATCGGAATCGATGGCGAAAATAAGGCACAACACTGTGCGTCCGTTATCGTAAAGTTGTTATTGGACGGAGCGCGGTAAGAGCTTTGCTAATACAGGGTCGTCGAACCACGAGCTCGGATAAGCGGACGTCCTTGGATTGAAGTTTCCGTAAGCAAAAAAGTATGAGAAGAATGCCAGCCGCGTGCGAACATAAATCGACGATGAGGCGCCGCCCGCGCAGAGAAGCGTCGTCGTCTACACCAGACCATGTCTATGGCCAATCCTAGTACAAAGTCTTATAATTATTATACAGGGTTTGGCCAGTCTTTCCTTCGTCGTAGCCAGTGATGTGTGATTCGGTTCGTCGAAATGATATCCACTTTAATATGGAGGATACTGCGTAATTTATTTTAAACATATATAATTAGTCTGACTTTTATGTTAAAATGCTGTGTTGCAAGTACTGTGTGTGTGTCCATTCTAATTCTGTTGTCGGAGGTCGGTAGATCCAAACTGGTCCGTCCTTCCTACCGCCAGCATGTTGCGGTAGCATGGTGCTGTTTGGTGTGATGCTGTTGAATGAATCTTTCGTCTCTTCAGTTGTTTGAATTCATCACGACGAGGTCACCAACTTTGCGAGTATTTTCTTCGTCGTAGTCAGTTATGAGTGCTTCGGTTCGACCGTTCGTTCAAAAATTGTCCTTCTATAATAAGATTTCAGAGCAAATGAAAAGCCTTGGAGAGGACCAATTTAAAAAGATAATTATAAATAATTTGGGTAAGAAACCCAATTTATGGTATAAGGGAGTTTGAAAATTCAGTTAATTTTCCTTGTTGATGATTAAAGAAATGTGTAAAGATTTAAACCTAATAGTATTATGATAGCTGACATTCTAATTTTCATATAATTTACTATACATCTATTCATTTAAAAAAAATACGGAGGCATATTGCTGGATTGACAATAAAATAAATTTTCTTTGATTATTGTACATAGAATTTGAATTTCTATTTTAATATATTATTCTTCCTGACTCTTAAATCACATTAGTATACTTTGATTATTTGTATGTAGGTAATATTGAATATAATATTACAGCCATGACAACTATTATGATAGTTTATAATAATTCAATTTTTAGTATTTAATTTTGTGACGCATCCAAGTGTAGGAATGCCTATCTACTGGAGTAGGATTGTATTGTATTGTAGTAGAGAGTTTAAAACCGTTGTCTCTATTGAAGTTCGGGGTTCTTCTCAATTTGATGGGATCCCAGATCATGAGTTTGAAACCGTCGTCTCTATTGGAGTTCGGGGTTCTACTTATTTCAATGACGTCCCGGATCACGTGGTAAAAGTAAAATTGTAAAGCGCAATGGTATTTTGAAACTGCACCCAGTGGTTAGTTCCGCTATTCAATATGTGTTCGCAAATCGCCGATATTTGTCGCTGAACCTTTTTCAACAGCTTTGATGTGTTCCATAGCCACTCTACTGAGTGGCTATGGACCGATTCGTTAGGCTAAACCACACCTCCATTCGGTTTTATACACACCCGGAGTTTGCAGTGCAGGCAAATGAGAGACGTAATCAAGAATTATGTCACTTCCTTCTTAATAACAAATATCACCAAAGCTTCTAAAATATTAGCTAAAATCCACAAGGATATTGTCCCTTTGAGACCAATAATGTAAGTCAAATCGACAGCCCCACATATCCTCTGTTGAAATACTTAGCTTGACGTCGTACATGAAAGACTCACGACAGTTCGTAACCATTGTTAAAAGAGCTTAAAACTGGCCGAAGACACGCGTGGACGGAAACGCAGGCTATGTCGTGTGCGGAGGAGGCAGCAGTCGAGCAAGCCAGGGCCTTCTACGTACAATTATAATTGATCGAAAGGTCTATTAACCTCTTGATAGCGAACTAGGAAATTAATGGGCCCTTGCTGATTTGGCCACGAAGACCCATTCTGTTCAGGGTTGGTCACACTCACGGGTCAACACCTATCCGACGGCCTCCACGCATGAAGTGCGAGCCTGGGTAGGACTCTGGCCTTGGTTAGTTTCCCCTAGGAATCAATTTTCTGGCGCTCCTGGACGGTCTGCGCACCGTGCGGCGTAAGCGAATCGACTGTGCACTCTGATTAACAGTCGGGGGAGTCTGGAAACAGTACTGTTTCATGTATAGAGCGGGGTCGGTTGCGGACCTTACGGCGATTGCTCTTGAAACAACCATCGGCTATCCGATCTTGGGTGAACAGCCGGGCAAAGGACGCTGTGGTCCGCGATAGATTCGGTAAACACCGTTTCACCGCTTCGTATGGGAGAGGACCGCGCAAGCGACCTCTAACTCGTAACCAATAGAGACTGGAGTAATCTGGTCACAATTGGAAGTAAGGGCGTGAGTGTAAGCCCGCCGGGTAACACTCCTGGGCGTTGGCCTCTTACGGGCCTGTGGCGGAGCTAGATGGTGGACTGTTTTGTCCAAGTCTTCTGCGCTCACTCCAGGGAGATAGAACGACTAATCGTTAAAGCTTCCTGAAGTGACTCGCCTGCTGTAGTCGACAACCCTAGTTGTTGAATTTAGTTTTCCATGCAGCTTTTCAATCAACATTCAAAATATACTAACCTGCGCCAGGTGATACAATTTCGACTACCTATCTCTCGTATAGTGATGTTACGTAAGCGTCATCGGACTGTAACCGATCGAGTAGTAATCGACTTTAATAAGCGGACGTCCTTGAGGAAGTCTCGCGCGCAGAAAACCTCGCGCGAAAAATCGTGCGAACGCGGATCCTTCCATGTGTAAGTGCGTTTAAAGTGCGTGACGTTGTGTCGTCTACGGGCGACTTTTTAATGAGAACTTTTAATTTATTGGCAATTGTATTCTTTTAGATCCGCATGTTCCTTTTTTTGTTTTGCTTATGTATTACATCGTTTTATGATTTTAACAATGATCATACTATCACCATTGATTATATAGCGTATTAGATTGCTCAAAGTCGTACAATAATTTGGTAACCAGGATTTTTGTACGAAACAAAACGTGTAGATGGCGGTCATATTCCAAAAACTGATTTTAATCTTCTATTATTATGTTCAATGTGGCGACTTTCGTGGTATAACAGTGATGGCACTCTGTACACGTATATCTATACTAATATTATAAAGAGGTAAAGTTTGTGACGTTGTAGGAAGTAATCTCTGGATCTACTAAACCGATTTTGAAAATTCTTTTACCAATAGAAAGCCACGTTATTTGTGAGTGTCATAGGCTATATATATTAATCCGAAAAATGAAAAGACTTTTTCGTGGTAGTCGGATTTGCAAAGTAAGTCGGAGAATAAGCGGTCGAACGAAAACGTTTCTAACTAACGCTGCCTTAACGATGACAGATATATGATAAGATATGTGAAGAGTTTTCCCTTTTACTGCATATAATTTCCCTTTTACTGCATAAATGGTTAAAGAGATAAGACACTCACAAATAAGACACTCACAAGAAGGCACTCACAAATAACGGTAATATAGTCAAATTGGCATGCAAATACATATTTACATATGCAGTAAAAATATAACCCTTCTTTTGGCAGTCAGGAAATAAACCATAGCACTCAGTACTAACCGAACCACACTCATAATTTCATCACAAGTAAAAAGTTTTACCGCCCAACGAAGTGGGCACGGGTCAGCTAGTACGTTATGAAATAATAATATAATAACAAACAAATTTTGTAATTCATAGCTCTTATTATTTTAATATTACATATTTACATATATGTATTTAATATTATTTACATATATGTATTTAATATTATTTACATATACTTTACCTCGAGGATTAACATAAATGAAGTTCTGAAGATCTGCATCGGTGCGGATGAGGTCCCTTTCAGTTTCGAGGTTAAAAACCTCGGTGTCCATATGGACGACAACCTCTCATGGCGGGCACATATTCGAGAAATGCGACGCAAACTCTTCGGCCGATTTCATTCGCTGAATAGGCTGAAAAATATCCTCCCGGAGGAGAGCAGGACTACGATTTGTCAGTCTGCTCTCCTCCCCCTTCTGGATTATGGAGATATTGAAAAATGGCTGGATTCGTGGATAGCCTCCAAGGACGAAGACTTCTTCGGCCGGGGAATCTGTCACTTGCCAGAAAGATGGGAGAACGTCATAGCTAGCGATGGATAATACATTAAATGAAATGCACTTTCCAATTTGCTTCGAAATAAATGTTCAATAACACAAAGTTTTCAATTCAAAGACCTAATATATTTATTACTTTTATCAGTATGATAACATTTTATCGTAAAATAAATATCTAGATTCTAATTTGCAATTAAAAGAGTGCTATGATCAACCGACGACGTTTCAAATGTCCACGATAACCGTTTCAATCGTCCCCAGGTAAGGGACGACTGAAGCATATTTCGAGGTTTCATTCTTACAGTAATATTTCTTGAAAACTATATTTATCAAGCGCTAAAATAAAGTAACAAACTACATTATATTTACAACAATTACATGCCATTTTATGGTAAATAAGTAACAAAAGCATCGACAGAAAAAAATAAAATACGTTAATGTTTCTAATATCCCCCCGTGTACCCTACAGACTACAACTATTACGATAACATCTTTTGCAGAAAGTAACCGAATATACTTACAGCCGAATGGAGATAATCAGCAGGCAAACGGATAGCAGGAAGACATGGGATACGTCAACAACACGATAGAGGAATGGGAAGAATTGGTACAAGAGAGAGAGAGAGCCAAACTGTAGTAGTAGTGCAGGACGTCTATAAAAAGGATGAAATGGATCAACGATATCATCGATTTTTAAAAAATACACAATAGGAAAACCAAAAATAACCAGAATATAATGAACGATATGGACAAAATAGGACTATGACAGACACCAAATTAATAAATGCAATTTACTAACCAACAATCCTAGATCCTCGTCTTCCTACATTCCTATATCGGCACTAAGTTGCTAGTCTACTGCTCGATTGATTTACCTTTCCTTCTCTTCCTTTAAAGGAAGATGCTCCTCAACCTATAAAACGTGCCCACTGGTGTATTAGATTTAGATGGTCTTACAGAAGCACTCCTAGCTGGGGTGGCACAATTCATTTATTCATTCATTCGTTCTGAGAATGATCCAGCAGTGATGATGGAAATACATTTGCGCGTTTGTAATATGTAATTGGAATGTACCCGTTTATTATTTCATCAAATATATCTAAATAATGATTTTTCGTGGCATGATATTAGCAGCGTGTGGTTCGCTAGCAAAATCACGGACGATGCCGCGGGCATCTGGCACCACATCAAAGCGTATTTTGTTTTACCGATTTTTTTCGTTCTCCATTCGCGTGACGAGAACCGTGTCGCTTGGCAAAGTGTTTTAAATCAACGCAACCGCGAGCGTAAGTATATTTAAAAAATAGTTACACGTTTATGAGGCTATATTATGCACAGGAGCAACGAAAATAAGATATATCATTGGCCTGCTCCAAATAGAACTAGAGCGCCAATCAAGATACCGTATCCTAGCCGCTTAGTTGATTTTTTTCATGTAATAATATCTATTACCGCAGTCCGCGACAGAGTGCGCAATAACGTCATGAAACGTATCGCCAGACTGAAGTGGGGTTGGGCAGGTCACGTCGCGAGGCAGGATGACGCGAGGTGGCCTAAGAGGCTTATCCAGTGGAGACCGAGAACCACAAAGCGAGGCGTAGGGAGACCATAACTACGATGGCTGGACGACATCAGAAAAGCAGCAGGGACCAACTGGCCGAGGGCAGCAGCTGACAGACAGACATGGAAGAGGAAGGAAGAGGCCTACGTCCAGGAGTGGACCAAACCAGGCTGAGGAAGAAGAAGAAGACCGCAGTCCGAAAAGTGTCGCCTGTCCAGTACTTTTCAAATTATCGCTGGGCTTGAGGTTCAACACTCAAACGCCCTTGATTGTCAACGTTCAAACGCCATTCAAATCAATTACATAGTTTTGCATATCGGTACCGATATTCCTTAAGCTATCCTGATGAACATACTGAAACATACTGAAACCATTTGGTTCCTAATGGTTCCGTGTAGCTTGGATGTTGATGGCTAATTTTTATGTCACTTTGACCTGCCCAACTCACGGTTTAACTCCCATCCGGTAGCCTCCTCGTAGATGGACTTGACCTGTCAGGGTCACTGTGAGCTTCTGCCACGGCTGTAATCTGCAGTCAGAGGCGGTTGGGATAAGAAGGGAGAACACCTCGGGCGGAAATGGGCGGTTGGGGCACTGTCCGGTTTGCTGCACTCACGGCAGTGCTGTTCACTGCACTGCCGTGAATCACCGCTGAATTACGGCAGGTAGAGGATGCGTAAACGACTTCGGTCCCGAAACTAGTCGGGAGAAAGGAGGTATTTTGAAGGTTAATTCCAGACGGAGATATCCTACCAAAATTGGTAGACAGGGGGCGAGGTGGCCCCCCTGGTTACCTTCCTAATGCCTCACTGTAAGGCGTTAGACTCTGTCGGGTTCGTGGCTTTGCTGGACGGTAGGTTTGTAGGTACTGTCCCAAAGTCTTCTACGTTCACTTCATGGGAGACAGAACGATCACATATCGTTAAAACTTCCTAAAGTGACGGGTTCGCCCGTTGTAGTTAACAACTCGAGTTGTCCGGTTTGCTAGACACGCTGCCTATCCGGCGAATAACCGAGGGGTTCGGAGACTTATATTTCCTATAAGAGCGGCAGTGTTGCCGATCTGATATCTATCCTTGAAACGATCCATTGGCCACCCTATGAAGTGACAAAGATCCAGCCACCGATCCAGTGAGCATGGCGGGTAAAGGGCGCTTCGGTCCGCTATGGATTCAAACTGAATTACCGCTAGCGCCAGGTAGAGGCTGCGCAAGCGACCTCGAATCTGTGACCAAACTGGAGGACCAGCAAATCCGGCCAAATCTGGTAGTGAGGGCGCGAGATTGCCTGCTGGGTTCACTGCCCAGTGCCACGCGGTAATGCGTCGGACTCACTCGGGCTTTTTGGTGGAGCTAGACGGTGTGTTGTCCTTAAGTCTCTGCGTTCACCCCACGGTTGAAATAACGATTATATATCGTTATACCTTCATGGGGTGGCGGGTTCGCCCGTAGTAAATAAGAAATAAGAATAAGAATAAATTTATTTTCGTAAGTAATTTTCCAAAAACATTATTCACAAAGTCTGCCTAACTAGGCCGAAGCCCGTACCAAGGTAGACTCGACTAGGTCACTTGTACATTTTATATTGTGCGCACACTTATTAAAGTACTATTACTGAGAAAAACAAAAATTAAAATATAAATGAAATATAGTAAATCTAATACCTCTAATAAATACTTAGCATAAATTTCAAGAGTTATTCTAATGATAACTCCAAAGTGACAACTCCAAAGTGGCCTGCACCGATATAAATAGAGCGCCACTCATGATATCGTTTCTCAGCAGCTTCGTTCATATTTTGATGTGATAACATGTATTACCGCAGGCCAAAAAAGTTGCCTGTCCAGTCCACTTCAAATCAACTCTGGGATGAGATTCAAATAGTCGCCCTCGATCGTCATAATTCAAACGACATTCCATAGATAATTAATTGAATTACCCCGATTAAATTAGACAAATTAGCCCAAATAAATCAAATATTCTTTCGAATCGGTACCGCTATTCCTCAAGGTATCCCGATGAATATTCTTAGTCCCGACCTGGCCCGGTGGCATAGTGGTTAAGCCGCCTGATTTTACATTATAAGGTTCTGGGTTCGATTTCCGGCCACCATTTTCCATTGGGATAAAATAAACGGAATTGTAGTATAAATCTGTCGATCGCGTGCGATAACAAGAGGAACACTTATGTATAAACACTTTACAGTAGGGCTGGTTGTAAGAGACTGCCGCATAATAAAGTGACGTAGGTGGTAATAAGCCCGTGCATTGTGAAGCCCCTGTGGATAGAGATTTAAATTTGATTCTTTAACTATTTATTGCGATATAATTTTTCCATTTATTTCGATTCATTATTATTATTATTATTTATATTTTTTTGTATTTATTACGACATTATATTATTATTATTATTCAATTTGATTATTTCAACATTTATTGAATGTTATTTTTCCAGCACACTACAGCTACAGTTACATCACACTAAACTACACTACAGGTACATCACACTACACTCAAATTACAATGTTTATTATTATTAGTTAATTTTAAATATTATTTGATACTTAGCATATTTTTAAAATTAAGTATTCTAAAGTATGCACAAACCACTATCTACTTGGTACGCTTGCCTTAGTACGGGCCTAGGCCTAGTTAGGCGGCGTTGATTTCAAAAAATTGTGGTCTGCTGTGCTTTCTATTTTGTTATTATTTACATTTAAGCCTCTAATGTTAAACTTACAATGTACGGCCGTGAAAATGTGCTTTTCTTTAATAAATAAATAAATAAAATAAATAAATAGGGGCTGAGTCGAGGGTGGGCGTGTTCAAACGTCTCTTTCCTCAGTTTCTAGCAGATATTTCTAAAACCTGTAGGATTGGCGTTATGACTAAGTTTACGAAAATAAACTACATAAAATGCCCTACAGTAAAAAGTCCAGACGTAATCGACTAACTAAGGGTTTCGTCTCAAAGTTTGGAAACCGCCGGTCTGTTCACATTGCTATGGTTGCATTCAGTCTAGAGAACTTGTTGTCACCGTCTCCTTATTCATGTCTATTTAAATAGAAAGGTTGTCATTATATAAATAGCCATCAATGTGAATAAACATGGAAACGTCATCGCGCAACAAATAGCAAATAACATAAAGAAAAGTGCAATTCTAATCTTAGTGCCACGGCGCAAGAAATAGCCACAATACAATTACGTAATCCAGCATAAATCACTGTAACAGATGTGATTTGTCTCATCGCGACACTTACTATAATTTATTTAGTTATTTATTAGCCAAAATGTATACAGCATATTTTATTGTTATGAATAAACATTTTACAATAACACTAGTATATCTTTTTATACACTTCAACTTACCATGTGAATACTACATGGAAAAAAACGGTTGTGCCACCTTAACACTTTCCCGGCAAGCACACAACCCACACCCTCTTCCCCTCCCTGCGCGCCAAACCCCGAAAATCGATTTTTGAAAGAAAGATCATAATCTGCCCTTAAATAAAGGAAGAAGAAAACGTGTGATGAGAAAGAATGTTCCGTTATGTCCATAGATGGGATACGTCGATGACCCTCCGGATGATGCTGAGGCGGAACTGTAATAGGAAATACTGATCAACGTCAATGACTTTTCTACGTTTTCGTCTATTTTACTGAGGTATAATTTTATTAGGCGATTTTCTATTTGTTTTAGAAACTCAAATACTCTTTCTATAATTATATTAGTCTTATATTATAGTTTTCGCTTTTTTTCAGAGGTGTAATCTAAGTAAATGTATATTTCTAAAAACTAAAATATATTTGGTTTACAGACGAAATATATTTTTGCCTCACTCAAACCCTTAACAAAATGCATTTTTAAAAAAAAGTTAATTTTAAAAATCGGATTACCAAAAAAAATTGAGTTGATATTACTGTCTGCTCTGATTTCGTCAATGCACGACTCACAACTATCGGTTTACAAGGCCTAGATATGCCCTTAGGTACAAATGAGTTGTAACCGTTATAACCTACGCAGTGGCGGCAGCGGTAGGCGGCCTATCCGCAAAACAACGGATTGACAGCTCTTTCAGTCTACCCAGGACAACGGCGGCTGCAACGTCACCGAAACGTCGGGTGCTAGAAATTTCACGCTGTAAATTCGTTTCTATCCTATATATAAGAGAGAGAGAGATTAATACGTTGAACAGTCTGTGAGCGAATAGCACGGCAATATTCGTCGCGGGATCACTCCCACCGGGAAGTACTGGCGGAACTACTGTTGGCGGCGATCCGTATTGGTATTTTCGCGCGCGAAAGGTCTATCTAGGCTCTTATATATCGATGCTTACAATTAGAAAGGAGCCCTCGCGTCTTGTTAGGTATCCATGCATACTTTTGATTTTGTTTCACTCTTCTTCAACCCTGAGGTAAATCTCGACTTATAACAGAACTCATAGAATTCAATAGAATATAACAGAATATAACAGAACTCAATAGAATCAAACGAATCTGTAAAAACAGGATGTGCGTTCGCTAATAGGAATATATGGCCGCTGGCACGTGGAGTGACAGTCGGAAGGGGTGGAGAGATAGCAGGTGACACTACTTAAGCGAATCTGACATGACATTCTTGGCAACGTGCGCCGCAGTCGAAAATATAATATTTCGAAGCGTACGGCGATGCATTGCGCAATCGGGCCGATTTGTATTGATGCGACAGCGTTTATCACCGCCAGATGGCGACAGCGGCAACTGCAATGGGCACACATAGTAGGTACTTATATAGGGTTCCCTTAACTAAGTATATTAAATAATCTTTGTTAGCCCTGTGCACTTTATATTTTTTCGCTGCAAATTACTTATTTACATCTGAATAGTTTTAACATTTTAATATTTAATTGGCATGTCAAGTATTATCTACTTTCAGGTAGTTAACAGCTATTTGGATGAGTCTATTAGGGTGATTCTTTATGTTGCAAAGCTTTTAGTAAATAAATAAATAATAATATTTTGTTTCTTAAAAATAGAGGCCTCTTTGATGGATACAGATATTATGGTAAATACATTAAACGCGATTAAAAATTAACAATCAAAATATTGAATGAGAAAAGAAGGCTTCAACATATTCTACGTATTTGGGTACTATTTATTGGTTGTTCCGTGTGCTTGGTTGTTGCGTGTTGATGCTTGCTAGATCTACTATAGTACCTATATATGTGGTTCCCATGGTAGTACGTTAGGATTGTCCGTATATATACAGAGTGAGTTTTTAGTTACCGGCATCCTAGAAGGAGGTGAATCAGTACGAGAAAAAGGCAACTTTTAGTAAAAAGTTATAGAAAAAAAATGTTTTTTTAGCAAATAAAAAAAATTGTTTTAAAATTTGACAAAAAAGCATAAAAAGAATTAAGCACGATGCGCCATCTAGCGGTAGGTACAATATAGCTAATATTGTTTATCAGCGGTATTTTACCTACCGCTAGATGGTTCAGCGCCAAACGCTTTTCAAACATATTTTTAACAGATACAATTTCCAAATTTACCAAAAAAAAAAAAAACAATTTTTTAGACTATTTTTTCCTGATTTTTTTTAAAAATGTTTAGTAAAAGTTGCATACTTGCTCGTACTGATTCACCCCCTTTCAAGGATGCCGGTAACTAAAACCTGATCCTGTATAATTTTCGGATGTCAGTAAGTCCGATAAGATAGAGACATTCAGATGGAAATCGACGTGGTTTCAGGTTAATCACTATAATAAGGTGCTTTTGAAGTTATATCAACTGTAATGAAGTGGTGCAACATTACATTTTGCCGCACCGCCCCAGCCAATCTGTCCATATCTGATGACCGAGCAAGTCTATTCAAGCATAGTGCAACTCAATACGCCACGTCACGTATATCCTTAAATAAATTAATTAATTTTCTCAGTCTGGTAGGAATAGTGTGTTATTCTTTATACCATCGTAAATAGTTGTCTATTTGAATTCCTTAATATTTTATGCATGAAGTTCATTTTATTAGCTAACATAAACCGTCGCAGTCGTATATTTTCAGTCCACTGTCAAGTGCACATAAGAATGACATTACTCTGAAATGACTATAGGTATTTCAAGTTATAAACTTTTTGGTAAAATTTTAGTTATTAGTATATTATTTGAGTATTTTATCCAAATTGTAAAATCTCCACACAGTTTCCGCATACACTTTTTTTGCATGTATTGCAAATATTTGTGGTATTATTGTTATTGAAATATCTTATTTGACACCATTTGCGTACAAGAACCGTGCCACTTGTAGTTGACACATCAGCTTCGGGTGGTTTTTGCCTTGAAGTCTGATATTCTGAAGGAAGTTCTTCTGCTAATCGAAGCAGAAAATCTTTCCGGGATATTTTTCACCTGTTGTATTTTTGTACAACATCCAGCAGTTTATTCCGGCAAAATTGAAAAAGACTTGAACTGGCCATTTTCTGGAGCCTGATTTCACTGTATATTTTCGTGCAATTTGATCAGTGAAATCGACGTCAAATTAAGTTCTATTATAAAACGATACAGTTTCAGGTGCGTGCCTTCTTGCAGGTTCTCCCGGTGCAGATGCCCCCGACGGATGCCCTGCCGTTTGCAGCCGGAGCCAGGGACCACTCAGCAGCATGGATTACCATCTCATCGCCTACCATTCACCCTACTACATTATAATGATTTTTTTATTACACTGTTTATAACTTTAGTACGTAAGCTAAAACTAGTACATATAATGTTAGATAGTAAGTGAATTGTTGATATTTCTTTGATTAAATAAACGGTTCACGTGGTGCCGGAGGGGGTAGAACCTAGGAGAATCTTCCTCCATATCTCAGTTCGTCCACCCCTCACGTGATACCCTTCTGGTACGCGTGAGGTTGTCGATGCACGATATCCTGGGCAGATAAAACGATCCATGTCGTTAGAACTGCCCGGGTGGTGGGCAAGGTTTCTCCCCCCGTCTGTCACCGTAGCCTAATAATAAAAATACAGTTTCAGGCAATTCTTTAGCAGTTTTATCAATTTTTAGGTGTTTACATATGTTGATACTTAGTCTGAACTGGTAATCTACCAGCAACACCTCCTTCTTCAATTCTTTTCCAAATAGTTCCGTGTGAAGCAATGTCAGTTTGCTGATTTGGTACGTTACTTCCACCTTCGTCTTCGAACTGGAAGGGAATCGCATGCATCGTCTCGTACGTTTGTTTGGAATATTTTCGCAATCACTGTTGCTTGACTGATCTATATTGTCATTATCAGGAATTTCCTCATCACTACTCTTGATAACAACTTGCGGTGTCAACTACAACGGGCGAGCCCGTCACCACAGGACGTTTTAACGATTTTCTCGTTCAGTCGCCCTGCAGTGAACGTAGAAGACTTTGGACAGAACAAATCCAACGTCCAGCTACGTCACAACCCGCAAGAATCCAACGCCTTACCGCGAGATAGCCAGTGTTACCTGGCGGGCCGACCCTCGCGCCCTTGCTTCCAATTGTGACCAGATTTCTCCGGTCTCTCGATTGGTTCCGAGTTCGAGGTCGCTTGCGCGGTCCTCTCCCTTACGAAGCGGTGAAACGGTGTGCACCGAATCTATCGCGGACCAAGGCGTCCTTTGCCCGACTCTGAAATCGGATGGCCAATGGTCATTTCAAGAGCAGTCGCCGTAAGGTAGACAACCACCCCCGCTCTATAGGAAACAATACAGTTCCCAGACTCCCCCGACTGTTAGTCGGAGAGCACAGTCGATTGGCTTGCGCCGCTCGGTGCGCAGACCGTCCAGGAGCGCCAGAGGTTTGATTCCCAGGGGAGACTGGTTGACCCAGTGTACTACCCAGGTTCGCACCCCATGCGTGGAGGCCATCGGATGGGTGTTGACCCGTGAGTGTGACCGACCCTGAACACATGGGTCATCGTGGTCACCTCATCATGGGCTTATTAGCTCCCGATAGCACTCTCGATAACAGCACTGATTACGAATAGAACGAAAGATGCATAGGTCGCTAAATGTACTGCATCGATCTCATGATTCTCCCGAAATCATATTTCTGTGCCGATAAAACATTGCAGTAGCCATCGATTGTTATAGCTGCCCCGATATCATTTCAACACAGAATTTCCTCATAAAAACATGCACCAATCATTTTGACTGGTACTGGTCAATAATAAAAAATATATTTGTTATATATAATATATAATATATAAAGTAATATTAAGTTCATAAAATGTATTCTCTATTTATAGCTACAAAAGTCATAACATTATTTCGGAAAGCAAATGTTACATGCAGTATGAAATTTGAATTGAAATTGCACGACCAGTCAAAATGACTGGTTTGGTAAATCTAGTGTTAGTATTTCTTGTTCTAACTAATGGATTTAGTGTTCTATACCTAATATTGTTTACCGACATATCAATTCATATCCACCTGGTGTTGTATTCCCCACTGGTGTTGTATGTATGCTACTTTAGTTTTAAAAAAAATATTGGACTTTCAGTATCATTCAGTGTCATTTAGCGCTGAAAAGAGCGTAAAAACTAAGTAGAACGTAAATGTCTTACATCTCTTTCCGACACGTGTCGTAACGCATGGCATCTCGCTCGCACGCGCCCCACGCTAATGCCAGAAATGCATAATTTTATTTTTTAAGGAAAGACCGTTCAAAATATCTAAAGTCTATTTGCTGATTATAGCAGCAGCGCCTCTGTAGCGCATCTTAATTGTAAAACAAAACAATAATAATTGTACATACATACTTGGTAAATTTCCACAATAAATAACCTATTGTAAATAAACAAACGATTGAAACAAAATAAATAAACGATTTGAAATAGGCGAGTTTAAATGAGTTTCATTTTGCTTTGTTTGAGTATTGCTTTGAAAAAACCTGTGTTCCGCAGGGATCGATTTTAAGCTATTTTCAATTTCTTATTTATATTATCTGCCATATACCATAAAAAATAGGTCAGACCTTAGTTTCATTTGCAGATGATACCTTTCTGTTACCTTACCTATTTTCTGCTCTTTTCTTAATCTATTCTTTCTGCTTCATGTCATCAACTGAACCGGTCGTCAAACTTGAAAAAAAATATTATACCTATCTAGTATCTTGACCACACCAAAAATGTGGCTTCTGGTTTTCTTTGTCTGTTCTTTTCAGGGGAGAAACTCTCAGAATCCGTAAAAATAATAATTTGCTATTATAGTCTATTGATGTTTACGGTTCAGTATGTGTACGCAATGCATTTAATATGGGAGCCAGGTTTAGAAGGCCAAAAAAACATGTTTTTAATTATTTAAAAAAAATAAGTTGAAATCTAATCATGAATCTTTTCCAGGGATGGAATAGCTGATTAGTCTCTGATTGCTGAAGATTTTTAAAAATTACTACTTTTCTTTAAAGAAAACTTACTTTTTTACTTAAAACTTACTTAATATCTTACTTTTTTTGTTTTAAACAAAATTACGCTCGCTCTTACCTGGTGCAAGCGGATACCGTCATTTCTGCAGCGGTCCAATTCAACATCTCAAAAACAGTTTTTTTTACTATTACATTTTTTTTATATTTTAAATGTCAATCAAAATGATGTAAATGATTCGTGAATAGATTTCTACTTAAAGTTAAATAAAAACGTGATTTTTTGGCTTTCTAAACTAGGCTCTTGAGCTGAAATAAAAAAAAAACATCTAATTTAATTTCTGGGGTAGCCAGTAATTGGGGGAAATCGGCAACTTTTCGACATACGGAAATAACAAAGGACGCACATCAGTAAGACACAACAGCTCTTCTCAAAGAAGAACGGTTGGTAACCCTGGGTGTGCATAATGAACCGATGTTGCTCATTTCTCAATGTAGAAGACAAGCGAGTATATAAATTACTGAAACGTAAAGAAAAATGTTTTAAATGTAGGACAACGGGACAGACTCTCAAATTCAAACATATATGATGGATAGCGACTCTAATGTAAATAGTAGAGTTGAATATTACTTTCAAATATGCAAGCAAGACAGATCATAATTTAATAAAACCGGTTAAGTGTGAGTTTGACTAATGGCATTCGTATCAATAGCACTGATTAAACAGATGACCCATGGAGTGGGTAGCGGAAGAGAAGATCGGAACCATTTCTGTTTCTCTATGGAATGAGGCATCGAGCTGTAGACTCTCCGAATGGTGGCGTTTGGAGGCGAGTCGCTAGCAGTATGATCCACTTTCAAATGCAGTATTGTACCTTACGTTATATTACTTAACTAAATGGTCCCATATTTAATGTAGGTACTATCCAAGGGAGAAATGTTTATATACTTGCTCTCCTCTATCGCGTACTCTCCCAATCAACACCATCCTATCCCCACGAGCCTGACGAACCATTAAGCTCCCACGGTCTCGTACTTCGGTCAGCCTCTGACAATTCACTTAAAATTTCCTTTCGTAAGACTGATTTCTACTCTTGTTCTTTCTGTTTCCATGGGGCAAGACTCTGAAACGATCTCTCAGCAAATATACGAAACTCGCCTTTTTACAACAACTCAAGACTTACCACAAAAATTAGTAATTTTGTAAGAAGTAACCAGTTCTTCCCTTTTCCTTTCCTTCCTCTCCCAATTTTCTCTCCTGGGGCATTCTTAATTTTAAATACAGAAGTTTGTATTTTATGTAGACAAACTCAATAATCTTTATTTCCACAACGAGCGCATGTACCAATGCACTGTGGCTAGGTTAGCTGTAAGATATAACCATGTGGCAATAAGATCGCATTTTAGTGTTCTAATTTTTAAGTGCAATTAAAAAGTTTATTATTATTATTACTACACAAGGTGAGTTTTTAATTAGTGACATCCTTCTAGTGGGTCGTAGTCGTCACCTTCTAGTGACGAAGTGAACAACAAATTTTTTTTAGACAAATAAATTTTTTTATTTTATATTTTTGTCAAATTTGTAAGTTGTATCTATTGAAAAAAGTTTTAGAAGCGTTGAGCGCGCTTCGAAATCTAGCGGTAGGTAAGATATCGATAATAAAAAAAATGCAATATTTTACTTTACTATTTTTCATACAAAAAACTTCGAATTTTAAAAAAAATATATTTTTTGATTTTTTCCAAAATTTAATATTTAACCTTGCTTAGTTCGTCGTACTGACACTATAAGGATGCCACCTATTAAAAACACCCTGTATATTTTTCATCGTTGTTGGTTCGATAGACCTAGAAATAAATCTGGTAAAATGATGGATTTCAATTTTAGCTTCATCTTATAACAAATCTGACTTCTGGCGATTAGACGAGCGTTCGTATTTTTTTCTCTCTGGCAAAAACACCGCATCCCTGACGTTATTCGAGACTAAAATTATTATCATGACAGCTGTTCTCTTTTGCGGGCGACGACAAGCCGTGACCTCACGCAATCATTCCGTTTCGGAGCCGACCAACGTTTGTTGGGATCACCGGCACAAAACGTAGGCCGAGGATTATAGAAATTGTTAAACTGCGAGTTCCAGAAAGAGAATAATCGGAGATAAGAGGAAAAACAGTTTATTTCCCGTCTAATGTGCGTTGAACATTCAATTTTAATTAAAAAACCATCACTAGATATATAAATCAGTAATAACAAAATATTACTTAAAATAGAATCGTATTTGCAAGGTTGTACTTGAGTTAAGCAAGCCAAGAATAGCAAAAACGAATCTCATTATGTTTCCATCTCATTGCACTTACAAGAAAAATCAATGTCACTATTGATAGGCTTGCTATATGGTTAAAAGTTAAAAAAGGTATCATTTAACAGATGCAAATCTAATGTTCTAAACCAGGGGTTTCCAAACTACGGCCCGCGGGCCGGATACGGCCCGCGTAGCTACTTTATCCGGCCCGTGCACGTTTGTGTAAACATGCCACGCGAGCGCGAAGTAGTGCCACCAGGCACTTATCATTCGTCATCGAAACGACAAATATAAAAACGACAAATACAAAAACGAAAACATAATTGACTTTTATAAGTGCTCGAGGACTACTATCAGTGTTCGGAACGACGTATTTGTGTGAAAAAACTTTCTCAAAAATGAAGTACATCAAATCAGCTGACCGCACAAGGCTCTCTGATGTACATCTACAGTCTCTTTTAATAATAAGTACTTCAAAATTCAAACCCAGTATTAAATATATGATTGATCGACAACTGCATGTGTCACATTAATAAACATTATTTTTTTTAACAAAATTGTTTTATTTTTCTCATTATTATACTAAACATTACTCAAGGAAAGTACCTACAGTATTTCGAGTTTAAAATTTATTAAAAAAAATATATGGAAAAAAAGTTTGATTCTGGCCCGCCAATATTATTTGACAGGTCAATGTAAAAAAGTTTGAAGACCCCTGTTCTAAACAGTTGCAAATCTGCTGCTTTCATATTGACAATGCTAAATTGAAATTTAAGGACAGCAGCGAAGAAGGCCGGATATGCAGGAATTAAGAAGTTTTCACGTAAGTTCTCATGTGGGGCTGGGCTCAAATTCAATGATGGAGCAATTGCAGCGAGTTGCCAGATCTATGATTTTGTTGATGTCAGAGAAGGTAACATAAATGGTGGGATCTTCTTTTTAGATGTCGTTTCCGCTAGCGTGCGTAGAGGATAATGTGGTTAATTCCTTGTAGCAGACTAAAATTATTTCGACTTATTTCGTACATTGTCGCAAGTATTTCCGCGAGAATGGCATTGCCTCCATGAATTTCTTATCTATGAATTTTCCCTACATAATGAGGCGCGGGAAGTCGTATTTTTATGCTTGAAACCACACGTGATAGTTAAACGATACTAAGGCGTTTGTGAGTTTGTCGGGACTCCAATTAGATTCAAAATATGGTAAAAAATCTCCCACATTTTAAAAATAAAGAAAGTTGTTTTTACTTGCATGGGTCTTATAAGTGACATTTTATTGCTTATCAGTTCCCAAAAATACCGTTAACCACAGCTTGGCAGGTACTCCGTTTCTGCACTGTCATTGCATGTGGCTAAAATTGAGCTTGTTTGGGGCTAATTTAAGAACAGCTGAAAATGAAACAGTCTAATCTGCGAGAGAGTTTTACAGCAGATGCATTATCTAACTCCGATTAAAATGCTAAAACTGCATACATAGTTTTGCGGTTTGCATAATGGCGGTTGATATTTCAGTTAAATAAATATATTTTTACACAATCTCTGATCTTAAATTTCATTTATAGAACGGCAACTTTCCTAGGTAAGGACCTAATATGTATTTATTTAATTTATATCAGGTAAGAACCATGTATTTTATTATTATATATTAAATTTAAATAATTGTTTTGCATCACATGTACCTGCATTAACATAAAACTACTCATACATACAACAATTCTCCAATAATTACCAAAATAGCGATTGACCGATTACGAACGAAAAAATTCAAACAATAAAAATAAAAAGAAATGTTAAAATTTCCTAAAATATAACAAGAAAATAGTATTTTAAAGTAGTTAAATAGTCAATAAATGAAAAAGTCAATAAAAAATAATAATCATAAATAAATAAAAAATAAAAATGTTATATTAATGTAATACCACAATTACTTTACAATTTATCCTAGCCTCATTATTTGAAAATGATTTTGTTTCGAAATTTCCTTTATTATTATTATCATTATTCTCCTTATTATTATTACTATTATTAACGACTCCTTATTACGATTTTTTGACATTGTATTTGTTCTATAACTATGATTATTTTAACTGCTCTTATTTTGAATAATTATAATTTGTTATTTTGACATTTTCATTGTCGTCATCTTCTTTTTATTAATTTTTAACTATGTGTCAAATAAAATTGCTCTTACCCTTTTACTTTTTTTTATCGTATTCACGCACTAACTAATGTAACTATGTTTATAGAATCTCCGCCTAAGCACAAGCTTTGCTTAATTGGGCGACATCGGGCAGTAAACAGCATATATCAAATAAGTTTATTTTTTTGCTGTGGATTATATTTTATTTAATGTCTTAAATTCTAATATTATTTGTGAATCGATTTGAATAAGTTGATAGTCAAATATGTATATTATTAATAATAATAAGTTAATAGTCATAAAAATATTAAAATAGTCACAAGAATAATAAAATTAATAATATAAATCCCTACACCCAATATGATCTCGTTTAACACATGTTATCGTGTAAATTGCACCGACCAATTAATTTATGCTTAGAGTCCCACGTGAACGGCTTTAGCAGCTGAATGACCGACATTTCCTTAGCGGTGGCCCTGTTTCGCATTAGCCATTTAGATGTATTGAAATATATGCATCGCCGCTTTTGGACAGAGGCTATATTAATGGCGCTTTATTACAATTATGCTGCTATCGCTCAACAAACAACCTAGCATTTGCACTCCTTAGATTATAAAACACACCTTTTTTTAATCATTACGAGCAATAAATTATTACTGAAAACGGCAGCGCTTTGACGGGTTCTTAACGTAAATTGACGGAGTGAATGATTTGATTCGAATATTTATGAGTTGTAAACTCCGCTAATAAATATGGAGTAATTTATAAATTAGGTATGCGTGTGCCCCGTCGAAAAGTCCTCCTTATAAAAAATAGGTTTGGTCACCCCAAGCTTTCTCGACAAGTAGCCAGTTCATTTCATAAATAAAGTCGATGATCAGTTGGCGAAAATTTTAAAGCAACGAAAATTTAAATTTCGAATGTGCGTCATCTCATTCAATTTAAAAATCTAAATGCAAACGCAGGCCGCTGTGAGCCTTCAAATTCGAATTTCAAACGCGCCACGCATAGAAGCGTCGGCGCCTCAACACTAAACCTACCAGTAGCGGTCAAATTGGCCGTTTTCAAGTTGTAAAATTTACAAATATTTTAACGTTATTAAAATATCGCTATCAAACTATATGAATTTCCTTAAAATATCCATACAATATATTCTTCAGCATTTACTTCTAGTTTTTTTTTTTTTTGCCTAGAAATATTTATTGTATGCCCTACCTAACGCGGTCGGTCACTTTGACCGGTGGCGAAAATATTTTATTTACTATTCTAAGGGTCGATTTCTATATAAGACCTGGGAGTAATATTAAAAGTATGAGTAAAACTGTCGGTTTACTCAATATACAATTCATTTAACCGATATCGTTTGATTGAAACAACTCAGCAACAACAGCCGGTTTCCTTCATACAAAATGCGATATAAATATAACCAGTCAAATTCGAGCAGTTGAGAGAGGGGGGGGGGGGTCCCGAGGGAGATTCCCGGCTATCATTAGGATGCTGGAACCAGATTTTCAACTGCATGCTGGAATTAGGGCTTCTAGGATTCCGTTACCATGACCAGGATGCCGGCACCGGGCCTGTCACCAGGATGTGGGTAGGTACCAGTTAGCCATCAGGATGTTGATAAAAGCAGGTAACATTATGGCGGTACCATACTGGCAGGTTGGGCATCAGTATGCTGGTACCAGGATGCCGATACCAGTCCCCACCAAAAAGCTGGCACCAGTTTGGCACCAGAATGCTGGTACCATGCAGGTTGGCTCCGGGATACACGCAACAAGCTAAAACCAGCACGATGGTACCCGGCTGACACCAGGATGCCAGTACTGGTGTCACATGAGGGTGCTGGCACTAGTTTGGATCCAGGAAGCTACTACAAGACCAGCTCCATGAATTTTGGCACTAGGTTAACTCCAGAATGCTGGCATAGGTGCTGACATCGGGATGCCAATTCCGGTCCCCACCAGGATGCTAGTACCAGGCTGACTCCAGGATGCTGGCACCAGGTTAAAACTAGGATGCCGACCCAGGATGCTGGCACCAGTTTGGCACCTGGATGCTGGTGCCAGGTAGGCTCTTTAAGATACTGGCAGCAACTTAAAACCAGGATGCCGGTAACAGTACGCTGGCACCAGTTTGGCGCCAGAATGCTGGTGCCAGACCGGTTCTCCAAGATACTGGCCCTATGTTAAAACCAAGATGCCGTTATCAGGATGCTGGCACCATTTTAGCACTAAATTTGAAGTAACTTTTGATATCTATGCATAATATTAAGTTTAGTTTCTTATTCGGGGAAAAATTAAATTGTATTTTTTAAAATTTAAAATTGAAATTATATAAATATGAATTTAGGCGAAATTTCATTCTTCACTTTATATATACTAACGCACGCACGCACGCGGGCACGCACGCAGAAACACAAAAACACAGAAACACAGAGAGACTTCAGTCTGGAAATAGTCTTAATCGTCTCGGGGGAGGGGGGGATGTATATATCCGTCATCATCTCAAAAAAAAATTTTGCGCGTTCACAAAATTTACCTCTTTGTCGGTTGGTAGAACGGTAAAGTAAAAATCAAAGTTACTTATAACTCAAATGGTTTTTAAAAAAAAGAACAAATGAATGAATTAGCTGTCACCCGATCACATAGTCGATGGTTAAGCATCGACTTGTTCTTAAGAAATGCTCGAGTACCTGTTTTCATCTGTAGTCAAGTCAGCAATGCATGAGGAGTAGCTAAGTATCCCATGGACGACACTTTAACAATGCTTGAGAAATGTCAAACGCGTCTCTACTTTCGTTCGTAGTGTTTACATTTTTGCGTATTTTCTTGCCTTCTTACCTGCCATTTCTGACGTGTTTGACGTCTGACGTGTTTGATGACTTTCCGCCTTTGCTTCTTGAATTTGATTTGTTTTCCTGTTATATTGGCAATGTTGTGGATATTTTAACGACTTGGGCGGATTTAGTAGCTGTTTAATTAAATAAGTAAATAAATATACAACCGATCCGTAATAAGTATTGTTAACGGTAGCAATGTTGACGACCCCTGCTTTAAAAGGGTTGCACGCAGCGATCGGTAGGAGCGGTGCGTGCGTTCACCCTGCTGAGATTCGCGATAAAATCACGGATGAGACATTTTCGCTCGGGGGCACAGAGAATCGCCCCGACGACGCACATTGCGCCCCTATCTTATAAGCGTGTCGATTTTAAAGTGCGTTTGGCTCAATCGGAGAAGCAACGAACATTTGGTTTCACCAAAATTACGCAAAAGACTTGTTTTAATATTGTATCATCTGAATGTCCGAACCGCAAACAATATGAATTTATAAATAGGATAGAAAACGAATTTACCGCGTGAAATTTGTAGCACCCGACGTTTTGGTGACGTTGCAGCCGCCGTTGTCCAGGGTAGACAATGGACAACGGCGGCTGCAACTGGACAACTGGACAACTGGACAACAGTCTACCGTGGACAACGGCGGCTGCAACGTCACCAAAACGTCGGGTGCTACAAATTTCACGCGGTAAATTCGTTTTCTATCCTATTTATAATGTCAAACAACCGCGATAGTCTTCGATTTTATAATATGAATTTATCTGACTTTTGACGATATTCAAGGATCCTAGAATCGTAACATAATTTTGGTTGTTTTTTTTATTTATATTTATTTATTTTAAACATCCCAAAATGCGGAAATACATAAAAATGTTCATACCAAGTAATGGTGCCAATTGAACGACGGTCCACATTCACATGACCATAGGCCAAATATAGCCTGTATCTGGGCATGCGACTTTTTGTCTGACTTAGATGGAGAAGCATATCTGACGTAGGTACTCATATACATGCATATACACGTACACACATACATAAACATACATACACATATATAAATATAACGATCTAAATATACTATAGCATTATTATGGTATATAGTGACTTTCAATCTTCCAATAGTCCTAGATATACCTCAAATGAACATAATAATATGTATTTTTAAATATCCGAATACTGAATAAAAACACTGCAATTTTTTTCTGATGAGACCTCAAACAATTTTCGAGAAGTCCGCATCTCTTCCTGTAAAATTGCTTCAGACTTCAGCTTTCATAGCAGTTATTTTAACAAACCCAACTTACGATTCCAATTACTGCTTCAAATGTCAGTTCGTGTGAATGCAAAAGTAAAGTAAGTTTTGGAAGGTACTTCGAAAATAAATAAAATATTTTTCAGATATTTCTTGCGTGATGTTTCCTTATTTCTGATCATTTCGGTGGCCCCACTTCATTGATTATTTTTATTGCTCATTATCGTTATTTATTATTATTGCTCAATGCCGTACTGCGATTTCGCAGCTTAGATTTTACGACGAAACGCAACGTGTAGATGATTCCAAATAGATATCACTCGTAGTCTCAAAAATTTCATTAATCTTCTTTGAAGCTCTATATGACTGTGCTCGTCCTATAACAGTATGGCGGAGCACTTTAGATAGCACTTAACACGCCTGTACGGTATCCCAACTCGAAATAAAATAAAATAATAATAACAAAACGATTTTTTAAAATAATACCTCCTATTATTTTAATATTATTTACATAAAGATGTCAATTTTTAAATTGGTATACATGTCTCAATGCGTAATAAATACACACTTTTAAGTTCAGATAGAGTAATAGATGGCATTCTATCTCTCCGTACTAGTTCTATGATGTAAACGGCCTATATAAAAATGCGATAGATAACACTAATAATTGAATGTAATTATTGTTATCATTGATTAAATTATTGGGTCGTTATAATCAATCATTCGTTTATTTTTAAAAAACCATTCATTACACGGGCCTACACAAATTTTGGTGCCTAGGATTTTAGACCTGATTTTTAAGTCTGATATCAAAAATGCAACTGGTTTATTTGTATTAGCTCTAGTTTATAAGATAGAAATATCATGCATTCTTACAGAAAAATCGATTTATTTTCACATTATACATCAAGAAATTGCCTTTTAAGCGATTTTCTCGAGTGAAATTGTCTAAGACTATCGCGCATGATTTCCCAGTAATAATCGGCTATCATATGAACGTCCCAACTGCCTTGATACCTAGTCTCCATTGTTTTGAGATCTTGATGAAATCGTTCTCCTTGTTCTTCGCTACGATGTTGAAAGTGATCTATATATGACTTTGGAAGTAGTGCACTTTTATGCTCATATTACAGGCAAAATTTTTGAAGTTATGCAGCATTTCCGCAACTAATTCTATATAGTTAGCAACCGCTACAAAAGATTTCCACGCAAGACGTTCTACTTGTCATGGAAGCCTCACAATTAGTGGAGTCTTTAATTAATTGACGTTTCTTTAATTAAAGGATAAAGCTTTAATTTCTTTAATTAAAGGATTGATAATCATTAATATTATTATACAAGGCCAGATAAATTACTATGAGCTCCACCTGCGTTTAGCCGACGCAGAAGGGTTGCCAAAACGTCCTACGGTGTTGAGCAACTAGAGCTGTCGACTACAACGGGCGAACCCGTCACCTCAGGAAGTTTTAACGATCGTTCTGTCTCCCGTGAGGTAAGCCAAGTAGACTTGGATCGAAAAACAATCCACTGTCTATTTACGCCACCTGGCCGTCAGAGGCCCACGCCTTACGGCGAGGCACCGGGAAAAGTAAGCAGCGGCCAGATTCGCTCCTGACTATCAGTCTAGAAGGATATAAATAAAATAAAAAAATAAAATAAAAATAAATAAAATAAATATATCCGTCTGGAATTAAGGATATCTCCTACTGCCTCCTGGCTGGTTACAGGATCAAGGTCGCTTGCGCGGTCCTCTCCCTTATGAAGCGGTGATACGGTGTCTACCGAATCTATCGCGGATCACGGCATCCTTTGTCCGGCTTATTCGCCCGGGATCGAGTATACGAGCCATAAGGTTAACAACTACCACCAATCTATAGGCAAAATTACTGTTCCCAGACTCCCCCGGCTGTTACTCCTAGGGGAAACTGGCCCGCAGGCCAGCGTCCTACCCTGGATCGTCGTCCTTTTGCGTGGAAGCCGCCGGATGGGTGTTGACCCGTGAGTATGACCGACCTTGAACACATGGGTCTTCGTGGCCAAACTGCAGCAGGGCCTATTAGCTCCCCATTAGGAGTTGAGCAATCGAATACCCATTTATAATCAAACGTATTATCAAAAGCACCGAGAATGCGAAACGTTACGCTGTGGTTATAGAGTAAGTGCGGCCAACGGGTCCACAAGTCGAGGAAAAACGGCCTCTGGGCAATTTGCGCCGAGATGACATAAATTTTCCCTGGCGTAATTTAGTTTATTGCGAACGCTGATGGCGGACTATAACGTAAATCATCGCAAATCGAATCGCAACAATCCAGCGCGAACAACGGACCCATCGTCCGCACGGCAACCGCGACACCGTGCGACGCGACGTTTCAGTCACGTCGTCGTCAAATGTAATCAACGCTAATGGCTAGAGAGCTGCTACAGTTGCAATAAGATGAAACAGTATATGGGAATATATTGGTAACTTAACAGGAGGCGATGGTAAGTTTCCATTTTAAAAAAATATATAAAAAAAAACTGGTGTCACTCCAAGACATTTCCGGAAGTAGCACAGGACCTCTGGAAGGATTTTGAGCGTCTATCCCTTCGGGGAGTAGATTGAAAGGGGTAGTTCACAACCAGCACGAATAACGATAATGCAAAGCCTTCAAACGCGTTCGATTCAATCGTTTACGAAAATATACTGACCAACAAGGCAACCTGTGTACCAAATTGCAAGTCTTTTAGTCCAATATTTCGAAAGCGTCCGAGAAGCTTTTTTTCCTGATCTATCAAAATTAGCGATTTTTAACAAACAAGATTCACAATTTATTAATACAGGCTTTCGTAAGTCATTTTTGTCATGAAAACACGTCCAGCACTTACCCAAACATACTTTACGTTATTTTCTCTAGCCACTGCTTTTGACTTCATTATATAATACCGATTCTTTTGAGTAAGATCATTGGATAAATTATGTTCTATCAGCGAAGAGTGTGAATTTTCGGATGCCTTTTGCATCAGGGCGAGTCCCCAGTGGACTGTAATAATATATTTAACTCACCCTCTTTCGTGGTTTACAGCATCCTTTATTTCAGCCAGGTTGGCCTCGGCAGTGAAGCTTCCTCGATTTTCCGGCTGCTGACTGACGACACTTTAACTTCTACGGCTTCCCGGCAATTAAAGCACATTTATTTTTCTAACTTATATATTCAGAACTTATTAATTATTATTTACGGGCCCATTGCCCTATGATAACTCGCGATTACATTTATCGCGGTGACGTCGGTTTATAACACCCGAAAAGGTGCCCGTCCGTCTCCGACCTTTTTTGGCAACTAACTAAAAATGGCATCCTTCGCTTTCCTCACTGTTTACAATAAAAATCCTTCCGCCCCTTAAACGCCATGTCTATGCTTTTACTGGCCGGAACGATTTCACACCTTCTCTTATTGGTCAAAGGATCTAAAGGGAAACGCCTCTTTCCAAAATGGTATGCCAATATACTCATAGATAGCAGTGCACGTAAATACATTACTAAATGTTTAATTATGTCTACTTAATTGTATAATTATCTCTACTTATAACTAACAACTCAAATACGGTGATATGGTGATTTAGGGATGCTTCTGTATCATAGATTAAAGTTGATTACCATATCACCCTAATTACAAAATTAATTAATCTAATCACCCCAATTTACTAGGTACTCTAATTAGACGCATAAATGTTTACTAATTTTCATATCGGACCTGAACATTTTATTATATGTTAGTATATTTACTTAGTAATTTATGTTATCTTATACTAACAATCAAGCTTACATTAATTCGCTAAATAATAATAAGCTGTCAAGCTATTTTTCTCGCAGACCGTTTGATAACCTTATCCTATTTTATAATATAATTATCATAGATCAATTATCTGATAACTAAATTAATCATAAGGTTTAGGGCGTGCCATTTGAGTAATGGCTGGGTTTTTTGAAATGTTATAGTCCTTTCAGAGAAAGCGAGGTCGTCTTTATGACAGGGTGCACTTCAGATTTACGTCTTCGAAAAGTTAACCCGTATGTGAACAATGGCGCAATAGTGTTGTAAAACGGACCAGCTACGCCTATTGTCTCTGTGCCAGGAAGGCAAGGGGTGAGTTCGGATTTCTGTGAAAGGACATATTATCTCGCCCTTTAAAGTGCAGGCGGCATTGTTCGCGAATCCGGGATACCAATAAAACGATTCCAAATCTTTGCTGCCTCACTGCGTGGACAGCGTTGTAAATAATTATTTTTTAACCTAACATTTCCCCCCCAGTGACAGACAGTGTCACTTTTGTCTATTAATTATTTGTAAGGGTGGTATGTTGCCTTCTACCTATCATTTTTAATGTTATAACTAAGTTTAAAGGGACTTTTTTATTATTAATCTACTTTTTAACTATTCTACGATGAGTCGAGCGATCTTACCGATGGAACGTCGATACAATCGATTATTTGCTCTCACATCTAACACGCGTACATTTCCTTTCTTATCGGGATACACCTTTTCGATTATACCCCTTGGCCAGTGACCGCGACTTATAGACGGGTCAATAATCAACACCAGGTCTCCTTCTTTTAGGGGCTCCGTAGTTTCTTTCCATTTCGGTCGCGATGCCAATGTTGGTAATATTTCCCGTAACCAACGCCTCCAAAAGGCGTCCGCTAGATATTGGCTATGCCGCCATTGCTTTTTACTGCACAGATCCTGTGGGCTGAATTGACCTGCTGACTGGTCACCGTAAGTGTATCCTAGCAAGAAGTTTAGAGGGGTCAATGGTTCGGCGTCGCGGGAATCTAACGAAAGGTGGGTCAAAGGTCGAGAATTAATGACCGCCTCGGCTTCCGTTAATAAGGTCGCCAATGTCTCGAGACGGGGCGCCTGTTCCTTTAAAACGGCTTTCAAAGCGTTTTTTACTGCTTTCACCATTATTTCCCAAGCACCGCCCTGGCTAGGACTGGCTGGCGGAATAAAACGCCAGGTAATATTTTTATTACTTAAATTATTTTTAATTGCCTCGTTGTCTAAACCGCTCATCGCCTGGCGAAGTTCAGCACAACTACCTTTCATATTGGTTGCATTGTCTGAGTATATTACTCGCGGCTTTCCGCGCCTGCTAATAAAACGCCTAATAGCCTGTATCATAGAATCCGTGGACAAGAATTCCAAAACTTCAATATGCACCGCTCTCACTGACAAGCACGTAAATAGTACACCGTATCGGTGTTCTTTTCGCCTACCAATTGTCACCGCCATCGGCCCAAATACGTCTAATCCGACGCAGCTAAAAGGTCTAGTATGGTGTTCTAAACGTTCCGCCGGAAGGTCTCCCATCAATGCGGTCACCGGCTTGGCCTTTTTTATTTGACAGTATAAGCAACGAAATAACTCCCTTTTAACACTACGGCGCGGATTTATAACCCAAAAACGCTGACGCAATGTCGCCAGCACACTCTCAACACCTGAATGTAAATTTTCGTCATGCCTTTTCTTTATCAATAGTTGGGTAAATTGATCTTTGCCTTCTATAATCATAGGATACATGGTATCATAAGGCACACCAAGCGCCGCGCCGATACGACCGCCCATTCTAATGAAACCTGTCCCATCTAGGAACGCATTTAAACCTTTCAGTCTACTTCCTGCCGGTAGTTTTTTGTTGTTTTTTAAGCAAAAAATGTCGCGGCCAAAACAGCGCCGTTGAGAATCTTTAATTAATTCTTTCTCGGCTGCGGATATATCGCAAGCAGATATATCGCGATTTTGGCATTTTCTCCGGCATAGGTTAGCGAATTTTTGTACATATGCCATCGTTCTAATCAACCGTTGATAATTGGAGAAGCGTTCCATGTCGATAAGTCCTTTATCCGTTTCATGGATATGAAGTGTCACCGCCGGTCGATATTCTAAACCCGCTCTTTCCTCTTCCCGTAATTCATCTGGAATTTCCGCCGGCCAGAACTCGCGCCCTTGTTGTAGAAAGCTAGGACCTGTGAACCATCTGCTTATTGGAGACATATCAACGGGTGCGCGTAATCGCGTCGCATCATCCGCTGGGTTTAATTTGCCACTTAACCATCGCCACTCCTCGGCTTGGCTTAATTCGTCAATTACTCCCAAGCGGTTCGATACGAATTGTTGATATTCGTCACTTCGAGATCTTACCCACCATAATACGTTTCTGGAATCTGTCCAAAACACCTGTTCGTGGATCTCTATCGAGTGATCTTGTCTAATTTTATGACATAATTGAGCCCCTAACAAGCCCGCCGTAAGTTCTAAACGAGGTATACTTAAATTCTTTAAAGGCGCAACTCGCGTTCTACTTCCTATCAAAGTCACCATAGGTGTCGTGTCGCCTCTTATTACCCTCAGATAAGCGGAAGCACACATCGCTTCGGCGCTTGAGTCGCAAAAAATGTGTAATTCTCGCCTCTCCCCCTCTATTTTTGAGGTCTGATAGTAGCGAGGAATTTTGACATCGGCCGCCCTCTGTAAAAATACTAACCACTCCTGCCATGCTTTCTCTATCGAGCTATCTACAGCTTGATCCCATTTTATCTTGCTTTTCCATACTAATTGCATTATGATTTTCGCCCGTACGGTCAATGTCGCGAGAAATCCCTGTGGGTCGTAAACGCTCATAATAACCCTCAATATTTCTCTTTTTGTCGGCGTTTTAGTGCCCGCGATTAATGCGCTATCCACTTTATGCATGCGTAAATCGAACGATAGCTCGTCGGTTTCGGAAATCCAATGCAATCCTAACAATCGTTGCACACCTAGTTCACTCCTTTCGATAGGTACATTTTGTTTTGCTATTTTATCCTCCGAAACCTCTGACAACACCCTGCTGTCATTGGTAGCCCAATTAGTTAGATGAAACCCTCCTTGAGTGTGTATATAATTTATTTCCCGAATTAAACGTTGAGCATCTCCCACTGTGTCCGCTCCAAATAAAAGATCATCGCAGTAATGATTTTGCTTAATGGCTTTTGCGGCTTCTGGATACTGGTCTGCGAAACGTTCGGCATTAAGATTACGCACATAATGAGAACTGCACGGAGATGACTTCGAACCGAATAGGAGGGAGGACATACGATAAGTTTGTGGTTCACTATCGCGGTTCTTACCTCGCCATAAGAAAAGCTGCTTGAAGCTGTCTTCTTCTTGAATTTTAATGCGCAAGAAAAAATCTTTTATGTCGGCAGAAAATGCAATGGGGTTTTCTCTAAACTTAAAAAGTATTCCTATGATAGAATTATATAGGTCAGGTCCTGCGACAAGGCAACTATTGAGTGACGTTCCATGGCATGTAGCAGCTCCGTCGAAAACTACCCTTAACTTTCCCGGTTTGGCGGGATTTTCTACCCCAAAATGCGGTAAATACCATATATTTCCCATTGAGCTTAGAATGTCTTTCGGCACTTCCTGTGCGTAGCCCTCCGTCAGATAGCGCTCGATTTGCTTGCAATAAGCGTCGGCGAAAACTTTATCTTTATCCATTTTAATTTCTACTGATCGTAACCGTTTAAACGCCATGCTACGGTTTGGTGGCATAATAATTCCCTCTTGACGCCATAGTAAACCAGTGGTCCAAATATTGTCTTTTATAACGGTTGTAGTTCGCAACAGCTCTTCTGCGCGAACAATTTCGGGGTTGACTCTCTGTTTTTCTGGCCATTCTTCCTGGCGACGTAAACTTTCAGTGAGCAGATCTTCCAGGTGGTCGTCATGCCGGTTCGTGATACAGAAACTGTGCTCTCGGTTGTCGAAGTTCCCGCTGTCCAATTCCCCCACGGCCACCCATCCTAAGCGTGTCCGTGAAGCTGATATCCCGTTACTAATTGTGGAGAGTCCTCGAGATATAATAAGCTGCCAGCAATTAGCACCTATTAATAATTGCGGTTGGACTTCGGTTACCTCGCGCGCTATGGTATTTATATACTTTCGTCCGGTTATCTCGTCACGGGGTATACTTTTTAACAATGGGAGGTTGAGATTATTTATGCTGTATGCTTGCATTTCGTAAGACTTGCTTTCTTCCTCTCCTCTAATTCGAAATGTAACGGTTTTAGCATTTTGAGATGTGGCGGTCATTTCGTTTACACCATGGATTTCCAATGGTTTAGATGGCCCGTCTAAACCAAGTTCGTTAGCCACCGCCTGATCCAATAAAGATACAGTTGAACCCTCGTCTGCCAGACCGTATATGGTTTTAGTTCCTTTCGGACCCGTGATAACTACCGGTAAAACTTTTAAAAGAATATTATTTCTCTTAATCGTATGGGCGACTATATTTTCCTGGTTGTCATTATTCGCGCGAGCAACACTTCTATCTACTTCGTTTGGTTTTTTATTTTCTAAACTAGCGTTCGATAATAGAAAATGATATTTCGCGCGCTGGTTCTTGCGATAAGCTGGACAAGAGCGACTTCCATGCGATTTTGATAAACATTTAAAACATCTCTTCATCTCTCTAATCAAAGCCCAGCGTTCGTCTAATGACAGTTTTTTAAAACTCTCGCATTTTGACAAATAATGATTTTCATCGCATTTAATGCATTTCACCGATTCCGGTGTTTTATCGCGAGCATTAAAAACGTATTCTTTTTTATGGTTTGCATTTCCCTTTAGCTTATTTTCGCGGCTGTGGCCTTGATATTTTTTAATATCTGCCCCGGCGATCCCGGCATCTTTCGAGCTAATCGCTAATGACTCTAACCATTTCGAAAAATAAACAATTACCGGTTCGTCTGACGTTTGCCTATTTTTATCGGCCAACCAAGTGGTTAAAAGGTTTTTCGGTAATTTGCCGATTAGATTGGATAACAGATCGGGATTAAGTAAATGATCGTTTCGCTCTAACGATTGGAGCGTGGCGATTAAGTTTTTAATTTTGCATGCAAATTTCGTCAAAGCTTCATGATCTATGTCCTCGCTCAGGTTACTCATCCTACGTACCTCACTTATGGTGCGGTTTATAACAGCATTAGGATTTCCAAACAAGGTTTCCAGAGTTTTTACTATTTCTGATACTTGATTGGGGAATAATAACAGACCTGATACGGCCTCTCTCGCTTTTCCTCTGAGTGCTTTTTGGAGGCGTAATAAATTTTGAGCGTCTGTCAGCTTTCCCACAGTGGTAGACTGTTCAAAAATGGCTTTAAACGCGATAAACTCTATAGGATCCCCTGAATATACTGGTAAATGGTTATCATAAAACGGTCTGGAAGAAACATTAGCAATAACTTGACAAACCTGCTCTAATAACTGTTTATCGCCGCTGTCTCCACTTGAAGAGGCGCCCGCTTTGGCAACCGGATGCGGCGCCGCGACGCCCGTGCCGTCTCCAGCTGTCTGCGCTGGCTGCGTGCTCGTGGCTGGAGTTGCCTGCGCGCTTGTAGCGCGCGCGTCAGGCGCAATCCCATTTCCTCGCGAACACAGCACTAGGTTTTCACTCACTTTTCCGTGTATTTGCCGCACTGATTGTTCGATGTTTTCTTCGACGATTTCCGTTGCGGCGACTCGTTCCGGGCCGGGTGGCATGTCTTGTCTCGATTCTCCGGTGCATTCGCGAAAATTATTTTCCGCCCACGCAGAAGTTCGTTCGGCGACTGATTCCGCTCTGCTGGAGAGCTGGCGATTTTGCCAGCTTTCGGCGGTGGATTCATGAAAAGATTCTGACACAACTTCCAGAATTCTACGTGCGTGATCTCCTTCCGCTTCCAGCACTTGTTCTTGTTCCGCTAAGTCCGCTTGAGTCGCTTGTAATGCTGCTGCCGCGCCCGCTGCTCTTTTTCTTTCTTCCGCCTTGGCGATTTCTTCCTTTGCTGCCGCCGCCGCGATTAATTTAGTTTTTTCTGCCTTAATCTTCGCCGCGGCTCTCGTTACACGTAGAATTTCTTCAGAGGCTTCTTTAACCTCCTGTAGACGCTCGCTCCTTCGGCTTATTGCCGACGATGCTGTAGAGTTGGGCCTGGTTGGCTGTCTCTTGGATGCTGTAGACATTTTAATTCTTCGTTGATCAACACAGATTCTTCAAATTTTCAATTTTTCTGTCACTTATTGGACTTGGTGATCTCCATCCGGCTCGAATATGACCAATTATGTTCTATCAGCGAAGAGTGTGAATTTTCGGATGCCTTTTGCATCAGGGCGAGTCCCCAGTGGACTGTAATAATATATTTAACTCACCCTCTTTCGTGGTTTACAGCATCCTTTATTTCAGCCAGGTTGGCCTCGGCAGTGAAGCTTCCTCGATTTTCCGGCTGCTGACTGACGACACTTTAACTTCTACGGCTTCCCGGCAATTAAAGCACATTTATTTTTCTAACTTATATATTCAGAACTTATTAATTATTATTTACGGGCCCATTGCCCTATGATAACTCGCGATTACATTTATCGCGGTGACGTCGGTTTATAACACCCGAAAAGGTGCCCGTCCGTCTCCGACCTTTTTTGGCAACTAACTAAAAATGGCATCCTTCGCTTTCCTCACTGTTTACAATAAAAATCCTTCCGCCCCTTAAACGCCATGTCTATGCTTTTACTGGCCGGAACGATTTCACACCTTCTCTTATTGGTCAAAGGATCTAAAGGGAAACGCCTCTTTCCAAAATGGTATGCCAATATACTCATAGATAGCAGTGCACGTAAATACATTACTAAATGTTTAATTATGTCTACTTAATTGTATAATTATCTCTACTTATAACTAACAACTCAAATACGGTGATATGGTGATTTAGGGATGCTTCTGTATCATAGATTAAAGTTGATTACCATATCACCCTAATTACAAAATTAATTAATCTAATCACCCCAATTTACTAGGTACTCTAATTAGACGCATAAATGTTTACTAATTTTCATATCGGACCTGAACATTTTATTATATGTTAGTATATTTACTTAGTAATTTATGTTATCTTATACTAACAATCAAGCTTACATTAATTCGCTAAATAATAATAAGCTGTCAAGCTATTTTTCTCGCAGACCGTTTGATAACCTTATCCTATTTTATAATATAATTATCATAGATCAATTATCTGATAACTAAATTAATCATAAGGTTTAGGGCGTGCCATTTGAGTAATGGCTGGGTTTTTTGAAATGTTATAGTCCTTTCAGAGAAAGCGAGGTCGTCTTTATGACAGGGTGCACTTCAGATTTACGTCTTCGAAAAGTTAACCCGTATGTGAACAATGGCGCAATAGTGTTGTAAAACGGACCAGCTACGCCTATTGTCTCTGTGCCAGGAAGGCAAGGGGTGAGTTCGGATTTCTGTGAAAGGACATATTATCTCGCCCTTTAAAGTGCAGGCGGCATTGTTCGCGAATCCGGGATACCAATAAAACGATTCCAAATCTTTGCTGCCTCACTGCGTGGACAGCGTTGTAAATAATTATTTTTTAACCTAACACGTAGATAGGTTGAGGGGAACCGGAAAAACCTAAATCAATGGAATTTAATTTCTTTCTGTGATTTGTACATGTTTTGTTATGCTGCTTGATGGCTTTAATAAAATGAATTTCAAAATCTAATGAATTAAACGAAACTATTATTGGCCTGGGCTTGGAGTCGGATCTTCTCATTCCTGGCCTTCTTGCAGTAGCGATGTATTTCCTCGTTATGTTGATCCTGACAAATTCACCTATTTTGTACATAATGTCCCGTATATTTTCTCCGAGTGTTTCGGGAACTCCGCGGATTTCAACATATGATAGCATTGCATCAAAAGATGACAATACTCAACTATATATAAGTAGCGAACGACACTAAGAAAAGGAGAATATTATTCTGCGATTTGTCACCCTAATTCCTACCACACTCACATTTCCATCGTTAGCTATAGGTTGTGTAATGCCGGTCGATTATTCTCGTATCCCCTCCATTCATGGAGCAGGTGTTTCCTATCTTACGCATAAATAGTGTACCCCCTTGGCTTACCACCGGTGGACCACTTTGGAATTGTCATCTACTACAGACGAAACCGCCACCCCAGAAGGGAATAACGATATATAATCATTCTTTCAACCGTGGGGTGAACGCAGAGACAGAGACAAGGGAATCCACCAAATTTTTCCATCATCACGAGTGTTAAATAACGATAAAATGAGTAATATACTGTAAGTTTTTAGGTGGTATAGATTAAGATATATCATGAAATTAGTAACTCGTGCAAGCACCTCGAAATATCTAGCGACGGCGCGGCGGCGGCTGGCCCAGTAAGGTCAGCGGTCAGCGGAAGGCGGCGGGTGGCAAGGGTCAAGACGCGTACCTACGTCTACAAGATAGGTGGAGTTCATCTGAGAGGGACGGCCTAAATTATTGTACTATATACTTGGGAGTTAATGGACCCTGCTGAGTTGGCCACGAAGACCCATTCTGTTCAGGGTTGGTCACACTCACGGGTCAACACCCACCGACGGCCTCCACGCATGAAGTGCGAGCCTGGGTAGGACTCTGGCCTTAGGGCTAGTTTCCCTAGGAGTCAACCTTCTGGCGCTTCTGGACGATTTGCGCAACGTGCGGCGTAAGCCAATCGATTGTGCATTCTTACAGTCGGGGGAGTCTAGAAGAGCAGTACTGTTTCCTATAGAGCGGGGGTGGTTGCGGACCTTACGGCGACTGCTCTTGAAACGACCATCGGCTACCCGATCCTGGATGAACAGCCGGGCAAAGGATGCCGTGGTCCGCGATAGATTCGGTATACACCGTTTCAACGCTTCGTAAGGGGGAGGACCGCGCAAGCGACCTCGAACTCGTAACCAATCGAGGTAAGGGCGTGAGTGTATTCCCGCTGGGTAACACTCCAGGCTATCTCGCGGTTAAGGCGTTGGTCTTTTACAGGTTTGTGGCGGAGCTTGACGGTGGACTGTTTTGTCCAAGTCTTCAGCGCTCACTCCAGGGAGATAGAACGACCAATCATTAAAACTTCCTGAGGTGACGGGCTCGCCCGCTGTAGTCGACAACTCTAGTTGTACTATATACTTAAAGGCGTTGTCTCAAAAAGCAAATAAACGCCACCTTATTAAAATTAACAACTCGATAAGAAACTCGAAGAGAAGCCGCGGGCAACAGCTAGTCTACTAATAAAACAAATCTTCGTGTTGAGTATCACTGAATGTGGGAATGCGCGTACCCTATGCTTACTAGAAGTGACTGGAAGTTCTTCCAACAATTATTTATTTATTATTTATTATTTATTCCGTAGCCGGCGATTGGGCCACGCCCACGCCCTCGCAGCCAATACGCTGCTGTCGGTGCCGCTGAATCTCGTACTTTATTCACGATTCGCTTCCATTCTTGACGATTTTTTGCCACGTCTCGAGCATCCCTAGCCGATAATTGTTGATTCTTAAGGTCGTCTTTGATGTTATTTAGCCAGGTTTTCTTCGGTGCCGATCGCTGAATTCTCCATTCTGTCGGACGGTCTCGCCAAAGAAGTTTATGTGGCAAGCGATTTTCGTTCATTCGGCAAACATGGCCGAACCATCGTAGCCGACGTTTTTGTACTTCTTCTTCGATCGTTGTTAGTAGAACGCAACTTTCTCTAATGTTCTCGTTTCGAATTCGGTCGCGGAGTTCCACCCCCGCTCTATAAAATCTTCCAACAATGCTGTTCCTTGAATAGTTCTACAACAAATGAATCCAGGACTGACAAAGTATACCCCATATAGTGGGTTCAGCCTCTAAAAGGCGCGGCAGTGCAGTCCACTCGCCGTGAATTATAATTCAAGTGCTATTGACCCATAAATATTCATAGACGCGAGCGCAATGGATCACGACCGCCGATCGAGAATGCAATTTGTTTAACATTATTACCGACTCAATGAAGATTAACAGTCGCCGTCACGAGCGGAGAGCGAGGCCTGCTCGGTTGCGTGGCTTCGCATCGATTGCATTGCGCTTTGGACTCGGCGATTTTTAATCAACGGCGACGATTTTTAATCCAGAATTCGTGCACGTGCTGATATTAGACTGCACGGGTCCGTCGTCATAAAGATCAGCATTTACCTAGATCAGGGGTTCCCAAACTTATTGAGGCCGCGATCCACTTTTTAAAATCACAATATTTTGCGACCAGCGATAACTTTTTCGGAAAAGTTAGTGAGTGGTATGATGTAAAAAATATACAATTTATTTGTAAGTATTGTAACTGTGTCATTGTTTTGTAAGAAATTGTAAGGTGCGACAACATAAAAAATAGAAACTTTTGCTAGAACTTTTATCCATCGTATTTAGCAAATAGCGAAAACAAATAAATGCGATGCGTAAAGCCGACAGGAACAGTGCTGGGCCACTCGATGGGTGACTAATGAGAGCGAGACGAGGCTAGAGACGCGGCGCTGTCTCTTCGCGCGGCTATTTCATCTTCCCGCGCTGTTACAAGGTTGCTAGTTTTATATTCTATTCCTTTTCAAGTGCTATCTTTATTTTGTTTATTTATTTTATTTTATTATATTGTCTGTAGGTATCCTAAATAGACTTAGACTCGTCAATCTATCTCGTCGTCTATCTGCCTTACTCTACGTTCATACGTTGTGTTAGCGACCCACCTGTAATCGGCTCGCGACCCACACTTTGGGAACCGCTGACCTAGATAATGACGTCAGTTACCTAGATGTCAACAAAACCATGTTAACCATGATTAGAAAGACTACAGACTATGCGTAAGATAAGTATTTGGCCTTCGCAAATTTGGTCATGTTTCCTCGTCCCGCAATCGTCTCCAGTGGCTTCGTTTTTTTTAAAATAAGAAATAAGCTAGTTGGCTTGAGTCCCTACTCTTGGTATATACGTGATTATGTGGTATACCTTATGTGGCATAATTCATTGTTGTACAGATTGACTATTTTTAAAAATTGTAAAAAATATATATATTTAAATTTATAACAAAATTAAAAATATTTTAATAATAATTCGAGTTGCTTAAATACCTTTATTTATTTATTTATTTATTTATTAAGGAATTAATTACTAAAAAACATTGATTAGCTTACAAAAATAACAGGAACCGAATGGCAAAACCTTAACCTTTTGCTTATTTGTTTCTGTCACCCAACTGGGACTAGCCCGTTCTAGGGTGGACAGGACTCCAATATTACAATTAAGTTTGCTTGATTGCTTGGTTGCTTACAAATGTACAAGTTTTAGTAAAAAGCTAATGACACTAAAATTGCCCTAAAATGTGGTCTTCAGAATAAAATAAAAAAAAAAAATAATAATAAAAATAATAAGAGATAATATAATAAATAAAATGTAATTCCATTATTTAATCGGCAATAAATAAAATATAAAATTCGATTAAATAATATAAATAAAGTTAAATGTGAGAAAAGAAAGAAACAGTCATTAATATTTACCGCGACTTCGATATCGAAGTCGCGGGGCTTGAAGGGAGGATTTAATATAAAAATACCTTGTCTAAAAAGTATAATTCATTGTCAAAGTCAAATAATTTTTGGTAGTTAGTTGAATGTTAAAATATACTTAACATATATGTTTAAAAATATGTTAATAATTTGTGCACCTAAGGTTTATTATTTTATTATTTCTAAGTAGGTATAAATGAAAAATACAGATAATAATAAAGTTACAAGAATTAAAATGGCTGAATAGAAATAGTCAAGACAAATTTTGATATAATAATCTCCATCTCCGATTAACAAAATTATTGGATTAAGTGTAACTACATAGTAAAAAAAATGTAAGTAATAAAAATAATTATGAAAGATTAGAAAATTCAATACTGTCAAAGACCCTTATAGAATAAATTGGGTTCTTAATAACAATATTCTGAACATTTTGTATAAATTCAACACCTCCAAGACCCTGACAAACAATTGAATGTTGTGGTAAAAAAGGTTGGACTGATACAGGAAACTATTTATAACCTTACTTAGTTGCACTTTGTGAGGTCGCAAGTCTTGTTTGTTCCGTATGTGAATGAACATCCGAATTTATTAGAGTAGTACAGATGTTTCTCCTTTCATAACCAACAGATTTGTCGCATTTATGCCTTAACCTACAGATTTGTCGCAAGCTCTCCATCCCTTCCTTCGCTAGTTGAATATTTTCTGATTATCCGATTCGTCACTTCTTTCAACTTTTAATAACATTACTCACCAAGTCACGTCCGCGAGGACGCTCGATCCGGTGTATAGTATTATGAAATGTTGTTGTATGGGACCGAATATTCTGAATGCTAAATATACGCGAGATTAGTCGGTCGAGGCTACGGTCGTCGCTCGTGCAATACAGAATTATAATAGTACCAGCTAACTTCAATGTCGTTCCCTCAAAACGAGTTTAGTACGCGAGATTAAATCATTTGATTTCCACAGAAGCCGACGGCCCGAGCGGCCGGTTCAATTATGTCTGTACATTACTTACCAGGCGAGTCTGTAAGAGTTATATAAGAAGTATTTTAATAGACTTTATTTATTTGTTAGTTTAATTGCAGTAATAAAGTTGCATTTAATCGCAACAATAAAAGAGTTGTAGCTTAATATACTTCTTGTTCTTAACATAATGATCCTAATACTAAATGTCTATGCATTCATATTGATAGCAATCTGCAATGGCCAACTCACCTAGAAAAAGTCAGAAAAAAATAGGCAGCGCCACATTTGTTGTCGAAAAAATCTAATTACTATGCGGCTCTGAAACTGACTTTACCGATTTACTGATGTGATTTTGCCAATGAACCGATGTGTTTTTTTTTAATAGACATATAACTGAAGGTACAATGAGTAACATAGGTTACATGGATGATGGGAAGGGGTGGAAGAAAGGGGTAAGAGTGGGAGAGGAAGGAAGCCGAATTCACTACGAGGAAATTTGCACACATTGTCGCCTTAAATGTATAGCGAGTATGTGAAGCGCCGTTTAAAACGCAAAATCGCTTAGCATAGCGTAGCGTCAGTGGACGCCCAGCTTTACACTCTTAATCCCCGTCAGATTTGGCAATGGACGCCTCCAGCGATGCAGCGCGTCGTGCACAATAATAGCTTGCTAATTATCGACAAAACTTGCCGTTGAAGGTTACTGCAAAAAGTGAACTGATGTTTTTCAAGGGTATTGCGACAACGCGAGCCGGAGAACGGACAGCATCATTACTGTTTTTATAGGGGCAAGGTTTCGTCGGCGTTTATTTTCTCACACTGGTAAATTGTAGATTTTGTTTATTCCTGCCAGTATCACAGCATCTTACGACATTCTGATAAGGAGTAAAAATCTGATGCTGAAAATATCCATGTTCGATAAATCGACTAGGTTCTACTAAGGAAACTTTCCAAGCGAAATAATATCCTCACCATTGCTGACGCTGTTCAATAAACTTAGTCACCGACGCAATATAAATAGTAGAAATCAAATTAGCTCACTTCCCAAGTTTTTACTTTAAAAAGGTCCAGAAAAATGAAAGGAATTAGCGGTTACACAATTTAGGTACCAGGTACACATACGGCCCGGCTACCAAAATAACCATTGGCCTTTTGCTCTTGCCGCGAATTTTATCTTTAGGTATTTTATTTTTGTTTTTGAAGAATAGGAGCTCATGGAGTATTGTTTCGTTAGTATATCTATCAAAATTGGAATAGGTACAAATAATTCTAATAAATGACCATTTTTGATTTGTTTGTGCGCTGCTACAGTCGAACATAAGGAAGTTAAGAACATGTAGAATCAAAGCATTCCTCAGGAAACCTTTCATCTATATAATACAGAAAAAATATCCTGTTATAATATAGTGAAAACGAATTTACCTTGTGAAATTTGTAGCACTCGACGTTTTCACTTGTGATGAAATTATGAGTGTGGTTCGGTTAGTACTAAGTTCTATGATTTATTTCCTGACTGCCAAAAGGAGGATTATATTTTTACTGCATATGCATGTATGTATTTGCATGCCAATTTGGCTATATTACTGGGTTTAAAATGAGTGAATGAAATGATTATGATTGAATAAATTATGTTTATTGTAATTGTTCAAAACTTCTAGGTATACTATATTAGATGTAATGTTATTATTTGGTACCATTCTTTCAGGAGTTCCAACCCGAGATAAGGTCGCGGTTCCATACCTATGTCGTATTATCTCTTTAACCATTTATGCAGTAAAAAGGAAATTATATGCAGTAAAAGGTAAAAGTCTTTTGTTTTAAACACTTGAGACGATAAATATACTTATTTTGATATGAATTCATAATTGTTGATTATTTTTATAATATAAGATACTACTTTTTGTGACTTAAATATAAAAGTTAAACATATGCTGTCGCTGACTTTTTTGTAGGCATTGTCAAGCTCTACAACTTTTCACTAGAACTTAATCATATATATCTCATCGTTAAGGCAGCGTTAGTTAGAAACGTTTTCGTTCGACCGTTTTTTCTCCGACTTACTTTGCAAATCCGACTACCATGAAAAAGCCTTTTCATTTTTCGGATTAATCTATAGCCTATGACACTCACAAATAACGTGGCTTTCTATTGGTAAAATAATTTTCAAAATCGGTTCAATAGATCCTGAGATTACTTCCTATAACCTCACAAACGTTACGTCTTTATAATATTAGTATAGTTTATTCTATTTATAATGTCAAACAACCGCGATAGTGTTCGAGTTCATCCTGTTAGAATAGTTAATTTCAGATATTTTTTATTTCCCAAGATCTTTCTGGAAGTATTTTAGTGATAAAAATGCTATATCATGCAATCTTACTATGACCTAGTGCTAGCATAAAAACAAAATAGTTTATAGCTAAAATAGAATGACAGTAACATTGTTATAAATTAACATAATTTAAAACTAACGGAGATAGATTTTTCCATTTTGAAGTATTGATGTCCACGAGGCGCGATAGTAAAAAGACATACTACTTCTTACGTTGTAAAAAAACATACTAAGAATTGAACGATATAAGTTGTATAAGTCGTATAAGTTGAACGACTACTTGCATGATAAAGAGCCTGGTATAAATACAACATATTTTTCAGCTTTAATTCATTGCATAATAGTTCTACGAAAACTAAAGGTTTTTTTGCTACTTTGTAATTTTATGTCCTTTTCTTATTCTATTCTTTCTGTTTTATGAGTTGTTTTATGACTTGAAAGAAATGGATTGTATTTTGATAATAATACGAGTACTTAGTACTAAAAAAGTGACTATCTGGTTTTCTTTGAGGTTTCTTTCCCATGGAGATCATAACATTCGTCGAAAATTTTTAAAATAAAATATAATGAACTATTAATGCCTCTCGACGTTCATCGTACGCAGTGTTGCTTTAATTCGAATAAAAACTTTTTGATTTAATAATAATAATAATAATAATAACAATGATTTATTTAAGAGAAAGTAGTATAAAAATTATGTCTTGAAAACTACCCAACTAGGTTAATGCCCGTACTAGGGTAGTTTCTTTTCTTTTAAATTAAGATGCGCACGTAATTTTATACTGCAATTAAGAACTATGGTATTATTTTACATGTTTATATAATATTAAACATTATACATATATTATTCTCATTTATATATTTTTATTTATTTATTGGTACACAAAAAAAATTACACCGTTAGCACTTAACATAGATTGTGTTGCTCCTAACTAGGCAGAGCCTGTTCTAAGGAGAACACCAATACAAATGATTAAACAATACATACTAAAAATAAAAAAAATAATCAAATCAAGTTAAATTCCAAACTAAAAATAAAAAATTTGAATCAAATCAAGTTAAAATGAAATTCTCACTACACCAAAATAATATTAGAACTATAGACAAGTAATACTAAATAATAATAATAATAATATATAATAGCAATAATAAATAATCATTTATAGCAATAATAACTAATAATATATAAGAATTAATAAAAATAAGTATATAAAATAAATAGAAAATAAATATATTTATTTATTTTAAAATTGTGATGAATGTTTTCTCCGTCTGTCTCCTACCAAGGTTTATTAACCATGATGTAAAGTGATATTTTTGTTGTTCGCTGCTAATTTCCAATATGTTCTCTTTACTCATGATATTAACCATTCTTGGAGCAAGAAAGCTGTAATGACGTTGTCCAAAAGACGTTAGACGTTTCGGCACTTCAAAGTTTCCCTTATAACGACCTGATCTCTCCCTGTTTTCCGGAGAAACACAATATTCGTCTTCATTGTTGTTTCTAAGATGAATTATTGCTTTGAGGCAATACAACTGCCTCAAATCAAGCAATTGTGCCTCAACATACAGGTCGTCAGAAGGGTAACGCCTATAGGCTTCCTTAACATGATTCTAATTATTGCCTTTTGGACAACGTTCACTTTCTGGAGGAGGGTTTTTCCGCAAGCTCCCCATCCAAGTATACCGTATGTCATTATTGATTGGCATATAGCGTAATATATAATTTTTAAATAGGGCAGGCCGAGAATATCTCGCAATTGAATAAATATATAAATCAGTTTCCTTAGTCTTTTCACTAGACACTCGGTATGTAATTCCCACCGTAGGTGTCTATCTATAATTATTCCGAGATATTTTATCTCTCCGACTGGTCCGATTAACTGATAACGACACGTGGCATCTCTCTTGCATTCGTGAATGATAAGATGATGGTGATCATCCGGCTGGCCTCTTACATCGATGCTAAATGGGATGTATTTTGTTTTGCCAACATTTAATGTAAGTAGGTTTAGGTCTAGCCAGGTTTTAATTGAAGCCATCGCGATGTTAGTACGATTATATACCTTTTCCCAATTAGAACCGGAAATTACTAACACCGTGTCATCAGCATACGCTATTGTTCTACCACAACCAAGCTCGCAAAGCGGATTTATGTACATAGTGAACAGTATTGGTCCGAGCACGCTACCTTGAGGAACGCCAAATGTTAGTGGCAGGGATACACTTCGAACACCGTTGAGGTTAACAGTATGTGTTCTGTTTTTTAAATAATCGAAAAACCAATTCAATGCGAGGCCATTGATTCCATAACCCTTTAATCTTTTACAAAGTATTTTATGGGATATAGTATCAAAAGCCTTCGCTAGATCTAAAAATACCGCAATGCATTTCTTTTTCGAATCCAATGCATTCGTTATGCTTTTAGTAACCTCAAGGATAGCCTCGCCCGTACCGACACCGTTCCGAAAGCCGAATTGATTTTTAGATAGAAGATCCATTTTATCTAAGTGGCTTGTTAGTCTTTCCTTTACCACTTTTTCAATTATTTTGCTCAGATTGTTAAGCAGTGAGATAGGCCTATAGTTTGCAATATCTGTGTCATCATCTTGTTTATATATTGGTACTATGTTGGCATGCTTAAAATGATTTGGAAAGATCCCCGTCTTAAAGCTTTGGTTTATTATGTATTCAAGTGGAATGGCAAGGTTATTTCTATAGGTTTTTATAATATCTGCTTTGATATCATCAGGACCGCTTGAGTTGTTATTTTTTAGTGTCGATATTATTTTGATAATTTCCGTCTGTGTTGTTGGTCTCAAGTAGAATGACGAGGACATACTGCCATTGGCATCGATCCTGTCCGCTAGTTCCTCTTCCCGAATGTTATTTTTTTGGAGATTTTTATTTGCTAATACATAGCCTATGCTATTAAAATATTCATTAATATGATTCACGACTTTTTCAGGGTCTTGCTCAACTGTGGTTATCTTTCCCATTATATTTAACTCTGAGATTGTTTTATATTTTGTATTATTGAAAGCAATGTCTTTGACTGTGTTCCATATTTTTTTGAATCGTGTTTGACATCTTCTATTTTTTTTCTATAAAAGTTTGTTTTCGTATTTTTTATTATCAATTGACATAGGTTTTTATATTTTATATAATACTCTTTTAATTCATCTTCCTCGGCATTTTTTAGTACAGCTTTGTGAATTTTATCCCTATTACGAATACATCGAACCAATCCATCGGTAATCCATCCTTGAGACGTTGCTTTTTATGTGGGATGGGTTTTTGGGTCACTGTGGTATACTTTTCGATATACCCTTTAAATATTGATATTAAGTTTTCGGTTGCCTTATCCACGTCGTCTTCCTTTAATACCAGGTCCCATGATACATTGCAGATAAAATGTGTTATTAAAATTTAAATTTTAATAACACATTTAAATTTAATTTTAAAAATTAAAATTAAATATGTTTCCATTTCGTATATAAATATATACATTTACCTACTTGTATTATTTACATACATTTGCATTTACATAAACGTATTTATTAGTAATATATCATTGTAATATTAAATTTGATTTAGAAAGTATTGTGACGTGTATCCTTACTGTTCGAATTGACGACACCGACAATAAGCCAAATCGGGCAAGAAAACTTATAAAATGCTATTAAAAAAACATGATTTCATTTTTCTTTTCAGTACGATCATAAAATAATAATATAGATACTTATTATTAAAACTTATTTAAACGTCATCATTTCTTAACCGCGGCGTTGCCTGCTACGAGTACATATCAATATGAATTTAAATTTTTAATGGCTCTTGTTTGGTGACACGATTTTCCTTGACATAATTGAATAAATAAATTAAATAATTTAGTATCGATTACAGTCAATGTCGGACCTTTTAAACACCTCTAGACACAGTTTTATAGCTTATCTGTGATTTGAGTAGTAATGGACATTGAATGAGTAGTGGGCCGACAAGACAGCGATAAAAGCGCATGCTATATACAGATGAGTTCACAATTAGACTCTCATTATTATTAAATCCATTGTCCATGTTTTTATTTATTTATTTCTTTTAGTCAGAGAGCGCACTGCAGATAATAAGGCTGGCGATAATGTTTTCAGATGAAAATACGCACACAGAATAAGGGATGCATTGTATGGAAGCCATTGGGCGTGATATAAGGCCCGTTTAAGAGCTCACCGGCTAGCCAGTTGCAGACGTCTAGTGTCAGCCGTTTATTTGAAATTTTTTGGCGCCCTCACAGTATTAGTACTTCACAGTATTCGTGGCGCCGCGCCGTGCGACGATTGGGCGATCGGCGATTGGTCTAACACGCCCGTGTCGATCCACGCGTGTTTTCTAAATTCCTAAGTTTTATAGGTTCGGAAACGTACGTTTCCAAACTCCCCTGATTATTGGGGGAGCTAATGGGCCCTTGCTGAGTTGGCCACGAAGACCCATTCTGTTCAGGGTTGGTCACACTCACGGGTCAACACCCATCCGGCGGCCTCCACGCATGAAGTGCGAGCCCGGGCAGGACTCTGGCCTTAGAGCTAGTTTCCCCTAGGAATCAATTTTCTGGCGCTCCTGGACGGTCTGCGCACCTTGCGGCGTAAGCCAATCGATTGTGCACTCTGACTAACAGTCGTGGGAGTCTGGAAGCAGTACTGTTTCCTATGGAACGGGGGTGGTTGCTGACTGCTCTTGAAACGACCATTCGGCTACCCGATCCTGGGTGAACAGCCGGGCAAAGGATGACGTCGTCCGCGATAGATTCGGTATACACCGTTTCACCGCTTCGTAAGGGAGAGGAACGCGCAAGCGACCTCGAACTCGTAACCAATCGAGGGACCGGAGTAATCTGGTCGCAATTGGAAGCAAGTGTGTGAGTGTAAGCCCGCTGGGTAACACTCCTGACTACCTCGCGGTTAAGGCGTTGGCCTCCTGCGGGTATGTGGCGGAGCTTGTGGGTGGATTGTTTTGTCCAAGTCTTCTGCGTTCACTTCACAGGAGAGAGAACGACTAATCGTTAAAACTTCCTGAGGTGACGGGTTCGCCCGTTGTAGCTGACAACTCTATATATCCCCCGGTTATTGCCGGATTACGGTAACGATTGGCCAGATTGGAACCTCCGATACTACATAACTGTCCACGACTGGGCTTACAGCCGCAGGCAGAGTTCACAGAGTTCATACATTGTTATATGTTGTGCCAGACTGCAAGAGGCTTTGATGGATAACGCCAGCATGGGACGTCATATCGAAAAGGCGTGGTTTTTCAACTTTTCCGCCATTGCTCTCGCGAAAATGAGTAAATGGCGTTAAATTAAAATTTTATTGAATTTTGGATTCATACTCAAACAGAAACTACCCAAATTGAAAGTACCCGGTGTTCACACAGCAACTAGATAAGTAAGGACCTTACATTGACAATCATCGGCTTGAAGTGCAAAGGGCGCCACCTGCATGACTCTAAAAATGCCTAATCAAAATAGGATTAAACGAGGAATAATTAATTGATTATGCAACGAGATCTTGGACTATTTAATATACAGGGGCGATACGGCGAATGCATTATCAGCCAGCGCCAACGTAAATAAACGAGGTCAATAAAAGATGCATCACATCACGTTTGTTTGTACGATTCGGCCATTAAACGGCGATAAAGAATGTAAATATGCAGAATGAGGTTGATACGGCGAGGGAGATTGACCTCGGAGATTGACGACCGTAATATAATAATATTATTGTTTAGCCTCCGTAGTTCCCATCCCTAAAGGTGCGTTCTGGAAATCGCGCCGCACGACTCCACGTCATGCCACGTGACGCGACTGCGTTGTGTCGCAATGACGCAATATCGTAAGGATTTGCTGTGCTTTTATAGATCGTGTTGGACGCAAAACGCATAGACTTGCAGTCGGTTTAAAATAATAGGTTGATGCCATTTAGCGTCAGTGGCGTCAGTGTGTTTTAGCGTCAGTGTCGCAAGAAGCAACGTTCAAGTAAAATTGGGGAGTGGGGGGGGGGGGGGGGGGGGAAGAAGGGGCAAAAAGTGGAAGGGAGACGTAGGTTAGGATCGATAAATAAAAAAGAAAATTGCTTATATTTCGGGAACGGTATAATATCGACATTTGGTCAGCTACTTTTGAAAAAAGTACCCGACCAGCGGGCAGCCTCGCCCCTGACTACCAGTTTGAAATGATGTCTCCGTCTGGAATTAACCTTCAGGATAGCTCCTGCCTCCTGACTGGTTACAGGATCGAGGTTGCTTGCGCGGTCCTCTCCCTTATGTAGGTGCGCTCCCTCTCCCGGTGTTACGGTATCTACCTAATCTATCACGGACCAGGGCATCCTTTTGTCCAGCTTATTCACTCGGGATCGGGTGACCGAATGGTCGTTTCGAGAGCAGTTGCCATAAGGTTAACAACTACCCCCGCTCGTTAGGAAACATTACTGTTCGAAGACTCCCCCGGCTGTTAGTCGGAATGCACAATCGATTGGCTGACGCCGCACGCTGCGCAAACCGTCCAGGAGCGCCCGATTGACTCCTAGGAAAGACTGGCCCGCAGGCCAGTGTCCTACCCTGGCTCTCCCTTCTGCGTGGAGGCCGCCGGATGGGTGTTGACACGTGAGTATGACCGACCCAACACATGGGTCTTCGTGGCCAAACTGCAACAGGGCCCATTAGCTCCCAAATACATCATATTGGTCGCAAGCAATCTTCTCCAAACTTATCCATCCCTTCTTTCGAAAACAGAGTCAAAATGAAAGCCTTTCCCCTGTTTATGCCAGTGAATAAAACTATTATGTAAAAAATAGTAAATTATGGTACCATCCACATGTTTCTTATGCCTGACGAATAATAATAGCAAAAAGTAGGAACTTACACACATGTATTTTTAAAGTACGCCTAGTTACACCAGCGAAACTCACCTGAAACAAAGTAAAAAAAGTATATTTATAAAAGTATTTTTATTAACAATGATTTAATCATAGGACATAATATATTTAAAAAATGCTAATCTATAATTTTTTTATAGTCTATATATAATCTATATATAATCTATATTTTTTCTATATATTTCTATATATAGTCTATATATAATCTATATTTTTTATAGTCTATATATAATCTATAATTAAATAGTCTTTTTTAAGTTTCTATATCCCTGTGTTTACCGACCTCCGATTGACTGAAATTGGAAAAATAGACTCCTTAGGGGTCAAGTCATTGGTGTAATAAAGTTCAAAACTTTCAAAAACGTTCAGTTTAAAAATGTTTAAAAATGTGCCCTGATGGCACTGGATAAAGCTTGAAATTTGAAACATAGACTCCTGAGGGGTCAAGTAAACGGTGTGATTCATAAAAAGTTCATTAAAAAAACCAAAAGATTTTGAGTTCCAAAAATGTCAAACGACAAATGAATACCTAAACTATTATAATGATACCGTGCCCTGCGTGAACGGGCTAAAACTTGCTAATAATAAAGATCGGCTGGGGCGATGTGGCTAAAACTAAAGTTGATCTACTGAGAAACTTTTAACACGACATTTTTTTTATACTTTTATTTATTATTAGGCATTATTTACTGTATTTAGTACTAACTTTGGAGTATTAATAAATAGGTTAGGTTTTAAAAATCTTTTAAGATTTTATCGACATAAATTGAATTGAATTAACAATATAGGCTCGAAAGACTTTTAGTTAATCACTTCCCCTTCCGATATAGGGTATAAGTGGGATAGTTGCCCCAGGAGGATAGATGTCCCATACTTTAAAATTAGGACTTGCAAACATATTACGGTCGCAGCTAATACTTATAAGCAAAGTACATCCTCCTGCCACTCTAGTGTGTGAGCGGTAAACGCGAAAATTTGACTTCTCGTCCGTGTAAAAATAAAGTTCGACGACTTCGCTCGCAAATAAAGCGCATTACAAATTTAATGGTTTTGCGGAACTTTTTGTAACTGGTTTTGTTTTGTAACTTTTGATTTTTAAAGGTAAAAGTTTTTTTTATATTTGCTAGCGTATTTTTTAAATTTATTTATTTACAAATCAACATTACAGTACACACCAATTCGTTGAGATGTGATATACATAAATATGAAAGGCATAACTATGGTATAATTGGGTGGGGTGGGTGCTGCAAAACCCTCCTGACGCCACTTCTAACAGCGCAAAAATGTATCTTAACCCTTGGAGTAAATGGGTATTTTCATGGATGCATCTGTCTCTTTTGCAGGATTTTCGGCGACATCGACCTTAAAGTACTATAACTACGAAACTACTACACCAATCATAAAAAGAACAACTGCACAATGATTGCATTGAAATTTCGAATATAGAATATTGAAATATCATTTTGTAAAACAATTAGATAATTATGAATAAATATGAGAACGTCAAAGAAGTGAAAAAAACGCGGAACCAGATCTGGTCGTATCATACTCAACGGATAATTGTTTCAGAACCAGATTTGGTCGTATCATACTCAAGGGGTTAAAAATCATGAATCGCAAACCATATCAATATTCTTCTAAGGAACTCTTTAAAGAGGCTCAGGTTTTGGATGCTAGGTTATTATTCATTAAAACTGCACTACGTTGGGTTTTCGTGGCCAAACAAAATAAATCTTTTATTATTACGCACACGAAACCCACTAGACAACTCCTGAGTGATAATTTGAATGTACCTAGGATGAAGACGACTTTCGGACAGCGACACTACTCTTTTATAGCTACAAGACTCTATAATAAATTAAGCAGTGACATTAAAACCAGCCCCAATTGTCATGTGTTTAAAAGCAAAATAAATAAATGGCTGGTGCAAGAAGAGCGTTTATCTATCCATGCCATGATCGATGTAGTAGAATAATCTGAAGTTGACTTAACATTTGTGTATATATGTATGTATGTGTGTATATGTGTATTCTAATGTATTTAGTATTTCGATTTCTTATATATTATTGTAATTTTTATTAATTTTTATTATTATTGTATATATTTTTTAATTATTATTATTATTATTGTGTTTGGTTGGTTCATCGACCCTCGTTTTAAATGTAAAAATATAAATTGCTTGCCCTGGAACGGGTATATCCCAGTTGGGCAGCACTAGCCAGTGAATGAAAGAGGAAAGTTTTTGCCATTTGTTTTAATATTATATTTATTGTAAAATGGTTAATTTAATAATTCCAATAAATAAATAAATAAAAATTAAATATGCAAGATGAAGCATTAAAAATAGTAAGAGTAACAAAATTAATTAAAAACAATAACAAAACATTCGATCTTATTCTAGCATAAACAGGTAGTGCAATGCCCATACCTTAAAGAGATGTGGGCTCGCAGTAAAAATATCCAGTAAATCTAGGATTGACGCCCGGATTTTTGTGAGTATAGACGCCCTTAGGGGCATCTATCCCCTTAGGGGCATCTATCCCCTATGACTTAAGCTGAATCTTGCATAGCATTTATCCAAAGCATTTGTTTTCAGAAATGCTTCGTAAAAATATACGAATAGTAGCTCGTCCAACAGCTGAATGGACGCAAAAAGCATTAATATCTGCATTGAATGAAATTTCGAAAGGTAATTTTGGGATCAACGAAATACCTCGGAGATTTTGGGATTCCATCAAGAATAACAATAATAACATTCTTAAGAAAAGGCGAGCTTATTGCCTGCAGGCAATATTTTACAGCTAACCTATACATATAGAAGCAGCATTGAGGCACGAATACCGGACGCTATACCAAACAATCCGACGGTTAGGCGGGAAAACAACATCAACGAACGACAACATCAAGAAATCGGATGGAACTTTCGTGATCTCCCCCCATGAGCGCCTGCAGCGGTGGAGGGAATTCTTTAATCAGCTGCACAATCACGATCCGCCTCAAGGTCCAGCACCGCAACCGCCGATTATCAATCAGCCGGCGAATCCGTTTTCCGATAACGAACCAACAATAAACGAAGTGAAAACGGCAATAAAATCGCTGAAAAATGGTAAAGCGCCGGGTCCAGATCAAGTTACCGCCGAGATGATCAAAGCCGGAGGTGACATTCTATTACAACAACTACATGTTCTCCTAACGCATATTTGGCAATCGGATCGTATTCCGTCGGCATGGAAGAAAGCCATCGTTGTGCCAATTTTAAAGAAAGGCGATAGCAGAGAATGCAAGAATTATCGCGGTATTAGCCTTCTTTCAATAGTCGGCAAAGTATTTACAAAAATCATACAGTCGAGGCTACAAAAACATCGAGAACAAACGAGCCGAGAGGAGCAAGCAGGATTTAGACCATATCGAGGATGCATTGATCAGATATTCGCTCTTCGTCAGCTAATGGAAGAAAGAATACGGTGCGACAAACGAACAATCGTCGTCTTCATAGACTTTAAATCCGCCTTCGATTGCATCGATTGAAACAGCTTATGGAGTGCCTTGGAGACAGAACACGTGCCACCAAAAATCATTAAACTTCTCCAATCATCGTACGATGGCTTAACCAGCAGCGTTCGAATCCGTAACGATTTGTCTGAGGAATTCCCGATTCAAACTGGTGTTCGACAAGGAGACGTCGCATCGCCGCTACTTTTTAACGTGGTGATCGACGCGATTATGCGGAGAGCATTCGACGGTCGACGCGGAGTTAGATTCGACGAATCAAACTTCATAACCGATTTGATGTTCGCTGATGATAGCGCCGTTTTCGCCGACACTGATGCCGAAGCAACGGACATTTTATACGACATATCCGGAATTGCTCAATCATATGGATTGAAAATCAATGCAGATAAGACCAAAGTGCTCACTACGGACGGTTCGAAGGCCAGCGTTTACCTCGATGGAACCCAAATCGAACAGGTCCCACAATTCAAGTATTTAGGATCGTTGGTTACGGAAAAGAAAGTGGCTTCGACGGCCGATGTCCATAGCCGGATCGGTCAGGCAACAGCAACATTCGCCTCGCTCAAGTGGTGCATATGGAAGCGAATGAATATTACCATCAAAACCAAAGTACGACTATACCGAACGTTGGTTCTTCCCATTCTTCTTTATGGATCGGAAACGTGGACGTTACTACAATCGGACCTCAAAAAGTTCGAAGTCTTCCAAATGCGATGCTTGAGGCAGATTCTCGGTGTCCTCACTCCGCGACCGAATTCGAAACGAGACCATTAGAGAAAGATGCGATCTAGTAACAACGATCGAAGAAGAAGTACAAAAACGTCGACTACGATGGTTCGGCCATGTTTGCCGAATGAACGACAATCGCTTGCCACGTAAACTTCTTTGGAGAGACCGTCCGACAGAATGGAGAATTCAGCGATCGGCACCGAAGAAAACCTGGCTAAATACCATCAAAGACGACCTTAAAAATCAACGATTGTCGGCTAGGGATGCTCGAGACGTGGCAAAAAATCGTCAAGAATGGAAGCGAATCGTGAATGGAGTACGAGATCCAGCGGCACCGACAGCAGCGTATTGGCTGCGAGGGCGACCCCCTCCCCAATCGCCGGCTACGGAATAAATAATAAATAATAATATACTATTGTAAGAACATTATTTGCGAGTAGACTACATAACTTAACCTATATGAAGAGTATGACAAATAAAATAAAAGAGGATAGAAATAAATATATACTTTACTCTTTGTGGGACAGGTTTGCCACATCAAAATAATCCAACACCTATAAGGACGCTAAAGTTTAAAAAGGAGGGGAATGGGAGGGGAAAGGGAATTTATCTGGAAGATTTCAAATGCTCTCTGAGTCTGTTTTTAAACGTTGTTAGTTAAAATGTGAGAACCGCTTGGCGCGGTTCTCACATTTTTCGGCAAAGCATTCCAAAGACGGGCTCCATGCACGGTGAAAGAGAATGAGAAGAAGTCACTGCTGTGATTAGGGATATAGAGTATCAGGTTGTCTTTTGATCTCAGAGGGCATCCATGAGCCGATAGTGCAGTAAATCTGCCGGTATGATAATTGGGAGCGACGCCATCCAAGATCTTGAAAAGCATTTTAGAGAACTCTCATGTCTCTTTTCTCAAAGCTCATGACCGCTAATATTTATACATATATAGTTATACACAAACCCGTATAGTTCTAGCGACGCAATACAATTTCATATGAAAACGTCGAAAGTTCAAGCGAAACGTGGCAAAAGTAGTGCGAGAAAAGGGCGGACAAAGAAACTGGGCGAGTCGCAGCGCGAAGCCACGAGGGAAAGTAAAAATTCCTAGCTGGCAAACGGGCTTCGAGGGCTCGAGAGATGCTCTTTGTCGACTACGGTCGACGGGGCGCGAGGGAGGGGGTGCAATTAGCGTTGCCAGCCTGGTTCTAATTTAGTAAAGGTTGGGCTTTGGCAAAGGAGGCAGGAAGGTAGGTAGTCCTGACTCGAGTCACAATTGAAGAGGTGGGAATAACATAGTGCCAAGCGCAATTTTTCAAGTTCCGAGAAAAACGCATTTGACAGTTTGATCAAATCCTCAAATCTGGAAATTTGATTTAGAGGCTAGATGAGTTTCGAAAGCAATTGTACATATCTTCATTTGTTAACAATAGACAATATTTCGTTTTTTTTTTTTTTAAATTGACCAGGCACTTAGTTAGCACTATGATGCACCAAAAAGTTATTCAAATTTTAAGGTATATCGCATTCTAGATTGGAATTACCAATGAATACTGAAGACAATGATGTGATTCTCTTACTCTAAATTATAAGATCGAAGATAAAAATAAACGTATAAGATTAAAGTTATACCAATAAAGGTGTAACGGACCTTAAGTCCATTATATGCGATCAACAAATGCATCGATTTCCAGTGAAATACACTGACACAATTCAGCTATTATTTTAACCCGTGCAGCCATGAACCAGCACGATGAAACAATACTTTTACTCGGCATATTTTGGATTGCATCATTTATCGGCCTATATAAACCGGCGAAAAAGCAACCAAATTATCATTCCCGAGAAATCACCTTCCCCCAAGGTTGCGACGGCATATTCGGTACCCTTCTCACGAGGTGTGTCAACGAATCCGGCTCCTTGGTTTCCTTTCCTTTTCCTCCCTAGTCTCGAAGCATCAGTCTGTAATCCCACAGACTCGAGCCGTGCCCAGTACAAGATACTAGGAGCACACATACAATCCTCATCCGTATATCCTCGTAACCGCAATCGCGCATCTATACACTCGCGTCAACATAACTTGTTCGGGAAGCGTTATAACTTATCAAACTTTCAATCAATAAATACCTTCTACTTTATTCAAAACCGCCTTTCTATACGGAAATAACTCGTAAGTTGATACCACCACCTCACACCTAACAATTTGGAGTCTAGTGAAGGGTGGTCCCTCACAAAGGAATGAAGAACAGCGCTGGGATGCTAAGCGATAAAACTGGGAATTGAGGCTAGGTGGAAGACAGTGCCGAGCGCCACTTACATTTATTGAAGTTTCGGTGTCCGAATTTTTTGTGGAGTCGTCAGATGAGGGGCTGGTAGTCATCGTTGAAGACATGTTCATCTTCTCTTCAGTAAATTGTAACCGCCGGACACAGGATCTGCCAGGATTGTTTCGCCGCATCGCCGCATTGCATGACACTATCTTGCCTCGGGCGATTCGTAAACAAAAACTAAGTGCAACACAGTGCGATGGCTCTCCCGCGCGCTCTATCGGTGGAAACATGAAACCGACTCTACAGAATCATAGTTCTTACTTTTCCCCACCAGAATTCTCCACCAGTTCGATTTTTGCAGAAAATGGCGCTTGGCACTGTTATCCCTCCCTCCCCCCCCCCCCCCCCCCCCCCCCACCTCTTCAATTATAATTTTACATTCCTGAGAAACAAAGATAAGTTGCGTGGACAGCGTTTTCGATAACCTAAATAAACTGTACAAGTTTTCAAAAACGCCATTTTAACAACCCTAACTTCAATTTAAATTATGCTTTAACAGTTTGTACGAATGCAAATGTATATTGATTTTAATGGATTCGAAAAAAAAAATATTTTTTTATTTTATTATTACAGTGTGCCACGTGTACATTACATTAAGGTAATTATAAGATATCGTGGTTGGCTGGCTTTATATTTTCACAAAGCCGATGTCAAGATTAACGGACTGGTGCTTATCAATATATTATTAACGTAATGAAAAAACGTCGTGCTGTCAAAATTTAAAATAGCGACCTCATTATCAGGTTAATGACATCTCGGGCAGCTCTCGGTCTTCGTCTACAGTTGACACGGATTACTATTAGAAGCAAGTGCGGAATTTAATGTTAACAATGCCATTCTACTGTCACACTAAAAAATCCCCAAACAACGGCAAAACCACGCATGTCAAATTATTTCAAACGATTTTAAAAGATCTTCTATTTTCGGAATGTGGCCGTGCGTTTAGTAATAATGTAACGTCAAGATTTATCAGTTATTCCTGTAGGACTGAAATCTAGGAATAGTCAAGGCGTAAAGAAAAACCTAACTAAGTCGCTTTTGACTATGGGTCGACAAGAAACGGAGACAATAATAACATATATATTAAAATAGATCACGATTTGTGAGATTTATATATATAGTATTATTTTATATTTATCTATAAAGTATATATTTATTTATATGTATATACCTAAATTTAATATTATTACGCTTTCTTATTTTGGAAACATATCTAACTTCTCAAATGTAACATAATAATATACAAAGATAATACAGCAAGCTACAAATCCACTCTTACCTTCTTTTATATTAAGCCTACTTTAGTACAGGCGAGGCCTAGTTAGGATGGCATTGAAATTTAAAAATACATGTAATATTATAGATAAATAAAGGAATTTGAATTTGAATCAAGGAAACGTGTCAAAAATGTTTATAAGGGTGAATATTTTTAAAATGAGCCATTTGAGAGGTTTACGCCATAGAACCTAATTCGAATAGGGTCTTACTCAAATAATGAGACCAGTTTTATTGTGCCTTTAAACGTATTGATATCAAGTATTAATACTTCTTGAATTATGGCAAAATTTAAGCAATTAAGCGTTTTACAAAAAAAAATGCAATTTTAACTTTGGCGACGCAAAAAGTGAATTCCAGAGCTATAGCAGTTCAGATTGGATGCAGTAACACTGCAGTGTTAGATTGCATAAAAAATAAAGATTTTGCAAGTCTACAGCGAAAAAAAGGTACTGGGTTTTTATAGCACAATAACGTTATTCTATTCTTTATAACCTAAAATCGGGTTTATAAACTAAAACGTTCCCAGAAATAAAGCCGGGATTTTGAAATAATTTCAGAAATTTTCAGGGGTTGGTGAGGGGGAATTACGAAGGGTAGAATTTGAAAGTTGAAAGAGGGTAGAGTTTGGGGTTGGGAGGGTAAAGTTAGGGGTGGGGTGGAGTTAGGGGATGGCAGGGGGGGGGTTGTCTGAATGCCAGGAAACTCTAGTGGTGACACTACTGATTTTTTACTTTGTTTACATATTCCAATAGCTTTTCACAAATGCACAAAACTATCACAAACAAATTTATTGAAATTTGTTTGTGGCTAACTGACCCGACAACGTCTGTCGGGTCAGTTAGCCTTATTATAAAAAAGGTTGGACTGATACATGAAACTATTTCTGACCTTACTTAGTCGCATTTTGTAAGGTCGCAAGTCTTGTTTGTTCCGCGTGTTATGCGAATGAATATCTGAATTTGTATAAAACCTTTAACCTTTTGGGTACATTTGACGGCTGATACTCCTCATGCGGATGTTTTGGCGTAGCAACAATTGACGAGTCTGGCTCGTCATTTTATTTCAGTTCTCTGTGCCTTATGGATACGCCGCCCTTATCTTTACAGGTTTAAAACTTATGATACAAATTGTTATTATCACAGATTATTTTTTTAAAGAAGTCTGGCTACTTTTAGAAATCGCATAATGCGTCTGGCGGGATCTAGAAATTAGACAAAATTACAAACTCATTGCTCTCATTTTCCCAGTCTTGATTTTTTTACATGATTATTGATTCCATAATTCCATGAAAAAAACACATCTGGCTGATGTTCATAATAACTAAACCCTCGCCAGGTTTGATCGCTCAATACGTTTCGCTTCCACTTCTTTATTACTTCTTATTTAGAGAAAATAAAACTCACGGAAATTTAGCGGAATGCGTGGATAGCGCAAAGGATGCGTCATCCTGGTATACCGTTTTTGATATACTAGGATGACGGTATATATATATCGGTACCCAAAGCTACCGATATACAACTATAACCGATATATGTACAGTAGGGCGGTGTCGACTACAACGAACGAACCCGTCACCCCGTGATGGTATAACTATAGGTGATCGTTCTTTCAGCCGTGGGATGAACGTGGAGACAAGACAATCTACTGTCTAGGTCCGCCAATAAGCACGTGAGAGGCCAACGCCTTACGGCGAGGTACCGAGTAGGATATCTCCGTCTGGAGTTAACCTTCAGGATACCTCCGTCCTCCCGACTGGTTACGGGTCCGAAGTCGCTTACGCGGCCTCTACTTACCTGCTGTATTGCAGCGGTAATTCAATTTGAATTTATCGCGGACCTGGGCGGCCTTTGCCCGTAGTGCCACACGGGATCGGGTGGCTCAAGATCATTTCCACCCCCGCTGCTTAGGAGACAGTATATTTACATAGTCTCCAGACCCCTTCAGCAATTAGTCAGAGTGCACAACCGATTGGCGTCGCCTAAAGGTGCGCAAACCGTTCAGTAGCGCCGGGATACAATCCCGCCAGGAGAATTCGGCCCACCAGCTTGTGAGGCATGATACACGAGTCTTACCCGGGGTAGCCTTCCGCACGAGGTGGCTTCTGAATAGGAGCTGAATCGTGAGTTGAGCCGATCAGAGAACAAAATAGATCTTGTGGCCCAAGCTGCACGAAACCGTTCGCTACCGAATATATTCCAATAAATTCGTAACCAAAGGGTTAAACCGCGTTCCCCTGACAAATTCTCTATTTTGTGACTTTATTTGACTTAATTCTTCGGCTGGGCCCTTCAAATGTGGCAACTCCGGCCGGTATCGATCGCCGGCTACGGGCACGACTCCCGGGACGAGGCGCGCGCGGCGAGGGGCCTTGATGAACGGTCGCCACGCTTTGTTGCCGACTCTCCACGTGTCCGCGGCGCGTCGCTTCCTCGACGCGGAAATCATTTACATTTTTGTTACCGCGGGGTTGTATACATTCTATCCGTCCTGCGGGGCAGGCTCTACGATAAACGCTCGCCTCGCTCGCTCCCTCCCTCTCTCTATCTCTCTCTCCTTCTCCGAGTCTTCGGGCCTCTCGGATCCCGTTAAAATAATTGAAACAAAACGGCTCGCGGCGCCGGAGCGACGCTTTCTTTGTTCCGAAGCAGAGGCGACTTGCGAAAGAAAGGAGGAGAGAACGGTTTAGTTGGAGAGTTGGAGACTGACGCTCGAAACGAGTGAGGGAGACAAAGGAATATAGTGTTATTTAGGGAAATGCGACATCCCTAGAAGTCCGAGACAAAGAACGATGAACGCGCCAACGCGTGCCTGGAAATGCTGAACAATTCTGAGTTTATACAGGAAGTTCTAGGAATTAATAGAATGTTAAATATGTGTAAATATAGTTGCAGCTGCAATTGCGTACAGAGAGAGGGTGAATGACCTTAAAATCGTTTTGACAACCACAGACAACCACACCTTAACGCTGGCCTCAAAAATTAGAAAACTGTAGTTAAGTGGAGTTAGAGACTAACGGTTGAAACGAATGACGGAGACAAAGGAATAGTTAGGGAACATGCGATATCCCTAGAAGTCCGAGACAGAGAACAGTTGATGAACAAGCGAACGTGTGCCTGAAAATTGTGAACAGTTCCGAGATTCAGAGATCACACTATAGTGTATATTTAGAGATCACAAAGAGGCATAGCGGTTAGGCCGCCTGATCTTACATTGTAAGGTTCCGTGGTTGTTTCCTGGCTGGGTCACAATTTTCCGTTGGGATAAAATTAACGGAATGCATTTGAATTCTGTCGATCGAAAGCAATAACAAGACATACAATTTTGTAGACAGTTTTTGTAGACAGGCCAGTGGGAAGGGTTATAGCTCTTATTAATTCCTTACCCACAGAAATAGACATATTTTATATATCCCTTTGGCAGCTAAAAAGGCAACTCCCTGCTATCTCATGTTTATCATAATCTGTCTTTTATTTAGTTTTATATTTTTATGTTTTTTTCTTGTTCAATGTTAGCATTAATTTAGTTATGTAAGTCATTTATTTTTAGACTTACACTCTAGCTTTAATATTCAAGGGCGAATTGGATTGGTCTGTAATGCTCTTGAATAATATTTGAAACTAATAAATAAATAAAATGTTACATGCAGACATCACACATACAAACACACACTTCATAATAGGCTTGGTTGTAAGGGATTGTCGTTAGGTAATATACCCGACATTGTGAACTTTACAATAAGATTAATAACATAACATTATTACATTTTACAGGAAATTTTAGGAACTATAGAATACAGTTAAATGTGCTGCAATTTCATACAGAGGGTGAAATATTTTGACGTTCTTATTGACTACCAACTACAATGGGATAACGACAACTTAACTTTGGCGTCAAAAATTAGAAGGCTGTCCTTTAGTTAGAGAGTTGGAGTCAGACGATTGAAACGAGTGAAGGAGACAAAGGAATATAGTGTTAATTAAGGAAAATGCGACATCCCTAGAAGTCCGAGACAAAGACCAGTTGATGAACACGCGAATGTGTGCCTGAAAATGCAGAACAGTTCAGAGATTTTATAGGAAGTTCTAGGAATTATATATTTTTATTCCTTTTACTGTTAGTGATTTAACTCATCGTTACATGTTTGGTTTTCTACTAATTCGGCTCATTAGAATTAAGTTAAAATATGTAAGAAAGAAAGAAAAAAAATTAGATTAATTGTACCAAAACACTAACAATGGTAAAGAAACCTTTAATTCTATTCTATTGCAGCTTAAGTGGTATAGGCCAAACCCTTTCTATCATCTGGCCTACTTAACTCACGATTCAAGTCCATCTCCTATCTCCTATCTCCTCGAAGAGGGGCTTACCCTGCCAGGGCCGCTGTGATCTTCCGCCACGGCTGTAATCCTGCAGTCGGAGGCGGTTGGAATCAGAAGATCGCGGATTCGGGGGAATACCTCGGGCGGAATTGGTTGGTTGGAGCACTATCTGCACTCGCTGAAAAAACGGAGAAAGCCCCAGCCGGCGAATAACCAGGGGGGTATGGAGACGTATGTTTAGACAGCAGAGGGTAGATGTCGACCTAATGTCGTTAACTCTTGAATCGATCTGTCGGCCAACCGATTCCGAGTGACAATGGCGGGCAAAGGGCGTTGCGGTCCGATGTATACATAAATCCGTCGTCATCTCGAAAACAAATGCGCGTTCACAATACTTTCCTTCTGCCGGGAAAGGAAAAATCAAATCAAATATTCATTTGAAGACATAAATTAGCGAAAAACATTTTTTTTATTTTTATTCATTTAAATAAATAATGTGGACACCAGAAAGTAATACAGTTTAAAAGCTTAGAAATATATAAAAAAATGTTTATTACTGAAACTGTACAGTGGTCCCTATGTGATGGCCATCAACTGCATTCCACCCTAACGTCTCGCTCGCATGAACTAATTCCTCATCTCCGCTGTGCCAAGCTGTTGAATCCGAATATGCACAAAAAATAGTGATATAGATGTGGGGATATCCAGGGTAACAACAATCATTATTTATTATTTATTCCGTAGCCGGCGATTGGGGAGGGGGTCGCCCTCGCAGCCAATACGCTGCTGTCGGTGCCGCTGGATCTCGTACTCCATTCACGATTCGCTTCCATTCTTGACGATTTTTTGCCACGTCTCGAGCATCCCTAGCCGACAATCGTTGATTTTTAAGGTCGCCTTTGATGGTATTTAGCCAGGTTTTCTTCGGTGCCGATCGCTGAATTCTCCATTCTGTCGGACGGTCTCGCCAAAGAAGTTTACGTGGCAAGCGATTGTCGTTCATTCGGCAAACATGGCCGAACCATCGTAGTCGACGTTTTTGTACTTCTTCTTCGATCGTTGTTACTAGATCGCATCTTTCTCTAATGGTCTCGTTTCGAATTCGGTCGCGGAGTGAGACACCGAGAATCTGCCTCAAGCATCGCATTTGGAAGACTTCGAACTTTTTGAGGTCCGATTGTAGTAACGTCCACGTTTCCGATCCATAAAGAAGAATGGGAAGAACCAACGTTCGGTATAGTCGTACTTTGGTTTTGATGGTAATATTCATTCGCTTCCATATGCACCACTTGAGCGAGGCGAATGTTGCTGTTGCCTGACCGATCCGGCTATGGACATCGGCCGTCGAAGCCACTTTCTTTTCCGTAACCAACGATCCTAAATACTTGAATTGTGGGACCTGTTCGATTTGGGTTCCATCGAGGTAAACGCTGGCCTTCGAACCGTCCGTAGTGAGCACTTTGGTCTTATCCGCATTGATTTTCAATCCATATGATTGAGCAATTCCGGATATGTCGTATAAAATGTCCGTTGCTTCGGCATCAGTGTCGGCGAAAACGGCGCTATCATCAGCGAACATCAAATCGGTTATGAAGTTTGATTCGTCGTATCTAACTCCGCGTCGACCGTCGAATGCTCTCCGCATAATCGCGTCGATCACCACGTTAAAAAGTAGCGGCGATGCGACGTCTCCTTGTCGAACACCAGTTTGAATCGGGAATTCCTCAGACAAATCGTTACGGATTCGAACGCTGCTGGTTAAGCCATCGTACGATGATTGGAGAAGTTTAATGATTTTTGGTGGCACGTGTTCTGTCTCCAAGGCACTCCATAAGCTGTTCCAATCGATGCAATCGAAGGCGGATTTAAAGTCTATGAAGACGACGATTGTTCGTTTGCCGCACCGTATTCATAACTCCGTATTCATAACAACAACAATCATAACTAATGATGATGATGAAACGAAATGAAATGCAAAATCTATTTATTACACAATAACACATTTGACGGACTTATTGCTAACCAATTGCTAGATAATAAAATTGAAGTACAAACTATATAAGATAGGATAGAATACAAGATGATTTTTTTTATTATAGGGAATGTTATGCATTTTATGCGTATCTAAAGCCAAGAGTAAAAAAATAAATAAATATTCGAATAGGACATAAATAGATATAATAATATACGTACTTATATTAATATACAAATAAATAAATAAACTGCTAAAATAAGGAAAGGAAAGAGATAAGAGAATGGTTAGAATTTGTGGTTCATATTTATTGCAAACGAAAGTGTTTTTAACACGCTTTTATTAGGTCGACCTGTATGTAACTATGTAATGGAATCTAAGGTAGCTAATTCAACCATCTTCCAAGGATCGTAGCGTCATGAAAATTGGCACCTGTATGTAGTTCTGATGACAATACAATAATATGGTACTGTCGAACTGATCTGATGATGGAGTCGGAAGATATGAACTGGAACTTCATGATGGAACATCGTATCATAGCTATGTTTGGACTTGTTAGAAAAGTCTTGGAATGAACTTTGACCCCGTTAGGTTTCAAGGTTTGATGATGAAGCCGGAAGATAGGCACTGGCATTCCGTGATGGAATATCGTAACATAGCCGTGTGTATGTGAATATCGTATCATAGCCCAAAAGTTTGTTTTAGTGTTTTTTCTAAACTATTAATTTATTTCAATGATTGCTTAACCGCTCGGAGACCAGCCTTCGCGCGCAAAAAATCTGCGCCGCAACTTTTTGGACGATTTTGTAAATAAATACTAAAAATATCGTTTATTCATGAATTCCCTCTAGTTACCTAGTAATTCATCTTGTTAGTTGTGTATCCTACTACTATTATAAACGTAAAAAGTTTGTAAGAATGTATATATGGATGTTTGTTACTCTTTCCCGCAAAAACTACTGAATGGATTTTGATGAAACTTTACAATAATATAGCTTACACATCAGAATAACACATAGGCTATAATTTATAAAGATATATAGTTTTCTATCATCATTATCACAATTTTCCATTTACACGCGGGTGAAACCGCGGGGCGCAGCTAGTATTACATATTTATAAAATATATATGGGGGCCGGCCGAAAAGATTACGCGCGGATCTGTCAAACGACGCAAAATGTATATAGGCTTGTTGGCGTCCGTCGGGTTAAAGGTGGAAAGAGAGATAGCGTCTCTAATAGCTGGAGGAAGTTGATTCCACGGTCGAGCTGCATGTACGGAGGAAGAGGTCAAAAAAGTGGTTTTGTGATTGCGACTTGATGACGATGATGACGACTTGTACGTAATTGAGTTTTTTTTTTTGAGATTTACGAGAAACTATGTGTCCAACAAGATTGCGACTTTTCCTGGATCGCGTTCATTGGCCGCTCGTTCGTCGGATTGTTGCCTAAAATTAAACGTATCCCATAAATCAGTCCGGGCGGCCATTATAATCCCCAGTCGTACGGTTCCCGACATGAGATGTGACGTAACACGCACAAGCCATTCACACAATCCCCGCGGGCCGTTCGATGGAAGCCGCGTTCGTTCGCTCGTAAACGTTTCAATAGAAGCGGCAGGAGGGCGGCGGCGACAACGGCAGCGGCGGAATCGGCGGCGGGGCGAACCCGAGGGGCAGGCCCGTACTCACGCACAGGCGCGAACAAACCAAAGCCTTTTGCCACGTTTCAAAAAGATGACAACAGAAATAAATAAGTAAATATATTAAAAAGAATAAAAAACTGCCGTTACAGAAAGTGAACTGTTCTATTTAATAATAATAATAATAATAATAAAACTCTTTATTCTTAAGAAAAGGCGAGCTTATTACCTGCAGGAAATATTTTAGAGCTAACCTATACCTACTATTGTAAGAACATTATTTGCGAGTAGACTACATAACTTAACCTATATAAAGAGTATGACAAATAAAATATAGGAGGATAGAAAGAAGTATATACTTTACTCTTTGTGGGCACAGATTTGCCACATCAAAATAATCTAACATCTATAAGGACGCTAAAGTTTTAAAAGGAGGGGAATGGGAGGGGAAAGAGAATTTATCTGGAGGATTTCAAATGATCTCTGAGTCTGTTTTTAAAAGTTGTTATGCTTGGCGCGGTTCTCACATTTTTCGGCAAAGCATTCCAAAGACGGGCTCCATGCACGGTGAAAGAGAATGAGAAGAAGTCACTGCTGTGACTAGGGATAGAGAGTAGCAGGTTGTATTTTGATCTCAGAGGGCGTCCATGAGCCGATAGTGCAGTAAATCTGCCGGTAGGATAATTGGGAGCGACGCCATCCAAGATCTTGAAAAGCATACAGAGAACTCGCATGTGTCTTTTCTCCCGGGTCGATAGCCAGTGAAGCTTCTCTCTGTACTCCGTGATGTGGTCAAATTTTCTGAGGCCATGGATATACCGAATGCAAACATTTTGGAGACGCTAAACTTTGGTGGATAACTCCTCTGTGAGGTCGAGAAATGCGACATCTCCATAATCCAGAAGGGGGAGGAGAGCAGACTGACAAATCGTAATCTTGCTCTCCTCCGGGACGATATTTTTCAGCCTATTCAGCGAATGAAATCGGCCGAAGAGTTTGCGTCGCATTTCTCGAATATATGTGGCCGCCATGAGAGGTTGTCGTCCATATGGACACCGAGGTTTTTAACCTCGAAACTGACCTCATCCGCACCGATGCAGATCTTCAGGACTTCATTTATATTAATCCTCGAGGTAAAGTAACTGCTACCGATGATAATAGCCTGCGTTTTGAAAGGATTTAAGAGCAATCCATTTAAAATCATTTTCATGAAATATTTGTGGTTTAGGTATTTATCCATATAGATTGATGTATATTTTCGGAATGTACTCAATCAGACCTTTCATTTAACACTAAACACAATATAATTATGTTATTTTTTTGATATTTGGACAGTTAAGGCACAGTATACCAGGTGTTATTGTATTGTAGTTAAGGTACTATATGACACTCGGGATGACATAAAGATACCACACACTTTTAACTCGGTTCTAGCTTTTAGAACATACATATATAGATGAACCCTGAACATATTACACTCCTTTTTTGTCGGGCAGTCGTGTAAAAAGTCATTGTATAAACGATGTGATGTATAAACGAGGTGGATGTGTAAACGATTGTTTTCCTAATACCTACTATTGATTATATAGGGTATTAGAATGTTCAATGCCATAGTGCGTTTGGGCAGCCGCTCTACTCTGGCGACATGCAGGTGGCACTGATAGCATTGACGGCGAGACTAATAACAATTTAAAATCGGAGACTATGGTGGTTTTTTGACATTATAAATAAGATAAAAACAAGAATTTACCGCGTGAACACCCGACGTTTCGGCAACGTTGCAACCGCCGTTGTCTAGGGTAGACTGACTAGTTTTTAAAAATCTTATTTATGATAGCAATTTGGCTATCTATAGGTGTACAAATATGAAACCGGTAACGACATCTAGCGGTCGATAGCCGAATATGTATGAGCTTCCGAACCGTACCAACTGTCTCAATTGTTCATTCTGTCATCTGTCAACAATATTCAGTTCACAATTAGCCAAGTTTCATATAACAACGCATTTTGTTTCGCTCGTAAAAGTGTCGAATTTCGTGCGTGAAAACTCTCATTTGCGGGAAGCATTGATTTTCTGTTTCCATTTGAAGAAAAACGCTTCTGAATCGCATCGAATGGTTGTCGAAGCTTACGGCGAGCATGCTCTTGGTCGCACACAGTGCAATGAGTGATTCAATAAATTTAAAAGTGGTGATTTTGATGTGAGAAACGAGGAGCGTGGCCGGCCAACGAAAAAGTTTGAAGACGCCGAATTGCAAGTATTATTGGATGAAGATGATGGTCAAACGCAACAACAGCTCGCTGAACAACTAAATGTGACACAAAAAACCGTTTCCTTGCGTTTGAAGGCCATGGGAAATATTTTAAAGATCGGTAGATGGGTGCCACATGAACTGACCGACAAGCAGCAAGCAAACCGAAAAAACACTTGTGAAATGCTGCTCGACAGGCAAAATAGACGCCAAGGCCAGATCGCTTCGGCCGAAAGACAATGCTCTGTATTTTCTGGGATCAGCGTGGTGAAATCTGGTATGAGCTACTAAAACCAGGTAAAACAGTTACTGGTGCACACCACCATCAACAATTGATCGATTTGAACCGTGCTATACGTTAGAAGACGCCCGACTTTCGACTTCGCCATGACAAAATTTTATTCCAAGATGACAGCGCATCGCCACATCGAACATCGGTCAATAAAAACTTGGTAGAATCGTACAACTGGGAGCCCCTACCCCACCCGCCGTACTCACCAGACCTGGCGCCGTCCGATTACTATTTGTTTTCATCGATGGGACGCACTCAACGATTCACACTTCAATTCTTACGAGGAAGTGCAAAAATGGCTCGATGAATGGATGCCTCAAAAAACGAACAATTTTTTTTGGCGAGAAATCCATAAATTGTCTGAAAGATGGGAGAGATGTGTAGCTAGCGAGGGAAATTACTTTGAAGGTTAAATTTGTAACCATTTTCGCAAAATAAACGTGTTTAAAAAAAATACCGGTTTCATATTTGTACACCTAATATAATAACACTGATATAGGAATCGGTGTCAAGACGAGGCGAACCTTAAGGGGCAGGGCCGTACTTAAACTAAAGCGCGAAAAAATCGAAGCCTTTTGCCATGTTTCAAAAAAAATGACGAAGAAAATGAAAAGGTCCATTAGTCAGGAGACGTTGATGTATAAACTCCTTCTAGAAAAATAAAACAACGATTGTTTTCCTAATACCATCGATTATATAGCGTATTAGATTGCTCAATGCCGTACTACGATTTGGCAGCCAGGATTTTTCTATGAAACGCAATGAGTAGATGGCAGTCATAGTCCAAAACAAAATATTAATCTTTTCAAAAGTCCAATATGGCGGCGTTCGTGGTATAACAGTAAGGCGGCGCTCTTTAGATGGCGCTTTTAACAAGCCTATACAGTAACCTATCTCGAAATTAAATAATAATATAGTAACAAACGATTTTTTAAGTAATATTTACATGAAGATGACAATTTTTAATTTGGTTCTCAGGTTTCAATACGTAATAATTACTCTCTTTAATATTCAGATAGACTAATCGTAGGCATTCTATCTTTTGGTGCTATTTCTGTGAACTCCAATAGCCATTTCTTAATTCTATTTTTGAAACTATCAATATTATCTATTAACTATAATTTTATTATTATTATTACTTGGGCGCTCCAGTGAGAATCACAGTCATGGTCGCCTACATCTAATACGATACGATATCTGAAGCAAAGAAGAACTTGGTTGTATTAGCGTTGGCGGGTGGGGTCAGGTCGGGCGTTCGTGCAAAGCCGTCCGTGCAAAGCCGTCCGTGCCTATACCGTGCGCTTGCCCGATCTCGATCGAGCCCAGGTCACTTCACCGTTAATCTCGATCCGGGTACTAAAATCAACGTTTCCCAAACGTTCACAGACCTCCTACAACCTCTAAGACTAATTAAAATTTTGTTAAGTAGCAATAGCAGGTGAGATTGAATAGTTGACATGTTTTTATGGTGTTAAGTGTAAACAAAAAGTTCATACGGTGTTTTTAAAAAACTTGATTTTCATGTTTTTAAGCTATTGCATAGCTTTTATCGCGGGCCTAAGCCAGCGCGGCGACCGAATGAAGAAATTTCTTAACGAAAATTAATTATTTTTAACTGATAATTACGTCTAAACGAGTACTGCTTACGATCCGAAAAAAAATATATGTTAAACAAGAACATTTTCCTAATATTCTTAGCTTTGAATATTTTAGATTTTGTTTATATTACATAGTGTAATTAATTTGTGAAATTAGGTCTAACCGAACACAAAAACGACTACTACGCAAATACTATCTGGCGTATTATTATGAAACCTGCACCATTTTAAAGATAATGTAATTATCTATCTTTTTATCTACGATTTTTTTCGAATAGTCAAAGAATATTATCCGTTTTTTTTGCTTTATCGAATAAAATTCGTGCGCCCTATCGGAAGACGTTTAAATTATTCCGAATCGATTCGGAATAATTTCAACGTTTTCCGATAGAGCGCAGTTATCTGATATCAGAAAAAAAATCTTCATATTGCATAAATAAAATAGATAAATAATTATAATTGCATAAGTTGTTAAAAAATGATATGCAATAGCTTTACCGCGGCAGTCCCAGAGTGCCACACGTATTATTTTTTCTCTAGAATGTGTAACGTCCCTTCCGGGATGCAAAAGGTACGGCCGAGTTTTTACTTCACAAGTTTAGGGGTTAACTTAACCCATTTACAACTACCGATCTTTATAAAGATCAAAAAGTACTATGAGGAATAACTTCAATTTAACGAGCAAATAACTTTTGCTTATTGTTTACCAATCGCCGCAGTGATCGTTTGACAGTGTTTCGGTGCATAGATAATTATCTTATTATCATAATTTTGAAGTGCTTTTCTATTTCGATTCGTATTAGCGTAATTAACTTTCACTATCTCTTCAAAACGGTAAGTGTTTACAAATAACCTTGTGATTGAAATTTATTTTATGCACGTTTTTTTATAAATTTATGACCTAGGTAGATATAGATTATATAGATAGATAGATAATAAAGCCTCTTTCATAGTAATATCTGTGTTTCTTTAATTTAAAATAGGATACAATCGATAAAGTAGTAGTTATATGAGCGTTAACCTACCTGCCTATTACTACTGATTGTTAAAATGATTCACATTTTCCGAGCTTTCCTGGAAAGTCAGTTTGTTTGGTATTTTTCCATGTTTACTTTATGCATCAAGGTAGTAGTAGTAGATGGAGTGGGGGGCTTGTTTCCAGCCCTTGATGTCACCTAGATCTGTAAGGTCTTTTGTAACTACCCACTGTGTGATTAGGTCAGTGGTCAGCTAGTAGCCCGGTACTTCTTACCAGTCCAAGCAGGTCACTGACCTTCAAGTTGGGCAGATCGCTGGGTTCGAGAAAGGCTCGTCCCAGTAAACTGTGTCTTTTGGCGGCGAGCCCTGGACAGCGACATGCATCAAGGTAATAATACTAAAAAACTACTGTCATACGAGATAAAAAAAGTTTCAGTAACAACTGGGTTAAAGATGAAATCTACTCATGAATCTTATACCTCTAGAATATCTAGTCTCAGATTGCTGTAATTGTAAAAAAACTTACTACTTTTCTTCAAAGACAACTTTAAACGCGTTTTTCTCTAAACCATATTTTTCAGTTTTGCGCCAGTGAAAAAAAAACTGACAGATCAAGTTGTTCCAAAAAAATATGAAAGATTATTAAATTCTCTTCTATATAAACTAAAAAAAAAACAGAAAAAAAATTTTTTTTAAATATTTTTTTACCAGTTAAACACAATTATTTTGGGCGAAAATCGAATTTATTTCTTTAAATCCTTGAAAAAATATAAAAATGATACCTTTCAGTTATTTTTTTTTAGTTCTCATACCTTGTTGAAAACTTACGTTTTTTCGTTCCTCCGCGATTAATTCGCAATTCACGCACTTTTGAGGTCTCTCGTGCCAATACCAACTACGGGAAAAATTCCATCGCTTATAGGCTGATGTGCACGTACGACTCTCGTTTCTCCACCAACGACATTGTCAACCTCAACCAACAGACGTTCGTTAAAGAATTATTCAAATCAATTGCACCTAACGAGCTTGTTAATACCTATCGTTCATAGTTCTATACTTTTCATGCAACATATCAGTAGCTACTACAAATATTTATAAATATCTATAAATATTTATTATATATCTATAAATATCTATAAACATCAATAAATATCTGTATCTATATATCCACTATACGACCTATCTATATCTTTATGTATATCTATATACATATACGCATACCGTCGTCTAACTCCTTCTTCCTAATCACTTCCAATTCCCTACCTCTCCCATCGGTTTTCTATATTAATTTTATAATTAATATGAACTTAGCTTATTTTACAATTAATGTTTAAGTGTAATATGCTGAAATCCAAATGTTTAATTTGCGGAAATCTGTTACTTTCGTAGGAAACGATTATCGGCGTAATGTTTTTCTTTTTTTTCTACATTATGTTTATGCACACGTATGTCAATTATATGCGCTGTATGTTTCCAGAAATAAAATAAAAATAAAATAAAAATAAAAATACATAATATGTAAAAAACAATATCTTACTTTATTTTTTTTATTTTCAGGCGAAAATACGCTTGCTATTACCGGCGCAAGCAGATACCGACCGTCATTTCTGCAGCGGTAGAAACATTTACATCTCAAAAATAGTGTTTTTTACTATTACATAAAATTATTTTCATTTTTCAAATGTTAATCAAACTAATATAAAATATTCATGAATAGATTTCAACCTTAGGTGTAAAAAAACATGAAAAACATGGTTTTTAACACGCTTTTATTAGGTCGACCTGTATGTAACTATGTAATGGAATCTAAGGTAACTAATTTAACCATCTTCCAAGGATCGTAGCGTCATGAAAATTGGCAGCTGTATGTAGTTCTGATGACAATACAATAATATGGTACTGTCGAACTGATCTGATGATGGAGTCGGAAGATATGAACCGGAACTTCATGATGGAACATCGTATCATAGCTGTGTTTGGACTCGTTAAAAAAGTCTTGGAATGAACTTTGGTTGGTGCGAAGTAATGGTGCGCATACCAAGTAATGTAGATGTAATGGTGCGTGGAAAGTACTGCAAGTAATGGTGTCGTATAGTTGGCCGCGAAAGTCGTGGAAAGTACTACAAGTAATGGTGTCGTATAGCTGGTGCGTATAGTTGGCCGCGTCGTCGTATAGTTGGCCGCAAAGCGTGGTTATATACTACAAAACCACGATATACGTGGTTTTGTAGTTGACCCGCGCAAAGTCGGTCGCTTGAGTGCCAAGTGTGACAACCGCTTGGCTCTCGGGGTCACCAGCGCGGCGCGGCGCTGGGCTGGCGCCATCATAGTCCACCGATAGGCTTAAGGTGCAACGGTAAAAGGCGATCATCGCACGAGCGGCGCCAGGCGGCCAAAATAGAAAGTCCAATCGCTCACCTGCGACAAAGCAGCCAGCGGATGCGAAATTACTGTGCGAACGAACGGGTTATTTTGTTAACTGCCGCGCTCTTGTACGCATACAAAGACCGGCGCGTGCGATGCGGCCGAGCTTCATCTTCTGCAGGCCGTGTCCGCTAACAAATATGGGCGACCATGACTGCACATCTTTCAAGATAAAGGTCTTAGAAACGGCATATAAAGAGGTACCTCCCAGTTAAAATTCATACAATTCTATTTTTATTATTTTTTATGATTATTTTTAAAGATCTTTTCTTTTCGATTTTGCTGCATGCCTACTGATTCGTTATTATTATTTTTAGTTAATTTTCTATCACTATGTACAAAAAATCAATTTACTTTTATATTGTTAATTGATCTCGATAATTCTCTTCTATCTTTAAGGAGGGAGCCTGGTTTAGGCGACCAAAAATAATAATAATAATAATAATAATAAAACTCTTTATTCTTAAGAAAAGGCGAGATTATTGCCTGCAGGCAATATTTTAGAGCTAACCTATACTATTGTAAGAACATTATTTGCGAGTAGACTACATAACTTAACCTATATAAAGAGTATGACAAATAAAATAGAGGAGGATAGAAAGAAGTATATACTTTACTCTTTGTGGGCACAGATTTGCCACATCAAAATAATCTAACACCTATAAGGACGCTAAAGTTTTAAAAGGAGGGGAATGGGAGGGGAAAGGGAATTTATCTGGAGGATTTCAAATGCTCTCTGAGTCTGTTTTTAAAAGTTGTTATGCTTGGCGCGGTTCTCACAATTTTTTTTCAAAACACTTTTTTCAGGTTTTTTTACTTACAGTTGAAATCTATTCATGAATCTTTTACCTTTGGAATAGCTGATAGTCTCAGATTGCTGTAAGTGTAAAAAAACTTACTACTTTTCTGGAAAGAGAACTTTAAAAAGGCGTTTTTCTTAAAACAACATTATTTTTTTATTAGTTTTGCAACGGTGATTAAAAACAGTACTTGACTGATAAAGTTATTAAAAAAAATAGATTATTTAAATATCTTCTATATGGACAAAAAAAAACAGAAAAAAATATATTTTTTTACTAGTTAACACAAAATTATGGGGCGAAAATCGATTATAATTCTTTAAATCCTTGAAAAATTATAAAAATGATTTTAGTTCATCTACAAAATCATATGTAAAAATAATTATCTTAGTTTTTTTTTGTTTCAGGCTAAATTACGCTCGCTATTACCGGCGCAAGGAGATACCGTCATTTCTGCAGCGGTAAAAACGTTTTCAATTCAATATCTCAAAAATATATATTTTTAACTATTACAAAAATATTTTTATCTTTCAAATGTTAATCAAACTGATATAAGAGTTCATGTAAAGATTTCAACCTGAAGTTAAATAAAAAACATGAAAACCGTCTTGTTTTGGCCTTCTAACCCCCCCCCCCCCCCCCTTAATGAAGCGTCAGTTAAATGGCACAATTTAATTTGGCATGCAGTTAACTTAGCATGTAATGGTAATAGTTAATTTAGCATGCAGAGTACGCATAGAATATTATGCTGTAATGAAAAGTATGTAAAGATATTGACTATAATTAATGTATTTGTTAGAGTTTTGTGTGTTTTGTTATTACTTTTGATTTAGCTGTTAGATCATGCATTTATTCGCTGGTGATCGTTGGAATTCGCCTCAAGTTTATTTAACAAACTAAACATTTGACGCTCCTAACCATGTACGTGTGCACGTGCGCAATATTGGCTCGTCGTTCGAGAATATACCACGAGCCAACATCGGAAAACAGCGACATTATGACAAAAATATTTACCAAATCTATTGCAGATATGTATAAGTGTTTGGGTTAGAAATTACGAAAATAATGGCGAAGGAGTAATAATAAATTTCCAAATTCCCGCCAAACTAACAGTTCCCGGTATCCGACTGCAGTTTCGATAGCCCTGGGATACGCACGTCATCGATGATATTAGATGCGATGAATGATCGTGAATTTACTACCCTCCCCTCACCTTGCTCGATTTCAGTAGTCCATTTTGACTTGCTTTTTAAAGGACTCCATTATATCAATCTATTAGAAGATGCTCTTAGGTCGTTTAACTCGTACTTGTTTTAAACAAGTACGAGTTAGCAATGTTGGCCCGTGAGGCCTTATCGCTAAATAGGAACAATCTACGCATACTGGTGAGGGCGCTCACGGGGCATTGTGGCCTCAACAAACACATGTACAACCTCAAGCTCCGAGACACAAAAATGTGCAGGTTCTGCCAAGGGGCAGAGGAAACTCCTCTGCACCTCATGTGCGAGTGTGGCCTGCTGATGCGTAAAAGATACGTTCACTTGGGTGGTCATTACCTCTAACCTCTACCTCTAACCAAAAGCCTGTTGCGGTTCTTAAATGACACGAGGCTTACCGCAGAACTATAGTAGGTGGCGAACACAATAGATCAGCAATGGTCGCAGTGTTACAAGGCTCATAAAGACCTTAGAAAAACCCCACACAACAAATAAAAAAATAGCAATGTTGGCGCAAACAATGTTTTAACGTGTCCGATAAAACCTCGTATACTGATTTTGAGTGTTTCCAAGGAGCAATGTGGTCACCTCTACTTCAAAACCACAATAGCAAAAACGCAAATTTTATTCATTGTTGTATCAAATCAATGTAAAAGCACCGCGTTTGCGTTAATCCGTAACTACCGAGGTTAGTTTAGAGATACCCAATACATTTCTCAGCCCGGCTACTTCACTATTGAGAGTAAATCAAAACATATTAATGGAGGGTGTGCTTAACTATTTTAACAGCAAAAAATAATAAGCGAGGCTGACAAAAAACATTTTTGCACACAAATTAAAAAAAATCGCCATTTCAAGTAAATTAAATTAAAATCACCAAAATAGAAATTTTGAATTGCTGAATTGTATCCTAATGTTAACTTGTAGGCCGTTTCCTCGTTGTGAATTGTGCAGCTGTGCAACTGTGCAATTGTGCAAACATTCGGACGGTTTTAAGTTCGACGGGTAGTTTTGAAGCAGAAAAAATCGACTATCGTTTATTTCATATTCCGCTCCAACGCATTGCTCTGTCTCGTTCGCTTGAACTAATTTTAATTTTAGTTCACGAAGAAACGCAGTCGGACCCATTATTACAAATTTATCAAGAAAAGATCTTTACTTATTTAAAAAAAAATATATATATATTCATCATATATATTTATAATAATTTAAATGTCCACCTTAGAAAAGGTGGTATATAGCTTAGTTAGGTGACATTAAAATACGATAACTGACAAATTTTTTTTTCGCCATATAAAGTTATCAGTTTTTTGCTACTGGATTTTGGTCTAAGACATTTTAATTGTATATGTTGGCCAATTTTACTGTAGATTATTGTGAATTACAAATTAAAATTAAAAAAAAATGTTTTTTTGATTCCACGTTAAACGTAAACGAGTCTACAATTACTGCATTTTAAATTCTAGATATACACTTTCCTTCATAAACTTTTTAAATATGTGTTTTCTGTCTTGCAGACTCGTCTAAGTGTGTAATCACGAATTGCAAATATTACAAAACGCTTGCTTTCCATTAAAGAATATGTTTTATATTTTTCGCTGTATTTTTTGAAACAAGGCCAGATTGAACATCCTGCATCCTGTATCTCAATTGCTTGTTCAAATCGTACCTTGTTTCATAGACCTTATTTCTGAGTTTCAGCGAATTTCGATAGTTCTGGGGGGTGACGCAGAAATACAAATATAATAAATAAGTTTTGTCATAAGTGTGGCTTTAGTTTTACGTAGCCGGCTCTTAGTATAAAACGGATTATATAAAGGACACGCAGGCAAGTCGTCGCTATCTCTAGAAAGTCTCTCTGTTTGTCACATTATTATGAATGGGCGTTGGCAACTTTTCAATTATGTGTGTACTCCCGCCCCGAACACGCTCATTTATACATAGATTCTCTATACGCTCGCTTCGATTAAATTATAAATAAATTACGGGTGATTGGTGTTTTAGCTACCATTTTACGGTTTGCGGCGCTGGCGGAGGGCCCCTGAACGAAAGCCGTTTTGTACATAATAAACTGTCGTCGCCAAAACTTTAAATACGTTCGTCGTGAAGAAATCCGCTTGTATGTATTACTAATGGAAAAGCAAGGAGGTGTTAGTATAGGCACATAAAATCCTCAAAATTCCGCCATTTGTGCATAAATTGTCCTTTTTTATAAATCCAGGGTAATATTAATTAAGTAATGTTTTTATAGCACAATAAAGTTAGTCTGTTCTATTCTATTCAAAAAAGGCAAAATCGCTATGTATGTATGTTACGTAAACTGAAACGGTATATGTATGTAATATCTCGGAATTCAATTTCAATTTCCATTCAATAAAAAAAATTTTTTTTCATGTATTCTTATTACATTGCATTACATTCGTATACAATCAGCAAAATACCACTTTTGGACGTGTCCCAATATACATAGTCTTAACATAAATACTGTTACAACATTAAACGCACTAATTGCGCCGAATTGCGTATTTGACTTATGTTTGTTGACAGTCGGTCTTTGTGCAATTATGCACAATTAGTAAAATTAGTATTAGTTTTAACGTCGCCATGGAGTAGAGCGATAAAGAAAATCGTGTCGCAGTTATTGCGCTTAATCGGTGCAAAGTCGAGAAAAGAGAGATCTTCCGAGTGCTCCAGCCGCTCGGCATCAACTGTATGGTTGTAAATTATTCGAGGATACTGGTGACATTCAAGTCCGCAAGCGGTCCAGCTGTCCTCGAACTATTCGTACGCCAAAGGCCATCGAAGCCGTGAAGCATCGGATTTTGAGAATTCCACTCCGAAAACAGATGATTATGGCGAGAGAAAAGAATATGAATGATATGTCCTTGAACTGCATCATTAAAAAAGACTTGGGTCTTGGGGCCTACAAACGCCGCACAGGACAATTGCTTACGGCCGCCCTGAAGGAAAATAGAGTGAAGAAATGCAAGTGGCTGTTAGTCCAGTACGCGGGTGGAAGGTGCAAACAAATCCTGTTTACTGATGAAAAATTTTTTACGTTGCAGGAGAAGTTCAACAGGCAGAATGATAGGGTGTACGCATACTCTTCTAAAGAGGCCTCCCAGGTCATTCCACTGGTCAAGAAAGGTCACCATACGGCTCCCATTTTAAGAAGAGGGTTCCACGTAGAAGAGAGTTTGTAACCGTCGTCTCTATTGAAGACAACGGCGGCTGCAAGGTCACCGAAACGTCGGGTGCTACAAATTCCACGCGGTAAATTCGTTTTCTATCCCATTAAGTAGTTTTTGCGTGAAAGAGTAACAAACATCCATACATACATTCTTACAAACTTTCGCGTTTATAATAGTACAAGCTACGCTCCGCGATTTCACCCGCGTGGTGATGAAAAATTCTGATAATGATGATAGAAAACTATATATCTTTATAAATTATAGCCTATGTGTTATGTGTTATTCTGATGTGTAAGCTATATTATTGTAAAGTTTCATCAAAATCCATTCATTCGGTAGTTTTTGCGTGAAAGAGTAACAAACATCCATACATACATTCTTACAAACTTTCGCGTTTATAATAATAGTAGGATAGTAGAATTATTTGAATTTTAAATTTCATGTCATTTTCCTTTTTTACGTGGAATGTCCCAAAAGTCAAATGTTGGGTAATATAAAATAAAATAATAAACGAATTCCTCCAATTTTCTGACATTATAGTAGTAATAAACAATAATATAATAATAAACTCGAAATGCTAAATATCGATATACTAATCTACATCCTAACAAATCATAAATAATAATCTAATTAATTATAATGCTTAGTCGATAACTGATACCGCCGTTAAGTACATTTGTCACTACCCTGTTTCCATAAGCTCTTTGAGGGTGCGCAATATATCCGTCGGACGATATACTCACACACGCTAATGACGCCGCGAGTACATTTACTTTGTGACAATTTCCATAATTGGGTATACTTCAAAGTGAATAATGTTTGCTTGATTGTCGTTTTTCCTATTTATGTTTATTATCTACACCGGATAATGAAATAAAATCTTCATATTATTTTCAATATTGTCAGGATTGGGACGCCAATAACCAATCTTGTTTCTGTATTATATCGTTTTCGATAATTTTATTGTCTTATATTTATCACTGCCTCGAGCGTGTTTCTCCGCCGTCGACGTATTCTATATAAACATGGTACGCGATTAAGGTGCAACTATACGGGTCATGTAAACATTTACTTGGTTGAACAATTAAATAGATATGATTAGCGCTCTGGCAAACAAAAGGATGACAATATTATGTCCTTGCTTGTGTGTTATGTGGGTGAGCAGAGCGGAGAGATAACGAAAATATCTCTAGCATCATTTTTATTGCATGGAAATCTAGTATAAACTCCAAAAAGAGAAGATCATTCGACGCATATAGATGTTCACGAATTTTATTTATTTATATATTGTTTACCTTAGAACTAAAATCTTACATTCTAGATATAGACTGCTGATGGGTGAAGTAAGGGGTGTGATTCATAAAAAGTTCAAAACAAAAATTCTAAACATTTGAGCTCAAAAAAGTACAAACGACAAACGTATACCAAAACTATTATACTGATATGTGCCCTGCGGGCACGGGCTAGGCCTTGAAACTTGGTCTCGAAATTTGAAACATAGACTCTTAAGGCTTACAGCGCGGTTTTTACCTGCGCCGCGGTTGCGGGCCCGCGGCCTTTGTAGAATGCGGAAATGTATGAAAAATTGAGTTGCAATTTTCACGACGCGATTTTGCGGCGAGGTTAATTCGTGGCGCCCGCAGCGTCTGCAGACAGCTAGTGAAACCGCGCGGACCGCGGTCAGATTTAGAAAATCCGAATCGCTCACCGCACCTTAATTAAATACAGTCTACTGCCTGGCGTTCAGGATATCGATCACATATAAGTATATGGACAGGGGCTTCCACAGTAAACTTTCTAGAACAAACTTAATTTTACAGCATCATTGAACTATCGCAGTTAGGGTTCTGCGATCCTTCTAGTCTCTTGGGACAAAAAAAAATATTGCGCAGTGTGCTAAGGCTAAGGCTTTATGTTTTCGTGCACGTTTACATAGAAACCTTGGGGATGCGATGTTACAACACACACCGGCAATCGCGTCGCGCGCTATACTTACACGGACAAAGATTTGTAACGTGTTGTTAATTTAGGCATTTATTTGTAAATATCATTTAAATCATACTATCTAATCTGACGTTTTATAACTTCGACAGCTCTCGCGCAGGTTCGCCAACTTCAACGCCGATTCAAAAGAAATCATCTTTTTCATCGATTAGAACATCTATCATGTATTCACTTGATTTTACACCAAAACGAAGCTACTATCTTTCTCAACACGGTGGAATAGGGTTGCCTCGAAGAAGCTCTCATAATTGGTGGTTGTCAGCGTTCGAATGAGGTAGCGAGCACGAGTGGCAGGAAGAAATATGAAGAAAATACAGGGTCCTTCTAGAAAATACTACCTAAATTAATTTTAAGGGGACATTCAGTTTATTAATTACTTTATATTCAATTAACCGCCCTGTCCTACCTTTGGGTTATTATTCAAAAAACAGGTAAAAACTCATTGTGTTTTTTCATTAGATTTCTTAATAACAATACTTGTTTACAATATACCAGACATTTTTTTACACAAGAGACCCATTTATTACCCTTTTTGTATTTAGGATCGTAGGAACAATTTGACGTATCAGACGCTTTGTGGGTTTCCGGTTTTTTATTTTTTTTTTGTTTTTGTACTCGAACGTAAGTGATACGGATTGTAGCGTTCGGGCGATAATATAGCGGCCGTATCACGTATGTTCGTATAGGAAGGGCGGTTAAAACAATTATGTTCAACTTGCTTATGAAGGGACCCGCACAAACTGTACAAATCGTCATAACACACAATCTGCATAGACCACTTCAACATGCTACTTCTTAAAATAAATTAATAGATTTAAAAAAAACACTAAAAACACGCTTTTGGTCTATGATACGATATTCACATACACACGGCTATGATACGATATTCCATCATGGAATGCCAGTGCCTATCTTCCGGCTTCATCATCAGACCTTGAAACCTAATCGTGGTCAAAGTTCGTTCCAAGACTTTTCTAACAAGTCCAAACACAGCTATGATACGATGTTCCATCATCAAATTCCAGTTCATATCTTCCGACTCCATCATCAGATCAGTTCGACAGTACCATATTATTGTATTAGAACTACATACAGCTGCCAATTTTCATGACGCTACGATCCTTGGAAGATGGTTAAATTAGTTACCTTAGATTCCATTACATAGTTAGTTACATACAGGTCGACCTAATAAAAGCGTGTTAATGACTGAGATGCACGCCTCTGACAGACATACAGATAGACTAGCGGACGAAGTCGAAGGTTAGATAATAGGGTCCCGTTGACACCTATTGGATATGAAACCCTAAAAACCGGTTTTTAAAAAGCAACGTGGTTCATTGAGGACACGACGCGACGCCTTAGCGAAGTCGAAGATATAATTCGTCTGTCGACGGTGAGTTCCGAAGACGTGAATTCAGTAATCTTCCATTTAAATCACATTTTGATAAAATAACTGATAAGTGCCTAATTTTACGATGGGATACAAGAAATGTTATCGCGATTATATTGGATAGTCGCGAATTTTATGAAAAGGCGCTTTCCTTTCTAATGCCGCATTTCAAGTTTTGATGAGTTTTTAAACGTTTTTGCGGGACCGTAGCAATGCTCTCAATTACTCGGGTTTCTAAAAGTGTACATTCTTCGCTTGAAATCACTCTTTAATCGGGCCATTCTAAGTGCACGCCAAAGTTTTTATTTTATAGCTTTACACATAATTTTCATTAAAACAAGATATAATACGCATCTTCGCCGGTTTTAATAGTCTTCGGCGGCAACCATTTTTACCAGTGGAGGAGACTAGGCTGATGTTTGCTATCCTAACGTCACCGAAGCTATTATCCATGGATCGGTTACAAAATGTGTGCATTAGGTAGGGCAGAGCAGCACTGGACGCTCTGGCTAAAGCCACCACAGAATCTTCTGTGGTCTGGGACTGCATGCAGGAGCTCAACAAATTGGGAAAATCCAACAAAATCACCCTAATGTGGATACCGGGTCACCAAGGCATACCCGGAAACGAAGAGGCCGATAGACTGGCAAAACTGGGCACACTGGATTGCCCAGTGGAGCCAGCTGTAGGGGTCCCCTTCGCTACAGGTAAGAATATCATCAGGGACTGCTTGGAGCAGGAACATCGGGCTTCCTGGAAACAGAGTCAGGGATGTCGCCAGGCAAAAGCCATGATGGAGCAACCACTACAGAAGAAAACCAAGGCCCTACTTGACATGAGCAAGAAGAACCTTAGAACCACTATCGGTCTCCTCACCGGACACACGACCCTTAGAGCTCATCTATTCAACCTTGGCTTGACTGAGAGCAAGGATTGCCGAATATGTGGCGAGGAACCTGAAGACAGCATACACATTGTTGGCCGCTGTCCAGGGCTCGCCGCCAAAAGACACAGTTTACTGGGACGAGCCTTTCTCGAACCCAGCGATCTGCCCAACTTGAAGGTCAGTGACCTACTTAGTCTGGTAAGAAGTACCGGGCTACTAGCTGACAATTGACCTAACCACACAGTGGGTAGTTACAAAAGACCTTACAGATCTAGGTGACATCAAGGGCTGGAAACAAGCCCCCCACTCCATCTACTACTACTACTACTACTACTACTAGGGCAGAGGGCCTTCGTTATGCACAAGCATGCTGTCCGCACAATAGCGCGTGTGGTTCTTGATACGCCAGTTAGGCCTCTGTTTAGAGATCTCTGCATCATGACGCTGCCGTCCATTTATATAACGGAAGTAGCGCTGTTCGTTCGCAGAAATCTAGCCGATTTTGAAGTGAATGGTGTGCATCACGACTATCCAACAAGATCCCGTAGCATGCTACGTTCGGTAAGTCATGCATTATCCAAATCGGAGGGCTAGCCTATATCGCCGGCCCAGCGGTTTACAACAAACTCAGCGAGTACATTAGGCAGGCGCAATCTCTTGACGTGTTTAAGAGACGCCTTAAGAGGTACCTCACAGATAAGGCGTTTTACTCACTGGAGGAATATTACTCGAGTGAAGTCTAAAATGCTTTGGTGGCTAAAGTGTTTAACGATCTCTTTGCATTTTGTCTTGTATGTCATCTTTTTACATTATTGTTGTATTTTTCTTTTCGTTTTTTTGTTTATTTTTATTTTTTCTCTAAGATAATTTTTTTTTGGTTTGCTAATATGTTTGTTAAACTGTATCTGACTTGTATACCAGTATACTAATAAAATTAATATGAATATGAATATAGATATCTATAGTGCGAGAAAATTTTATCACGCCTCTGAGTTAGAATACTCAGTATATTCTTTCACATTTTTATAACATCCCAAACATTCCACTGCTTCCCCTTACCTAACTGATAAAAATATTGAGAAAGTTGTGGTCTTTCACTCCGTGTCAGTCAGAATATTAAAATTGCGATTCATAAATTCTTTTTTCCATATTCCTTCACTGTTCATGTGGCTAGACTATGGAACCAGCTTCCCTCCAGATATCAGAAATGCAACAACGGTGTCTGGTTTTCAAGTGACTCTAAACTCCTAGTTATCCTACGATTGATCCCATCCTGTCCTATCCACCGCTCCTTGCGGATATTCTCTAAATACTAATTATATTATTTTAAAATGGCACTTCGTTATTTCGCACTAGCACCTAGTATCTGTGCACCTAGCACCTAGTGCTGTACAAGCGCCTATAAAGGTTTTTTTTTATAGTCACTTACACGAAGGTTGGTTATAAGAGATTGTAATTTAAGCAATAAGTCCGCTTGATGTATGGACACACGGGGAGACTTCAGCCTGGAAACAACTAGGGTTGTCGACTACAGCGGGCGAGCCCGTCACCTCAGGAAGTTTTAACGATTAGTCGTTCTATCTCCCTGGAGTGAGCGCAGAAGACTTGAGGACAAACCAGTCCACCATCTAGCTACGCCACAAGCCCGTAAGCGGCCAACGCCTTAACCGCGAGATAGCCAGGAGTTACCCCGCGGGCCTACACTCACGCCCTTACTTCCAATTGTGACCAGATTACTCCAGTCTCTCGCTTGGTTACGAGTTCGAGGTCGCTTGCGCGGTCCTCTCCCTTACGAAGCGATGAAACGGTGTTTACCGAATCTATCGCGGACCACAAGCGTCCTTTGCCCGACTGTTCACCCAGGATCGGGTAGCCGATGGTCGTTTCAAGAGCAGTCGGCGTAAGGTCCGCAACCACCCCCGCTCTATGGGAAACAGTACTGCTTCCAGACTCTTCCGACTGTTAGTCAGAGTGCACACCGTTTCACCGCTTCGTAAGGGAGAGGACCGCGCAAGCGACCTCGAACTCGGAACCAATCGAGAGACCGGAGAAATCTGGTAACAATTGGAAGCAAGGGCGCGAGGGTCGGCCCGCCAGGTAACATTACTGGCGTTGGCTTCTTGCGGGTTGTGACGTAGCTGGACGTTGGATTGTTCTGTCCAAAGTCTTCTACGTTCACTGCAGGGCGACAGAACGAAAAAATCGTTAAAACGTCCTGTGGTCACGGGCTCGCCCGTTGTAGTTGACACCGCAAGTTGTTAGTCAGAGTACACAGTCGATTGGCTTACGCCGCACGGTGCGCAGACCGTCCAGGAGCGCCAGAAGGTTGATTCCCAGGGAAACAACCCATAAGGCCAGAGTCCTACCCAGCCTGGAAACAGCCTTAATCGTCTCGGGGGGAAGGGGGGGGGGGGTTTAAAATGAATATTTTCATCTTTATCTCGAAAAATAATGTTTAGCGCGTTCACAATACCTACTTTCCCTTCTGGTCGGTTGGTGGACCGGGAAAGAAAAAGGTTAAAACCTCTGGGTTAGACTAACGGCACGCATTTCATAAGCGTTCGTTTTGAGAAGTGGCTGGAGCGAAACGCGGCGCGTTTCGGGAATGACTACGATAATAATAATTATATTACGACGAGAGATAATTGTCCGGGAGGGCGCCGCCTGGTACAAAACAAAACTGAACTAATTGAATTAATTGAAAATGGATGGAAACCGCGTTCCGCTATCCGAGCGGGCGATTCAATTGAGTGGCGAGATTCCAATTCAACGCGGAGCCAGCATTGTCTAGCCCCTGGGCGGGTCGCGTTTAGAAACCATACACTCCAAAAGCCGATACGACTATACAAATAAAAGTATATTTTTAACATATTTATTTCGCATTTGTAGATACAAAATTAAATGAAAACCATATTTTTTTGGAATATTGACTAGATAAATTCATAAGTAGACAACATTAGATGAGGTACATAAGTCGTAGACGAGGTTAAGCATCAAAATATTTTCTAGTTTTCACCCTCTGTAATTGCTTAAACGATTTCTTCCTATGGACACACGTAAATATCTTGCACTATCTCATCCTACCTATTCTTGATTTATCCTACAGAAAAGAGCATTACGGATTATCGCCAACGCTAAACATATAGAAACATGTAGACCTATTTTTAAAAGATTGAAAATCATGACTCTCACATCACTTTACTTATATAGGCTATTATTAGATTTTTACACCGAAAAGGAAAGTCACGTAAAATTTAAAGATATACCTACATAACAAAAACACCAGATACAAGAATAGTTTCTTTCTACCATGCGTGGTTTTAAACACTGCTAGGCAAAGTACCCAATTCTCAGGGCTTTATTATTTTAACCGCCTACCATGTAACATAAAAGGCAATAGCAACCTCAGAACGTTCCAAAAACTTTTTTTACAACAAATACGTTTTACTCTATTGAGGAATTTATAAATTTTACAAAACTTATAAATTGTTGATGGTTTTAGTTTTACTGCTTGTTGATTTATTTATTTAAGTAATTCAAGAATAATTTAAAACAATTTTATCTTAGGAACTATGCATATAAATATTTTAAACATTGAATAAATAGCAGAAAATGAATACATTGCAAAGTCCAGTGACAACGCCACCTAACTAGGCCGGGACCTGTTCTAAGGTGAACGTTTAATTTTGTGCGTGCTTGTTCAATATTGTGATTATTACAAAAACAAAATAATTTTGTAACAAAAAAAAAAATAAAACTTTAATTGTCGTAATAAAATAACTATTTGATCACAAAAGAATAAACATGCAACAACTACCTTAAAAACTATTAAATACTTAAAATTAGAAGTAGAAGCTTGCGCCTTATATAACTTCTACTTTATAAAGTTTCTTCTAAAACGAAATGTTGTATGCTCTCTGGGCAGTTTGTTACTTAAACATTGTATGTTTTTTTTAAATAATTCACACAATAAAGAACTTGAACTTGACTATGCACTAATCTTGATTTATCAAATGAAATAAAAAATGAACTTAACGTTTGAAAAATGTATGCATTCGATTGATCTTCGGTCTAGGTAAGTGTAAGGTACCGTTAAAGGTAAGTATAATCACGTTATGGGTACGGTTAAAGTGGTTGCCAGTACGTCAAGGGAGAGGACCGTTAATACCCCACGAAAGATCAATGAAAAGATCTTTTTAGTAAAACATAGTTGCTATGTTACTGATCTCGATTCGCTGTCTGGTCAGAGTTATGCCATAAATGGTTCTGCTTATTTTTATACAAAATAAAGACTTAAGTAAATTATATTAATTTAATTACGCCACTAGAAGCTGGAAAAATGGTATTGCAGCGAGCATTTAAATATGGTTTTTTACAGATGTTTGGTTTTAAATGATGTTTCTGTGCATAAAACTGAAGATAAAAAGTAAGTAGTACGATAGAGATTTACAGGGGAAACGCTAAACAACCTGCCTGTTAATAACGTACGTCAAATCAATGTATGACTTTTAAAATGATGGTCAGAGCAAGACGTAGGTATACTACAGCTATATTTTGATCGATGGAGATCTAGTTGGAAGAGCCGCTTTTATTCAACATTATTGTCAATAGGATGTTGCACCCATATAATATCTATGGTCTGGTATCCGGCTGTTTGCCGATATCAGTATATAATGCAAGTAATGTTTCTAAACGAAATAATTGTAGTAGATAAAATTGTAATAAAATACGTTTCATTTATCTAAAAACGTCTTCAGACGAAATATCGAAATAAAACAATTTTCATTAATCATTAGTTTGTAGCATCCACTAATCGCCTATTCTTTTCCAGCATATATCCTCATCTTTCACATTGTTGTGTTGCTGCTGTACGGAGTCAGGGAAAACCCCGTCTGCCCAGGAGACCAATACGAGTACCACAGTAGGAAACATTAATAATAAACACTGAAAGAAACATAGTAGTGATTTTAAAGCGAGTACAACAAATTGGGGTAACCTGTAAGTTGTCCACGCATATTTGCATTAATAAATAAATAAATGACACAAAATGTTATCAGTAGGTAGTGTAACCGTTTTTGAAAAAAAAATAATAATTAAAAAGCAATCTTCATATATGACACTTCAATAGTGTCAAACTTGGCCGCCTTATTAAACAAAAACGATAATAATATCAAATAAGACACTTACATATGCCTCTGAACAGTAGAAATACTACAAGTGATACTTATAATCAGCGAATCTCATACCTGAAACAAAACAAAAAAATAGGTCAGTAGAGTTCATATTATTTATTTTTATTTTTATTTTTTTTTTATTTATTAATTTACAATAACTTCATATAATATGTCATATAAACACCATTTACATAATATGGTTGAGTTGGGAGAGATTGAGCACATCCTATGGTGAAAATGTTTATCCGCATTCCTAACTAGGTCAGAGACCCGTATCTAGGGATACTGATTTTTTGTTTAATTGTATCGACGAGCTGACTCTTTTGATATTATGAACTTAAGTTGCATTGCATAATACATAAGAATATATACATACGCATACATACACACATACATAAATATATATATATACATACCTACACATATATATACATAGCAAATAATACACGAGATTTGATATTAGTTAGGAATATATAATTTAATAAAACAACTTAAATTATTAGCGAGAGCAATTCAGACTCCGCATTATTAAGAAGGGTGATGCGATAATGTAGTAATCGATATTCCTCCATTCTCGTAACATACCGTAGTGACAAGAATGGCCTTTGCCTTACAATATTCAGTGGTGGCGTTGAAATATTGGTGGTAAGGTCAGTAAAATCCAAAATTATAAGATTCTTACATATCTTGCTACCCATGTGCTCAAGATTGTAAGTACGCAATAAACAGCCGAGATATCTTTACTCGATTATGACCTGGTCCCGTAACCATCATGATTATTCAACACGGGCGCGTGAACAACTTGCAATTACCAAACACAAAACCACAAATTTCCAGTGCACTATTTTTTATTATTTTGCAGTTGTATGGAAACAGTTAGGAATGCCATTGCGATCGAATTGAATTGAAATATTGAAGGACATATTCAACGAGAATACGTTATTAAAAGAAAACTTTCAGAAGCCAAAGATATATCTAGATTTTCTTATTTAAAAAATCTAAAAATCTTACGATTACTTATTCTATTATTATTAATGTTTTTCAGTCTGGTTATACAGCCCCAGTAAATATTTACTGTTAAGGACTGCGAACAATGATAGATCAGCTCGTGATTAAATATCCGAGCTCATCAATCGATGGTCAATCGCTCGTCGCCACTGCGTCTGCACGACAACGCCTAAACACAGACTTCACTGCAAACGGTCGCGAAGTTGCAGCGGGTGGGTAATCTTGGTCACCCACCGTACTTGCCAGACCTTGCTCACCATATATCAATGGTATTGGCGAGAGCTTGAGCGTCTCCATATTGCAAGAAGGGAGTTAATGGGCCCTTGCTGAGTTGGCCACGAAGACCCATTCTGTTCAGGGTTGGTCACACTCACGGGTCAACCTATCCGACGGCCTCCACGCATGAAGTGCGAGCCTGGGTAGGACTCTGGCCTTATGGTCAGTTTTCCCTGGGAATCAACCTTCTGGCGCTCCTGGACGGTCTGCGCACCGTGCGGCGTAAGCCAATCGACTGTGCACTCTGACTAACAGTCGGGGGAGTCTGGAAGCAGTACTGTTTCCTATAGAGCGGGGGTGGTTGCGGACCTTACGGCGACTGCTCTTGAAATGACCATCGGCTACCCGATCCTGGGCGAACAGCCGGGCATAGGACGCTGTGGTCCGCGATAGATTCGGTAAACACCGTTTCACCGCTTCGTAAGGGAGAGGACTGCGCAAGCGACCTCGAACTCGTAACGAATCGACAAACCGGAGTAATCTGGTCACAATTGAAAGTAAGGGCGTGGGTGTAGGCCCGCCGGGTAACACTCCTGGCTATCTCGCGGTTAAGGCGTTGGCCTCTTACGGGGTTGTGGCGTAGCTAGACGGTGGACTGTTTAGTCCTCAAGTCTTCTGCGCTCACTCCAGGGAGATATAACGACTAATCGTTAAAACTTCCTGAGGTGACGGGCTCGCCCGCTGTAGTCGACAACCCTAGTTGCAAGAAGTGCCCGTGGTAAATTGGCGGAAAAGTTGCGCAAAGGATGTTCACGGTGTGTAGATGCTAATTTCGTGGGCGCGATGCCGTTCACATACATTACATTACATTTAAGTCGTGTCCAATTGGCGGCTAAAAACCGCTCTTGGACGTGTCAAAATAATTGTGTTTTAAGTAGTAGGTCTCATTACTACTTTAACCTTTACTTAACATACATATATTATTATTTTTTAAATATATAGTATCTAAGAAAATTTGAAACCTACTAAAAGTTATTCGTTGTAGAATCGTATTACAAATAAATTAAAGGCTTATTTAATAAAATAGTCTTAGACTTACAGCATACAGACTGAAGTGTTTGGGCGAGTGGAAGCGTGGAGGGCACAATCATCCTGAGCTAAACCTCCTCCACAAAAGCCCATTCACTCTGACCCAGGATCGACTACGGAAAAAAATTTCGGTAGAGAAATCCTATAAAATCCTAATCCCCACCAGGGAAGAATGGAAAAATCCGCAGTGGCTTCAAAGCCACAACGCAGACGCCTGGTTCACCGACGGCTCAGGAACAAATGGACGTTTTGGGGCAGGCGTGTACGGACCCAAAACCAACCACAGAATCAGCATCCCCCTTGGACAATACGCTACGGTTTTCCAAGCCGAGGTACTTGCCATATTGGAATGCATAAAACTACAAAGTCGACTTGAGGTAAAAAACAGACAAATCCTCATCTGCTCTGACAGCAGAGCAGCACTGGACGCTCTGGCTAAAGCCACCACAGAATCTTCTGTGGTCTGGGACTGCATGCAGGAGCTCAACAAATTGGGAAAATCCAACAAAATCACCCTAATGTGGATACCGGGTCACCAAGGCATACCCGGAAACGAAGAGGCCGATAGACTGGCAAAACTGGGCACACTGGATTGCCCAGTGGAGCCAGCTGTAGGGGTCCCCTTCGCTACAGGTAAGAAAATCATCAGGGACTGCTTGGAGCAGGAACATCTGGCTTCCTGGAAACAGAGTCAGGGATGTCGCCAGGCAAAAGCCATGATGGAGCAACCACTACAGAAGAAAACCAAGGCCCTACTTGACATGAGCAAGAAGAACCTTAGAACCACTATCGGTCTCCTCACCGGACACACGACCCTTAGAGCTCATCTATTCAACCTTGGCTTGACTGAGAGCAAGGATTGCCGAATATGTGGCGAGGAACCTGAAGACAGCATACACATTGTTGGCCGCTGTCCAGGGCTCGCCGCCAAAAGACACAGTTTACTGGGACGAGCCTTTCTCGAACCCAGCGATCTGCCCAACTTGAAGGTCAGTGACCTACTTAGTCTGGTAAGAAGTACCGGGCTACTAGCTGACAATTGACCTAATCACACAGTGGGTAGTTACAAAAGACCTTACAGATCTAGGTGACATCAAGGGCTGGAAACAAGCCCCCCACTCCAACTACTACTACTAATAAAATAGTCAATAATTCTAATGGCTACCTACTTACCACACAATAATTAAAATAGTCAGTTAAACAGTTGAATAATCAAAGCAGAAGCCTAACAATTGAAATAGTCAATAAATCGAATATATACGTACTAAAACCTGTACATAGTAATATTTAAAGTAGTAAGTAAATTGTTAAATAATCAAACTAAAGCTAAGTCTTACATTTAAATACTAAAAGTACATATATAATTATCATTCAAATTGGTACAATATTTGCAAAGTCATGGTCCTCGAATTCGGTCAGATTATAAATATATTGCGATTATAAACATATAAACATATTGCGAATGTTGCATTGCATGTTGTGTTGCGAACAATCTGTCTGTACGCAGCTTTAGAATTCGCATGAGCGAGATGCTATCTTGGACGACAGGTGTTCAATAATGTTTTATGGATTTCTTTTTTTTCTTAAAATAATGTCTCATTTTTACCACATAAACAATTTTTTTCTAAGAATAATATTATGTAATTGTTTCTATCTTTATTCTGAATTTTGACAATGAGTGGATTTATTACTCACAACCTATCCTACTGTGAAGTGTGTATATGTATCTGTGCGTGTAGCATGTGTGTCTTGTTATTGCATTCGATCGACAGATCAGGCGATCTAGCCACTAAGCCACCGGTCCGTAATTAGTGATAGCGGCGGAAAGATTTTCCAATTTACCACGATAATAGAGAAGATTCAGAAGGAAAAATTTCAGGGATTTTCATCTGTACCAGTTTCAGCTAATCCAGGACCTGAATGAAAGGACGATTCCTTAACCGCTGAGCTACACTCGAAAGCAATGAATCCGGGTCAACAACATAAACCTTAATATCTTGGAAACTAAGACTGCTAGCTTATTCACTAATTACCACATTATTAATGAATAGCGAATACCAGGAACGCTTTTTATTTGTTTGCAATATAACAGAAACAAAATTAAATAAAGCAAATGCAGTTAAATCGTAGCTCAATTTTCAAAAAACTATTTTTTGGTTCGAGGCTTTTTGATGGCATTACTTTACACCAATCAAGAAGTTTTATTAATTTCATTTGAGTATTATTAAATATTCTATAAAATGCTTTTTATTTGAATAAGCTAGCAACCTTAGTTTTCGATATATTAGGGTTGTTGTTGGTGACACGAATTCATTGCTCCCGGGTGCTAGTTGCTCAATATTGGCACAATATACCAGACAGTAGCTTCTCTTAGAACAAATTTGAATTCTAAGCTAGCTACGTCTTCGGTCGTACGGGATCGCATATAGCCGCCAGATGTCCGCTACTAGGCCGACGCGGATATTCAAACGTTCGAAAATGTCGCCAAACTTCACCTGCGCGTAACACTAACCAAAGGCGAGACGTACGCCTCTGTTCACTTCCCTCGCACCCTATCCTTGCAATGCCCTGGCGCCCGAGAGTGCGTCTACTGTTCTCTCGGTATACTATGGTATTGTTGATAGGAAAAACAGGCGAATTGCTTATTGTCGCTGCTGTGCAAACTAAAGCACAACCAAATACACGAAAAAGACTATTAAGCTTAAAAAGTGAAGTATCGTTATAACCTTTCAGGCGTCTTATTAGTGCGATAGTTTGGGAAGCATCAAGAATCGAAAATAAAACGATTCGCCTGTTTTGCGGTAGAGAATAGCAGCAAATAAGTACAGTATAATGCATTCACAGTTTTAATTTCAAACCGAGGCGGAAATGCCATAATATTCAATTAATTTAATAGCATTGACAAATTGTTGGAGCTATTCAATCATAAATATTGAATAGAATTGAGAATAATAATTATGTTGCCATAAATTACTAATAGACTAATCGGAAAATAGGGGCCGAGAATCATAATGGGTTGGGCCGTATCATCATCGACATTAAAGCTAAATCGATTCAAAGCTAATGATGTAACCGATGTAATAACGCGCGCACGCGCACAAGAGCGGCAATTACGGATTGAATTGAAGAACAAGCTCCAAGAGATGAAATAATTCTGCGATTTTCGACATCACTTCCGGAGTGGTGACGTCAGACAGCCGTCCGGAATGAACGTCGTCTTATGTGCTCATATGACCACCTAGGAGTGTTAAACACAACTGGCGAACCCGTCACCCCGTAGGGTTTTAACGGCAGCATGTCGTTGTATTAGTGAGTGAGTGAGTGAGAGGAGTGAAGTGAAAGCCATTTTTAACACGCTTTTATTAGGTCGACCTGTATGTAACTATGTAATGGAATCTAAGGTATCTAATTTAACCATCTTCCAAGGATCGTAGCGTCATGAAAATTGGCAGCTATATGTACTGTCGACAATAATATGGTACTGTCGACTGATCTGATAATGGAGTCGGAAGATATGAACTGGAACTTCATGATGGAACACCGTAGCATAGCTGTGTTTGGACTTGTTAGAAAAGTCTTGGAATGAACTTTGACCACGATTAGGTTTCAAGGTCTGATGATGAAGCCGGAAGATAGGCATTTTTTGGTATTTACGTGCATTTGTAAAAGCGTGTTTTTAGTGTTTTATTTAAACTATTAATTTTACAATTACGAAGCAAGCGACAAAAAAGTGCAAGAGTTTTGGAAAAGCTGATACTTTCAGATCAGCCAGTATTTTGGGCATATAATGCCGGGGTACAGTCAGCAAGCCCGTTTCTGGGATACCAGGCGCTGGCGTACTATAAAAGATGTAATTTAATTAGTACCCCCAAACTGTTTTAAAAAATCTGAAAATGTATCAGTAGACAGTGGATACAATAAAGAACTCGAAACATATGGTCAGACTGCTTCATAATCGAAAGCGTGGCGTCAGCATCTGATCCTTGGAGGTCGCGCGCTTATATATATCCTTCTAGCCGTGTTCGGCCACAGCGACTGCATTGTAGATTCCAGTGACTTCTTTATACTTCTCAGAATCCATTGTTCGGAAGCAGTCAAGTGCGCAGGCTATATTATAGTGCACAGGTGGGCGCGCGACCACGGGTGCACTCTCTCTTCCTCCCTCTTCTGAACCCGATGGAACGGAGACCGTTACGACCAGAGAAAAGTTTGGATGCAGATAAAATAAAATAAATTAATTAATCGTCAACACAGCAATGGCTGTCATTGTTAAATTTGTAGGTACTCAATATTGCAGAGCTATTTTTTTCGGATTTAGCTCGTTTTTCTACACTGTCATTTATGAAATTGGTAGTTATGGCTTGTGGTGATGTTTGAGGTTTTTCTGGAGCTATTGCAGAGATGACCGGTGACTTATTGGTAGTTGTTGTAGTAGGCGGTGATGTAGAAGATGCATTATTGGATTTATCCTGGTTTTCTGATGATCTCGTGTTGTTGCTCATGGGGCTGTGTTGAATACAGCATACAGTCTCTTGTTCCGATATTATACAAAATTGTGATAGTTTCCCTTTTGGCAAATCCTCGTCAGTTTTTGGACAATTTTCCGGCGGTAGACATACTCCTAAAACGCCATTTATTTCACATGACTCTTCACGGCAGTGTATATGCCAGGTCCCTTGGCACTTCCGCAAGGGCTCTTTTCAATACTGGTAACGGCGATTATGTATGTTGAAGAGGCATTGGTTGTCAGCTATCGTCACTTGCAGAGGTCCACCACTATCGCCTCCACAAGAGTCTCGTCCTCCTTCTAAGCTGGCAGCGCACAATTGATCGTCCGTTATACCTTGCGGTAACCTCCTTCTGAGAGTCTTTGCATATAGCCTTCGACAGGTAGGCTGGTCAATCAAATCCACCACCACCTTCAGTAAGTCTTTCGATGTATCTTCAGCAACGTCGATCTGCCTTCAGCCAGTAACGACAGCTCGCCTGTTTTCGATGGTCGACTTTGTCAATAGACAAGCTGGTCGAATATTTAAAGTGAACAGCTCAGACCGACCAGATCCTTCGGGACGCGTCCCGTGTTAACCGCGAATGAATCCAGACCGCAGAATTGCACTATATTCACAAAAAAATATTATTTAATTATTATTTAGAGGGGCGAAAATTTTAAAATATGTTGACACATAGAATTTAAATTTAGAATTTTACTGCGCTTACTGTATGTATGGACGTGCACAGACCTCGACTGTGCAATATAGATTAAATAGGTAGATAGATAGATAGATGTTTTATTCGAAGTAGACTTACAGTACTTTCCGAACGTGTTATGTTTCTAGACATTTATGCCTTGCTTGTAAGATTTACCATTGATTACAACACTATATAATCAATGGCTTTACGTAATAGTAATAATAATAATAATAATACTTTACAAATGGTTTTCATAGCTATGTTACACAACAACGACTTGACCAGACCAATGTATCGCTTAAAAAATCTTCAATTTTATAATAACCTTTAGAGCACAAAGTATCTTTAACAATTGTTCTAAATTTAGTGTCTGGTAAAAGGGTTAGTTCTTCAGGCAAATCGTTATAAAAGCGAACACCGTCTCCAATGAAAGATTTACTCACTTTTGCTAACCTAGAGCCCGGATTGGCTAGTTTATTTTTGAACCTGGTGTTCCTATTGTGAATGTCACCCAACCTACGGAGCCTGTGCAAGTTTTTACGAACATACATTATGTTATCGAATAAATACTGACTATAAACCGTCAGAATATTGATTTCTTTAAATTTCTCTTTTAGCGATGCTCGGGAGTTTTAACAATAAATTGATCGTATGGCTCTTTTCTGCTAAGTAAATATCGTTTGCATATTTGTTGCCCCAGAGCAAAATCGTTTGCGGCCGCAGAGCAAAATCCCATACGACATTATACTATGGAAGTAGCTGAAATAGACAGGGATCCTTTTGCCACCGGTGAACGATCACCTTTCATCCATCCAAGTCATAACCAAGCTTATACTTTTAAAAAATATAATATCTCCAATAGAGCTGAATTAAAGCGAAAAACAATAACATTTATTAAATCGGCGAATGCCATTTCTTAAACATATGACGACATATCGAAATATTTTAAAATGATTTTATTATTTCCAGTTCAGGAGAGACCGCTTCCTAAGATTATGTACTTTCAACCAAATATAGATATGTTTTATTCTCTCCCTTTTCAGCGTCACCCTTATCCAGATTCGAGAACCGGTAAGCTCCCCGCGTGTCGTCACCATTGCCACCGATTTGTAAGATACAATACGTGTTTAGGATATCAGTTACTCGAAGCAAAATGGATTTGGGGGGGGGGGGGGGAAGAATCGAGTTTGAAAAGAATAAATATAAAGGTTTCAAAGTGTGTTTGGTTAGTGGCAGCAGGTGTTGGTTGAGTGTCGCTGTGTCGGTCAGGGTTTTATATAGCACGCATGTCTCTATTTTGCAGTGATGAAATGAAATGTTTCTGTAATGGCAACCATAAAAAAATATGAATCAAGTCCATCATCATCATCATTTAATTACAACCCGTTAAGGATTTTTCTTTATTATATAAGGCTTTGTCTTTCCGTTTTACTCGTATTATTTGTAGTTTATTGTATTATAATTTACTATTATTATTGTATTCTATTTCAATACTACCTATAATACATTTAGATCTTTAATCACTGAATCGGAACACAAATATGCATTTTAATGACTGATTACGTTCACACTTTATTTAAATTTATTAGGGTTAATTTGTTAAATTATTTAATTAATTATTTAAAAAAATATTATGGCTATTAATTTATAAAAGATTATAACATTTTTGAAAATCATAATATTTTATTATACAGACATGTATATTTCAATGTTTAAATTTTACACTCTTTTCAAACATCATGTTTTGTTTGCACAGAGCCGAGTATTTTGCGAAGTATTTTGCTTATGGCGAAAACGAATAACGAATACATCTGGCGACTTTTTGTCCGATTCAGTTAGGATCTACCTATGTATGTATGTAAACACATAGTTTTAGGATAAATTAAGTACATTTATAATGTTATTATTAGCGAATCAACACTATAAATATAACGGAATCAGATTTTACAACGTGAAGTTTGAAGCACTGTTCAGGGTAGACTAAATCGCAGTCAGCTGTGCGCTGCTGCTGCTCTGCGGGTAGACTGCGTAAAGCTACTGTTACTGCACATATTGTAGCGGCGGAAGGGAGGGGGGGGGGGAGGTATAACGATGGAACACTCACTGTATTCCGTTTCGCGTCACTGCGCTCGGCGACGGGCGTTTAAATCATTTAAATAAACTCTTCGTAAGGTTGAGAAAATCAAACTATGCCAATATGGTGAGAGAGTCATATTTATTTATTAATTTATTTTTTAAAAAACACATTTTTCACGGCAGTACATTGTAAGTTTAACATTAGAGGCTTAAATGTAAATAAAAGCAAAATAGAAAGCACCGCAGACCACATTTTTTTTTAAATCAACGCCGCCTAACTAGGCCTAGGCCCGTACTAAGGCAAGCGTATCAAGTAGACAGTGGCTTGTGCATACTTTAGACTAATCAATAAAAAAAATATGCTAGGTATCAAATAATATTCAAAATTAACTAATAATAATAAATACTGTAATTTGAGTGTAGTGTAATGTAACTGTAGTGTAGTGTAGTGTGATGCAACTGTATCTGTAGTGTGCTGGAAAATTTACATTCAATAAATGGTGATATAATCAAATTGAATAATAATAATATAATGCCGTAATCAATACAAAAAATATAAATAATAATAATAATGAATCGAAATAAATGGAAAAATTATATTGCAATAAATAGTTAAAGAATCAAATTTATATAGTTCGAGGATACAATTATATATAAAATTTCCATGTTACAAGGTAAAATATATATTTCAATATAATTCAATTAAAAAAAGAACAAAAACCCAAGAACAGCGATTTAACAAAATAATAATAATATTAATTCATTTTATTTAAATTAAATTACATAAAAATGTCAAATATTTGGTGGCTAATATCCCGACCTTCATTCAGAAGCCACCTGTGACACCGTTTTTTAAATTGGTCTTTAATGTATACGATTCTTATCGACTCATCCAATTTGTTGTATATCCTGGGGCCTATGCTCATAAGATGCCTTTGACCAAAAGATGTTTTCGTTCGACAAAGTGTTTATAAGCACAAAGTGTTTATTAATGATGTTATCTGTTTATTGTGGCCAGTGGGGATCAAAATTTTCACCATATATAGATTTAAAGTAGCTTGCAGTATCTAAATTTCAAGACTTCATCAGAATATTAAGCAGTCTCTCTGAAGCCTTACCGATTTCAATGACTTATCGTTCAAGTTGTAGTTTAGTTCAGATGACTATAAGCCGGTCATCCACAACCGCTCATCCCGCTCGTGTATCGCAAGCGTAAGTCGCAGCCAAAAGGGAAGCCGAAAGAATTGGGACGGATGTTAAATCAATCAATAGTGTGTGTTGGCAGAATGCGAACGCTAGAAACCCGTAAAAGGACTGTATCGCAACGCACAGTGTATCACATAGCCGAACAACAATTATATTAGATCTTCATATCTTTATCTGAGACATTTCTTGCTATTCTATTCGCTTTGTTATTTGGTGAAATTTATTATTACGTGAAATTTGGAATATTGTTTTTTTCACATTACATTTTTCGACGTATCAAATTATGACCCTAAAAATCTGTTTAGTGAATAATTAGTTATCTATCTAATTGCCTCATCCACGTTTGGACATATCGCGTTCCAGTTTTTTTAAGAGCATCTTCACACAGGGAGCATTGATTCGCTACGTAGTGTCGCAGCAGTGTCGCTAAAAAAATCCATACATCTCCTTCATGCTGCCAGCGCCAACGTACTGTGTCACCAATATGACAACGCTTTGTGACGATAAAGTCGTCGACTTTATTTTGGCGACTGCAGACGCTCTCAATGCGACACGTGGAATAGAGTGCATACATTAAAAACTACTTTGTGATAATGTGGGGCCTTGGGGAGGTTCACTTTAAGAAAAAGGTACAGGGTATTTTGACTAAAAACCCCATTTATAGCATTGAAGATTTCGACAATATCAATTTTTCGCAGCTCTATTGACCTACTTGACTTATTATTCCTTATTCTTCCTTATTCTTACCTCATCAAAGAAGTTACAAAAGGGTCGATACAATCTGCGACCCACCATGCAGAAGACAGGTCGAAGTGGAGGAGCGTCGTAGGCAAACTGTTGTCTAGTGGCCACGATCCTTAGTAATGAGGGAACGACGAAGAAGAAGAAGATTCAATAACAAACTTAGCAGGCAATACAATGAAAATTTAAATTACAGAATGAGAAAAATAAGGATCCGATAGAGAATATCAACAAACAAAAAGAAAACAGAAAAAAAATATTTTTAAAAACACAAAAATATTATTAAGGCGGTCTTGTTATACTGTGAGTTCTTTCCTTTATTTGCTATTAGCTATAATTTACTTGTTCTTCCTCGTTTTTTTTTTTTAGAAAATAATATTGTTCACCCGGTTTCAGTGTGCGACGCGGGCGCTCATTCCAGTCCAGTCACGGAGGAATCCCGATCGGACGGGACGGAACGCGCCGTGAACATTCGGGACAGTCTCAAAGCGTGACCTATTAATCATTGTGAAGAATCGGCCACCTCCTCGACCTCCACCTTTTTAGTGGGATGCTCCACGTCGAAAGATCGCAAAGCGAGCAAAGTGACTTTGAAAAAGTGGCGAAGGTACATAGATTAACTACTTTCCTGGACGCGTACTGCTGTCAAAGTGTAGGTTAGAATATAGGCAGGTATACAATGTGTTCAAAACCTTCTCCAATTAGGTAGAGGATGACCGTGGGTTTCAAAACAACTTCCTCATTGGCATGAAGATACGGAAATGAAATCGGGTTGATAAATATCTTAGAACGCAAAAGCGTACCGCTCAAATAAAGCCGATAAATTTTCTACTAAAAAATTCCTTCGACGTATTTCTGTTTCAAGTGTGTTGTGCCATTGCATCAGGTAAATTTACTATAATGAATCAAAATAAGGTACTGCCAGTAAACATATTTCCATGGTCAAAGGTAAATAATATATAGACCTCAACCTGAGCCGCACTGTCGTGAGTTCAAATCAAATCAAATAATTTATTGTCCTAAAAACTAATACATAGTTGTATAGACAGTTGTATTACATTTACATTTGGCCGTGATATGATTGAATTCTTCAATAATGATCAAATTCTTCTATTAATAATTAAAACATAAAAGGTCATTAGTAAGAATAAAGAAGGTATTATTGTAGAAATAAATCTAGTCTCACCATTTAGTTTACCAGATAAAAAACACAGAGTAAGATATGTAGAATTTAAGATATAGAGATGTAACATATAGAGAAGATATGTAGAAATTAACTCAATAAGTAGTGATTCTATCACATTGAATATAATGAATAATGTAATGAGAAAAAAAAGAAGGTTATAATGAACATAATTAATTCTTTAAAATACCGATAAAAATAAGTTTTTTTAGTATAAAATTAATAAATGTAATGTCAAAAATAACAAAAAAAATGTGACGATTGTCAAAAGGTAAATTAAAATGCCTTAGTGATTATATTGCAAATAACAATAGTCAAGATATAATTAATATGCGTCTACCTAATAATAGAAATACTCAATACATTTTAATCTAATTGTAAATCGATTAAAAACCTATTACAGAAAGAGATATAGTCGAGATTCACTTATCATTATCATTGATTGCCACATGCCAAAGAGACCTTATCCAAGCTGTAATACTTGCGGTTTCTGTTTAACAATAAACAGCAATAAAATCATATATCGCTCAATATTGTTACATATGCAATATAATGATTAATAATAATTTCTCCAAGGTACCTATTCCATTTTAAGGCGGCAGTAGGGCGGTGCCGACTATAACGGCCGACCCCGTCACCTCAGGCTGGTATTACGATATGTGTTTATTCTTTCAGCCGTGGGATGAGCGTAGACGACTTAGAGACAGGACAATCTACTGTCTAGCTCAGCCAACAAGCCCGTTAGAGGCCAACGCCTTACGGCGCGACAACGGGAAAGGTACCTAGCGTGGAAATGAAAGGATATCTCCGTCTGGAATTAACCTTCAGGATACCTCCGTCCTCGCGACTGGTTACTGGTCCGAAGTCGCTTACGCGGCCTCTACCTACTGTATTACAGCGGCAATTCAATTTGAATGTATCGCCGACCTGGGCGTCCTTTGCCCGTAGTGTTACACGGGGTCGAGTGGCCCATAGGTCGTTTTAGGAGTGACATGACAGCAGGTCATCATCCACCCCCGCTGCTTAGGAGACAGTATATTTCCATAGTCTCCAGACTCCATCGGCAATTAAAGAGGTAAAGTTTGTGAGGTTGTAGGAAGTAATCTCTGGATCCACTGAACCGATTTTGAAAATTCTTTTACCAATAGAAAGTGTCGTAGGCTGTATATTAATCCGAAAAATTAAAAGACTTTTTCGTGGTAGTCGAATTTGCAAAGTAAGTCGGAGAAAAAACGGTCGAACGAAAACGTTTCTAACTAACGCTGCCTGATTAAGTTCTAGAGAAAAGTTGTAGTGCTTGATAATGCCTACAAAAAAGTCAGCGACAGCATATGTCTAAATTTTGTATTTAAGTCACAAAAAGTATGTAATTTTTTATATTAAAAAAATAATTTAAATCGTTAGGTTATATTATCAACAATTATGAATTCATATCAAAATAAGTAAATTTATCGTCTCAAGTGTTTAAAACAAAAGACTTTTCCCTTTTACTTATAATTTCCCTTTTACTGCATAAATGGTTAAAGAGATAAGACACTCACAAATAAGACACTCACAAGAAGACACTCACAAATATATATATATATATATATATATATATATATATATATATATATATATATATATATATATATATATATATATATATATATATATATATATATATATATATATATATATATATATATATATATATATATATATATATATATATATATATATATATATATATATATATATATATATATATATATATATATATATATATATATATATATATATATATATATAATTTCCAAGCCCCGGTCATACGCGGCTCTGTCCGGGTGATATCGCACTACCGCGGAACTCGTGGGAACAAAATGGATCAAATAAACAGTACACCACCAAAAATAAACTTAATTGAAGCACTCCAGGGGGTGGCGAGCCACAGGAGGCACCCAACGCGGGGGCGGGCCCATCAAAAAGCCCACCCAAAACCCGCATCAGATATAACGGCGCCGCAAGGCGTCGCTACAAAAAACTGATGAGAGAGGGGCTAACTGCTAACCCCCGAGCCTCCAGTGCTAACTCTAAGCCGGAGGACGGGACTGCAAAGGCCCCTGGGGCTCCTAAACGCCCCAGACTAGGGCCAAACACCCCAAGCCCCTCCCATCAGGCGACAGGGAAAAGACCGAAAGTCTCCGACCAAGGTTCTTACGCCCAGGCCACAAAAGGACTCCTCAGGCTAGCCCTCATAATAAGGGGCTACCCTGACAAAAAACTTGAAGCCGGCGACATAGAAGCCATCCGGGACAAGATTGTGGACGCCATCATGGAAATTCCTGTTGGCACTAAAACACCATCCTTTACCGGCAGCTGGGAGAGGGACGGTGCAATCGTCTTCTCGTGCGCAGATGAGGAGACGGGGAACTGGCTCAGAAGCCTTTCCACGGACTTACTCGTCCAAGGTGAATCCGTGTGTGTGCTGCCGGTCGATGAGCTGCCCAAACGCCATCGAGTGGTGGTCCACGTGGAGGAGCCCAAGTACACTGTCGAGAAAGTACTTCTACTCCTCGACAGGCAAAACCCAGGTCTGAAGACCGATGGGTGGGCCGTCGCTAGGGGGAGCACGAAGAAGGATGCCTCGAGCGTCCACTTCGCCTGTCTGGTGAGCGACTCCTCATTGGCCACTCTCAGGGCCTGCAACTTCCGACCCTACTGTGGGCTAGCACGGGCATCCGTAAGGCTGCTCGATAATAAGCCTAGGAAGGAGTCGGACGCAGTGGAGGGAACGGAAGGAGGTACAGCAAAATGAACCACCTAAAAGTCCCCATAATCCAGATCAACTTGCACCACAGCAAAAGCGCCTCGGCGATATTAACCAGGAGCATGGCTGTGGCGCAGACAAGTATAGCACTAATCCAAGAACCTTGGATTGTTAGGGATACTATAAGTGGATTAGGAGGTTGCGGAACCATTCATAAGGCCCAACCGACTCGGAAACTCAGGACCTGCGTGGTCACTAAGGGCGTCACAGCCACTTTTCTGCCACAACTCAGCGGCGATGACCTAACGGTCGTTTTAACAAAAATCAACTTGACAGGAGACAGAACGGTGGATCTACTCATTGGGTCAGCATACATGCCTTATGACTCCACTGACCTGCCACCGCAAGAAGATATAACCAACCTAGTGACATATGCGAAACAACGAGGGCTCCAACTCCTTCTGGGTTGCGATGCGAACTCCCACCACGTGTGCTGGGGTAGTTCCAACATAAACCCGAGGGGAGTAAGCCTGCATGACTTTATCTTAGGCAATGAACTCACCATCCTCAACAGAGGAACTGAACCTACCTTCATAGACTCAAGAAGACAGGAGGTACTGGACATCACGATCTGCACAAAAGAAGTGGCCGACCTGGTTCAAGACTGGAGGGTCTCAGATGAACCCTCAGGCTCGGACCATAGGCAGATCCATCTAACGCTTCGGCACTCATTGGAAATTCAGTGGGCTCGCAACCCTAGAAATACCAACTGAGAAGGATTCGATAGGGACCTGGCTATCAAGCTCACCACGGTTCCGAATCGATTCCACACCAAAGAGCAACTAGAAACAGCTGCACTATCACTGTCTAATGCCGTTATAGACGCCTACGAGCAGAATTGCCCTTTGAAACAAAAAAACCTCTCAAAAAAGGTCCCATGGTGGAACCCAGAGCTGACCAAGCTCAGGCTTACGCTGAGAAGGTGTTTCAATAGGGCGAGAAATCACAACACTAACTCGCAACATCTTTGGGAGGAATACAAAAACGCCCGAAACGAATACAACAAGGCCATTGTTAAAGCCAAACGAAGAAGCTGGAGGGACTTTTGTGAGAGCGTGGAAACAGCTTCCGAAGCCTCCAGGCTCAACAAGATCCTCAGCTCTAACAACCGCCCCCAGCTGGGATGCCTTAAACGACCAGAGGGGGGACACACAAGCGACACCAAGGAAACCTTGAAGCTCCTAATGGAAACACACTTTCCGGGCTTCCAGGAATCCTCACACCCAATTGCCGCAGGGGAGAACTCCAAGAGGCTCCACAAGCCCAGGGAGTGGGCCCTTGCAGCCAAGATAGTTAATCCAAAAGCAGTAGAATGGGCCGTGAGCACCTTCGACCCCTACAAATCACCTGGACCGGATGGAATATACCCAGTCCTACTACAAAAAGGGTTAAGCCAGCTGCTGGGCCCTCTAACAAAGGTACTCAGAGCGAGCATAGCCCTCAGACACGTCCCTCATGCCTGGAGCAGCGCAAGAGTCACGTTCATCCCAAAGGCAGGCAGGAACGGCCACATCTTTGCCAAAGACTACAGACCCATTAGCCTCACCTCCTTTCTCCTGAAATCACTGGAGAGACTAGTTGACGGCTACTTGAAAAACAACCACCTAGCTCTTCAACCGCTTGCGGATGCTCAGTATGCCTATAGGGAGGGCAGATCTACGGACACTGCCCTACATCACCTGGTGAGCACAATAGAGACACAGTTAGCGGCGAAAGGTTACGCTCTGGGAGTATTCCTGGACATCGAAGGAGCATTTGACACCACATCATATGCAACTATAAAAAACGCTATGCACAGACGAGGAATACCAGAGACCATTATTGACTGGACATTGAGTATGCTATCAAATAGGAATCTGACCGTCTATCAAGGCGACACCTCCATCACGGGAATCCCTGCTAAGGGCTGTCCACAGGGTGGAGTCATCTCCCCCCTCTTGTGGAGCATCGTTGTAGACGAACTCCTAATAGATCTACAAAACCTAGGCCTCTCTGTCTACGGCTACGCTGATGACGTGGCCATAGTAGTCAGAGGAAACTTCCTATCAATACTTAAGGAGCTCATGGACAAAGCACTTAAGACCACCCAAGACTGGTGCCAGGCCAGAGGTCTATCCGCTAATCCAAGCAAGACTAAGGCCATGATTTTCACCAGAAAATACAAACCCGAACCCGTTGAGTGTCTCAAGCTCTGGGATAAGGAGATAGAATACGCTACAGTAGTTAAATACCTTGGAGTTTATCTAGACCCAAAGCTCAATTGGAAGCACCACCTCGAGCGCAAGAGAACAACCTTCTATGCCTCGTTGTGGACGTGCAAAAGAGTCATGGGAAAAACCTGGGGGTTCAAACCCAGGGTCGCCTTATGGCTCTACAGGGCAGTACTGCTGCCTAGACTAACCTATGCTGCAATAGTCTGGTGGTCCAGGGTGAAAAAGCTTGAGACAGTAAAAATGCTTAAAAGCCTTCAAGGTCAAGACCTGAGGGCTGCAACTGGCGTCATGAAGACCACCCCAACAGCGGGATTAGAGATGGCACTCTGCTGCCCGCCTCTGGACAAGCTCATCATCCACTCCGCCAGACTTACAGCATACAGACTGAAGTGTTTGGGCGAGTGAAAGCGTGGAGGGCACAATCATCCTGAGCTAAACCTCCTCCACAAAAGCCCATTCACTCTGACCCAGGATCGACTACGGAAAAAAAATTCGGAAGAGAAATCCTATAAAATCCTAATCCCCACCAGGGAAGAATGGAAAAATCCGCAGTGGCTTCAAAGCCACAACGCAGACGCCTGGTTCACCGATGGCTCAGGAACAAATGGACGTTTTGGGGCAGGCGTGTACGGACCCAAAACCAACCACAGAATCAGCATCCCCCTTGGACAATACGCTACGGTTTTCCAAGCCGAGGTACTTGCCATATTGGAATGCATAAAACTACAAAGTCGACTTGAGGTAAAAAACAGACAAATCCTCATCTGCTCTGACAGCAGAGCAGCACTGGACGCTCTGGCTAAAGCCACCACAGAATCCTCTGTGGTCTGGGACTGCATGCAGGAGCTCAACAAATTGGGAAAATCCAACAAAATCACCCTAATATGGATACCGGGTCACCAAGGGATACCCGGAAACGAAGAGGCCGATAGACTGGCAAAACTGGGCACACTGGATTGCCCAGTGGAGCCAGCTGTAGGGGTCCCCTTCGCTACAGGTAAGAAAATCATCAGGGACTGCTTGGAGCAGGAACATCGGGCTTCCTGGAAACAGAGTCAGGGATGTCGCCAGGCAAAAGCCATGATGGAGCAACCACTACAGAAGAAAACCAAGGCCCTACTTGACATGAGCAAGAAGAACCTTAGAACCACTATCGGTCTCCTCACCGGACACACGACCCTTAGAGCTCATCTATTCAACCTTGGCTTGACTGAGAGCAAGGATTGCCGAATATGTGGCGAGGAACCTGAAGACAGCATACACATTGTTGGCCGCTGTCCAGGGCTCGCCGCCAAAAGACACAGTTTACTGGGACGAGCCTTTCTCGAACCCAGCGATCTGCCCAACTTGAAGGTCAGTGACCTACTTAGTCTGGTAAGAAGTACCGGGCTACTAGCTGACAATTGACCTAACCACACAGTGGGTAGTTACAAAAGACCTTACAGATCTAGGTGACATCAAGGGCTGGAAACAAGCCCCCCACTCCATCTACTACTACTACTACTATATATAATTTCTTTTTTTAAGAATTCGTTTAAAGGATGACACTTTGATGAAAAAATAAAAATAATAAAAGCCACTTACATAGCTGGAAGGTTTTCCCGGACTGGATTGGGAAATGCTTATATTAAATGAGATGTATGCCTGGATGAGCACCACTTTCGACAGTGCAATGTAGGTTTAATGGGATCCCTTTATCGCTAGCGAACGATCGCCCTTCATCCACATCTCAAAAACAAAGCGTGTCCTTTTGCAAACCAAAATAAAATGTCTTTATTAAAGACAAATTAAAGCAAAAACAATGAAAAAAATCACAATGAATCGTCTCTTAAATGCGGAATGAAACCGTGTTCGGCCACAGCGACTGCATTGTAGATTCTAGTGACTTCTTTAGTCTTCTCAGAGCCCATTGTTCGGAAGCAGTCAAGTGCGCAGGCTATATTATGTGCACAGGTGGGCGCGCGACCACGGGTGCACTCTCTCTTCCTCCCTCTTCTGAACCCGATGGAACAGAGACCGTTACGACCAGAGAAAAGTTTGGATGCAGATAAAATTAAATAAATTAATTAATCGCCAACACAGCAATGGCTGTCATTGTAAAATTTGTACTCAATATTGCAGAGCTTTTTTTTTATATATATAATACTCACAAATAACGGTTATATAGTCAAATTGGCATGCAAATACATACATACATATGCAGTAAAAATATAACTCTTCTTTTGGCAGTGAGGAAATAAATCATAGCACTCAGTACTAACCAAACCACACTCATAATTTCATCACAAGTAAAAAGTTTTACCGCCCAACGAAGTGGGCACGGGTAAGCTAGTAATAAATATAGTCATAGTCATATCTCGTGTATCTGCGAAAAAACCGCTTCGTTCGCATATCAATTACCATTTATGGGAAAGTCTGTTGAAATAGTAACGAAGCGTTTATTTTTTCTACCCACAGCACGATGTATGGTAAACTTTACAGTAATTAATATTCTTGTCCTTTTCATATTCGTTTCCATTATTCAGCTGCGCCATAGGCGGTGCTTTCATAACCATTAATCTTGTGTTGTTTTTTCGATTCCTGATTATGATTAACTAACTATTCAGAACGCTGTCGAGGAGAGATTTAATTTCGGCATTCTGGCATAAGTCACTTAAAATGTTTTTAGAGAAAAACTACGAAATAAAAATTAACTTTTGGAAATCCAACGGGAATGAACTTACTACCGCTGCAGGTAGGTTTCTATCAGCAATCAGTTATAAACTGTTCTTCTCCATAAAACGAGGTGCACGCCTGTTGAAGGACCGAAAGGTTCATCCAAGCGGGCAGCAGGCCTTGGACAAGGAGCAGGCAGAAAGTCTATTCTGCAATTTGGAATCCTCATGAGGAAGCGCAAAACTGTTTTATAAGGTTCCTGTACTAAGCAATACGGATATTACACTAAGAAAAATCCGGGCCAGATTACTATCTCAAAAAGTATATGCAACAATAAAGTTGTATAGTTTTATTAAAATAAGAGATCCATGGTTCAAGGTCGCTTGCGCTCCTTTATGTAGGCGGTTATTCGGTGTTTTTTTTTTTATTATACGTTTACGCGGTGATAGGCGGGGGAAGAAACCCCGCCCACCACCCGGGCAGTTTTAACGACATGGGTCGTTCTATCTGCCCGGGATGTCGTGTAACGACAACATCATGCGTACCGAAAGGGTAGCGCGTGAGGGGTGAACGAACGGAGACATGGAGGAAGATTATCCGGGTTTCTACCCCCTCCGGCAACCCCGTGAACCGTTTATTTTTCATCAAAAACTATTTACATATTGCTTACAAACTAACAAATAATTTATTCGACATAGATTCGCGATAGATTCGGTGTTAACCGAATCTATCGCGGACCACGGCGTCCTTTGCCCGGCTTTTCACCCGGTATCGGGTAGCCGATTAGTCGATTCAAGAGCGGTCGCCATAAGGCTAACGACCACCCCTGACCTATAGAAAAAAACTGTTTTCAGACCCCCTGGTTATCAGGAACGGAACGCACAATCGAATATCGGAACGCACAATCGATTGGCTGACCGTTCAGGATCGCCCAAAGGACGTTTCCCAGAGGAACTGCTCCGCAGGCTCAGAGTCCTACTCGGGCTTGCACTTCTGCGTGGACGCTACCGGATGGGTGCTGACCTGTGAGTTAAGCCGGCCCTAGCACATAGGTCATAATGGCCCAACGGCATGGGCCCATTAGCTTCCATCTAGACGGGATATATTGAGATGTCAACTACAACGGGCGAGCCCGTCACCACAGGACGTTTTAACGATTAGTCGTTCTATCGACCTGCAGTGAGCGTAGAAGACTTTGGACATAACAAATCCAACGTCTAGCTACGCCACAACCCGTGAGAGTCCAACGCCTTACCGCGAGTTAGCCAGGAATAAACCCGGCGGGCTCGAGATACTCGCGCCCTCACTTCCAATTGTGACCAGATTTCTCCGGTATCTCGATTGGTTCCGAGTTCGAGGTCGCTTGCGCGGTCCTCTCCCTTACGAAGCGGTGAAACGGAGTACACCGAATCTATCGCGGACCAAGGCGTCCTTTGCCCGGCTCTGAACCGGGATCGGATGGCCATTGGTCATTTCAAGAGCAGTCGCCGTAAGGTACGCAACCACCCCCGCTCTATAGGAAACAATACAGTTCCCAGACTCCCCCGACTGTTAGTCGGAGAGCACAATCGATTGGCTTGCGCCGCACGGTGCGCAGACCGTCCAGGAGCGCCAGAGGTTTGATTCCCAGGGGAGACTGGTTGACCCAGTGTCATACCCAGGTTCGCACCCCGTGCGTGGAGGCCGTCGGATGGGTGTTGACCCGTGAGTGTGACCGACCCTGAACACATGGGTCATCGTGGCCACCTCATCATGGGCCCGTTAGCTCGGACGGGATAGTTAGGTTTTGATGAAATCGTAAATAAGAAAGGGCCATGACAAATGAGAAGTTAGGTAGTTGTCATAGATCAAAGCCTTTCGAGGGCCAGAAATTAGCAAAGCATCTATTTCTGCTAGTCAACTACTGAAATGCTATGCGGCATTTTGTAAGGATGTAAAAATGTAAAAAAAAATACAAAGTATTGGATTAGTCTGTAAGTTGTGTTGTAAACATTTAAATAAACAACAATTAAATAAATCACAAAAATAAGAGCAGCGCGAATTTTGAAGTGTCAGCTGTGTTGAATGTTTCTCCCAGGGTACGGCGAGGACGCGCTGCAATTACTGTGAAAAGGGAACTTGATGAGGCGTCGTTTCTCTAAATTGCAATCACTTCACGTTCCGCCAAGCAAAACGGAGAAGCCAGAGCGAGATATTCCACGCGCCCTCAATATTATTCCAAAGTAGGTACACCTTTTAAAAAATGAGCGAAGTATACGAAAAAAAGGCATTTTTTCATCTGTCAAACCAAATTCAATTATTTTTTTCGTTAATAAAAACATGATCACGTTCTTCACGTATAAATTTCACTAAACAAGCGTCTGTTTTACATGACTGCCCAAATAAAAAGCTGTGAAATGTTTTCAGGATTCATGGAATGCTTCTCCGTTTCCTTATTCTGCCAGAACTTCTAAATGCTTGAAATGATTTAGAAGTGCGTTAACATCGCTATGTTTTCTCGGGTGTCATAGGGTACCTAAACCACAAAATACCAGACAGTAGCTTCTCTTAAAACAAAATTGAAATCGAAGCGAATACGTCACGAGTCGCAAGGGCCCAGATATGGCTGCCAGATGTCGGCTACTCGGCCCCAAACTTTCAATAAAATCGCCGGCATTTACCTGCGCGTAACGCTAATCAGAGGCGTTCGTCGAAACCTACCCTCTGCCCACATTCCCCGGGAGCTAATGGGTCCTTGCTGAGTTGGCCACGAAGACCCATTCTGTTTCAGGGTCGGTCACACTCACGGGTCAACACCCATCCGATGGCCTCCACGCATGGGGTGCGAGCCTGGGTAGGACACTGGGTCAACCAGTCTCCCCTGGGAATCAATCCTCTGGCGCTCCTGGACGGTCTGCGCACCGAGCGGCGCAAGCCAATCGATTGTGCTCTCCGACTAACAATCGGGGGAGTCTGGGAACTGTATTGTTTCCTATAGAGCGGGGGTAGTAGAGAGGGGGGGTAGAGCGTCTACCTTACGGCGACTGCTCTTGAAATGACCATTGGCCATCCGATCCCGGTTCAGAGTCGGGCAAAGGACGCCTTGGTCCGCGACAGATTCGGTGCACTCCGTTTCACCGCTTCGTAAGGGAGAGGACCGCGCAAGCGACCTCGAACTCGGAACCAATCGAGAGACCGGAGAAATCTGGTCACAATTGGAAGTGAGGGCGCGAGTATCTCGAGCCCGCCGGGTTTATTCCTGGCTCACTCGCGGTAAGGCGTTGGACTCTCACGGGTTGTGACGTAGCTGGACGTAGGATTGTACTGTCCAAAGTCTTCTACATTCACTGCAGGGCGACAGAACGACTAATCGTTAAAACGTCCTGTGGTGACGGGCTCGCCCGTTGTAGTCGACACCGCAAGATGGCCACATTCCCATCATCTTCCCGCAATGCCCTGTAGCTCGAGAGTAAAACTACTGTTTGGTATACTGACATATTTTTATACTATACTAGACATATTTTTACAAGTTCGCCGACTGCTTTTAGTTATTTATAGTGCAATTTCTGTAACGACGTCAGTATTTTTTTTTATTATTATAATTAATTTTAACGATTAATATATTATTGTACGAACCTATTTTTTTTCATAATATTTGGCGTTTAGCGTCTCACAAACATTTTTGGTCATAGAAGTCAACGTAGGGTTTTTGCCTTCAATTTGCTTCCAAGCACGACATCATTCTTCGAAGGTAAATTTACTCAGTTTTCTTTTCTATTGGCGCCCTCAAACTGTCTAGACTTGAAAATACATGGTCAAGTTCGATACAGACAGTTGTATTCATTTTCACGTATCAAAGACGCTTCAGAAGGCTGGATGTAAGAATTAGACAATAAGTCCGTCTTTTGTATGGTTTTTATGGGCAATTAAGTGTTCATTCATTCGTTTATATCCACCGAAGATTAGAAGCGATTTACCACCAATGATGCTGTTGAGACGTGCAATCTCCGCTTCTGACAATTATCTTTACGCGATCACTACAAGAGGGAATATTCCCTGACGTGTGGAAACAGGCACTAATTATCCCGATACATAAATCGCCGAATTTCAATTCTTCGAGTTCTGAGTAAGGTCTTCGAGAAGATTGTGTACGACCAACTTTATTCTGCAATTAAAAACTCGCTTTCTGAGTATCAACACGTATTTTTAAAGAAGCGCTCTGTCATAACTAATCTTAGTCTATTTACCGATTTTATATCGAAAAACATGGATAAACGCCTACAGACGGACGCCGTGTACACTGACTTTTCGAAGGCCTTTGACAGGGTTAATCACCCTATACTAATTACCAAATTACTACAGTTCGTAATTCACGGGGATCTGCTGAGATGGTTTGCGTCTTATGTGGCCAATCGACATCAAGCTATGACTGTGGGGGGTTATAGGTCCGAGTATGTTAGAGTACCTTCTGGAGTACCGCAAGGTTCGCATCTCGGGCCATTATTGTTTAATATTTATATTATTGACATCGCCTCTTGCTTTCACATATCTAAATTTATCGTTTATGCCGATGATCTAAAAATTTATTCCACCATTAAAGGTACGAAAGATTGCATAAACATGCAACGCGATCTAGACCGACTCTTGGTATACTGCCACAAAAACAAGCTCTTCATGAATCCCTTTAAGTGCAATGCCATCAGTTTTACTAGAAATACTCTGCCAATTGTATATAACTATCTTATCGATGGCGAAAACATTCCAAAAACATCTTTAATACGCGACCTCGGACTTTATTTAGATACGAATCTTACATACAACGACCACATAGATCACATAGTTCTTAAGGCCAAGAAAATGTTAGGATTTTTGTTTAGAGTGAACAGACCGTTCAGTGACACCCTCGCCTTAAAAATACTGTATTACGCATATGTCAGAAGTGTCTTAGACTTCGGATCCACTATATGATCACCGATGTATGCTGCATCTGTCGACAAGGTTGAGGGCGTCCAAAAGCGTTTCTTGCGATACCTAAATTGGCGCGAGCACACGAACTTCGAGACATATGAGGAACGAGCGGATTACTTTAAGGTTGCACTGCTCTATAATAGACGGACCATAACCGACATGTCTTTCCTATATGACATCCTTCATGGTTTAATAGACTGTCCAGCTTTAACCTAGCGAATTTCCTTGAGAGTGCCCCCCAGAAGTACCCGAGTTTCTCGTTTGTTTCACGTGCCCAGATGCAATACAAGCCACTTCAGCAACTCTACTATGATACGGTTACTCAGCTCTTTTATTAACAGGTTTAATGACCTTGACGATGATTGAACACATTTTCGACTGTCTGGTCTGCGGCCATGAACAATCGGGCGTCCCTGGAAACGGGGAGTCTATACTCACCAGCCAACCCTTCTACCACCGGTCCAAAGGACACTGTGACAAGATACCGAGCTAATCTCGTCCACTGGGGCTACACAGCGAATCCAACATACGACTGGATAACGCTACAGGATGAAGATGTCAACCCCAATCACACACCAGGACCTACAAGAGACGAACAATAAGACCACCCAGGCCGCATATTTTTGGAGAGATGGCCCGGACACGTCAACTAACTAACTAACTGCAGAATAGACCGACTCCAGCATATGACATGGGATAGATGTTTGTCCTCATGTATTTCTTTCTGTAACACTGGTGCAGTTTTTCATCAGAACCTTGGCAACACATTAGAAATATCTAGTGTTAATAGTGGGATCCAATTATATAACTCATTAATTATACTTTATTGTATTGTAATAATACATAAATACAAACATTTTAAATGTCGAATGAATCCATTATTTATAATGATTATAAAAGGATGCGTCGCACGTTAGTAGTCATTGCATTAGCATAAAAAGGCTTGATATGCTCATTTTTATGAAAGAAAGTACTTAAACCTTGAAGCTCCTAATGGAAACACACTTTCCGGGCTTCCAGGAATCCTCACACCCAATTGCCGCAGGGGAGAACTCCAAGAGGCTCCACAAGCCCAGGGAGTGGGCCCTTGCAGCCAAGAGGTAAAGTTTGTGAGGTTGCAGGAAGTAATCTCTGGATCTACTGAACCGATTTTGACAATTCTTTTATCAATAGAAAGCCACGTTATTTGTGAGGGCTATATGTTAATCCGAAAAATAAAAAGACTTTTTTGTGGTAGTCGGATTTGCAAAGTAAGTCGGAGAAAAAACGGTCGAACGAAAACGTTTCTAACTAACGCTGCCTTAACGATGGGAGAAAAGTTGTAGGGCTTGGTAATGCCTACAAAAAATTCAGCGACAGCATATGTCTAAATTTTTTATTTATGTCACAAAAAGTACATTTTTATATTCAAAAAATAATTTAAATCGTTAGGTCATGTTTATTGGTCATATTATCAACAATTATGAATTCATATCAAAATAAGTAAATTTATCGTCACTCAGAAGAAGACACTCACAAATAACGGTAATATAGTCAAATTGGCATGCAAATACATAAATACATATGCAGTAAAAATATAACCCTTCTTTTGGCAGTCAGGAAATAAATCATAGCACTCAGTACTAACCGAACCACACTCATAATTTCATCACAAGTAAAAAGTTTTACCGCCCAACGAAGTGGGCATGGGTCAGCTAGTTATTAATATTTTAAGAGGTTTTGGTGAAATCATTTAAAATAATTCGTTTAGAGGACGATGCTTCGATGTAGAAATACAAATAATTAAAACTACCCACATAACAGCGTAGGACTTATGTATTGGACTGGGAAACGCGTATGTTTCAATGAGATGTACCTATGTATGGATATGAAAAACTTACGACTGCGCTATGTATGTTTAATGGGAGTCCCTTTGTCACCGGTAAACGATAACCCTTCATCCGGTAAGTTAATAGCATCCGTAGTCACATTAAAACACCTGTTCCCACTGTTGCCAAAGTTATGAAAAGTTGGGTGCAGCCAATACAAGGATGGGTTCCGCATCGATATATGATCCCCTAGATGGGCCTTTAGCGCTCGAAAATGACCCCTTCAAAACCACTACAGAAAGCCGGCCAGTAGTAGTTTGATCGCAGTCCGCTGGCAGACAGCCGACCGTTTTCGGTGTGAGAGCCGCCGCGATGAATATTGGCGCGCTATTTATTCTCTGCATACTGTTCAATTTATTGTTCTCTCTATCACATGATTTACGAGCAAACGGTTGTGGAGCCAAATTATTTGTATGTGAGGGCATATCTAGCTAATATATCGATGGGGTTCCGTCTCTTGACCGCGCGATGCTACGTGGGTCAGGACCAAATTCTTTGCAGAACTTGATGTCCCTCTTGTTTGAAAGCAAAAATTAAATATTAAAATATCCCAAATTACTTGTTTGTGTTTAATTTATAAAACTTCAGTGTATTTTACATTTAAAAGTCGATTAACATTTTAATTACTTAGCATTAAAAACATTTTTAAATTAAAAACAAAATTACGATCGTTTTTTCTCCCATACAACTTTTAAGTGTCCCCATTCCGATTTTTCACACACCTTGGTTAGTTTTAAATTAAAGAAAACACTGCAGCATTTGCGGTCTACTTTAATAATATACTTTGTTATGCATTTAACAGTATTTCGACATATAAGTTTGCTAAAACATTATATTTTATTATTTAAAAAACAAATTGTGCTTGTCCCAAATTTCGTTCCGTTGTGCGACATCAGTTGTGCGACGCGATATTGTCGCAATTAGCGGTGAGCGACGGCCGATTCATTGTTTATTTGTTGTGGGAACATTAGTCCTCAAGCTGGCAACAGATTTTAAATCCCCCAGGATTCCCCTGCCATTTCATTTATCTGTCAATCGAGGGAGCGTGTGGTCGCCGCGTGTCATTGCAAAATTCGGATGTTTTTCTTTGTTTTGAAGCAATAAGTGGTGTTCATCTTGGCATACTGTGAGTATGCCTTTATTAATTCCGTTGTGCTATATATTTTTCCAGTGTGACACATTCCGTTGTGATCTCCGTTGTGGCACGATGCAAAGAATTTGGTCCTGACCCACATGTCCTCCTTTAGAGTTGTCAACTATTACGGACGAACCCGCCACCCCAGGAAGTTAAAACAATATTAGATCATTATCGTTTCAATCCTTTCAACTGTGGGGTGAACGCAGAGACTTAGGGACAACACAGTCCACAGTCTAACTGTGCCGACATGCCCGCGAGAGTCCAACTCCTTACCGCGAGGCACTGGGATGTGAACCCAGCGGGCAGACCTCACGCCGTTACTACCAGATTTGGCCATATTTCTCCGTTCTCCAGTCTGGTCGCAGGTTTGAAATCGTTTGCGCGGCCTCTACATAACTTAAGGGGTAATTCAGTTAAAATTTATTACGGACCGTGGCGCTCTTTACCCGTATTTCACACGGGATCGGGTGGCCAACGAGTCGTTTTAAAAGCAGCTGGCATCAGGTCAACAACAACCCCGCTTCTTTGGAAAAGTATAAGACTATTTGCAGACTCCCCCGGTTATTCACCGGAGTGCACAGTCGATTATCTAACGCCGCACGATGCGCCAGGCAGCGCCCGAGATCTTCCCTCAGAGGATCCGAACGACAACTAGGGTTATCGACTATAGCGGGCGAGCCCGTCACCTCAGGAAGTTTTAACGATTAGTCGTTCTATCTCCCTGGAGTGAGCGCAGAAGACTTGAGGACAAAACAGTCCACCGCCTAGCTACGCCACAAGCCCGTAAGAGGCCAACGCCTTAACCGCGAGATAGCCAGGAGTGTTACCCGACGGGTCTACACTCACGCCCTTACTCCCAATTGTGACCAAATTACTCCAGTCTCTCGATTGGTTACGAGTTCGAGGTCGCTTGCGCGGTCCTCTCCCTTACGAAGCGGTGAAACAGTGTTTACCGAATCTATCGCGGACCACAGCGTCCTTTGCCCGGCTGTTCACCCAGGATCGGATAGCCGATGATCGTTTCAAGAGCAGTCGCCGTAAGGTCCGCAACCACCCCCGCTCTATAGGAAACAGTACTGCTTCCAGACTCCCCCGACTGTTAGTCAGAGTGCACAGTCGATTGGCTTACGCCGCACGGTGCGCAGACCGTCCAGGAGCGCCAGAAGGTTGATTCCTAGGGGAAACTGACCATAAGGCCAGAGTCCTACCCAGGCTCGCACTTCATGCGTGGAGGCCGTCGGATAGGTGTTGACCCGTGAATGTGACCAACCCTGAACAGAATGGGTCTTCGTGGCCAACTCAGCAAGGGCCCATTAACTCCCGATCCGAACGACACAGCGGTGACAGGGAAAACAGAATCCTTTCCAGGTTCATCCCTCTTCGAGAAGGGTACCGGATGAGATTTGAATCGTGAGTTGAGCCGACCTGAGGTAACGATCTGGTCATATGGCCCATGCGGCAAGGAACCTTTAACTGCCGAATATGTCCACCTAGAAGATGTCGCCACTAGGCGACAAGATGGCTTCCACAGAAAGAAGCCAGTCTTGTGGGTAAAAAGGATGTAACATACGGTCCGCTCGCATTCGGCAAAAAGCTGTCATCCGCAACCCTCGTTAGTAATACATTAGCAATTGGCATGTTCGCCCTCGTCCTCGCGTTCTCTTATATACCGTGGGCGACACATGAAATATTAACTTTTCCACTTGAGATTGAGGAAGGGTAGGCGGCCATGAAGAGGGTTTTGACAATGTTGCCAGCGAAAACGTCGCTATTGCTTTATTCGTATAGATTTGTATATATTTCATTGTCGGTTTTGAAGACTTTACTACAGGATATACGAGAAGGCAATACGATCAGAGGAATCGTGATATGGTGATGATCTTCTTCTCCCAAGAATATCTGCAGCTGCTGCCAATAATCAATAGTCTTTTATTTATCCAAAATTGGAAATACAGTTGCATATGTCATAATAATAAATGTTTTAAACGCTATAACCAAAATATAAATGAAACAAATAATCGAATAAATCAATAGCCTGACACTAATGCCACAAATAAGCATTACAAACCAAGAAAAATTCTCAATAACTACATATGTAAAACGACAATAATTATAATGAATAATCAACCATTATCAAATGATGCCTACGAGGTTTACATCGTGTATTTTAACATTTTAATATTTTCATAATAAGCAAGCAAAGATATTGTAACATTTTTTAGAGGTCGTCTACCTTTTAAATAGCATGAGTGATGAGCGAGTGTTTACCAATTTTGGTTCTAAATCCCGTATTGACTTTGGAAGTTTATTAAAGAGTTTAAACGGTAAATACTCACATGAGTTTTGGGTTATAGTCGAACGGACTTTGGGGAGGGTTATGTTGGCTGTGCTTCGAGTGTCGTGACCATGCGCGTACTTGCGTATACTGTTTTAGCGTACACTAAACAGCTGAGAATATACGATGCTGCTATAGTAAGAACTTTGCTGCTTACTAAAGAATTAACTAGAGCTGTCAACTACAACGGCCGAACCCGTGACCTCAGGAAGTTTTAACGATCTTAGATCGCTCTGTCTCCCGTTAGTTGAGCGCAGAAGACTTGGGATGAAATGAGATCCACAGTCTATTTACGCCACCTGCCCGTCAGAGGCCAAAGCCTTACGGCGAGGCACCGGCAAAGATACCCAGCGGGCGGCCTCGACCCCTGACTACCAGTTTGGAAGGATATCTCCATCTGCAATTAACCTTCAGGATACCTCCTGCCTTCTGACTGGTTACAGGATCGAGGTCGCTTGCGCGGTCCTCTGCCTTATGTAGCGGTGATACGGTGTCTACCGAATCTATCGGGGACCACGGCATCCTTTGCCCGGCTCTTCACCGGAATCGAGTAGCCGTTTGGTCGTTTCAAGAGCAGTCGCCGTAAGCTTGGTCAATCGCTTTTCGCCACTGTTTCTGCACGACCAAACACTTCACCATAAATGGACGAGTCTCTTTACCACCCACCGTACACCTCACACCCCACACTCCTGAAAAATAAACTCCGAAGAGGCAGTGAGAAACATCTTCAAAGCATTTATTGATTCCTGCCAGAGTTCTACAACCTAACCAAGTCTCATTCAAATGGCAATACTAGATGAATAGTGGGAGTTAATGCTTTGATTAATTAAAATATATTTTATTAACATTATGTTTGGTCTTGAATTTCTTTTGAAGAACGGCAACTTCATATATGAACACCTAATTAATATTCCTAGCATTTTAAACTGTTTCATTACAGAAATAATCCCCTATAGTAATGCCAACATTCATTTACTCACCACGTACAGTATGTTTCGACTATGTACATAACACAGGTTGGCAAATTTATGTTGTGAAATGCAGATATCTCGTAAACGGTGCGGGTGAGGGTGGCGTCATTTGAACTACTTGTCATTCACAATTATGGTTACTGTCCCGTTTCCTATGCGTTAAGAAGTACCTCACGGATAAGGCGTTTTATTCACTGAAGGAATATTACTAGAGTGAAGACTAAAATGCTTGGTGACTAAAGTGTTAATGATTTGTCCTGGTGATTGTGTAAATTATCTATTTGCATTTCTCTTGTATTTTCCTTTTTACATTATTCTTGTATTCTGTTTCCGTGTTTTCATTTAATTTTATTTTTATTTCCTTGTGTATTGTAATATTTTCTAACGTTTCCATTATGATAGAAAAAATTTTTGCTTAACTGTAGGTATGTATGACTAGTATACAATTATACCAAAATCAATCTGAATCTATTGAACATGTCCTTACGGGACATGTACTCTCCGTGGGACGCCAAATGTACCACATTTTAGAGAAACGGGGAAATTCAACAAAGTTTACTAAAATAATAAATAAAATATACAAAGCAACCGCTGATTTATGTAGGGGAGAGTAGCAATCATTGGACCACTATAGTATTTCGAAAACTATGACAGCTAGCAACGCCAAAACAAGTCGAGACAAGCCGCTCGCGTCTCAGTCGCCCCCCACCAGGGTTGGATTTCGTAGTATAATTATACTATTTGTACCATAATTTCATAACGTGTAGTATGTAGTATCGTAATGCCAGTATACTACACGAAAATACCATAATTTTGCCTTCAGGTCGACCGGCTTGTTTTATTAGTTGAGTCATTTTGCTTTTTATTATTATAACCCTACAAAGGAATTTCTGTCTGTATGGAAACATCGAATCGGGCAATGACAAGCTCTGGAATTCCCCTCGTAATGTTTTACTATTCTTGTCATAGTATGGGTGTATTTTATGTATGCGTGTGCGTTAGGCAATGATAATTGATATGGCATAGCGATATTTTCGAGTACCACCTTTCTACGAATTACTGCAAGCCGCAAGCTTGTAAGAATATTTGAAGTTTGACAAAATTTGAAAGAGATTTCAACATTTTCGTCAGATAAAGGACATTATTAGAGTGAGTGTGTATACATTGTTGTTTCTTGTGTTTTGACAATTTTGAAAATATATTTTGTGGTCGTAATTTTTAATGATGAGTTAAAGCGAGGACGAAGGAAAGGCTGGTGTTTCAACACCAAAGAAGAAACACGTTGAAAGAGGAGATGTAATTGTAAATATTTGAAATTGTAAATATTTGTAATTGTATGTAATATTTGTAATTGTATATTATTAATATATGCAATTTTGATAAAAAAAAACGATTGCAATTTTGTTTTAATTCAATACAGAATCGGCAATAAACGAAACGTAGTATAATTTTAGGCAAGTAGTATATTTTTAAGTTCCATAGACAATAATTTTCTGAGGGCCTGAATCCAACCCTGCCCCCCACCCACCTAACCTCAGTGACGCTGCGACTCGCTGCGAGAAGAGACGTGTGTGTCAGTGTTCACGGCGGTCAAAACCTAAAAATCGGATTCTGATCAATTCGATGTAAGTGTCATTCTAGTCATCTCTGTCAGCATGCACTAGTGTAAAGTATGAAACAAATTTATTGTGTTTTCTATGTGTGAGCATTTATTTCGAGTTACTTAGTGGTCCAATAAAAGCGACGGTGGTCCAATAAAGGCAAAAGTTTCAAAATTACTTTTTTTCATTTATTAGGAAAACCATTATGCCAAATCGTACGTAACTTAAAATATCAAAAGTTTAGTTTTTAACAGATAGAAACAAAGTAATATTTAGTTTTTTAATCATATATTTCAAGATAAGAGGTCGTAAAGTTAAGTGGTCCATTCATAGCAAATCTCTCCTACTTTCTATTTAATCAATTATTATGATTGTCACAATTTACCATTATAATACGCTATTCTGTTCCCCACAATTATTATAATATAAAGTAGTAAAAACTGAAACTAGGTAAGTAAGCGTTCTTATTAATGAAAATAAGAAATCCACATTTTTTCCGTCCCCATCGTGTCGTTTGTATCATCATAAGCAGATATTATTTATTATTTATTTAATTTATTAATTAAAGGTAAAGCACAAAATATAATTTCCTGCAGCATTACAAAAAAAATGGGATTGGACCAGTAGCGAAAAATAGAGCACACTGCAGTTTCTTGGTTACTACGTCAATACCGCCTAATTAGGCCTAGGCCTGTACTAAGGCAGGTGTACCAGGAAATATTTTACCTGTGCACACAAAAAAAAATTAAAAAAATAACAACTAAACTTAAAAATTAAACATGTTAAAAAGATAAATTAAAATATCATCAAGAAGTATTTGAAACTATAATCATAACATTATCAAGTAAATAAATAAAAATCGAAATCATAATAATAGTAAATAGATAGATCGATACCTACTCAGTAAAATAAAAAAAATTGAAATAAAATAAGAATAAAAATAAAAATCATATTAGATAGCCAAATAATTTGAGGCTCTTTTCACGGCCTTCATTTATTAGCCACATATGGCTCTGTTTCTTAAAGGAATCTTTAGTCTGGATTGTTTTAATTCCATCTTCTAATAGCTTATATGCCCTGGGGCCCAAAACAGTAAAATGCCTTTGACCAAATAAGACTAAAGATTAGCTTAGATCAGTGGTTCATAATATTTTTTTCCTGCGCACTTCAAGAAAGACCCAAACTCGCGTACCCCTTATTGCAGGAATGATAAATAAAAAATGAAATCAGTTTTTAACAAAATACAGTTGATGACGATGAAAATCAGTTTATGTGAAAATCAGATTATGTGACAAATGTGCGCGTTTTTCTTTGCACAACTCGCGAACCCCTGGGGGTACGCGTACCACTAATTGGGAAACACTGGCTTAGACTTAGACTTCACTGGCCTTTGTATTTTGTTTCCCATATTTAATTTTATAGATTAATCGTTCATATTGTAAAGTACCTATTTCAATATGTGTATTATATTTTAAAGCAACGTTTTCTGGCGTTTCATTGCCAATTATAGATCTACTAAAGACATTCGCTTTTGTGTTATTTACTTTTGAAAACCTGCCACCGAACACTCTGTATAAGTAGGATTGTCAGATCCGTCGGTACGCTCGTATCTTAGTTAGTAAAGGGCAAAGCCTCCGAATATATCCGTCATCAAAGCGGCATAATCGCGCTATAATTGGCAACGCCATGGGGTTAAATAGGAAGGGGTTTCAGTGGAGTGGAGGGGGGTGGGGCGTGAGCTTAATTTTCATTAGGGCGGGTGGCAACGCCGCGACGGCATGGAAATATCGCTCTTAGTCAAGGATCGGACATTATTTTGTTAGTTAAATGCGGACTCTGGCAGCCATTAGTTGCGGTAGGTTTAGGCAGACAAGCAAATTCCACTGTGTATAAATAAAAAAACCCTTAACTAGTGAGTGACAAGTTTTTAAAACACACTCCCCAGGTAGCTAGCTTATTTTGCTCAAAGTAAGGTTCTCTCGGAGCGATGGAACCCCAATGGTTTGACAGTGCTCTCTTGGATTGAGCATTCATTATATAGCGTATTAGATTGCTTAACGTCGTACTACACTTCACAACCACGATTTTACTACGAAACGCAACGTATAGATGGCACTCATAGTTATATAAATAGATTAATCTTCTATTACAATGTTCAATACAGCGACTTTCGTGGTATGTACACGTACGCGGCGCATTGTTGATGGCGCTTTAAATACTCCTATACTCGATATATAAAATAATAATATAATAACACACGAATGTTTAAATCATAGCTATGTTTATTTTAACATTATTTACAAAATGATGTCAATTTTTAATTTGGTATACAAGTTGCAATACGTAATGATTACGCAATTTAACGTTCAGATAGACTAATAGATGGTAATCTATATCTCGGTATTATTTCTGTGATGTAATCAGCCCATATATAAAAAAACGATGAGATGGCACTATTAATTGAATGGTATTATTGCTATCTCTGGTTAAAATATTCATTCACCTGCATTTCGCCGGCGCTGCATTTACTAATATTTTATAATACCCAACGTAAAAGCACATCTGTGACTTTTGTAAATAGACTCGAAACAGAAAGGACTTGCACATAATCCTAAAATATGGTTTTTATATTTAAATATAACTATGTTTTATGAAATCTAATTAGTTTTTCAATGGTTTAACCCACTTTTTTGATATTACCCGACTATTTCATATTAACCTCCATTTCGATGGCTTACAGGCAATACCACTTAACCCACAAAAAAGCTGAAATCGACTTAAGTGTACAGAAAATTTTCAAATTAAAAACTTTATGTGCTTGTAAAACCTCGGAACCCACGGTCTATTGCATTTAATAATTTCAAATAGTGGCAATACCTCTTATTTCACTACTGCGAAAATTTAGGACACAAAAAATCACGTCCCACAGTGAATGGCTTGGAGTGGCAACACATTCGGGGAAATTTGCGGGCAATTACTCGCAAGCCACACAGCTGTCAAAAATTTTTTGAGGTTAACTTTTGTTCGCGCGTTAATTGTGACTCTAAACTGCGATTTCATTCGGAATACTGTGAAAAATAATGTAAGTACATGTTTGAAATGAGTATTTTATGTTTTTTAATAAATTATGATAATTTCTGTTGCCGTCGAGTTCGTTTTCGCTCAGCAAATAAAACTGAAAAAATGTAGGTAAAACCTTTTCTCTTGTTCACAGCTAGCAGAAATACAGATGGTGCAATGGCTTCGGACTCTTCGGGTGATGAAGAGAAGGAGCAGACATTTAAGAAGAAGTTTAAAAAAATATTAATTCTAAGAAACCAACTTAAGCAAGAGTTGTCTGCATTAAAACTAAGACAAGAAAAAGAAATATCCTTGCAGCCGAAACAGCTGCAGTCCGATCAAGAACTGCTGCAGCAGCCAGACGCTGGCTTGACTGAAGATGAACTCGCTTTAAAAAATACCATTGAGCGTATAATTGCAGCCCCTAATACAATTACACCGGGTCGCTCAGCCTACGGTGAACATGACGGTGGTTAGTAGCTTATATTTTATATTTAGTTACGTATTTAATTAACTCCACCTTATTATGAATATTTTGAGGGTTTGAGGCACTGCTGGATACCAATGCTTCTCCAATCCTTCTACCCTTCAGCGGTATGGTGCTTTTGCCTAACCACAATACAAATAAATGTCGTCGTCTCACCTAGCGGATTCGCATAATTCTTGTCTACCTAAAACTATTGAGCTTTAGATTTGTTTGTGTAAGCCTTACTGATTTGTGTGTACAAAATACAGAAATAAAAAAGATGACGTTGAATGAGCCCTGCTGTTCACACCAGAAAGATGAGCTACGTCCACCCCAGATACGCACAGCCAACCCAGAAGCCACTGATGGTTACGGTGAACATGAAGAAGGTGAGCACAATTTATGTACTTGTAAATATTATGCCAAATATTACCCATAACTATCTCCATTTAAAAAATCTTTCCTGTTTGCCAGGACATTCTCTAATTATGTACATTTTACTTGGATATATTTTAATTATAATTTTTTTACTCCATTTCTATGTTCCACATAATTTGTTGTGTGTGTTTGTATTCCACAGAAATTGAACGCATGTTCAATGCATCTCAATCATCAAATTCAAGTGAAACCCATCCGTTCGCTGATAGTGGTTCAGAATACATCCCGACAAGCGATTCGGAAAGCACCCCAAGCATAATAGAAAACGAGGACCCCAACATCCGGGAATATGGCGATCCTGATGAAGGTATTTCATTATTATCTAATCGAAATTCAATTGTATAAAAACATTTTATTGATTTTTATGGATCTGTCATGAGTGGCTACATCACCTACTATACATGCCCGTGATGCCAGCCTAACACATCTTAGTGATATCTGGATGCCATATTAGTACTTCCACCATTTACTACAGCTAGTAAAAAATGTATAATAACTTTTTTCAGGAAGAAAACGAACACGGGTAGCTGACCCTACAAATTGGAAGCGGCAAAAAGCAAAAATCCTTCGAATGCAGGGAAAGAAATACATTGGATTCACCCGTACTGATAATAAAATTCATCAAAATAAACCAAGAGCAGCTCGAAAAATTGGCCCTAAATGTGATTTGAAACTATGTTCTAAAACCTCTAAAAGACAATGTCAATCTATATCGGAAAATGAAAGGAATGACATTTTCAAAAAGTTTTGGGGCGACATGGATTGGAAACAAAGAAAAATCTTCATCGTAAACCACGTCACGCAAACAGCTCCTTTGCGAAGATATAAAAAAGATGGTGATTCTAAGAGAGATTCGACAAAGTTTTATCATCTAACGGTTGGTGATAAAAGAGTGCAAGTATGTAAGAAGACATTTTTGTCGACCCTAGGCTTAGGAGAATTCACAGTAAGAGGTTGGTTAAAAAAAAGTGAACATGGAATGCATAACAAACCACAAGCGGCGATCAAGAATACTGAAAAACGGGACTTGATGATTCAATTCTTTGATACTTTGCCGAAGCTGCCATCGCACTACGCTCGAAAAGACTCAAGAAAATTATATCTACAAGCGGATATAAAATCACACCGACATTTGTATGGCATTTACAAACAGTTCTGCGAAGATGCTCAAAAGACTGACAGAATAGCATCGATAAAATTATTTCATGAAGTGTTTTTCATGAAAAATCTCGCCATTTACAAATTGAAAAAGGATAAGTGTGACTTGTGCGAAGGATTTAAAATTGGAGGCATCGATGAAACTGTGCACCGTGAGCATGTTCTGAAAAAAGATAAGGCAAGGGAAGAAAAAAGCAATGATAAAGAGCGCGCATTAAAAGGCGAGTGCACTGTCCTTACAATGGATCTGCAAGCTGTAAAGAATTCTCCAGATTTAAAATGCAGTGCCTTTTACTATAAGACCAAACTGTCCTGCCATAATTTCACTGTTTACAATTTGGCTACGCATCACGCAAGATGTTATTGGTATACTGAATGCGATACTGACCAAACTGCTTCAACCTATGCGTCGTGCTTAATTGATTACTTAAAGGAATGCTGTATGAATGAAAAGAAGAAAATTATTATATACTCTGACGGGTGCACCGCCCAAAATAGAAACACAATTTTATCAAATGCTCTCCTTGATTACTCCATAAATAATAATATAGCTATTGAACAAAAATTCCTCGAGGTTGGCCATACACAAATGGAGTGTGACTCGGTGCATGCTTCCATAGAGAGACGCATAAAAAATAGAGAAATTCACTTGCCTAGTGAGTACATTTCGATAACTAGAGAAGCCCGTACAAAGCCGTTTCCATATGAGGTAAAGTTTTTGGACTATACATTCTTTACAAATTATGATGACAGCGCTCTACAGAGGTACACTTCTATACGTCCTGGGAAGAAAGCAGGTGATCCTTGCGTCGTAGATATAAGAATGATAAAGTACAGTCCTCATGACCATAAAATTTTAGTCAAATTGAACTTTGACAGTGACTTCATGGAGCTTCCGCATCGACCAAAACAAAGAAGCAATGAAGATTCTCTGCCACGACCGGAATGGCCTCGCCTACACAAGAGCAAACTGAAAATAACGGCTAGAAAATGGAAAGACTTACAAGACCTCAAGTTTGCTCTTCCTTCAGATACTCACCATTTCTACGATTCACTTCCACATTATAACTGAGAAAGCGATTTTTAAAATTTTAAGCTTTATTCATAAGTATAATACTTTGTTTAAAAAAATACCATTTTTAACTGTTTTATTGATAAAAATAAAAGATACCAGAAATTAATATTGCAAAATCAATATCTCTTATTCCACAATATTTCTCATTTGAACATTATAAGTGAAAGACAGTATCTCCTATTCCACAATAACTCCTAAAATAGAATATTTAAAATCATATTTTTTAATTAAAACTACTAAAAGCAATGAAACAGAAACAACAACCATAAAACATTTACATTTATTTAATTTTGTGTGAAATAAAACAGTTTTTACTCTCTCCTGTAAAATTTGGTCTCCGTGGGTTACGAGGTATTGCCTGTAAGCCATCGATTTGTAACTTTCTTTTATAACAACAAAACTAATGGCATTTTTTTTTACAAGTGACAGTTCATAACAAATAGTTATAGGTAGTAAGTACTCATGATGATTTTGGATTTTTTTATTTAATACCAGCAAGTTATTTTAAAACATGTAAATGGTATTCCATAATACCCTGCTCTCCTCTATATAAAATATAGTTCACTCGCAACAATTGACATACTAAGCTGCCCTTTATATTTATATAATTCAGAACCGGCGACCAACGAGACAAGTTTTAGAAAATAGCTTTTAATAATACCCAGAAGAAAAACATCATTTGGACAAAGACATTACTCTTTCATTGAGCCGAGATTTTACAATCTGATCAATATGGAAATAAAAATGAATTTGACATTTAGGGAATCCACAAATAAGTTAAAGAAATGGTTATCAAATCATGACAGACTAACCATACATCAAATGTTAGAAATAATAGTATAATAAAACTTAGGTGCACAAATTATTAACATATTTTTAAACATGTATGTATGTTGAGTATATTTTAACATTGAACTAACTACCACAAATTATTTGATTTTGACAATGAATTATACTTTTTTGACTAGGTATTTTTATATTAAATCATATTACTATACTATATTACTTAACATAATATATTAAATATTAATAACTATTTCTTTCTTTTCCCACATATAACTTTATTTATATTATTTAATGGAATTTTATATTATATTTATTGCTGATTATACCATGGAATTGCAGTTTATTTATTATATTATCTTTTATATATTTTTATTATTATTTTATTTCATTTCATTCTGAAGACCACATTTTAGAGCAATTTAGTGTTATTAGCTTTTTACTAAAACTTGTACATTTGTAAGCAACCAAACAATCAAGCATACTTGATTGTAATATTGGAGTCCTGTCCACCCTAGAACGGGCTAGTCCCAGTTGGGTGACAGAAACAAATAAGCAAAAGGTTAAGGTTTTGCCATTCGTTTCCTGTTATTTTTGTGAGCTAATCAATGTTTTATAGTAATTAATTCTTAAATAAATAAAATTAAAAAAATATATATTACAGATGAACGTGCAAATCGTGCAGCGGGATCTCGCACTATCTGTGGAAGTCTGAAGAGCGACAACCCCTCCATCCTCTATCCTCTCAGCTGATTTGGAAAACAAATTCCAGCGGGGAAAAAGCTTCCGATTGTCAAAGGCAGGACGAGCGGCGGAGATTAAATGCCGCGAAAGTTATTCGGTTTGCCGTTCCAGGCGCCACGCAATACATAAATCAACGCAGTGCCGTCTTCGCGCTCCGGAATATTTCTATATTATCTCCGCTATACTCTCCTTCCTACAGGTACGAGAGTATCTACGCAACAAATATGTGGGTGTGTCGGCGAACTGAAGTGGGCCAGTTTCAGCTTTTGCCGGTAGATCGCTTGTGTGCGTGGCGCGTGCGACTTCCACATTATGGACCCGATCGCGTTTCTTTGTGACTAAAACCAATACTTTAGAGCGGAATATGAAACGAACGATCGTCGATAAATACTACCTGCCGAACTTATACTCGTCCGAATTAATTCGAGCATATTTCGTGCGGTGGAAGATCAAAGAACGCGCTCGCTCATTTTTCGCATGCAAACCCATATCCACGTCGTGTCACGTGCTACCGGTTCAATAATCGTTATAATAATTGCTCTACTGTATTTGATTGTTTCTCAGAAGCCTATTTATAAGAACTGACTGACGGTATCGCCTTCCGTAATGAAGTGTCTCTGCCACGCAGCGCGTGACTGAGGAATTACCTATTCCCAGAATGTTATCGTAAGGGTGTCATTACACAACAGGTAAAATCGTCGGGGCATTAATGTGAGATGATTGTGCATCGATAATTATTATTCACACGGCACACCCCATTGTTTTGTGTCTACTAGCGCCTACTCTAACTCTACCTATATATTCTCAGAAATCTAAAAATCTATATTCCCAGAAAAAAAATAGTAATTAGGTAATTTTTATTCATGTTTAACTATGTATTAACAAAATTGCTCATAACCTTTAAGATTTTTTAAACGCATTAATGTAACTAATTTTTATTATTTTTTATTTATTTTTGGTAAAAACATACAGCATAAAAAAACGTATAAGCATAATATATAACAGTAGTAAAGCCAATGATGTTTTAAATTATTTGCTATATAATGATTACAAAATATGCTAAACAATACAATACAAAGAAAACCAAAAAGAATTTAAAACTAACAGTTAAAATCGCTACGTGCGAGTGTATGGATGTTGGTGTGTGTTTGTGTGATGGAGAGCGTGTATGTGTGGGTGTGTGTGTGTGTGTTTGTATTTGTGTGTGCGTGTATGTATGTGTGTGTGGGTGTGTGTATCTGTAGTGCGAATGTGCTTGTGAGTGCTTGTATGTGCATGCTAATTCAATCCGATCTGATAATCAGCTTTTCACGTACCTCCTTCCAATTAATGTAACTATGTTTATAAAATGTCCGCCCAAGCACAGACTGTGCTTAGTTGAGCGACATCGGACAGTAAATATCATATAATAACTGAGTTTATTTTCTTGCTGTTGCATAAAGGCCTCGATTACGTTTCTTCGTAAACTAAAATCGGAATTAGTTCTTGCGAGCAAGACAGACCAATACGTTAGAGCGCTGTCACTTTCCAGCATAAAACTATCAATCAAACATAAAGCGGCATAATCTAAGACCGGACGAAATGTTTTTAAATTAGAACATATGGTTTTATGTTCAGAAGGTAGTTTTTGTTTCGGAAAAGGTAGGATCGTTCATTTCATATTCCGCTCTAACGCATTGCCATGGCTCGTTCGCATGATCTATTTTCCGATAGTAGTTCACGAAGAAGCGCAATCGAGCCCATTATTTTATTTGATGTTTTAAATTGTAATAATATTTGTAATAAATTGTAATAAATTGTAATAAATTGTAATAATATGCTTTAAATAAATAAATAAATATTATATTAAGTTTGTAGCTCACTAAGTTTGTGCCTACCTAGTAGTACGTATAAGCATTGTGGATATTTCTTTTTCATTTTAATTTTTAATGGCATATTGCGACGTTTATGACATTATATAGAATTTTTACTATGATTATATTTATTGATTTTGATAACATTTATTAATTTTAATTTTTTCGGATTTTGGTTTTATTTATATTAGTGAAAGATAATTTATTTGCAATTTATATGGCGATAATTACCGTTTTTTTTTTTAATGGCTTAGAATTTTGTTTTATATTCTCGGAAATCATAAATACACTATACAACTTACACTAATGAAATCAAATATTATCGCCGTCTGTTGGCGCTTAGCTGAGAAACAAACCGCGCCACCCGAGGCAACTGCAACAGAACCCAACCGGGTTCTTCCACCGGCTGAGAGAGAGCGATCAACGATTTCATTTATGAAATTATTATACAGATGAAATCAGTCCTTGGCTACTTGCCGCGAAAGTCTTGGGGTGACACACTCGCTTTTTATATAAATACTTCTATGTTGATTATGCGGCGTAATGTTTTGCGCCTTCAGGCGCGACTCCTGCAAACAGCGAACGTTCAGTCAGCATAGCATAGCAGCGAGCCGAACGTTCAATTTGCACTGCACTTAAAAGCGAGCGCGCCAATCAAAGGCGAGACAAAGGCGAACCCGAGCGCGGAAGGGATGAAGACGCGCGTGAACAGCGGCAGCCGACAACGCCATACCCAATGCCGTTTCAGAAATGTAATTAACAATCCCTAATACAACACAATCCTTGCTAGCATTTCGGCTTCTAACACTCTAGATTGGATCTGTATTCAATGAGCGTTCCATGCTGTAAACTCATTAAAGATAAATCTAATCAGCATAATGGCTCCGCGGCCTTATACATACACCTTGTTCAGAAAATATCCTAACAACGAAGCGACCAACGGTGACGTGCGGTTGGCAGCACTGCGTCTATCATAACCTCCACAGCACATTATACCGAGTTATGGCCCATCCACACGTTGGCGAATGTTCGTGTCCAAGTTGGTGTAAACAACTACTAAGGAAACATATATGGAAAACTGCTATGGCAGAAGTCATCGTACTAAATATGAGCTGTGGTTGCCAGCCTGTGAGCCGCGCTTGCGCACTTGCGCACCCCCTTTCTAATTTTGACAGCTCCGAGCTGTCAGCTGGCTGTCTTTTTTTTCTTTGAAAATCCGCATCTTATACGTTACCTAATCTGTAACACGAACATTCTCCAGCGTGTGGATGCGGCATTAGAAGCAGTAAACGCACTCTCGGGCGCAGTGTCGGCTTAACCCATCTAGGGGCCCTTAGGCGCAAGCCACACACAACGGTCGTAAGACTCGGACAGGGCGCAGACGGAAAGAAGTGTCTGCGCTCCGTCTTTTCTGCATGTTTGGCGTCGCGTTTTTCCTATACATTTTGTATAAAAGTCTTGTGTGGCTAGCCGTGTGTGGCTAGCATCGAAATCTCGGGGGGTCATTTTGCGTTTTTCGGGGCCACTTTAGGCTGTCAAACATTCTGACAACGATGGGGCCCTAAGCTCAGAGGTTCCCAAACTTTTTTTTTCTCGTAACCACTTTCAAAAATTTACTGGTTTCGGTGGACCCCCTGCCGCTACATTTCTAAGTACTATATTCCCAAAAGTCGTCAAAAATGTAAAGATTAGATCTAACGATGGAAATTTGCATCGCGACTGAGCTCCAACCCTGTACTGAATATCGAATATGCAAGTTTTTACAATTAACATTCGCTAACTTTCTTAAATAAACTACTCAAAAAAAAATGAAGGTTTTAAAAAATGAAATTAATGCTAAATAGACGTAATGATAAATAAACAAAGGTAAAGTCAAACCAACATTTTAATTTTTTACTATCGAAACTACATAGATAAAATTTCGTGGACCACCACTAACAACTTGTGTTTGGGAATCACTGTTATAGCTTGTGTAACTTACACGTACATCTAGCATTGCTCGAGCGAAATGGCGATGTGGGGGTAGGGTGGGAGGGAAGAGCAGAGGGATAAGTCTAGCCGGACGTAATATGTTGCATGTCAAATTTTGCCCCAATATGGTCAGAATTTGTGATGTATCCATCTATAAACCTGAAAATTAACAACTGGAACAGCATTTTAAAGTGAAAGGATCACAAACCACCCTTACATCCAAGGTAAGACGCCATCTCGGACGCCATCTTGGACACCATCTTGAATTCTAAGCATAGGGGGAGGGGGGGGATATGACTTAGCACCGGGCAGACTCGGATTCACAATGGTCAAATTAGTCCAGAAGTGCCTGAAAACTAAATTTGTCCCAATTTGCCGATAGATTTAATTTTTAGAGCGTTTTTTGATGTCCGAGGTCGCCGGTTGGCCGGTTGCCCTTAATTTCTGTGTTATTTTCATTATTATGTTTATTATGTAACTGTACTAATCTATTATGACCACTACTTTACAAAATCCCACTTGATATATATTAATTTGCCTACATAAACAATTAATGTAGTCGTATACGAGATGACGAGTTTAAACTACGAAAAAATACATACTTAAAATAGACAAGGCACAAAAATACTTTTCATGTTTATTTGTAAAAAAAACTACATAGTGGGATTTAAAAGCTTATGCTGATTATAACAGTCTCGAATCTAAGTGTCGGAATCGCGCATCGTTAGTTTCGTGTTCTGACACTGTCGACCGGCGATTTGTACCAACCGACGCGACGCGCCCGCGTATAGGGCTGTTTATGTTTTCAAAGTTAGGACCGGCCGCACGCGCTTTGTACACTCAAGCAAAATAGAGCGATCGAGTTTTTATTAAAGAATGGGTGCTCTCGACTTTAAAAGATGCCTAATGCGACCCTCTAATAACAAAACGGCAACAATTTTTCATCTTTCAGCAAGAATATGATTACGCTGGTCTTTCTTTTACTGCCATTGCTCTCGACTTGTGATTGTATTCGGTTAGTAACACGCCGAACTCTGAAAAAGGTGGTAACGCCCGGTCGGCAGTGGCACGCGCAACGCACACGCAACGATCAACCGGCAAACTTTGAAACAGACCTTCGACGGGGCATCTGATCGTGTTTGCCCGTATCAGCGCGTGTGTGAAAGAGGCCTAAAATGCCATTCCCGGAATGAAATAGTCAACGCAGGGCGCGGCGCGTTCTGACAGTAAACAAACTGTAACAAAAACCACATTTCCCTTCGACATTCCCCAACTGAGCTGCGGTGCGCTGCGAAGCCCGCGACTATTGCCACAAGCCTTGCTGGACTGGTCGTCAACATCGCAAAAATCGAGTGGTCCGAAAACATGTAACAATCGGTAGGAGGCAGGAGTCAGGCAGAGCATGTAACGTAGCAAAGTCTTAAGAAAGATTTCCATAGGAAAATCCTATTAGACCTCCGAAATGCATACTACAATTTGAAACTGGACATTGCGCTTGCTTATAGAGCGGATGATATGCACACAGGCTGAATACACGAAGAATGGAAACAAACAAATAATGCAGCATCTTCATCAAAAACTAGCAAATCGGAAACATGGACGACGTACAATAATGAATCTCAGAAGTTCAGTACTGGATGGCAGGATCCTCACATTGGAAATATAACAGAGAACGACGAGATCTTGAATATCTGTGCGATTCCTTAGTTCGTCAGTATCACTTGGTGTGGACAACAACTGCATGGTGCGCAAACCGTCTAATGCGCCAGAGGGCTATCTCCCAGAATAAAGAGATCTACCAGCCGTGAGGCCTGAGACGCGAGAGTCCTTCCCGGGCTAGTCCCTTACTCGAGGAGGCTACTGAATAGGAGCTGAATCATGAGTTGGGCCGACCCGAGTACACATTGGATCTTATGGCCCAAGCTGCACGAAGCCGTAAGCTACCGGTAGAATCGGTAACAGTAGTAGGTCTTTCGAACATCACGATGCTTGATTTACAAATCTACGAAATCATACATCTCAGCCCACCTGAGCAGACGATGGCCAGGATCTGATCGACACTTTTCCAAACTCTCAAATTATCGAGTTAACACACTGGCAGAAATACCCGAGTGCTCTGGGGAAGAGTCGCAGAAGCAGACACACAGTCCTCCGTCGAAAGTGAACTCCAGCCTCCATGTTTTACTGACACATATTACAATCGCTCATCCGCGCGCCTTACTATGGCATCGTTGTGTATATGATAGAAGCCTTTACTCGATCACGTAAGTTTCGTGCGCGCATATCACTCCGTTGTTCAGTCACGCATGACACTATCGAAGCTAAGTTTGGCCTCGCATGCGGGGTTCGCAGAGGCATAGCTCGGCAGTACGTTTGTCAATCCGAGCGAGGGTGGTCGAGTTTGAGAGCGCTCACTCTGCCATAGCAGACGGATTCTTGTTCGGTTGATTGGTGGACTCTTAATTCCCCTGCTACAGAGAAGAACGGTGGGTCAGTTTACTCCCGGGTGATGTCCTTCGACCGCAGTTGGGCGGTTTGCGCATCGTGCGGCGTCAGCCAAGCGACTGTGCAGTCTGGAAACAATATACGTCATCCTTTGAAGCGGTGGTTGTTGACCTAAGTCAGTCGCTCTTGAAAAGACTCGTTGACCACCCGATCCCGAGTAAAGAGACGGGTAAAGGACGCCACGGTCGCGATAAATTCGAACCGATAATGGCGCGGCCCCGACTACTCTCTCATCGGGGTAGTGCAACTCTGCTCTTCTTTTCTCTCTACTCATTTGGCTGAAGCTTCGATTCATGGACCGTGACAATTTAATTCTTCCTTTTGAAGCCAAAGGGGTCGCTACTCATTGCGACTCGTTCTTGAGCGAATCGCAACACCAACGACACTGTCACAGCCACGGCGTTGCAGCATCCACTTGTTTCACGGCTTGTGTCTACATTAGTGGAGCGCTATGGTAGAACGCGAGCGCTGAATGAATGTCTCCGAGAAATTCATCTTGGTGTTAGTTTGAGTAGGCGGTCTCATTATTCCTCCTTACCAAAGGATGCTTCTGGAAACACTTCACGGCTCTTTGAGGGACCTCGATAGCTAGCAAATCCCCCTTTCGTGCGTGTACATGTACAAGCGTCAGTAAAGCTGGGGTGCTTTGTATGTTATAATTTAGTGAGACAGACGGCTTTGCGACTCAAAAGCGAAAGTCGATTTTACATGGAAAATTCTAATTATTCTGGTAATGCTGAAAGTGACTGCCAATCCAATGAAAGTCCAATTAACAACATTTAAACAACCTAAAAGGAAAATGACTTAAATACAGACTTGTCTTAAAAAAACAGGGTAAACTGACCAAGTAATTTAAATAGAAAAATCTCAAATACAAAATCCGAAATAATTTTATTTTCTGTTGCAATTATCAAACTAACTATTTCTCATCTAGGTAATCCTATTCAGATGTCATTTTCATTGCCAGTATGAACTAACACCTGAATCTTCTTTGGAGTCTTTTATATCAACGACACAATCCAATCGTATTAAAGAAATAACGTCCAGGTAAATATGACTACTTCCATGCATCAATATCAATATAGTTCGGGCATTGATTATATAGGTCACTAGATTGCTCAATGCCGTACTATATTTTGGCAGCTAGGATTTTACTAAGAAACGCAACTTGTAGATGACACTCATAGTTTTAAACATTGATTAATCCTCTCTTATGCTCAGTAGCCCAATAGATGGCGTTCTAAACACACCTATATGATAACCTATCTCAAAATAAAATAACAATATAATACCAAACGATTTTTTAAATCATAGCTCATTTTATTTTAATATTATTTGATGTCAATTTTAATTTCGTATACAGGTTTCATTGAAACTAAGGCGCTTTAATGTTCAAATAGACTAATAGAGAGCATTCTAATCTCTCCGTATTATTACTGTGGTGTAATCAGTCTGTATAAAATGCGAAAGATGGCACTACTAATTTATATTTATTTAATTCTAGTAATTTTAGTAAGTTTTGCCCCTTTTTTTATACAAAACTTATTACAATTGACGAGTTGTGTCCGTATACGTATGTTTGCTGGGAGAAAAACAGACGGTGTGAGAGTGTGTCTGTATGTGTGTGAGTGTGTGTGTGAGAGAGGGTGGGACATACTCACCCTGTGTCTTTATGCGTGAGTGTGTGTGTATTTAAGTGTATATTTATATTATATTTTATATTATATTGTTTTATATAACACAATATATTCTATTTTAATATGTAGTAAAAGAAAATGTATATGATAAAAAGTCCATAATGAATAAAGTACAGTAATACATGGTCAAACCTTTATAGTAAATAAAAATATGTTTTATTTTAAAATGCGCAATAAATATTTTTTATCTATTCTACATATTTATTTGATGTGCGCTGCAGTACCCCATAACCAGGATATCAAAGCCCAAACGTGATTCTTAGAGGGCATAATACGAACTGCCACAATGTGTTATGTATCCTTATGTAATCTTCCATTAAAATTTGCCATTTCGATGGAATAACAGACGAACCTAGAATAAACAAGCTGAAGCAGCTGTATTTGTGTGGGCCTCGTGTTAGAATCTTCTCGCATAGCGTCTATCAAGTTTTGATTGAACGATTCGACTGAGAAGGATTGCTGAAAATATTAGTTCCACATAGAAACAGGCGGCGAATAGTTTAGTTAAAGACCAAGAGCTCGCTGCGAGTTCTTTTAGTATCTACATAATTGTGAAAAAGAATATCTATGAACAATATTCACTGGCGGAAATAGAATAATCTTTTACCTCTGGAATAGCTGATACTTTCAGATTGCTGTAAGTGTAAAAAACTTACTAATTTTCTGTCAAGAAAACTTTCAACGCGTTTTTCTCACAACCATATTTTTCAGTATTGCGCCGGTTATAAACTACCTGACGGATGGATTTGTTCCAAAAAAAATTAAGATTAATCAATTCTCTTCTACAGGAACTAAAAAAAATAATAAAAAAAATACATTTTTTTATACTAGTTAAACACAAAAGTTTGGGGTGCAAATCGATTTTATTTCTTTAAATCCTTGAAAATTTTTAAAATAATAACTTTATGCTCATTTTTTTGGTTCATATAGAAAATACAAATAAAAAAATTTATATCTTAGTTTACTTTTTGTTTCAGTCATAATTACGCTCGCTATTACCGACGCAAACAGATACAGCCATTTCTGCAGCGGTAGAAACATTTGCAATTTAATATCTCAAAAATAGTTTTTTTTTACTATTCCAAAAAGTATTTTCATTTTTCAAATGTTAATCTCTGATCTAATTTTCTAACTGATCAGATTTCAACTTAAGGTTAAAAAAAATAATCATGAGAAACATTTCCAATTCCCTACCTCTCCCATCGGTTTTCTATATTAATTTTATATTTAATATGAACTTAGTTTATTTTACAATTAATTTTTAAGTGTAATATGCTGAAATCCAAATGTGTAATATGCGGAAATCTGTTACTTTCGTAGGAAACGATTATCGGCGTAATGTTTTTCTTTTTTTTCTACATTACATTTATGCACACGTATGTCAATTGTATGCGCTGTATGTTTCCAGAAATAAAATAAAACAAAAATTTTAAAAAATGTTTTTTTTTTGGTCTTCTAAAACAGGCTCCCCCCTAAATGAGGGTGTTAGAACGATCTTGTCGTCTTGTCACCCTGAAGATGAGTCGCAAGGATTTTGGGACGAAAACAATCTACCGTCCAGGTACGCCACTGCCCAACAGAGCCCTGAAAGCGAGGGCACTGGCAAGACAGTGAGGGCCTCTCTCTCCCTGCTTACCAGTTTTGGTAATACTACTCCTTTCACTAGACTGGTCGCCGATCAAAATCTTTCGCTCGAAACCTATAACTGCTGTGAGAAATTACGACCCATGGCGCCCTTTGCCCGCTGGCATTACCAGATGGGGTTACCAGAGACCCGTTTTAAATGCGTCCGGATAGAGCTGATTCAAGAGGTAGTCCATCCCACAAGACAACCTCAATCTGCCTTTGCTTCTCTAGCAGTGAGTTTTCGGTCTAAAAACGGTCAGAAACAGAAAATAAACCTTTCCCCTCGTAAAAATTAATGTATCCATTATCCGGCGGCGTTGATAGACAACATCGAATATGAAACCGATCGCTTCGCTGAAACGCTCTTTGATATAGTGGAAACAAGTTCAGAGGCGACGTCCGACAAACCGACGCGTCTCGCTACCGACCAAAATTAATTATAATTATTGATGAGCTGCGAGCCAAGCATGTTCCGGAGGAAGGAATGGCATGGGAATAACCCGAAAATTGGAAGTTGAAAGCATCGACGGGTTGATTCTACGCCGATATACATTAATGTTAACCCTGAAATGCTACCTGGGATACAGGCGCACCCCTTTGTCTCTTACTTTCCCGACAGGGAAAGTATTGTGAACGCGCTAAAAAACGAGATGAAGACGGATATATACATTTTGTTCCCCTCCCAGGGTAGACAACGGCGGTTGCAAAATCGCCGAAACGTCGGGTGCTACAACATCCACGCGGTAAATTCTTTTTTAAACCTATTTATAATGTCAAACAACCGCGATAGTCTTCCATTTCATATCATTAGTCTATCTAGATAGAATGCCATATATTAATGGCATTCTATCTTATATAAAAAAATGCGATAGATAGCACTAATAATTGAATGTTGTTATAACTTGTTAAATTATTGGGTGTTATTAATCAATCGGTCCTTTATGAAAACTATTCCTTATCAATCTTATTATAGAAAGCCAAATCTAGTAGTAGTCTAGGATGGCGGCTTCGCCCGCGGCACCGACATACTCAAATCTCATATATATATTAAGTATCCCAGCATAATAGTTTGTATACTACTGTGTCCAAAAAGTAAGAGCAATTTTAAATTTAAATGACGTGTATATATCGAATGTTGGAAAAATATTTTTTTCTAAAGTGATAGCACTGGGACAGACATCTGTGTCAAATTTCACATCTTACGGTTCATTAGTTTTTAAGCTGCGCTTCGTTTGTGCTGCTATGCAAAAAAATGTTTTTTTCGATTTTTTTTAATGTCTGATTTTGTTGAGCAAAAAAGTTACATTAATTTTTTATTGTAAAATGAAATTCCTTAAACAAAAGACCAAGAATGAGACCCTTTAGTGAGCAGACTTTATCGGAAAGAAATGTTTACAAGTGGTATAAACAGTTTAAAAAAAGAGGACCGTCAACCTCCACCGATTTCATTTTAATTTTATTTTAAACCAGTTGATAGGAGTTCCTACACTTGGTTATGTCAAAACTAATAAAAATAACAAGTATAATATTTAAATAAATACCTATTAAGGTATAAGATATGAACGTCGGTATTGCAAGGTATGAACGTTGAACATCCAAGCGCAGATTTTCTAGGTTATTAGAGGAAACAACATTTTCCAATATTTTCAATCAAAATTCTTACATAATTTCGTAAAATTTTCATGTGGACAATAATAGTACTAAATAATCAAACAAATATTGGATAATTTCACAAATTATCATACGGGAAGATATTTTAAAGAAAAAACACAAATACAAACAAATCAGTAATAATAATTATAGTCAATAGCCAATAGTTAGAAGAAGAAAAAAAACGAAATTGTAAAATAGTCAATAATAGAAAGAATAAGGAATAATAATAGTCAAGTAGGTCGATGAGAGTCTCTTCAAAATAATTAAAGATTTGATGCTTAAAGACCGTCGAAAAATAACTAGGTGCCTTGCTGATGCTGTTGGCTTTCAAGGGATCAGTTAACACTATTTGAAAAAATGTTTTAGGGCTTGAAACGCGTCAAATCTCGATCGATCCCAAAACCTTAACTTCTTTGAAAAAGAGCGTCGTGCTAACATCTCTGCGGATATGATTTCTGACTATCAATCGGTCATGAAACGCATTATTATGGAAGACAAGACGGATCTATGTTTACGATCCAGAAAAAAACGAATATCATGCGAAAGGTCGCTTAAAAATAAGGTCTTTTTCGATTGTCTTGTTAACAGTATTTTTTCGAAAGACAACTCTTGGTTTTTGCCCCACGACGATGCGCTATTTCACACTACGTTGGTTTCCGAGACAATCTCGTAAAAAAATCAACCACATCGTTCCGCAAGCACCATATTCGCCTGATTTAGCACCGTGCGTCTTTTGACTATTTCAAAACCTCAAATGACCGCTACGGGGATACCGTTTTGACTCGATTGAGGAGATACAGCTGAATCGAAGAAAGTTTTGAAGCCCGTTTCGAAAATCGACTTTTAACAACTGTTTCGACTATTGGAAAAACGTTAACGTTGGTGTATTGTGTCCGAGGGATAACACTAAGGGGACCCAAATAGATTCAGAAGAATAAATGAAGATTAAAAAAAATAGAATAAAATTGGTCTTACTTTTTGGACACAGTAGTATATGCTCTTCGCAGTCATCAATCAAAACCACTGTAGAATGCAGTCGTGAGTAATCTAAGTGCTAGCTCTCGGCGGTGGATAGATCTCACACAGAGCAGTTTTGCCTCAGGCGTTTTGCCATCCCGTCCATTTAAAACGGATTTACAAATCACGGCCGACAAGTACACGCTCTTTGTTCCGCCGAGTCCAATCCAACAACGGTCGTGAAATAATTGCAGCACGTTGTAGTTTATGAACGCGATTCGCTGATAACATCGGAATCAATTCGGTACGGGATAATTTAAGATAGAATAATAATATTTTTAAAATCGTTCTATCTCCCTGAAGTGAGCGCAGAATACTTGGACAAAACAATCCACCGTCAAGGTCCGCCACATGCCCGTAAGAGACCAACGCCTTAACCGCGAGATAGCCAGGAGTGTTACCCAGCGGGCTTACACTCACGCCCTTACTTCCAATTGCGACCAGATTACTCCAGTCTCTCGATTGGTTACGAGTTCGAGGTCGTTTGCGCGGTCCTCTGCCTTGCGTAGCGGTGATACGGTGTCTACCGAATCTATCGCGGACCACGGCATCCTTTGCCCGACTGTTCACCCAGGATCGGGTAGCCGATGGTCGTTTCAAGAACAGTCGCCATAAGGTCTGCAACCCCCCCCCCTCCCCCTTTAGGAAGCAGTACTGCTTCTAGACTCCCCCGACTGTTAGTCAGAGTGCACAGTCGATTGGCTTACACCGCACGGTGCGCAGACCGTCCAGGAGCGCCGGAAGGTTGATTCCTAGGGGAAACTAGCCTTAAGGCCAGAGTCTGCCCGGGCTCGCACTTCATGCGTGGAGGCCACCGGATGGGTGTTGAATGGGTCTTCGTGGCCAACTCAGCAAGGGCCCCTTAGCTCCCTCCCGTGTGTCACCACAAGACTTTCCCGGAAATTAGCCAAGGATGTCATCTCATTCAATTTAAAAACCGATTTGCAAGCGCGCAACGTCGCCGTAAAATTCGCCGTTATATATTCGAATACCGAGGGATCGACACTATGCGATGAAGATTTAAAGTTCGACCGTAAGTCGCGCGATATCAAAACGCACGACTCTACAAATACGATTATTTTAATCCCCCATATATTTGTATGGCGGTCTTTAAATATTATTCGTGTCGCTTGTAGGTATATAAAATATTTTAACCAAAAATTCATAATGTGTATCAGAGGGCGCGCTAGTGACACTTCAATCCGAAATATTGGATTAGAGACTTGAAATTCAGTACACAGATGCCTTGTTGGGCCGAAATCACATTTTCAGTTGGAATATGTCATATACAAGCGACACAAACAATATTTAAAGTCCGCCATCTAAATGTATGGGGGAATATGTAACATACTTTTAGGGTGTCATCATGTGTTTATTATTAAACTAACTGACCCGTGCCCACTTCGTTGGGCGGTAAACATTATTACTTGTGATAAAATTATGAGTGTGGTTCAATTAGTACTGAGTGCTATGATTTATTTCCTGACTGTCAAAAGGAGGGTTATATTTTTACTGCATATGTATGTATGTATTTGCATGCCAATTTGGCTATATTACCGGGTTTCAAATGAGTGAATGAAATGATTATGATTGAATAAATTATGTTTATTTTAATTGTTCAAAACATCTCTGTATACTACCTATATTATATGTAATGTACCAAAATATATTGTCTTTCAGGAGTTCCAACCCGAGATAAGGTCGCGGTTCCATACCTACATATGTCGTATTATCTCTTAAACCATTTATGCAGTAAAAGGGAAATTATATGCAGTAAAAGGGAAGTCTTTTATTTTAAACACTTAAGACGATAAATTTACTTATTTTGATATAAATTCATAATTGTTGATAATATGACCAATAAACATGACCTAACGATTTAAATTATTTTTCCAATATAAAAAACAACTTTTTGTGACTTTTTTGTAGGCATTATCAAGCTCTACAACTTTTCTCTAGAACTTAATCATATATCTCTCATCGTTAAGGCAGCGTTAGTTAGAGACGTTTTCGTTCGACCGTTTTTTCTCCGACTTACTTTGCAAATCCGACTACCACGAAAAAGTCTTTTCATTTTTCGGATTAAAATATAGCCCTATTACACTCACAAATAACGTGGCTTTCTATTGGTAGAAGAATTTTCAAAATCGGTTCAGTAGACCCAGAGATTACTTCCTACAACCTCACAAACTCACAAACTTTACCTCTTTATAATATTAGTATAGATTAGCCATTCTAGGAGCAAGAAAGCTGTAGTGACGTTGTCCAAAAGATCTTAAACGTTTCTGTACTTAAAAGCTTTCCTTTTAACGACCTGTTCTCTCACTGTTTTCCGTAATACTTGTGGTATTTTTTATATGTTTTCATATTATATTTTTCATAGAACGGACTATTTCGTTTTCTGTCTTTATAATCCAAGATAGCTGACGAAACGATACCCGATTTCTAAATAAACGAGGCTGAATTTCCGATGGATGCGTCAAAGAAAGGCGCGTACAAAAAGCGGAACATTGAACGGCACAGTCCGACGCGTGATTTACAGTCGCGTCGCGCGCGACGCGCAAGCAAAATTGGGATGCGCCTGCGATTTATTTCACATTTTCCGCGAGGTGCGATTTGTGAAATCGGCGAACGAGTCGGAATTATTATTCGGAATGGCTAAGTGGCGCGCGCGCAGCGCGCGCACGTGGCACACTTGGTGTAAAGTATACGAAATACAGGCCGATTTACTCCGGATAAGGAATATTAAAAAAAAACAAACGAACAACTGAAGCGAACCTTGAAAGACAAATGGATATTCCATCTTATGGGAGATCATGGTAACACGAATATCAGATTGCATGAGTCACAAAATATTTGCAAAGATATGTGTTATTCGTTTTTAATTGTTATTGTTTTTAAGCTATTGCATAGCTTTTATCGCGGGCCTAGGCCAGCGCGGCGACCGAATGAAGAAATTTTGTAACGAAAATTAATGATTTTAAACTGATAATTACGTCTAAACGAGTACTGCTTACGATTCGAAAAAAATATATGTTAAACAAGAACATTTTCCTAATATTCTTAGCTTTGAATATTTTAGATTTTGTTTATATTACATAGTGTAATTAATTTATGAAATTAGGTCTAACCGAACACAAAAACGACTACTACGCAAATACTATCTGGCGTATTATTATAAAACCTGCACCATTTTAAAGATAATTTAATTATCTATCTTTTTATCTACGATTTTTTTCGAATAGTCAAAGAAAATAATAATAACCGTTTTTTTTTGCTTTATCGAATAAAATTCGTGCGCGGCGATCTATCGGAAGACGTTTAAATTATTCCGAATCATTTGCTACCGCAGCCGCAAATGATTCGGAATAATTTCAACGTTTTCCGATAGAGTGCAGTTATCTGAAATAATTATAATTGCATAAGTTGTTAAAAATGCTATGCAATAGCTTTACCGCGGCAGTCCCCGAGTGCCACACGTATTTTTTTTTCAGAATTTTACTTTAGGTTTAGGGAAGCCCTTACAGTTCAAAACATAATTTCCTATACGGGCCGATCGTTTAAATTTATCAATCTTTCCCAGCTTTAATATCAGATCTCTGAAACGGGCCTTAGTCTAAATGCGTAGAAAAATGTATTTATTCTTACTCTGTCCTAAGAAAGCAGCGTTTATTGTTACCTGAAAGAACAGAAAACAGGATATTAATAACAGACAGATATTAATAACAGACTTTAGGACGGCATTGGTTTACATTACAACTACATTATACATTAAGATTTTGGGAACGAGTATGATTTTTTGTGTTCTTATTTTTTTGGTACATTATTGTGTGTATTATTATTTGTATTGGGTCCGATTGCGCTTCTTCGTGAACTAAAATCGAGATAAGTTAATGCAAGCGAGACATACGTGAGAGCGGAATATAAAATAAATTATTACTTTTAAAAAAAACACTAAAAACACGCTTTCATAAATGCACGTAAAAACCACATCATCAGACCTTGAAACCTAATCGTGGTCAAAGTTCATTCCAAGACTTTTCTAACAAGTCCAAACACAGCTATGATACGATGTTCCATCATGAAGTTCCAGTTCATATCTTCCGACTCCATCATCAGATCAGTTCGACAGTACCATATTATTGTATTGTCATCAGATCTACATACAGCTGCCAATTTTTATGACGCTACGATCCTTGGAAGATGGTTAAATTAGTTACCTTAGATTCCATTACATAGTTAGTTACATACAGGACGACCTAATAAAAGCGTGTTAATGAACGGTTATCACTTTTCCAGCATGAAACTACCAATCGAACATAAAGCGGCATAATCTAAGAATGGACGAAATGTCTTCAAACTAATTCATATGGTTTTATGTTCAATAAAAAGTTTTTGCACGGGAAAAGATACGATCGTTCATGTTACATTCCGCTCTAACGCACTGCTCTGTCTCATTCTCTCCGATATTAGTTCACGAAGAAACGCAATCGAGCCCAGTATGTGTATATATATTAACTGGCATGGGTAGGATTAATCCTTTGGGACCATAAGCTTTGCAGTAGAGTAAGGAAATTTTTGATACATAAAACTGTTAAAGGGCGAAATAAGATAACATATACATATGTCAAGTTTTGTGAAAATTGGTTCAGTAGATTTTGTATAAATTGATTGAACATAAGTTTTCATGTGGTCCATAAAGATGCAAAGTCAAAAGTTTTTCCAAAATTTGATTATTTTATTATTTAAATTAGAAATCATACGAAAAAAAATCAAATTGAAAAAGTTGACGTAAATATTTTATTTATTTTTTTAAAACCACCAGAGTTCGTTGGTCATTTGCGATATTAAAAAAAAGGTATATTGTAAAACAATAATATATTTTTTTGCTAATATTAAGATGCTGATGTCCCAATAATATGCAAAAAATATATTTTATAAACTATTCGTATTCGATAATTTACAAAATGATATTTGTCAATTATATTTGTAAGTTATGGGACACTTATGTGCCATGGTCCTTAAAGGGATAAAAGATACGTGTGGCACTCGGGGACTGCCGCGGTAAAGCTATTGCATAGCATTTTTAACAACTTATGCAATTATAATTATTTATTTATTTTATTTTTTCTGATATCAGATAACTGCGCTCTATCGGAAAACTTTGAAATTATTCCGAATCATTTGCGGCTGCGACGTCTTCCGATAGAGCGCCGCGCACGAATTTTTTATTCGATAAAGCAAAAAAAACGGATTATTCAAAAAAATCGTAGATAAAAAGATAGATAATTAAATCATCTTTAAAATGGTGCAGGTTTCATAATTATACGCCAGATATTATTTGCGTAGTAGTCGTTTTTGTGTTCGGTTAGACCTAATTTCACAAATTAATTACACTATGTAATATAAACAAACTCTTAAATATTCAAAGCTAAGAATATTAGGAAAATGTTCTTGTTTAACATATATTTTTTTCGAATCGTAAGCAGTACTCGTTTAGCCGTAATTATCAGTTTAAAATCATTAATTTTCGATAAGAAATTTCTTCATTCGGTCCCCGCGCTGGCCTAGGCCCGCGATAAAAGCTATGCAATAGCTTAAAAAGCAACATAATTTACGTAAGTATATAGAAAATATTCATATCAAAATGAGATGCCATATTACCACAGTATAATTATTAAGTTAATCGATATATTCCACGTTTGTTTTTTATTTAACATTGAGAAATTGCGTGATAAATATAATTTTGATTTATATCCCAATTTACTACCCTTTTGACGAAATTTTATCAAAGATTTGCTAGAAAATAATACGGTGTGGTGTTTTAATTTCCGAAATATTACTCTATTACCAACCTTTAGGTACTCTATGGACGTATTCAGGATGAGTTTTAATTTACCGGCATCCTTGAAGTGAATGGATCAGTACAACCAAATAAACAACTTTTTATTAAAAAAATGTGGGAAAAACAAAAAAACAACAATATATTTTTTTCAAAAATATATTTCTTTTCAAAATTTGATTTTATGATTACTAAAATTAGAAAAAAAAAAATAATTGTTGACAGATATTTGTCACCAAAGACCTAATTATTGACATATATAAAACTCAAATACCCCTAAGTCAGTAGAGATGAGATTAAGTTTTTAAATGTAACTAAAATATGTCTAAAGATATATGGTACTCTCAAGCTTATTGGGTGGAGGGCCCAGGGCCCTGGGCCCTTACAAATAGTAGCATTTTCCTTTATGTTTTAGAGGCGTATGTTTTAGTAAGCCTACGTTAACCGCCAAAAACTACCACTTCCTTACTATCGTTATTTTTTCAGATAAAAATATCGAAATGCCCCGAAATCTATAAAATGTTCAGCATTATTTTGTCACCTCGTCTGGAGGCCCCGTAAGTGGATTGGGTAAGAGAAAGCGACATGCAAGCGGTTCGTTTCGCCATGGCCTGCCTTGTCTTTGATCTAGGCGGACGTGCACATCAAAGGGATAATATTTTTAGCATCATAGGACATCGGTAGTCAGTCGGCAGTGTCGCGTTCGCGGAGCCCTCGAAAACCGACACTCATTATACACTCTTACGAACATACTAAGATCATATTATTAGAAGTAAGTTATTGTTTAATAACGCCCTAGAGAATGTGGCGAGAGAACTATTAAATCTTAAACCATGAAGATGCCGTTCTATAAATAGAGACCCCTATTATCCGCAGTTTTGTCATTTTAATAGCTGCAGTTTTGTAACTATACAGAGATGTATTAAGAGAAAATACATGTGGCACTCGGGGACTGCCGCGGTAAAGCTATTGCATAGCATTTTTAAAAACTTATGCAATTAAAATTATAAATTTATTTTATTTTTTCTGATATCAGATAACTGCGTTCTATCGGAAAACGTTGAAATTATTCCGAATCATTGCGGCTGCGTGCGGTAGCAAATGATTCGGAATATTTTAAACGTATTCCGATAGAGCGCCGCGCACGAATTTTTTATTCATTAAAGCATAAAAAACGGATTTTTCAAAAAAAAACGTAGATAAAAAGATAGATAATTAAATTATGTTTAAAATGGTGCAGGTTTTATAATAATACGCCAGATAGTATTTGCGTAGTAGTCGTTTTTGTGTTCGGTTAGACCTAATTTCACAAATTAATTACACTATGTAATATAAACAAAATCTAAAATATTCAAAGCTAAGAATATTACGAAAATGTTCTTGTTTAACATATATTTTTTTCGAATCGTAAGTAGTACTCGTTTAGACGTAATTATCAGTTTAAAATAATAAATTTTCGTTATGAAATTTCTTCATTCGGTCGCCGCGCTGGCCTAGGCCCGCGATAAAAGCTATGCAATAGCTTAATAATTAATGTATCTCCTGTAAAGCTCACGTAAACCGACACAAACAATTTTCCAAAGTGTTGACTGAAATTCCTGGCCAATACGTGTGCCAACAGGCTGGCCAAAGCATTGCCAACGTGTAGAGTATGCATAATAAGGAATGGAATACAGCTAGGCAATAATATGCATAGTAGGACATGACTATGTAATAAAAAATGGTTACTTAAGATGGCAGTAGCATACAACACCTGCCTATCTAAAATTAACGCGTTATAGCCCCGGGGATTTGCGTCCGATACAAGCGTAAGTATTAACCAACCCAACGCAAACAACGAAGTGCGACGCGCGGTGTACGAATCGGTAGAACGCTTATTCTAAAAGCGAATAGGATTCATGATGGCACATCTAGAATAAGCGGTTAACATAAAACGATTGATCGATTTGATGTTATTGAGATCCAACTAGTTCATAGACCCCGTCACGAAGCAATTTCATACAATTGTATAGAAAAAGAGCTTTAGAAGTTCAGCGATATTTTTTAAATATCTTTTTTATAAATCTAATAGGTAGCATTGTTATATGAGATTTGGCACTGTTATAATGAAAGAGTTTTTATAAATATCGAACAGTACATTTAAAAATAAGCGTTCAAAAAATATTACAAAACGTCTAATTTTCTTAAGATTATATTTTTAAAATTAACTTTTTGTAGAAATCCAACCCTATTGATGAGTAGAGTTATTACAGTGTACATGTTTACTTTTATTTATACTGAAAGATATTTACCATTAAGGAGAAATCTATAATTTATTTTTGTATAGAGAAATATTTAGCAGCCCCTTAAAGGAAAGTTTCGTTTGTTTGTTTGTTTTAGGTACTAGATGCCAACTAACCGACCGCCTGATGGCTAGTCAGACGGGTGAGATTGTTGAAGTTTCTAACCGAGTTCTAAAAATGGAGGAAGTTATCAATTCGGTTGTATTTTTTTTAATGGATACTTCGGGTCGGATACGTAATTATTTGCCTACCTTCATATGCTGGGCAATATTTACAATAATAAAAACGAAGTTCGTAGGAATGCGCACGGCAGCCGTCGGAACGGCAAAAGGGCGGTATCGCATATGTTTGTTATGATCTGCGGTTAAAATTATTAGGTAATATATATAAAATTTAATTTGTTTTTTTTTTCTTACACAACCGTGGCATACCAATAAGACTCAGGAAGTGAGCTCGCCTTATCACAGGAGTGGCTAGCAAGGCAGGTTCGGTTTCATTTTACTTGGCACTTTAGGAATACAAAATTTAACATATAATTTATGCACAATTTTGCCAGGGCACAGACAGATGTATGCCTATATTTAGACGCATATAGCGGTATTTTCTGGGTTGTACATTATATTTTTTTTGTGCTATTGCGTTTGAATGTATATGTAACGAATAAATAAACAAATAAAATAAATAAATGTTTGTTACCTCAGAACTCCGTCATTAGTCCCATTTTTATCGAAATCCTGTATTGATGATGGGATCCATGAGGAATTGAGGTAACTCCTCAAATAGTACCCATATGAAGTTGAAAATGCATTTTTAATGGTAAGCATGACCTGATTCTACACCCAGGGTTGGCCATGACATGGCTGCTGCACTTATTAAAAAAAAATGGATTCGGTTTTATTTTTTGGTACATTTTTGTCTATTATGTTTATATATGATTGACAGAGCAAAGTGAACCTTTGCAAAGCCTATAACCCCAGATAGGCAGCAAAATTTCGTTGTGCGTCTCGTTACGCACAAAACTCGAGAATGCGTTGTCCGATTGACAAAAACTTTCGTCAATAGGTTTTGTTTGACAATTGGAAGAAATGGTTAGATATAGGGTACCGTACCTACGATAAAAATTGAACCTACCATACACATGTACTGCCCCCTGGTGGACCTATTTCAACCACGACCTTTTCAACTTTTGCCATGGCCAAATGATTCCTGCATCGCAAATTTCAGCTCAATCGATTCAGCTTAAGCGTTTGGGCGATGTCGTGAAGGAATACACACAGACAGATAGACAGATAGACAGACATCAATCAGGAATTGGTCTAAATAGTCTCGAGGGGCTCAAATTGGATATTTCCGTCTTCATCTCGATAAACAATTAAAGCGTTCACAATACTATAATAATAATAATGATACTTTACTTAAGAGAAAGTAGGATAAAGGGTATTCCTCAAAAACTACCCAACTAGGATAATGCCCGTACTAGGGTAGATTGTTTTCTTTTACAATAAAATGCGCACGTAATTTTATACTCGTAATTCTATCCTCGTCGGTTGGTGGGCCGACAAAAGCTCTCATTTGCGGACAATTCAAATGTTTGCCCAAACGTGTTCGTTACGTGTTCATACCCTGACGCCTTCGCTCGATATTCACAACAAACGCCATGAATTTATTTAGAACAAGACAAAGGGATTAGGCGAGAATCGCGGCTTAGTCCCCTTTGAGGCGGAGTCAAAACTGTCAAGGCGGCGATAGCGCCGGCATTATTAATGTACAAACACACGAATCGCGCCGATGAATATGGCGCCCGATAATACAACGGACATATTTGAAGGGAGGAAACATTAACCCACACAAAATTTTCCTCAACCGGCTTAGACACAGAAATCTTATTCGGAATTCTTAATAAATTTATGAAGGTAAGTCTGTATTTCAGTAATCAGTTATTAGGGCTATTACTGCTGTAACCTAAAATATATACCAGGTACTTGGTACGACTAGGAACACCAAAATTATAGAAGTAATTGTAGGTTAAGGGGGCGTTTTCTGTGTCTTAATTTCTGGGGTTTCTGCCATTTTTACTATAAACTCTGTTCGCACAGAAAATTCTGAAAACAAGCAAGCTGATGAAGAGCGACTTCTTGGCAGTGGCATAGATACCACAGTATACAACCAGTAGCTTTACTCTCGAGCTTCAGGGCATTGCGAGAAAAAAGTGATAGAAATGTGGATAGAGGGGTACGTCCCGACGAACGCGAACGACTAGCATTACGAGCAGATAAAGGCTGGCGACCCTTTCGAGCGATCGGATATCTGCGTGGGCCGAGTAGCGGGGCATCTGGCGACCATATCCGAGCCCTTACGACTCGAAACGTATTCGCTTTGATTTCAATTTTGTTCTAAGAGAAGCTACTGTAGTGGCAAATCCAGCGGTCAGCGGTTAAACCGATCGAAAATCTGCCACCTTATTTTAGGGTAGCCATAGAACGACAAGGTGCAATTTTGGTGGCACCCAGGGGTGATGTGAACCGGCGTTTTACTGCCGATGGCACACCAGGTACTCGTAGAGGCGTGTCTCTCCTCGATCGAGTTGCGATACAAGGTGACCTTAAGCTCTTGTATCGTACGGTCTCCTTTTGCAGATTCAGCAGCGATCTCTTTTCCTATTTGATCGATCTAGTCTTCACTAGTTTGTAAATCTAGCCGCTCGCATAATTGAGGCATAAAGGTATAAGCTGTTATTGTCGCTTACTGTTTGAAGAGCAGTATTGTCCTGCGAAGCGTAGATATCGTCGGGGTCGGGTTATAAACTCGGTCCGGTCGAAGTCTGGTCTCGCGAAGTTCTCTCTTGTGCACTCAATTATCGAAAGTTTTCCGAACACTGACTCTAGTATTTTTGTCTCTACCGCTTGAAGGTTGAATAAAAAAACGCTTGAAGGTTGTTTTGTTATGTCACTTTATAATTCCACTTTTAATGTGGCTCAAATAAATTATAAAGTCAATTATTTCTATTTGTTTTTTGTTCTTATTTTCCTTGCCTCTCGTTTCCATGGTTTCTCTCGTTTCCATGGTTTCTTTAATATGCTATGTTGGTGATTCCCTTATTCAAAACTGTAGAATACATATATTCACGGCTTTGTTGTGTGCAATGTTTACGGTACTATGAATATTTTAATATTATTAATAGTTAATTCTAAATACAACTATTTTGCCGAGACACTGTTGTAACCTAAAATATATACCAGGTACTTGGTACGACTAGGAACACCAAAATTATAGAAGTAATTGTAGGTTAAGGGGGCGTTTTCTGTGTCTTAATTTCTGGGGTTTCTGCCACTTTTACTATAAACTCTGTTCGCACAGAACATATGCATTCTAAAATTCTGAAAACAAGCAAGCTGATGAAGAGCGACTTCATGGCAGTGGCATAGATACCACAGTATACAACCAGTAGCTTTACTCTCGAGCTTCAGGGCATTGCGAGAAGAAAGTGATAGAAATGTGGATAGAGGGGTACGTCCCGACGAACGCGAACGATTAGCATTACGAGCAGATAAAGGCTGGCGACCCTTTCGAGCGATCGGATATCTGCGTGGGCCGAGTAGCGGGACATCTGGCGACCATATCCGAGCCCTTACGACTCGAAACGTATTCTCTTTGATTTCAATTTTGTTCTAAGAGAAGCTACTGTCTGGTATACTGTGTAGATACTAAGGTGCGAGGTGGTGCAGTGCACCAGGACCCACAGTGCTAGAGAGCCCACGGAACTTTGGTTGTTGAGGTCTAATTAAAATAATGACAATATTTTACTATATCTTGATTATTTAAATGAATCTAAATTTGCTCAAAAATGCCACCTACTATCGTATAAAGTAGAACTATTTATAAATACTCCATCTAACGGAATTTGATAGTTCTACTACAATGAGAGCGATGCAGTTTCGCGAACTACTTCGTAGAGCAAGACAAAAAATGGACATCCTGGACAAAAAAAATAATAGTGGCCCTTAAGAGCAAAAACAACAATAGAAAAGGGAAGAAAATAAAGAAAGTTACCCAAACATGACACATTTTTGAGCGAATCAAAAACTCCAGAACTCGTTACTACTCCTACTTCGCCTCCAGTGCGGGTAAAGGGATTGATAGCTTCGCAAATATTAAGGCACCATAGAAATTGAGTAATGATAGTAGGCCGGATTGCGTTTCTTTGTGAACTAAAACTAAAATTAGTCCAAGCGAACGAGACAGAGCAATACGTTAGAGCGGAATATGAAACGAACGATCGTCGATAAATACTACCTGCCGAACTTATACTCGTCCGAATAAATTCGAGCATATTTCGTGCGGTGTAAGATTTGACCTTGGCGGGCAGTTTTAATGCGAAAAAGTGACGACCGGTCATCTCACACTCCGCTCTAGCGTATTGCCCTGTCTCGTTGACACGGACTAATATCCGATTTTAGTTCACGAAGAAACGCAATCGAGCCCAGTATTGCTTCGATTTTTGTTTTATTGTAATGTACCTAACTAATAATAATTTGTTCAAACATTTCTGTTAGAAATGAATATTTTTTTATTTTAATTCAATTAGTTTTGTTTTGATTCGAGGATATGGGTGACGGGGGGCCAATTTTCTCTTCGCACAAGGGCCTTTGACCACCCTGCTACGCCAATGCTTTATGATCAATATAATTGTCGTTATGTCGGGAAAACTATTGAATTTACGGTACAAAAATGACAAAAACAGGGTGAGAGGATTTGAAATTTTGGTCAAACTATAGAAATCTTTGCAAAAATATTTCATTGAAGATGAATAAAATTACATTCTTTAGAGGTGTGTGTATACATTTGTTGTTTGATAATTTTGTGTCTGCCTTAGGAAGTCTCGAACTTTCGGGGTCCAAAATGTCATAAAGTTTTCGACGTTGCTGCGACTTATAGGAAAATATAATCTCTCGAGAATTTCATATTCTCTGACCTTTATTATTTTATTATTATTATTATTATAAAAAGACCCAATTTAACTGGCGTCGCGCGAGATGAGCTCTATATTACAAGAAAAACGCCTAATTTATATGGTAACAATTTAAAATTCACTTATCAACACGGATTTAATGCTATGAAGTTTAGGATGGCTGGCTTGGATAATGAGATTTAAGGCCGTGGGGTTACATTTATGATCATAAATGAATTTTCAGCAGTACGTGCACATCCTCCCCAACCAAGAATATCGTATAAAATAAAACTATTTGCCTGCTCATGGTAAACATGTTAGGATAGGATAGGTTCTAGCGCCATTGTGCTTATTCATTACAAGGACATTGATGGAATAACAAGTGTCTTAATTAACGCAATTAAAAGGTGTTAAATGGAGCGAATGCAATGGGCGCGCTTCGTCTATACTATACAGTCAGGAAAAAACTATTAGCAATAGGCAATGGAGAATAAGCAGCCAGCTGATTAAACTGCGTGTATGAATAGGAAATTAATTGTTTTGTCACCGCTTCGAGATCACTGCACTGTTTGTTCTGCTAAAAAAAATATATTGCAAATTAGTGCTCAGACGTGTACCCAATACGAGACGTGATAATTGAGAAGGTCTCGATGTTTGACAATGTGCACTGGGTTTCCACTGTGTCAGTCCAAACATAAAATTGCAACTTTATAAAACTCAAAATTTGTAACAAACTTAAAGAATCCTTTCAAAAACATGCAAAAATAAAGTCACTTAAATTTAAATTTAAAATTACGGAAATCTTATTTCAACTCGGCAGAAATGAGGTGGAAAAGATAAAAAGTTATATTTTACAATAAACTTCTTTACGTTATTATTGTCACATATTGTAATCAATTTTACAATATTTATTTATTTATTTGTCCTATAAACTTCATCTTACGTTATTTTATATAATTTTTATTTCTAGGATCATACTATTTCGATAATTTAAAATATAAGTTTAATTTTATTTATTACCTTTTTATATTCATTATTAGATTTGTTCTGTTTTTTTATATTCTATATCTGCGTGCATATGGACAAATTATCGCCATACATTGTGTCTATTTTAGTAGGTACATAACTACCTAGTTAGGTAGATTCTGCAATGAACACAATTTAAATGTAATTTTTTGAATGAATAAATTATTATTATTATTATAAACTAAACAAAACGAATTCGAAGACGGTTCTTCGAGCTGGATCGTTAAGTCTTCAGTTCTGATGGCTGTGAAGTGTTCCCGGTAGCGCGTCTTGTACACAAGAAGAAGACGCGAATAAATTAATAAAATGAATGCATCGGCGACGTCCCGATATTTGTGAATCTGCACTGTCACGAAAACGGCATGGTTTTCCATCGTGTCGATCCAAACAAAACAAGACGACTTTGAAGACTAGTCCTACGAGCCGGATCGTTAAGTCTTCTGTTCTGATGGCTGTAAACTGTTCCCGGTAGCGCGTCTGGTACACAAGAAGAAGACGCGAATAAATTAATAAAATGAATGCATCGGTGACGTCCCGATGTTTGTGAATGTGCACTAACACGAAAACGGCATGGTTTTCCATTGTTTCGATCCAAACAAAACAAGACGACTTTGAAGACTAGTCCTACGAGCCTGATCATTGTCTTCTATTCTGATGGCTGTAAACTGTTCCCGGTAGCGCGTCTGGTACACAAGAAGAAGACGCGAATAAATTAATAAAATGAATGCATCGGCGATGTCCCGATGTTTGTGAATGTGTACTAACACGAAAACGGCATGGTTTTCCATCGTGTCGATACGAAACGAAACAAAACGACTTCGAATGCTGGTCCTTCGAGCCGGATCGTTAAGTCTTCCGTTCTGGTGGCTATAAAGTGTTTCCCAGTAGCGCGTGTGGTACACAAGGAGAAGAAGCGAATAAATTAATAAAATGAATGCATCGGCGTCGTATAAATTCATTCAGCCCGCGAGTTCAGCGATAAAGTTCCCCGCGCGAACTGAAGCTGAATTCTCGACCGGCATAATATCTCACGGAGTCATGATGAATACGGCCATTTTGCGAGGGTGGTGGCGAGGAACGCCGCGATGCGAACGCCAGCCTGAATCGAATTTAAAATATTATGCAGAACGAGCGAGTTATGTCCCAAAGACGAAGTTTGCAACTCACGCACATCCTTATCCGTAAGCTCATTTATATCCACGTCTATATCCATAGAAAGAGGATAGAAGGATTATAGAAATGTGGCATGTTTGTAACCATATAAAATACAGGGAGTACCAGAACTGGACCGACAACCTTTAGGTCGGTAACTTTGGTGAATACCTACCTAAATAACAAAACATGTGTTCAGTAAAATCTCATAGTTTTCGACCTACCTCAAAAGACCCTAAGGACCTCACGAACTAAAATTTTTACTTTTTACTTTTTACGGCCCACCAATCGACTACGAGGGAAAGTATTACGGATATGCTTTGAAAAAAATCGAGATGAAGACAGAAATATCCATTTTAGGCACCCCTGAGACGAATAAGACCATTTCCAGATTTAAGCCTGTTTGTGTGTCTGCTATGTCGGTCTGTCTGTGTGTTTGTCTGTCTGTCTGTGTGTGTGTGTGTGTGTTCCTCCACGATAGCGCCTAACCGCTTAATCCGTTTGAGCTGAAATTTGGTATGCAGGCATCATAATTGGTCTAACAGGGGGCGCACTAGTCATATATCAATCTTGAAATATTAGACTTAGAGACTTGAAATTTTGATATTCAGATGCCTTGTAAATCAAATAGCTTGAGAAACTACACTAATAATATTAAAATTTAGTCATACATTTTAATCAAATATTAAAGCCGAGCCGCTCGAGGCTATCCGAGAAACAAACCGCGCCACCCAAGTCAGTTGTGTAACGGAACTCAACCGGTTTCGTCCACCGGCCGAGAGAGGGCGCTCATTGATTTTATTTAGGAAATTAATATTCAGATGAAATCAGTCCTTGGCTACTTGCCGGGAAAGTCTTGGGGTCACATAACAGTTTTCTTAAATAATTACAACGATGTATACGTAGGTTATGGAAATTACTTAAATTTTAACAATATTGCTGTTCGACGAATGTTATATCTTTCAAGTGCCTAAGCATCTAAATGACCTTGTCTGAGATATTTGTTTCTAAATAATTTAGAAACCGAATGACGGATGTTAAATTTTAATTTTATTTCTCGAAATTTAAATTTTTAGCCCCCGCTTCGATAACAATATAAAAGCAGGCTTTGCATATTCGCTCCAGAAGGTGAAAAACTGCTGCCTTAGATTCTGCTGAGGCCACGTGACCATGCTAGTCCATGTTATGATTTATTTATTTATTTATTTAGAATAATAGGTACACAAAGGTACATAGGTTTTAAGATAAAATAAAATTTTCACTTATAACTATATTAAAATATTTTATTTCTATCCACAAATTATAGGATATATAGATGTAAATTATGGATATACAGATATACAGATTATAATATGTTATATTTTATTATGTTATACTATATTATATATAAATATGATACATTATTTTATATGTTATAGCATATGATATTATATTATATTGTAATATGTTATATTATATTATTTATATTATATTATGCTAAATTATATTACGTATTGTTTTTTATAAGACGGAAGAAGGACAGCAGGCAAGGCGTACAGGCTCAGCAAATAATACCACAGAGCTTTGTATCCACCACCCCAACACAAGCGTATACCTAGTGGGGTGAACTAATCCTGACAAGTTAATGCCCTTTCGCGATTTTCATCATATGTATTCTTTTAAAATTAATTTCAATCTTTTTTATGTAACTATAAAAGCAGGATAAATAAAAAAAAATAAAAAAAATAAAAAAACTAGCCATCAGAAATATTTCTTTTACTTAAAGAAATGAAACTTTTGTATGCAAGGAAAAAAAACACAAAAAATCCTCACAAGCACTTTCTACGGTTCCGTTTTATTGACATCTTTTGAGAACACACTTTTTTGTCATAGTAGAAAAAGCATATAATTACTTTATTTTTGCACGCAGCGTAGTTTATCTAGGCTGACGACCCGACGGCTAGGTTGAGTCAAAATGCAAATTTTTCAAATTTGAATGTAAAATAAACGCATGAGCACGTTCGTCAAGCAGAAAACGATGAAATAGGACTGGGCGCGATTAAAACACCGGTATGACTCATTAGCAGTTCGATAGTATCATTAAAACGGGCTGTTTCCGCTCGTGTCACGTTGAAATAGTGTATTATAGGGAGAGGTGGTGAACGGTTTCGTGCAGCTTGGGTCACAAGATCCATTTTGTTCTCGGATCGGCTCAACTCACTATTCAGCTCCTATTCAGAAGCCTCCTCGAGTGGAAGGCTACCCCGGGGTAAGACTCCCGTGTCTCAGGCCTCAGAGCTGGTGGACTGGTTTCTCCCGGTGCCACTGGACGGTTTGTGCACCGGTTGTGCATTCTGACTAATTCTTGCAGCATCGTTCACAGCAGTGTCGACCATTTTCGCATGTGTTAATCCACTCCGCACCGGAGCGGCATATTCCGCTGCGGAGATGCATATTGGTTACGAATGGTTTCGTGCAGCTTGGGCCATAAGGTCCATGTTGTTCTCTGATCAGGTCAACTCACGATTCAGCTCCTAATCAAAGGGGAAAAAAACACTGAAACGCATTTTTCGCATGTGTTAATCTACTCCACACTGGAAGGGCACATTCCGCTGAGGATATGCATATTGGTTGCGAATGGTTTCGTGCAGCTTGGGCCATAAGGTCCATTTTGTTCTCTGATCGGGTCAACTCACGATTCAGCTCCTAATCAGAAGAAAAAAATCACTGAAACGCATTTTTCACATACTTACGAAATTTCCATACTTGACCGATGGAGGTGTGAAGTGTGCGTCGAATATTTGGCATCACGTCCATCTATAGTAGCATTGCCAAAATACTATTTGACCATATGATATTTTACAGCACAGTTGTGTGTGATTACAAATGGCAGCCTAGCAGTGCGCCTGCCCGCATGTTGATAAAACAAAATGTTTTCGACCCCGTTTTCAAAAATACTTCACTAATTCACCAACCAAACCCTGAAAAAAACCAAAGGTCTGCCATGCCTCATGCCATCTGGTCTTGACACTCGGAAGTCGATTCGCAGTCGACTTCCATAAAAACCTACAATGATTCACCAACATTGTTGATCTGTATTAAATACATCAAAACAAACAATAACCCGAAGGTAAAATATTACTGGTCTACTGAATAAGTTTTGACAAAAATATTAAAGTGCAGTGTACCTTCCAGGACACCTTAATCTGGCTAGCTTAACACATTTATTAACTTAGATATTATACTTATTAACGTATTTATTTATTCATCGAAATAATACTTTAGAATGACAGTAATACTACTCCGCTCCCTGACTTGGTTGCGGTATCTGTATGCGATATTTACTGCTTTAGCGAAAGCTTGCCGATGTTATCGCTTGTCGGTATACTGTCGGTAGAATCTTTCATAAACGTGTGTGCGGTCGCGAGATTATGTCATTGTCAGATAAATATACTATAGCGTTTTATATTTATTTGCGTTTGCGTAAAAAAAGAAAGCACTAGCAAAATCCCTACATTGCCAAGATTATTAATAGTCGACTATTTGTTGCGACCCAACAACTTCCACTAAATGATTCGAAATTTCAAGCGAATGATTTTATGTCTACATATAGTAAACAGTTTTTAATAACAATAATATTAATAATATACTCTTCATTTGCACTTAATAATGTTACAAAAAGGTGAGCTTATTGCCACATGGCAATGTTTTACGACTAACCTAATCACAGTGATACATGCGCGCATTGTGAAAATAAAGATTATTACGTTCGTCTGCATAAAATACAGACCATAAAAGGTATTTATAACTAATACAGACCATGAAAGGTTACTTCTTTGAGGTGGGTCTTAAATGAAGGCAAAAAAGGCGAGTTTCGTATATTTGCCGGGAGATCATTCCAGAGTCTTGCACCATGGACCCAGAAAGAGTAGGAATATAAATCAGTATTATGACACGGATTTTTTAGTAAACTGTCAGAGGCTAACCGAAGTACGAGACCGTGGGAACTTAATAGTTCAAAAAGCTCGTGGAGATAGGATGATGTTGATTGGGAGAGTACACGATAGAGGAGAGCTTTCGCATTTTTCTCAAATTAAAACAAGAATGTCTTAGACTCGATTTAAAAGAAAACCTTTGATATACCTACTACAATTACTTTCACACATATATGAGTATGTGTTCAAAACGACACTCCACTGATTTTTTAAAATAAATTGTTGATTTCTAAACACGGCTCAAAATTATGGCCGGCTTTGCAGCCGATAGAGCAGGCTCGTGACACAACTATTCGTTCCTTATCCACGTTATAGCGTAGAGCCGAGCCGCATTGCGATTGTCCACGCCGCTATCGCCATCGCCGACCTCTCTCGTCACTTCCTCCCCTTTGTTTCATTCAAAAAGCCGTGACGAAAACTTACTACACGCGCCGACGCCTCTGCTGCCTCCATGTTTTGTTTAACAGCAATAAAAGATTACTAACTTTAATTGACCAGAGCAGCTAGACTTTGGGTCCGGTTTGGTAAGTACTGTGCATTAGCTGCACTCACGATAAGCCAACGAATAGGCTTTGGAAACTATCAAATACGAAAACGCGTATTTAGCCTATGTTATGCGAGAATAATTTATTGTAGAACAGAAAATATAGTAAAAGAGGGCCTCGGTGACGACTTGATTTTTGTTATACTGTTTTCGTTTCGTTTCATTGCTGATACGATTTCCTGTGATCCGTCACGTGCAATGAGCCGCCAGCAGTGGTATGTCGTTTTCGATCTATCGGTTAGTTAGTGACAGTTACCTTACTCGATTAAAGTCGATTTCTTAATTTGAGATATATTCCCACAAAAACATGATCTTATGCAGTTGTATTTTAATGTTTAGTAAGAAAAAGTAGAACTCCATCGGTCTCCCCTATGTGTCTGTTATAAGTATTAGTTTATAAATCATAATAGTAATAAGGTCGAAATTCGCATATAGGCAAATACTAGCTGACCCGTGCCCACTTCGTTGGGCGGTAAAACTTTTTACTTGTGATGAAATTATGTGTGTGGTTCGGTTAGTAGGTACTGAATGCTATGATTTATTTCCTGACTGCCAAAAGAAGGGTTATATTTTTGATGCATATGCATGTATGTATTTGCATGCCAATTTGACTATATTACCGTTATTTGTGAGTGTCTTCTTGTGAGTGTCTTATTTGTGAGTGTTTTATCTCTTTAACCATTTATGTAATGGTTAAAGAGATAAATTTTATCTCTTTAACCATTTACGTAACCGGCATGTCCATTCAACACGGGCACGTGAACAACTTGCTATAATACCCAAGCACAAAACTACACATTTCCAGTGCAGCTTTTCGTATTATTCTGCGGTTGTATGGAATCGGTTGGGAATGGCTTTGCGATCGAAATCAATTGCAGTATTTAAGGACCACTTTAAAAGTTTATTATTAAAGGAAGATATTTAGATGTCATAATTTGATTTTATTTTAAAATAACTATTGCTAATTGGATTATTACTATTGTCTTCGTTTATTTATTAATTTGTAACCTGATTATTTAATGTTAAATATTTTGATTTTGATTATTTTTGATTTATTATATGTAGATTATTAAATTTATGTAATTACGTTATTTTCTTTTAATATCATTTGATGTTAAATATCTTGATTTTGATTATTTCGATTTGTGTATTTATTTGATTATGATTATTTGGATTTTTCGTTTTAAGATTTATTTGATTTGGTTATTTTATTTTAAAAATCATATACCTATGTATCAATATTAATAGGTGTGTCCTGAAAACCAGGATAAGAGATATCCTGAGGTTACCCCTAATTTGCAGCGTTTGTAGCTTTATTTCATAGTCTTTGTCTATTTATAGTTTTAATTTTTAATCTGTAGGTTCTTGTTTTTTTTTGTATATGTTGTTTATAACAGCTGCAAATAAATAAATAAATAAATAAATGTAGTAAAAGGGAAATTATAAATAGTAAAAGGGAAAAGTCTTTTGTTTTAAACACTTGAGACGATAAGTTTACTTATTTTGATATGAATTCATAATTGTTGATAATATTACCAATAATAATAATAATAATAATAAAACTCTTTATTCTTAAGAAAAGGCGAGCTTATTGCCTGCAGGCAATATTTTAGAGCTAACCTATACTATTGTAAGAACATTATTTGCGAGTAGACTACATAACTTAACCTATATAAAGAGTATGACAAATAAAATAGAGGAGGATAGAAAGAAGTATATACTTTACTCTTTGTGGGCACAGATTTGCCACATCAAAATAATCTAACACCTATAAGGACGCTAAAGTTTTAAAAGGAGGGGGATGGGAGGGGAAAGGGAATTTATCTGGAGGATTTCAAATGCTCTCTGAGTCTGTTTTTAAAAGTTGTTATGCTTGGCGCGGTTCTCACATTTTTCGGCAAAGCATTCCAAAGACGGGCTCCATGCACGGTGAAAGAGAATGAGAAGAAGTCACTGCTGTGACTAGGGATAGAGAGTAGCAGGTTGTTTTTTGATCTCAGAGGGCGTTCATGAGCCGATAGTGCAGTAAATCTGCCGGTAAGATAATTGGGAGCGACGCCATCCAAGATCTTGAAAAGCATGACCTAACGATTTAAATTATTTTTTTAATATAAAAAACTACTTTTTGTGACTTAAATATAAAATTTAGACATATGCTGTCGCTAATTTTTCTGTAGGCATTACCAAGCTCTACAACTTTTCTCTAGAATACAATCATATATCTCTTATCGTTAAAGCAGCGTTCGTAAGAAACGTTTTCATTCGACCGTTTTTCCTCCGACTTAGCAAATCCAACTACCACGAAAAAGTCTTTTCATTTTTCGGATTAATATATAGCCCTATGACACTCACAAATAACGTGGCTTTCTATTGGTTAAACAATTTTCAAAATCGGTTCAGTAGATCCAGAGATTACTTCCTACAACCTCACAAACGTTACCTCTTTATAATATTAGTATAGATATAGATTTTAGTTCAGGTTTTTTTTGTTGAGAAATCAGACATTGCTTGTAAATCCTAATTTATCCACTAGATATGGAACAGCCCTCCCCCCGCCCCTCTTCTTTCCGTATGTGGTCTTTGAAGAAAAAACTTAGGGTCGCGGAGATTAGTAAACGTTGCTAACCGCCGAGCCAGAATACAACACCGGACGGCAGCAGAATATGGATATCGCCGCGCGAGCGACGACGATTCGCCAGCGGCGCTATTTTTGGGTCATGCACTTGTAATGTCGGAAATTGAGCTGCTGCCAAACGCAGCGTTTACTGACGGCATCGATATACGAACGTACCACGCGTAATACGTACCGATGTTTATAGTCACGTAGAGATTAACGCGGGATAAACATTCCGATTGCATGCATTACGGGCGATTTATCATAGAAGTCGGACGGTGCGAGCGTTCTTACCGCATCGCTCGCAGCTTATGCGATGTACGCGAGCTTCCAGCGACGACCTACTATTATTACCCAACTGCCAAAAAAAAGGAGTGTAACGTGTTCAGGGTTCGTGTATGCATGTTTTTCGTTTCTTTATTTCACCGTAGCTTCCAAAGGTTTGAACCGATTAAAAAGTGTGTGGTATTTATTGTTAGAATCGTTATGTCATACATTTTTATTTTTTATTCAAATTGCCGAATATATGTGATCTAAAAACTAGAGAGCTAGCTGCCCTGGAACAAGTCCTGGCACTTAGTTGGGCAGCAGCAGTACTTAAATGCTAGATAATGCTCATATCGGCCGTGTTCAATTTTAATTATTATGATTATGATCAATTTAATCAACAATATGATTATTAGTGATACTCATGCACTGTAAATAAATTGTTAAATTAATTAATTAAATAAATAAATACAGTAGCTAAACGGGCAGAGGCGCCGAAGGCGGCTGAGCCATATAGTTCGGAATAAACTCAAATACCCATTCAATCGCGACTCTGGCAGCGCGCTCGATAATTTGATCCGTTCAGAATGTTCTGTGATGCGTGAAAAACAAATTTTAATGTCTGTTGGTTGCAGTCACGTGCTTAATCAAATAACCGGAAATTTGGTCAATTTAAGCCCGGACCAAGCAGCAATTGCCTAAAAATATCATACTGAAATGCTGAGACCAGAAAGTGAAACAGTGAGTTCTCGTGGTTTGACTCAAACGCCACACATTGCGGTGGTGTCATCTACAACGGGCGAACCCGTCACCTCAGGAAGTTTTAACGATTAGTCGTTGTATCTCCCTGAAGTGAGCCAGAAGACATGGACAAAACAGTCCACCGTCAAGCTACGCCACATGCCCGTAAGAGACCAACGCCTTAACCGCGAGATAGCCATGAGTGATACCCAGCGGGCTTACACTCACGCCCTTACTTCCGATTGCGACTAGGTTAGTCCAGTCTCTCGATCGGTTACGAGTTCGAGGTCGCTTGCGCGGTCCTCTCCCTTACGAAAAGTGTGCGAACAAAAACAATAATATCTTGAAACTATAGGGTCACAGTTATGAAATATGTAAATTCTAGACTGGGGTCAAATGGGGGCATACAACTTTAGACTTATATATGCAAAATAATCGCAAAAATAGCAAGTTCAAGATTTCTTCATTTTTTTATAAAATAATGTGTAATATTAGGTACCAATTCTTATGAAAAATAAAAAGTATTTACCTTTAGCTTCCAAATTCATCACTAATATGTATAAGGCCCAATAGTTAAAAACAGTGTTATGTGGTATCGCAACAAGAGTAAAATAGTAAATAAAATAATACGCTTACCCATTTATCCTTATTAGGACCTCATTTACTAATTACTAGTTGAGTATGGTGCAACGAAATAATTAAATTCGTAACTTTTGGAATATCGTTCATCATTTTCTTTAATGATTTGAAAGAAATTCACAAATGACTTTTGTCCAGTTAAGGCGACGTACTACTTAAAAAATAAACCGTATCTGAGTTTTTAAGCCCCGCCTACTTACCCCCTCCCCTCGCGACGGGGCAGGTGTTTATTATGTTGACTCATCTCGCAGCGATATTCACTCGCTATCGATGTCTGGACTAAACACACTAGGTATACACTATTGCAATGGGATTTATATTTTGGGATTATGCAAGTGTCATGTACCTACGCTGGTGAAGAAGGCTACGCTTTATCATCATCTAAACTTGAACATTATATTACTTTCCCGGCTGCCACTGGTAGGGAAGGTGTTGTGATCGTGCGGAAAAAAATGTTTAGATAACGATAGAGATGTCCATTTTGAGGTCCACCAAGATGATTAAGACCATTTTCAGAGAAATGTATGTCTGTTTGCCTGTATGTAATCTCTCACGATAACTGCCGAGCCGTTGAACCGATTGAGTTGAAATTTGGAACATAGGGATAGTATCACCCTGGAATGCGCCCATTAGATTTTGGCTGTCAACTGTTAAACCAAACTATCACTGTCAAAAATTGACAGAAGCCATATCTTACAGAATTTCATTTGCGATATGTCATTTGAAATCCCCTGAAAAACTGTATTAAGAAGAGTCACCTGTCACTAATTAATTTTCGACATTTTAAAATTATTTTAAATGGTGATAGATGACAATTGGAGAAATGCCGTTAACTGTTTTGGATACAGTTTTCCAAGGGCTTTTAAATGACATAAATCGCAATTCATGTTCCGTGAGATACAGCTTTAGTATTTTTTTGATAGTTGTAGTGACAGTTTTTGATAGTATTTTTTGGCAGAAAAAACATTTAGAATCGAATTAAAAAACAACATTGTGTATCGAACTATTTATTCGCGGTATAATAGTTCTTTGAGGAGGACATAACGACACCCATCGCCTTGTACATTATCATTAAAAAATTATTTAATTAAAAAGTAATATAATTTATTTTTAGATACTGTAAGCACATCATTGTAAACTTTAAAGAAATACACATCATTAAAAATAAATAATTATTAATTAAAATATAAAATCATTAGGACAAAAAATCATGAAGACATTTCTGGTTGGCAAAGTAGTCTGTTATTTCTGAGTAGATACATACATATTAAATGTAAAGAGACGAATAAATACATTTAAAATTGCGCAGTACATTTGAGACTTCCTTTTTGTAGCCTTGACAGTGTCGCTTTGTAGTGGTGCGCCGACTTTTGTAATTAAAATTCATCAAATGATAATACATTTTCAAAAGCCTGTTCATCATTATTAATTAGATCTGTACTCAGCACAGATTTGGAATATCGTGTACTTTTCGGTGGCTCTATATTGCTTGTGCTTTGCTTTGGAGTGTTATTGGCAAGTACATTCTCTGTGAGTTCTTTGCTCACTTTGTGATGGAATCACTGAAAACTAACTACCGCTTAAGCGTTGGACAAGGGAGAGGAACCGATTTCTTTCGTTTTATCGTGTCGTTTCTTTTATTTGCTTCTTTCAAAGTGTATTCAGGCTCCCTTAAATCCATATTCCTTCATACTCCTGGATCGATAATTTCAGGTAATACACAGTCCATATAAAAACAAACAAGTTTTTTCCATGACATTTGTCCAAATCAAATCATTCGTCTGTATATATTCGGTTTTGAGGAGATCGTTTTTACCAGACCAAAATGTAAATAGGCACACTTCCTTTCCAGTTATATGTATCGTTCCAGTTACAGTTTCTTTCCAGCACACTTTCTTTAAAGTTATCCACAATACCACAGATAGTTCATACCTTGTTGAAAACTTACGTTTTTTCGTTCCTCAGCGATTAATTCGCAATTCACGCACGTTTGAGGTATCTCGTGCCAATACCAACTACGGGAAACATTCCATCGCTTATGGGCTGATATGCACGTACGACTCTTGTTTCTCCACCATCGACATTTTCAACCTCAACCAACCGACGTTCGTTAAAGAATTATTCAAATCAATTGCACCTAACGAGCTTGTTAATACCTATAGTAATTAGTTATATACTTTCTATACAACAAAATAAAATTCGAAATTTAAATTCTAAGTGTCAACATATTTTAAAATTTTCTCCCCTCTAAATAATAATTAAATAATAAATTTTAGTGATTATAGTGCAATTCTATAGTCTGGATTAACTCGCGGTTAACACGGGACGCGTCCCGAAGGATCTGATCGGTCTGAGCTGTTCACTTTAAATATTCGACCAGCGTGTCTATGGAAAAGTCGACCATCGAAAACAAGCGAGCTGTAGTTACTGGCTGAAGGCAGATCGACTTTGCTGAAGATACATCGGAGGACTTACTGAAGGTGGTGGTGGATTTGATTGACCAGCCACCTTTCGAAGACTATATGCAAAGACTCTCAGAAGGAGGTTACCGCAAGGTATAAGGACGATCAATTGTGCGCTGGCAGCTTAGAAGGATTACGAGACTCTTGTGGAGGCGATAGTGGTGGACCTCTGCAAGTGGCGATAGCTGACAACCAATGCCTTTTCAACATAATCACCGTTACCAGTATTGGAAAGAGCCCTTGCGGAAGTGCCAAGGGACCTGGCATATACACTGCCGTGAAGAGTCATGTGAAATAAATGGCGTTTTAGGAGTATGTCTACCGGCGAAAAATTGTCCAAAAACTGAGGGGGATTTGCCAAAAGGGAAACTATCACAATTTTGTATAATGTCGGAACAAGAGACTGTATGCTGTATTCAACACAGCCCCACGAGCAACAACACGAGATCATCAGAAAACCAGGATAAATCCAATAATGCATCTTCTATATCACCGCCTACTACAACAACTACCAATAAGTCACCGGTCATCTCTACAATAGCTCCAGAAAAAACTCAAACATCACCACAAGCCATAACTACCAATTTCATAAATGACAGTGTGAAAAACGAACTAAATCCGAAAAAATAGCTCTGCAATATTGAGTAAAAATTTAACAATGACAGTCATTGCTGCGTTAGCAATTAATTGATTTATTTTATTTTATCTGCATCCAAACTTTTCTCTGGTCGTAACGGTCTCCGTTCCATCGGGTTCAGAAGAGGGAGGAAGAGAGAGTGCACCCGTGGTCGCGCGCCCACCTGTGCACTATAATATAGCCTGCGCACTTGACTGCTTCCGAACAGTGGACTCTGAGAAGACTAAAGAAGTCACTAGAATCTACAATGCAGTCGCTGTGGCCGAACACGGCTAGAAGGATATATATACAACATATCAGTAGCTACCACAAATATTTATAAATATCTATAAATATTTATTATATATCTATAAATACCTATAAACATCAATAAATATCTGTATTTATATATCCACTATACGACCTATCTATATCTTTATTTATATCTATATACATATACACATACCATCGTCTAACTCCTTCTTCCTAATCACTTCCAATTCCCTACCTCTCCCATCGGTTTTCTATATATTTTTTATATTTAATATGAACTTTGTTTATTTTATAATTAATTTTTAAGTGTAATATGCTGAAATCCAAATGTGTAATAAACGATTATAGGCGTAATATTTTTCTTTTTTTTCTACATTTATGCACACGTATGTATATTGTATGCGCTGTATTTTTCCAGAAATAAAATAAAAAATAAATAAATAAAAAGAAATTATATATGGACCTGTCCTTGAACTTGAACGTACCAGTGATGTTTGATGCTGATTTCAAGTTTTCCATCTTTCTGTTTCCAAAATGTCACTTTTCTTTTTCTTGTCGCTTCCGTTAACCAGATTCTATGCGCTGTAATGGGAAATTTGACTTCAAAAATATAATCATCAGATATTCCATCTGGAGAAGCTCCCAAAAATGGAAATTTAGGGTCAATGAATAATCCACATTGCTGAATTTCCACTTTTTCTAGACATATTTTTCATTCTAGTGCAGTTGTTTCATTTTCTTTTCCATGGCAAATTGATGCTACGTTGCTCAAATCCCATTTTCAGTCATGGATTTAACTAAATTGGCGCATTTTGTGTGTTGTTAACTATTGACAATTTTGCCAAAGTTAGACGCAGTTACCATTTTTCTTCGTAATTCCAACCACTCGCTGCTTTCACCTTGAATAACCGTAAGTTTTTCAATTCGCAATCGATCATTTTTCTATTTTCCAATTCTTGAAATAACAGAGCTTTGCTTTTTTCGAATATTTCTGATGGAACATCGGGTTGGTTGCAATGTTCTCCATAATGCGAATTATTGTTTTTTTTTTCAAAAAAACTTTCTGCTTTTATTTCTTTTATAAAGAATGGATTTACTTAAATGCCTCTGTCTTCTTTATTCCACTTTTGATATCCTGCCAGAGGGACTTTTGCCTATATATTTTTTATGTAATCTTGAGAGTGGCTGTTTTGTATTAAATGATATAACTGCCGCATTACATCGCGCTTGGTAAGACTGCTTTTGGATGTAATTTGTCCTCTTACCACCAATAAATTTTGCAATGATGCCGTTAAACCTTTCGAGAACATTACTATCTACATCATGAATTAGGCTTCTTGCATGTATTGCTACCTACGTTTTAAGTTATGTAACGTATTCTTTCCCAAATAATGTCACCCATCAAACAACTCATTGCATCCAGTGTTTCATTTTCCGACAAACAATTTTAAAAACTTCTACATTTATCATGGTTTCCAAATGCATCTATCGGGGCGTTCAAAATGTCATTATACAGGCAATCAATTTTCTCATCAATTGAAAAGTTTTGACATTTATTATAAGCTACTGCTGATGTAATATTTCTTCGCATTTTTAGTTTTTTTTTTCACAGACATTACAAGTTGAATAAAAGCTTTTAAAAAGTAGATACCTACGTTTTGTTTTTTAAATTACAATTCTGCCTATCTGACGGTTTTCTATATTAGAACGGTCAGAATCGTAGCCTAATAGTATATTATATTTATACATGGTGTATAGCTCTGTCATATGGCTCTAACGCAAATGTATTGGCATTGTTTACTGTCCCCTTATATATGACACATTTTGACTCGCGGGAAGCAAGCTGAAGTGGCGCACTTGTTTCAAACTCGCATAAGATCACACCGGTCGTAGGTTCAAAACCTACCGATATGTATATTTTTTTTTTGTTTTTATACATAAAGAAACATTGTTATCAAATAAATGAACACTTTTTATTAAAAAAAAGTAATATTGTAAATTAAAAAAAAAATAAAATAAATATTAAATATTATTTTACTTATTATTGTTTCTATTTTTCAACATATGATTTATCATGTTTTTAAACCTCTTTCATTTACAGGGTGAAATAGCCATCTAAAACCGATATTTTTTTACTTCACATCTCCGATCCATCGAAATGTCAATTTGGTAATAATAAGTCATGAAACAGAGCGTCGCGAACGCAACCGCATATGTCGGCCTTCGAAGCCGAAATGAACCACGTTTCTAAGAGCCAATAACATTTCATTATAAAAGGTTGGCTGTTATGCCATTTGAATCAGTAATTGATCCCCACATAAGAACCATATTGACCCAATGTCGCTTGCGGCATTTTGAATGCCAGCGCGTCGTCGCGAGAAGAGCGCGCTCATCTCATTGTATGACAAAAATAATATAAACGGGCTCTGCAAAATATTATTTTTAAAATATACTGATATTTTATTTGAAAAAAATAATCGTCAGTACTACAAGTTTATTGTACATAGTTTATGTAAAAAAAAACAAACTTGAAAAAAACACACAGTAATAAGTAATATTTAACAGTGAATATGGATGAAAGTTACACTTTTTATATAATTTTTTTTAACAAGAAAAACTTATTTTTTTAAATTTATGCGAAAGCATTCCTCTTTACAACTATTGTTAAAATGCCGTAGTATTTTTTTTGAGTTTCTTGATCGTGCAGTTTAGTGTGAGGCACGTTTCAAAAAATGCTCTAAAATGAAAATTTCCTGTATAGCTCCCAGATTTAATTATTTTCCTCAATTTTCCAATACTTAAAAAAAAATCTGAAATAGCTATCTACTTAAGAAAGGTACTGTGAGTTACGATAATTTTTTTTTGTTGGCTAACATCATCAGTTATTTCAGTATGACTGTTCAAAAATTGCCAAAAAATGTAATTTTCGAAATTTACCTACATCGTCGCCTTAACTTGTTCTATTCGAAACACCGTACGGCGCCTAGAACGAGATGGGTTTAGTGGTACCAACTGCACGGGAACCATTGGCTACCAAACTAACACCACAGTCGGTCGGAGGGTCCACACACTAGGTAGATCAAAATGTAAACGTCTGTATGTTGGTTTGTCTTTACTATTTATTGTTAAAATTTTACAATGGGCGGGTTTATTCTCATACGACAATCTCTTACAACCAACCCTACTATGAAGTGTGTATCTGTGTATATGTCTATGTACCATGTGTGTGTATCTTGTTATTATATTCAATCGGCAGAATTGGTACAATTCTGCTATTTTTATCTCAAAGGAAAATGGTGACCTGGCGGGAATCAAACCCGGAACCTTGTAATGTAAGATCAGGCGAGCTAACCACTGAACCACCGGGTTGCCATTACCGTTATGAAAACACGCCGACATATTCAATATTTTGATGGAAAAAAGCGTCGCATTTATCCGCCCACCGAAAATAGGTTATCGATTCTGAGTTAAGTAACGGAAAAGACACCGCGCTGCCGGTAAGTCATGCGAACCGTAGAAATATTATCCGGCGATAAGCGGCTTTAGGCGACGCGGATATACCTAATATCTAGGATGCGCCAGTAGTAACATCCTTTATGTAATAGAAAGCATTATCAAATAAGACTCAATACCAATATCACATAAACACAAAGTGCACTCCATATCGTACTTCGTCCGAAAACCCTCGAGTGAGCACTAGTTACGCCCAAAACTCTGTTATGCACCGTTTGATGACCACATATAATAGTCGATTCGAAGATATCGACATTTTTTACTTGAATCAACCTAAATTCAGCGAGGCTGTCATTAGCTCACTAGGCGTCTAGGAAGTGAATATATAATATAGTGAGTGTATAAATTGTTTCAAAACACTCAGAGCGAAAATGAGAATAGCAAAGAGTATAATTTGAATACCTATATCCTATCCAACATATATCAAATTCCTCTCCTTGCAATAGTTCGATTGTAATTTAATTTAGTGCAATGCAACTTTTGATTTACCTTATAAGAAAATAATGTAGGAAACAATTAATCGGCCAGCGAAACACTGTATTAGAATAATTAGTCATAATTAATGAAGCGCTGTATGTTTCCCGAAAATATCCATGATGTATATCCATGGGTCAGTCCTAATTAGGTACAATCACTCCAGCTTATTATTTGTCTAATATACATACCTAAATAACATGCGGAATCACAATTAACTAATTTCGTATACTAGTAAATTTTTAATTTGGTATACTAGTTTTGATACGTAATAATTACGCGCTTTAATCGCCCTACCGAACGTACGTAATGCGTCCGTTATATTATCGCCCGAACGTAGCAAAACGTATCACGTACGTTTAAGTAAAAAAAAAGAAAAAAAACCGAAACCCACAAAGCGTGCGTGATACGTCAAATTATTTCTAAACGATTCTAAATACAAAAAGGGGTCATAAATGGGTCTATTGTATAAAAAAGTTTTCTGGTATAGGTATATTAAAATACTATTGTTATTAAGACCAACGATTTTTTGCCTGCTCTTTGAAAATAACCCAAAGGTAGGGCGGCTGTTGTTCAGATAGACTAATAGACGGCATTCTATCTCTCCGTACTATATCTGCGATGTAACTCAGCCTATATAAAAACGCGATAAATTACATTTAAAATTGGACGTTTCATTGGTTAATTTATTGGACTATTATAGGACTATAATCAATTAGTCTTTTATAAAAAAAAAACATCAATTATAAATGTTACTATAGATGCCCAAATAAATTGCTATTACTTTGGCAGTCATTGCTATTAGCGCCGACTGCATTTCGCCGGCGTAGAAGATTGTCAAATCGTACTAGGGTTGAGCATTCTAATACCGTACACATATAATCAATGCTGTTATTAAGATAGGGTAATAATTATATGTAGCGTCCGTAGCCCCGTTGACACCGGTTCTCCTCGTTGTTACCGAAGTGCAGTGGCGGGCGCGGTCAATACTGGGATCGGTGACCGCCTGAGTGTTTGACTGCGTGATGTTACAAATGCACACCTAGAAGATGGTGCCAATAGGCAACAAGACGAGTTCTACAAAAAGGCATATGCCTTGTGGGTAGAAAAAAAATATTAAAAATGTTTAATATATATACAGAAGAAACAAATACGTAGTATGGCTTTATAATATATAAATAATTGAGTGAGAATAAATGTATAAAAAACTAAATTAATATCTAGCGACTTAGTTTTTCTGTGTGGGTTCAAAAATAGTGGGTCGTCATTCGCATGGCGCATAAGTTATTATTATTATTATGTTTTACATACAGGCAGCACAATTCATGATAAGTCTGAATGTTTACCTTTTTTTTTTTTTAATATGTCTAATATATTTTTGAATTTTTTGACACTATACGTTTAAACCACTTCAGCAGGTAAACTGTTTCACTGGTCTACGGTCCTGTTGGTTAGAAAGTGTTTCCTGGGATTGGTGTGTAATAGCGTTTTCTCCAGATTATAGTCGTGTCCTCGCATATGATGCAAATGATTCCGCTTGAAGATTGAAGATAACTCGGGGCAATTATATGATCTTGAATGATCCCCTTATCCGACGATCCTTGAGTGTGGGCAGTTTCAACCTACAGTCTTTCTGAATATTCCAGCTTTTTAAAACCCATTGGCATCTTGGTGGCTCTGCGCTGGACTTACTCTAGGAGACCCTCGTCGTTCACAAAGTTAGGATTCCAGATCTGGAATCCATGTATCAATATTTCATGTAACGGATTTTCGCCCTGCCAGTATGCGAACCAAATAAAAATACCACGATCAACTATTTGTGGCGCATCGTATCATATCATAAAAAATATTAATTAAAATATGGATTTAAGGTTAATAATTAATGATAAATTGTATATTAATTAATATAGTCGATATAATCACGCGACATCCAATTTCGTTTAAGTGTGCCTGAAAGACCGCAAGTCTCACGATGCCCGTCCATTTAAAGCTGCTCGCTTCCCTACTCCAATAAACCGTACAACCGAACCAAAAGAATTCACAATTGTATAAACGGCATTAAAACATCTCGGTCCGAAACTTTGTTGAAACAAACCAGCCGCAGCGTTTGATAACATACATAAAGAAATATCAGAGATAGGTCTCCTTTCATTATTTGTGTTTGTGTAGTTTTACTATGTCGCAATTCACCTTCTTACAGATTATAGATTTTTGTAGCCTTCGACATATAGGTTGTTCACCGTGCCGATAGACTACTGGACCAGATAATCTAATTCTTAGTGGTCCGTGCATTGTGGGGGTTTGTAATGCAGTTCGCGCTCCACTTTGGAAGTTATTGGAGTGTATGTGACAATAATAATGGAAACGCAACGAATGTTAACTTGTCAAGTAGCTGACCGATTAGGACTGTTAATTAGTGTGACTGAAACAGTTCGATTTAGAAACAGCGTTTCGCGTTCAATGCTTTTTATTAATTCTACCACTTAATCATAAGTAATTAGTATGTATTCTTATTGATTTATCTCCAAATACACATTATAAAATCATTGTTAACTACTGCAATATTTAATGGGCTGTTAAATACTGACCGTCAAACCTCTGACCGTTCGTTGTTCAAGATGTTATGATCAAACCCTGTGCAGCGGTCAGTTCGTGTCTATAAAACGTTTGTTGAAGTGTTCCATGCAGGTAGACTCGATCTCTATAGTAAAATAGAGAGATACAAGTCGTTGGGAATCGCTGTTGATTTTATTGCAATTTAACGTCACTTTTGTCAAATAAGATTTCGTCAACCATACCATTTGTATGTGCGCGCTGTTATCGCGCTGCGTCACATTTTGATACGGTTATAAACTGTGTCCTCGATTTCAAAGTAAACATTAAACTGTAGACTCGTCTATCTATAATCATGATATTCGAAAAAAATGGACTGCAATTTTACATAAATAAAAATAAAATACAAACGGAGCTGCAGGAGACTACTTTACAAAAATAAGGTTTATTCAATATAGTACTCAAATTCTGTCTTTTTTTTATTTTCTTTAATGAGTACGCGAGTCTAGTGTTTCAGTTTTTACTTATGAATAGATAAGTTCATAAGTAAAAACGCACACAAGAAATAGATAAGTTCCTTGATGGCGAATGCACTCTCCCGATGCTCACGCTCAACCCGAACTAGACTCTTTCACAGAGAGACTGTCGCCAGCGCCCTGTTCGCCGCCGCCACGCCTTAAAACATCATCCACCTACACTGCGCTACAGCCTACGTTGCACTCCTGCGTCTTCTCTTGAAACAGTCCGAGCAGGTCTTACTTTATTTATTTTTTTTATATATATATATATATATATATATATATATATATATATATATATATATATATATATATATATATATATATATATATATATATATATATATATATATATATATATATATATATATATATATATATATATATATATATATATATATATATATATATATATATATATATATAGATTTTTTTATAGAATTTTTGATTAGGTAAAATTAATAAATAAAAAGCAAATACTTAGATTTTTTTTATTTATAAATATAATATACGTACCTATGTATATGTGAGGTTTAAGACTAGAGGTATTTCAAATTAATTTATTTGTGTACATTTTTTGTATATTAGTATTTTATATTAGTATGTATATTTATTTTAAATATGTATTTATTGTATTTATGTATTACTATATATTGGTGTTGGGTTTAATAATAATTTCTTACTACATTTTTTTTTGTATGTTGGTATAACTCTTTGTGTTTGTGTATTTGTATTATGCAAGAATGAATGTTTTGAACTTTATTCCAATAATAATTATATAACCGAAGTCATACCTGTCAGCTCGCAATATGCTACGTTAAATATCAGTATCCGATACGGGCGTGATGTATGTACGTTCAGTTAGGTATGCGATGAGCCAACGGCTATGGGTTCAACTTATTTTTCCTGCACGTTTTATTGTACTGTATACCGAATATCATAGCCATTCGTCTGTAAATCATGTTGTTTAAAATAAATAAATAAAATATATATCATCAACTGCTAGGACCACCAAGGACCATATCCAAGCTACTTTGCTAACGTCTCCCGTTTAACAATCAACATAAATCATATAATTTAACAGCCAATATAACGTAAAATTAACAATAATTAATTTAAGGTATTAATTTTAGAGCATCAGTAGCTCCTCCATCCTCAACATAAATATGTTCTTAATAAGCGATAAGGAAATATCGACTTCCGTTACTGTATCCTCCTTATCTGCTCCAACACTTAAAAAATACTATTCCATAAAAAAACTGAACATTAAAAAAGGAGTCCTAAAAATCATCTCCATCCACTCGAACAAAAAGAGAAGACAATTATGGTTACTTCTGACAAAAAGTGACTAAATGAGGTATGATGTATGGTCTTGATCATATTGCTTATAATTGGCATTTCTTTTATTGAACAAGATTGGATTGTGTCGTTGGAGCTGCGTTCAAAAATTATACATAGAAAAGTATTAAAATGACGGCTAAACAGTAATAGTTAATTTGATGTTTGCCATTGCAAACATCAAATTAAGCTTTAAAACTCACTTTCGAATACCCAAACAGCTGATTGACACTTTATTTTGGGCTCGTATAAGTATAGTATATCCAACAATCATCACCTGAGACGAAATAATTAAAGTATGTGGCCATCACATTAGAATCACCCAGCAATTTCAGTGCTAATTGGCATATTTCAATATTCTTAGACTGTAATATTGTAATATTTTCTGGTATCCAAATTATTTATTTTAATAAATAAATATATATAGGATTTCTTTTCTAATTTAACATTCAATATAATGTCCGATCAAAAGGTTGAGTCGCGTTATTATTCAAGTTAATATTTATTAATTTGATTTATTTTATATATTTATATGTTTATTTTATATATTTATATTTTAAGTACACACTTGTATCAATAGGGTATAGGTAGGTAGATAGACTTCTTTGACTACTCAAATTGTTTCTTTAACATTATCAAATATATTAAAAATATCAAAATATATTATCTTGGATTAAATATTTACTGGAATAATGACGCGTCCAACACTAATTACAGGGCATTGCACTGAATGTACACACTGAAAAATGATCTTCGTATATTTATTTATTAAAATTAAAAATGTGGACCTCAGAATGTATTGCAGTTTAAAAGTTTAGAAATATTGAAATATACTAATTAGTAACGAAATTGCATGGTGGTCCTAATGTGATGACCTCATACTTTATACTATGCCAGTAAAGTTGACACGGATGGTACGGTTGTCACATCAATGATTTTTCTTACACGCGCTCAGCTGGCTGACGCGACGCGACGGTGTAGTAGTAGACGTGACAGCCGCCCGCCCGGCCGGCCTAGACGTACAAAAACCATGCTCAAATTCCGCCTTGTTGAAGAAAGATACCATAGTGGCAGGTAGCTCAGAATGTTTTGAGTTCCTACTGATTTAGTTCTTATTTTAAATAACGACTATATTTACCATATCAATAAGTAACTAAGAGGATTGGTGAGATAAAGCCAGAACAAGACTGGATATTTAAACAACTTGTCATGCCTGCTAATAAATACTGTCACAAATTAGCTATATTTTTCGGAAAGTAAATCTAATAAACTAATTGTCGCGCCTTATTTGTTACATGCAAAAGCATAAAAATAATGCTATTTATCGCTTAATAGTTGTTTTCTTGATTTATTTTCAGTTATATTTTTATATTCTTATGTATTTTATCTTAGGATATTTATCGTAAATACGTATAAGATTTATGCGACGCGTTTTATTTGCATTATTCAGTGTCAATATTCTTTCAGAACCATCTCTACAGAACGCCTCCTCAGTGGTTCACCCGAATATTCAGTGCCTTTTTAATTTATATTTTTTTATACTGCCCACATTTGGACAACAGCATTGCTTCATGCTCCTATTTTTCCTTAACAAAATTCCCAGCCAGCAAGACAGCTGAGGAAATCTACGTATTCCAGAAGATAACTAGACGCGCTCATCGCCGAAAAATTGTAGTGTTTAGATGGAATTACATATATACAACTAAGAATAATTTAATGTATTAAATGCGCTTGCATTTTATAATATTTGGTATTTCTTATATCACATATTAATATTTGTATAATAAGTAACAACGTGTATAATACTTAAATTATAATAAAACAAAAATCATAATGAAATTTAAATAATAGCAATCTACTTACCTTATTAATACTGCTCGCAAGTGTGGAACCCCTCATATGCCATCCATAATAACAGAATCGAGCGCATCCAGACTAAATTCTTGAAATACTTAAACTATAGATTTCACTTCACACTTGACAATTCTTACGGCATCAACGTTCACCACTCGTACAACTTTACTTCTTTGGCTGATCGAAGGATGTACCATGATCTAGTCTTCCTACATAAAATCTTAAACAACAAATTAAACTGCATGGACTTGGTCCAACTAATACATTTCCGGACGCCATCAAGAACGACAAGACAGTCCTCATTGTTTCACATTAGCCGTTGCAATAACAACTACCGTAAAAACTCTTTCTTAAACCGTGTGTGTAGGGTTTACGATGATCGATACGCATCAATAGATATCTTCGCTGAATCGAACATTGGATTCAGAAATTTGTTAAAGAGGGCGATATTTAACACTTAATATTTAAAATTTAATAATTATTATTATTTAAAATTTATTACTTATTATCTACTGCTTGCACTTGTACTTATCAACGTACCTGTCTCAACTTCAAATATCGTACTGGTAAATTTGTTAATACGTGGACACCCATCAATATAATGTATTTTTTTCCCTATGTTCCTCCTTCCCTTCCTGGTCCCTCCCTTCCTATCCTCTTTCTTTTCTCGTTTTTTTTCTGTCTCTTATCATTTAGATAATCTTGATGTTAACATTTAGTGGAAAATTGTCTCTGGTGTAATTATATATCTATCTTGTTTGGCTACTTACTTTTATACACTGTTATTTTCCTGAATAAAAGAAAATTAGCATGCATGTAATTATAATGAGTTGTAATGAATGTATCTGGTCTTTATTTTCACATTTAACTATATAAAATAATGTATTAAGAGTCAGATTAATTGGGTTGAACTGACAATTGGGTTTCCCTGACATTGCAGTTTCCTTTCGGTCAAGTTCAAATATTGAACCAGAAGGTCATTGGTATTTTTTCTTAATTTTGCCTCATCTATAGTATAGTATATTGCACTAAAGCGTGCAAACGTTGTCCATCGTCCGTCCCTCTGTCTGTCTATATGTTCCAATCAGGTATCTCAGCGGTTTTAAAGGTATCTAAAAGGAGAATGTATCTACTATTTCTAAGAGCCCTGGGTCCACCGGCCAACTTGAACCAATAAGCTTGCGAGTGGCATATATATTTAGGCGTATTTTAGTTATATTATGTAAAAACTAAATCTCACCTTTAATGTCTTAGTCGTATTTGAGTATTATATATTTCAATTTTTAGATCTCTGGTGAGAAATGTCTGTTAATAAATATTATTATTATCTCTTTTTTATTATTATTATTGTTATGTATTCTTTATTGCACAAAAAAAAAAAATTAAAAATGTACCTTAAGGCGGACCTATTCCGAAGAGATTTCTAATAGTTAATTTATTTATCAATTACCTTTGGGATAATTATTAAATAAATATAAACACCAGTATTTTAGACAATATCGTTGTAATTAAACTACTGATTGTAATAAAATACACACGTTTAATCATTGTTTTCTCTATGGATACAAAAAGCAAACTAAATCTAATATTGAAATAGAAAATCTAACATAAAATAGAAAGATAGCCTATTGGTATAGTAGTATAAAATGTTATAGTTTTCATGGTAAAAAGCTTGAGAATAAAACTAGTCAGAATCAAACAAAATAGGGTGAGTTTTAATTAACCGGCATCTTTTAAGGGGGTGAATCGTACGAGCAAAAAAGCAACATTTCATAAAAAAAATGTGGGAAATTCAACAAAACATGTTTTTATTGGTGAAAAACACATTTTTTTAAATAGTATAAAAATCAAAGAGCACGATGTGCTATCTAGCGGTAGGTAAAATATCGCTAATATCGTTTATTAACTATATTTTACCTACCAATAGATGGGGAAGTGCGCTCAAACCTTGTCAAACTTTTATTTAAGTCAAGTTCTTCAAATTTTTAAATAAAAAAAGAAAAATCAAAATTTTCCTAAAAAAAAATGTTTTTTCTATTTTTTAAATTAAAAGTTGCTTTATTGCTTGTACTGATTCACCCCCTTCAGGGATGCCGGCTAATTAAAACTCACCGACATATAAAATAAAATTACAATTACAAACAAATTATAAATCTTAGGTATAAAGGATAGGCAAATAGAATCTTACTATACATTTGTAGTCGTACGTACAAGAAAACAAAATGCTTTTAGAAAACGAAATATTTCCAAGATACTAAAGTATCAAAGGACATAACTATATGCTACCGTATATAACTGTTTACCCACAGCGAATTAAGAAGAGATGTCATATTAGTAATTATAATACATAAAAAGATCTTTCATATGACATTTGGTTTATTGTTATTGGAGGAGGTGTGATGGGTTGGCCCAAAGATTGGCATTTCCTTTGGAAGTCTTATAAACTTGATTGCACTCAACGAACTCAACAACCTTTTCCTTACTCAGTCGATTGGAATATCGTATATTTACATATTTTCGAAAAATTAAGTATGGAACCCGCGAACCAGTTAATCTCTCAAATAGTCGGTTTTTTTTCTCAAAACTTTCTTAGCGTCCCTTGTGCGAGGGATTTGTTTTTAGTTTTGACGAACGTAAGAACGCGGACGCCTACGGACCTTTCAATAGGGAAGCGGCTCCGGCTGACTGACGCAATAGGAATGCGGCTGTAAACCCTTCCAAGATACGACAAAAAAATGAACGCACATAAAAATACCGATTTTGATGTTATGAAGCTCGCGGTCGAGAAAAGGTACGGGTCTCTCTAGGCCAGCGGTTCCCGATCTAAGTTCTCTAAACCTAGGGGTTTCGCGTGATCGCCATAAGGATTCCGCGAATTTTCACTCGACAACATATTTAGTAAAAATTAATTGCGATTAATAACTAAGTTTTTATAACTACAACTATGTATTTATTATTTATTACTACAGCTATCTATTATGTATTTACTACTTTGACTAAGAATAGTTGCACAAATTGAGGGTAGAATTAAAATGTTATTAATTTGGTTAGATATTAAAAAAAATATATCGAAATCTATTTGACTGTAAACTTATTATTTTTTTTAAGTTTAGAGGTACTTTTATCACAGACAAACCAGCGCTGGTTTTAGTATAGAATATAATAGAATAGAATAACTATTGTGCTATAAAACATTACTCAATGAATATTAAGTTCAAAGTTCAAAGTTTATTTATTCCAAAAAACCCGGTAAGGGTATAGAACTTACAATTAATAAATACATTTTTTATAATATTCACATTTTAAACATATCATATATCTGGCAAAAATAAAATTAAATCACGTTAGAAATCTGAAAGTCAATAAACTATACAAAATCAACCATTACATTGTCTAAATATTAAAAAGATCATTTAGAAATATCAAAAATAGAAATACCAAATCCAAAAATAAAAAAATAAAAAGTATAAATCTTTAAATAAAAAAAACAATAATAATAATAATAATCAAGGAGTCCAATTTGGAAAGCATCAAATAATAATCAGAGTAAAAATAAAAAAATAAAAGCAATAATTCCTAAATCATGTTACATAATCAGTAAGTATAATTGTCATGTTATAAATGTCATGTTACATAATCAGTAAGTATAAGTATAATTGTCTATAAAATGAAGTGTTCAGAATAGGATTAAAATTGAAGTTAAAAAAAATAAAAAATAAATAAAATAAACAAGTAGTCAATTGTGAATATAAAATTTTAAAAGTCCGTGCCATATAAACATTTTTGCAGTAAAAATTCCTTGGTAAGTTTTTTGAATAGTGCATATGTTTGTATATTTTTTAATTCATCTGGTAACCTGTTATAAAATGTTATGCTTCTGTATTGAGTTGTCCTTTGAAATTGTGATGTTGCAGGTATAGAATTATGAGTATACATCGATTTGTGCCTTGTATTGTGGGAATTACACTGGTTTTATAAAAAAAAGACAATTTATGCACAAATGGCGGACTTACCGTTATAGCGATATCCTATAGTCAACCATTTAGTAATATACTTAGTGTATTATTTGTGTATTTTTTATGTAAAAATAATAAAAAAGTGTTTTTTTTTTCAAACAAAAAAGAAATTGAGAGTTTTTAATAAATCTCATGAAATCCGTATTGCAATATTTTTCCAGACACCAATAATGACATCGAAACTGGCACAAAATCCATTCGTTGACCCAATTAAATCGTACCTACATGTTGTATTTTTTTCAAGTTTTAAAGAAATTCAAAGTTCATCCGTCCCGAAAATCAAATTTGAATCTAAACCACCGTCTCTTGGATCTAAAAGACGAACACCTTGCAGCAGCTGAAGATGCCTTAATGATCCCTCCCCCTTCCCATTTCACTTTAATCGAGGTCAATAAACAAATTTGTAAGTATAATGGGTACTTTTCTGGATTTAAAAGTTAAACCATTGATTATATAGGGCATTAGACTGTGCAAGGATGAATATATAGTAATAATGAATAGAGCAAATCAGAATAAATAGAAGTTTGTATTGTATTTGTATTCTGCTAATGTCACTATAGAAAGCGCACATCCAGCGATCGAGCAATCACACATCAGATGAGCAGGCGATCTCGTGTATACTGAGAAAAATATTGGATTGATTCTTACATTACCATTTCGTTATTACGATGTTTTAATCGTAATTTTGTTAAATTACAGTGAATTTTGTTGAACCACACATTACTCGATTATATGTCATCAACATTTTCCGTACGGTTAATACGGAAATAACAGTATACTGTAGTTTCAACGTGATTAATGACTCCGACTATATCCGTACAAATCCTACTACATGCTGTCTTGTTAGAAGCGAGATCTCATTTAGCGACGTAATGAAACAACATTGTTTCAACATTACGGCATGGTAACTAGAGTTCCGCGGCACGTTAATTCATACGTCTGGACCACAGTCATAGTGATATACGTAATTCATGTTGAAACATGCGTATTTCCGTGTATTATACAGCATTATATCTTTATCAGTGTACATATTATGTCACCAATAAACATTTCTTAATATTGAAGTGTAAGTTACAAGCTTGGCTCCATGCATAAACTGCACCAATATCACGCTGGAACAGCCCGCAGGCGTCAGCGCTTCTAGTGCCGATATGACAATTTTACTCAGAATATAACCAATAAGGCGGAATAATAAAGGCCCTAAGTTTAATCCTGGGCTAACTCCAAATTGAGTGTTGTGTAGTTTGGAATTAAAATCGCTGAATTTAACGATCTGCTGGCGGCTCTCCAATTAATCAACGAAAATTTTAAACAGTTTACTTGAGAACCCAGCAGCAGCCACTTCTCGACGTGGTCAAAGGCTTTCCTGAAATCCAAATGCAGGACATTACATTACATTACATTACATTTTCTTCGTGTCAAATTGACGGTTAAAGACCGCTCTTGGACGTGTCAAAATAATTGGGTTAGGTAGTAAGTTTCGTTACTACTCTTTACTGAACATACATAGGTAGTCAAGAATTAACTACTCGATTGTCAAACTATAAATATAAATAGTGAAAGTAGAAGCCTAATATTTGAAGTAGTTAGTAAATCGAAAAGATACGTAGTAAAATTATTCATCGTAATATTCAAATTGTCAGTAAAATGTTAAATAATCAAATTAAATCTACGTTATGCATTTTAAAGTAAAAGTACAGATATAAGACCATATAAAATAATCAGACAAAAAGGCTCTACTTTTTTAAGTAATTTAAATGGGCACAATATTTGAAAAATCAAGGCTCTCAAATTCGGCCAGATTATAGATTATAGACATCCACCAATCCGCTTAAGAACCACTATAAGAGTATATTTTTAAAGAAAGAGGCTTGCCCGCACAACCTTTGAAATATTATTTAAAAAATAGGTAAAAAAACGTAGGGTTTTTAAAATTAGATTTCCTAATAACAATACTTGTTTACAATATACCAGATATTTTTTTAAACAACCCATTAACTACCGATTTATGTATTTAGAATTGTAGGAACAATTTGACGTATCACGTACGCTTTGTGGGTTTCCAGGTTTTTAACACGCTTTTATTAGGTCGACATGTAACTATGTAATGGAATCTAAGGTAACTTATTTAACCATCTTCCAAGGATCGTAGCGTCATGAAAATTGGCAGCTGTATGTAGTTCTGATGACAATACAATAATATAGTACTGTCGAACTTATCTGATGATGGAGTCGGAAGATATGAACTGGAACTTCATGATGGAAGATCGTATCGTAGCTGTGTTTGGACTTGTTAGAAAAGTCTTGGAATGAACTTTGACCACGACTAGGTTTCAAGGTCTGATGATGAAGCCGGAAGATAGGCACTGGCATTCCATGATGGAATATCGCATCATAGCCGTGTTTGGACCGGCTTTTTTTACGTGCATTTATAAAAGCGTGTTTTTAGTGTTTTTTTTTCTATTAATTTATTTTAAATATTTTTTTTGTTTTTGTACTCGAACGTACGTGATACGGCTTTTTGCGTTCGGACGATAATACAGCGACCGTATTGAGTACGTTGGTATAAGGTGGGGCGGTTAAAAGCCAAAATAAATATATTTTATTTTTAACTTGATTATGACTTCTTTTTTATAATTTTTTTTCGTGATTATTTTGTGTTAATTATTTTGATTTTGATTACTTTCATTACTTTTTTCTTATTTGGATTATTTAAAGATTATGTATATTATTTTATTTTAGATTTCTTTAGTTATTTTATTTTGATTACTTTATTTTGATTTCATTAGATAGTGGTTTCCTGTACTGATAATAGGTGTGTCCTAAAAACCAGGATAAGAGATATCCTGAGGATACCCTGAATTTGCAGCGTTTGTAGTTTAATTACATAGTCTTTGTCTACAGTTTAATTTTTTTATTGTGTGGTTTTCGTCTATTTTTTATTGACAGCTGTAAATAAATATTTATTATTATTTTATTACTATATAATATTTTTTTTCGTGATTATTTTGTGTTAATTATTTTGATTTTGATTACTTTCATTACTTTTTTCTTATTTGGATTATTTAAAGATTATGTATATTATTTTATTTTAGATTTCTTTAGTTATTTTATTTTGATTACTTTATTTTGATTTCATTAGATAGTGGTTTCCTGTACTGATAATAGGTGTGTCCTAAAAACCAGGATAAGAGATATCCTGAGGATACCCTGAATTTGCAGCGTTTGTAGTTTAATTACATAGTCTTTGTCTACAGTTTAATTTTTTTATTGTGTGGTTTTCGTCTATTTTTTATTGACAGCTGTAAATAAATATTTATAATTATTTTATTACTATATAATGTTCTATCCCGACGTGATGTATCAAATACTACACCCCCTCGCAATTTCAGTTGAATGATATTTTGTAGGAATTGGTACAGGATTTTCAGTTTATTCGTAATTAAAAAGCAACAGTAGCAGTTTTCACATTCAAGGGCATAAGTGAATCGCGTAGCCGTGAATTGAATTCAGGAAGCGAGGGGTCACCGCAGCGTGTTTTAAAAAGCACGCGTATAAACGGCCGACGGGCGTTACTCGGCAATTTCATAAATAAAAGTGGTAATTCTATGACAAAACAACATTAGCATTAGTAGCAGGAGCGGTGACAATAATTGACACTGGCCTGAGGAGGGGCGAAGTGCGATTTGAACAAAAAGTGCGATCTCATTACGATATTTTTATAATATACTAGATGACCCGGTGAACTTCGTATCACCTAAAATTGATTTGATTGTAACTCTTCATAAGCGTTTATTGATCATAATCAACCTTCCAAATCCAATTCATTGAAATCTATAATATGGCCGAATCATGCACGGTTTGAGTTTCGTGTGGTGATTAAATGAAAGTGGTGATTAAAAGAAAGAAATGTATTTAATTTACATGATGAAATATAAATGCTTTCTCGACTTTTCCGACTATTTCGACTTTTTTGCATTTTTCGACTTTACGGACTTTTTTTACTTTTTTGACTTTTTCCACATTTTGACTTTTCCGACTTTTTTTACTTTTTCGACTTTTTTGGCCTCGACTCTTTCGACTTTTTCGACTTTTCGACTTTTTGAAATTTTACACAATCCCACGGGATGAATAACGGTTATGGATGGCGCAGCTGTCGAACAATAGGATCGCCGCGAACGCCATCTTATTGAAAGTGGCCCATTTCCCAAAATGACCAATTTCGATTTTTTCGATTTTCAGTTGTTTCTTTTAATTTTCCTATTTTTTTTTGTAAACCACCCCTGAATCAAGGCAAACAAAACAAAAAAATAATCAAATCGGTTCAGTCATTTTCGAGATCTTGCGAGACTAACGCAAGGCGATTCATTTTTATATATAAAGAGACTCTTCTCTTTTCAAAGAAATTAGAATTAGGAATTAAATCAAATCAATTTTATTGTCTAAAAAACCATATGCATAATTATTTAGACAGTACACAATGCTTTTGATAGACGAAATAACATAAATTGATTAAAAATCCAAACAACAACACCAGTGATTACGAGATTTTGTTGAATACCAACTTTGGAATTCCACAAGTGTTTTTAGGTTAAAAATAACCTTAGGGTAGTAAGTACCGTTGGATAGTACTAAAAAACACGATGTGTAAAGTCATCGGCTATGGCTTTTATTCATATATTAGAAGCGTGTAAAAGTTATGGCCGTGTCAAAAAAAATAATGTCCATTACCTTTGATTCTACACACACACATACACACACACGCACGAACGCGGGAACGCACGCACGCGGGAACGCACGCACGCACGCACGCGCGAACGCACGCACGCACGCACGCACTCGCGCAGCTACGCACACACACACACACACACACATACACACACACACACACACACACACACACACACACACACACACACACACACACACACACACACACACACACAGTACATGAGAAGCGTTGACCACGCTGCGCCCTCTAGCGGAAGATAAAATATCGCGAATACCCGCACACTGCTACGGGGAAGAACGACCATTCAATTTTATTTCTTTAAGATGAGTTACTTTTTAAATCAGATATAAATAATATAAGAAAAATGTATTATTTTTGGTTTACAGACAAAATATATTATGTTCTCACTCAAACACACCCTGGCTAAACGATCATATTTAAAGATACTAATAATTTCAAATTAAAAAAAAAACAATTTAAAAAAAATAAATGTAATTACCAAAAATGTTATAAAATTGACGTCGATTGTTTTTCTTCGTAACCGTTCAATATATACAAACACTCCGGAGCCATGCAAATTCAACCACTTTTAGCTTTTTATAGTCAATCCATGAGTGCATTGCAGGTAAAAGCATATACAAAGTGTGTCTGTGTATGCTATGTGGGGTCACATCTACAGAGTCGTGCGGTTTGTATTGTTGTATTTGTAATGCGGGCCGAGTGCACGTCAGTTTCAAGGCGGTGAGCAATGCATCAAGAGACGACAATGACGCCCGTCTGGTAGAACCGCATTTAAAACAGGTTCTGATTACACAACGACCTTTGTTGAGATTGCGCCTGGTTCGGGTTGGCCTGCTTTTTGTACGTGGGGTCTCGAATCAAAACTTTTTTCCGCTGCGGCGAGGCCGCGGAATCCGATGCGTCCGTGCCCGCCGAGCGACCTTCGCGACATACTTTTTACATCAGTGATTCCAATTTCATCATTCTCCTACCCGCGCCCTATATTCCATCCTATACAAGCGATGCTTGAAAATGAAAACGCTTTCTCTTTGGACCCATTCTCCAATAACAACTCCATTCTCCAATAACAACTCCATCAACAACATTCTCCAATAACCATATTATGTCATATGACAGATCTTTGTAGGTATTATAATTACTTATATGAATACGAATATAATAGAATAACTTTTTTTAAGGTTTAATACTTTATTCATTTCATTTTTATACATTTAGCCCCATTGTTATCAATGTTATAAGTAACTCGGAAAAATTGAACACCGAAATGCAGCTAATGCTCATTGCACACCTAACTATAAAAAAACTTATAGGACTAAACTGTCCCGTATCTAGGCGGGTCAGAGTAATTAAAATAAGTAATACAACTTATGTAACAATTAGCCTAATTAATTTTTATAATTAATGAATGTACTTAATTAAGATTGAATAATATATAATTATAAATAAATAACATTATAATACAAATGAAAACACTAAATTTGTACGAATAATACATTGTAGGTAATACAATATGGCAAATACACATATACGTAAATACGATTTCAATAAATAATAAATGATATATGGTATAAACATATTTATAATTTAATAAAATATATAAATACAATTATAAAAGCACTGCTAAAAAAAATATTGTGCTATAAAAAGACATTACTTATAAATAATACACTAGTTTAATAAAAAAATACAATGTATGCACAAATGGAAGACTTATCGCTATAGCGATATCTTACAGTCAACCATTTGATAAACTAATTCATAATTGTCACAGTACAATACACACATAAGTAGTAAAGTTAAATTTAAAATAACCTAAACAAATATATGTCAATAACTTATGCTAAGGTTATCCAGGGAATGATAAAGGAGAGGACAAGGTGAGATATTTGGTTAGTGGCTGTGTTGAAATAAATGTTTAATTAACAGCTTTTTGAAAGTGTGCAACGAATGCCTGAAGAGTGAGGGAGCTGATTCCATAAACGGGCAGAATAGACCGTTAAAGAGTGCGTGTAAACAGATGAATGATGTAATGGAATGGCGAGTGTGTTATCCCGGCTTGATCGAAGTGGAAGACCGTGGCCTCCCAAAGATTGGAATTTCTCTTTGAGATACGAGGGCGAAGTGGGGTTATTGAGTAGCGACAACGTATGCGAATATCTTCGATCGCGAATAGGAAGCCAATGAAGTTGCCACGAAAGCAGCTAACGTGGTCGTACTTTCGCAAGTTAAAAACATACCTGAGGAAGATATTTTGCCGACACTCCAGCTTATTGAAAATAACCTCACTGGAGAAAATCCGTCGTGCACACAACACTCACTGTTGTATCTTGCGTTACGTCCTTGCGCTCGGCGATGGGCATTGAGAACATTTTAAGAAGAGGGTTCCACGTAATGTTGCCGGTTGTAACATATGGATCGACGCAGTGAATAATTGCATTCGTTTTAAACGCTAAAAATGAGGAGTCGGCGAACAAAACGATCTAAAAGCGTTGAACTCAATTTTACAGAGAGGCAAAAAACTAAATAGCATATTTCAATTTGTTTATTTATATATTTTGTTTTTTTTTTAGTTATTTGTTTATTTTGCCTTGGCTTTAATATACCTTGGCTGATTTGAATAAGATCTAGCATTCGCAAGTAATTTTTCATTGCAAGAATGAGACATAATAAAAAAACAATTTTCGATTAGACTATTTGGATTGAAACCGGAATATTTGGATCGTTTTGATCGCAACTGTATTCATAAATTATACCGCTTTGATTGCTACCGGTGTTATAAAACAGGAAATTAAAACATTTTGGCATTTTTTTTCCTTTTTTATATTTCTACATCGTTAATCTTAATCTATTAAATCCTTAATTAATGAAAATGTAAAAATTTCGCAAAATAATGAATATTATTTAAGAAATATATGAATATGTCTTCTTAGAACCGGTGTTGAGTGCCGCAACCGTACCAGATGACATTTTTTTCACCATTTACTTACAGCAAACCAATTTGCACAGTAACTCACATTACAGAAGCTATGCTCAAATGAGAATGTTGCCATGTGTAAATTAGGGATACCACAGCAAAAACAAGAAAAGATGCAAAAAAATATATATTTAGAACGTTTTGAAAGAAAATTACATCACTTTGAAAGAAATTCATTTTAATTCCAAATAATCAACCATTTTCAACTAGCCATACCATTGGACGAAATTGGTGATTTCTACCACATTTTTTATGGTTTCTATGTCGTTTTGGTAGTAAATAGTTTTACTAATTAATAGAACGACGCAAGCGTACCGATTTAAAAAACATGTTTGGGTCCGAAACCGATTTAGATCGTTTTGTTCGCCGACTCCTCAAATGTTAACTGATTAAGTTCACAAGCTGGACGCAGCATATAAAACAAAATATATTTATCTCTTTCAAGCGCCCACACACGTAATGATGTTAGAAAGAAAACGATACGAAATTCGTTTGCTAATAAATGGTAGGTAATTTTGAAAAAAACATCTAATGAATTTTATACGGAAGGTTCCTTGTGGAACCTCAATTTTCATTGTATAACTTTTGTCTTGATCGATGTGCGAAAACACTCACCATGATTATTACGTATATATACGATAACCAATAGACACGTTTTCGAAATGTTTCAAAGCGGCTACGGCATGAATATTGCAAACGCTGCAGGCTACGTAATTTCCGGCACCGGAACCTGACTCGGAAACGTCATAATGCTGTTACAGATGCGTTCGACGCATTTAGCGTCCGTGAGGAAATCATTGCTCTCCTCAGTCGGCTCACGTGTTACTGTAACCGGATCGTAAAACTAACCTAAATGCATTAGGGTGAACATTTTGTAAATTGAGAAATGTACTGTTAACAACACACAAATAGAGTTGTCAACTACAACGGGCGAATCCGTCACCTCAGGAAGTTTTTACGATTAGTCGTTCTATCACCCGTGAAGTGGACGCAGAAGACCTGGACAAAACAGTCAACCGTCAAGCTCCGCCTCATACTCGTAAGAGGCCAACGCCTTATCCGCGAGATAACAGGTATGTTACCCAGCGTGCTTACAATCACGCCCTTACTTCCAATTGCGAACAGATTACTCCGGTCTCTCGACTGGTTACGAGTTCGAGGTCGCTTGCGCGGTCCTCTCCCTTACGAAGCGGTGAAACGGTGTAAACCGAATCTATCGCGGACCACGGCGTCCTTTGCCTAGCTGTTCCACCCAGGATCGGGTAGCCGATGGTCGTTTCAAGAGCAGTCGCCGTAAGGTCCGCAACCACCCCCGCTCTATAGGAAACAGTACTGCTTCCAGACTCTCCCGACTGTCAGTCAGAATGCACAATCGATTGGCTTACGCCGCACGGTGCGCAGACCGTCCAGGAGCGCCAGAAGGTTGACTCCTAGGGGAAACTAGCCAAAGGCCAGAGTCCTACCCGGGCTCGCACTTCACGCGTGGAGGCCGCCGGATGGGTGTTGACCCGTGAGTGTGACCAACCCTGAACAAAATGGGTCTTCGTGGCCAACTCAGCAAGGGCCAATTAGCTCCAGCTCCAGCTGTATGTTAACAACACACAGCATTTAATTACACAAAAAATATTTGTCATAGTATGTTATATTCATATTTTTTGTATACTTTAAATGCATATACTTAAAGGCCGCGCCAGATTTCTCGGTCCCTCGCCCACGTGCTCATATCAGATGTATTGCATTTTTGAATACCAAAGCAATGAAACCAAAAAGGGATAGAAATCCTTTAAGAGATTAGGATTTCTACCCTTTTTTGGTTTCAGTGCATTGGTGTTCAATAGTTGCAATACGTGTGATCTGAGCATGTGGGCGAGGGACCGAGAAATCTGGCGCGGCCAGTACAGTCATACGTATGCATTTAATCAAATATAATTAGACAGGAAGTCAGACCAAGTAGTATCCAAACAGATAATTGTTGATATCTATATATTTTTTTTAAATATGTTATGTACGTAGTTATGTAACAGATAATGTAACGTAACAGTTTAACAATCTAATGTAGCAGATGACGATAATATAAAAACTGGTTAATACACGTTAGTTATCATATACTTTCGCAAATTTCGTCGTGATAAAGCAAAATAAAGCTTCGGCCGCCGAATTAACAAGCCGTCATTCTGAAACAAACTTGCGGATATCTGTCATCAGATATCCGCATTAAAATAAGAATAAATAAGAATAAAATAATTAATGAAATCGAAGACTATCGCGGTTGTTTGACATTATAAATAGGATAGAAAACGAATTTACCGCGTGAAATTTGTAGGACCCGACGTTTCGGTGACGTTGCAGCCGCCGTTGTCTAGGGTAAACTGGACAACGGCGGCTGCAACGTCACCGAAACGTCGGGTCCTACAAATTTCACGCGGTAAATTCGTTTTCTATCCTATTTATAAAATAAATAATAATATAAAATAATAATAATAATAAAATAATAAAAGACGGCATTAAAATTAACTACTTTTTTACGATATTTGGTCCTAATTGGTTTTGAAGTGGGTATACTGAGACATATGGCACACTCCCAGTTCCAAAAAATCAGCTGTGTCAACCCAAGACTTTCCCGGCAAGTTGACAAGCGCTGGCTAACCTCTACCCCCCCCCCCCCCCCGCCGCGCCAATTTAGCCTTCTCCCGCACGCCAATTCGTAGTATATTTGTAGTGTTTTTCGTGGTAGTATTTTGATATTTTTTTTGAAATGATGGATTTTTTAATATGGCAGACATTATTTGCGTCGCTTGTATACGAGATATTCCACGCAAAATTTCTCAGAGGTAACTTGTCTTACTCCAGAGGTAACTAACACAAGTTACCTCTGTGAAATCCTCTCAGAGGTAATTTGTGTTAAGTCCATTTTTTAGTTTTTTCGTTTTTTATTGAGTTATGTTTCAGATGGTGGGTTCTACATAGCGGCACAATACGGGATATCGCTAGTATTATAAATTCATTGTTAGCAAATCGGAATATATGTCATTACACTCTGTAGGTCCGAGGTAGGCGGATTTATGTCCCACATAGAAAAATGCAATATGTGACAACACATACTCAGGTTACCTCTGAGGTACATAAATATTCACTGGAATAATAACGTGACTCAAACTTACAATAATATATCGGACATGTCATTTATATTTAAGAGGCCGTGGCGGCCAAAAGCTATATGAAGCATAATTTTGTGGCCTGGTTGTGAGAACATGGTAAAGAATTTTAATACAATTATACCGGATTTTAAAAACCCGATCCTTAGGCTATCATTTCGCCAAAACGAAATTGGTAAATTATTTCCATATTAATTGTAAATTATCTTTATTCTGTTACTGTTTTCCAAAAAAATAAAAACGAGCGAGATTTGTCTTCAATTTTTGAAAAACTTAAGAGATGATTCTCAATATTAAAAAATAGTATTTACACCAGCGTATGGTCTATTTGCATAGTACCGAGACAGTTTTTGGAAGTTCCATACAAAAAATATAAGAAAAAAATGTTTGAAATTACGTAATTTCCAGAAATGTTATGGCCAAACATTATTTTTTTTCTATTTATTAAAGATACTTTTGAGTGATAAAAAAAAAATAACACAGTGATCTTAAGTTATTTTATTATTGTAATCTAATTTTTACTTTATAAAAAACGTATTAAAATCGATCAAATCGACTATATTAGACGACGCGCGAAGCCGAAATCGTCATTCGTAATTGGCCACTGCCAACGGTGGGACGTATTCCCTTGTCACCGCGGTATACATGTACATATTTATGTATATAGGTATCGAAAGCGCGCGGGCGCGTGGCATTGCAAAAATATCTAAATTTTTAGTCGCGTCAACTCGGCGGTAGGGAGCCTTAATGTTAAATTAGCGAAAACGTATCAATTAATATTAATTTATTAAAATAAATAATGTGGATACCCAACAATATTACAGTTAAAGTCTTGGAATATTGAAATATGCCAATTAGTACTGAAGTTCCATGGTGTTCGTAATGTGATGGCCGCCCGCTGTACTACATATCTCAGAGAACCCTTGCTAAAAACTCAAATCACAACGGACGGCTGATCGTCATTCGCAGATTTTGATTTTGTCACGTCCGCCATTTTTACAGGATGTCAGAAGCACTTATGCCGCTCGGAACAGCTGTGCCGGGCCATCAATCGATTCGTGATTGGACCTTTTGCGTTGCATGATCGACCGAAAGCGACCAGATGCTCTCTTCGCTCTCTCTCCCTCTCTCTCTTTCAGCGGCCCTCACCTTCCAATGTCGGTCGGGCCTTTTTTATGCGGTCGTAAAGTTGGATTTACGATGCAATTGATATGCGGTTTTATGATACTGGCGCGATGCTACTGTTACCCGCACACAAATTCGCCAACACCAAATATCGGAAGCAGAGCATCGGGTTATAAGCGATGCAAACGCAGAAAACTATTCGCGACGTTGTTATTTGAATCATGTCATAACAATTATGTCAAACAACACAACTGTCATGTCAAACAACACAACTAAACACAATGAAACATATAATATTTTAAAAAATCTGAAATCAATAGCCTGGAACTAATGCAATAATAAAAGTCAAAATTTTATTATTATTAGTATTATTGTATTTAAACAGCTGGAGGACAGCCCTACAAAATTTGAAACAGCCCTACAAAATTTAAACAGCTGGAGGACATACAATTAAAAAAAACATCAAGGAGATGCTGATAGGCCACCCTTCCTATATTCTGGCCGAATTTTAGGGCCATGATTTTTCAAATATTGTGCCCAATTAAATATTGTCTGATTATTTTATATGGTCTTATATCTGTACTTTTAGTTTAAAATGCATTACGTAGATTTAATTTGATTATTTAACATTTTACTGAATATTACGATGAATTTGAATATTACAATGAATAATTTTACTACGTATCTTTTCGAATTACTAACTACTTCAAATATTAGGCTTCTATTTTGATTATTTATATTTATAGTTTGACAATCTAGTAGTTAATTCTTGACTATCTATGTATGTTCAGTAAAGAGTAGTAACGAGACTTACTACCTAACACAATTATTTTGACACGTCCAAGAGCGGTCTTTAGCCGTCAATTAGACACGACGAAAATGTAAATGTTAAGACAAAATAAAGAATAAATGCTCAATAATCAAATACGTGAACCGACAATAATTATAATGAATAATCAAACACTATCGAAATTATTCGTACGAGGTAAAACATAAGAATAATTTACTAATATTTGTCGTGGTTATTAAGTACCTATATTAGAGATAATAATAATATTATTCATAATGAAGATATTGTCATATTTTTGCGAGGTGAAAATTTGTTTTTTTTTTCAAATATGAGATCCTGTGCCGGTGTTGTCTATTACTCAGGAGCGTCAGTCTGGCTATACACTTGCCGAAAATTTGTACAGTTAAGAACTGCAAACAATGATGGAGAAGCTCGTGATTAAATAACCGAGCCTGATCAATCGCTCATCGCCACTGTTTGACAACGTATAGCCACAGATTTCACTGCAAACAGTCGCAAAGTTGCGGGAGTTGCGGCTGAAGACTTGGTCACCCACCGTACTTGCCAGAACTTTCTCCAAAAAAGTTTTTTTTATCAGATTTTAGATGGGGAAAAAAACAACTTTAAAAAGTCGGTGAAAAACGCCTCCAAAGTATTCATTGGTTCCTGTCTTAGAGAGTTTTCAGTAGAGTAATTAATTAAGCAACTCCCGTTAAAATGACAAACCTGCATAGACAATAGAAGTTAATATTACAATTAATTAAATATATATTTTTAACATAGTTTTTGGCCTTAAATATCCTTTACAGAACAGCAACTTCATAGATAAGGACCCCATAGTAGCCTAAAATTGGAAATAGTCAATTATTCAAAAAGATACTTAGTAAAAGTATTAATCGTAATATTTATTTAGGTTGACAGTAAAATGTTATATAATCAAATTAAAGCTACGCCATGCATTTAAAAACTAAAAGTACAAATATAAAATCAAATAAAGTAACCAGACAATAAGGTCTGTTTAGGTCATTTAAATAGGCACAATATTTGAATAGTCATGGCCCTCAAATTCAACCAGATCATAGAAAGGGTGGCCTATCAATTATCATTAACCACGTATTTTATTTTTGTATTAGATTGTTATATTAATTAATTATTATTGTATACTAGCTGACCCGGCGAACTTCGTACCGCTTAACAGTCAATGAATGTCGTGTTACAGAATAGCTGAACTTAATATTTAATAAAAAAAAGTTTCAGCTAGCTATATAATAAATATTAACTTAACAATTTTAAAAAAAGTTTTAATTTCTTAGAACATACTTGTAATTAGGGATGTATTAGCTGAACTATTTAGTTTTAATTTCTGAGAACATACTTGTAATTATCGATGTATTAGCTGAACTTAATATTTATACAAAATAAATATTAAGTTCACTACTTTATTAAGATATTAACACAAAAAGAAATACAAAAGTTAAGTATATCAATCGCGTGACATCAAGACATGATTGAATTAAACTATTTACATATTGTGCAGCATGGGATGCACTCGGTTTAATTCTCTTCATTGAAGCACCTTGTGATATACGACATTTTTTGTTTTGTTATCAGGCGCAAGAACAAATAAAGCGGATGATTTGCCGACACGTGAACATGCCACGTACAACTGACCATAAGAAAAACACTAATTTACATTTTGAATGAGAAAATGTTTTTCTTTTATTTTAATTTTTCGCCAACTTTCCAATTTTCGTTTTTAATAGTTATTCTGCTATTCGGGACGGAGACAAATACAACAAATCAAAAACCATGAAATCGGTCCAGCCGTTCTCGAGTTATAAGTGTTCGAACAAACCCGACTTTGTTTTCTATATATATAGATATATACCTAAAACAAATATGTATGAGAATGTTTTTTTCCGAAAAAATAAAATGTATGGGAAAATGTTTGTTGTTTTTTTTTATTTTTTCGGCAAATGTTTTTTCTTTTATTTTATTTTTCGGAAAATTTTCTTTTATTTTTTTTTTTGAAACATTATGTATGGGAAAATGTTCTTTCAATTTTTTTTTTATTCGTTAATTTTTTAATGTTTTTATTAGTTATTCTGCTATTTGGGACGGGGACAAATACAACAAATCCAAAACCATGAAAATCGGTCCAGCCGTTTTCGAGTTATAAGTGTTCGAACAAACCCGACTTTGTTTTATATATATGATACGTCATAATTAAGCAACTCATTATTAGTGCGAGGATTGCAAGTATGTATGTTAATTTTGATTCGCGAAGCATTTTAAAAGTGGAATATGGCCCTTAGACGAAAACGTTTAAAGGCCTCTGGTGTACAGCATCGACTATTACGCAGGTGGGCCCCCAATAGAGAAAATGCCCACCTCATTTTTAAACCCTGACCCAAAACCAACTACGACAGCTCAACGGTATCGCCATAGTATAAAGACTGGCATGGCACCGGTGCGCGCCCTTGTATCTCGTATTGTGGTATTAATGCATGTCCGTGTAATGTCTCCACGTGTCGCGCGCGCGTGTGTGTGTGTGCGAGGGGGGCGCGCGGAGCGAGGGACCGCGCGGAGGGGGAGACCGGGTGGCGACAAGCGGTCGATAGGACCGGTGAAACGCATGTGCCGCGGGGCGCGCTCTGCAACGCTGCATGCAATCGAGTCGGAACGAAACGAAGGCCAAATTCGTTGCAGATCGCGCGTTTATTACTGACACCGTAACGCGCTCGCGGATTATACATATTAATGACGCTAGCCCGAGTCATCGTTGCCACTATTTAAGCGACCGACTGCCACTATCGATTATATAGCGTACTAGATTGCTCAACGACGTACTACGATTTGGAAACCAATACTTTACTACGAAACGAAAAGTGTAGATGGCACTCGTAGTTCATAAAATTGATTATTACGTTCAATATAGCGAGTTTTGTAGTATAACAATATGGCAGAGCACTGTAGATGGCGCTCTATACACGCCTATACTGTATAAAACAATAATATAAAAACAAACAAATTTTTTAATCATTATTAATGGGTCAATGGACATTATTATTGGAAAAATTATAGTTTTCGTGGTGTACTGAACCACCATAAAATAATTGTTTTCGTAGGGTCTGAGTGCACTTTTCGACCGACCGCGACGACAGCCGAAATATCTGGCACTCCGTCCTTGCAAAAAACAGCAACCAAAACAGCTGAACAAAACCAGTTTTCGACGACCCAAACAACTCAGTCACCGCTGCATTTCGCTGCAAACAGATGTGATAAATTAACTTTAATAACCTCTAAAAGGAGGCTTACAAGCATACATATCACAAAACATGACAAAAAAAAGCTATAATTACAAATGTTTTAACTACATATTATGTTATTTTATATACTAATCAGCATTGGTTATAAACTTCGAAAGGTTTACCATTTCGACTCTGAGTTTAATGAAATATTTTTTGTTTCATATCTCTATTGCGATTATTATAATACTCACAGGAAAAGCCTTTTCAAGATTTTTTACCGAATTTCGTCCATAGATTTCTCGCGCAATAAGCATATTGCTGTATACAAGTTTGTTTATGCGTCGTACCTTGGGTTTGGCTACCTATACATATGGGTCACGGGAATTAATGATAAATATAAACTTTTAAAATATTTGGTAATTCCATTTCTTAAATTTACTAACTTAAAAAATTACATTTTAGCAAGGGTTTTGAGTGAGAAAAAATATTGTAATATTTGAGTTTTTAAAAATAAATACGTTTTACCTTAACTATACCTCAGAAAGAAAACGAAAAATATAATATAAGAAGAATATAATAATAACCATATTTGAGTTTCAAAAAAAAACATTTTACTCACATTATGCCTCAGAATAAATTTATAGTTAAAAAAAAACACTAAAAACGCGCTTTTATAAATGATCTTAAATCGTGTTCAAAGTTCATTACAAGACCTTTCTAACAAGTTCAAACACGGCTATGATACGATATTCCATCATGGAATGCCAGTGCCTATCTTCCGGCTTCATCATCAGACCTTGAAACCTAATCGTGGTCAAAGTTCATTCCAAGACTTTTCTAACAAGCCCAAACACAGCTATGATACGGTGTTCCATCGTGAATGTCCAGTTCATATCTTCCGACTCCATCATCAGATCAGTTCGACAGTACCATATTATTGTATTGCCCCGTGAACCTTCATATATAATTTATACCAGAATCATTAGTAAGTATGCTATAATCAGCCTCGCGGGAAGTGCCTTTTTTACCTGTCACTAGGCCTTAATGCAGGTACATTTTGTACATTTATGTATGGTATACGTGTAGGCGATAGATAGTGAGAGAAAGTAATAAAGATATCGCGAACTGAAACAAAGGAAAAAATAAATACCGCGATAATAGCGCGAAAACAAGATAAGAACAGACGGGCAGATATAAAAAATCTAATAATAATAATCTCTCATGGGAGTAGCGCGCGCGTAAACAGAGCGATTTCAGAAATATTTTAACGATTAAAATAAAAAATAATGTAGATGTCGCCGCCCAGATGGAATTGACGATTCTGTTTTTCGAGAACCGGAAAAAAACTGTAGTAAGAGGAATATAATTATGTTTCTACAGAAAATGCTATTGTAGTGTTTGCTTGGCCAGTTTATGACCAATGTTGGTCTACATCCAGTGTACAGTGAACAGTTGTAATACAATTTGCCGTGCAGGCGGCCCGAACATGGAACTCTGTTCTTTTGACACAAAGACAATTTACTTAATGTATAAATACCCACCATCCCACCCGTCTCCTAGCTTTTCCTTAAATCCCATTCCTCCCTTAGGTATTGAGTTGAGATATATTATTAGGTTCTGTCTTATTTTCATAATTATGTTTATTGTGTACTTGTATTCATTTATTATGACGAACTACAGTGAGATTGTGTCGACTACAACGGGCGGACCCGTCACCCCGGGTTGGTATGACATTATGTGATCGTTCTTTCAGCCGCGGAATGAGCGCAGAAGACTTAGAAACAATACAAATCTACTGTCTAGTTATGCACACATGCCCGACAGAGGCCAACGCCTTACGGAGAGGCACCAGGAAAGGTACTTAGCGGCCTCGCCCCCTGTCTGCCAGTTTGGAAGGATATCTCCGTCTGGAATTAACCATCAGCATACCTCCTTCCTCCCGACTGGTTACATGACCGAAGTCGTTTATGCGGCCTCTACCTGTTGTATTTCAGCGGTAATTCAATAAGAATTTATCGCGGACCTGGGCTTTATACCACTCGGGATCGGATGGCCTATAAGTCGTTTCAAGAATGGCATGACAACAGATCAACATTAACGCCCGCTGCTTATGGGACAGTATATTTGCATAGTCTCCAGACTCCTTCGGCAATTAGTCAGAGTGCACAACCGAGTGGCGTCGCCGAACGGTGCGCAAACCGTCCAGCAGCGCCGAAAGGCAGCCCCACCAGGAGAAACCGATCCAACAGCCGTGAGGCCTGGAGACGCGAGAGTTTTACCCGGGAAGCTTTCCACACGAGGAGGCTTCTGAATAGGAGCTGGATCGTGAGTTTGGCCGATTCGAGAACACATTGGATTGTATGGCCCAGCTGCACGAAAGCATTCGCTACCTATGACCAACTAACTACAACTAGAGTCGTCAACTACAACGGGCGAACCCGTCACCTCAGGAAGTTTTAACGATTAGTCGTTCTATCTCCCTGGAGTGAGCGCAGAAGGCTTGGACAAAACAGTCCACCGTCAAGCTCCGCCACATGCCTGTAATAGGCCAACGCCTTAACCGCGAGACATCCAGAAGTGTTACCCAGCGGGCTTACACTCACGCCCATACTTCCAATTGCGACCAGATTACTCCAGTCTCTCGACTGGTTACGAGTTCGAGGTCGCTTGCGCGGTCGTCTCCCTTACGAAGCGGTGAAACGGTGTATACCGATTCTATCGCGGACCACGGCATCCTTTGCCCGGCTGTTCACCCAGGATCGAGTATCCGATGGTCATTTCAAGAACAGTCGCCGTAAGGTCCGCAACCAACCACGCTCTAAAAGAAACAGTACTGCTTCCAGACTCCCCCGACTGTTAGTCAGAGTGCACAATCGATTGGCTTACGCCGCAGGCCGTCCAAGAGCGCCAGAAGGTTGATTCCTAGGGGAAACTAGCCCTAAGGCCAGAGTCCTACCCAGGCTCGCACTTCATGCGTGGAGGCCGCCGGATGGGTGTTGACCCGTGAGTGTAACCAACCCTGAACAGAGTGGGTCTACGTGGCCAACCCAACATGGGCCCATTAACTCCCTAACCATTTAACTACAATACAAAAATTATTATTATTTTTCCTAAATAAACATTTAGTCACAATAAACCTGGCGGTACGGTCGTAAGAAAACGCCACTTAGCAATAGGTCCACTATGTTGTACTCTATTGTGTGTGCAATAATGTTTTTCAAACCGACAAACAAACAATGATGGTCGCCTGTTACGAAACGACGATCTAAGAAATCGTTTGAGTCGCGGTTGAAATGACAGACCCCACAAATTATAAAAAAGTGATATAGTGATCGCTCGGCGGCGAATAGCATATTGTAAAATTTTAGAGCAGTAAATTCCTTATCTGTCAACAGATTAGCGATGGGAGAAACAACAGCCTACTTCTCAATAACGTGATAACGTAATATATTATTTTCCAGTAATAGGTACAAATAACTGTTATTGAATAATATGTTATTGATCGATACAGACAACTAGCTAGGGAGGGTATAGATAGGTTATATGTAGACGGGTCTGGGAGGCATCATCTGTTTTATTTTTAATATTTTTTAACCATCTAAAGCAGCGGTTCCCAAACTTTTAATTTCGCGTACCACTCACGGAATTATAAATCAGTAGCGTACCACTGAATTGTAACAGTTAAAAAATCGTTCAAAATGGTAAAGTAATAAAAACTGCAACAACTGTTTATGACAACATTATGTTTATTTATTAATTGTAGAAAAAATGCAATACTCTTAGTGTGAAAAATGGTGCTGCATGTTCGAGACAAGAGAGGAAATATTTGGCTCAGTTGTATTTAATTTTAAGCGCAAATTAGGGTCTATGTTAAGCTTATTACGATATTTGTTTTTTATTATCAACATAACAGAAAATCCGCTCTCAAAGAGATACGTGGTTTTAAATGGAATCAGAAACACTAATGCTTTTCTGGACAGCGATGGATATTCATTTTTAACTTTTAGCCAAAATTCACACAACTCCAGTTTGTTGAATTCCGCTTGCAAACCTCTATCGCAAGATAGTTCTATTAGAGATTCCTTTTCACTTGCACTTAAATTTTCACGAACATTATCCAGATCCGAAACGAATGGGTTTCTTATCCAATTGAACTCTGAACAATCTTCTTTAAAATATTCTTCAAATGTTTCAACGATCATTTGGCTGTCATTTTTGATGTTATTGATTACATTTTCACTCACTGTAAGTTCATTTTCAGTTATAAAATTTTCCAAATTAGGAAAAGATGCCAGGTTCTCATTCGATACGCTCCTTTTAATCATTTGAAATTTCTTGCGAGAGAAATTCATAGCGACAGAGCGCGCCCGCGTGGGTGTCAGAGCTCGAAATTTGAAAAACGTTTTATCCAATTATTTACTATGTATGTCCTATGGCCATGGCTGCTTGCGTATCACCTTAAGAAGCGTCGCGTACACATCAAGTTCTTCGAGCGATGGAAGTTTGAGTGGGGTAGAAGATTTAACTTACGATTCTGGTTAGAAGCATTATTAATTATAATACATCAGGTTATTAATTATAATACAACATTAGAGTGAATTTTAAATAAATGAATTTTATTACATTCATTAGATATGTTAGTATTCTGGTATTCTGTGGTATTGTGGTATTCGTGGTATTCTGTATATTCGTGGTATTCTCTTTATCCTTTTTATCTCAGGTACATTTTTATTGAAAGTTTTCTGTTATTTTTATCATAGTATTTTTACAATACTATTATATGAAAAGTACTATTATTGTGCATTCACGTTCAGTATGTGTACATTAGATATGTATTTACATTAAATAAATATATTTGAAACGTGTTAATGTTTGTTTAATGGGGCAACGCACTTAGTTGGGCGATTCGTAATTAGGTCAATCGGTCATTAAGGATCATTAAATAACTAGACTTATTAAAAAGTTATTACGGTAATTATATAAGGTTATATTTGTAATATATAATATAATATCCACCTATATATAGGTAGATATTTTAAAATTATTGCATTTATTTTGAAACACACTGTATAGTGACATTGCATTAGTGTGAGTACTGTGAACGTGCCAGCACTTATTGCGGGACCTGTACCACTGGTGGTACGCGTACCATAGTTAGGGAATCACTGATCTAAAGCTAGCTGGATGACTGATCGATTGCCTTTAGCTTATGACAAGTAACTCAAATTATAAAATTTTAGGTAGTGTGTGTTTTTAGTATAGTAGTGTGTTGTTGGATATTTTTCTGATATCAATGTCATTTCGCTCTATTCTTATTTTATTTTTCTAAGCCACTCGAAAATTTTCTTTACAAAATGTTATTAGTCTGGCGTTTTTTAAACATAATAATTCTTATTTTAAAAAAACCTACCTGGCTCACCCAAAAATCTGTATTTCTTTCAGTTTTGTCTTCCTATATCTTGCATTTCGTCCGAAGGACGAAAGGGTCGTATAAATAAATACTTTTAATTAAGGTACTTACACACATGAAATACCTACTGAATTTACGAGAACGTCGAAATATTATAATATTCGCTACAAACCCTACATCTATTGCCATCCCTGTCGCTTGGTGGCTCAACTTAAATCTATAAAAATATTATATATTTGTTAATATAAAACGGTGGAGATTTACCTTTATTTTTATCCTTCATATTCTCTCTTCTTTTTTTCTTGTCGAATTATATATTAGTTTATAGTTATATGTTAGTCTCTGCATCATGTGCATTTAGATACAGGCCTGAGAAGTCTCGTTAGATGTGCATAGCGCAATTTGTTACATAACCTGTGTCAATCTTAAGCTGTTCTTTAAAATGTATACCTAAATTCTTTACTTCAGTAACAATGTAACTACTTTATGTGTACAAATAATAATTAAATAAATAAATAAATAAATGGCTGCTGCGCGAAGCGAGGTCGTAAGTATGTGGCACTACATATTGCTTTGCCAGATTTCGTTATTTCGTAATCGAACGTTCTTTTCGTGCGACGCCGCGAGGCACAATTCCGAGAAACGGAGCTGTTATTTAAAATATTATGTTATCCCGCGACGAGCAAGTTCAGTACCTCGATATTATGTTATCATAACCTCACCACTACGACAGATAGGTTACCTATCGATACACTTAAAATACATCGACATGGCCTCCATCAAAATCGTCGACATTATTACTTTCCCGGCCCACCGTTGTTAGGTTAAAAAAAATCTACATGAAGACGAAAATATCCATTTTAATCCCCCTGAGACGATCAGGACCATTTCCAGATTGAATTATGCATGTGTGTATGTATTTCCCCCGCGATAGTGCCTAAACGCTTAATCCGATTGAGCTGAAATTTGGTATGCAGGCATCATTTGGTCATGGCAAGAGTTCAAAAGATTGTGGTTAAAATCGGCCCACCAGGGGGCGCACTAGTCATATATCATTCTCGAAATATTTGACTTAGACTTGAAATTTGGTACACAGACGCCTTGTTGGGCCAAAATCGCATGCATTGAGAAATTTTGGTGGGAATATCTATGAAATCTTTCAATGAAATTGCAATAATGAAGCGACTCTACAAATCATTTATAGGTCACATCTGGAGTTCGTGTCACTGATATGGTCCCCGCACTACACATTAACGGGTTACAGAACATTCAAAACAAATTTGTGCGATACCCTAAACATTAAAAGAAAAAGCTATTACAACAACACAAGTGAGGCTTCTGTATTATTTGAATATTATTTATATTAATTGTAATTAGGCTAAGAAAATATTGTAGATCGACTCACATCAGTGTCTCGAAAATAAATAAATATATTTGTATATTCTTTATACAAATCCACAGTTTTTATCCAATTTTGGTGAAACTTGCACACGTGTCCTTTAAAACAAGGAAAAAATAATGTATACATTTCTGCACTCTAAGAAAAAAGTTATAAATGACATGACAGATTCGAGTACTTATATGGTTTTTTCTGCTCACACCTACGGTCAATTTGCTAAATCTAAACTTTTTCGATGTACCTTTGCGTACCTAATACCGTCTAGAAAGCAACAATTCACAGATATAACAATTACTTTTTTCGGCGATTAAAAGTATATATTTAACTACTTTTTGCCGAAAGTGTTACTTACGCTTTTTTTCTTAAGAGAGCAGATTTATTTTTTAAAAAACCACTCCCACTACCCATGTTGACATATTCTTGCAATTATCTCGAAAATGATGTTTTTTAAATTTTATTTAGAAAAAACCACAATGAAGATTTACAATTATGCATTAAATTAAGATGTAAAGCGAACGGATATTTAAACATTGTATGCGAAGCAAAGAAATTATAGATTTGTTTATCAACTTAACTAGACTAGTCTGTTCTGAAGTGACACCTGTATTTTAATTTATTACATAGTATTTCTATGTAAGTTATAATGATTGATAATATTAAATAGTATAATTGTATTTCGTATTTGTAAGACCATATTCGTTTCTATTTCACGACAACTTAATTGATAATGCTCACATTAAAGTGTTCTAAAGTTTGTTTGTTTGTTTCTACTCATTATTGTGAAATTTCACAATGGGCGGGTTTATTATCATACGGCAATCTCTTACAAACAACTATGAAGTGTGTATATGTATGTGTGCGTGTAACATGTAGGTAGGTGTGTGTCTCGTTATTGCATTCTATCGACAGAATTGAAATGCAATTCCGGTAATTTTATCCCAACGGAAAATGGTTACCCAGCCGGGAATCGAATCCGGGACCTTACAATGTAAGATCAGGCGACCTAACCACTATGCCACCGGCCTGTGTGAAGTAAGTTACTCTTTTATATTTCTTTTTTACATCATGTCAAATAATTATCTGATTGACTTTGTAGTTTGAAGTATCTAATATATATATATATATCCTTCTAGCCGTGTTCGGCCATCGCGACTGCATTGTAGATTCTAGTGACTTCTTTAGTCTTCTCAGAGTCCATTGTTCGGAAGCAGTCAAGTGAGCAGGATATATTATAGTGCAAAGGTGGGCGCGCGACCACGAGTGCACTCTCTCTTCCTCCCTCTTCTGAACCCGATGGAACGGAGACCGTTACGACCAGAGAAAAGTTTGGATGCAGATAAAATAAAATAAATTAATTAATCGCCAACACAGCAATGGCTGTCATTGTTAAATTTGTACTCAAAATTGCAGAGCTATTTTTTTCGAATTTAGTTCGTTTTTCCACACTGTCATTTACAAAATTGGTAGTTATGGCTTGTGGTGATGTTTGAGGTTTTTTTGGAGCTATTGTAGATGACCGGTGACTTATTGGTAGTTGTTGTAGTAGGCGGTGATGTAGAAGATGCATTATTGGATGTATCCTTATGGGGCTGTGTTGAATACGGCATACAGTCTCTTGTTCTGACATTAAACAAAATTGTGATAGTTTCCCTTTTGGCAAATCCCCGTCAGTTTTTGGTCAATTTTTCGGTGGTAGACATACTCCTAAAACGCCATTTATTTCACATTACTCTTCACGGCAGTGTATATGCCAGGTCCCTTGGCACTTCCGCAAGGGCTCTTTCCAATACCTACTGGTAACGGCGATTATGTTGAAGAGGCATTGGTTGTCAGCTATCGTCACTTGCAGAGGTCCACCACTATCGCCTCCACAAGTCTCGTCCTCCTTCTAATACGATTATTATAAACCATGAGTGTACTATTTTCGTTAAGATGATTGAAATGTAACATTGAAACGTGATATTTGAGAAAGCTTAAACAATTTCCCGTCAAATGGCGTAGGCCCAGATCTTAAGGGGTAATTACGTGTTACTCATCAATCAGCCCGCGTATGCACGATGGTGACTCGGCTAGATTCGTCGCGGGTCGGTCGGGTGGGGCGAGCGGATCGGATCCGCGGTTCTCCGCTGACCTTCACCTTGGCAATGAATGACGCGCGCTGCGCTGCGCTATATTATGCTATGCTACTTGCTACGCCTATAGCGCTACAGCTAGCCCCCGTCTGCCGAGTCTCTAGAGTCGCTAGTCGCTGGCACACCATAGGTAAAAGAGCTGCGAAGCACGCCAGATGCGCCACGCAATCAAACGCGATTTGTGTTTTGTCTCACTTTGACAACCCAAAATTGCTGGCGCGAATTCCGTTAATCTAAACCACGCGGCATCTATTTATCTAATCTAATAGTAAATGCAATTCGCTAAATTATCCACGTCTATCCTCAGCCTCCCCATAGATTTATTCATACAACTTTGTATTTGTTGTTACAACCAAATTCATACAATACATCATTGATGTAAATAAACATATTTTGAGCACGGTGACAATACTAGAAATAACATGAGCACCAAACGCCCAATCCAAATTTGGCACTATTTAAAAAAGAAATGTTATGCAATTTGATAAAAATATAATAGACTAAAAATAAATAATAAGAAAAATAAAAAATAAATAATAATAATAGACTAAAAATAAATCATTAGACTTTCGGACAGGTAGCCTCTGCACCGACTACGCAGAGAGAGTAACAACACACAAAATGCATTTTCTGTATTCAAGACGAAAATTCTTAGACAGCATTTTCTTATATAAAATATTCACAACCACATCAACTCTGCACCCCCTTTTGGAAAAAATCTTTTTAAAATCCCGCGGTCTTCCTCCTCACGTTCAGAAGATACTTTCTATATTCTCTCTTTTCATTCAAACTACGCAAAAAATACCTTCTTCAGACGCTCTTGCATGTGTCATAATGAAGTTTTGAACGACATAGATATATTCTCAGTGTCATTAATTACTTTTAGGAAACAATTGAGTGATTTGTTGTTGCATTAGTTTTAGTTTACAGCCAATAATTTAGGTACTCGTACTGAATGAAAATAGTTCGATCCGACTAGAAATTTACATTGTTGTGGCTACATTTACAAGTTTTGTTAAAATTAATGGTAATGTAGGCCTATTTGTTTAAGTGTATTTGTTAAAACAATTGTTTATGACTGTTTAATACCTAAATAAAGAAAAAAATAATAATAATAGGTATAACCTACCTGAATATATTAATAAGTTAAAAGGAAAACGTATAATAAAATATTTTCTCTTATAAGTTCTGTACATTCCAGAGAGTGTATTCTAGAAAATTTTAAAATGCTAATTTTCTCTGTGGCTCATTTAATTCAATTAGACCATAGACAATTTTGACATTTTTTTTTCTAGACTCACCCCCAGGATCAATTATTATTTAATCCTTTTTTCAGTTAGGTCAATTTTATATCTTTAATTCCCGAGCCACACTAACGGCAAATGCCGTTAATAACGGCAATGATGGGTGTTTTGCTGCGGTCACACCTAAATTATCGCGATAATTACCAGCATTTCCCGTTAGTGCGGCCCGAGCATTATAAAACGTTATTGCTTCAGGCCATTTCAATGTATATTTCAATTTTTAAATAGCGGAATATTTTTTACTGTTATTTTGATTATTAATACTATTATTTTGTTTTCCTAATTTCCTTTAATATAATTAATATAAATCATTTACCGTTGATATTATAGGTGCACCTGCGCGATAATGATAGAAACTAGTTTAATATTGCACACTTATCAAAAAAGGAAAAAAGTCAATCTGTTACAACAGAGAATTGTAGAAACAAAGTGTCATACATTATCAATATAAAAGTTACATCATAATTCGGACAATAAATATTATTATTATTATTCATACCCATCCACGAAAGTTTTTTATTTTACATTTTATTTTATCCTACTAATATTATAAACGCGAAAGCTTGTATGTACTTATGTATGGATGTTTGTTACTCTTTCACGCAAAAACTACTGAATGGATTTTGATGAAACTTTACAATAATATAAGCTTACACATCAGAATAACACATAGGCTATAATATATAAAGATATAGTGTGAATTATCTAAAATATAATGATAACTGTCAAGTAAGTAGGAAAAAATCTAAGAAATTGACGTTCGAAATTGAAATTCTAAGCGTCAACATATATTTTGAAAATTTTCTCCACAATAAATAATAATCCTACTATCCTACTAATATTATAAACGCGAAAGTTTGTATGTATGTATGGATGTTTGTTACTCTTTCACGCAAAAACTACTGAATGGATTTTGATGAAACTTTACAATAATATTTTATTTTATTTTTATTTATTTAGGTACATAGGATTAGGTATACAGTTCATTCATAGGTCATGTAATCATATAATAATTATATAAATTATTTAATAATTAATATAGGGAGGTTTAACACATCTTACATGACCTTTACTGCCAATAGCACATCTAACTAGGCGATAATTTGGCCCGTCTCTAGATGTGCATATTTTTATGCAATTTTAAGAAATGAAGTGTTTTTTTTTTAATAAATTATTTGGACCCACCACCTGTATATATACATAAATATACCAATTTTATAAAAAATATAGCTATGTAATAAATATATATATATATATATTTATAGTTGTAATTTAATAAAATTTAATTAAGAAAAATAGATAAGTGATACTAAATAAATTGTCGTGCGTTGCAAAGAAGTTGATCAGAATAACACATATAATATATAAAGATATATGGTTTTCTATCATCATTATCACAATTTTCCATCACCAAGCGGGTGAAACCGCTGGGCGCAGCTAGTTTATTTTATAAAGTAATGTACAAACAAAGACACGGGCATACATACTATTATATATGCAGAATCGTTAAAAATAAACATTAGTATAGAGAAAAAAACATAGCTCTATGCATATAAATGTGCTAGCATATCCGAAATGATTCGAAATCGTACAACCAACTAGACCTATAAGGTCTGTATCTGGCTGTGCTAAGTTAACATTTGTTTGTTGACGCGCGAACTGACGCATTTGATTCCAATTTTTAGAGACTTTTTAAATCTAACACAGGATTTACTTTAACAATGTGTTTTTACGAAATCAGTGTCGCTTCTGTTGTAAATGCACACAATTCTCTGATTTATCTGTGTATTTAGCGACGTGGCGCTCTATAGTAGGTGTATATTGTACCGAGTACACAGTACACAGACAGACCATTATGCAAGCAATCCGCGATAGACTTATTTATAACTACATAGCGCGCGTTGGGGTTGGATTGATGGTAATGTTAACCCGACCGGGTAAAGCCTGTACAAATTAATTCGATAATATAGTATATAATCATATATAAGATATATACATATAAGGCATATAGATAGCATCAACGCCACCCTATTTCACCACGAGCCTTTCGTGCCATTTAATTCCCACGGTCTCGTAATACGGTCAGCCTCTGACAATTTACTTTTGAGTCCATGGTGCTAGATTCTGGAACGATCTGAAAACGAATAGACGAAACTCACCTTCTTGTTTTTAAGAAGTAACCAGTTCTTCCCTTTCTCTCTCCTTCCTCTCCCAATTTCCACTCCTCGGGCATTCTTAATTATTATTTTAAATATAGTAGTTTGTATTCTACGCAGAATAACTTGTTTGTTTAATAATCTTTATTGCCAAAACGCGCGCATGTATGATTTATACATTTATCATACATGCATCGCACATGCATCATACGTTGCATACTACTTACAGTGCATCATACGTTTCATACATTGCGCATGTATGAAACACTACACTGTATGATTAGATTATTTCAAGATATTGTTATGTGCCAATAAGCCAGCTTTTTTTTAATTAAAAACAAAATATATCAATTCAATGCAATATACCTAGTCAGTAGCCTTTTATTAGTTTCAAAATGCATATTTTATAGGACATTTTTTTCCATAGCAACTAGCTAGACACAGCAATATTACTCGTACATCGATAAAATATGCGCATGAGGCAAATAAGTGAAATCAACGAAAAACCTCATTGTAAACGAAAAGAGGTTTCCTATCGTTTTTTCATTTACTGTTATTGTTGATATCCTCAGTTTTTTTCATTTCAGTAATAAAATTTTATAGCTGTACGCATAAGTAATATTTTATTGATAAGTAAAACAAATAGGTTTGATGAAAAAATACCCAGAATTTTCGATTATTTCAAAAACCTTTATTTATTATATATGGTTTACATAGCCCTCGGGATTCATGGGTGCAGGGAATATTAGCTTGGGGAGCATGTGGAAAATCAGTCTTAGATCCTCTAGCTTTTGTTGAGGGTATTTAATAGAAGAGCCCCACGTATAATTCCAACATGCTATTCTAAAACAGTAAGTTTATAGTAAACAGTAGCAAATAATATACGGCCAGCTGTTTGTGAAACAGTCATGTTTCTCCGTTGAACCCTAGATAAGAACCCATCGAACACCAGGTGACCCTAGTATAAGTCCAAATTAAAATGCTACCCATCGATATATTATTTGCCAGATTTACCCTCAGATACAACTAAGTTGGCTCCATACCCTTTGCTCGTAAAACATGTGACAGAGAGAGCAATAAATTGAATAGTATGCGAGAGAATAGCACGCCAATATTCTTTGCGGCGGCTCTCTCACCGGAAACGGTCGGCTGTCTGCCAGCGGACTGCGATCGAACTACTACTGGCCGGCTTTCAGTAGTGGTTTTGAAGTGGTCATTTCGAGCGCGAAAGGCCCATCTAGGGGATCATATATCGATGACGCTACCTTATTGAGAGAGAATTGTATGATATCAACGAATTCAAATTCGGTCAGACAATTTCCATTTAGATTTTTTCTCATGTAGCTTGACATTTTAACCATTTTATTGACAATTGTATTCTGTATTTGTAGGACCGAATTATCTTCTATTTCATGACAACTTAATTCATAATTCTCATGTTCTAATGTAAGTTGGTACTTTATTATTTTTTTTACTATATCATCGATTTGGGGGTTTTACTCGATTCCAAAATGAAATTCGACCAGCACATTGAAAATACTGACACCAGAGCATTCAAATCGCTGCGTTTTCTACTACGAGCGTGCAAGCCCTTTTCCGAGAGATCCACCTTGATAGTAATATATGGAGCCTATGTCAGTAGTACACTAGAATTTTGCATCTTGTATTTGATCCCCCAATACAACTTGTACAAACAACGAATCGAACGCATTCAAAAACAATCTTAAATCACTTGTGCTCTAGGGAAAATAAATCTGCTGAATCGTACAAGGACAGGTGTACAACCTACGATATGATGTAATAAATAATCTCTACAATGTAATAAATAATATTTTTGGCAGTGCGTATCTGGTCGAAAAGGCATCCATTTTGGCTCCTCCTCGCATTACTCGGAACCCGCACCTGTTTTATATAAAGAAATAACTCTAATTATACGAAGCATTCCCTAATAAACAGAGCTATGACAACGTACGATAGGTTCGGGTGCATTGATATTTTTTCATCAGTTAAAAGTCACTTTAAGGAAACCATTAAAAACTTATCAGTCCTTTGTCTCCCCTATTTCATCTAATGATTATTAATCGCCTAAACAGTTTACATGCATAGTTTTTAGTAATATTTTTTTTATATATTTTTGGTACAAAATAATTATTAATGTTTATAATCACAAAGTAAAATTTAATTTTCATTTGTTTTTTGTTCTTTCTCTGTTTCTCTAACAATAAATCACTGCTTAAAAATGTATGTATAAATAAGGTATAATAACGGAGATATGTACTGTACATATAAAATTAACGTTAAACAGAGTTAACGTATAATTAGTTATAGTTTTATCGTTATATTTTGTATTTGTTATATATAAACGCTGTTTGTTAACCAAATAAAATAAAATAAAAATAAAAAACATGTCAATAATTATTCTAGCACAATTACTATAAATTATGTGGCACACCTGTCTTGAATTGTAGCTAACTTCATTTTAATCTGCAAACTCATCTCAAGTTGGAAATAAAGTGCACAATTTTGATAAGGATTGTTAATTCGCCGTCAACGTCAACGTAGAAAATGTAAAAAAAAACGTTTCGCAAGGTCATAAAAAGTTATGTGCTGTGCTTTTGGAGAAGATGCCCTAAAACCACGGGAGTGTTAAAATTGGTTTGCTAAATTTCGGTCTGGCAATTTTGATGTTATACGTATGCCATGTTTAGGGAGGCTAACCGAAGTTGGCGATGACAAAATAAAGGTATTGATTTAAACCAGCCGACGTTTAACCACACGAGAAACAGCCGAAAGTCTTAAGATATCGAAATCAAGCGTTGTAAATCATTTAAAGGAACCTGGATAGGTCAGTAAGCTCGATAAGTGGGTACCGCACGAGCTCAAAGAAATTCATCTCACTAAGATCGCATCTGCGATTCTCTTTAAAAGTGGAGAAAACGATCTTTTAAAATCTATGATAACAGGCGACGAAAGATGGATCGGCTACAACAATGTCGAACGAAAAATATCGTTGAGCAAATATAATGAACATGATCAAAGCACTTCTACACTAGATTCTACAAAAAATGATGCAATTTAAATGGGATTTGTTACCACATCCACCACATTGGCCAGTCCTAGTACCGTCACATTACCGTTTGTTTTGGTCTTTGCAAAACAACTTGGGTGGTAGAACTTTCGCTGCTGATGAGGATGTCCCATCGTACTCGGAACAGTTTTTTTACTGAGAAAGGTAAGAACTTTTTTAGGCCCGGAATCATGAAATTGCCTGAAAGATGGCAAAAAGTAATCGAACAAAATGGACAATATATTGTTTAATAAAGTTCTCGTTTCCAATGAAAAAATCGCGTTTCATTTATATAGAAAAAAACGTAATGACTTTTTGGCCAACCTTATAGGTATTTAATTTGTAATAAAAGGTCACATTGAAAAATTATTTATATCTAAACATCAAACGTGTGCACAAGTCAAATATTTTTTTGGTTCGCCTGCCTTAGTACAGGCCTAGGCTTATAAAAAATAGTTAGGCGGCGTTGACATATTTATTAGATGTTGCAGTGTGCTCAATTTTTTGATATTGGTACGAACACGAATATTTGTTAATACTGCAGAAATGTGTATCTCGTGCTTTACTTCAAAAGTGTGCGATTTATGTGTAGAATGTCACGTGTTTTCCTTTAAATATAGCGAATAAATGATACAAGGTAACTCAATATCGATAAAACTCAAAAGGCCAGAAATCAAATTACCACAAAATTAAAAAATTAACATTACGAAGGTTCGTTCACTCGATATAATATAGCTATATAAGTTGAGATAAAGAGAATCACGGCGCGAAAACGCAACGTACAATGCATAAAACCTGAAATGCAGCGAGCAGGACGAACGCCACGAGTACGATATTAACCGGTTTTCTTGTATGCAAACTCAGTAAACATTACAATGTTGCTAAGTCTCACTTTTACAAAATCTTCTTATTTGAATGACGCGTCCGATTTCGAACGTAGGCCACAATAGGTGTAGGATCAGCGCGAGCCGTTGGCTCCCCGAGTGGTGCTAGGCGAAGCAGACCCATGCGAAATGCGGTTCCCAGTACGCCATAGGAGAAATGTTCATATAAATATTTGTACTTGCTCTCTATCGTGTACCTCCCAATCATCACCGTCCTATCTCCACGTGCTTTTCGAGTCATTAAGTTCCCACGGTTTCGTCCTTTCGGTCAACCTCTGGCAATTTCATCGAAATTCCTTGTCATAATACTGATTTCTACTCCTACTCTTAGTGTCCATGGAACGATCTCCCGGCAAATATACGGTCGCCTTCTTTAGAATCATTCAAGACCTGTTCAACCAGTTCTTTCCTTTATCCACCCTCTACCGATTTGTTCTCATCGGGCATACGTAGTATTAAATATAGTAGTTTGTATTTTACGCAGTAAACTTACTTGTTTAACAATATTTCCGCAGTGGCTATAAACTCGCCGTTTTGTATCTCATTTTTTAAGTGCATAGTTCTGTATTTATTTAAAAATCGTCAAAAGTATCAGGGGCAAATAACTTAGTACGGGGGTTTCTGCTGTAAAAAAAAGGTGGTAGAAAGTTCGAAATTCAAACAAAGACTTCTCGTGGGTCACATCACTGTTCATCATTCTTCTACTCGCATAGGCGCCTGATCCATTTCGTTATCCGATGCTAAAATGTAGGTGATTAGCGAAAACTATTGAGACTAATTAATATGCGGCGCCAGCGCGCCTACTATATTAACGTTTTAATCAATTAATTCCGGCGGATCGTTAGACGAATCCATTGGGTCATTTCCACTTGATAAAAACAACTAATTTCAGCGGATATTTATAAAACCAATATACATATAAAATCGAATGTAGTTGGATACAAAGACGCCGTTTTGTCCCTCCATAATTTTGAATTTTGAACACAATTTCAAAATAAAAATGTCTACATGGCTGCCATTGTTTTTTCGGTATAAATTGACTGTTTATTTTGGAATTATCGCAGTATAGGCACCTTTCTCAAAAATCGAAAACAGAAAGAAATACTACTAGATTCGATCATTGATTCGATCATATTTGATTTATTGACTATTTCAATTGTTAGGCTTCTGCTTTGATTATTCAACTTTTTACATGACTATTTTAATTATTGTGTATTTAGTAGGGAGCCATTGACTATTCTTTAATTTGTTTTGTAATACGATTCTACGACGAATAACTTTTAGTAGGTTCCAAAGTTTCTTAGATACTGTATATTTTTAAAAATTAATATATGTATGTAACGTAAAGATTAAAGTAGTAATGACACTTACTACTTAAAACAGAAATATTTTGACACGTCCAAGAGCGGTTTTTAGCCACCAATTGGACACGACGTAAATGTAATGTAATGTAATTGTAATGCTAAATTTGAAAGAAAAAAGCTTCGGACGCGTAAAATTTCATAACAAAATTTTAAAAATTAACTCAGTTTTTAAGGTTTTTAAAGAAAAACTAATCTAACCTACCACCAAATAGGTGTTATGTAATATAAAAAAATATATAACTTAACCTACCTAAATATTTGGGTTTGGCGCTTCTTTGAATGCCTATATCTCGCTTATTTATTGAGACCGAATAAAGATTATTGCAGATTCAGAATCAGCGTGGCGAATATATTTGACATTTAAAATTAAACAATCTAGAAGAGGTTCCTATACTGCAATAATACCCTTGTTTTTATTGTTTTAATATATATTGTTCTGAAAGGCAATTACTATTGCCGTTACAAATTCTAATATGATTTTATGAAGACGTTGCAGGTGTGTATTTATTTTTTAAAAACGCGAAAATTTCGATTGTTTTGAAAGGAAGCTAGTTCGGCTCAAAATAAGTCAAATGTACGTCAAATTAAATGGCTCACCTGTTTTTTTCCAACTCGTTATGAGTGGTCCTGGAACAGAAAGAAGACTCATGAATTCCTGCACTCCGGGCGGCGCAAACACTTTGAAACACTGATCACTTTCACTGGTGCGGCGGGCCGCTCTCACAACAAAGAAACGGCGCGCCGCGTTGCACTTTTTTCCCCCTATTTACACACATTGCACTATTTTTTCCGTAGAGTCTGGTAGCACTCGTAGCGGAGCAAACCGACTCACCTGCTCCCGTGCGACTTCTTGGACTTGGGCCTCCTGCTGAGGCTCCGCAGGTCGTCCGGGAAGGGCATCGTCGACGCGTAGCCATGCTCCGCTTCTGCGAACGAAAAACGCAGAAAATCCGTCAAAATCAGCTGACGCTCACGGGCCACAAAAATAGACGGGAGCCATGTTGACGTGTAGACGACGGAAACCTCACCTCTGTCGCGCCTTTCGATAAATTCCGCTGCTTGCAGTAACGCGGCGATGCTCATATTCAACAATTAATTTATTAATAAATACTAAAATATATAACGCGAACGCGTAATTACTACGGCACTAAAAATAAAACGAAACAGGTCCTCGCCCTCCGAGAATCGCGACCGCATTTATCGATGTCAAAAACATACTGGCGCTCAGTGCAGCGATTCGCACGCCGAAACAATCGTACACACGCATCTAAAAACACCGCATAAGAAAACCGCAAAACCAGCTATTTAAACTAAAATAACCAGACCAAAATTATTATAAAATAGAATTGGTATATATCCGAATCGTTTCGAGTCGATATTTTCGAAAAGTCCTTTGTGTTTTGTCGCCCCGGGCGCAACATTATCGTACCATGAACAAATTATCGTACTAGTTTTCATTCGATGCTGGATTCGAATGAAAGACGGGCGGTGATTGGACAGGAGGGCATAAAGCGCGATCCGCCAGCCAATCACAAAGCGGCTTTCATAGCCGGACGCCATCGAAGCAGTCACGTGAATTTCATGCTTCCAAACAAAACAAACAGCTGTGACAGCCGGCGGGGGGAAGGAAGGGCGCGAAGCGACTGCTTTGTTCTCATAGCGGCGTCCCTACGATCCCCATTTTTTAAAGATTCTCATTGATGATAATAATAATAAATCTTTCGATAAAGAGCCGACAGCGTACGCTGCTAGCGTACAATAAAAACCGATTAAAAAACTTTCGTAGACAAGACTCCTTTATTTAAGATAATAATTTCAATGTTTATATCATTGATTATACAGTGTATTACATCATTTAATACTTAGGTATACCTATCATTGATTATACTTATATGTTCTAACTCATTTTTGACCACAGATTGAAAATCCACAGGATTTATATCACAGCCAACAGTGGCTGTGATATATTTTATTTTCAAAATTACAATATATTTAATATTTTTCACCAATCGAAGATCCCTCCATCTTTGTGTAAAATATAAAGATCTTTATGACAGGCAGCTAGTCAGTTTGCTGTTCACGGTTGCGTATTAACATCTCTGCTTCGATTGTTTCCTCAACATTCTATGACTTAAAACATTTCTTGTGTACCGAAAAATAGCAAAAATACTTCTAACAAGCAGCCAAAGGCAGTTAGTATATTTCAAGTTTCAATATTATTACATATTTTTTCTGCAACAATTTTGGCGGTCATTTTTTTAGCCTCTTTATGTTCAAACTCAAATACGACATTTTCCCAATCGATTCAAAAATCAAACCCCAGTATTGCTATTAAGCTCTCTCTTTCTCATAAATGTTTGCTTTCCTCATAGCGAAAGAAATCGGGTATTGGTGTAATGGATGCCAGATCTATATATTTGTGTCGGTGCCAACACACTTTTCCTTTTCTAATTGAAGATTGTTTTCTCAAAGGATATATCAGGTTTATGGTCAAAAATGGTTTTTTAAATGGTTTCATGTAGGTACTTCTTTTGGAGCTGGAGACACGAGTGAAAAGAATTTTCTAGAAAATGATACAAAAAACCTTTTTTAGCAGGCGAAAAATGCAAGTTTTATCAAAGTGATACATCTATAGATAATCTTTGATTGTGTCTAGTGAGAAAAAAATTACAAATTTAGACAAAAGTATCTACTGCAAAAGTATCGGTTTGATAAAAACGATCGACATCACTACAAAAGTATCGTTTTGATAAAAACTCGCACTTTTATAACCAAAACGTTAACCCCTCAAGCAGCAAACGGGACAATTGTCCCAGAATTGAAATTACCGTAGAGCAGCAAAGGGGACATCTGTCCCAGCCGAGATCGGCCATTATTCCAATTGTTTACTCTTGATACCTCACATAAATCATACGGCCTGTGGTATGTGCGAAAAGAGGAGAAGATTCTCTGTCGTTAACTCGTTGGTTCATTATTTTTCATACAGTCGCCATTTTTTAGTCTTTGAACCAAACCAAACCAAAAACTTCAATATTCATGTTGATTTTCAACACCGAATATTTTTTTATTTTTGTATGGGTATAAGTAAAACGAAGTCATAGGTTGAATGAAGCATATTATAATTATTATAAAAGTATTCACAATTTCTGCATAGGGTGATTTATTTCCAGAAAAACATAGAAATGTTGGACAAGGCAGTTTTTTTTCTGTACCACAACTTTGACAGATAATTCTGAATAATGCTTATTGCTTTACAAAACGATGTTACACTTAGGTATCTAATAGCAAATTTCAACAGGAACATAAAACAGGTCTTTATACGATCCGTATAATAGTTTCAGAGTAATCGTCGTTTTCCTGAAACGCTATATTTTTGTTGTGATGTAATCTTCTTCTTCGTGTTCTCTAAGAGACACTACAATTCAAACGCCAGCGCTCGAGGGGTTAAAAAAGATTTGTATTTATACGAGTAATTATCAGTATGGTTTAAGATTTATAGATATCTATCTAGGTTAGCTCTAAAATCTATCTATATAGGTTAGCTATAAAATATTGCCTACAGGCAATAAGCTCGCCTTTTCGTAGGAATAAAGCGTTTTATTATTATTAGTATTATATCTGAATTACAATCATTTGTTTAATTTAAATATAATTCTTAGGAAAAAATGTTCATGATGTAAAAATATTTTTGTTGATGTATCATTTCAAGAAAGCGGTCCTCAATTGTTCTTATTCCTTTACATACGTTGCACAGGTTTTATATTGAGCAATTTCAAAGCAGCGTGCATCACTCGTTCGAGACCGATCAGCAGATGAATCCTAGCGTGGAGAACTGGTAACATATGCGGCCGAGGTTCCTGAGAAAACAAAGAAAATACGTGATAAATGACAACAGAATTTGCAAAATAACGCTCGCGCATATGTGGTTAGGCATATTCTGATTGGTCACAAGCAGGTCTTTGATAAAAATCAATCAATCAAACCACTGCCATGCTAGTATTTGCGGCAGTGGCTTGTGCCAACAAGGGTTTGAGAGTCCTTTAAACTCTTGCTAAAATTCGAGTGAGAAGGCCTGAAAGCCAAGTAACTCCTGTAATAAACAAAATACAAACGGAGCTGCCATGGAATTCACCGACCGAAGTCGGGCCCATCATATACTATTATTACACTTCTGGCGGGTGAAGGGTAGATTGTAGACTAGCGACCGGCTGTGGTAGGTTTAGGGCAGCTGTCTTGTCACATGTGAGCATTCACCTTACCACCCATTCACTCCCCCCTTCGAAGTCATAGAATTTGAGATGCAGAAATCGCGGTTTTAGATATTTTTTCTAGTAAGAAGTTGGTTATTTTCCTGGGGAGACCAATATCTTTAAAAAGGTGAAACAGAGCTTTAGCTGGCAGGCCACGAGCGCCAACTTCCACAGCGTGAAAGTGAACAGTGAAGCCGTTCTGGGTGACAGCATTTGCAAGATCATAGTATTTATTAAATTTGTACTCGTGGTCTTTTGGGATATTTGGTTCCCATGGAACAGTTAATTCTACGACAAGGGCCAACTTCCGAGATAGAGAGTAAAAAGTTATATTATCTGGACGAAAGGCTGTGCATCCGAGACTTTCAGGGAATTGATACTGCTTAGAGACAATCTGAAGCTTTCTCGATTATTGAGAAGGGTTTTGTAGTAAAATCTTTTTTGCCTTTACAGCCATCCCGCAAAAACTGTATTAGGGGTTTGGAGGGTACTGTCAAACCCTTGTTGGCACGAGCCACTGAGAGGCTAATTACCTCGCGAATAACAGCAAGGACTTTGTCGTGACAGTAAGTGTACTGTCCTTAATCTAAGGCCACCTTGCAGTCAGCTAGAATATGTCTAGCTGTGCAAGGGGTATTGCTACAAAGGGGACATGAACTATCATCGGCATAGCTCCAACGAGCGAGGTTACTGAAGTCTGGAAGTGTATGCCGAAAAGAATTTAAATAAAATTTTAGCATCTCTGAAGTGGATTATGACAGAGATTTAGAGTGGACTCGGTAAATATCACAGATATAAATACCAGATAGAAAGGTTTGAAAGGGCTTCAATCACTTTACCGTCAACTATGCTTTCAACAATATCAGAAATTACAAAAGATGCCAATTCCGGCTGAAGTTGATGCTGTAGAAAAAGCTAAATGCTAAATAACCAAAAAAAATATTTCTATGCTTGCTCTTTTCCAAGATCGATTCATATTATTCAAGTGAGATGCCTAGAAATATTTTGAGTCCTTCAAAAAATATTTGTTGGCGCAATTTAAAATCTGGAAAAACCTTTCCATGTTTGTATTTTTATATGTAGATATAGGATGAATTAATTACATTTACAATTCATATGATGCATTTAATAAAATAATAATATTTCTGTATAACAGGTTGGTTGCTGATGCAGGTTTTTTTAATCCTTAGAGTAAATGGGTATTTTCATGGATGCATCTGTCTCTTTTGCAGGATTTTCGGCGACATCGACTTAAAGTACTATAACTACGAAACTACTACACAAATCATAAAAAGAACAACTGCACAATGATTGCATTGAAATTTCGAATATAGAATATTGAAATATCATTTTGTAAAACAATTAGATAATTATGAATAAATATGAGAACGTCAAAGAAGTGAAAAAAACGCGCGACCAGATTTGGTCGACTCGTACTCAACGGATAATTGTTTCGCGACCAGATTTGGTTGACTCATACTCAACGGGTTAATATCAGTGGATGCTGATGCTGATTTTTTGATGCTGACTTGTCGTGGATTGATTCATTCGCATTAAGGAATGCAATGTCATCATAGTCAGGATGGGTGTAGTAGTATTAGCACTAGTTACTTAAAATTAATGAATTTAATAAAATAATTCATTGCTTTATGAGTAAAGAGGCAGCGTACTAAGAAAAAATGGCTTGTGCATTTTTCAAATTACCTAATTTTAAAAATAAGTTAGATATTTAAACAAAACAATAAAGGGACATCAGATAGGAAGACATGTAAAATTATCACAAAAGTAATGTTCATTGATGTCAAATTAAAAAAATGTCTTTTAATATAAAAATATGAAATCATAACTAATAATAATAAGCAAGGCAGGTACAAATTAATCATCATCTAAAAACTAAGTCACTGATAAAATATGTCTTTTAGTTTTAGTCAGTCAACGAATAATATTTCAAAATATCAATAAGAAAAAACATAATAAAATAAATAGTTAAAGGAATTTCAATAAGACAGGCTAAAGGTTAAATAATAATGATGAACCAAAAAATAACATTGCAAGAAATAGTTAAGGCGACATGATACCTGGGAACGACCATATCTGAAGAATTTTAGTTTTGAATTTTTTGAAAAATATAAGCATTAATTTTAAAAAGTTTCTAAGTGAATTCCTCGATAAATTCCTCAATTTAAAATTTGGACTCAAAAAAGTTGCTCATTGCCTTGGACATTAAGGCTTTAAACTCACTTCGAAAACTTTCAGGCGCGTTTACTCCTACGATGTAAGCGGTGAGTGTGTTTTATTACAATTTCATAATATAGGCTGGTTAATTCTCTAGGGCAGCACTTAGCCACATTTTTTATTTAGTCGCTAAATTAATTACAATTAATGAAAACGAGACAGCGCTCTGAGAGTTACGCTAAATATTCTTTGCCATTAACACCCTTATACCACCACTGCGTAAAGATAGTTATTCTGTGTTAGTGCTGCGATAGAGCATTTAGTATGCGCCTAGTAGCCGGTGCGAGCGGACGTAGAATCTGCGCTTGACGCTTCGTCAACGCTGGATTTTTATTAGTCAAACCCAGCAAAATTGACCCTGCCTATTTTTCCGCGTGTCCGCCCATTTTGGATATTTTTCTGAGGTCTGATGTCGCCTTAAATAATCAATTTAAAATAGTCAGAGGATAATATTATTCGAGTACATAAAAAATGCATGTTACAAGTTGAAATATAATTTTGAATATAATCAAACTAAAAAAGAATAAGAACACAAGAACAGCTATTTCAATAAAACCCTACATAAGAGGGTCAAAAACGATTGAAGTACATTTTTTTGTGAGGTTGTTGATCCGGAGTTAAAAAAAGTTAAAGATTACTAATTCAAGGCTTTTATAAATTAAGAAGCAGTCTTCTTGGAAGACAATTACTATCATTTTTACTACAATTAGATGTGCAGTTTTTTGCAGATCTGAGCACCGCAAGGGTGGATTTATTTGTTTATAAATTATTAATTAAATATTGACTGATCTGAAATATGTATATTATTTTTTGAAGACAACTAAGCTTCATTTTTTATAAATATTGTACTTACAACTTTTTTTTATAATTCATATCAATTTTTACAATAAAAAAAAGCTATCGTTTTTTAATTTTGCGGTATATGTTGTTTTATTTATAAAATCTATTAGAATACATTTTTTATTTTTTTATTTATCCTATTATTTATAGTTACATAAAAAAGATTGCGTTCATTTTTTTTAACACATTTTAAAAGAATACATATGATGAAAATCGCGAAAGGGCATTACCCTTTCAGGATTACATCACCCCACTAGGTATACACCTGTGTTGGGGTGATGGATACAAAGTTCTGTGGTATTTACGAGCGATATATGTAAAAACATAAATACCTTGTTACTATAAAAAAAATGAGTTTCGCTTTTAAAAATAGAGCAAGGTATGAGCAAAAGCAAATAGCTTTCTTTCAAAATCAAATTGCCATTATCGATCAGGGGCCTTGGGAAGGTTCACTTCAAGAAAAATACTTTCTTGACCATCTTTATTCTTTATTTTATGGACTATTATATCATTGTGAATTTTTATTTTGACTATTGGCAATTGACTATTATTATTATTACTAAGTTGTTTCCATTTGCGTTTTTTTTAAATATTTTTTTTTAAATCTCCATGTGATAATTTTTACATAATCCAACAAATTCGATTATGGTCAGATGACCAATTTCAAATCTACATAGAAAAAAAAAATAATTAATACTATTGCCCATATGATAATTTGTGAAATTATCGAAGAATGATTGATTGATTGATAATATTTAAAAATTTGGTTTGCGCATGCTTGCATGGTTGTACAACCAAGTAAATCAGCGCTTGAATGTTCACCTTCATATTAATATACCTTATAATGTAGGTACATATATACATATTCTAGTAGTATTTTTTGTTAATTTTGTTTTGAATTATCAACTAGTTTATTAATCCTTGCTGTGTGAATGAAAATCACGATGGCAAGTTTTCAACCCTCGAAAATTTCATTGCAGGGGGGTGTTAGTGCACGCATACTAATGTATAATGGCTTATTCAATAAAGGCATAAATACGGAGATCTGCTTCCCACGAGTTGTCGCAACGGAAAAACCACCGATCGGTGGTATTAGCATTCCAGCGATTAAAATTTAAAAAAAAAAAATTACAAACGTTAAACTGATACTTACCGTAAAAATTTTTATTCTTCTATAATACACGCTAAACGTTTTGACCATAGACGACAGAAAGGCACATAACAAATGCGGAGCGATTTTTATTGTATCCTGTGAGATTTGTAGGCATTGTTCCAACATTGGTGTGAAGCCCAAAATGTAATTGAATAGCAATACCCACTCGTCCTGAAAATAGGAAAAAATAAATATTTAAATACGACAGCGATTTTTAAAAAATTCAAAATACTTAGTATGCAATGTAAATTTTGCTATTATAGCTAACTTAATTAACGTACAAACTTAAATAATGTAACGTAACACACGGCCCGGTGGCATAGTGGTTAGGTCGCCTGATCTTACATTGTAAGGTCCCGGGTTCGATTCCCGGCTGGGTCACCATTTTCCGTTGGGATCAAATTAACGGAATTGCAATTGCTGTCGATCGAACGCAATAACAAGACACATACATACAGACATCTTACACGCACACATACATATAACACATCATAGTAGGGTTGGCTATAAGAAATTGTCATATGAGAATAAACCCGCCCATTGTGACATTTTCACAATAAAGAGTATAAACAAACAAACAAACCAATCATTTTGTTTTTAGAAGTATTAAATGTAGTTAATCAAAATTTTATAATTTAGAACACCTCAGGCGAACTGGAACCTCCAATCCCAACCGTTTAAGACTGTAGGTTATAGCCGCAAGCAGAGTTCACGGTGGCCTTGCCAGGATAGTCCCTCTTCGAGGAAGCTACCAAATGGAAGCTGAACTGTGAGTTGGGCTGACCTTAGAAAATACAGGCAAGCCATCAGGCCCAAGCTGCATTGAGTCCCTCTCGAACATTCAGTTGAATCTCCCCATAGTAGAATGCCATATGATAATTAAGAATGGAAACAGGCAGAGTATGCCAAGATTGATGTGGATTTTCCAGCTGATGTTTTATTCTGCGTATGGCGTATAGCGCGGATGAGATGGAATTTTAAAGATCGCGTATATGGGATTTCCAGTTTAATTATCGTCAACTATCACGCTTAGAAACTTCGATTCCCTGTTTAGGGATTATCGTCAACTATCACTTGTCTTGTTCATAGGATTCAATTTTTAGAAGTGGATAGAGTTTAGTGTCAGATTAGCTTTTGTGATTAGGTCATCAAAGCTTTTATCTCGAAAAATAGGCTGGTGTTGTATACATATAGAGTTGTCAACTACAACGGGCGAACCCGTCACCTCAGGAAGTTTTAACGATTAGTCGTTCTCTCTCCCATGAAGTGAACGCAGAAGACTTGGACAGAACAATCTACCGTCAAGCTCCGCCACATGCCCGTAAGAGGCCAGCGCCTTAACCGCGAGATAGTCAGGAGTGTTACCCAGCGGGCTTACACTCATGCCCTTACTTCCAATTGCGACCAGATTATTCCGGTCCCTCGATTGGTTAAGAGTTCGAGGTCGCTTGCGCAGTCCTCTCCCTCACGAAACGGTGAGATGGTGTAAACCGAATCTATCGCGGACCACGGCATCCTTTGCCCGGCTGTTCACCCAGGATCGGGTAGCCGATGGCCGTTTCAGGAGCAGTCGTCGTAAGGTCCGCAACCACCCCCGCTCTATAGGAAACAGTACTGCTTCCAGACTTCCCCGACTGTTAGTCAGAGTGCGCAATCGATTGGCTTATGCCGAACGATGCGCAGACCGTCCAGGAGCGCCAGAAGGTTGATTCCCAGGGGAAACTAGCCGTAAGGCCAGAGTTCTCGCTTCATGCGTGGAGGCCGTCGGATAGGTGTTGACCCACCCTGAACAGAATGGGCCTTTGTGGCCAACTCAGCTAGGGCCCATTAACTCCCGGTGTTGTATACGTAAGTAATGTGTGCATATTTTGGGGCATGGAGTTTTTCATGTCATCGACGAAAAAGAGAAATAGTAAGGGGCTAAGAACAGGATATATATCTCAGTGCTGATCTCGCTCCATCTATCTCTATTATCTATTACTATTGTCATAAATATAACAATCCTACCTCTTCAACTAGAAGGGAATAATCTATGGATTCGACTGGCGGCAACGATGGATACATTCCACTCTTTTCCTTCGATTTGTAGGTTTCGAGTAAGGTTTTCAATCGAGCGCAATTATACAGCACAAAAGCAGCCCCTGAAAAAATATATTATGAAAATGAAAATAGAATTTATAGTTTTGTGGAATAAATCTAGATGGTCTGGCTAAAAGAGATAGCTAGAAGCAACTTGAATAAGGTTAAGTGGTCATTTAGAATAGTTGAAAAGTCTGGGACCTCACAGATTCCTTTGCAAAATATGCCGACTGCAATCTGTCAAGTGTCTTGTGTTTCCAAGATATTTGGCTATAAAAATAAAATACGAACGGAGCTGCCATGGAATTCGCCGACCGGGAAGTTGGGTCAATCGTAATACTATTATTACTCGTATGCTGGGACAAGCGGAGGACTCCGGTGTAACGACCGGCTGTGGTAGGTTTAGGACAGCTGTATTGCCACATGTGAGCGTCCACCTTACCACCTTTCTACCCCCCCTCCCCTCGAAGCTATAGAATTCGAGATGCGGAAATCGCAGTTTTAGATATTTTTTCTAGGAAGGAGTTGATTATTTTCCTTGAAGATTTTTAACCCTTGGAGTAAATGGGTATTTTCATGGATGCATCTGTCTCTTTTGCAGGATTTTCGGCGACATCGACCTTAAAGTACTATAACTACGAAACTACTACACCAATCATAAAAAGAACAACTGCACAATGATTGCATTGAAATTTCGAATATAGAATATTGAAATATCATTTTGTAAAACAATTAGATAATTATGAATAAATATGAGAACGTCAAAGAAGTGAAAAAAACGCGGAACCACATCTGGTCGTATCATACTCAACGGATAATTGTTTCAGAACCAGATTTGGTCAAATCATACTCAACGGGTTAAAGTGGTGAAACAAGAGATTTAGATGGCAGGCAACGGGTGCTAACTTTCACCTCATGAAGGCGAACAGTGAAGGCATTCTGGGTGACGGCATTAGCAACATCATGGTATTTATTTAATTTGTACTTGTGGTCTTTTGGGATATTTGATTCCCACGGAACAGTTAATTCTATAATAAGGGCCATCTTCCGAGATAGGAAGTGAAGTGTTGTATCGTGAAGGTTAACGCTCACATGTGGCAAGACAGCTGCCCTAAACCTACCACATCCGGTCGTTAGTCCGGAATACACTGCTCACCCCCCAGAAAAACAAAAATAGTATTATGATGGGCCCGACTCCGGTTGGTGAATTCCATGGCAGCTCCGTTTGTATTTTATTTATTTGCTTTGTTTTTGGTCCTTTTTATCGAATAAAAAAAATCAAAAAAAATATTTTTTTAGTCTACTTAATGGGTAGAATCACCACTAAAAATTTTGTGCGCAATTTAAATTCCACAGTGTATAAGAATTATTTAAACACGATAATTCTGCATCACTCCTAACTAGGCAGCGCCTGATCCAAGGAAGACACCAATTTTAAAGATAGCAATATTAAATGTAATCTTATAAAAAATATGTTTTCTAATCTATTGGTTTCATAATCTACGATCAAAATGCTTACGAAATTGTTATAGCAAAATAAAAAAGAAACAAAAAATTATAATTGAAAATCAAAACAATCATTAAATAATAAAAGTACTAGTAAACCATTATAAAATAAATCCAAACACTAAATGTACGTAATAGAAATAAAAATATGAATTCAGTCTAGTATACATATAGGTAATTTATATTGTCAGAGATGTGAGAGTCTGTAACTTAAGTGTATAAATGCATTGCTAGTTTTGAAATGTCATGAGAATCAGTTTTCGTTTTTCCTTTACTAATAACCATTGAATGAGGCTTTTTCTAAAAACCACCCGTGTCAGTTCTGAAATATCAAAGTGTTTTCCTAAAATATTCATTAATCTCAGATCAAGGTAATGATAATGGTGTTGTCCGAAAGATGAAGATCTCCTAGGTACTATATATTGTGATACCTGCACCGCTCGTGTTCTTAGCAGGGAACAATGTCTCTGCTTGCGCAATTAAAATTTAAAACAGTTGTTAAATAATACAGTTTCCTAGTATCTAATATTTTCGCTTCGAGAAACAACTCATTAAACGCTGATCCACACTAATAATAAACTAATATTAATAAATATACCTCTTGTGGTTTCATTTCCGTGATCCTTGAAATTGATGGTGACGGTGTGACTGGGTTTTACCTGCAGTAGTTCAAAAGTAGCAGCAGCTTCACCAATGTGTTCTATGATATCGTTCCTTTCTGTATCGGCCCAATCAAAACGCATACCGAATTTGTGTTCAGCTATTAGCTGCATGTCGGAACGACGTTTCCTGAAACGTTAAAAGCATAATTAACTTACCTAAAATGGAGTGTTTTGGATATTTAGACTGCCTGGAAATTGGGGAAAATAAATCTGAGATGCTAAAAGATGGCGGGTTGAATAAAGACTGGGATCATAGTCAGGAAAGGAAAATGCTACTATTTATATCATATAATCAGTTATTGGATGCTTGCTGTGCCGAATTCTCTGAGTAGCTGACATCAGGTCAGCAACCGGGGTGGTTACTGACCTCCTTAGAAAACGTATAAGACCATTTTAGACCCCCTCCCTCCAGTTATTCACTGGAGTGTTCGGTTGATTGGTTGACGTCGCACGATGCGCAAACTGCTCAGCAGTCCCGAAGGACATCACCCGGAGGAACTGATCCACCTGCCGTGGCACGGCAGGTCTACTTACTAGGTTTCAGAGTCCTTACCAGGTTTGCCCTTCTATGAGGAGGCTACCGGATGAGGGCTGAACCGTGATTTGAGCCGACCCAAGTTAACGAGCGGATCTTAGTGGCCTAACTGCACGAGCCATTAGCCAACCATTAGCTGTCAAATTCAGCAGACGATGTTGCAATCGCAATTTATTATTGCAAACGAACTAACTGATGAACTCGAAAAATCCTTATCTCACTATGTGGAAACATGGCCGACTTAAATGAAATTATAAAATGGCAGCACTGAAATCTGTCATTTTTGTTCCTCTTTCTATGAGAGTTATTTTTTGTTCACTGTTTGTATGATAATCCGGTGTCAGCAAACTCGGTATATGAAAATCTAGTGTCAGCAAACCCGCCTATTGCTGAGTCGGCGCCTTCGAATTCCGAAACTGTTAAGATCTTTGCTCCATCTGTATAAATAACCGAGATATAGGCGTTTAAAAAAGACCTATATTTGGGTATGTTGTTTTTTTTTTTTTTTAAGAATTCATTAACACCTATACGGTGGTTAACAGAGCTGCCCGTAGCCATTTCAGCCGGCCTTTATATACTGTATTATATAAATATATGATATACATGACTAGTCTGGCGATTAGAGTAGAAATCGATTCGACGTGGGGGGGGAAATATTTTGATGTGGCAACACTAACCCTTGCGACAAATGATTTCTTTCCTCTTAGTTCAGTTCATGAAATTGCGTTCATTTTGTCATTAATTCTCGTTATTCATATTCCTTTGCGTTAAAAATAAACAAAACTGTTCATAACGGAGCTAAGGAAATTATTTTCAGTGTCTCAAAATGTACTTCTATGTACATTCTGAGGTTATGTTTCGTCTACCATTTCGTATAATTTAACCACAAATAGTTTGAACCTAACTGTCTCAATCATAGTCAAAATTAATGTTATTTAACGGAGGCACGATGCTACCTGGTAGAATCAGTATAGGAGCAGAAACACTAGTCTGAGTACAATGATTATTTCCATTCCCTGTTAAGTTATGGCCTCATGTTCTGGGGAATGGCGGCGAATGTTATAAGGATCTTTCGCCTACAAAAACGAGCGATTAGAAATCTGTTCTCAATATCTTCGCTAACATCTTGCAAGCAGTACTTCATCGAATCAGGTATCATGACTTTGTACGCCGCGTATATATATATACCAAAACATCATGTATATGAGAAAAAATATCGAGACTAAATCAACTAACTCAAATATTCATTCGCATAATACGCGAAATAAAGAGGACTTGCGTCATTTTAAGGTGCGTCTGAGTAAGGTTCGGAATAGCTTTCTCTGCCAATCTTACTTATTCTACAACAAACTTCCATTACACATCAGGGGCCTTGGGGAGGTTCACTTTAAGAAAAAGGTACAGGGTATTTTGACTAAAAACCCCAGTTATAGCATTGAGGATTTCGACAACATCAATTTTTCGCAGCTCTATTGACCTACTTGACTATTATTATTCCTTATTCTTTCTATTATTGACTATTTTACAATTGCGTTTTTTTTTCTTCTTCAAACTATTGGCTATTGACAATAATTATTATTACTGATTTGTTTGCATTTGTGTTTTTTCTTTAAAATATCTTCCCGTATGATAATTTGGGAAATTATCCAATATTTATTTGATTATTTAGTACTTAGGATTATATAGAAAATTAGATAGAAAATTTTACGAAATTACTTAAGAATTTTGATTGAAAATATTGGAAAATGTTGTTTCCTCTAAAGGGTCTTCCAAGAGGGACTTCCGAACTTTGACAGTTGATAGCGGCCATCTTGTTAAAGCTACATCTGTCAAGTTAGTTGTCATTTATTCAGTCTGTTTTGCCAAATCACCATGGACGGATATAGCATTCAACAACATGTGCAAATAATAAATTTGTTTTATCAAAATGGGTGTTCTGTTCGGCCAACGTACCGCGCGCTTCGCCCATTTTACGGTCGCCATAATCGTCCTACCGAGAGGACTATTCGCAATTTGGTAGATGAATTTGAGTCCACTGGTTCAGTAAACGATCGACCAACACCCGTATGTCGACGAAACGCAAGATCTGCCGAAAACATCACCGCTGTCCGTGAGAGTGTGCAGGAGAATCCAAGGCAATCGATTTCGCGTCGCTCACAAGAACTTGGCCTTTCGCAGACCACAACTTGGCCAATTTTGCATCGTGACTTGGGCCTGCACCCGTACAAAATTCAACTGACCCAGGAACTGAAAGCAAATGACCATAGACAACGACGTGTGTTCGCTGAATGGGCTTTGGAGCAGTTGGCAACTGACTCTAATTTTCATCGAAAAATCATCTTCAGCGATGAGGCCCATTTCTGGATGAATGGGTACGTGGACAAACAAAATTGTGGAATTTTGGGACGATACCAATCCACATGAGATCCAAGAGCGTCCAATGCATCCCGAAAAAGTCACTGTTTGGTGTGGATTTCGGGCTGGCGGTGTCATCGGTCCATATTTCTTTGAGAACGACGTTGGCCAGGCCATCACTGTCAACGGCGAGCGCTATAGGTCGATGATTACCAACTTCTTTTGGCCTGAATTGGATGATCTGGCCACCAACGACATGTGGTTTCAACAGGACGGCGCAACGTGCCACACAGCTCATGCCACATTGGATATTCTGCACAAGCGATTTGAGGACATGGTCATCTCACGTGGAGGTGATGTGAACTGGCCACCGAGATCGTGCGATTTGACCCCTTTAGACTATTTCTTGTGGGATTTTCTTAAGTCGCAGGTGTATGCAAATAAGCCACAAACCACATAAATTTCTGGGTCCACAAAAGCCATAAATTTCTGGGTTTAGTTTTAGATGAAAATTTAAGGTGGAATGCTCACGGAGAGGAATTAAGCGACAGACTATCCAGCGCCTGTTTCTTACTAAGGCAAATAAGGAAACTAATCAGTGTTAAACACACCAAAATAATATACTTTGCCTATTTCGAGTCAATTCTTCGTTACGGGATTCCCTTCTGGACACAGTGTACAGTAGTTTTAAGGCAACATATTTTCTCTCTCCAAAAACGAGCCATAAGAATATTGATAAACCTTAAACATAATGAATCATGTCGTGGTCACTTCAAAAATCTCAGTATTCTAACGCTACCATCACTATACATATTTGAATGCATAAAATTAATATTAAAAAACATAGGAAAAATGAAGACCCAAAAAGAAATTCACTCGCATTTCACCAGATGTAGGCACAATTTAGCATTACCCCGTCCATCTCTGGAATTATTCAAAAGGGATCCAAATTACGTTGGAATGGCGTGTTACAATAAACTGCCTGAGAATATCAAAAGTATATGTAGAAACGGAAATATCAACCAATTTAAATCGAAATTAAAAGGCTACCTTATTGCGAGAGAATTATATAATATTAACGAATTATAATTAGATTACTGACAATTTCCATCTCGATTTTTTTTATTTAACTTGACATTTGTACCATTTTATTGATTATTATATTATTACTATTATTTCTAATTGTCTCCCATAATCAATTATAATTCTTACTTACAGGACCATTTAATTTTAATATTATAATTTCATGACTATCTGTAGTTATAAATATCTAATATAACTCAATTATGTGGTGAGTCTCTAATGAAATATTTAGTATACATTTTAAAGTTATTTTAACATTAAGCGGCTATATAAAATGTCTAAACAACTATGTAAAGTTTTTTGAAGACAATAAATGCGATTTGATTTGATTTGATTTGACATCAGTCCTCAAAGCCAACATAAATCATGCCATCGGTCAAATTCAGCCTGATTTATGCGGCGGAGTCATGGAAAATTGGACATTTCGGATGCTCTCCGCCCAGAGAAGCCATGGCGGACATTTGAACGATATTATATTCCACACAAAATGGCATCAATAGGTCTTTCAAACGAATAAAAAAATTCGATGATATCTCAAACACACTTTGTATTATTTAAATTTAAAGATAGGAAGCGCTTAATGAAAGACCCTGTACATATATAACCTAGAAAATCTGCGCTTGGATGTTCAACGTTCATACCTTGCAATACTGACGTTCATATGTTATACCTTAATAGGTATTTATTTAAATATTATACTTGTTATTTTCATTACTTTTGACTTAACCAAGTGTAGGAACTCCTATCAACTGGTTTGAAATATAAAATAAATAAATACGCTTTTTAGCAGACGGTCCTGAGACATGTCCCTAGATGTCTAGTCTTACTGTTCTCACATTACTGTGTTGCAATATAAATATTTTCCCCCCAAAACGTAGGGTTTACTCTTTTTGGCCTGACTGTAACAAGATTATTATTAGGTAACAAGAGATAATTCATTAAAAAATTGTCGTTAGTATTTATATACAAAATCGACCAAAAGTGTGGTGCCATTTTTGAACGCGAAGGCTAGCTTCCGAAAGGTTAAACATCTCTTTGGCGGTAGGTTATTAATATTTTTATAAATATATATGGCAGAGTTAGCTAAACTGCATAAATTCCATAAAATCAACCACAAACCTAATGAAATCCGCACCACTGTAGTTATGTTCTTTAGCTTTCTTAGACGCACTTAAAACCGAGCCACACAGGAATTTACGTATTCCCTTCGGAGCCACATATGAAGATTTTAACGTAAGACAAACATCGAAAGAGTCTTTGTCGATATCTTCTGGCCTGCGAGTCGGTGTTAGGTTCTGAGCGACATTACACAACAAATCTAAACGCAAAGCACTAATATCACTTACAACATCAGAATCGACCTTAAAATTAATATTGTAATCAATAGAAATAGAGTTCGTAATTAAATCCTCTATATTTGATAAGCACTTCATAAAAACTTGGGGTCTGTCCAAAAACAGGCAGACTCTTCCTTGAGACTCTTCGCATTTCGACAACGGCAACGTCCATTCTAAACTCACTTTCACTAAATCACTGTTTATTAAATCTAAAACTTTGCTGCTTTCAATATTTTCCAAATAAGTCCTCCACGGTTCAACGGAATTCGGAAAACTAAAGTCGCCGAAAGTCTCTAAATGATCGACATGTTTTTTCACGATATGGCAGTTTTCGCGACGCGTTTTGTGAGTGATAAAATGGAAGACGTCGTCTACAAACTCGTTTATGAAACGAGCCATTTTGATATTTTTAAATTACAAAACCAAATAATCACGAATATAAACGACAACAAACAACACGTGGTAAGAAACTGCGTATATGATCAGTGGAAACTGCCATTGCTTGCCACTTGCCATCTTTGATTGTGTCAGTGTCCACAGTCCACAGTGGTGTCCACGTGGTGTCCACTGATCATATTGTAATTGTGCACATAGTGTCCAAAGATAATATAAATAGTGTCTTTGATCACTTTGAACATTTATTTGGCGAGCGAGGGTTACATATAATCCCAGTACGATACCATATTAAAAGGCATTAGATTGCTTTATTAATGGCGAAACTGATAGCAATTTATTTGGCCATTTATAATAACATTGATAGTGAATGTTTTTTTATAAAGGACTTTTTGATTATAAAAACCCAATAACCAATGATAACAATAATAACATTCAATTATTAGTGCTATCTATATTAGTGTAATTTTGTCTATAGGCTGATTACTTTACAGAAATAGTACGGAGAGATAGAATGCCACGTATCCAGAATTAATACGAATTGAAACCTCTCTACCAAAATAAAAATTAACATCTAATATTTAAAATACAGAAGTCCTGTGTTCGGTTTCTATACGGAGAAGCGCTTTTTTCCTGCAGATCTCTCTTCACCAGTATGTCTATGTTGACTGTACCCTCTCTGTGTATACTGGAATGTTTTGACTTTATAATAATCCGGATATCTACTCCTTACGAAGAGATGTTCATTCAAGGGCTACGAGGAATAAAAACCTCATAAATTGTCCCTCAGTGTGGACAGAAATGTGTAAAAAGGAATCTCAGTCCTGTTGTATTAAATATTTTGACTCTATTCCACATCAAATCAATTCAGCAACAATCAGGATTCAAACAGACATTAAGGCACTGGCTGAAAAATAAATGTTATAACAGCGTGAATGACTTTAATCGATAATGACAAATAACATTAACAATAACAATAACGATTATAAAATATTCTAATTGCAATTCTCAGACATTTCAAACCTATGTAATTTTTTAATTTAATTCTAGCTCTAAAATTGACAAACCGTAGATAACTTCCACGATGACTTTTGAATTTAAATTAAAATCGACATTTTACCTAATACTTTAAATTTATAATAATTTTTAATTATAATAGTTTCAATTATTTGTAATTTATGTTATTATATCTAAACCTTAATTTATTTTATTTATTTATTTATTTTAAATATAATGTGGAAATATATAAAAATGGTCATACCCAGTAATGGTGCGAAGTAAACAACGGCCCACATTCATATGACCATGCTCAGCACAGACCCAACTAGGCCGAATATAGCCTGTACGTGGACATACGACTTATTATCTGACTTGGGCGGAGAAGCATAACTGACGTAGCTACTCATATATGTACATACACACATACATATACATTCGTACACATACACACATACATATACATACATACACACACATATAAATATAACGATCCTGATTATATTATAGTATTATTTCATTATATTATATTAGATTATACTACAATACATTATGTTTATTATCTTAAATCATATTATGTTGCATAATAGTAAACTAATGCAAGCACATTATTTTTTAAAAGTGATTTGTTCGTTCTCTGTCCTTAAACAACCTGTATGTGTCGTCAAGAAGCCATTTTTAAAAAATAAAATGGTAGGTACTTTCTATTTCTTTTATGTTGTTATCAACACAGTTGAATATTTTGGGTGCTATATAGTTAAATTGTCTTTGGGCAAATTAAGAATTAACTCTGGAACGGCATAATTCAGACCTGCCGATGTTCTTGTAGGTCTGTATTGCTGGATACGTGGTCGTTTATCTAGCGTTCGATGGAAAAGCATGAGTGACTGTTTCACAAACAGCTGGCGTATATCTAACACCTTACTTTCTTGGAATAGCATGTTGGAATCATATCGTGGAGGCCTTCTATTGATTACCCTCAACAAAAACTTTTGGCCTATCACTAGAGGATCCAAGACGAATTTCGCACATGCTCCCCAAGCTATTCTTCCGGGCACCCATAAACCCTGACACAGGGACCTATAAACCATATTTATGGAGTTCTTTGAAAGGACGTTGCGTAATTCTCTAAAGACAAAAACTAGTTTCCGAGACTTCGAAGAGAGTTGTATTAATTGGTTATCCCAGCTCAATTTAGAGTTTATTAGGACACCCAGATACTTGACTTCGGTTTTTATTGTATATGGTAAGAAGCGCAAGATGGTTGCCTATTACAGGGGTAAGAGTGGATTGTTAATGACCGAGGAGGTGTGATGACTACCAGACGTAATCCAATCGCAATGAAATTGGTTTTTGATGCATTTAGGGATAGGACATGTCGATTGAGCTATGCTTTCACACTGTCCAGACTATTTTAGTCCTTTACTAGTACCTTAGCCCATGTTTCTGCTTTAACGAGGAAAACCGTGTCATCAGCAAGGAGATAATTCTTGCATTATCGCCGAGAGGCGATTCGCACTAATCATTGACTTAATACTTTTCGGATTTGTTTTCCTTCAACTTTTGAAGTGAAAATATATTTAATTATAGTAAATATTGTACACCTTATAGATTTTGTACGACCTACTTGCAGTTCGCAATAAAGAAATTATTATTATTATTATTATTATACTGTTATACCACAAACGTCGCTATATTGAACATAGTAATGAAGGTTATTAATTTTTGGAACTAAGAAAGTCTTCTACTCGTTGCGTTTCGTAGAAATTGTAGTAGGTACGATGCCAACTTGTAGTAGGTACGACATTGATCAATCTAATACGCTATATAATCAATGACGATATTTACAACTATATAGAATGTAATACGTTACTCTGTAGTCTTTGTTCGCTTAATTTAACTATATATTTCAAAATAATTATCTAAAACTTTTTTGAATCTCTTCGTTGTTAGTCAATCTTGCACACCCAGTGACCAACTTCACGAATAAAAATAATCGTATACGGTGATATTCAATTGTACCCTCTCTGAAGACGATAGTCGAATGGCAACATTTTTGATTTGACAGTTCTTTGACGTTTCGATGCCGCGTTTTTCTATAGCGTATTCAAGCGTATTGCGTCTGAAAACTGAAATCGGATTAAATACGTTCCGAATTAAAATAAAGCAACATGCCTCAAGCTCGGAGGAAAACGCCCTTCAGTGGCAAGGCGAAAAAACAGCAGCTACAAGATAAAAAAACGAATAAATCCGGAGCTGGCACTTCCGCAAATTTTCTCATTAATCGCGGCAATGATCGCGAAGGTTTCGACAATACGGTGCGTAATTTGAACTCGCAGCCCGTGAAATCGGGAAGAGCGCAGTCGAATAGGTACGTTTTAAAGTTTCACTGCGAGAGCGAGGCCGAGTTGAGTCTGAGGAAAGAGGAGGCGAGACACGCGTTGAAGAGGCTGGATGCGAGGGCTTTGGAAGTGGACGGAAGCGACGTTTTCCCGGACGAGTTGGCGTTTCCGGTGCGGCCGCCGTGGAACTTCAAGATGAGCAGAGGGGAATTGGACGCGAGGGAGAATAAATACTTCGCCGAGTATGTTTCGGAGATTGAGCGAAAGTTTGACTGGAAAGAGTTGAGCTATTTCGAGTTGAATCTAGAGACGTGGCGGCAGCTGTGGCGCGTTTTGGAACTATCGGACATTCTTCTAGTTATAGTCGATATTAGATTCCCGAACATTATGTTCCCGCCGTCTCTTTACAAGTATGTTGTTGATGTATTGAAGAAAAATATGATTCTCGTGTTGAATAAAATTGATTTGGCTGCAGCGCCGCTCGTGGCAGCTTGGAAGCATTATTTCACTACGAAATACCCTGATTTGAAGATCGTTTATTTTACTTCGTGCCCCGGTTATAATTTGCGTGGTTCTCAGCAGGATAAGGCTGGTTTGTTGATTCGGAGGCGGAAGGGCCGCGTTCGGATGGCTGCGGAAGGAGCACAGCAGCTTTTCGACGCGTGCAACAACATCGTCGGCGAACAACTCGACATATCATCATGGAAAAACAAAATAAAAGAAGAAATGGAAATTGAATCTGAAGAATCCGAAATCGTCATCGGCGAGATGATCGATCTGAAGAACGACACCGCTTATTACGATCACGTTAAATATAAAGACGGGATTTTGACGATCGGTTGCATCGGGCAACCGAACGTCGGGAAGTCGTCGCTGATGAACGCTATCATGGGAAAAAAGGTGGTTTCGGTGTCGCGAACGCCCGGACACACAAAGCACTTCCAGACGATTTTCCTCACTCCGAACGTGAGGCTGTGCGACTGTCCAGGTCTCGTGTTTCCATCAAAAGTACCAAAGACGCTCCAAGTGTTGATGGGCAGTTTCCCAATCGCGCAACTCCGCGAGCCGTACAGTTCGATACGCTATTTATCCGAACGTCTCGATTTACCGAAATTACTACGAATGTCGCACCCGGAAGACGACGTGGAATGGTCGGCTCTGGATATCTGCGACGGCTGGGCCAAGAAACGGGGATTCCTCACCGCGAAAACGGGTCGTTTCGATTCGTACCGCTCTGCAAATTCTCTACTAAGAATGACCTTAGAGGGCCGAATTTGTCTCTGTTTGAGACCGCCAGGGTATTCGGAGAAAGAAGAATACTGGAAGAGCGTAGACGATGTGAAACACATTGCGGGCGTTCAAGCAATTAAAAATGACGATGTAATCGAAGAAGCCGATGAATTGAGCGATGATTCCGATCAGCAAGAAACCACCACGAGAAATGTCAAAAAAGAATCGTCAGATTCGGAAGAGGAGCCACCATCTTCGTCTGCTTTAAACAAATTTGCTGCTTTGCAATCGATGGATGATTAATAAAATTAATTGTAATAAATGCATTCATTTTGTTTTCTAAATATCTTTTTTTAATATTAAAATAAACTCCTGATATAAACTGAAGCGGCTGTAGAACATTTAATCTGTGAAAATATGACCAAGTATCAGAATTTCATAGATATCTTCAGTAGCCTAGAATCTGGTATAGCAGACACATGCGCATTTAAGCAATGCTTTTTAATGTGATTATTAATCCCACATTCTATCATTATGAAAATATTACATATCCGGGCTCTCCAGCCCGAACAGCCCCAGTGTACAGTAATGTTTTCTTAGATTCCTGTACTTTAAGCAGTATGGATATAATTCATTCCTGTATCCTACGACATTAATTCTAGGGGTGGTTGGGTACAACTCTCCTCTTCTTAAGCTTGTAAGAAGAGGTTCTTAGCAATCAAGGAATTAAATAAATATATAGAATATAGTATAAAACTTCTTAAAAAAGTAGTACCTAGTAATAACGATAAAGGTTAGTTAATAGTTGGACATTTGTACAATACAGTCTAGAATACATTGACAATTTAGAATTGTCTCTTAGGGTTATGTTTTGTCAAGTTTATGTAATTTAGGTTTTCACATGTTTATTTTATTTATTTATTTATTGTAGTAATGTAAATATGTTATTTGAGTATACAATTTCAGAACTTAGTTACTATGAGCAAAAATATTTTTAACGTTGAGTCATTACCAGAAAAATAATACCAGAAAATCAGTGGCAATGTCACCTAACTAGACTGAAACGCTGTTATAAGGTAAACGTTTAATTTTGTACGTGCTAATGAATTAATAACTGTTACTAAATTAAATCATTTATAAAAATGCAAAAAATATATTAAAAACAACCAAATACGTAAAATTAGAAGTGGAAAATCAAAATGTCAGTGAAAAAAGTCAAATCTGACTTTTGTAATGTAAAATAAAATAGTTAAATCAGAAAAATATAAAGGCATGATTTATAATAATCCTGCTTTTTAAATAATACCAAAGACAAAAAATATAAAAATAAAACTAAATATAATGTTACCACTAAATATAATGTAAAAGAAAAATATATCATAACATTCAGAATATTCAAATGTCCAAGTAAATTAGCATTTTTTTTTATAATAAGGAAAGAGCAGGATTTTATATTTTAATATAATACCGGACAATCTCACTCAACACATTTATGGGTAGACTTTGGGGATTGTCTTTGCGAATTTAAGTCCGCACTTGTACATAGTTTTTAAATAATTCACAATAAAGAGTTTTAAAAACTGTCTTCGTCTGCGGTTCGCATTTGAAATTTTGAATTTCCCGCCTTTGCGGTGCCGTTTTGTAACATCGCTCTTACATGACGGTTTTTCTCGCCGACGCAACCGCAGTTGGTGTAATGCTGATAATATAAAAAAATGTGACGTTTGACAAGAATGAAAGGAATGAAAGAAGAAGTCGCAAATCGCAAACTTTCGTGCTTGTGTTGTCATTGTCGTTCCGCGGCTATTAATTAGTTTTAATCCGCTTTATATCATAAATATAACTTAGTGTTTATGTGTTTGTGCCTTATTTTTAGCGGTGCGAAGTTTTCGAAGCGCGCGTATAAAAATCTATTTTCGACTGCAATGTTGGATTTTAATACTATGAAAAGTCGCGATGCCGTTCAAGTTGAAATTGAAGAAGACCCGCCAATACAACGTCGTGTCGAAGAATCTGTTTGTGATCAGCATTGAGTTGCTGGACGGTGTGATTGTTGAGTGTACGCTCGGGTCGGACAGCACCGGGCAGGATTGCCTCGAGAATGTCTGTCAGAGGTTGGTGATCAATCAGTCGGAGTTTTTCGGATTGCGCTACATTAATCAGGCGCATCAACCGCGATGGGTCGACCTGGAGCGCCCGCTCAAGAGGCAACTCGACAAATATGCGTCCTCCCACCAACTGTACTTGCGCGTCATGTACTACGTGATCTCTGGAACGAAGCTGATTGCCGACGAAGTGACGCGGTACCATTATTTCTTGCAATTGAAGAACGATGTAGTCGAAGGGAGGATCGTGTGCGACTGTCAGCAGGCGGTGCTTTTGGCGTCGTACAGCCGACAGGCCGAATACGGAAACCACGACACGGAGCGGCACACCGTCGACTACCTAAAGAACCTTTTGTCGTTTCCAAAGCAGATGTTCGATGGGGGGCAAATAATTGACGCGAGTCAACTGATGGAAGGCGGTCGATTGGAGCGATTAACAGCTGCTGTGATCCATCAGCATCAAGCGTTGCATAATCTGCCACAAGTAAGAATCAAATTATCATTTATAAAATTGCTCCCTGTAAAAAAGGATTACCTACGCCTACTTGTCTGTCGGACTTTTGAGAATTGACCTATTCAAAAACATTTCGAAAAACGAAATCTATAGGTACCTTATACAGGACGCTCTCTCAACAGGCGGACATTCCTTCAAGGGGTACTGTTGAGGTAAGAGGGGTACTAGGTGAAGCTAATTGTCTTTTTTTTTTTGACTTTTTCTGAGGAAATATGTTTAGGGATTTATTTGTAAAGAAGATTATTCCATTATACACACACACATACACATATACACATTATGAAAAGTTTTAAGGCATATAAAAATGTTCATATCAAGCTATTTTATTTTAATTTAATGACTGGCTGATTTTGAGCACAGCATCCTTTTATCTTTTTTTTTTAAATCAAAAGAATACATTATTTTTTAAACTCATTTTTTTATTTATTTACATTATTATTTATAACATTATTTTTTTATAAGTATTTTAAACTGTCATCCTATATTTAAGCAATGGCATTTGCTGATTTAATCAATGTACCTTATTCATTGTTTTCGCTTAAATTGGAACCTTGGGGATATTTTATTTTGCAAAAGGATGAGCTTGGTTTTGAAATGGATGGATGGTGATGGTGATCAAGATGGATGTTGGATGGTGATTGGTGACAAAGGGACTCCCGTTAAACCTACATAGTACAGTTGAAAGTTGTGCACATCCATACATACATTTTGTTCAAACACAAGCATTTCCTGATCCAATCCTCCATCCATCCCTTTGAAATGGATGGGTGGTGATCGTTCATCGGTGATAAAGAGACTCCCGTTAAACCTACATAGCACAGTCGAAAGTTGTGCACATACATCTTGTTTAAACACAAGCATTTCCTGATTAAATCTTCCATCCATCCCTTTGAAATGGATGGGTGGTGATCGTTCATCGGTGATAAAGAGACTCCCATTAAACCTACATAGCACAGTCGAAAGTTGTGCACATCCATACATACATCTTGTTTAAACACAAGCATTTCCTAATTAAATCTTCCATCCATCCCTTTGAAATGGATGGGTGGTGATCGTTCATCGGTGATAAAGAGACTCCCATTAAACCTACATAGCACAGTCGAAAGTTGTGCACATACATCTTGTTTAAACACAAGCATTTCCTGATTAAATCTTCCATCCATCCCTTTGAAATGGATGGATGGTGATCGTTCACCGGTGATACAGAGACTCCAGTTAAACCTACATAGTATAATCCAAAGTTGTGCACATCCATACATACATCTTGTTTAAACATAAGCATTTCCCGATCGAATTCGGAAAATCCTTCACTGCCATGTATCTTTTACCTACCGCTAATATGCCACCAATGTGACTTCCGCCTTGAAGACAGTTTAGTACCAATCTACATTTAAAATTATAAATAGGATAGAAAACGAATTTACCGCGTGAAATTTGTAGGACCCGACGTTTCGGTGACGTTGCAGCCGCCGTTGTCTAGGGTAGACTGAAGAGCTGTCAGTCCGTTGTTTTGCGGGTAGGCCGCAAACCGCTGCCGCCACTGCGTAGGTTATAACGGTGGTGGGGGGCCGGGCTCGGAGCGCGGGAATTTTTAAAATCCGTCTTGCACACAACACTCACTGTATCCTGTTTTACGTCTTTGCGTTCGGCGTTCGGCGGCGGGAACATTTTAAGAAGAGGGTTCCACGTAGAAGAGAGTTTGTAGCCGTCATCTCTATTGAAGTTCGGAGTTCTTCTTATTTCAATGGCTTCCCGGATCATGCGAGGAAAGTAGAATTGTTCCTTGGATAGAACAATGGGATTTTGAAACTGCATCCAGTGGTTACTTCCGCTATCCAATATATGTTCGCAGATCGCCGATTTTTCTCGCTGAACGTTTTTAACAGCTTTGATGTGTTCTGTCTCTTTTCTCTGGGCGGCTGTGGTGTTCGACTGTGGGAGCTTGGCCTTGCGTACAAAGACAGCCACATCCTGTCGCAGTAAGTCGGCCTCTGGCACAGGGATCTTGTTACGAGAGATGACTTCTTCAATGCCACCGATAATACTTTCCACAGGCAAACGAATTTCACGCGGTAAATTCGTTTTCTATCCTATTTATAATGTCAAACAACCGCGATAGTCTTCGATTTTATATTACATTTAAAATGTTCGAAAGTTGCATGAATTAAAGATATTTTTGGCAGTGGCATATCGGAGTTTTATCTAGGTAATTTTTACCCAACCTCGCCAGTTAAGGCTTAACCTCTGGGACACTATTACTACCATTTGGTGGTTTTTCTGTTGACAATTCGCGGCGGGTGATTTCCGCGTTTCTTTAATTACCGGCTCTATTTCTCCATCCACTGTGGTAAAAGTCGCCTGTCATCGAATAAGCCACCGTTTTATATTAGTATGCGTGCACTAACATACGTGCCCCTACAAACAAATTTTCGAGGATTAAAAACATGCCTAACTATAAAAACTGTTTTCTATCCTATCTATAAAAACATGCCATCGTGACTTGAAAATATTCGGCTTTTTAAGTTGTTTTTATAAGTATTATTTTGTTAAAACCTCACAGGAATTTAATGGAGGTTTACGGACAAATAAATAATAAATATAAAATAACAGCCCAATAAGTCAAAACCAATTTTTCATTCATATTTAGGAGAAAATGTTCGATTGTTTGGTGAAATTACCTACTCTAGACGAAGTACTTATATATTATATAAATATAATATAATATTCATGACTAACAAGATAAATTATAACAAGAGAGAATTCATAAAAAAAGATATTGCTAGTATATACAGAATTGACCAAAAAATACACAGGCATGGTGACGTTTTTCTGTGCGAATTTTGCATTGCAAGGGCTGGCTTTCGAAGGGTTAAACCATTTCACTACCATTTATCAACCATGATCCAGACCTTTTCACTTTTCACTTTTAATTTGCAGTGCTAATCAAGCATATTTGCATTTTCATTATTATATTATACACAATGGCTGACAAAATGGTCAGTTAGCATTAGAAAGTCTTAATGAATGTTTCATATTTAATTGATATTAGCCATATTGTGGTATTAAATTATGAAATTCCACTTTTGTCATATCTCATCATATTAATATTATTACTGTTGTCAGTAAATCTTGAATTTTCAAATCAAATGAAATCATTTTTTATTGTCTTAACCCCTCATTTTGCGAAGTAAACATTCGGCCGTCCCTTTTATTTTGTCAGTTTGGCGCGTAAAATTGGCGAGAGTCGATGGCCTTGAGGAAAACGATCATAAGTTATAAACCACTATACGGATCATAAAAAGAATAACTGTGAAATGACCGCATTGAAATTTATAAATATAAAACATTATCTTGCGGTAGGCGACTGTGCCCCCCGCAAGGGACGCTACGGAGCCAGCGGGTTAAAAACTAATACATAGTTGTGTAGACATTATTTCATTAGTATTACTGTTAATTGCATTAATTATATTAATAGTTGTGATATGATTCAATTCTTTATTCTATTACCAATCAAAAGAAGAATGCTTATTCATAAGAAAGTATCTATAGTACATTACAACATAGGTTTTAGTTGTAGAATCAAAACAAGTCTCACCATTGAGTTTGATAATATTTAAATGGAATAATAATTGTTATTGTCAGATGAATAAAATACATATCTACAAATAAAGTAAGATATGTAGGTAAAACTTGTCATTATGTTTTGATTCTATTATAAAAAAAAAAACAAAAAACGTAATGAAAAAGAAGAAGAATGTCAACTATTTTTTAACATAAAAACACGAAGAAATAATATTGAAAATTTTAACAAAAGAAAAACTGACGTGCTTTTGTCGTGACTTTTTTTTATAAGTGCAGCAGCCATGTCATGGTGAAACTTAGAACGGGCTATCTTAATTGAATACGTATACAAAATTTCCTGTCTGTGCTGTTGACCGTTGAGGAGTCCTCTCGTCGGGAGCCAACCCTGGGTGTAGAATCTGGTCATGCTTACCATAAAAATGCATTGTCGGAACCGAACCAACATGTAAATTTTCAACTTCCCTCCCTCAATTCCTTATGGCTCCCATCATCAGAACAGGATTTTGAAGTATAATCTGGAATTATATCCTTTCAAATAAAAAAAGAATTTTCTTAATCGGTTCATAAATGACGGAGTTCTAAGGTAACCAACATTAAAAAAAATACAACCGAATTGATAACTTCCTCCTTTTTTTGAAGTCGGTTAATCATAAAAAAAATACAGTTACTTAATATACTATAAAAAAATATATAAAAATGTTAGCATTGTCAAAAGTAAAATAAAATGTCTTATGTGATTACATTACAAATAAAATTTGACCATATATAATTAATATGTACCTAGTAATAATAGTCAATAAATTTTAAGAAGAAATGTATTTATTGACTATAAAGAAATAATCAATAAATTTTATGTTAGCATTGTCAAATAGAAAATCAATTGAGTACCTACATTAGTATTAGAAATAGTCAAGATATAGATGTTATATCACACAGTGCTTAGAGATTGTTAACATTGTACAATTCTCTTTCAATGAAATACATTTCAGTTCCGCAAATATATAATTTCATTTATATAACGAGGCACTCATAACATTATTATTATAAAGGTGCTCTGCATTTCAAGAGATTAAATCTGCACAGCGTGGGAATCTTCTATGCGCCTCACTTGTCGAAACTGTTTAATTAGTGCGTGGGAGAACTTTATCATTTTTTTCTTGGCGAGCCGATTGCTGAGTAACTGCTCGCTAACCTCCATTGCTTTCTAATCCAAAGAAACAACTGACATTTTTGGAATTCTACGCCTAATATAGAAAAGTCTATGTGGGATTAATTAGTAGTCATTGGCAATCTGTTTGTCGCAATAAAGTGGCCCATTGTTTTTTTTAACGCTGATCAATTATTGCTCTTGCTCTTCCGAGTAAACCATAATAATTAGTCCGAATTTTCAAAGTCTGTTCTCTTCCTCTCCTATTGATAACATGATAGAAATTATGGTAGTGTCTCCCCCAATTTGAACTGCAATGTTTCAAGTTTCAAGTTAATTATTTTCAATAACCGTATCTGAGCGTAGAAATTACATTTCCAATTTATATTAGAAATTAGAAATAAAATTATAAAAAGTTTCTATTAAAATCTAATGAAAAAAAAATAGGAATTCCTAACGCCAGTAATATAAAGAAATTAAAACTCAGACATTTCGAGAGTTTATAATGTTTAAATTGTATCCAAAGAGAGTTACAGTGTAAGATACCACATTTGATGGGAATAAAACTAGTATTAATGAAGAATGTAACTAAAATTATGAAATTACAATAATCAAAATTATATGGCCCCATGGCATAGTGGTTAAGTTGCCTAATCTTACATTGTAAGGTTCCGGGTTCGATTTCCGGCTAGGTCACTATTTTCCGTTGGGATAAAATTAACGGAATTGCATATCAAATCTGTTGAACGAATGCAATAACAAGACACACACTTACACCACATATTAGATGCACACACACACATAAACACTTCATAATAGCATCGAAGATAGCATGTCCATCCAAAGAGATCTCGACCGGTTTTACGACTATTGTGTTAGGAACAACCCTCTGAGCATCTTATTTAAAAGATCATTAGACGAAGGCATATTTCCGCATGAATGGAAGACGGCCCACATCACTCCGGTTTATAAATCCGGTCCTAAACATGACATTGAAAACTATCGGCCTATCTCCAAACTGTGCATCTTCAGTAAAATTCTAGAGAAATTGGTATATGCTCAGTTACATGCAGCAGTGAAAACATATATCAGCGACTCCCAACACGGCTTCCAATCAGGACGATCAACCACATCCAACCTGATTCTGTTCACTGAGACCTTGCTGACAAATATGGATAAACGTTACCAGACAGACGCCATCTACACAGACTTTAGTAAGGCCTTCGATAAAGTAAACCATCCTACTCTAATATCGAAATTATTAAAGATAGGTATACATGGCGACTTACTGAGGTGGTTGAAATCATATATCAGTAAAAGGAGTCAAATTGTAGTGGCAGCAGGCTTCAAGTCAAATAGAGAATTAGTAACCTCTGGTGTGCCGCAAGGTAGTATTCTTCGGCCTTTATTATACACATTATATATAAATGATATCGACGAATGTTTTAAGCATTCTAAAATCCTTCTATTCTCGGACGATATGAAAGCCTTTATGCGTATTAGCTCGATACACGATTGTTTAAACTTTCAAGAAGACCTCAATCGCTTTTCTACCTATTGCAAACTGAACCACCTACATGTACACAAATGCCAACGTACACAAATGCTCAACGTACACAAATGCCACTTGGTTCGATTTACCAGGAAAAGAGATATAATTAAACACCAATACCAACTCTTTAATATTGACATCCATTCTAAATCCGTAACTAAAGACCTAGGTATTCTATTGGACGACAAACTGTAGTTTATTGATCATATCGACACAATAACGAATAAAGCATTTGGAATGTTGGGTTTCATTCTAAGGACTTCTAAAAATCACTTTTTAATATACACACTATTAAAACGCTTTACTATGCCTACGTCCGCCCGCATCTTGAATACTGCTCGCAAGTGTGGAACCCCTCATATGCCATCCATAATAACAGAATCGAGCGCATCCAGACTAAATTCTTGAAATACTTAAAATATAGATTTTACTTCACACTTGACAATTCTTACGGCATCAACGTTCATCACTCGTACAACTTTACTTCTTTGGCTGATCGAAGGATGTACCATGATCTAGTCTTCCTACATAAAATCTTAAACAACAAATTAAACTGCATGGACTTGGTCCAACTAATACATTTCCGGACCCGATCAAGAACGACAAGACATTCCTCATTGTTTCACATTAGCCGCAATAACAACTACCGTAAAAACTCTTTCTTAAACCGTGTGTGTAGGGTTTACGATGATCGATACGCATCAATAGATATCTTCGCTGAATCGAACATTGGATTCAGAAATTTGTTAAAGAGGGCGATATTTAACACTTAATATTTAAAATTTAATAATTATTATTATTTAAAATTTATTACTTATTATCTACTGTTTGCACTTGTCCTTATTCATACCAACGTACCTGTCTCAACTTCAAATATCGTACTGGTAAATTTGTTAAATACGTGGACACCCATCAACATAATGTATTTTTTTTCCTATGTTCCTCCTTCCCTTCCTGGTCCCTCCCTTCCTATCCTCTTTCTTTTCTCGTTTTTTTTTCTGTCTCTTATCATTTAGATAATCTTGATGTTAACATTTAGTGGAAAATTGTCTTTGATGTAATTTGTATATCTATCTTGTTTGGCTACTTACTTTTATACACTGTTATTTTCCTGAATAAAATAAAATAAAAATAACAAGTTAACATTAAATATTTCAAAATGTCAAAAAATTACTTTCACAAGGAAAAATAATAAAATAAATTTCATGTATAAATTTAATTTCATTTATAATTGGCAACAATATGTTGAACTCTGTTTACTGAAGCATGTAATATGCTAAGGTCAGCTGTCCAACATGGTGTGCCCAGGGACAATATACTAACTTTTATGGATCTTTACTGCAAATAATATATTTTAAATAAATAATTGGCTTTGGAGTTTTTGTGTAATTAGCCATATTTAAGAAGATTCCGAACTTTAAAACTCCAAAATGGCTCATAATTGAGGTAAGTTGTAGTAGTCTAGATAAATAGATATTTCCAATGGTAAATTCCTTTTTTTATTGGAGAAGTGGGCCCAGCACCCATACATTTTTGCCGATTGTCCTTTGAAGAAAAGTATGCACTCCAATTGAACGGTTGTAGTTTGTTCATAGCTTCATGCGAGTTCGACATTTCAGAATGTTATAACGGCTGTTACCATTTTGTCACCTTGGAATGAGTAGCAAAGACTTTGAGACAAACACAATCTACTGATTCAGCTCCGTCACAAGATTGGTAAAGTCCAACCTCAAACCGCGAGGCATCAGGGGGGCGCGGCAAAAGTCCTCCAGGGTTGGAGGACTTTCGCCGCCCCCAAATCTGGCTGCAGACTGATATTGCTCCTTCGGCACATCGCAGTCTGCGGACCCCTCTCTGATCTTAGCGGTAAATTCATCGTGTGCCCGTGGCGCCCTTTGCCCACTAGTCACTCGTTTCTAAGGATATCTGACACCAGGTCAACATCTACACCCGCTGTTTCAGCAAACATACATTTCCAGACTCCCCCGTTTTTTTTTTATAAACTTAAACTCACAAATAAATATCAGTACCATTGAATAATAAATCAGAATATAAAGGTCCTCGTTTTACATTCTGATACTGGAGAAATCACAAAACCGAATTTATTTTGGTCAGGCAGCTTTGCTGATAAGTCCAGATCAGATCTTGTAAAGCTAATCTTAAACAATATTAACAAGTTCTTAGATACAAATTGAATCTGTTCTTAAATTAATTGACAGAGCTTGCACTAATCACTTCAGAGAGTAGTTTATTTCACATTTCCACCGCTCTATTTTGCAGATTCGTTCTTAGGAAGATTAGATTTAAATTTTAACAGTTGGATTTCTGTGACCTCGAATTTGTAAATATTTTTAGACTAGGTACATTTGTGACATTGTTATATATTTAAATCAGGTCTTCTCTTTGTCTTTTTGTTTGAGAGTAGTCTGTTCATAATTCCTATTTTTCAGACCCACTGGCATTTTAGACTTCTAAAGTTCTTGTACTACTATGCACTCTTGCATCTGAGTAATTTTGTAAGCGGTGTGGTTTGGTACAGCTCTTCGTTTGAGAAGAGGGACAAAAGGGTGGATAGCCCGCTCATACTGGCCCAAATTGGTTTGTCAATAATCATTTACTGCGATATTGCAAGATCACCCTCATTCTAAATGGCAGAAATTAATAACAACCGGCTTCTCAATATCGAGCCATATAGCAAACTCATAATTTTCACATCATAGAACCTCTTTAAGCTGCGAAATACAAACCCGAGCAGCCCAAACGATAAGCCAGTAAGAGCAGCAACTCAACTATGGTATAAGAGCTGGTAGTTAAACTTAACTTCGAGAACGGTTACCTCCGTCACCTGACGGATACGGCTCTCCGTAACTGAGTAATCACGCTTGAAGGGGACCGTCATCCGCGCAGAACGATTTCAACTTGCATTTTGTCACCGTTTTAATTCTTTAAATTTACTTTCTGACTTTTATTGCATTACTATGATTTTGATTATTTATTCTTAACCCGTTGAGTATGATACGACCAAATCTGGTTGTGAAACAATTATCCGTTGAGTATGATACGACCAGATCTGGTTCCGCGTTTTTTTCACTTTTTTGACGTTCTCATATTTATTCATAATTATCTAATTGTTTTACAAAATGATATTTCAATATTCTATATTCGAAATTTCAATGCAATCATTGTGCAGTTGTTCTTTTTATGATTGGTGTAGTAGTTTCGTAGTTATAGTACTTTAAGGTCGATGTCGCCGAAAATCCTGCAAAAGAGACAGAAATGCATCCATGAAAATACCCATTTACTCCAAGGGTTAATTTCATTATTAACATTTTAATATTTTTTGATTGTTTATTTCATTTTATATTTTAAATATTATTTCCTTATTATTGAATCTAATTATCTACCTACCTATTTTATTTAATCACATTCGGTTTTATATTTTATTCGGAGCGATGTATGGATTATGTTTATTATGTAAGTTGCTTGAATAAAAATAAAAATGAAATGACACTCAATGTTAAAACTGCCTGGACAGTGGTTAGTTAGCCTTTGTTGCCATCGAACATGCCACTGCATGCAATTTCACACTTTCTATGCTGAATGAATTCACATTTATCAATATCAATTGTGTGGTATTTTAAAATACGGTGCTTGTTTTGCACACATGACTGATTATTATTAAAACAGGTTTCGTCGCTTTTAAAATTGAACCATTCTTAATTACACACAGTGCATAACTGTTACCTAATTGCGGCCCGTATGTTAACAGTTTCGAATATTAATTGTTTTGAAGGCAGGAAATGAGGCATTAAAATGTGACTTCTTTTGGTTGTAATAGAGCTATTTGAATTCGCATCACTAGTGTATGTAAAGTGAGTATATACAGGATGCGGCAACATAACTTCCTTTTTACATAACACAATAAAACCCATTTTATGGATATTTTTTTATTTTTTTTACAGTGTAGGTATATGTCCAAAGTTTTGATAATCACATCAGGTAGGTGACGCCCCCCATTGTCCATACACTGGATAAGCCGATTTCTGGTGATAGTCATGACTTACCAGCATAGCAGCAGGTATGTTTGCATTTTCTACCTAGATGTTGGCAATCAGGTCTTGTTCTACCTAGATGTTGGCAGTCAGGGTCCTTGAACGGTTGACATAAATGCGGGATTTCAAATAACCCCATAAAAAAAATTGGAAGGTCTTGAAATGAGCTTTATCAATGAAAAAAAAAACAATTGCATCCTTAGGAACAATTTCGAGAAGCGCCTCACATGCAATCCTCCGAGAATTAAAGTCGCGTTCCTAGAGTTCCTGCACAGTCACCGATTTGTAAGGATGGTAGTGAAGGTCCTCATGAAGGATTCGCCTCTCTGAACGATCGGAAAGTCCAAGGGCAGACGCATGTTTGCGCGCAGAATGCCTCGGGGATTGCACGATTGCAGCTCTCACTGTGCTCACAAGGATCTGGTGGGCCGAGGGACTCCAGTTCTTCGTCTTCTCATACTCGCGGTTTGTCTGAACATGCCCAAAGATGCTACATTGAATCGATTCTGTATGGCGCGCTGAGTAAGTAGGCCTCGACGGCAAACGCTTGCTCCTCACTATTCCAACGCACGCTAACGGGAGTTAACGGGCCCTTGCTGAGTTAACCACGAAGACCCATTCTGTTCAGGGTTGGTCACACTCACGGGTCAACACCCATTCGGCGGCCTACACGGATGAAGTGCGAGCCTGGGCAGGACTCTGGCCTTAGGGCTAGTTTCCCCTAGGAATCAACCTTCTGGCGCTCCTGGACGGTCTGCCCACCATGCGGCGTAAGCCAATCGATTGTGCACTCTGACTAAGAGTCGGTTTCCTATAGAGCGGGGGTGGTCGCGGACCTTACAACGACTGCTCTTGAAACGACCATCGGCTACCCGATCCTGGGTGAACAGCCGGGCAAAGGATGCCGTGGTCCGCGATATATTCGGTACACACCGTTTCACCGCTTCGTAAGGGAGAGAACCGCGCAAGCGACCTCAAACTCGTAACCAATCGAGAGACTGGAGTAATCTGGTCGCAATTGGAAGTAAGGGCATGAGTGTAAGTCCGCTGGGTAACACTCCTGGCTATCTCGCGGTTAAGGCGTTGGCCTCTTACGGGCATGTGGCGGAGCTTGACGGTGGGCTGTTGTTGTCCAAGTCTTCTGCGCTCACTTCAGGGAGACAAAACTACTAATCGTTAAAACTTCCTGAGGTGACGGGCTGGCCCGTTGTAGTTGATAACTCTAGTTGTTCCAACGCATGATGGCGACTGGCCGGGATGGGGAACAAAACTTTAGAACTATGCCTGTCGAATGAGACTGCTCCCGCTTCGCTATGACATTTAGAGCCTGAATAGCGTTTCAAAAAAGGAAGTTATGTTGCCGCATCCTGTACATATATATGTACAGGTGTATGTGTGTACAGGGCGTATGTATGTATGTATGTATGTATATGTATGTGTGTCTGTATGTGTGTGTATGTGTGTGAGAGAGATAGGGTGAGTATGTGTGTGTGTATTTAAGCATAAAGCACCAATATTCAAACAATTTTTCAAAATACACATGAAATTTAAAAAAAACGAAAATTTTACGAGCTTTTGAGGAATTTGCAAACGCTTGCCCTAGCATACTTACCCCGACAGCTCGCAATCAAAACATAATAATTTTATGCCAAACCCCATACTAAATCTGTTCAAATTAATTTAGTTTAAACTACTTCAATAAACACAAATTTCATCGCCAATCAAACCAATACGCTATATTGCATTGCTTCGGAGACGCAAAATCGAAAATGAACATAAAAACTAACGTAAAATATATTCTACCATATACAAACAAGATGGCGCAGAGCAGGGCAGCCACAGGCATCCCAGTCGCGGTATATGCGGGACGCGACTGACGTGACTGGAAAAGGGATTTGATATCGTCTTTAGTTTAGTTATAACTAATACTGCGCACACTTAACCCGACTGACTATAAAAATATTAATTTTTAGAGTGAGATTGCTCTTTTTCTTTTTATTACATTTCCAGCTGTATTGACGAAAAAGAAAATTGCTGTATTTTTATTACTTACGCAAACAACAAATAATAAAGAATGCTGACATGGTTATTTCTATTTCTCAGTTAACACATTGTGCTCTCTTTCAAAATATGTGATTACGAAATTTACGCTCCGATAATTTATTATGCAAATGAATGGTAGTCCACAATCATGGGATTACCAAGAGAGCAGTCAACAGCTGTGATATAGAATGAATCACCTGATATGAATATCTTAGAACGTTGCTAAATTATGCTAATTGCAAAATAATTGTATTGTGAGATAATTCACATGCTTCGTGGCCAAGAGCACCTTCAAATTACATTGTTTGCACTATTAAGATTGATGATGTGGTATTAGAGGAGATAGATTTTAGTTAAAGATTTTTAAATGGTGGTCTATTCTTTTTCTCTACGGTTAATTTACGACATCTCGGTTTTACAGGGCTAAATTAGAAAATTTTTCTTTATCAAAAAACACACACATACACACACTACACATAGGTCACATTGAAAAATTTCTGAACTGGTCACTACCACAAATATAAAAAATAATAATTACAACATTTGAAAATGAAACACTTTGGCTGTAGAATGAAGTTCGTTTCATATGTCATTTGGTTCGTAATGGTTCCGTTATTATTATTATATTATATTATTATTATTATATATTATTAACACTTAGAACGTAATTTCGTAAATTTTCGAAATTTAAATTCTAAGTGTCAACATATTTTAAAATTTTCTCACCTCTAAATAATAATTAAATAACAAATTTATAAGAATATAGTGCAATTCTACAGACTGGATTCACTCTCGGTTAATATGGGACGCGTCCCGAAGGATCTTATCGGTCTGAGCTGTTCACTTTAAATATTCGACCAGCGTGTCTATGGACAAAGTCGACCATCGAAAACAAGCGAGCTGTCGTTGCTGGCTGGGGGCAGATCGACTTTGCTGAAGATACATCGGACGACTTACTGAAGGTGGTGGTGTATTTGATTGACCAGCCGACCTGTTGAAGACTATAATTGCAAAGACTCAGAAAGAGGTTACCGCAAGGTATAACGGACGATCAATTGTGCGCTGGAAGCTTAGAAAGAGGACGAGACTCTTGTGGACCTCTGCAAGTGACGATAGCTGACAACCAATGCCTCTTCAACATAATCGCCGTTACCAGTATTGGAGAGCCCTTGCGGAAGTGCCAAGGGACCTTGCATATACATTGCCGTGAAGAGTCATGTGAAATAAATGGCGTTTTAGGATATGTCTACCGCCGGAAAATTGTCTAAAAACTGACGGGGATTTGCCAAAAGGGAAACTATCACAATTTTGTATAATGTCGGAACAAGAGACTGTATGCTGTATTCAACACAGCTCCATGAGCAACAACACGAGATCATCAGAAAACCAGGATAAATCCAATAATGCATCTTCTACATCACCGCCTACTACAACAACTACCAATAAGTCACCGGTCATCTCTACAATAGCTCCAGAAAAACCTTAAACATCGCCACAAGCCATAACTACCAATTTCATAAATGACAGTGTGGAAAAGCGAACTAAATCCGAAAAAAAATAGCTCTGCAATATTGAATACAAATTTAACAATGACAGCCATTGCTGTGTTGGCGATTAATTAATTTATTTTATTTTATCTGCATCCAAACTTTTCCTGGTCGTAACGGTCTCCGTTCCATCGGGTTCAGAAGAGGGAGAAAGAGAGAGTGCACCTGTGGTCGTGCGCCCACCTGTGCACTATAATATAGCCTGCGCACTTGACTGCTTCCGAACAATGGACTCTGAGAAGACTAAAGAAGTCACTAGAATCTACAATGCAGTCGCTATGGCCGAACACGGCTAGAAGGATATATATAATGGTTCCGTGCAGCTTGGGTGGTGTTGGCCAAAAATCTGTGTCATCTGGCCTACCCAACTCACGGATCAACTCCTATCTGGTAGCCTCCTCGAAGAGGGGCTTACCCTATCAGGGCCGCTGTGAGCTTCTGCCACGGCTGTAATCCTGCAGTCGAAGGGCGGTTGGGATCAGAAGATCACGGATTCGGGGGAATACCTCGGGCGGAACTGGGCAGTTGGTGCACCATCCGGTTTGCTAGGTGTTGAACGCCCAGCTGGCAAATAACCAGAGGGGTCTGGATATTTGCGCAGGGTAGTTGTCGACCCTTGAGTCAATCCTGCAGCCACCCGATTCCGAGTGACCATGGCGGGCAAAGGGCGTCGCGGTCCACAAAATATTGAAACTGAATAACCGCTTACGTCAGGTAGAAGCGGCAAGCGACCTCGAAATCGTGACCAGACCGGGGGATGGAGAAATCCGGCCAAATCTGGTAGTAAAGGCTAGAGGTTGGCCCGCTGGTTTAACATTCCAGTGCTTTGCGGTAAGGTGTCGGCTTCTTATGGACATGTTGGCGGAGCTGTGGACTGTGTTGTCCCTGTCTCTGTGTAATCACCTCACGGCTGAAAGAACGATCTACATCGTTATAACAGCCTGAGGTGTCGGGTTCGCCCTTTGCAGATGAAAGCTCTAAAGTGTCATTTGTTTTGTCATTGTGAAAATTTCTCTTAATTGTTTTTCTGTATGATTTTCTACAATTTTAAATGTAACTAGACAGCTCAGCAGAGCCTCTCTCGTTTTCAAACTGCTCTTGGCGATGAAACACCGAGTAAGACGGCAATAAATAGCTGGACCATGAAGGTCACCCATCCACTGCTGTCAACAACAAAAACATTGATACTATGGATCGTACGATCGAAAGTTGTCTGAACTGTTCAGTCATTCTGACATTAAACGTCAACAGCATGAACCATGCTATTGCTGTTATATGTCCTCACAGGAGTGACTCCTTCAGGTCCACATCACTTGTGGCTGTATAGCTATGCCTCAGCAAGGCTGGCTCTAGCAAGAAACTTTTTATGGAAATCTTATGCGGGCTTGTAAATCATTGGATTCTACAGCCTTTTACTGCGTGCTTCTATATTGTGGGATACTTAGAATTGGACAGAATCGATTTTTGGTTATTCTAAAGTTGGTAAAGAGCAGAAGGGGGCAGTTTTACAGCTAGCCCAAAGTGGTGTTTGGACCTGAAGAGAATGGAGGGATCAGTAGAAGAAGAGAAAGCATGTATTTTATAAATTAAATGATATTTTTTGTTTCAGGCTCAAGCGGAGGAAGGTTACATAGGTGCTTGCCAGGTGCTAAATGGATACGGCCAAGAGACATTTGTCGCTCGGGACCAGACCAAGCAAATGGAAATTATGATAGCTATTTCTTTAACCGGAATAATGGTCGCTACTGAAAATAGCGATACACCAAAAGTCTATAGGTACTCGTATAACTATAACTATAACTTTTTAAGGGACAATACCGTCTATTTCAAGGTTGCCAAAGTGAAAATCCCCAATATTACCATTTTGCACCGACCACTAAGAAATGTGTTAGTGTTAAAAATGAAATTTGGAATTTCAAATAGCCTCCGCTTTTTTAAACTAGTAAAAGTGAAAAAACAATGTCAACTAAAAGTAAGTAAAACAAAATATCCCGTACACAATACATTCTTGTTCAATTGTCCCACTTTGTCCAATAGATAGCCTCCTCGTTTTAATAAAACTTATAGCATATTGAGATGTCAACCACAACGGGCGAACCCGTCACCGCAGGACGTTTTAACGATTCATCGTTCTATCGACCGTGCAGTGAGCGTAGAAGACTTTGGACATTACAAATCCGACGTCTAGCTACGCCACAACCCGCAAGAGACCAACGCCTTTACCGCGAGATAGCCAGTAATGTTACCTGGCGGGCCGACACTCGCGCCCTTGCTTCCAATTGTGACCAGATTTCTCCGGTCTCTCGATTGGTTCCGAGTTCGAGGTCGCTTGCGCGGTCCTCTCCCTTACGATGCGGTGAAACGGTGTACACCGAATCTATCGCGGACCAAGGCGTCCTTTGCCCGACTCTGAACCGGGATCGGATGGCCAATGGTCATTTCAAGAGCAGTCGCCGTAAGGTAGGCAACCACCCCCGCTCTATAGGAAACAATACAGTTCCCAGACTCCCCCGACTGTTAGTCGGAGAGCACAATCGACTGGCTTGCGCCGCTCGGTGCGCAGACCGTCCAGGAGGTTTGATTCCCAGGGGAGACTGGTTGACCCAGTGTCCTACCCAGGTTCGCACCCCATGCGTGGAGGCCATCGGATGGGTGTTGACCCGTGAGTGTGACCGACCCTGAACACATGGGTCATCGTGGCCACCTCATCATGGGCCCGTTAGCTCCCGGTCTTATAGCAGTCAAAACTTATAGCAGTCAAATAAACAGCCTTAAAAATAAAAATTTACAGGTCTTTTACAAAACGAATTGAAGAACTGTCAACTGCCAGTTCCGGTTCTGGCCGTATCCACTATGTTGAGAAATAAATGCGTTTTAACCGGTCGAAAGCCAGCTTTCGCGCGCAGAAAACTGCACTGTAACTTTTTGGTCAATTTTATAAACAAATACTAACAATATCACTTTTCATGATTTCCCTCTTGTTGCCTAGTAATTAATCTTGTTAATCATGTGTTTTATATATATATAAGATATATAGGGGCCGTCCGAAACGGTTACGCGTTGCTCTGTCAAACGACGCAAAATGCCTGTGGGCACTGTTGACGTCCGACGGGTTAAGCTTCATTCAACTACACAATGATCCATAGACAAGTAAACTTTTTATTCAGACCGACTTTAGTTGACTCGAATGTAATACTCAGTTTACATTCCAGTGGACTTTGTTTCCATTCAACTAATTATAACATCTTTTATTAGATAAATATGATAGGTAATATTATATTGCTTTAGATGTTGAAATATACCTACATGTACATTACAAAATTATTACAAATAAAACATCCTACTACTATTATAAATGCGAAAGTTTGTAAGAATGTATGTATGGATGTTTGTTACTCTTTCACGCAAAAACTACTGAATGGATTTTGATGAAACTTTACAATAATATAGCTTACACATCAGAATAACACATAGGCTATAATTTATAAAGATGTCAAAATTTTCCATCACCACGCGGGTGAAACCGCGGGGCGCAGCTAGTATTTAATAAAATTCTTACTGGGTCACATTCTTAGGGGTCATTTTGTACATTAACCTAAGAAGAAAGTCATCTATCACTTTCTTAATTTAGGCCTTTGTTACTGAGAAAAAAAACTGAATAACTCTTTTCCTCATCTTTCTAGAAATCATAATTTGCTGTAAACATATCTCCTAATATCCCAAAACATGTATTTTTAAATTAAAAGGAGGTAAATATTATTTTTTATATATTTTTTTAGTTTGATGTACAGTATCCTCCTAGGAAGCTGACAATCAGTTACTCAGTCACCCTGTACTATTTGAAATAGATTCCTCGCTTTTATAAACTGGGAAAAGTGAAAAAATCTGTGGCAGATAAATACTACAAATCAACACAACACATTCTTTTATACAAGTATGCAACTTAGGTATATCAAATAGAGAGCCTTCTCATTTTTATAAAGTGTAAAAAATGTTTTTTTTTACTATTGTCGTAATTTGTTTTACCATATGCCGATATTTAGGATGAAATAGTGCTATATAATCTTCAAGAATGTTTTTATCGCATCATACTTTAACAAAACTTTATATTTTTTCCAAGAATTTATATAGTCAGAGAGGGTCAGAGCGTGGCCTACTCGGCAACATAGTAGCTGCTGGCCTTTTTGGGCCGAGACTTCTCTTAAAATTTTACAATGATTTGTTCGCGCAAAATTTGCTGTAATATGTCCAGTATGTCCAACTTTAATCCTAGCCACAGATTACAGACATATTTAAAATCCATGTTTTTTGTTTTTGGAAGCTTAACACATTGACTTATTATTTCTTTTAGGTGGACTGATATCACGAACGTGATAAATCATAAACGAACCTTTAGCATAGAATGTCAAAATCCTTCTGATAGTGCTACATTTGTTTTTCCGACACCCGAAGATGGAAAATATATTTGGAGAATGTGCGTCCTTCAACATACTTTCTATATGAAACACCAACAGAGTATAACCACAATAAATGGACATTCGCACAGTATGACCGCTATTGACACTCCACAACCTACCTTTCAAGTAAGTATGTATATATTATACCAGGTACTGATCAGTACTATTATACCAGGTACTGATCAGTATTATTATACCACGTACTGATCAGTAATACAGGATGTCTTAAAAGTCATTTAACATTTGAAAAGCATGCAGCAACGGCAAGGTGAATTGAGAGGGGAATAATCACTAGATTAGTCGTTAGAATTTTAGTTGCCATGTCATCTTTTCACAGAAGGGAACATGTCAATCAAAGACCCTAATCGTGCACTATTATGTTTTTTTATTATTCTGATACTCGTTTTTCTTAATAAACCTTTCAAATGTTCAATTGTATAATTAAAATTTAGTCTGACTATATGATTCTGCTATGGTAATAAAACTCACCAGCTATGGTGATAAAAGCCAGCTTCTTTGGAGCCAAAGATTTGCAGTGGGGGTTCTTGCTAAAGAGACTTCTTTCTGACCTTCAAAAGCATTTCAGATTTATTTTCACTCTCCAGAACAATGGCCTAGCGGATAGCAGAGATGACTTGGATGCCGCAGTACCGGACAGACGTGAAAGTCTACCAGGACTTCTCGATCCGAACCCAATCCGCGGCATTGGATCTCTGGAACAGACTGTTTTAGGATCCGGCAATCTAGAACCGCTGAGAAGCGCATCAAGCGTGCAGCGAGCGCACTCTACTTCCTGCTTAGATTTGGCTTCATCGAATTCGCACCTTCCGCAACATCAGAGGGATATTGACAAACTACGGTTGGTTAAAGTAGATGCATTTGTCTTAGCCTGAATAATATCATTACAGGAGGATATGAAATCAAAGGCTATGTTAATTCCATTTTTTATTTCAGCGCATTCTTACCAACGTACAGAGCCGCTCCAGACTACGAAACTGCAATGCAACAAAAATTCCAACGAGCGCACTATTCGAATCATCAATCCCATTCACACGGACAAGTCAATCAAGTCGCGATCCCGAAGCCAATTATCTACGGTTCACATCCAGAAATCCATAGACAGATCCATTATCCCGATGTAACTCGACACGCGGCCATCGGCCAACCACCAGAGGATCTTCCTTACGGGCTAAATATCATTCGACCCGGTTTTGGTTTGGAGGGAACCACTCCCAATCTACCGGTCCAGTATTTAAATGTATATAAACCACCACCGCCTTACCCATCAAATGGTTTAGTATCAAATTCCACCCCGGATTTAGCGATTGCGAGTCAAGCTTTATCGAAGACTTATCAGCGAGGTTTTATTAATACGCAGGTATCGGGCTCGAGTCCGGATTTAGTGTCATCTAGGAGTATAATCAACGGGCAGTATGTATATCCGCACGTCGTCGGTTATGCCGGGATTAATCCAGCGGCGCACGGGACGTACGAGAACCTCGCGTCCGTCAGCGGGCACGTTTTATTAGAGTCGCCGCATCTCGCGAATCACATTCGAAAAGCGTACGACGAACGCGGAAATATAATTTACTGCATGCCATCATCGCAAGTGCCTTATCGGACGCATTTATTATTGGCGCAAGCGCAGTTAAAATCTACGCAGGAGCCGATTTACGAAAACGTTCCTTTGCCGTGGCAAAACGAACAGCAGCGATTGAATACGATGCGCGAACGCGCGCAGAGCTTGACGATGGCGACGGATATTGATCGTACGCCGGAACGAAAAAGCAGTCAGCCCGTCAGTTGCATTCACAAAGAGGAGCATAAAGCGATCGTGCATTCGCAACCGAACATCAGCTATACGGCTGCTTATAATCCTAACGTAACCGTCCCGACTGCGACAGTCGATTACAATACGCTGTACGCAAACGCGCCAGCTTTAAAAGCGAATTTGAAACATGATATTAATACGCTCGCGGGTAGCGTCGGTGCGTTATCAGTCTCGAGGGAGCGCGACGATAAACAGTATTACAACAACAATATTCCCCGACCGGCAGATATAAAATTCGATACATCACAAGTGTCACTCGCTTCGACTAAAACGGAAGGAACCAATGCGAATTCCAACTGCGCAAATGTGAGTCAGGCAAATTTGAATCATACAAATTTGAGCCACGCCAACTCGATGATCGTCAACTCGTCCCACTTTGATTCGATTCAAAGCGGCAGCGGTACGGAGTTCGACACGACCAGCTCGACCGACGCAAGCGTCAAAGAGAAGAAGCGGAGAAGATGGGGCATGTTTATAGGGAAGCCTAAGAATCCAGAAGTGAAAAGTGCTACCCTCGGTCGCGATACGAAAAGCAAGAATGCGAATACGGTGGCGGCCGGACCGACGGCTAAGCATCGCTGGTCAACAGGATTACCCAAATTTCAACCACTACCACCGAGCATTACCAAAGAAACTCTGGTAAGTTTCAGAACTTCTTAAAATATCGCTTTTAATCCAGTTAACAACAGAATTGAGGATGGGATAAAAACTTTAAATATCCATTATCGACATTCTATTTTTCTCTTACCTTATCCTCTTTTAGGGTGCAAATCTATTGGTTGTGGTTGCGGATTCATTTCCAGGGCTAAAATGTATATCTCACCTGGGATGTATATGAAGACCACGGGGGAAGAACAAGGAATGTCAACTAAACATAAATTCGAGAAAATCGAATTTTAAAGATTAAGATTGATTGTTGCAATCATTTTAAGACTAAGAGCAAAAATATGTTATGTAAATTGGTTTTAAATGTATCTATGGTTCATTTAAAAGTATAAAACTCGCTTTCTTTAAAACACATTTCAGTAAAATGGCCTTAAAAGAAAAAGCGGGATTTTAAAAATTTACAAAAACGAGGAATGTCAGTGACATTCCTTATTTATGTTAATTGTTCTACATTGTATTCTTTATTCCAAATGATGGACGTACACGGTTTTTTGTTTTATCTTTATTAGAAAAATACTAATATCTTTAATCTTAATTAACAAGAATGCTTTTATTTCTATTCGTGGGGAAGATTTTGGTAGAAAACTTGACTTTCCGGTGAGCAGAACCTCTTGAGAACTTGGAGATCATTAAATTTAGGCTTTGACAACGGCACAAGACCTGAAACAATAAAATAACGAATGTAGGTTCGAATGTGGAGGTGATAGGGTTTAACCCGGTGGTACAACCCTGGTTAAACCCTATCACCTAGTAAGATAAGAAGAAAAATTATTATTATCTACCTCTTTGAAATAGTTTTTTTTACTTACCAGTGTATGCTCTTGCTGGAAGATACAATTCGCAGTCATCCAAGTCTTCAAGTTGGGTGGTAGGTTTCTTGTTTGCCATTATTATTGAATTGTAAAATGGTCCATTATAAGATGATCGATGTACAATGGACTTCTTTTTTTGAGAATTGACGTAGAGATCCCTTATTTCTTGAATTTTGAAAGGACTGTTCTTCTTATAGATGGCAATTGTCTCCAAGAACTTCGCCCAATCCCTTACTATTGATGAATCCTCTTCTACTTTTATGATTGTAAAAGGTTCAGGCTTTGCACGAGCATTCTGCAATAGTTCATAAAAATCTTGAGGACTTTCCATCCTTGTCTTCAACTTGACAAGCCCGAAATTCTTGTCGCATTCCATGTACGAATGTCCACGTATCGGAAACGTCATTGTGATGCTGTCCAGTCGTTTAAGTTTATGTACTACGAAATGGATGTATTTGAACATGTTATAGTTCTTATTTTGACCCCCTGCTGAGTCACAAAATATTTTCAGATGTCTTACTTCTTTATCCAAATGTTTGATTATGAAGTCATTGACAAAGGATATAACTTCGTTGGAACCCTTTTTGGCGATGGTTTCAGGATACGTGTAGAAGAAGGATTTGCCTGAAGAAGGCAAGTGAATATTGAATGAGTACATAGATAACTGCCTCCTGTAGTAGACATCGTTGGTGCTGATGTTCGGCAGGGAAATATTTTTTTGATAATCCATAACTAGAGCTTCGTATCTCTTGTCGTTTCTGGCCAAGATCTTCGCTTCTTTCTTCCTGTCATAAAAACTTGTGCTTTCATCTTGTGGAGCTTATTTTCTGTGTGCAGGGTTTTCAGTTTGTTTTGTATTTCTTCAGTCTGCTCCTGTTTTTCCAATGATGTGACTTCAGCAATTTGCTTGTCACATTCGCTGCAGGTATCTGATCGAGGGTAACCAAACGATACGTTAAACTTGCGGAATTCTAGTCGGTAGCTGTCATAGGCAAGTATAATCAAAGGATTTTTTTCTTGAAACAGTTCGTGAACTTTTTTATGTTGAATTCTTCTGGAAGGTAGATTTTTGACGTCTTTTTGTTACTGTAATGACTGGATCTTCCTTTGAATGATTTGAGGTGAGATTTTATTGCATCTCTTATATTGCTACTAATTTTCCCTGGTCTATTGTTGTGCTTTCCTCTTTTATCGGTCGGAGCCATTCCATCTAATTTCAATCCTCGCTGAAGGTACTCCACTTTCGCTTTAGTGATACCGTGGAGAGAGCAAAATGCCTTAAAGCATACAGGAATTTCTTGAATTTGGCCATCTCGTGGTATCATCACCAAATAGGTGTAAGAGCAATCGTGACGTTTGGAGGAATCCTCATTTGGCTGTCTAGATCTTCTTTGGTGGATCATTTTTATTGAGATGAGACCAGCCAGATGGGCATTCTGCTTATCTATAGAATCAAGTGTGTTAAATTTCATCAAAAGTGTCTTTTGTTCACATGCTGTTAACATTTCGTAACACTTTAGACGTTTACATTTACAGCTCTCACCGGCTTCGTGACTTCGAAGGCGAATTTTCCGCATAACATCTGACATCCGACCTTTGCACTGTGGTTTCTTCTGAGGCGTCGTCACATGCGTATTTTCGTCGCTACTCGACATTTTGATCACACACTACACTGTTTATTCACTTCTTATTACATAATATCAATTTATCACACCAACTAACCGTAAAAATCAAAACTAACCTTAAAATGGCATAAAACGTTCGCCAACTAGTGCCAACTGACTGATGTTTGACAGCACAAACAAGCACGACCTTCGACGCAATGTGTTGACATCTCTCGTTCTTGTGAATTACGCGCGGACATTCCCGATTATTCCCGCGTACGCCTAAACTTCGACCGGATTTTTAGCTATGACAGAGCTCGATTTTGCCGATTCTAATTATTGCATTAAATAGCCCGCAAAATTCTCTACAAGATGGCGTTATTAGTTCGATTTGGGAAAAATATGACATTCCTTTTTATTCCCCCGTGCTCTTCATATATTCACCTGGAACTGTTGGAAAAATATACCTTCACCTGGAACTGTTTGACGCCGGCTGACGGGACAGCTTTGCCTTCTTCGGAGCGATTTGCCGGTGGCATAGGGTTATATAGCATATTGGATTGCTCAGCGTCATACTACGATTTGGCAACTAGAATTTTACTACAAAACGCAAAAATTGATTTATCTTCTCTTATTGTGTTCAATATGGCGACTTTTGCGGTATAACAGTATGGCGGCGCACCGTAGATAGCGCTCTAAATACGCCTATATGGTATAAAATACCATATAGGCGTATTTAGAGCGCCTATATGGTATTTAACCCTATATGGAAAAACCCAACTGTCTCGTCTGGATGCACTGGTGACAGCTAGTTTAAAATCCTGGTTGTCCTTAGCCAAACCAGCTGACCCCTCGACTCTCTTCAGGTCCAAACACAATTTTGGGCTAGCTCTAAAACTGCCCTCTTTGCTCTACACCAACTCAAGAATAACCAAAAATTCGATTCTAAGCAATTCCAAGGATCCGGCAATATCGAAGCACGTAGTAAGTGGCCGTAGTGAGTCAAATGATCTACAAGCCCGCGTTGACTTCCACAAAAAGTTCCTTACCAGAATGGCACTGGTCTGGGGTATGGCAGTACAACCATGAGCGATGTGGACTTGAAGAAGTCTCTCTTGCGGGGAGATTACGACAGCAAAAGTATGGCTCACGCTATTGGCCTTCAATGCCAGAATGATTGGACAACAATTGGAGATTTTTGCATTCCTCCTCCAATGCACTGTAAAGTAATGTTGTATGACTAGACGCCAGAGATGCTGAAATTTTATTTAAATGCCTTTCAGCATACACTTCCAGACCCCAGTAACCTCGCACGTTGGAGCTATGCCGAGGATAGTTCATGTCCCCTTTGTAGCAACACCCCTTGCACAGCTAGACATATTCTAGCTGGCTGCAAGGTGGCCTTGGATCAAGGACGGTACACTTACCGCCACGACAAAGTCCTTGCTGTTATTCGCGAGGTACTTAGCCTCTCAGTGGCTCGTGCCAACAAGGTTTTGACAGTATCCTCCAAACCCCCAATACAGTTTGTGCGGGTTGGCTCTAAAGGCAAAAAACATCTCACTGCAAAACCTTTCTCAATAATCGAGAAAGCTTCAGATTGGATTATGGAGGTCGATTCGGTCTCTAAGCAGTACAAATTCCCTGAAAGTCTCGGATGCACAGCCCTGCGTCCAGATATAACTCTTTACTCTCTATCTCGGAAGATGGTCCTTATCGTAGAGTTAACTGTTCCATGGGAATCAAATATCCCAAAAGACCACGAGTACAAATTAAATAAATACCATGACCTCGCAAATGCCTTCACTCGGAACGGCTTCACTGTTCACCTTCACGCGGTGGAAGTAGGCGCTCGTGGCCTGCCAGCTAAATCTTTGTTTCACCTTTTTAAAGATCTTGGTCTCTCCAGGAAAATAATCAACTCCTTTCTAGAAAAATTATCTAAAACCGCGATTTCTGCATCTCAAATTCTATGGCTTCGAAGGGGGAGTGAATGGGTGGTAAGGTGAACGCTCACATGTGGCAAGACAGCTGTCCTAAACCTACCACAGCCGGTTCGTAAGTCCGGAATCCACTGCTCACCCCCCAGAAGTGTAAAAAAAAATAAAAATAGTATTATGATGGGCCCGACTCCGGTCGGTGAATTCCATGGCAGCTCCGTTTGTATTTTATTTATTTATAAACGAATTTTTAAATCATAGGTCTTATTCCAATTATTTTAGTATTATTTACATAAATGTCCTTTTATATTTCCAATTTATTTATTTCCAAAAAATCTTAACAGATTGTAGAAAAGTAATATCTAGGTATATTTAAATTACGTCCATTTTTACAATATCCAAATTGATCACCAGGTACATACAGTTCAAAGTTCTTCATTATTGCTTTATCGATATGCAACATTTTAATACTGGTGTACAGGTTTGGTGCTAAATTTGGTGTACAGGTTTCAATACATAATAATTATGCACTTGAATATTCAGATAGGCTAGTATATTGCAATCTATCTCTCCGTATTATGTCTGTGATTCACTAATTTAATGTTATTATTGGTTAAAATATTGGATTTTTATAATTTATCAGTCCTTTATAAAAAACCGTTCATTATCAATTTCAATAAATAATCAAATAAGCCTTATTTTTTAACCTCTGCAAAATCGTGATTGCTGATCGAAAAAACAATGAGGGTGTTTGAGGTTTTGCTTCCTGTGGAAGAAAACTGCAGTCAAGGCTTATGAAATGCTTAGAGAAGCCTATAAGGATGATGCAATGACTCGCACACGGGCTTATGACCACTCATAAGCCCATGTGCGACTATACCACTATAATCGCTTCAAAAGGGGTCAAATGACTGTCGAAGACGAACCTCGAACTGGTCGCCTTTTAACGAGCCACATCCTGGAAAACATTGAAAAAATCTGGGAAAAATTGAATGAAGACCGCAGAATCACTATTGCGGAACTTTCAGAAGCTACAGGTGTAAAATTTTAAGTTATAGAGTACTAAATCTTCTTGTCGATTTTTAATTTGTGTTAAATAACGACACTCGCAGAAGATGGAAAGTCAGGTTTTTTTAAATAAACTTGTAATATGTATTTTTATTAAATAAATATTTTAAAATCGCAGTGTCAAATCTTGGAACGGAAAATGTCTGACACGCAGCTAGCATTTGCGTTCCAGCAGATTCCGAAAGGACGAGAAACAAATGTGGAAATGACGACGGCCATGCTTCCGGAACATGCCCACATCAATGGTACAGTTGGAAATTATCTGCCCTACGAAGACAATCGGGTAAAACTACTGCCGAGCAAGAATAACAGGCATGGATACATCAATGCATCACATATTACGGTTAGTTTGATTATCCTCTAGTAGAATCGCATTCTGGTACTTCAGGATTCATACAATTGTTCAAGTACCTCAAGAAAGATATTAGCTATGACGATATAAGCCATGGATATGAGACACGATTCCGAAGTCGTTTGCGTCCCTTGCACCAACCTGTCACGAAAATCCGAAAAACATGCAATCACTTAAGATATACATTCCTTTAGTCGTTTTATAAAAAAATCGTCTAGCAATTTTGTGTTCAGGGTGCACTTAAAAGGCTTTCCTAATAAAGAGGCCTATTAATCTGAAAAATAATTTTTCTCAGGGATAGATATTGTATTATAAATTTTATATAAAATGTAAAGTATAAATTTTAATCAATTTAATTTATACGATTTTAAATTATAATTTCTTTAATTACATTGTAACTTAGCTTGTTATCAAGGTTTAACCCCTGAGGAGGGGACCTCGCAAATTTAAATGTGCCATTGCTAGGGGAGGGGTTTGGATTCTTTACAAATTGGTAATAAAGCAGAACTTGTTTACTATTTTTTGTAGAGCGATAACTAAGCCTTATTTTAGTATGAATTGTGAAGACCTTTGACATTTTAATCAAAATTTTTCAATAAAAAAATCCATATGAAGGAAATTTAAATATATATATATATCCTACTAATATTATAAACGCGAAAGTTTATATGTATGTATGGATGTTTGTTACTCTTTCACGCAAAAACTACTGAATGGATTTTGATGAAATTTTACAATAATATAGTTTACACATCAGAATAACACATAGGCTATAATTTACAAAGATATAGCGTGAATTATCTAAAATATAACGATAACTGACAAGTAAGTAGGAAAAAATCTAAGAAATTGACATTCGAAATTTAAATTCTATCCTACTATCATACTAATATTATAAACGCGAAAGTTTGTATGTATGTATGGATGTTTGTTACTCCTTCACGCAAAAACTACTGAATGGATTTTGATGAAACTTTACAATAATATAGCTTACACATCAGAATAACACATAGGCTATAATTTATAAAGATATATGGTTTTCTATCATCATTATCACAATTTTCCATCACCACTCGGGTGAAACCGCTGGGCGCAGCTAGTATGTATATATATATATTCCATTTAAAAAAAATACTGACTTAAAATAGAACCTTAACCCCTCAAGACAGTAACGTCCCGAATCGGGTACGATGTATTGTAGTCAATGCTCAGTATCGTCCCAAAACGGGTACGTGCGCGGCAAGACAAACCGCGCTCTCAACGAACTGAATGTACACCAAAATCACAGTGCAACCACCCCTTGTTAGATATGTGTGAGAAAGACGGATAAATTCTGTATTGTACAATTATTCAGTCGTGCTTCTCGCAGTCACGAATCCCTAATATAATTGTTTGTATTCTGGGGGCACTTAGTCGAGTGCTGCCATTGCTCGGATCTGTGCTTCTCTTCGGATATATGTATAAAACGAACTAATAGATTTGGTAAAGCATGTAATAACGTACACAAATGTGTTTACCATTTCTAGATAGGGTTTCGTATTTTGAGATAAAACATCGATATCGCTGAATAAGTGAGTTTTTTTTAGTTAATATTCATAATTATCTAATTGTTTTACAAAATGAGGTTTTAATGTTTTATATGTCAAATTTCAATGCGATCATTCTATAATTCTTCTTTTCATGATCCATCAAGTAGTTTATTTGTTATGATCGTTTTTCTAAAGTGCTACATTTTTGACCTTCAACTCTCAGAAATGACAGGTGACTGCCAAGATATACACCCGCCGCTTGAGGGGTTAAAGACAGGGTTTGTTCGAGTGAGAACAAAATATATCTTGTCTGTAAACCAAGTATAGTTGAGTTTTTAAAAAAAAATACATTTTACTTAAGTATATCATCTTAAAAAGTCAAATTGACTTAGATCGTTCTTCCCAGTAACCCTTCATATTGTTTTATTTTTCCTGGTATATGTAGTTTTATTTATAAAACCTATTGGAAGAATAATTTTCCCAGTTTTGATATGTAAAAATAATGATATAATTTTACTATACAAAATGAAACATCAGTTATTGACTATAAACAGATTCCTCATGAAATGTCTGACAGATAATGCAATTAGCAAATATGAATTCGAAATATTACATAACAAATCCGACAGTATCTCGGATTTGTTTATGTTATTGTTCCATGGCTGGTTGGCCAACCGTCATGCGATTTATACATATTTTTACAGCAGTCATCACGTGTCATAAAGAAATCAATGTCATGTGGGCTAAATATGAATTAGGGACAGGTTGCCTTGCTTTTATCCTAAACTAAGCGGCAGAAACTGTTAAAAAACAGCTTCTAAAGTGGTCACAGCATACGGCCAATGCCCACGATTGTATGACAAGTTCTGGCGACTATATAAAATGAGTGGCAAGCGTGTATATTTGGTGTGGCAATGTTGATCGCCCTCACTATCTGTGTTAACTGTAGAGAAATAATTTATTTTATATGCCTTATAGAAAATGATGTATAAGAAATCAACAGAGATGTATGAGATCAGCCCTGGAACCCCTAATATGCATACTGGAAAAGGTGCAGCGAATGGCAACCAAAATGCCAGTGGGTCTGAAGAATAGGAATTATGAAGATTGCTCTTGGAATTACTTGGACTGACTCTTCTCAAACAACGAAGACAAAGGGGGGACCTGATTGAGACATATAAAATTCTCACAAATTATTACGATGCACCAGGGCTAAAGACTGTCTGACTTTCCATGTTAACAACTGTCTGACTTTCCATGTTAAAACGCAAGAATGGACTACCCGCTCTATACCATATTCAATTGGACTATTTCAGGGCTGTTGCCTCTCCCCAACGATTTTTAATATAGTTTTTAATATACTGCTGGAAAGCCTGACCCAGTTTGACAGGAAGTGGGGCTACCGTTTTAAAACAAACAGCCAATACACCTCGTCGTGCCTCGCTTTTGCCGACGACCTAACTTTCATCACCAGAAGCCCCAAGCAGCTTTCCCTGCTATTACAGAAAGTAGACCTTTTCTGCGACTGGTCAGGCTGTATAAAAGTGAAGCCCTCCAAATGTTTTTGCCTTGGACTCGCCCGCATGGGCACAAAATTTACATCCTATGACCCCAAATTGGTCTATAAGGGCTCTAATATCTCCCTTATAGACCCAAACAATCATTTCAAATTCCTCGGCAGAAAAATCACCCATCGAGGAAAAGACGTCTCGGGCGATCATGTTATAGAGCATTTCAAAAGTTGCCTGGCGAAAATAGATGCCTTGCTAATTTCTGGCCCTCGTAAGGCCTGGATCTATGACAATTATCTAACGTCACATTTGTCATGGCCCTTTCTTATTTACGATTTTACCAAAACTCAACTGTCCCGTCTAGATGCGCTGGTGACAGCTAGTTGGTAGGTAGACAAAGTCCTTGCTGTTATTCGCGAGGTACTTAGCCTCTCAGTGGCTCGTGTCAACAAGGTTTTGACAGTATCCTCCAAACCCCCAATACAGTTTGTGCGGGATGGCTCTAAAGGCAAAAAACATTTAACTACAAAACCTTCCTCAATAATCGAGAAAGCTACAGATTGGATTCTGGAGGTTGATTCGGTCTCTAAGCAGTATAAATTCCCTGAAAGTCTCGGATGCACAGCCCTCCGTCCAGATATAACTCTTTACTCTCTATCTCGGAAGGTGGCTCTTATTGTAGAATTAACTGTTCCATGGGAATCAAATATCCCAAAAGACCACGAGTACAAATTAAATAAATACCATGATCTTGCAAATGCCGTAACCCGGAACGGCTTCACTGTTCACCTTCACGCGGTGGAAGTTGGCGCTCGTGGCCTGCCAGCTAAATCTCTATTTCACCTCTTTAAAGATCTTGGCCTTTCCAGAAAAATAATCAACTCTTTCTTAGAAAAAATATCTAAAACTGCGATTTGCGCATCTCAAATTCTATGGCTTCGAAGGGGGGAGTGAATGAGTGGTAAGGTGAACGCTCACATGTGGCAAGACAGCTGTCCTAAACCTACCACAGCCGGTTCGTAAGTCCGGAATCCACTGCTCACCCCCCAGAAGTGTAAAAAAAAATAGTATTATGATGGGCCCGACTCCGGTCGCTGAATTCCATGGCAGCTCCGTTTGTATTTATTATTACAATACAAATCTTCGAGGTCACAGAAAAACTCAACCATGCAAAAGTTTTAACCTCTAAAGAACATTCTGCAAAATAGAGTGGTAGACATGTTGATTAACCCTTCAGGCCTCGGCCCCTCAGCCGATTGACAAGTTGATATCCCAAAAATTTTTAGTAAAAATTAGTAAAAAAATTGAATTATGACACTGTCTCACCAAAACATTAATTACTGCCAAACCACTGTAACCATAATTAAAATAAAACATATTAATATAATAAAACATAATAAAATAAAACAAATTAAATTAAAATAAAATTAAAACGGGACCGTCACGCTGAATCGTATTGTGGCCGATATCGGCCAATCGGGGCTTGAGGGGTTAAACTACCATTTGAAGTGATAAGTGCAAGCTCTGCCAATCAATTTAAAAGCATACTCGATTTTTACCTAGAAATATGTTAATTATGTTTATGACTAGCTTTACAAGATCTGATATCAGCAAAGCTGCCTGTCCAGGATGAATAATAATTAAACTCACCGGAAAGTCGACTGCTCCAACACACTCTTTTTTACAGGACTGCCCAACAAAAAAGGAGTGTAATGTGTTCAGGATTCATCTTTGTTTTCCGTTTCTTTATTCCACCATAACTTCTAAACGCTTGGACCGATTTACAATTGTGTGGTATTGTTAGAATCGTTATATCATCCCGAGTGTCATAGGGTACCTTAACTGTTTAAATATTAGGTAAGTAGTTGTCTAAATGTTCAAATGTCAATAAATTAACATAAATATATCATGTTTAGTGCCAAATGAAAGGTCTGATTAAGTACATTCCGGAAATATGCATGTATGTTTATGGATACATACATAGACAGCAAATATTTCATAAAAAAACATAATAAAAATAATTATAAATAAAATAGTTCACTTTCAATAACGGCAGTCGTGTTTTTTATTCTTTAAAATATATTTATTTGTTAAGCACTCTGGAGTGTCAACCGCATCTGAGAGGTTAAAAGAGTGCGTTATGAGAGGTTCCACTACTATATAGGCACATATACCAAAAAATTGTTACTATATGTGTGTCTGCTATCCAATCAATTTTTTTCCAGAATCTTCATTACCTTGCATGTTACATTTTATCGAAAGCCTTCTTATAGTCGATGATTGCCATTGTCCTAACAAACCATTATTTATTTTTGACAGATGACTGTCGGCAATAGCCAGCGATTTTATGTGATTGCGAGCGTCCCAAATATAACCTCGATTGGAAGCAGTAAACTACCTGTCAACCTAGACGACTACTGCGCTCTCCTTTGGTCACTGACTTGGGAGATCGGTGCTAAAGTGATCTCTCTGGTCACGGGTGATGTCAGGCCTGTCTACATACCACCAGAGAATAGCACTATTGAATATGGACAGGTAATTCGATAATCAACAGTTAAATTATAACAGGATAAAATAAATAAAGAAATATGATTACAAAGAGAGTTAACAAAAAAAGGAAGGTAAATGATTTTTAATTATTCCAAAATGAGCGCCACTGGGTCTATTTTTTTGTTCAGAGAAACACAGAAAAACTGAAAATGAAATTTAGAAAGGGGAAAGAAAGAAAAAAATACTCACCAATTTTACTCAGGAGTAAGGTTCTCTCAGATTTTTAACTTCGCTTTTTTAACTCCCCAGACGACGATTCCACCACTACAAAATAGTAGATCTGATGATCTGACACAAAGTTGAGTAGATCTGATGTTTATTACCAATTTCAGGCTCCTTCCACGACGACACGGTTACAAGTGAGCTCGTTCAGACACGATGCCAAAAAACATTCATCACGTTACATCGATGCAATTCCGTTGATTAAAGATTGATTGCAACGTTCCAAAACATGTGCGGCGGTCTTCGTCTCGGTCAAACGAGGTTACTAATTAATTACCAGTAAGCAAAGTGTCTGAGAAAGTCTATAAAAAGAACACGGAAATCGTGAGAAATAATGTCGATCTCACCGTCAAATCACCATTGATTGTGACAATGAAACCATAAAATGGGGAATTCACTAAACTACATATTTTGAAATTACTGGCCGTCAAATGGCTATAACTGGGGCCTTTTCAAAAATTCTCGTCTTGATACCGATCATGTTATGTTACTTAATCATGATGATGTTAAAAAAGTACAATGGGATACCGATCCCATTGTACTTTTTTAACACACTTTTATTAGGTCAACTTGTATGTAACTATGTAATGGAATCTAAGGTAACTAATTTAACCATCTTCCAAGGATCGTAGCGTCATGAAAATTGGCAGCTGTATGTAGTTCTGATGACAATACAAGAATATGGTACAGTCGAACTGATCTGATGATGGAGTCGGAAGATATGAACTGGAACTTCATGATGGAACATCGTATCATAGCTGTGTTTGGACTTGTTAGAAAAGTCTCGGAATGAACTTTGACCACGATTAGGTTTCAAGGTCTGATGATGAAGCCGGAAGATAGGCACTGGCATTCCATGATGGAATATCGTATCATAGCCGTGTTTGGACTTGTTAGAAAGGTCTTGTAATGAACTTTGACCACAATTAAGTTTCATTTTTTGGTTTTTACATGCATTTATAAAAGCGTGTTTTTAGTAAATTTTTTTAAACTAATAATTTATTTCTTTTTCAACATGTAATACTCCACTGCTAGATATACTTACACAATCACAGTTGGTTCAATAATCAGTGCATTTTCTCATAAATTTACTAATTCAATTAAGCCAAACGTTCCATTCCATTCCATTCCTAAAATTTTGACAGTTTGAATTTTAACTAATGAGTGCTCTTTTTTTCACGTTTATATTTTATTTTTGCTGTTAAATTGCAAACAAAATGTCGCACTCAATGAGGTATATTTTGTTTAAAGTCTTATTCATATAATATTTAGCATCTAAAAATAAGTATTTTTAAAAATTATATAAGTATTTAACAGTTATTAATGACTAGACCGATTAATTATTAATGATTAGACCGATAAATGCGGCCAGCCTTCATGCGCAAAAAACTACGCCGCAACTTTTTGGTCGATTTTGTGAATAAAAAATACTAACAATATTGTTTTTTTCATGAATTCCCTCTTGTTACCCAGTAATTAATCTTGTTAGTCATGTATATTATACTTATATAATATATATATGGGGGCCGGCTGAAACGGTTACGCACGGATCTGTCAAACGATGCAAAATGCCTATAGGCACTGTCGGCGTCCGACGGGTTAATATTAGTATCTAAAAGTTTTGTTTCGTAGAATAGTTTTTTATGAAATCGAAGATTATCGCGGTTTGACATTATGACATGACAGATAAAAATGAATTTACCGCATGAAGTTGGTAACACCAGAAGTTTCGGCGATGCTGCAACCGCCATTGTCCAGGGTAGACTGTTTACCTGTCTACTCTGTCTATAAAAAAGTGCAATAACACCAAAAATTAAACGCTTAAGCCATTGTTTTTGAAAAAATACCATAAAGTATTATGATAAAAATACCTTTGTAGGCACAATAATACCAAAATGTCAATGCTTCAGCCATTGTTTTTGAAATGTATCATAAATCACTATATTGTATTATTTATAAGATACTACTAGTGGCTACCCTGCAGTCTAAGTGCCTGGTTTTGACATTTATTACCTGTGTTGCCAGCTTTTTAGTTCACTACCACACAAGAACATTACGTTACTTGTGTTAAAATTGACAAAACCGCAATTGGTAGGTATTTTTTAAAATGCATGCATCCTAGTTATGTTTAAAACGACCCATTATCGATTTGCCATTTATCTGTCATACAGGCCCCATCGCTGTAGTTATTGTTACGATTCTGCAAACTTAAATTTAAATGATAATTTATGATATTTTAACAGTATACCGTTTTCACGGAATCCAGCCAACACACGGAATATGGTACGACGTCTCGCATATGCCTCGCTCGGGGGAAAATGAGCCGAGCCATGATGGCTTCTTCCTCTCAGTTGCGATCTGTCTGGCACGTGCATTATAAACAATGGCCGCTCAACGCAGATGTGCCGCACCTCACTGAACACTTTTTGGGTAATGTCCTCTTCTTCTTCTTAGATAGCATTTTCATTATTGTTTTCAAACTGCAGTATGGAATATTTTCTTTTGATATCATACTACACCACTTTTTTTTGTATTGCTTATCTTAATTTCAGGTAATATTACACAAGGAAACAAAAAATACTTTTAAATTAAAATAAAGCGACAAATTGACTATTGCTCTTGCTTAAAACAGTAGAGAATTACAGCTTTTTTTTTAATTTCCTCTATTTTGAAGAGTAGCCTCAAACTTTATTGGCTATATTGTGCGTGGATAAAGTTAGGTATTTTTACAAACTCATATCATTGATAATATAGCATATTAGTTTGCTCAATAGGCCCGATTGCGTTTCTTTGTAAACTAAAACTAAAATTAGTCCAAGCAAACGAGACAGAGCAATTAGTTAGAGCGGAAAATGAAACGAACGATCGTCGATAAATACTACCTGCCGAACTTATATTTGTCCGAATAAATTTGAGCATATTTCGTGCGGTGTAAGATTTGACCTTGGCGGGCAGTTTTAATGCGAAAAAGTGACAACCGGTCATCTCACCCTCCGCTCTAGCGTATTTCACTGTCTCGTTCACACGGACTAATTTCCGATTTTAGTTCACGAAGTAACGCAATCGAGCCCAATGTCTGCATTCCAAAAATTGATTAATCTTCTCCTATGTTCAATATGGCAGTGTTCGTGGTATGGCAGTGTGGCGGTGCACTATAGACGGCGCTCCAAACATGCGTGTACGGTATCCTATCTCGAAATAAAATATTAATAAAATAAACGAATTTTTAAATCATAGCTTACTATTTACTATTATTTTCATATAGATGTCAATTTCTAATTTGGTATACAGATTTCAATACGTAATAATTACGCAGTTTTTATTTAAAATATTAATAAAATAAACGAATTTTTAAACCATAGCTTACTATTTACTATTATTTTCATATAGATGTCAATTTCTAATTTGGTATACAGATTTCAATACGTAATAATTACGCAGTTTTTATTTAAGATAGACGCCAAGGGAAAAATCCAAATCCCGGAAGAAATGGCCACGGAATACTTTTCGACCACGTATGAGGACCCAATGCGGCTCCATAATTACAGCCCTCCGCCGGGCATTACACCTCCGCCCCTGCCTACGGTAGCTTTTGCTTCTCAACCTCCATCTCTAGATGAGATTCTTAATCAAGTAAAGAGGAAGCCGTCGGGCTCTACTCCGGGTCCCGATGGTATTCCCTATTTAGTATACAAAAAATGCCCCTGCCTTCTGCAATATTTAGGATCCATCTTCCGAAATATATGGAATAGCGGTGTAGTCCCACAGAATTTTGGCCGAGCGACAGTCATCTTAATTCCGAAGGTCCCAGTTTGCACCGGACCAAAGGACGCTCGGCCCATTGCTCTCACAGACACTGTGGCCAAAATCTTTTTTAGCATAGTCCACACGAGGATGAGCGAATTCATGCACCGGAATGAGTACCTTGGAGTATCAGTTCAAAAAGGCTTCATGTGTGGCGTCTCGGCCTGCCTCGAGCACAATTCTCTCCTGGCTGCTGCCATCAAGGATGCGAGACAGCACGAACGCCAAATCAATGTATGCTGGCTCGACCTAGAGAATGCCTTTGGGTCAGTCCGACATAGTCTCCTCCACTTTGCACTCCGCTGGTACAACTTCCCACCAGTCGTGCGTGACATTGTAGCCTCCTACTACAACTGTCTGACTTTCCATGTTAAAACGCAAGAATGGACTACCCGCTCTATACCATATTCAATTGGACTATTTCAGGGCTGTTGCCTCTCCCCGACGATTTTTAATATAGTTTTTAATATACTGCTGGAAAGCCTGACCCAGTTTGACAGGAAGTGGGGCTACCGTTTTAAAACAGACGGCCAATACACCTCGTCGTGCCTCGCTTTTGCCGACGACCTAACTTTCATCACCAGAAGCCCCAAGCAGCTTTCCCTGCTATTACAGAAAGTGGAGCTTTTCTGCGACTGGTCAGGCTGTATAAAAGTGAAGCCCTCTAAATGTTTTTGCCTTGGACTCGCCCGCATGGGCACAAAATTTACATCCTATGACCCCAAATTGGTCTATAAGGGCTCTAATATCTCCCTTATAGACCCAAACAATCATTTCAAATTCCTCGGCAGAAAAATCACCCATCAGGGAAAAGGCGTCTCGGGCGATCATGTTATAGAGCATTTCAAAAGTTGCCTGGCGAAAATAGATGCCTTGCTAATTTCTGGCCCTCGTAAGGCCTGGATCTATGACAATTATCTAACGTCACATTTGTCATCGCCCTTTCTTATTTACGATTTTACCAAAACCCAACTGTCCCGTCTAGATGCGCTGGTGACAGCTAGTTTAAAATCCTGGCTGTCCTTAGCCAAACCAGCTGACCCCTCGACTCTCTTCAGGTCCAAACAAAATTTTGGGCTAGCGCTTAAACTGCCCTCTCTGCTCTACGCCAACTCCAGAATAACCAAAAATTCGATTCTGTGCAATTCCAAAGATCCGGCAATATCGAAGCACGTAATAAGTGGCCGTAGTGATTCAAATGATCTACAAGCCCGCGTAGACTTCCACAAAAAGTTCCTTACTGGAATCAGCCAGAATGGCACTGGTCTGGGGTATGGCAGTACAACCACGAGCGACGTGGACTTGAAGAAGTCTCTTTTGCGGGGAGATTACGACAGCAAGAGTATGGCTCATGCTATTGGCCTTCAATGCCAGAATGATTGGACAACAATTGGGGACTTTTGCATTCCGCCTCCAATGCACTGGAAGGTAATGCTCTATGACTGGACGCCAGAGATGCTGAAATTTTATTTGAATGCCTTTCAGCATACACTTCCAGACCCCAGTAACCTCGCTCGTTGGAGCTTTGCCGAGGATAGTTCTTGTCCCCTCTGTAGCAATACCCCTTGCACAGCTAGACACATTCTAGCTGGCTGCAAGGTGGCCTTAGATCAAGGACGGTACACTTACCGCCATGACAAAGTTCTCGCTGTTATTCGCGAGGTAATTAGTCTCTCAGTGGCTCGTGCCAACAAGGGTTTGACAGTATCCTCCAAACCCCCAATACAGTTTGTGCGGGATGGCTCTAAAGGCAAAAAACATTTAACTACAAAACCTTTCTCAATAATCGAGAAAGCTACAGATTGGATTCTGGAGGTTGATTCGGTCTCTAAGCAGTATAAATTCCCTGAAAGTCTCGGATGCACAGCCCTCCGTCCAGATATAACTCTTTACTCTCTATCTCGGAAGGTGGCTCTTATTGTAGAATTATTTGTTCCATGGGAATCAAATATCTCAAAAGACCACGAGTACAAATTAAATAAATACCATGATCTTGCAAATGCCGTAACCCGGAACGGCTTCACTGTTCACCTTCACGCGGTGGAAGTTGGCGCTCGTGGCCTGCCAGCTAAATCTCTATTTCACCTCTTTAAAGATCTTGGCCTTTCCAGAAAAATAATCAACTCTTTCTTAGAAAAAATATCTAAAACTGCGATTTGCGCATCTCAAATTCTATGGCTTCGAAGGGGGAGTGAATGGGTGGTAAGGTGAACGCTCACATGTGGCAAGACAGCTATCCTAAACCTACCACAGCCGGTTCGTAAGTCCGGAATCCACTGCTCACCCCCCAGAAGTGTAAAAAAAAATAGTATTATGATGGGCCCGACTCCGGTCGGTGAATTCCATGGCAGCTCCGTTTGTATTTATTTATTATTTATTATTATTATAGATGGCATTCTATCTCTCCGTATTAACTGGATTCTAACATAAATCCCATGGAATAGAACCTTCGCCTGCCCCTTTGCAAATTTACTTTTAGTGAAAATTCCTCAGTCTGAATGGTTCATTAAATAAAAATAATTGGCTGTGGCGCTAAAACTAGAAGCATAGTTTAAGATAGCATTGATTAAATTGCTCAATGTCGTACTTCGATTTGACAGCCAGGATGGCACTGATAGTTCCAAAATTGATAAATATTGCCTTATGTTTAATTTGGGAGCGTCCATGGTATAACAGTATGGCGGCGGACTTGCGTATAAGGTAGCCTAACTCAAAATAAAATAATAACATACTAACAAACGCATTTTAAATCATAGCTGTTATTATTTCAATATTATATTACAGAAAGATTATATTATTACATTTTTTTATTTGTTATAAGGATTTATTTATTTATTTATTTTTTTATAACGTACAAGAACAAAAAAATACAAGGACATGCATACTGTTGTACATGAGGAATAATTAAGAACAAACATTTATAGCGAAAAACATAGCTCTATGCATATAAATATGCTGGCATATCCGAATGAGGCGAAATCGCACAACCAACTAGACCTAGAAGGTCTGTCTCTGGCTGTGCTGTGTTATACCAACTGTATTTTTGTAACTCGCGAACTGACGAAGGTGATCAATTTTAAATATTTCTAAATCTAACAAATGTGTTGTTTACACAAATTAAAGTAAAATTTAAAGTAGAAAAAATAAATATATATGTATGCAATTAAGGGCTAAAAATAAAGTAAACTTTACATTATATACAAAAAATTTAAGTGGAAAATAAGTATATAGTATGGAAAATAAGGATACATGATAAGGAAATCCTTTTCCTACATCACTGCCCATCTGTTCCTCGAGCTGTATAAAACGTATGTGCGTCCACTTCTCGAGTACGGCTACCAGATCTGGAATCCCTACTTTCAAAAAGATATTTCTCTACTGGAAAGAACTCAGAAAAGGGCGACAAAGATGGTGGACTCTATAAGAAAATTATCATACGAGAACCGCTTAGAGGCCCTGGGCCTTACAACACTGGAGGAACGAAGACTCAGAGGTGATCTGATAGAGACCTATAAAATCCTATCAGGACAATATGACGTAGCAGATCTCAAATTGATGTATACAATGAACACAAACGATCATTTGCGTGGACACTCCTTAAAACTAAACAGAACCTCAAGCAAATCAAACCCTCGGAATCACTTTATATCCAACCGTGTAGTCGACGCGTGAAACAAACTCCCAGAGGACGTTATTGGTGCAGCTTCCGTGAACAGTTTTAAAAACAGACTCGACACCTTCACAAAAAACAAAAAAAAATCAAAGTGCACCACCACTCCAAACTTCGATGTCAGCTTTAAGCTGCTAGCGTATCTAAGGACTAATAATAATAATAATAATAATAATAAGGGTTTCAATAGGTCATAATTAAGCACTTTAATGCCATCTATTGGTCTATCTGAATTATAAATAAATACAAACGGAGCTGCCATGGAATTCACCGACCGGAGTCGGGCCCATCATAATACTATTTTTTACACTTCTGGGGGGTGAGCAGTGGATTCCGGACTTACGAACCGGCTGTGGTAGGTTTAGGACAGCTGTCTTGCCACATGTGAGCGTTCACCTTGCCACCCATTCACTCCCCCTTCGAAGCCATAGAATTTGAGATGCGCAAATCGCAGTTTTAGATAATTTTTCTAAGAAAGAGTTGATTATTTTTCTGGAAAGGCCAAGATCTTTAAAGAGGTGAAATAGAGATTTAGCTGGCAGGCCACGAGCGCCAACTTCCACCGCGTGAAGGTGAACAGTGAAGCCGTTCCGGGTTACGGCATTTGCAAGATCATGGTATTTATTTAATTTGTACTCGTGGTCTTTTGGGATATTTGATTCCCATGGAACAGTTAATTCTACAATAAGAGCCACCTTCCGAGATAGAGAGTAAAGAGTTATATCTGGACGGAGGGCTGTGCATCCGAGACTTTCAGGGAATTTATACTGCTTAGAGACCGAATCAACCTCCAGAGTCCAATCTGTAGCTTTCTCGATTATTGAGAAAGGTTTTGTAGTTAAATGTTTTTTGCCTTTAGAGCCATCCCGCACAAACTGTATTGGGGGTTTGGAGGATACTGTCAAACCCTTGTTGGCACGAGCCACTGAGAGACTAATTACCTCGCGAATAACAGCGAGAACTTTGTCATGGCGGTAAGTGTACCGTCCTTGATCTAAGGCCACCTTGCAGCCAGCTAGAATGTGTCTAGCTGTGCAAGGGGTATTGCTACAGAGGGGACAAGAACTATCCTCGGCAAAGCTCCAACGAGCGAGGTTACTGGGGTCTGGAAGTGTATGCTGAAAGGCATTCAAATAAAATTTCAGCATCTCTGGCGTCCAGTCATAGAGCATTACCTTCCAGTGCATTGGAGGCGGAATGCAAAAGTCACCAATTGTTGTCCAGTCATTCTGGCATTGAAGGCCAATAGCATGAGCCATACTCTTGCTGTCGTAATCTCCCCGCAAAAGAGACTTCTTCAAGTCCACGTCGCTCGTGGTTGTACTGCCATACCCCAGACCAGTGCCATTCTGGCTGATTCCAGTAAGGAACCTTTTGTGGAAGTCTACGCGGGCTTGTAGTTCATTTGAATCACTACAGCCACTTATTACGTGCTTCGATATTGCCGGATCTTTGGAATTGCACAGAATCGAATTTTTGGTTATTCTGGAGTTGGCGTAGAGCAGAGAGGGCAGTTTAAGCGCTAGCCCAAAATTTTGTTTGGACCTGAAGAGAGTCGAGGGGTCAGCTGGTTTGGCTAAGGACAGCCAGGATTTTAAACTAGCTGTCACCAGTGCATCTAGACGGGACAGTTGGGTTTTGGTAAAATCGTAAATAAGAAAGGGCCATGACAAATGTGACGTTAGATAATTGTCATAGATCCAGGCCTTACGAGGGCCAGAAATTAGCAAGGCATCTATTTTCGCCAGGCAACTTTTGAAATGCTCTATAACATGATCGCCCGAGACGTCTTTTCCCTGATGGGTGATTTTTCTGCCGAGGAATTTGAAATGATTGTTTGGGTCTATAAGGGAGATATTAGAGCCCTTATAGACCAATTTGGGGTCATAGGATGTAAATTTTGTGCCCATGCGGGCGAGTCCAAGGCAAAAACATTTGGAGGGCTTCACTTTTATACAGCCTGACCAGTCGCAGAAAAGCTCCACTTTCTGTAATAGCAGGGAAAGCCAATATATGGCATTCCGTCTCCGTATTATTTCTGTGTTGTAGTCATATAATATATAAATGCGATAGATGACACTAATAATTAAATGTTATTATTGTGATCATTGGTTAAATTATTGGGTTTTTGTAATCAATCAGTCCGTTATAAAAAAACCATTCAATATCCATGTTGTTATAGATGGCCAAATAAATTGCTATTAGTTTTGCCATCAATGCTAACAGTGCCACCTGCATTTTGCCGGCGCAGAAGGGTTGCCAAAATGTACTATAGAGTTGTGCAATCTAATACCACATATAATCAATGAGCAGACTCACACTTTAACAAGTAAATATATTAAAAATAATAAAAAAACACGTTGCCATTATAGAAAGTGAACTATTTATATATTTATCCATATACATACATGTATATTTTCGGAATGTACTCAATCAGACCTTTAATTTGACACTAAACACAATATATTTATTAATTTATTGACCTTTGGACTTTTAGACAACTACTTACTTGATATTATAAATAGGATAGAAAACGAAATTTACCGCGTGAAATTTGTAGGACCCGACGTTTCGGTGACGTTGCAGCCGCCGTTGTCTAGGGTAGACTGTCTAGGCCAGTCTACCCTAGACAACGGCGGCTGCAACGTCACCGAAACGTCGGGTCCTACAAATTTCACGCGGTAAATTTCGTTTTCTATCCTATTTATAATGTCAAACAACCGCGATAGTCTTCGATCTTATACTTACTTGATATTTGGACATTTAAGGTACCCTATGAAACTCGAAATAATGTGGTCTCGATGATATGCCATAACTATTCTAATAATACCACACACTTCTAAATCGGTTCAAGCGTTTAGAAGTTATGGTGGAATAAAGAAACGAAAAACATACACAGATGAACCCTGAACATATTACATTTATTTTTTGTTGGGCAGTCGTGTAATGAAGGGGGGAATGCGCTACCGTTTTACAAAGCCCCAAGCTACTTAATTAGATGCAGGCGGTGTGTGACATCTTTGCCTGCCTGCATTTTAATATTTTTTATTAACCCTTCAGGCCTCGACCCTTCAGCCGATTGACAAGTTGCTGTCCCAAAATTTTTTAGTAAAAATTAGTAAAAAAATTAAATTACGACACTGTCTCACCAAAACATTAATTACTGCCAAACCACTGTACCCATAATTAAAATGAAACATATTAACATAATAAAACATAATAAATTAAGACAAATTAAAATAAAATTAAAACGGGGCCGTCACGCTGAATCGTGTTGTGGCCGATATCGGCCAATCGGGGCCTGAGGGGTTAATCCATTTCCTTGAATTCCGCTTTGTCCCTCAACCCATAGGATCATTTATTTGCGAGATGCGTGGCATTCCTTAGTAAGTTTTTTATGTCTCGCAGGTTTCCTGAACGAGGTGTCAGCGCTGCGTCGCCACAGCGTGAGCGAAATCCGTCCTCCGCACAATGCCAACCCGCCTCTTCTAGTATTGTCTCCTGCCATTCCGGTGCATCCGACAGCTTTATCGGCACATTACAGTACTGCTCCCGCTCCCACCGCCTTGACGGCTGATTTGCTCTTGCATGCCCTCGATCACAATCAGGTAAATCGGATCTTCTACGATATGCCCCTCATTTAAATCGGGAAAAGCAACGCCACACAAAATATTCTCTGGAAAACGCTTATTAGAAGCAGTTAAGCAACAAAAAAGATCTTGGAATCACAATTAGTGATGATGTCATATGATAAAACAGTTGCATCGCTAAAAGAGCCAACTCTACTCTATCTGATAAGGAAGGATTTCCAACATCTGACAATAGAGGTGTTTATAAAGATCTATGAGGCATATGGATATGGCCGCAAAAAAATGTACAAATAACATTCATGGCATCATTACGTACATAACTGAATGTTACACATTTACGTTACACTTTTCGTTACATTCATGACATAATAAAGCATGCGACATAAACTAAAATTCAAATACCATTTCATTGCAAACAACTATGGATTGTGACGTAGGTTTACCGTTTTCTGTGATAATAAACCTTTTTAGACACGTTAACAATAAACATAATAAGCAGTACTTAGCTCGCAATCAAACACACAAAAAACAATATTTTTGACGACAAATCTGATGTCAACACAAATCACAATTTTCATTCGAATAAATATGACCTACCCCGGAATAATGCACAACAAATCTCATTTATCGAATACCTTTGAAATAATGACAAAAATAAAATCAGGACAAACAAAAATAATATTTGTATATTTTTTGCGGCCATACCGATATGTGAGACATATTCTTGAGTATAGCTATCAGCTCTGGAACCCCTACTTATGCAAAGATGTAAATGTCCTAGAAAAGGTGCAACGAAGGACAACCAAAATACCAGTGGGCCTGATGAATAGGAATTATGAAGATTGCTTGGAATTACTTGGACTCTCAAACAAAGAAGACAAAGAATGGACCCGATTGAGACAAAAAGTTCTCACAAATGATTATGGTGTACCTAGTCTAAAGAATATTTAAAAATTCAACGTCACCACAAATCTTCAACGTCACAGAAAAAACTCAACCATGCAATATTTAAATCTAATCCTCTTAAGAACATTCTGCAAAATAGAGTGGTGGACATGTAAAATTAACTATCATTTAAAGTGATTAGTGCAAGCTCTGTCGATCAATTTAAAAATGCTTGATTTGTACATAAAAACTTGGTTTTACAAGATCTGATCTGGACATATCAGCAGAGCTACCTGTCCAGAATAAATAATAATTATTAATCATTAACATTGCCCATTACTGACGTTTTCTGTAAAAGTTATGAACTTTAATGATTTTTTAGGTTATACGCTTCTAAAGAAAACATTATAATTAGGACAGAAAAACATACTAATAACGTACTGAATAATACTGAGAAACCGATACGAATAACGTCCCAGATGCACAGAAGTGATTTTTGTTACACCATGTAATACGCCTCCGCACTGCTCTGCTCGCAGTTTTGTTAATGTTGCCAGTGTAACTTGATAGCGTCATGCCAAAATTGTAGGTTGTCAACGCTCGATCAGTCGTGGAGCAGGGCTTCCGGACTACCTGGCTACTAACGCCCAGCTAACAGTCTCACTCACTGCTTGGCGAAATATCAGATCAGACGCTTCGTAGGAGCGGACCGTTAGAAGTGGTACTTTTTACCTGCCCACGATGCGACCCACGACGATTATTTGTTATCGGTGTTGTCTTCAACGTTTTTACCGAGCAATCGATTTTTGCATTTCAAAAAGAGTTCTTTTTGGGATCGACCACTAAACTTAATTCTTCTAGCAAACAGCCCATTATGAACGGGCTTATATTCTAGTTGACCATACCTTTTCATTTTATTTTCCAGGAGCTGGACATTCCACGGACAATTAGTCTACTGCACCAGCAGCGCGCCAACTTAATCCAAAGCGTCCATCAATACAGGTTCCTCCACGAAATTCTTATCAATTACTTGAAAAAATCGCGACTTATATAGCAGTATTATACATATAAAAATATCAAACTGTTTAGTATGTAAATAAGACTTAAGTGCCATTATTTATTTGACTGTTAACCAAAGTTAAATAAATGGCCGACCGACTGGAGATTATTTTAGCCACGTAAGTAAATATATTATTTTATAGTATGTTTGACACTTCGAAATATATATTTTTATGTAGATCTTCACTAGCCGTTTGTCACTTTTAAACAGTGTTCAAAGTACTGATTAATAACAAGTCTAAAAGACCGTCCACTAGAATTTGCTCAAATTACTTCTACAAAATTTCTAAACTGGCCATATCTATAAATTTTAGTGTCATATCGAATGTGCTGTCAAAAGTTTGTACTTATTGCCTTATTAACTTTTTAAAAAATGTATTTTTACGCTTGTCTAACATGCTTTTTTCTCATTTGAGTACTTATAAAACAGACGTATTTTCACTTAGTGAGTCATTTTATCTTGGTAAATACCATACTGGGTGTTATATTGGTGCAGATTCGTTTTTATCATTCAGCTGTGGCAGTGGTGCCAAATTTATTTTGAATAGGTCACATATGCATAGGATTTCATTAAATTTGCTGTTTGAAAATAAAAACTTCTCTGCATCACATCCCCACGGTGCTAATGGCAGCTCTTCTTTAATATTGAGTATTTTTAATCTTGAGTGATATTTTCCGATTTTATGTGTGGCATTTTTGCTGATTATTAATACTTACATTGTATAAAATAAATCGCAGACTGAGAAGAATTTTTGTTCTTTTTTCTATCCTGCTTCCTTAGGGCTATAATGAAAAAAAATAAAAAGGGGAATAAAAATAGTGCAGTTAATAATATTTAAAAAAAATAGTACCGTGTTTTGGAGAGGAAACGCGGAAACTAAATTTAGAAAGAAAAAACTATACAAAAATAGAAGAATCGGGTAGGTTAAGAAAAAAATAATACCACAAAGATTACTACATCACTGACTTGCCATTTTTTACAAAAAAACTTAAAAGTTTAAGAAACAATGTTTACAACAAATACAATGATACAACCAAACTCCAAGCTCAACGAGTATTCAAGCCACTATGTTGCTTGCCAAATATTTATAACGGGATTTTAAAAAATCAAAACAAGGGCAATAAAAGAATGCATTTTAATATATTTTTAAAAATGAACGCCACCGCATTTTTGGAGAAGAAACGTGGAAATTAAATATAGAAAAAAAAAATTGCTTAAAAGTATACTTAAAGAATTGAAGAATCAGGGGTAGAGGTAGGTTACAAAAAAAAATATTACTACTCGTTTTGCCCAGTGGTAGATTTCCACATGTTAAAAAAACACAAATCACTTTAGTAGATTCAGGGTTTTATTCCTTGGCTCCTTTAATTAATGTAATTTCTTTAATATACAGGCGAAAGCAAAAATCGGTTGCGTCACCCCAAGACTTTCCCGGCAAGTACCCGGGGACTTATTTAATCTGAATATTCATTTCATAAATAAATCAATGAGCAGTTGGCAAAAAACCCTGTTAATACTCGTTTAACCCGGTAGCTCCGTAACGGCGGACTCCCCCAATTTCCAGGTTATAATTTTTTATATGTCAAATTTCAATGCGATCATTTTGCAGTATTTTTTTTAATGATCCGTATAGTGGTTTTCAAGTTATGGTCGTTTGTATCAAGGTCGGTCGACTCGCGCCGATTTTACGCACGAAAATGTTGCGCGCAAAAGTGATAGCTGAATTTTTACTTCGCGAGAGGAGGGGTTAAGATGCAAAGCATAAAAAACATTTGAATTTCGAATGCGTGTCATTTCATTTAATTGCAAACGCGGGTCGCTGTGTCTTCAAATTCGAATTTCGAATGATTTCTGCACCGCCGCTTTTAAGGGCCTTATTATTTAATTAATGTATGGCGGACTTTAAATATTATTTGTGTCGCTTGTATACGAGATATTCCAAGCAAAATTTCACAATGTGTTTTCAGCCTATGCACAGTGCTTCGTCCCATGGACAAAAATCAATATTTCACTTATTTCAAATCCTGGTAGAAACCGTTAATTACTCTTTAGCGATAAATGGAGTAATTGACACAATTAAAATTATTACTTATATTGCATTGCTAATGGGCTCTAGCGTCCTGGAAAGTTGGGTAAGTATACCACGAAAATAATAACACATTTATTTGCGAATTTTCGCTCGAGGTGAAAGGTTGTTTTGTGATAGCTCATGCAGTATTCTAGTTTAATTTACTGTGGCTGTTAATGTTTACGTGATGTATAATTTATTTGAATAACATATATTTTATTAAACTTTGGTTCTGACTGCGATTTATATTTAGTATAAGAAAATTTAGATAGGATAATTAAGAAGTATAAGTATTTAGACACGTTTTTTTAAAAAATGACCAAAAACGACCGTGAAGATTTTTATATTCTACAATGGCAAACTTACTGCAGAACTTAAATACATACAGATTAGCTGCAACTTTCTGCAACTCTGCCGACAGGATTTTTTTTTAGAAAGTTCTTGCTGCATACAAATTATCGACTTGTTCGATGGATGGCTTTTGTACAAGGATGGCTCGAAGGAAAATGCTGTGTTGAAACATTTAAAGGCTTTGCTGCTATTGGAAGACTACAACGAAGAAGTAGAAGCTGCTTTAAAAGAACTTTCACGTGTCTTTTATATGAAATTTAAAAAAAGTGGAGTGAATACTCCCGACTTCACACTTTCTTTCTACAGAGAACCAAGAGTGGCTGGAGAAAGTAGTTGTCTTGCCAAAATCATTTTAAAATATCCGGGAGATGGTAGACTCCGAGGCTGTACCAGGAACGAGTAAAGGACGGCCCAAGAAGTCGTTCCAGAAAATTTCCTTTAACCCTTAGAGTAAATGGGTATTTTCATGGATGCATCTGTCTCTTTTGCAGGATTTTCGGCGACATCGACTTAAAGTACTATAACTACGAAACTACTACACCAATCATAAAAAGAACAACTGCACAATGATTGCATTGAAATTTCGAATATAGAATATTGAAATATCATTTTGTAAAACAATTAGATAATTATGAATAAATATGAGAACGTCAAAGTGAAAAAAACTCGCCATTTCTGCCGTATAATTGTGTTACGGGAAAATACGGAAGTCTATTTAGAAATTGTAAATACTTACGTCATCTGTATTATATTCTTTATCAAAACTATTATTTCGTTTTACTTATCGCATACAAAAATATTTAGATATTAGCTCATGAAAACCACGAAAAATTTTGATGAATTATCGAGTATTTTTTTATGTATGTTTTATTTATGAATGATTAGGCTCTTTTTATTTGAAATTGTGTTGAAATCAGTCGACTACTATATCATACTATGCTATAAATCGAACAAAAACCTCCAGTTTGTTTTATAGATATAGAAAACTAAATATGTTTCAAATCTTTCCTCAAAAAAGCAGTACTATTTTTGAACTGTCATAATTCCGAAGTCTTTACTAGTTTTTGAAATTTATTGAAATATTGGCGCTTGTTATATGTCCAATAAGTAATTATTATACTAAGTCACGTTTCATAGTAAAAATAATAATAAATAATACTGGAAGTTTGCAATAATTCCCATACAAAAAGTTGAAAGCAATGGGCGAACACATTTGATATTATCGATAAAATTTGCAGTGGTTGTAATAACATAATTTGTTATGCAATCTTTGCAGAATATAAATTCTTTCATTATTTTACGTATAAACTTTAAATAAAAAAAAAAATTGTTACAAAAATACAAAAAAAAAATATTTACCAAAAAATCATACGAAGAAATAAAACACGATTTTCCCACAAATCAAACATTATTATTTTTTGTTATGACTTACAACTGATTCGAAAATGGCCACTCTGAGAAGAATCAGTAAGCAAATCAAGAGGAAACCTATTTTTATTGTTAGGTATACAAAACAATTACATAATATACCTACCAAAGATAATACAGTACATTTTTAGCCAACAGACTTTTTACAACCACTATCATTTTTTCATCGTTAGGTTTAAAAATATATATGTGTGAAACTAAAATAAGATAATGATAGATTCATTAATTTATTCATTCATAATCGGTCTTAGATTCATTCATTCATTTATTCATTCATTCATTCATTCATAATCGGTATTAGATTCAGCTGCTTTATCTTCGGTAGATAGTTTTAGTGCGGAAAACTGACAATCGTTCATTTTACATTCGACGCGCAGAAAGAAAGCGGCCGGCTCGTCCGCGACTCATCTAGACCTAAGTGCATAAGTGGGAAAAAGTGCACTGAAAAAAGTATCACAAAATATATATGTGTGAAACTAAAATAAGATAATGATAGATTCATTAATTCATTAATTCATTTATTCATTAATTCATAATCGGTCGTAGATTCATTCATTCATTTATTAATTCATTCATTCATTCATAATCGGTCTTAGATTCAGCTGCTTTATCTTCGGTAGGTAGTTTTAGTGCGGGAAAGTGATAACTGGTGCGTATCGGACCACATCCACTCTCGCTGGGGTATTGCCGATGGATCTTGAGGTGCTGGAGCGTGCGGCTGTTTCATGGGTGCGTCGTGGTGTACCTGTGGACTATTTTAGTCTGATGGTAGACCCGACGTCGTCAAGGTTGATTGAGTGTCGTCGTAGTATTCTGTCTTAGATTCAGCTGCTTTATCTTCGGTAGTTAGTTTTAGTGCGGAAAAGTGACAACCGTTCATTTTACATTCGACGCGCAGAAAGTCGTCCGCGACTCATCTAGACCTAAGTGCGAGTGGTCAAAAGTGCACTGAAACAAAAGTGTCACAAAATATATGTGTGAAACTAAAATAAGATAATCATTGAACATAATAATTTAGACAATTACCACATTAGTTCTACTTCGATAACAAATTTTTTAAGTTGTACATATATCGAAGCTAACATAGCTCCTAAGTTGTCATATAATTAGCCAACTTTTTACTACATCTATCATTTTTTCATCGTTAGGTATACATAACAATTACATAATGGGCCCGATTGCTTTTCTTATTGAGCTAAAATTGTAAATTAGTTCAAGCGAACGAGACAGAGCAATACGTTAGAGCAGAATATGAAATGAACGATCGACGATTCTGTCGAACTTATAGCCGTCGGAATAAGGTTGAACGCATTTCAAGCGGTCTTAGATTCAGCTGCTTTATCTTCGGTAGTTAGTTTTAGTGCGGAAAAGTGACAACCGTTCATTTTACATTCGACGCGCAGAAAGTCGTCCGCGACTCATCTAGACCTAAGTGCGAGTGGTCAAAAGTGCACTGAAACAAAAGTGTCACAAAATATATGTGTTAAACTAAAATAAGATAATCATTAAACATAATAATTTAGACAATTACCACATTAGTTCTACTTCGCTAACAAATTTTGTAAGTTGTACATATAAAGTAGATCGAAGCTAACATAGCTCGTAAGTTGTACATATAATCTAGATCGTAAGAACATAGTAAAATCAAACTAACACGCGAATAACCTGCGGGACTACAATAGTTCTGCGGGACTACAATAGTACAGGACTTTAGTTTACGAAGAAACGCAATCAATCGAGCCATTATAAAGATAATACATTGCATTTTAGAAAATAAAGGGTAGAGGTGGAGGTACTCGATGTTGCTCGAGGGGGAACGAGCGACAGTTGCGACTGGCTTATCAAGGCAAAGAAACAAGCCCACTAGTGATATAGTTTACCAGTAGATAAAATTGAGATGAATAACATTTTTATTTTGTAAAAACAATTGTTATGAAAAAAATGAGATGAATAACATTTTAATTTTGTAAAAACAGTTTTTATGAATTATCAGTAAAATGGATTATTTTCTATCGAGTACCGAGCAAACCCCCCCCCCCCCCCTCCTTACAGATCCATTCATCGCCAAACATTGAAATGAAATAAGGATACCATGCCACTGTAAACTATTATTATCAAAGATCACGACAAAACCGAGAAATGCATGAAACGAAGAATATTGCGCATTTCATGAGATTTTGATTTTACGGGAGAGTATTATACTCGATGCTTCACTATGCTTGAGTATGAAACTTTTCAAAGCATAATAAACATAGTGAAGCATTACACGACTTGCATTCCAAAGTGGTCCTCTGCTTCTTACCTTCTCTATTCATGCACCAAATGCAAAGTCGTCGCGGCTGAGCCCCCACACCAGCGGCACCTACGATAGGAGTGATGAAGTGCCTTTCGTATAACCGCTGGTTTGGAAAGTGAGGGTCGCGTGCTGGACATATATAGGCAGGCTTCCGAGGCACGTGAGCGTGATGGTTGCCCATAATGCCTCGGATCAAATCCAAGCGGAAGGCCATAGGTTTGATTACATTGCCGACAGAACACTGGTTCAAGATAATGCGTGCGTTAAGAGCGGACGCATTGAGAAGCCTCTTGAACATCTTTTTATACCACCGTTGTTTTCTTTTGCGTTCCACCAGATATGGTTCCAGCATTTGGTCCTTTTTGTCAACCCCCCCCATTTTATTATTGTAGTCGACGACGAGCGCCGGTCTGTAGTGTGACGGCCGCCCCGGTCGTCCAGCCACTTGTAACGTTTCCGCGTTATGGCAAGTGGATGTTAAGAAGACCGGTTTCTTATCTTCGTATGCCATCACAACTACATCGCCAGAATGCCGAGCTACCACAGATCCTTCATCAAGAGCGGCGAGTTGAATTAGTGCAGGAACGTTTTTACGCATTTTACGGAACGTACCAACACAATCGGTTTTGTTGCGTTTCAGAAACCTCGATAAAACGGGGGAATTGAACCGATTGTCCATATGTAGAATATGGCCCTTGTTTAACAGAGGTCTCATGAGACGCACTACAATCCCAGTACTTTTCAGCATTAGAGATTGGTTAGCGTGATCTTTGCCCGAGTAGATTTCAAAAGACCACAAATAGCCTGTGGCCGACCCGCACACTTCATAAGTTTTAATGCCGAATATAGCGGCTTCAGTTGGAATATATTGTCGGAAGGACAGCGAACCTTTCAATAAGGTTAACGACTCATCGATTGCTATGTCTTGCTCCAGTTGATAAGCCGCTTGGAACTTAGCGTTCAAGTGGTTTACCAATGGACCAAGACAGAACAACTTTGATGAATCGGGTGTGCGGGTGGAATTATCGCTAAAGTGGAGGGCTTTGTTTAGGCGCCAATAACGGGCTTCCGACATTAGCGGCCTAAACAAGTTTGTTTTCTGGAGGGGATCATTCGAAAAACACGACTTGATGGACGGCGTTTGGAAATTGCCAAGTTGAATGTAAAAGGCAAAAAGCATCATTATTTCATCCACATTCGTGTCATACCAATCTCTAGCGAACTTTTCCGACATTACCGCCAATTCTACAGCATGACGATTAGTCTCCTGCACGATATGCTCTAGAATGGCATCATCCCAGAAAAGGCGAAATGCCGCGTACGCATCGTAAACCTGTTCGGTGGGTCCAGAGTCGCAAAGAAATTCTTCCTTGCAGCCCCTAAAAGTATCCATAGGGGCCCACTCGAACTTCATTGCGTCTCTGTCCCCATTGAACAGTTCCTGTGCTAACTGGCACTCCGCAGCCGTGAAATCATTCTCGTCATCCTCATAATCGCTTTCATCATCATTTTCGTCCTCATTCATTCTGACGACCCTCTGTCTTGCTCGTACATCTCTCGCACGATGGGCACTACGACCCCTTTCAGCGTCATCCACTAATACTTTCAACCTTGCGGGGATGTCTTCATCAGTCTTGCAAACTTCAACAATAGGGTCACCCCTGTGCCATACATTCTCACCAATCATAGCTCGCCTCGCGGCGTTCCTACCAGTCCTCGGTACTCGTGCCCCTGCCGCTGCCGCTCCCCCCCCTCCTGCCCTGCCACCTCCACCCCTCCCCGCTCCTCCGCGACGCCCGGCGCCTCGCCCAGCCGCACCTCGCCCGGCCGTGCCTCGCCCAGGCCAAAGGACCACCCCTCTGAAAGTAAAAACAATATTTTTATTTCTAAAACAACGGCACCTAGCAGTCTAAAAGTATTATTGGTACCTTTGAGCAACCGCAGGCGACGGCGGGCCACGGAGGTTGTCCGGGGACCGCGATGATACCTGAAAGTTACAAGAATTCCGTGAGTAAATCTCCAAAATCAATTTGCCAAACGTATATTTATTATGTATATAAACCGGTCTGGGCTGCGGCGGCGACCATCGATGGGACGGACCTGGCTGTGGTGACCGAGATCTCGACCGCGGAGATGACGTCTAAAAGATACAAGAATTCCGTGAATCTCCAAAATCAATTTGGAGATTCACGCTGACATTCATCGCACGTAAATCACGCTGACATTCACAGAAATCACGCTGATATTCATCGCACGTAAATTTTCTTCTGCCAATATGACATTTTGCCATATTCAATTCAGAGTTATTGCAATCAAACACAACAACTCAACCATCTCTTTACGATGCATCCACACGTGCAATGGTCCGCTTTTATCAAGATCTCGATAACATAGAACGCATGTAAAATCAATAAATAAGCTGTCAACACTTGCCGCCTTTATAGACATAGAAGGCGCTTTTGACAAAACCATGCACAACAGCATAAACCACGCCCTACAGGAACCTAAGGTGGAACCAGTCACCATAAAATGGATCACGGAGCTGGTTAGCAAAAGGGCGGTCCAGATAGTGATGAATACTACCACAAGAGCAAAGGTAGTTAAAGGATGCCCCCAAGGGGGGGTCCTATCACCACTTCTATGGAACATAGTAGTGGACAGCCTCATAAAAACACTAAATGAAAGGGGCTACACTACTATTGGTTATGCCGACAACCTAACAATAATGATAAATGGAAGCGCAGAAAACATGCTATGTAAAGTCATGCGCTCAGCTCTGCAGATAGTAGAAAAATGGTGTGACGAACATCAATTGTCAGTAAATCCGAAAAAGACAGAACTCATCCTCTTCACCAACAAGAGGAAGTTACCAGAACTACAAGTACCAAAATTATTCAACACCAAACTCTCCCTATCAACTCAAGTGAAATATCTGGGAGTCATCCTTGACAGTAAACTAAACTGGGCGAGTCATATCGAGGCCAAAACAAAGAGGGCCTGCCTAACTTTTTGGCAGTGTCGGAGACTAATGGGGAAAAAATGGGGTCTCAACCCAAAAATCACACTCTGGCTGTACACATCAGTCATCAGGCCCTCGCTGACTTATGGATCAGATGTATGGTGGCCCAGAACACAACTGACCACAGTAAAAGCAAGACTCCAGAGCCTACAACGCTTAGCGTGTGTAGCAGCCACTGGATGTATGAGAACCACACCATCGGCCGCACTAGAGTACCTCCTAAACATGAGACCTCTGGATCTTGTCATCCAAGAGGAGGCTAGGGCAGCCGCTCTAAGACTAAGAGCAAATGGACTGTGGAAACAAAACACAGAAACACCACACTCAAAAATTCTGAAATGGGTTTTAGAAGAAATTCCTCTTCTGGACGCACCCATGGACAGAATAATATGCCATCATGTCTTTGATCGTAGATACAATATCCAACTCATTGCAGAACCAGCAGATCACTCTGGTACAAATGAAGTAAGGATATACACAGACGGCTCCAAAACCACTCAAGGTACAGGAGCCGGCGTCTTCTCAAATGATCTAAACATCAAAATATCAACTACCCTAGGCAACTTAAATACGATCTTCCAAGCAGAATGCATTGGCATCACCAGAGCAGCACAGGCAGTCGCAGCCAAAGATGTCGGAGACGTAAGTTTGAAATTTGTCTCCGACAGTGCCTCCGTGCTACAAGCGCTAGCAAAAAATACGATAACCTCAGTCCTCGTACTGGAATGCCACAATGCGCTTCAATCCATTGCAGGGTCAAATAAAGTGACCCTGCAATGGATTAAAGGGCACAGTGACTCACTGGGCAATGACGCGGCGGACGAACTGGCCAAAAGGGGATCAAAGGAAATAGTATATGGACCGGAACCCTCGATGCCCATCCCCCAGGCCCAAATAAAAACATGGCTACGCAGGAACACCGAAGAAACCCACCTTACAGAATGGAAAAAAAACGCAGGATGCAGGCAAACAAAGAACGCGGTTCCGGAAGCGTCCAAAAAACTTGCCCGCAACCTCACCAGATTAAAAAGGGACAAAATCCGTAAAGTCATAGGTACTATGACAGGCCACTGTCCCCTAAACAAACACCTGTTTACCATAGGTGTGACAGACAGCCCTCTATGCAGAGGATGCATGGAGGAAGAAGAAACGCCACAGCATGTGCTCATGGAATGCAGGAGCGTGGCAGAGCAACGGGCAAGAATACTACAATCTCCAGCATCTCTCCCGGAGGCCTGTAGCAACCCAAACAGGCTGCTAACCTTCTGGGACAGCCTGGGTTGGCTGGAGTAACATAAATGGAAACATGAGCCACGCACAACGGCCCAATCAAGAGGCCAAGTGCGGGAAAAAGCCCAGTCAAACTAACTAACTAACTAATGTAAAATCAACAAACTTTCACCTCTTTCACATTGATAATATCAGGTTTTTTCTCCAAAATGTCTGACACAACTGAATCTCTTCTTTCCGGTTTGATGAAAGTATCCGTATCTTCACAAACTTGAAGACTATCATTGTCGTCGCGCGTGTCTTCCGAATCTCCCTCCTTTAGAGAAATGTCACGTTCCGTCTCCATTTCATCGTCACTTTCGCACTTTATAATAACCTCGGTGTTGAGTTCGTTGTATAATTCCTGCTGATCCATTTCTACGTAATGTTAAATTAGGTACAGAAAACGTATATTTGGCAACCCTCGATTCAAATAATTTGCTGCTCCGTTTAAATATAGAAAAAACAAAATTAATCACTTTTAGTATTATAGCACACCTGCAACAGACAGAATGGTTGCAACTGTCATGGGGCGTCTACACTCTCGCGCGAGGCGCGAGGCGAGACGCAAAACCATGTCCGTAAACAAACGGAACAGAGGCAAAGCTTCTAGCAAGTAGGTAAACAGTTTGTACGCTCGTTAGAAGCGTACAAACTGTTGCCTCTGTTCCATTTGTTTACAGATATGGTTTTGCGTCTCGCCTCGCGCCTCGCGCGAGAGTGTAAACACGATCATATTTTAGAAAGAGTGGAATCATTTAAATATCTCGGTATCACCATAGATAATAAACTAAGATGGCAAGAACACACGGATAAATTAGCATCTAAAGTTCGTAAACTAGGAAACACTTTCAAAGAGGTAAGAAATATTTTAGGCCCAAAAACACTAAAAAGCGTTTATTATGCATTGTGTGAGAGTATCTTGAGCTACGGGATGATAGGATGGGGCGGTTGTTCTAAAACCATTCTTTACCCCTTAGATATTGCACAAAAGTTGATTTTAAAGATTATCATGCGAAAGCCGTATCGTTATCCTTCGGAAAATCTTTTCAATGAATATAATGTGTTAGATATTAGGCAACTATATTTAAAAACATCACTATCATATATTAAGTTCAATCAGATAAATATTTTTTCTCAAAATACCCTATCAACGAGGTTTTCCGAAGATAATAATATGATAGTACCCAGAAGGTATACTACTTTTGGTCAGCGAACCTATACATTCATTGCCCCAAGGTTTTTCAATGCTCTTCCTGGCGACATAAAATCAGCACAAAATAAGACCTACTTTAAAAGGCTGCTTAGAAACTGGCTTGTAAAAGAGGGAAGACAAGGAATTTTAAAAATACTGGACATTATAACCTAACCCGGACATTTGAATATTTTGAATCTTATATTGTATTATTTTATTATTATTATTTTATTTATTATTATTATTATTATTATTCTTTTGTTTTAACGTAGGTATATTAAGAGATAATTTGTTTTAGTTTTAACACTATTTTATCTTAGTTATAAGTAAAATGCAGGACTATTTTGTTTAAATTCTTATTCTAATTATTACTATTTTAAATTGTTTTGTTTTTTTTTGTTTTTTTATGATTTGAATTTATTTGCTGTCATTTTAATTTTCCACTTCTAACTTTAATTTAATTATTTAATTTAATCAAGTATTTAGTCATTTTTAATATTGTTTTGCAATTCCATTTTTGTGCATACATGGAATATATGCCACTCTTATAAACACGGTATTTGTGCAAGCACATTAAAAATATAACGTTTACCTTAGAACAGGTCCCGGCCTAGTTAGGTGACGTTGCCACTAGACTATGCATTGTATTCTTTTTTCTGCTTTTGATTCAATTTTGAAAGTATTCCTAAGCTGAAATTGTTTACTTTTTAATTATTTGCATTACCTACTTATATAAATAAATAAATAAAATGAATGAAAATATCAATGTCACTATGACATTTCTATCAGTCATGTGCGAAGTCCCTATTAAGTCTGTGCATGTGCGACTCGAACGAAAGAGTCGACGCGAGTTTGACTTTTGAATTCGTCGACTCTGGAGTCGTACGAATTTTCCACCAGTGATCCAGTGATCTAAACATCCATAGGAATAACATTACTCTTGAAATCTATTTCGACACTTCTCTTGAAACAATATGGCCGATTTTTTAACGTATAGTATGCAAACTTTAATAGGGCGTTTACACTCTCGCGCGAGGCGCGAGGCGAGACGCGGGACCATTATAGTAAACAAACGGAACAGAGGCAAAGCTTCTAACGGCGTACAAAATGTTTACCTACTTTGCTAGAAGCTCACATAATGCCTATATCTCGCTTATTTATTGAGAGCGACAAAAGATTATTGCAGATTCGGAATCTGCGTGGTGAATATAGCCCGGTGACGTTTAAAAATCAAGAATCCAGGAGAGGTTCCTATACTGCAGTTATACCTAAACAATGTGGAAATAATAGAGAAAACCTCACATAGCTGCTAAACGAGGATGTTGGCAGCGCGCTCCGAATTGGGGAGTCGGAGCCACTGTAGGTTGATACCAAATAGTACAGTAGGTTGGTCGGGGTGATACGAAATGCTGCCTGCGTTAGCCCCACCGCGCGACAAAGGAGAGGCTGCGACCGCCGCTGACTCGGGAAGTCAACAGCTCGCGTCAAAGCACCAGATGTTTTTAAATATAGTTGCCTAATATCTAACACATTATATTCATTGAAAAGATTTTCCGAAGGATAACGATACGGCTTTCGCATGATAATCTTTAAAATCGACTTTTGTGCAATATCTAAGGGGTAAAGAATGGTTTTAGAACAACCGCCCCATCCTATCATCCCGTAGCTCAAGATACTCTCACACAATGCATAATAAACGCTTTTTAGTGTTTTTGGGCCTAAAATATTTCTTACCTCTTTGAAAGTGTTTCCTAGTTTACGAACTTTAGATGCTAATTTATCCGTGTGTTCTTGACATCTTAGTTTATTATCTATGGTGATACCGAGATATTTAAATGATTCCACTCTTTCTAAAATATGATCGGGATTATATTAGGGATTACTAACGGTGGTGGTCGCGTTTTGCGTGTGAATTTCGTGACCGTCTCCGGTGTTCTCCTTGTTCTTCCTAGTGTTTGTTCTGTCCAGTGTTTTATCTGTGCTCCTGCTGAGCGTGTTTTCTAGCGTTGCCCGCCTATTTTGGTGAGCAATAACATTATTTCACAAATTAACTTTTTGTAGGGTATACATTTTTTTCTATTTTTTAACCACGTTTATGATGAGTTATCCGTGATTGTATTGACATGGAATTAGCCGCAGGGGGGTCAACGGGAGCACACCCGTTGACCCCATCAAACCTCAGTGCTATTTTCGATGGGGTAATTGATTCTAGGGCCTCTGTGGGAGCCAACGTAGAGGTGGCTTCCTCAGTCGAACGCGAATCAAATACAAGCCCTAATTTGTACGGGGAGGGTTCCCAAGGACCCTTCTTAATGTTTATCCAGTATAAACCGAATCAAACGGCTGAGAGTGACCCCTCCAGCCTAAACATTTTTCCCCTTTCAGTAGGCAAACTAATCCAGAAAAATAAAGTAGCCGACGTTCTTTTACTAAAAAAAACAGGACGAAACCGTATCGAGGTTACCCTGAAGACTGGCAAATCGGCCAATATGCTGGCGACCGCTGACTTCCTAACAAAAAAGAACTTTAACGCGTTCATCCCCTCTTTCTCCACAGTGCGGCTCGGACTCGTTAAGGGCTTAGATAATGACCTCAGCGATGAGGAGATAATCGAGGCCATCAACAACAGCAATATTTGTATAGCAAAAAGCATTCGCCGTCTTAACTTCCGCTCCTCCGACCCCCAGGGTAACACCGTCTGGAAACCATCCAGGACGGTGGTTATAACCTTCGAGGGCCAGAAGTTACCAGAAAGAATAATGATTTTTTACAATTCTCTTCCAGTGGAAAGTTACGCCTTCCCCGTCACTCAATGTCGCAAATGCCTCCGTTTTGGACACCTTATAAAAACCTGCAGGGCTAATTCCCCACGATGCTTCCGGTGCGGAGAAGCCCACTCGGGCGAAACTTGTACAAATACCGCAACATTGGTTTGTGTCAATTGTCGCGGTAACCATAGTGCAAACGACCCTTCCTGCCCAGAGTTCATGAGACAAAAGGCTATTAAACAACTTATGGCTAAAGAGGGCATCTCTTTTAATGAAGCGTCCTCTCGCTTCCCCAAAATTTCTAGAAATTCTTATGCAACGGTTACTGCAATCAACCCCCCCCCCCAGCCTCCATCTTTTTTCAACTTAACCCCTAATAACAGCTATCGTCCTAGAATAATAACTGTAGACCCTTTAAGGTCGGGTAAGACAAAAGGGAAAGGCAAGAAGAGAAAACTCTCTTCTCCTCCCACTTCCAACCCTCGTCCACAAGCCGCCCCCACCTCAGATCTGAGATGGGACTACTTCCCCGACAGGGTCGAGAATGGCAGCTGCCTTAACAGACAGCCTAAGTCTACGACCCTGGAAGAGATTGCGTCCCTCCTGCGGCTACTAATCGCCCAAAATAAGGGAAATTCTGCAGCCTCATCCTGCAGCGATACCTCCTCCTTTATAACGGTAACTGATCTTCCCTCTTTAAAATCCGTGGCGGGCGGACTGTCATCCGCCTCTTAACGTATATAAGAGTTTCAACGCTCTTTCACTCGCCCCTCCTTTCTTTTTTATTCCTTTTTTTTATTTATTTTTTTATTTTATTTTTTTTTTTTTTTTTTTAAATATTGTATAAACGTAATTCCGTCCCCACAGTGGTATTGTGGATTTGATATCTGCACCGTGGATCACCTCTTCTTTAATTGCCCTCTCCTTAACAACTTTCCTTCGTTCATTCCTAATCTCATTCAATTGAAAATCGAACTCCCTACCAAAATCGATATCCTTCTGGCGTCCAATTCCATTAAAATTTATCGAGTCATCGCTAAATTCATTAACCTAAATCATTTAGCCATTTAACCCATATTCCGAAATGCCTTCTGGGGGTGGCCGCTTCCGTTCGCTGCTCGGGATCGGACCCGCCTTGTGACGTCAGGCCGATGGAAATGTGGCCCCGTTGTCGAGGTTGGCTGTGGAAAAAGTCGCTGAATATGGCGAGTTTTTGGCAGTAACTTTCAGTCAATGGACGACACATTCTCGGTGCGGCCGATGCCGGGGGAGGGGCCTGCTCTCGGGGGGCGGTGGGGAGCGGCGCTGCCCCCAGAAGCACTTCTCTATTACCCTGACCCTTCTCCTTTTTCTTTCTCCAAAATATTCCCCTAATATTCTGTTATGTTTTTAGTCTCTATGTTGTCCTCTGTGTATGCAATTGTGATGTCCCTTCCTTTTTTTTTTGTAGGTACTAACACTAACAGTAGTCATCCTCCCGTCAACAATACATACAAACTGGCACAAAATCACCAGCACCCTAGCTGCGTGGAATTGCCACAAGGAAAAGAAAGAAGAAAGAAGAAAATATGATCGTGTTTACACTCTCGCGCGAGGCGCGAGGCGAGACGCAAAACCATATCTGTAAACAAATGGAATAGAGGCAAAGCTTCTAACGAGCGTACAAACTGTTTACCTACTTGCTAGAAGCTTTGCCTCTGTTCCGTTTGTTTACGGACATGGTTTTGCGTCTCGCCTCGCGCCTCGCGCGAGAGTGTAGACGCCCCATGACAGTTGCAACCATTCTGTCTGTTGCAGGTGTGCTATAATACTAAAAGTGATTAATTTTGTTTTTTCTATATTTAAACGGAGCAGCAAATTATTTGAATCGAGGGTTGCCAAATATACGTTTTCTGTACCTAATTTAACATTACGTAGAAATGGATCAGCAGGAATTATGCAACGAACTCAACACCGAGGTTATTATAAAGTGCGAAAGTGACGATGAAATGGAGACGGAACGTGACATTTCTCTAAAGGAGGGAGATTCGGAAGACACGCGCGACGACAATGATAGTCTTCAAGTTTGTGAAGATACGGATACTTTCATCAAACCGGAAAGAAGAGATTCAGTTGTGTCAGACATTTTGGAGAAAAAACCTGATATTATCAATGTGAAAGAGGTGAAAGTTTGTTGATTTTACATTAGTTAGTTAGTTAGTTTGACTGGGATTTTTCCCGCACTTGGCCTCTTGATTGGGCCGTTGTGCGTGGCTCATGTTTCCATTTATGTTACTCCAGCCAACCCAGGCTGTCCCAGAAGGTTAGCAGCCTGTTTGGGTTGCTACAGGCCTCCGGGAGAGATGCTGGAGATTGTAGTATTCTTGCCCGTTGCTCTGCCACGCTCCTGCATTCCATGAGCACATGCTGTGGCGTTTCTTCTTCCTCCATGCATCCTCTGCATAGAGGGCTGTCTGTCACACCTATGGTAAACAGGTATTTGTTTAGGGGACAGTGGCCTGTCATAGTACCTATGACTTTACGGATTTTGTCCCTTTTTAATCTGGTGAGGTTGCGGGCAAGTTTTTTGGACGCTTCCGGAACCGCGTTCTTTGTTTGCCTGCATCCTGCGTTTTTTTTCCATTCTGTAAGGTGGGTTTCTTCGGTGTTCCTGCGTAGCCATGTTTTTATTTGGGCCTGGGGGATGGGCATCGAGGGTTCCGGTCCATATACTATTTCCTTTGATCCCCTTTTGGCCAGTTCGTCCGCCGCGTCATTGCCCAGTGAGTCACTGTGCCCTTTAATCCATTGCAGGGTCACTTTATTTGACCCTGCAATGGATTGAAGCGCATTGTGGCATTCCAGTACGAGGACTGAGGTTATCGTATTTTTTGCTAGCGCTTGTAGCACGGAGGCACTGTCGGAGACAAATTTCAAACTTACGTCTCCGACATCTTTGGCTGCGACTGCCTGTGCTGCTCTGGTGATGCCAATGCATTCTGCTTGGAAGATCGTATTTAAGTTGCCTAGGGTAGTTGATATTTTGATGTTTAGATCATTTGAGAAGACGCCGGCTCCTGTACCTTGAGTGGTTTTGGAGCCGTCTGTGTATATCCTTACTTCTTTGTACCAGAGTGATCTGCTGGTTCTGCAATGAGTTGGATATTGTATCTACGATCAAAGACATGATGGCATATTATTCTGTCCATGGGTGCGTCCAGAAGAGGAATTTCTTCTAAAACCCGTTTCAGAATTTTTGAGTGTGGTGTTTCTGTGTTTTGTTTCCACAGTCCATTTGCTCTTAGTCTTAGAGCGGCTGCCCTAGCCTCCTCTTGGATGACAAGATCCAGAGGTCTCATGTTTAGGAGGTACTCTAGTGCGGCCGATGGTGTGGTTCTCATACATCCAGTGGCTGCTACACACGCTAAGCGTTGTAGGCTCTGGAGTCTTGCTTTTACTGTGGTCAGTTGTGTTCTGGGCCACCATACAACTGATCCATAAGTCAGCGAGGGCCTGATGACTGATGTGTACAGCCAGAGTGTGATTTTTGGGTTGAGACCCCATTTTTTCCCCATTAGTCTCCGACACTGCCAAAAAGTTAGGCAGGCCCTCTTTGTTTTGGCCTCGATAAAATCGCATGTATTAGTTCGAATATATATATATATATATATATATATATATATATATATATATATATATATATATATATATATATATATATATATATATATATATATATATATATATATATATATATATATATATATATATATATATATATATATATATATATATATATATATATATATATATATATATATATATATATATATATATATATATATATATATATATACCTATATATATATAAAATTAGTAAAAGCTACTTTAAAAGTAGCGAAGGAAATCCCAGGTTGTATTGGGAAATGCTTATGTTTGAATGAGATATACTTACGGATGTGCACGACTTTCGACAGGTGCAATGTAAGTTTAAAGGTCCTTTTGCAGTCGACTAACGATCACTATTCATCCATATATCTCATAAATAGGGCTTATCCTTATGCAACACAAAATGCCTTCAAATGAGACGAATTAAGCGAAAAAATTAAAAATTAAACTATTGATCATTTCGGCAAGGCCGTTTTACAAATGAAAGTAACATTACGAAATAATTCAAATTTCGAATGCTACTAACATTTGAAATATGATACAATTGGCTGAGTTTGTTATCAACGAGCCATTAAATCGAATTAAAAATAAATAAAAAAACTCCATATGCTCAATGAAATGAAAGAAGAAACTTAAATCTTTATTTCTGGCAGAGAAGTTTATAAAAAAGATTGTATAATGTTATCAAAATAGGGTAAACCTATATAAAATTGTATAATATTAAAAAATTGTAAAGGAACATTGTAGAAAACAGTATAATATTGTTATATTTGATAAGGTTTGTAAAGAAATCCGTTTATAGGATCATGTTTTTATTTAAAATAAAATTAGTAAAAGCTACTTTAAAAGTAGCGAAGGAAATCCCAGGTTGTATTGGGAAATGCTTATGTTTGAATGAGATATACTTACGGATGTGCATTTCCCGATACAACCTGGGATTTCCTTCGCTACTTTTAAAGTAGCTTTTACTAATTTTATTTTAAATAAAAACATGATCCTATAAACGGATTTCTTTACAAACCTTATCAAATATAACAATATTATACTGTTTTCTACAATGTTTCTTTACAATTTTTTAATATTATACAATTTTATATAGGTTTACCCAATTTTGATAACATTATACAATCTTTTTTATAAACTTCTCTGCCAGAAATAAAGATTTAAGTTTCTTCTTTCATTTCATTGAGCATATGGAGTTTTTTTATTTATTTTTAATTCGATTTAATGGCTCGTTGATAACAAACTCAGCCAATTGTATCATATTTTAAATGTTAGTAGCATACGAAATTTGAATTATTTCGTAATGTCACTTTCATTTGTAAAACGGCCTTGCCGAAATGATCAATAGTTTAATTTTTAATTTTTTCGCTTAATTCGTCTCATTTGAAGGCATTTTGTGTTGCATAAGGATAAGCCCTATTTATGAGATATATGGATGAATAGTGATCGTTAGTCGACTGCAAAAGGACCTTTAAACTTACATTGCACCTGTCGAAAGTCGTGCACATCCGTAAGTATATCTCATTCAAACATAAGCATTTCCCAATACAACCTGGGATTTCCTTCGCTACTTTTAAAGTAGCTTTTACTAATTTTATTTTAAATAAAAACATGATCCTATAAACGGATTTCTTTACAAACCTTATCAAATATAACAATATATATATATATATATATATATATATATATATATATATATATATATATATATATATATATATATATATATATATATATATATATATATATATATATATATATATATATATATATATATATATATATATATATATATATATATATATATATATATATATATATATATATATATATATATATATATATATATATATATATATATATATATATATATCAGTGGCGGTCTCTTCATATAAGTCGAAAAGCCGGGCTTGCCTATTCTTCGTAATTAACAATTAAATAAATTAATAACACAATTCTTTAAAAAAAACAATTAAATAAATTAATTTGCTATCTAACGAGTGCTATCTAGCGGACGGAGCTCGCTCCACGCGACGAAATTCGTTATGGCCGCGGCGTTGATAAAGCAGCGTGCGATTGCAGCTATGTACCGACGTGTCCTCTCGCTCGCTCGCACATGTTGGCTTTCAATGTGGCTTTCAAAATCAGTGTACCTCTCGCTCTAACCAGTGGCAAATTACGCAAAACAATTATAAGTATATATAATTAAACAATTATATAATTAAACAATTATATACAGCAAAACGGTTTTGTCTGCCGCCAAGGGAAAAATCCAAATCCCGGAAGATATGGCCACGGAATATTTTTCGACCACGTATGAGGACCCAATGCGGCTCCATAATTACAGCCCTCCGCCGGGCATTACACCTCCGCCCCTGCCTACGGTAGCTTTTGCTTCTCAACCTCCATCACTAGATGAGATTCTTAATCAAGTAAAGAGGAAGCCGTCGGGCTCTACTCCGGGTCCCGATGGTATTCCCTATTTAGTATACAAAAAATGCCCCTGCCTTCTGCAATATTTAGGATCCATCTTCCGAAATATATGGAATAGCGGTGTAGTCCCACAGAATTTTGGCCGAGCGACAGTCATCTTAATTCCGAAGGTCCCAGTTTGCACCGGACCAAAGGACGCTCGGCCCATTGCTCTCACAGACACTGTGGCCAAATCTTTTTTAGCATAGTCCACACGAGGATGAGCGAATTCATGCACCGGAATGAGTACCTTGGAGTATCAGTTCAAAAAGGCTTCATGCGCGGCGTCTCGGGCTGCCTCGAGCACAACTCTCTCCTGGCTGCTGCCATCAAGGATGCGAGACAGCACGAACGCCAAATCAATGTATGCTGGCTCGACCTAGAGAATGCCTTTGGGTCAATCCGACACAGTCTCCTCCACTTTGCACTCCGCTGGTACAACTTCCCACCAGTCGTGCGTGACATTGTAGCCTCCTACTACAACTGTCTGACTTTCCATGTTAAAACGCAAGAATGGACTACCCGCTCTATACCATATTCAATTGGACTATTTCAGGGCTGTTGCCTCTCCCCGACGATTTTTAATATAGTTTTTAATATACTTCTGGAAAGCCTGAGCCAGTTTGACAGGAAGTGGGGCTACCGTTTTAAAACAGACGGCCAATACACCTCGTCGTGCCTCGCTTTTGCCGACGACCTAACTTTCATCACCAGAAGCCCCAAGCAGCTTTCCCTGCTATTACAGAAAGTGGAGCTTTTCTGCGACTGGTCAGGCTGTATTAAAGTGAAGCCCTCCAAATGTTTTTGCCTTGGACTCGCCCGCATGGGCACAAAATTTACATCCTATGACCCCAAATTGGTCTATAAGGGCTCTAATATCTCCCTTATAGACCCAAACAATCATTTCAAATTCCTCGGTAGAAAAATCACCCATCAGGGAAAAGACATCTCGGGCGATCATGTTATAGAGCTTTTCAAAAGTTGCCTGGCGAAAATAGATGCCTTGCTAATTTCTGGCCCTCGTAAGGCCTGGATCTATGACAATTATCTAACGTCACATTTGTCATGGCCCTTTCTTATTTACGATTTTACCAAAACCCAACTGTCCCGTCTAGATGCACTGGTGACAGCTAGTTTAAAATCCTGGCTGTCCTTAGCCAAACCAGCTGACCCCTCGACTCTCTTCAGGTCCAAACAAAATTTTGGGCTAGCGCTTAAACTGCCCTCTCTGCTCTACGCCAACTCCAGAATAACCAAAAATTCGATTCTGTGCAATTCCAAAGATCCGGCAATATCGAAGCACGTAATAAGTGGCTGTAGTGATTCAAATGAACTACAAGCCCGCGTAGACTTCCACAAAAGGTTCCTTACTGGAATCAGCCAGAATGGCACTGGTCTGGGGTATGGCAGTACAACCACGAGCGACGTGGACTTGAAGAAGTCTCTTTTGCGGGGAGATTACGACAGCAAGAGTATGGCTCATGCTATTGGCCTTCAATGCCAGAATGATTGGACAACAATTGGTGACTTTTGCATTCCGCCTCCAATGCACTGGAAGGTAATGCTCTATGACTGGACGCCAGAGATGCTGAAATTTTATTTGAATGCCTTTCAGCATACACTTCCAGACCCCAGTAACCTCGCTCGTTGGAGCTTTGCCGAGGATAGTTCTTGTCCCCTCTGTAGCAATACCCCTTGCACAGCTAGACACATTCTAGCTGGCTGCAAGGTGGCCTTAGATCAAGGACGGTACACTTACCGCCATGACAAAGTTCTCGCTGTTATTCGCGAGGTAATTAGTCTCTCAGTGGCTCGTGCCAACAAGGGTTTGACAGTATCCTCCAAACCCCCAATACAGTTTGTGCGGGATGGCTCTAAAGGCAAAAAACTTTTAACTACAAAACCTTTCTCAATAATCGAGAAAGCTACAGATTGGATTCTGGAGGTTGATTCGGTCTCTAAGCAGTATAAATTCCCTGAAAGTCTCGGATGCACAGCCCTCCGTCCAGATATAACTCTTTACTCTCTATCTCGGAAGGTGGCTCTTATTGTAGAATTAACTGTTCCATGGGAATCAAATATCCCAAAAGACCACGAGTACAAATTAAATAAATACCATGATCTTGCAAATGCCGTAACCCGGAACGGCTTCACTGTTCACCTTCACGCGGTGGAAGTTGGCGCTCGTGGCCTGCCAGCTAAATCTCTATTTCACCTCTTTAAAGATCTTGGCCTTTCCAGAAAAATAATCAACTCTTTCTTAGAAAAATTATCTAAAACTGCGATTTGCGCATCTCAAATTCTATGGCTTCGAAGGGGGAGTGAATGGGTGGCAAGGTGAACGCTCACATGTGGCAAGACAGCTGTCCTAAACCTACCACAGCCGGTTCGTAAGTCCGGAATCCACTGCTCACCCCCCAGAAGTGTAAAAAATAGTATTATGATGGGCCCGACTCCGGTCGGTGAATTCCATGGCAGCTCCGTTTGTATTTATTATGTAGGATTTTACTATGGAAACCAAAGCCGTGCTTGCCCATGAAGGTGACAGCGAACGTGTCAAATGTCGCAACGTGAGACGATGAGCGCGAACTTCACTTGACTGTAGTTAGTGTAGGTTTGTGCGACTGACATCACGGAATTTTTTATTGTGTAATTTCAATTCATTTGTGGTTTTTAGTGCCTGATAAACAATGGAGGAAATTGTCCCTTGTGGTGAGTTATGTGTACGACTTTTAATCGGCGAAGACAAAGTAAAATCTTTGAGTTTTGAGCAAAAGAAGTTACTAATTTCTGGACCTAAACCTACACCCGATTTGTGTATTTCTCAGACAAGTAAATCGCATAAAAGACAATTTAATAGATCATTGTACAAAACTCATTGGGTAGTTGGATGCTCCCATGTCAATAAATTGTTTTGTTACTGTTGTATTTTTTTTTCAAACGACTTAAATGTTTGGAATTCGTCCGGTTATGATGATCTAAATAATTTAGCCGGCGCGATAAAAAGACACATGAATTCGCAAAAACACATGAATGCGGTTATTTCGTTTAGTAATTTTGGTAAACAACGAATTGAGACATCTTTATCTCGGCAGTTAAATGATGAAATTTTGAAGCACAATATTCGCGTTGATCAAAATCGTAGTGTTTTTCAGAGATTAGTGGATATTGTTTATTATTTAGCTCAACAAGAACTTCCATTCAGAGGTCACGATGAGTCCAAAACTTCGTTGAATAAGGGAAATTTTTTAGAACTCGTATCACTTCTTTCGAAATACGATATCGTTTTAGAAAAACACATGCAGCTACAACAGTCTGATAAGCGAGGACCGAGTTATTTGTCTAATAAAATTCAAAATGATATTATTCATTCCGTAGCGGTTGTTATGAAAACTCGCATTGAATTTAAAATCAAAACAACAAAATTTGTTTCAATTATTATTGACGAAACTCCCGATATCAGTCACAAAGAACAATTATGCCTGATTCTTCGATATTATTTTGGAAACGACATTCATGACCGTTTTTTGGGGTTCGTTAATGTATCTGAAAGTCGTTTAGCAGACACACTGTGTAATATTATTTTAGAATTGCTAAATAAACAGGAGTGTACCGCAAAATTAGTAGCACAGAGCTATGATGGCGCTAGTGTTATGTCGGGTGTTAGAAACGGAGTGCAATCAAAAATAAAAGATGTTTGTCCACAAGCAATTTACATTTGGTGCAATGCACACATTTTAGCCCTGGTGTTGTCTAAATCATGCAACAGAATTGGAGAAATCAGTTCGTTTTTTTCAACACTACAGTCTTTGTGTAATTTTTTTAGCCACAGTACAAAACGATCTGCCTTTTACGATACTCATTGTAGCAAAAAATTACCTCTTGCCCCCGCTACGCGTTGGGCGTATATCTCGCGAACTGTAAACACAGTTTTTGTGCAAAAAAATAATCTTATTACATTGTTTTCTGACATATGTGACAACCCTCAGGACTGAGACGGGGATACGGTTTTAGCAGCGGAGAATTTTGAAAACTCGTTGCGATCATTCCATTTAAATTTTTTTCTCCTTGTTTTCCACCGAATTTTTGAAAAAACTGATAGCTTGTACAATATCCTTCAAAAATCACAAGTCGATGTAGGTTATTGTAGCAATAAAATAAAGGAATTTCAGACTTGGTTACGTGTTGAATTTCAATCAGAATTTGATCTCCTTTATGAAAACATTCTGCAAAATAACTCAGCTCCTCGTTTGAGACGTAACGTACGCTGTGCTTATACTGAATATAAGCGACTTTTTGTCCAGGTAATTGACAACATATTCTGCGAGATTGAGGATCGATATTCGGAAATTTTCAAATTGAAATTTTTCCAACTCTTCAACAACAAACTATACGAGAAATACCGTTTAGATTTTCCTACAGAGGCATTAGATTCATTATTTGACATTTATGCAAACCATTTTGACAAACAAGTTTTAAAGAATCAATTGATTTGTTTGTACTCCTCTCCTGAATTGAAAGATTGCAATGTTTTTGAACTAATTGTTTTCATTAGTCAGAATAGCCTCGAAGACGCCTTTCCCCAATTGTTGAAGTTAGCGTATCTTGTCGTAACTATTCCTGCTACAAGTGCTTCCGCGGAACGTGCATTCTCATCTCTTAAGCGTATTCATACTTACCTAAGAAATACACAGGGTCAGGAACGTCTATCTGAGTAATCAATGGTTGCTATTGAAAAACAGTTGTTAATAGAATTAAAGCGTTCGCCATCATTTTACTCAGACGTAATAAACTCATTTTTGAAAAAAGATAGACGCTTCGATTTAGAATATAAATAAGCTAGTTAAAGCTATGTACCTAGCACCTAATTACTTTTTGGTCCCTTTTTTTATAAAAAAGTCTTACAGCTCATACAAGCAAGGGTCAACTTCTTAACTCGATGTCACTCGCTCAAGCAAATAAAACGGTTTTTCTTAAAGCCACCGGAGGTATTCGACTGCTGATAAGTGTATGTTAAATTCTGTCTAGCAGTAGTATGCCTTCAGTGTGCTTTATTGAATCTACGACACAAGCAGTAAATTTCAAATTGAAGATTGAAGAGGAAAGAGGTACTACTTTTTGTTACTATAAAAAAACACAAAAAGGTATGTCGGGCTTGCCCCATTCGCCAACCCCGGGCACGCCACTGATATATATATATATATATATATATATATATATATATATATATATATATATATATATATATATATATATATATATATATATATATATATATATATATATATATATATATAAGATAAAAAACGAATTTACCTCGTGAAGTATTATAACACCCGACGTTTCAACGATGTTTCAACCGAACGTTTTTATTTCAAAATCGCATGTATTAGTTCGAAAAATAAAGTTTATTTTCAAAAAGCATGCATGCATGTACCGTATATATATATATATATATATAGATATATATATATATATATATATATATATATATATATATATATATATATATATATATATATATATATATATATATATATATATATATATATATATATATATATATATATATATATATATATATATATATATATATATATATATATATATATATATATATATATATATATATGTATATGTATATATATACGTATATACGTTCGGTTGCAACATCGTTGAAACGTCGGGTGTTACAAACTTCACGCGGTAAATTCGTTTTTATCTTATATATATATATATATCTATATATATATATATATATATATATATATATATATATATATATATATATATATATATATATATATATATATATATATATATATATATATATATATATATATATATATATATATATATATATTTATATTTTAAGGGTGTAAATTTTTTTAAATTATTTTCAATAATATATAAAATTAGATTCATGAAAAGTTACTTATCTGGGGTCCTGGTGGACCAGAAACATTTAAACGATAGTTAATGTCCTCTTTAAATACTTAGGGCAGCGGCACCTGTTTCCGCAATTGATAACTTATGATGTTCTTAGTTATTGCAGCCGAATTACTGTATGCCCTTGGATGTAATAAGTATAGGAGGATGGTTTCTGTAACAGAAATGGATGTTAGTAACTTATTTTAGAAGAAATTATATGACTGAGAATATTTCGACACTAGTCGTATTCATCTCTATGACATTTCTGATAGAACAATTTTTTCAAAATTTAAATTAAAAAAAACTGAACATAGAGAAATGGGTTAATAATATTTTGCAATATCGTTATAAATGCACTATAACCGACCTTGAAAAACATTATTAATAATGATTTTTAAATGAAAAATATTAATAAGCTTTTAATGAATATGTCTGAACAAATATAATTACTGTATTAATTTTGCCTATTCAGACCGGGACCCTTGCAAGCGCCTAAAATATTTATAAAAGCCAACTCCCAAGATTTAACGTCTCTTTCTTTAGCGTTATCGCCAAGGCACTTAATAATTTTTACTTTAAAACAATTATCAAAAGTTAAATTGTGTGCCTTAGCATGCAATGCTATTGGAAGTTGACTTTCATTGCCTACGCTGGCCCTGTGATTATTTAACCTAATGCTAAGAGGTGTAGTTGTTTCCCCAATATAAAATGCATTGCAGGTCTGGCAAAGTAATTGATATACAATATTTTTTGAAATGCAACTACTATTAAAAGGAACTCTGTAACTGTTGGGAGTGTTAGGACTAGTAAAATAAATGCTTCGATCTAATAAAGGACATGTTTTACAACGTGATCGACCGCAAGGCTGTAGGCCCAAATTTTTGTTATTACTAAGATAATTTCGATTATTTTTATTAAGTATTGATTTTAAATTAGGAGGTTTTCGAAATGATAAAATTGGTGGTATATCTAATAAACCTTTGGTTGATGGGTCGTTAGCTATAATAGGGAATAAATCTGCTAAAATAGGTCGCAGTTTCTCAGTGCCAGGAAAATAAGTAGTACTTAGAAAGATTTTATTTTGATTTAAATTTGACACCAATTTAGGTTTAGGTGAAAATTTTGTTTCGGAATTTATTATATTTTTATCTAACAAAGAGGCAGGATAATTTCTTTCTATTAGTGATTTTTTAAGATTAGAAAGGTACTTATATAGATTTTCTTTATTATTAATTAAACGGTGTCCGCGAATGGACATTGAATATGGAATTGACTTTTTGGTATGAAACGGATGACAGCTATCGAAATGTAGGTATTGCTCTTTGTTTGTAGGTTTTATATGAATTGCAGTTTTAATGGTGCCTTCGGATAGAGTTAGATCAACGTCTAAGAATGTAATTTGATTTTCTGATATAGTGTATGTAAAATCTAAGGGTCCGAAATTATTTAAATCTGTAAGGAAGTCAGTGAGTGTGTCATGTCCATGTGGCCAAAACAGTATAATATCATCAATAAACCTATACCACATTAGTGGTTGTAAATTTTGAGTAAGAAGAAATTTATTTTCTAATAACCCCATGAAAAGATTCGCATAAGAAGGTGCCATTCTTGTTCCCATTGCTGTACCTTTAATTTGGAGATAAAATTCATCCTCAAAAGAAAAAGCATTCTTAGTGAGGACGAATTCAGCCAACTTACAAAGAAAATTTGTAGAAGGAATTTGGGGGCTGGGCCTTTGATTAAGGTAATGGGAAATCGCTTCTAAGCCTAAATCATGGGGAATATTAGTATAAAGAGAGACAGCGTCAATTGTAACAAGTAATAAGTTGTCAGTCTTAGGAATTGTGGTATTTTTTAGAATCTCGATGAAATGGTAACTATCTTTAATGTGTGACTTTAGATTTTTTACAAATGGCTGTAGAAAGTAATCGACAAAAGCTGAAATTCTTTCTGTGGGTGAGTTAAAACTAGCTACTATCGGTCTTCCTGGATTATTAGGTTTATGAATTTTTGGCAATAAGTAAAAATTTGGTGTTCTGATAGGGTTAGGAATTAAAGAGTTAACATCTTCATCTGATAATTTTTCAATGGTTTTTTGTTGTTCAATATATTTTTTTATTGTATTAGCAAAATTTTGATTCGGATCACTATATAATTTTTTATAGGAAGTTTCGTCTCTGAGTTGCCTCAAACCTTCAGCTACATAGTCTGTTTTATTAAGAGGCCTATTACAAAATAGCGTAGGTATTCTTTTAAAATGAGTTTAAAAAATGAACGCATTTTTTTTTGGATGTAACTATAAAAGATAGGATAAATAAATAAATAAATAAATAAATAACTATTCAACCCTGGGAGAAAACCGCGGCACTGAGCGCTCTTCTCTTGCGCAAGCAAATATATACACAATTTCTAATTGTTTTTTGCAGTGTTTTCTCCTTTCTAATGACAATAATTTATATTATGTCGTATTGCTAAAAGAGTGAACTTTAATATAGTATAAGTATTATATAAGAATCTTATTTTATTTCTGAGAAAATTAGAATGATACAGGAAGTTTTTTTTTAAATTTTGTGTAATTGTAAGTAATGTATACCTTGGATATGTGGTCAAAAAACGAAAAAATAAGGCCGCTATGGTCAACAAGAATACATGACGGACATAAAAAAAAATAGTATACGGTTTTCGTTGTAGTGATATTACTGTATTAAGGAGCTCAAAGTTTGCCTTCCGAGCGTTTTACGAATAACGACTTTCGGAAAATGGGCTGAATAAGTAAATAATATTCGTTATATCTAAAATTAAAGGCCGCTATGGTCAACATCAAGAAATGGTCCAGGTAATTCAGTAATTAAAGTTTGTAGAAATCTCTTCATTTCTTGGAATTAGAACGCCAAAAATCCACTTTTCTTGCCTTTCTGGAAAAAATATGTGATAGGGCTCTTAAGGATGACTGTAGTTGAACCTTTATCAGCTGGCAAAATGATGATATTGGTATCTTTGCTTAGATTGTTAAGAGCTGAAAGTTCATCAGATGTTAAGTTAGGTGTAGGTTTGAGGCTGTTTAAAAATGTTGGTTGTGTAACTTTGTTCATTAAAACTGAAATAAATATTTCTACAGGATGATTTTTTGGAAGAGAGGGTGGCTCTTTATTAGAATATTGTCGAAATTTTGCCAGTGCGTCATGTAATTTACTATTATTACCATTTTTGTCCCTTGAATGCCAAAACTCACGCCATCTCAAATTACGACAAAATTCCAAAACTGAAATGGTCAACTTTGGGAGTTGGTGTGAAATTTAGCCCTTTAGATAAAACTGAATATTCATTATGGTTTATAATTTTTGAGGACAAGTTTTTTACGACAAGTCTATCGCTATTTATAGGAACCTGTGCAGCATTAGAATTTGTAACTGATGATATCAAATTTTCAATAATTGGGATTTCTAAAGGAACTTGTGTAGGTTCGGGATGCATATCTGCATGAGAATAATTGTTTATAAAATGACGATTAGCTGAGAATTTGTTTTGTGATGAATATAAGGGAATGTTTTCGTTATTGTTATAATTTGAAACAGGATTTGAATTATATCTTGTATAATTTTGTTGTGTAGAGTTGTTGATTTTGTGAAAAATTTGTAAATTATGAAACTTATTTTCGTGTTTTAGCCTAATATTTTTTAAATCAATTACAGAACTGCTGACTATTTCACTAGCATATATATAATGCATTGGAGAATACATTTCTATCAAATCAACATAATATATAAGAGACCTTAAATGTTTATCTACCAAAACTTTGTATTCATTGTGTAAAACAAATGTAATCTCCATTGCATAATTAAACCTTAAAGTGTGGAAATTATATTGGATTTCTGGACTTATAGCTGAGAAAGGATATTTAGGTATTAACCCTTTGGGACATATATGATTATTTAGACATTTTGACAGATATTCTACATGTCCTGTAAATTGTGATGACGAGAATGATAATTAACCTGATTTAACCAATAATTATATTCGTTCATAGTGATACATGTGATAGCAAAATAAGTAAGTAAAAAGTGTAAAATTGTTTATATTTTGATATTTTAAGGGTGTAAATTTTTTAAAATTATTTTCAATAATATATAAAATTAGATTCATGAAAAGTTACTTATCTGGGGTCCTGGTGGACCAGAAACATTTAAACGATAGTTAATGTCCTCTTTAAATACTTAGGGCAGCGGCACCTGTTTCCGCAATTGATAACTTTATATATATATATATATATATATATATATATATATATATATATATATATATATATATATATATATATATATATATATATATATATATATATATATATATATATATATATATATATATATATATATATATATATATATATATATATATATATATATATATATATATATATATATATATATATATATATATATATATATATATATATATATATATATATATATATATATATATATATATATATATATATATATATATATATATATATATATATATATATAAAGAATTCGTTTAAAGGATGACACTTTGATGAAAAAATAAAAATAATAAAAGCCACTTACATAGCTGGAAGGTTTTCCCGGACTGGACTGGGAAATGCTTATTGTTTAAACGAGATGTATTCTTGGATGAGTACCACTTTCGACGGTACACTGTAGGTTTAATGGGATCCCTTTATCGCTAGCGAACGATCGCCCTTCATCCACATCTCAAAAACAAAGCGTATCCTTTTGCAAACCAAAATAAAATGTCTTTATTAAAGACAAATTTAAGCAAAAACAATGAAAAAAATTACAATCAATCGTCTCTTAAATGCGGAATGACATTTCCAAAATTCGATTTGAAATTCGAATATATCCACTCTTTAAAAGGACGATATACGATTGCTGGGCTCGCTATCAGCCAGCTATTAAATGAAAATAAAAATAAAATACTTCATTTGCTCGTTGCCATGAAATAAGATATAAATCGTAATTTCTGGTTGAGAAGTTTATACTTAAGGCTATATGATATTTACAAGAGGTCAAAACATAAGATAAAATTGTATAATATTGTTAATATATGATTGGTTTTTTGTAAAATCTTTTTTTAAAGAATTCGTTTAAAGGATGACACTTTGATGAAAAAATAAAAATAATAAAAGCCACTTACATAGCTGGAAGGTTTTCCCGGACTGGACTGGGAAATGCTTATTGTTTAAACGAGATGTATTCTTGGATGAGTACCACTTTCGACGGTACACTGTAGGTTTAATGGGATCCCTTTATCGCTAGCGAACGATCGCCCTTCATCCACATCTCAAAAACAAAGCGTATCCTTTTGCAAACCAAAATAAAATGTCTTTATTAAAGACAAATTTAAGCAAAAACAATGAAAAAAATTACAATCAATCGTCTCTTAAATGCGGAATGACATTTCCAAAATTCGATTTGAAATTCGAATATATCCACTCTTTAAAAGGACGATATACGATTGCTGGGCTCGCTATCAGCCAGCTATTAAATGAAAATAAAAATAAAATACTTCATTTGCTCGTTGCCATGAAATAAGATATAAATCGTAATTTCTGGTTGAGAAGTTTATACTTAAGGCTATATGATATTTACAAGAGGTCAAAACATAAGATAAAATTGTATAATATTGTTAATATATGATTGGTTTTTTGTAAAATCTTTTTTTAAAGAATTCGTTTAAAGGATGACACTTTGATGAAAAAATAAAAATAATAAAAGCCACTTACATAGCTGGAAGGTTTTCCCGGACTGGACTGGGAAATGCTTATTGTTTAAACGAGATGTATTCTTGGATGAGTACCACTTTCGACGGTACACTGTAGGTTTAATGGGATCCCTTTATCGCTAGCGAACGATCGCCCTTCATCCACATCTCAAAAACAAAGCGTATCCTTTTGCAAACCAAAATAAAATGTCTTTATTAAAGACAAATTTAAGCAAAAACAATGAAAAAAATTACAATCAATCGTCTCTTAAATGCGGAATGACATTTCCAAAATTCGATTTGAAATTCGAATATATCCACTCTTTAAAAGGACGATATACGATTGCTGGGCTCGCTATCAGCCAGCTATTAAATGAAAATAAAAATAAAATACTTCATTTGCTCGTTGCCATGAAATAAGATATAAATCGTAATTTCTGGTTGAGAAGTTTATACTTAAGGCTATATGATATTTACAAGAGGTCAAAACATAAGATAAAATTGTATAATATTGTTAATATATGATTGGTTTTTTGTAAAATCTTTTTTTAAAGAATTCGTTTAAAGGATGACACTTTGATGAAAAAATAAAAATAATAAAAGCCACTTACATAGCTGGAAGGTTTTCCCGGACTGGACTGGGAAATGCTTATTGTTTAAACGAGATGTATTCTTGGATGAGTACCACTTTCGACGGTACACTGTAGGTTTAATGGGATCCCTTTATCGCTAGCGAACGATCGCCCTTCATCCACATCTCAAAAACAAAGCGTATCCTTTTGCAAACCAAAATAAAATGTCTTTATTAAAGACAAATTTAAGCAAAAACAATGAAAAAAATTACAATCAATCGTCTCTTAAATGCGGAATGACATTTCCAAAATTCGATTTGAAATTCGAATATATCCACTCTTTAAAAGGACGATATACGATTGCTGGGCTCGCTATCAGCCAGCTATTAAATGAAAATAAAAATAAAATACTTCATTTGCTCGTTGCCATGAAATAAGATATAAATCGTAATTTCTGGTTGAGAAGTTTATACTTAAGGCTATATGATATTTACAAGAGGTCAAAACATAAGATAAAATTGTATAATATTGTTAATATATGATTGGTTTTTTGTAAAATCTTTTTTTAAAGAATTCGTTTAAAGGATGACACTTTGATGAAAAAATAAAAATAATAAAAGCCACTTACATAGCTGGAAGGTTTTCCCGGACTGGACTGGGAAATGCTTATTGTTTAAACGAGATGTATTCTTGGATGAGTACCACTTTCGACGGTACACTGTAGGTTTAATGGGATCCCTTTATCGCTAGCGAACGATCGCCCTTCATCCACATCTCAAAAACAAAGCGTATCCTTTTGCAAACCAAAATAAAATGTCTTTATTAAAGACAAATTTAAGCAAAAACAATGAAAAAAATTACAATCAATCGTCTCTTAAATGCGGAATGACATTTCCAAAATTCGATTTGAAATTCGAATATATCCACTCTTTAAAAGGACGATATACGATTGCTGGGCTCGCTATCAGCCAGCTATTAAATGAAAATAAAAATAAAATACTTCATTTGCTCGTTGCCATGAAATAAGATATAAATCGTAATTTCTGGTTGAGAAGTTTATACTTAAGGCTATATGATATTTACAAGAGGTCAAAACATAAGATAAAATTGTATAATATTGTTAATATATGATTGGTTTTTTGTAAAATCTTTTTTTAAAGAATTCGTTTAAAGGATGACACTTTGATGAAAAAATAAAAATAATAAAAGCCACTTACATAGCTGGAAGGTTTTCCCGGACTGGACTGGGAAATGCTTATTGTTTAAACGAGATGTATTCTTGGATGAGTACCACTTTCGACGGTACACTGTAGGTTTAATGGGATCCCTTTATCGCTAGCGAACGATCGCCCTTCATCCACATCTCAAAAACAAAGCGTATCCTTTTGCAAACCAAAATAAAATGTCTTTATTAAAGACAAATTTAAGCAAAAACAATGAAAAAAATTACAATCAATCGTCTCTTAAATGCGGAATGACATTTCCAAAATTCGATTTGAAATTCGAATATATCCACTCTTTAAAAGGACGATATACGATTGCTGGGCTCGCTATCAGCCAGCTATTAAATGAAAATAAAAATAAAATACTTCATTTGCTCGTTGCCATGAAATAAGATATAAATCGTAATTTCTGGTTGAGAAGTTTATACTTAAGGCTATATGATATTTACAAGAGGTCAAAACATAAGATAAAATTGTATAATATTGTTAATATATGATTGGTTTTTTGTAAAATCTTTTTTTAAAGAATTCGTTTAAAGGATGACACTTTGATGAAAAAATAAAAATAATAAAAGCCACTTACATAGCTGGAAGGTTTTCCCGGACTGGACTGGGAAATGCTTATTGTTTAAACGAGATGTATTCTTGGATGAGTACCACTTTCGACGGTACACTGTAGGTTTAATGGGATCCCTTTATCGCTAGCGAACGATCGCCCTTCATCCACATCTCAAAAACAAAGCGTATCCTTTTGCAAACCAAAATAAAATGTCTTTATTAAAGACAAATTTAAGCAAAAACAATGAAAAAAATTACAATCAATCGTCTCTTAAATGCGGAATGACATTTCCAAAATTCGATTTGAAATTCGAATATATCCACTCTTTAAAAGGACGATATACGATTGCTGGGCTCGCTATCAGCCAGCTATTAAATGAAAATAAAAATAAAATACTTCATTTGCTCGTTGCCATGAAATAAGATATAAATCGTAATTTCTGGTTGAGAAGTTTATACTTAAGGCTATATGATATTTACAAGAGGTCAAAACATAAGATAAAATTGTATCATCCAAGAATACATCTCGTTTAAACAATAAGCATTTCCCAGTCCAGTCCGGGAAAACCTTCCAGCTATGTAAGTGGCTTTTATTATTTTTATTTTTTCATCAAAGTGTCATCCTTTAAACGAATTCTTTAAAAAAAGATTTTACAAAAAACCAATCATATATTAACAATATTATACAATTTTATCTTATGTTTTGACCTCTTGTAAATATCATATAGCCTTAAGTATAAACTTCTCAACCAGAAATTACGATTTATATCTTATTTCATGGCAACGAGCAAATGAAGTATTTTATTTTTATTTTCATTTAATAGCTGGCTGATAGCGAGCCCAGCAATCGTATATCGTCCTTTTAAAGAGTGGATATATTCGAATTTCAAATCGAATTTTGGAAATGTCATTCCGCATTTAAGAGACGATTGATTGTAATTTTTTTCATTGTTTTTGCTTAAATTTGTCTTTAATAAAGACATTTTATTTTGGTTTGCAAAAGGATACGCTTTGTTTTTGAGATGTGGATGAAGGGCGATCGTTCGCTAGCGATAAAGGGATCCCATTAAACCTACAGTGTACCGTCGAAAGTGGTACTCATCCAAGAATACATCTCGTTTAAACAATAAGCATTTCCCAGTCCAGTCCGGGAAAACCTTCCAGCTATGTAAGTGGCTTTTATTATTTTTATTTTTTCATCAAAGTGTCATCCTTTAAACGAATTCTTTAAAAAAAGATTTTACAAAAAACCAATCATATATTAACAATATTATACAATTTTATCTTATGTTTTGACCTCTTGTAAATATCATATAGCCTTAAGTATAAACTTCTCAACCAGAAATTACGATTTATATCTTATTTCATGGCAACGAGCAAATGAAGTATTTTATTTTTATTTTCATTTAATAGCTGGCTGATAGCGAGCCCAGCAATCGTATATCGTCCTTTTAAAGAGTGGATATATTCGAATTTCAAATCGAATTTTGGAAATGTCATTCCGCATTTAAGAGACGATTGATTGTAATTTTTTTCATTGTTTTTGCTTAAATGTGTCTTTAATAAAGACATTTTATTTTGGTTTGCAAAAGGATACGCTTTGTTTTTGAGATGTGGATGAAGGGCGATCGTTCGCTAGCGATAAAGGGATCCCATTAAACCTACAGTGTACCGTCGAAAGTGGTACTCATCCAAGAATACATCTCGTTTAAACAATAAGCATTTCCCAGTCCAGTCCGGGAAAACCTTCCAGCTATGTAAGTGGCTTTTATTATTTTTATTTTTTCATCAAAGTGTCATCCTTTAAACGAATTCTTTAAAAAAAGATTTTACAAAAAACCAATCATATATATATATATATATATATATATATATATATATATATATATATATATATATATATATATATATATATATATATATATATATATATATATATATATATATATATATATATATATATATATATATATATATATATATATATATATATATATATATATATATATATATATATATATATATAGATATATATATATATATATATATATATATATATATATATATATATATATATATATATATATATATATATATATATATATATATATATATATATATATATATATATATATATATATATATATATATATATATATATATATATATATATATAATAAATACAAACGGAGCTGCCATGGAATTCACCGACCGGAGTCGGGCCCATCATAATACTATTTTTTACACTTCTGGGGGGTGAGCAGTGGATTCCGGACTTACGAACCGGCTGTGGTAGGTTTAGGACAGCTGTCTTGCCACATGTGAGCGTTCACCTTGCCACCCATTCACTCCCCCTTCGAAGCCATAGAATTTGAGATGCGCAAATCGCAGTTTTAGATAATTTTTCTAAGAAAGAGTTGATTATTTTTCTGGAAAGGCCAAGATCTTTAAAGAGGTGAAATAGAGATTTAGCTGGCAGGCCACGAGCGCCAACTTCCACCGCGTGAAGGTGAACAGTGAAGCCGTTCCGGGTTACGGCATTTGCAAGATCATGGTATTTATTTAATTTGTACTCGTGGTCTTTTGGGATATTTGATTCCCATGGAACAGTTAATTCTACAATAAGAGCCACCTTCCGAGATAGAGAGTAAAGAGTTATATCTGGACGGAGGGCTGTGCATCCGAGACTTTCAGGGAATTTATACTGCTTAGAGACCGAATCAACCTCCAGAGTCCAATCTGTAGCTTTCTCGATTATTGAGAAAGGTTTTGTAGTTAAATGTTTTTTGCCTTTAGAGCCATCCCGCACAAACTGTATTGGGGTTTGGAGGATACTGTCAAACCCTTGTTGGCACGAGCCACTGAGAGACTAATTACCTCGCGAATAACAGCGAGAACTTTGTCATGGCGGTAAGTGTACCGTCCTTGATCTAAGGCCACCTTGCAGCCAGCTAGAATGTGTCTAGCTGTGCAAGGGGTATTGCTACAGAGGGGACAAGAACTATCCTCGGCAAAGCTCCAACGAGCGAGGTTACTGGGGTCTGGAAGTGTATGCTGAAAGGCATTCAAATAAAATTTCAGCATCTCTGGCGTCCAGTCATAGAGCATTACCTTCCAGTGCATTGGAGGCGGAATGCAAAAGTCACCAATTGTTGTCCAGTCATTCTGGCATTGAAGGCCAATAGCATGAGCCATACTCTTGCTGTCGTAATCTCCCCGCAAAAGAGACTTCTTCAAGTCCACGTCGCTCGTGGTTGTACTGCCATACCCCAGACCAGTGCCATTCTGGCTGATTCCAGTAAGGAACCTTTTGTGGAAGTCTACGCGGGCTTGTAGTTCATTTGAATCACTACAGCCACTTATTACGTGCTTCGATATTGCCGGATCTTTGGAATTGCACAGAATCGAATTTTTGGTTATTCTGGAGTTGGCGTAGAGCAGAGAGGGCAGTTTAAGCGCTAGCCCAAAATTTTGTTTGGACCTGAAGAGAGTCGAGGGGTCAGCTGGTTTGGCTAAGGACAGCCAGGATTTTAAACTAGCTGTCACCAGTGCATCTAGACGGGACAGTTGGGTTTTGGTAAAATCGTAAATAAGAAAGGGCCATGACAAATGTGACGTTAGATAATTGTCATAGATCCAGGCCTTACGAGGGCCAGAAATTAGCAAGGCATCTATTTTCGCCAGGCAACTTTTGAAATGCTCTATAACATGATCGCCCGAGACGTCTTTTCCCTGATGGGTGATTTTTCTGCCGAGGAATTTGAAATGATTGTTTGGGTCTATAAGGGAGATATTAGAGCCCTTATAGACCAATTTGGGGTCATAGGATGTAAATTTTGTGCCCATGCGGGCGAGTCCAAGGCAAAAACATTTGGAGGGCTTCACTTTTATACAGCCTGACCAGTCGCAGAAAAGCTCCACTTTCTGTAATAGCAGGGAAAGCTGCTTGGGGCTTCTGGTGATGAAAGTTAGGTCGTCGGCAAAAGCGAGGCACGACGAGGTGTATTGGCCGTCTGTTTTAAAACGGTAGCCCCACTTCCTGTCAAACTGGCTCAGGCTTTCCAGAAGTATATTAAAAACTATATTAAAAATCGCCGGGGAGAGGCAACAGCCCTGAAATAGTCCAATTGAATATGGTATAGAGCGGGTAGTCCATTCTTGCGTTTTAACATGGAAAGTCAGACAGTTGTAGTAGGAGGCTACAATGTCACGCACGACTGGTGGGAAGTTGTACCAGCGGAGTGCAAAGTGGAGGAGACTGTGTCGGACTGACCCAAAGGCATTCTCTAGGTATATATACATACGTACGTACGTACGTACGTACACGGTACATGCATGCATGCTTTTTGAAAATAAACATTATTTTTCGAACTAACACATGTGATTTTTAAATAAAAACGTTCGGTTGCAACATCGTTGAACGTCGGGTGTTACAAACTTCACGCGGTAAATTCGTTTTTTTATTTTATTTACATTTTTTGTTTTCTTTATTGTTGTAGAATATGTCCAAGCCATGGCGTGCGGGTTCTTCTCCTCCGCCTCATATTTTTAAAATGTTGTTCGAGTCGGACGACGAGGAGGAGGAGGAGAACCTTTCGGGTCACTCTTCCGGCGACGAAGATGTAGTAGAGCCGCTTCCACGCCATCTATTGGAGGCGGATGAGCTGCTGGGCTCGGACGACGAGGCGTATTTTCCAATGACTGAGCGACTTTTGTAAGTATAATTAGGAATATTACAATTATATTTGAGGATGTCAAGTAAAATTATTGCGTTTTTTTCTACAGGCCCTCGCCACTTCGTCCCGTGTCCCCCCAGCCGTCTACTAGCGCCGGAATCAGTGGCCCGAGCAGCTTTCATCAGTCGGAGGTGGTGAGAGAGGTAAGAAAGATTACAAAAATATGGTTAGAAGATTCTTGGAGGTTTTATTATAACTAACGAAATTCTTGTAATTTTCAGAGGTCTCCGTTGCGGCCTCCGTTGCGGCCTACCTCTGCTGCTGCATCTTTTGGTGCCTCGTCCTCGTCCGCGTCTCCTTCGCCCGCATCCACGTCACCGACCAGGCCGAGTGTACTCGCTCAAAGGTAGTATTTTTTACACTATTATTTTACAATACTACACAAAATTTTAAAATGCTAGAGAACTTTTTAAATATACTACTGTGAAATCGAAGACTATCGCGGTTTTTTGACATTATAAATAAATAAAGATAATAACGATTCAAATTCGTTTTTATCTTTATTTATTTATAAATATACTACTATTACTATAGTTGCTACAAATAGTACATTAGGCAGAAAAGGCAGAAAAGTACTGCAGGTGGTACTACCAATTTAGAAATAAGAATATTGTTTTATGTTTAGGTCGGTTGATTTGGACGCGGGACGGAGGAGCCGTGGAGGAGCAGGCCGAGGTAGAGGGGCGGCAGCGGCAAGCGGGCCAGGTAGTAGGAGCAGAGGTAGCCGCGCTGCACGGGTTGTGCATGCCGAGAGAGAATGGCGGCTTGGAGATATGGTTATGGAAGCATTTTTGATTGATGAAGATTTTCCGGAAAGTGTGAAAGATAAGATGAATAAATATGAGCATAATAGGGTATTGCGAGAAAGTAAAAGAGCGAATATAGATGCACGAGCGGAACTAGCGAGGCAACTGTTTGGTGGGGACGTGGGGGCGACGGAATTCGAATGGAGGCCAATGGCCACATTCGAAGGCCGGGCGGAGGAATTCCTGCCGAACCCCGGCCCTGTCAATCCAGCTGCAAGTATGTATGAAGCTTTTCGCATTTTCTGGGACGACGACATTCTGGCGCATATCGTTTGTGAGACCAATCGATATGCGATAGAAGTGAAGGCGACTTCGGAGCCGTTTGCGAGAAGTTGGTACGACACTAACGCCGATGAAATAATGGTACTATTTGCATTTTGGATGATGCTTGGCATCCTCCCAATGCCTACTATTAAATCTTGTTTCGCGAATCATCCGCTGCTAAAAGCAGGCTCGTTTAGCACTTTATTCACACGTTCTCGTTTTGAAAACCTAACACGAGCTCTACACTTTGTAGACAATACAACCCGCACAGCAGAATCATCAAAACTGTTCTGCATCGGCCCAATACTCGAGCACCTGAATGCAAAGTTTCAGGGGGCTTACGTAATGGAGCGAAACATAGCGATCGATGAGTCTCTGACATTGTGGAAGGGTAATCTGTCCTTCAGGCAGTTTATCAAGACGAAGGCCGCTAGATTCGGAATAAAATCCTTCGAAATCTGCGAATCGACTACGGGTTACATGTGGTCATTCGTAATCTACACGGGCAAAGATTTAAACGACCTACTTGATATCCCTAAGACTACTCAAATTGTAACTAATCTCATGAGACCTCTTCTCAATAAGGGCCATAAACTTTTTATGGACAATTGGTTTAATTCCCCTATTTTATCTAGGTTCCTTAAACGGAACCACACCGATTGTGTTGGCACCATGCGCAAATCGCGCAAGAATGTGTCCCCTGCCATTCAGTTTGCGACTCCCTCGGAAGGTACATTCGTAGCTCGACATGCCGGAGATGTAGTCTTGATGGTTTACCAAGACGAAAACACCGTCTACACTACATCCACATGCCACGGCACAGAAGTGGTCCGTGTGGATGGCAGACCTGGTAGGCCGTTGAACTACAAACCGGCGGTTATTTGCGAATATAACCGTTTCATGGGAGGAGTAGACAGGAAAGACCAAATGTTGGAACCTTTCCTTATCGAACAAAAAAGGAATCGCAAGTGGTATAGGAAGCTGTTCAAAAGGCTACTTAACGTGTCCATTTTAAATAGTTGCATTATTTACCATAAGTCTACTGCAACACCAATAAAGCAGCAGGCCTTACGCCTGGACTTGATAAACTCAATATTAGAGAATCATTTGCCTAATGTGCCTCGTCTGCGTAAACACCATACACGCCATGACCAAACATTTCCATACGAGCGGTTTGACGGAAATCAACATTTTATTGTTAGATCCGTCAACGCTGGAATAGTGGTCCGGTCAAATTGCTTGTGGTGCACTGTCCGCGAAGATACCCGATCGAGGACCGTATATAAATGTAAAACTTGTGACGTTCCACTGTGCCTGGAAGGTTGCTTTGAAAGGTTTCACACACGGTCCTAAGTTTGATATACCACTTGCCTTCTTTCTTCGTTCGTTAGTAAATTATTTTTTTTTCATTCCCTTTGTTAAATTTACACTGATTTCATTTCCACAGTTAGATCGCGATAGCTTCTTCGATTTAACGTTTGTGATTTTGCTTTCTCGGTTTTGTTTCAATTTTTGGCCGTGTAGATATAATCGTAGTTTCGTTTACAGTACTATCCTTTTGTTACTATCCGTTTATGTAGTGTCCTCATTTCAACTGCGATAGTTGGCGATGAATAAAGTGATTGAATGAATCTGTATAATCTGGGGTTTATATTCTTGTGATAACTTGTCACTGTTACGTTGTTAAATTTACAAAGCATACTGTTTGAATATAATGTATAATATTCCTATTGATAAACTGTCATTACTACTGTAATTACTACGTTGTAAAAACTGTATTTACAAAGTATACTGTTTCAATATAATGTATAATATTCCTATTGAAAAACTGTTATTACAACTGTTTCTGGGGTAAATGCCTTGCCGCTGCCGTCCTTAGTTGTTCTATGAGTCCCCAGTCGAAGACACCGCCGCCTGCAGAGTTTCTTATTTTTTCTATTGTCTGAAAAACGTAGCTTCCTTGGCGATAAGACTTTGTTAGGAATGAAGTTTGTTAGAATGGTGCGAAAGAAGAGCGAAACTTTGTGCGAAACAAGAGCGAAAGAAGAAAACAAAGTCTTATTTTCGCTATTATCTATTGTAAACTGTACTTTCCTTGTCATTAGTGAAAAGGTTACATACATTTTGAACCTGTAATTTATAAACTGTAACTGAAAATATTCTGTGTCATAGCAACATTTGCTGTAAAATGTTATGTGATATGTATGTAAAATCATACTTTGTGAAATAATGTCCTAAAACATGTCACTATAAATGCAATGTAAAATGGAAGACTATCGCGGTTCTTTGACATGATAAATAAGATAAAAAACGAATTTACCGCGTAAAGTTTGTAACATCCGTCGGTTCGGCGACGTTGCAGCCGCCGTTGTCGCTTTTTTATCTTATTTATAATTATGTTATGTTATCTAAATAATCAATAAAATAAAATAAAGGCACTGCTCTGAAGTTTCTTGCTGGTTCTTCTTTGGGAGTAGCTTAGTCCTGAACCAGTGGTAGGAAAAAAATAGACCATTACATATGAATAAAGAATTTCTAAATTTTACGTGAATAATTTTTATTTTTTGGCCTAATTCCACTCTGTCCTAATTCCAAATCCATGTTGGAAACGTCGAGTGGTGGAACGCCTTGTTCTGATGGAACGCCTTGGTAACGTATTAATTGATTTTAAAATATCTTCATTATCATACTTTTTCATAATCATAGATCATAACCAACATTAGCGTGAAGTCGTTTTATCAATTTTTAGAGGATATACTATAATATTACTATATAAAAAACTATACTATTTTTCAAAATATGTCTATTTTGTATAATATAATATAATTTTTCAAAACGTCATCACTGCTTTCTGCGAACGTCTTATGCAACGACGTTTTGGTCCTTTTCCAGGCCTCAAATTAGTTTCTAGGCCACATTTTCTACTCAATTTCACTCAATTTTGCTTACTGTACGATATTCAGAGCGCAGAACCATTGAAATTTAAAAAAAACTACTATTTTTCAAAAGATGAATTCGTGAATTTAAATCTTGTAGGTCGTTTTTGGTCATTTTCTAGGCCTCATACGGAAAAAAGTCGTACTTGACTTTCGTCTCCGTTTGCCTTATAGAACTATAATCAGTGCTCAGAACCATTGAAATTTTAAAAAACCTAGAATTTTTCAAAACGTCATCACTGCTTTCTGCGAGCGTCTTATGCAACGACGTTTTGGTCCTTTTGCAGGCCTCAAATTAGTTTCTAGGCCACAATTTCGACTCAATTTCACTCAATTTTGCTTACTGTACGATATTCAGAGCGCAGAACCATTGAAATTTCAAAAAAACTATACTATTTTTCAAAAGATGAATTCGTGAATTTAAATCTTGTAGGTCGTTTTTGGTCATTTTCTAGGCCTCATACGGAAAAAAGTCGTACTTGACTTTCGTCTCCGTTTGCCTTACAGAACTATAATCAGTGCTCAGAACCATTGAAATTAAAAAAAAACCTAGAATTTTTCAAAACGTCGTCACTGCTTTCTGCGAACGTCTTATCAACGACGTTTTGGTCCTTTTCCAGGCCTCAAATTAGTTTCTAGGCCACAATTTCGACTCAATTTCACTCAATTTTGCTTACTGTACGATATTCAGAGCGCAGAACCATTAAAATTAAAAAAAAAACTATTGTTTTGGATATAAAGCTTATTTTATTAGTACCAACAGTTGTATTATATAGAATGACAAATAGAAATTCAAGTTTTCTTTATCGCCGATCGATCGAAAAGTATGTAATAGTGGGCACGGTTATTACTCTTGGATTTTTTAAAGTTGAGTGCTGTTTTTTGAGGACTTGTGTTCTATTTTTATGAATATACAATTCGACAAAGACCAAAGTGAAAGTTTATGTATACAAATGAAGCTGGATGTATTTCTTATCGGATAAACGCAGATGTTATCAGTTACAACCGTAAGTACTACAAAATAATTGACAAACACAATTTTTCATAGCCTAAAATATCAAAAAAAAAAATCATTTTAAATACCGATTATTTTTTTATTTTTGTATGGGAATAAGTAAAACGAAGTCATAGTTTTAATGCAGCATATTATAATTATTATAAAACTTTTCACAATCTCCGGAAATAGTGATTTATGGACTAAAAAAACATTGTTTTTATCGCCAGTGGCTAATTTTTATCGTTAGTACAACTTTGACTAATAATTATGAATAATCTTTATTGCTTTACATAACGACGTTACAAATATCTAATAGCAAATTTCAATAGGAACATAAAACAGGTCTTTTTTAGACGATCGGTATGACAGTTTCGGAGTAATCGTTTTTTTTCTGAAACGCCATCTTTTTTTTGAGACTCGCGAATTTCTTACGGGCCGTAAGGCACACATTAAAATTCAAAACGCGGGCCGCGAGGGGTTAGTCCCTAATAACTCTGTGACCAGCTATGATCAGTGTGACCAGCTTCTATCTGTCGGCCGCGTGGAGCGTTTGTCGCTCGCGCTCGCCGCACAGCTCGCTGTTACATCGCCGCACAGTGACTACCGTGCCTATACGCAGTGGTTTTTCTTTGTTTCTCAAGTGTACAATCATCAGTAAAATTGACACTTTTAAATTGTTAAATGTTTGACCCGGTGATTCTATGTAGGGGATATGTACAGTAGATTCGATAGCGTAACGTGCGCCCTTTATTTGTTTTTTAATTTTATTTGTCATAAATTGTAGCTTTAAATATTTTTATTTATTTGTTTTATACGCCATTTGGTAATTATGGCCGGAAGCATGTGTTGTTATTGGTGCAAATAATGCGTTGTCAAATGGTTTGATTTTTCCATGCAAATATTGCAATCACCGACCAAGAGCCTCGGCCGTTTTTTTTGTGTGCCATTGTGCATTCATCCCAATTTTTAAAATCAAAATGAAAATAAGTACCTATATCGAAATCTATGAAAACTCAGTTTTACTATACAATTTGAATTCGAGTGAAAATCAATCGACACAGCTCAAATTCCATCGCCAATTGCACTAAAAAATAAAAAAAACAATTGAAAAAAAACTAAATAATAACAATGGCGGAATAAAAGTATCAATTACATATACTGACGAAATAAACGCTTTGCTAAACGACACACCTTAATTCCAACCACATGTCACACGAAATAATTAAACCAAATTGAAAATCAATGAAAATCGAACACATTGAAAATGTTTGTGACAAACATCGAAAATGCTAAGTGACAAACCATGTTATTTATGGCTAAATTTGACTTTCCCGGCTTTAGGAATTTTCAAAATTTTACAACTTTCCAAATGTTATTTCGAAATGGAACAATTCAATACTCTCGCGTTTTCGGTATACCTACTTCCAATGCAATGTCAAACCACAGTAGAAATATGACCAGTATGGAAACTAAGCCCATTTTTTGAAATAAATACCTACTCTCCATTGGAGCGCTAGGGTTGTCAACCTTTATTTTTTATAAAAATGATGTTATTTTTAATTATTAATAAAATCATTTATTTGGGGTACAGTTTCGATGACAATGCATTTTTATGGCATGATCATGACCTGATTTTACAGCCAAGATCGGCTCCTGACGAGGATACTTTTCCACTGTCAACACCACAGACACAATTTTGTGTACGCATTCAATTATGATAGCAACTTCCAAGTTTCAGCATTACATGGCTGATGTACCCTGGGTTGGCTCCCAACGAGGGAACTCCTCAACGGTCAACAGCATAGACCCAAAATTTTGTATACGCATTCAATTATGATAGCTCCTTCCATGTTCCACCATGTCATGGCTGATAAACCCTGGATTGGCTCCCGATGAGGGAACTCCTCAACGGTCAACAGCAGATACCCAAAATGTTGTATACGCATTCAATTATAATAGCCCCTTCTAAGTTCCACCATGACATGGCTGATGTACCCTGGGTTGGCTTTCGATGAGGAAACTCCTCAACGGTCAACAGCCGAGACCCAACATTTTGTATACGCATTCAATTATGATAGCCTATTCCGTGTTCCACCATGACATGGCTGATGAACCATGGCTTGGCTCCCGATGAGCGGACTCCTCAACGGTCAACAGCAGAGACTCAAAATTTTGTATATGCATTCAATTACGATAGCCTCTTCCAAGTTTCACTATGACATGGCTGATGTACCCTGAGTTGGCTCCCGATGAGGGGACTCCTCAACGGTCAGTTAGTTAGTTATACTGGGCGTTCCTCCGCAAGTCGACATCCAGTGTGCCTATTTTGCGTGTAACGGGGGTAGCTCTATTCCACCCACCCCAGTTCCTCTACGAAAGCCAGCAGGGCTTTCAGGTTTCCTGCTGCCTCGCGCAGGGTGCCTGGAGTCCCAAGGTGTTTTGTCCTGTATACTTCTACCTGTTTACAATCTAGCAGAATGTGTTTTGTGGTTTCTTCCGCCTCCATGCATGCTCTGCACATAGGGCTATTCGTTCCGCCCATGTTGAAGAGGTGTTTGTTTAGTGTGTTGTGTCCTGTTATCAGTCCCACTAGTTTGCGTAGTTGGGGCCTTTTTGTCCTTAGAAGTGTTTTGGTAAGTTTGTGGTTGTATTCCACTACTATTTCTTTGGTTTGTCTGCAGGTGTCTATCTCTTTCCAGTGTGTTTGATGTAGTTGTTTGTAGTGGTTGTCAAGTTGGTTGTTTATGTGCGAGTAGGGTAGGGGCACGATAGGTTCGGGTCCGTATGCCGGTGTGTCTGAGTCTCCTCAACGGTCAACAGCAGACTCAAAATTTTGTATACGCATTCAATTATGATACCCGCTTCCAAGTTTCACTATGACATGGCTGATGTGAACTGGGTTGGCTTCCGATGAGGGAACTCCTCAACGGTCAACAGCAGAGACACAAAATTTTGTATACGCATTCAATTATGATAGCATCTTCCAAGTTCCATTATAACATCTTTGATGTACCCTAGGTTGGCTCCCGATGAGGGAACTCCTCAACGGTCAACAGCAGTTGGAGTGTCGATTTCATTTTCGATAGTTTTCGATTTCAGTTTCGTCTTAGATTTTTATTTCAATTTCATCATCATCATCATCATCTGGGGGGGGGGGGGGTGTGGCGCTAGGTTGAGGAGGGGGGGGGGGTATAAATATTCAGATTAATTAGGTTCCTGGCTACTTGGCAGGAAAGTCTTGGGGTGACACAGCCGACTTTTGATTGGATGTCGTCGCTTTATTCACACTAGTCGGATGCCGGATCCGATTTGGATTCAATCACTCTCCAGAAAGCGACTGCGCAATGGACGTCGACGTAGCTGTTTGAGGTCGCGTTTTCGGTCGCGTTTACGGTCGCGTCTATAGTTGCGTCTGCAGTTGCGTTCGCGTTTGCGGTCTCGTTTGCGGACCGTTGAGGAGTTCCCTCATCAGGGGCCAACCCAGGGTACATCAGCCATGTCATAGTGAAACTTGGAAGGGGCTGTCATAATTGAATGCGTATACAAAATTTTGAGTCTCTGCTGTTGACCGTTGAGGAGTTCCCTTATCGAGAGCCAACCCAGGGTACATCAGCCATGTCATGGTGGAATTTGGTAGGAGCTATCATAATTGAATGCGTATACAATATTTTGGGTCTCTGCTGTTGACCGTTGAGGAGTCCCCTCATCGGGAGTCAACCCAGGGTAGGTACATCAGCCATGTCGTAGTGAAACCTGAAAGGGGCTATCATAATCAAATGCGTATACAAAATTTTGAGTCTTTGCTGTTGACCGTTGAGGAGTCCCCTCATCGGGAGACAACCCAGGTTACATCAGCCACGTCATAGTGAAACCTGAAAGGGCCTATCATAATTGAATGTGTATACAAAATTTTGAGTCTTTGCTGTTGACCGTTGAGGAGTCCCCTCATCGGGAGCCAACCCAGGGTACATCAGCCATGTCATGATGAAATTTGGTAGGAGCTATCATAATTGAATGCGTATACAAAATTTTGGGTCTGTGTTGTTGACCGTTGAGGAGTCCCCTCATCGGGAGCCAACCCAGGGTACATCAGCCATGTCATAGTGAAACCTGAAAGGGCCTATCATAATTGAAAGCGTATACAAAATTTTGAGTCTTTGCTGTCGACCGTTGAGGAGTTCCCTCATCGGGAGACAACCTTGGGTACATCAGCCATGTCATAGTGAAACTTGAAAGGGCCTATCATAATTGAATGCGTATACAAAATTTTGAGTCTTTGCTGTTGACCGTTGAGGAGTCCCCTCATCAGGAGCCAACCCAGGGTACATCAGCCACGTCATAGTGAAACTTGCTATCATAATTGAATGCGTATACAAAATTTTGGATCTCTGCTGTTGACCGTTGAAGAGTCCCCTCATCGGGAGCCAACCCAGGGTACATCATCCATGTCATAGTGAAACTTAGAAGAGTCTGTCATAATTGAATGCGTATACAAAATTTTGAGTCTCTGCTGTTGACCGTTGAGGAGTCACCTCATCGGGAGACAACCCAGGTTACATCAGCCATGTCATAGTGAAACTTGAAAGGGCCTATCATAATTGAATGCGTATACAAAATTTTGAGTCTCTGCTGTTGACCGTTGAGGAGTGCCCTCATTGGGAGCCAACCCAGGGTAGATCAGCCATGTTTATTATTATTATTATTATTTATTTATATACACTAGCAGCTTTTGCAGCTGATGCGTGTACTTCACGTGTTGAGTGTACTGTTTGTCTTTATTTTATTTTATTCCTTACACTTTTTAATTGCCATTTTAACTAAATGTTTGTCTAGTAGATTTTTAAAACCATTCACTGAGATAGCACTTATCACTTCTTGTGGTAGTTTGTTCCAAGAGTCCACCACTCGGTTAGTCAAAAAGTACTTTCTTGGGTTGGAACTAAAACTGTTTCGGTTTAGTTTTAAGGAATGTCCTCGGAGTTTCTCGTTGGTGTTCATTGTGTACATTGCATTAAGGTTGGCTACATCATAATGACCATTCAGAATCTTAAACGTCTCGATGAGGTCCCCTCTTTGTCTTCTTTGCTCAAGTGTAGTAAGACCCAGTGCATCCAAGCGGTTTTCATAAGGCTTGTTCCTTAGGGATGGAACCATCTTGGTTGCCCGCCTTTGCACTTTCTCCAGCAGTTCAATGTCTTTTATGAAGTAGGGGTTCCACACCTGGTAAGAGTATTCGAGGAGAGGGCGGACGTACGTTTTGTAGAGTTTGAGGAACAAATCAGAGTTTATGTAGGAGAAAGCTTTCCTAATCATGTAAAGAAGTGAGTTTGCTCTTTTTACAACTTCTACTATATGCGGTTCCCATTTGAGGTCCTGGGACACAATTACTCCAAGATCTTTCTGTGTGGTAACTGTGTGTACAGGGGTTCCCTCAATCGTGTATTTGTGATGCGGATTCTTGGGACCTATATGCAGTACGGTGCATTTCTCTGCGTTTAGTGTGAGAAGCCAATCCTTAGTCCATTGCACGATGTGGTCGAGGTTGTCTTGAATCAGTTGACGGCTTATGACAGGATCTCCAAAGAATTTGGTGTCATCAGCAAAAAGCGTAAAGGATGTTTCCATAATCGCTTTGAGGTCTGTCAGGAAAATACCGAACACAACAGGGCCGATCACCGAACCCTGAGGCACTCCACTGAGAACGTCATGGGCTTCAGATAGTTCCTCTCCGACTCGCACCTTGAATTTCCTGTTCGATAGAAAATCTGCAATCCATGACAGTAATTTGCCTCTAAAACCAAAATGTTCCAGTTTGTGGATTAACCGTTTTATTGGGACTCGGTCGAATGCCTTCTCGTAGTCCAAGTAAATTACATCAGTAGAGTTCCGTTCGTCCCACTTACGAGTCCATTGGTCAACACATGTGAGGAGGTTAGTCACAGTTGAGCGTCTCGGGACGAAGCCATGTTGCTCCTCGATTGTTATGTTTTCCCGGGCTAGAAAAAGTCTTATTTTTTCGGCTACAATTTTTTCCATAGCTTTGCAAACAAGGCTGGTAAGGCTAATCGGGCGATAGTTGGCTGGAGAGAGTTTATCACCTTTTTTGTAAATTGGTGTTACAATTGCCTCTTTCCAGTCGTGTGGAAGTGTCGCGTTTTCAAAGGACAATGTCATTATATGTGCAAGCTGCTCACACAATTCCGCAGAGCACTTCTTTAGGAAAATTGCAGGAATTTCATCAGGTCCCATAGAAGTCGCATCCCTGAACGATGTCAAAACCTTTAGAATTGCATCTGGCTTGAATTCAATCGTTTCAATACAATTTACTATCCTGGGCACCAATATTTGCGGCATAGGATCATCACACTCTCGAACATAAGACTTTTTAAATTGACTAGCGAACACATTGGCGACGGCACGGTGTTCCGTCACTATGTCGCTTGAGTTTTCAGCTCTTAGCGCCGGTGGCACACACACTTTTGATGTCAGTTGTCCGCGGACATACCCATAGAATGCCTTGGGTCCAGTTTCTATGATATTTTTTTCAAACGATTGCCTAAGTTGACGTATAGATGCCACAATCTTATTGTTAATTTTTCTGTATGCTTGGTAGCTTGTGATGGATTTGTTTAGTCGGTAAATTGCCCATAATTTTCTTTTTTCCTCAGTCATAGTTAAAATATATTTGTTTATCCATAGCTTGTTTTTCGATTTCTTCGTTGGTTTACACAGTGGTACATGGGTATCTAGTATTTTCTTTACGATGAGTTTAAAATCATTCCATGCACTGAGCACTTCTGTGTGGCTGGTGTTCAGTGTGTTGTTTTGAGTAAGCGCAGCACTGACACTGTCGTAATCTGTTCGAAAGTAGTCACGACGGGGTTTGGTGTTGCATCTGCTGCTTCGTTCTTGAATAAATTGAATGGTTGCAATGATAACACAGTGATCGCTTTTCCCTATGTGTGGATGGTGTTCTATTTGGGTACAGAGGTTATGGTCGTTGCACAGGATCAGATCAAGGAGGGATTCTTCATTGTTCCGCTTTCGTGTGATTTCTTCTACTAGCTGATGCAGATCTGAGCTGGTGTACATGTCTACAAATTTTTCGTGGAGAGCGTTATAACCGTTCAGTTTAACGAGTGGCCAAGTGATATCTGGTAAGTTGAGGTCACCTAAGATGAGTATAGTGTCCTGTTCTGCGGCTTGCTGGATTGTATTAAAAAGTTGGATATCTGTTTGTTCAAGTGCGTAGTGAGTGGGGCGGTAGACAGCACATACCAGCAGTTTGAAGTTCCCATACTGAAGATTGAGCCAAAGCGCTTCCACCGAGTCATCGTGATATCTAGAGTTACGTTTTCCAAGTATAGGTATATTCTTGTGTGAGTGTGCAACATAGATGGCCACACCTCCACCCTTCTTACCACTCGTGCGGTCATGCCGGAACACTGTATAGCCTTGAATATTGATTAGACTGTCTTTTATTTGCGGTGTCAGATGTGTCTCCGTTAATACAATAAATGTAGGATTTCGTTGGTGTATTTCTATTAAGAGTAAATCAAATTTTGCCGTGAGTGATGCCAGGTTTGTGTAAAAGAAAGTCATTTCGGTGATGGACGATGTCAGTTTTTTGCATCTTTCACTATACGCGGGCACCCATTAATATATTTAATGGTTAGTTTTTCTTCGCCTTTGGTGTTTCTCTCTGCTAGTTCCTCGCGTAGGCGCCGCAGTTGATCTCGCTGATAGGGAGTCAGATCGCACTTTGCGTTTATGGTGGCCGGCAGTTTGATCTTGTTTTTAAGGATGTGAATAGCCTTCTGCTTACCAGCCATTATCAGCTTCAGTGGGCGGGGCGCATTGATGTCAGGGCGCAGCTTACCGAGACGGATGACGGCAATGGGACGCTCGCAATCTGGTAAGACGGCAAGTGCCCGCTGAACGCTGTCCGCATCGTGCTTCTTGCGTTGTTCCACATTGTCCGAGTGCGACTCTGGGACCCCGAACATCACCACATTGGAGCTCCTCTTCTTCCTCTCTTCGAGCTCGTCGATGACTGAGTCCAGGTTTAGAGTTCGAGTTTGGTGCGTCTTTAACTCGGCTAGTTCACTGCGTAGCTCGCTTAACTCGTTCTTGAGTTCACCAACCTGTGCCCTGAGGGCGGGGAGCTGGCGCACGCCCACCTCGCAGTCGGGACAGAGATATTTGAGCGTACGGGCTTGCAAGACCAGCACCCTCATTTCTGTTGCCGCTAGTCCACTGCATTTTATGCACACTGATCGCTCACAACTAAAACACGAGATTTGCGGGTTTTTATCGTCCGGTTTGGGCAACTTCTTTTCGCATTTCATGCAAGAAGACATGGTTGTTGCGAACACACCAATAAATACTAAAAACAGATGGTTTTTTGATTTTTATTTGCGTAATTTCAGTGAAAAACTTTTTTGTATAGAAAAGCGGGTAGTTCCTTGTTTACATTTGCTTTGTTTGTAGATTTTGTGTAATTTATCAATAATTCTTAGATTATTATTGGGGCTAACACTTCCACTGACTTATTATAGGGTTTTCAACGCGTTTATGTAGTTTTCGGTCAGAAACAACTGGTTTATAGAAACTTTTTGCCACTAGAGTATTAAGAGAGTTGTGCACTCAACAGATGCGAACTGTCAACATGCGAATGTCATGGTGAAACTTGGAAGTTGCTATCATAAATGAATGCGTATACAAAATGTTGGGTCTCTGCTGTTGACCGTTGAGGAGTCCTCTAGTCAGGAGCCAACGCTGGGTGGACGGATTTCAACCACAATCTGCATGCCAAATTTCAGCTTAATCGGATGAAGCGTTTCGGCGCTCACAGAAGTGCGTCCACAAAAGAAAAATGCCCAACACTGCGTGCGGATAGGTAGTTAGTCCATCATCAGATGCTGGGCATCACACAAGGTTATAGTTTTTGTCAAGACAAATCAAACGAGCCCAAACATGACAGGTTTATCGTGTGCACAAGTTTATAGTTTTTGTCAAGACAAATCAAACAAACCCAATAATACCTTTTTTAATACTGAAATTCTAAGGAACACTTTGATGAAGTTTTACCTAAATCGGTTCAGCTGTTTTTGAGCCAAATCAAAACATACAGAAAGACATACATACATATAGGTACTGCCCTCAAGAATTGTATATAGTATCAATAATTCTTACCTTTGGTGGCACCATTGAATTGAACACTATAAAATCAATTTTGGCACCCATGACTGACTTCCCCCCGACACCTGCTTAGCTTATTGTTAAAGCGTGCGTCTGTGTGAGTGCGTTCGTTTCGATCGTTTGCACGTAGTTTCCATACTGCTTAGCTCTTGTCAAACGAAATAATTGATAATGCCTCATTATCAATTATGTTATCAATAAAGCAATTAGCGACTACAAACGAACAGTTACATTTTTGTTTATATGGATAGAATATAGATATTTAAATTTACATTTAATATTGTTTTAATTTTTAACATATTGATAATTTTATATTTCACTTAGTTATGTAATTTAGGAATCTTGATTTTAGTTGGTTTTTTGTTCGACCTCTTTCTTAAAAAAATAAAATCTATTACAGAACTATTTAAAGGGATTGTCTTTTGTGTTCTACTTACTTTTCTTTTTATATATTTTTTTATATTTTTCTAATGCTTTTTCTGCACTTAATATATAATATATGTATATCAACACCACATGTTCATTCGTTTGCCTTCTCCCATCCCCTAATGTAGGAACTAAGCGTATTGTAGACCTAATTTAATGAATCTATTGTTGAAAACATGTCATCGGCCAGAAATACTATATTTAAGTAAGAAACGTCGCGTGCAAGACCTGCTGGCGACGACCACTCTGCAGGAATTGAATTTTGCAGCGAAAATGTCTTCATTATCATCTAAAAATACAGGTCAGACTAATTCAAAATCTTTGACGCCTCAGCAAGCTTTAGCTTTGTATTTAGATTTAGATCTCTCCGAGAGAAAATATAATATATTGCAAACTGTGGTAATTGCATCACACAGTGACTATTTTCCTAGCCTGTACTTGTTAAGAAGAAACAAAAGTCAATATATACCGCATAATATTATTGCAAATTATATAATGGCAGAGGTGAATCTGCAGGCATTATGAAATAGCACTCGACCTAGTATTGTACAATTAGTAAATATAGGAGAAAGTAAGTCTTTAACATTATTTTTGTAAATGGGAATTTGATGGAGTTCTGGTCATAGTATTTATAAACAAAAGTTTACCGAATCAGAGACTAACACGGATGAATTTTTGTTTATGATAGCTTTCTCACCTCTTAAAACTTGTTGATAGGGATTGTGGTAGGGACTTTGGAGGAATACACGCTCTTCACCTACATTCTTTTGTAGACCAATTGAGTTTATGTTTTGCAAGGAAAATCTGGAATTAGTGAAACTAGAAGTCTCTAGTGAAAAATATTATTAACTTGGAAAAATGTAAATTGGGAGATGATAGCGATGCCTCTGTCTGCAGTGTTGATTACAAGATATTATTCACAATGCTTGACGGTAGTGTATGTAACGTTTTGTCTGAAACAAATGCGACACAAAAATGTTACATCTGTGGTGCAACACCAAAAGAGATGAACACTGAAAAACCACCTAAACTAGAACATTATCATTTTGGTTTGTCAAGCCTGCATTCGTAGATACGATGTTTTGAGTGCTTATTACATATTGCCCATAGATTACGGCCTATGACAAGAAAATAGTAGCATCCGTAGCCCCATGGACACCGGTTCTCCTCGTTGCTACCGAAATAAAGCAGCGGCGGGCGCGGTCAATACTGGGATCGGTGACTGCTTGAGTGTTTGACTGTGTGATGCTACAAATGCCCACCTAGAAGATGGTGCCAATAGGCAACAAAGCGGGTTCCACAAAAAGACATATACCTTGTAAGAAAAAAAAAAAAAATGAAGAACGAAAAAAATATATTCAGTTAGAATTTAAGAAGCAATGGGGTCTTATAATCAGTACGCCTAAGCCAGGTTATGGCTCTTCAAATGATGGCAATACTGCCATGAGATTTTTTGGCAATCCTGATTTAGCTGCGAAAATAACTGGAATTGATAACGTTCATTAATTTTAAGAGTATTGGCTAGTGGTATGAAAATTTAAATATGTAGAAAAAAATAAAACTAGGGAAAATTACATAAGGCTGTATAATTAGTATTATTCATAAATTATTAATACACGGCCCTGAAGTGATATCTTCTTTCGAATTGCCGATAGGTCAACTTTCAGAAGAGGCTTTAGAAGTACGAAAACTTCGTTTTTCGCATACTCGCAAGTCGTCAAGAACGAAAACTAAACAAGACTTGATGTCGGCTTTGTTGATAACTTCTGATGCGTTTATTTCGAGCATAAGAAAAAATACTTCCAAGAAATCCCGTGATTTAAATGACGACATTCAGGAGTATTTAATATAGACATCTTTGAATGAATCTTATGGCGTTAATTTATCATTAAGTGACGAGGAATTTACAGCGGAATCGGATCATATGTTTTCAAATAATTTGTTTTAAATTTAATTTAAAATATTTAAAAAATCAGACAATAGTCTGAAATGTTAAACCACTATGGATTTATTTATTTCACATGTCATATTTACTTAACAAAAACAATTAATAATGGATGATAAGTTTTGTAAGTTTATGATGACTTCACTAAACCAATGTTAGTTAACGTTTCAGAAGAATAAGGGCCATCATGCAATATGTCGAGTTTTTCGGATAATTATAATTAAAGTATTAATTTTCTGCCGTGTTATTATTTTTATTGTGTGTAAAAATACAATTAGAATAAACCTTTATATATTCTGTTTATGTTTTTTTTAAGATACAAAATCAGTATTTTTTCCATAGTAAATTCTGTTATGTAATTTTGATAGCTATCTTGATAGCTATGTAACTTTGATAGCTAATTTTGATATTCTATTTATTATTATTTTTTTGAAAAAATCCGTGCAGAAATGTTGGGAGTTATGATTTTTGTCCTATCTCCTTATACATTCGAAGCACTGTGCTATGTACCGAATTTCAAGTCCCTAAGTTCAATATTTCGAGATTGAAGTTTGACTAGCGCACCCTCTGGTGGAACAATTTCAACCACAATCTTTTTAACTCTTGCCATGACCAAATGATGCCTGCATGCCTAATTTCAGCACAATCGGATGAAGCGTTTGGACGCTATCGTAGAGGAATTCACACACAGACACAGACTTTAGTCTGATAATTTTCTTAATCGTCTCGGGTAAAGGAGGGGGGGAGGGGGGGGGGGTCAAAATGTATATATCCATCATCTTAAAAAAAACACACATTCACAATACTTTCCCACCTACCTGGTCGGTTGGCGGGCCGAGAAAGTAAAAACAAAGAAACGGGTTACAAGTGATGCAAGAAGCGTTAAATTCGGTCGTAACTGGGATGACATAACGTAACGTATGACGAATATGTATGAATAAGTTACGTATTGACATACATCCGGTGCCGGAAATCTCTCGAGAACCTCGAGGGTTTTTGGTTTAACGATAGCGTTATATGGTGCCTGCAATGGCTAAAATGTAAAAAAATTGTATGGAATCTCAATGCTCGACATGTGAATCCATTATTAAGAACTGAAGCGACAATCACCTAAATTAATTGAATCTATTTCAATTTTCTTTTTTAAAAATGGGCCGCTGCTCAGCGACACCTTTTTTAAAATTCATATCTGGGGACTCCCTGACCTATTTTATCCATACTTGGACCCTCTAATAAACTTTCGTTCGGCAAGAGCGCAACAGAAACCAATCCTCAACGACGGAAACCAATCCTCAACGACCGCTATTTTTAAAGTCGAATGATGCGGTGGAACTTGGCTTCCGACCTAGCCGAAATTAAAAAAAATAATATTTTGACTGAGGAAATAAATAATTTACTTTATGCCAAAGAATTAAAATAAAATTATTTCATTTTATTTTTGATTTTTATATTGTAAACTGTAACACTGAAATACTCATATTTGTTGGTAGAAAATTCAATTTCAGTGAATGGTCACATGTCTATAGGTTATGAATTATTCTTTGAAAGAACACATTATTATTAGGACAGAAAACGGAAGGAATCTGAAAGTCTGCAAACCCAAATAAATAATGTGCAAACCCATATAATAAATGCACAAGCAGTTTTAAATTAAAAGTATCGATGACATGAAATAATTAAAAGAAACAAATATTTTAAATTCATTTATTAAAAATTACAAAATGTCATTGTATAAAGCGAGCTCGATAATTTGCACTTTTTAAGGAAATTACTTCAACGGTACGGAAAGTGCCTGCGTTACTTTCGATCATTCACAGCCGTAAAAATAGTCTGGATTTTGTGTCTGAAATTCCGAAATGCAACGCGTTCCATTCAAATTCGGAACGGTTTTTTAATTTTGGATATTTTGTTTCGGATAAAAGGGGATGTCTGTCGCCATTTTTTTCGGGTAGAGGGCGCAACGGCCGCGCTTCCGAAAGGTTAAAACCGCAGCGGTCGGAAAGCGCACCGCCCGTTCGTCAAACTGTGGTGTTTTTTTTTTTGGTGAATTTTACGGTGACTTGTCTTTTCTTTCCCCTCGAAGGTTGGTTATTTTCGAATTCAATTGTAATTTCAATCGTTATGTAAATTCGGTCTCGTTATTCGGAATTTCCATTATCGATGCGGGGACAAAAATATGTCAAAATCAGATTGCCTAAGAGTAGCGGCATTATCGAGCTCGCGCAATGAGTGTAGGCATGGGCGAGGGGGGATGGGGGAGGGGCTACTGGGGGGGGTAGTAGGGCGGGCGCAGGTGGGGGGGCGGGGGGGGCAGTGCAGGGGGGAAGAAGGCGGCGCCCAGGCGCGGGGGGGGCTCGGAGAAGAGGGCGGGCCGGGGGGGGTCGGGCGCACCGAACGCGCCGAACGCACCGAAGCCCGCCAGCGACTCGATGGGGCGGCCGGGCGGCGGCTCGGCCTCGGCGCCGGCGCCGTTTTTCTGGGGCGGCGACGGGGCGGCGGCCGGCTTTTGGTCGCCTTTGGCCGCGCTTTTGGCCGCGCCGCTCGGCGGCAGCGGCGGCGAGTCGGCTCCCGACCGGTGCGGCTGCGCCGAGTACAGATCCAAAACCTGCAATGCGCATTCCTCCATAAAAACGAAGCTTTCTCGTCGACCATCGCCTCGATCGCTCGAGCCGCAAACGAAAGTCTAAATTAATAAAAATGCCACGGAGCGCTCGCGACGATACCGCGAGACGACGTAATATATTGCGAAGCGAGAGGTCATCGAGAAGCGGATACTCGCGAGGCTGCAATCGTAGCGTCCGTCGATTCGGAGCGGAGCCCGCGGGGAACGGAAGAGCGGAAAGAGCGCGAGGCGAGCGATTAGAGCCATCGGGGAACCCCCTAAAATTACCAAACTACCGCCTGAGACTTTCCAGGGATAACTCGAGAAAAACAGCCGACCCGTCCGCGAGAAAAGAGAAAATAACGGGCGCATATGAGACTACTACGGCCGATGCGTGCGGCTTCCGTCCGTCGTCGAGTCCGCGACCGATCTCCACGATGAACCGGTCGAGAGATCCATAGCGTGTACTGATAGTCGACGGATACGTAGGCGGAGATGGCCCTTAAATTAGGACTAAGCGAGGACAGCCCTGCGATTAGTTACGATTGATTATATCCCCATTTCATCATCGTCAACCCTCTGACTGGATATAAACTAGATGCGGCACCACTGATAGTAGTTCACTCACAAAAGGATCTTACGAGTCTTATTAGTGAGTGACCTCCGGTGGAATGAGCACATAATATCTACTATTGTAAAAAGAATCAATTCCTACTGCGAATAAGGAGTTATACGTCATTCGAAAGGTCGTATAAATACTAATGACTGAGCTCTTTCTCCTAGCCCATACTGGAGCATGCATTCCAGATACGGCGTCCATATTTTGTCCGAAATATCAGACTTACTGAGTATGCAAAATATAATAGTAATTTCCACCATTAAAACTATGAACAATAGCTCTAATTGCTAAATTGACTAAAACTGGAGGAGACGCATGAGTTCTCATCGAGTTTACAATAATAATAAGCTATTATAGCTGCGAGAATCACTATCATATATATTTCTCCTCGAACAACATTCAAAGACTGCTTCAAACTGGACAAGGAGAGATTCGCCTCGAACACCAAGAATTCGTTTTTTAAGCAACAGAGCTGTTAACTCATGGAACAAGCTGACTGACAGTGTGCTGAATTCGAGAACTATGAATGTTTTTAAAGACCGACTGGACAAGTTCAGAAAATTAGCTGTGTCCTCTAAACAACAATAATAATAAAACCAATGCAAACTCAAAATCACAAAAACAAACTGACCTGATGACAAATGTCTTCTAGTAATTCCGTCGTGATGTCTTCGACGAACATATCCCACCAAGCGTTGTGTTTCGCATTCCGTCCGTTCCAATCCACGATTTCAAATTTACTTAATTTTCCAGCTAAGAATATCAGCGCTACGGCTATGACTTCCGGTTCCCATTGTAACGATAACGTTGTGCATAAACTAAAAGCAAAGAAGTTTTATATATACCAATCGTTATTTTTTATGTATGAGGCAACATTACTTCAATAAATAGGGTTTTGATTTACGATAGTTCTTTTTTTTTCTATAGGTACCGTGCCCCCAACTGGAATATTTTGAACTGTTGTCAGTAATATCACTTTTGTAGCGGCAATCTGATCATATTATGACATAGTACATGGCCTATTGATCTTGATAGAATTAAGAGAAAAACAATTGCAGGTTTTGTTTTATGCAATAATTTGCTTTGAAGAATGTATGGTATTTTTGCAGTTTAGTAAACTCTTCTACAATAAAGATGTTTTAACGTCACTCCACTATTCACCACACTGATTCCCAATCTGTAAAAATCTTTGCAGGGACTCTATACGAGATATAGTCGTTTAAAGAAGCATCAAACAAAGGATGTAGATTAGGATAGTTTTTTTTTAAACGATTTGTAAACACCTATATGGTGGTAGGTTGTTAGTTTTTTTTTAAACGCTTTACGGTGCTCCTAAACGGGCCACATTTTCGGTGCAATATGGGGCTGCAATACATTGCCCGGCAACATAGCAATACCAACCATACTATGAAATATAAGGAAATATTTTTAATATATCCCGGCCATATAGCCACAGATTGTCGTATGGCCGAGGCGTGGCCATACGACAATCCGTGTGTGGCCGGCGTGTTGCTGGTTGATTGCTTCGCCATCGAAAATACTGCTTGCCTGGCAAGCTTTATTGCTGTTTCGTTTTGCGCCATAATTGCGTCCCTTTCTGATGCGAGGCAACGACATCTTCATTTTGTATTTATATCATCTAATGATTATTTTTTTTGATCTATAAAATATTATTATCTAGTTTAGGACAGCTGTCTTGCCACATGTGAGCGTTCACCTTATCACCCATTCACTCCCCCTTCGAAGCCATAGAATTTGAGATGCGCAAATCGCAGTTTTAGATAATTTTTCTAAGAAAGAGTTGATTATTTTTCTGGAAAGGCCAAGATCTTTAAAGAGGTGAAATAGAGATTTAGCTGGCAGGCCACGAGCGCCAACTTCCACCGCGTGAAGGTGAACAGTGAAGCCGTTCCGGGTTACGGCATTTGCAAGATCATGGTATTTATTTAATTTGTACTCGTGGTCTTTTGGGATATTTGATTCCCATGGAACAGTTAATTCTGCAATAAGAGCCACCTTCCGAGATACAGAGTAAAGAGTTATATCTGGACGGAGGGCTGTGCATCCGAGACTTTCAGGGAATTTATACTGCTTAGAGACCGAATCAACCTCCAGAATCCAATCTGTAGCTTTCTCGATTATTGAGAAAGGTTTTGTAGTTAAATGTTTTTTGCCTTTAGAGCCATCCCGCACAAACTGTATTGGGGGTTTGGAGGATACTGTCAAACCCTTGTTGGCACGAGCCACTGAGAGACTAATTACCTCGCGAATAACAGCGAGAACTTTGTCATGGCGGTAAGTGTACCGTCCTTGATCTGATATGTTATGTACAATTGCGTGAAATAATTTATATTATTTATTAGTGTATTTAAATGTTTAGATACATCATTAACACGTTGACCCCCGTGGTACTAAACGGCAATTTGTATTGCCGGCCCTCCATGCAATATTTTGCTCATTAGACTATTATTCATCTATTCATATCTACAGGTCCTTTATTGAAATAATAACAATATTTTTGCCCAATCAAATAATAACAATATATAAAGAAAATTTCGATAATAGAAAGATGTTCGTACCACACAATTTCTTATTATTCTAAGATATTTCGGTAACAATTTTACGATATATAGAGGATTTTTAAATCCCAGGTAGGAGTCATAACGGCAATTGCATGATATTAGAATATTACCCATGGAATATACTACCGTTGTCTTAAAAAAAATTCGTTTAAGATTTTTGGCACTTACCATACACACTTTTTTATTTCTGGTATTTTAATTTATCTGCAAATGCCCGGCCCGCAACGGCTTAGTGGCTTTTAGGGACCGCAGATTTCGGAAATGTATTCATTTTATTAAATATACCCATACCCACTGGGCGACACGGGCCGAGAAAACCATCCTAATGTCGCCCATCTGTGGGCTGCGCGGTCTCGTAGAACCACGCCAGTGTCGCCCACCTGTGGGCTACGCGGGGGTCAATGTGTTAATATATAATTCTTTTGTGAATTTATTATTAATATTGAATTCATATGGAGAAGATCTTTCAATTGGTATTCATATCATCAAAAACATTCAGGCTAAGATATCTAATGTATCGCTCTTATTGAAGACAGGTCGAATCCACATTCTCGTCTTTTTTTGTCGTTTTAAATTTTCATTTAAAACGATATAAGCCGCTGCGACACGTATGATTTCATCCCATTGCCCGATTGTGCAGCCTGTTTACGAGTCAAAATTATGAGCCATACTTTCGCAGAAATATTGCCAAGAATGGCCGGGCTATATATTTTCCAGCCATATGATGCAACAAAATGCAGCGATGGCCGGGCTACAGTTGCTAATATTACGACCATATTTTTTCTGTAAAAGTATAGCCCGTTTAGGAGCACCATTATAAACAACTAAGTATATGGAGGTAGGTTAAATTAGTTTTAAAAAAAATAGCAGAGTTAGCTAAACTGAAATAATTCCGGATTCTTTTATTCATATACAGATAAAAATCTATATTTCACATTTGAGGACTCGAGAATCAGACATATCACACCCTATGAAATAAAACATTTTTGAGCAGTACCTGTCATTTACGAAAGTCCACGCCATTTGCACCATCTTTTGCAGTTTATTCTTGTCGCCCTTCAAACATTTTGCATATTTCAATAAATAACTATACGGATGCTCGACTTGTAGGTCGAATTTGATGGTCTGCAGCAGTATTCTTTCAAGCGTCATCACTTCTTCTTTGGGATCTTCGCCGAAAGTGGTAAATTTCTGTTCGGTCAACAAGGCTTTCGCTTGCTTTATGATATCTTTACATTTCTTGGGAGTTTCCTCCACTTTTCCCGCTAAGAAGAGGCAGCAGCACGCGGTCACGTACCTCGGAAAGTTCCGAAACGAATGGAACATATAAAACCTATGGAAGTAGACTACTCCAGTAGCCATCGTATTGTATCCTAGATCCATTTTCGTACCGGTATCTATTATAAATCGCGCTCCTTCCTTTCGGTAACGGCTTTCCGTCTCATAATCGATCCCATCTTGAAAAGACGGGGAATTTAAAAGGTCCTTTTTGTCGTAGTACCAGTACGGCATCGCTGTTGATACAAAGAGGTTAAGTTAGCCTGGATTGTATTTTCTTTAAATTAACGAAAATGTGGAATATTGTTGTATCGCGACCGAGAGACTTACCGTTAATGTCTTTTTCCGCGCTGCTCATCGTATATTTATTTTAAAGACTAGTTTTTGAGGAAATAAACTAAAAACACAATCCACAACAGACTGTTTTCACTGAACTGTTTTGACAACTGGGTCGTCAGTATTGCCAGTGCACGGGCGCTCTATATTTAGTTTAAATTAATTATCGTATGTATTTTTAGATTACCTTTTGTCATAGGTACGATAGTTAAAAGCCAATGCGATTGACAATATAATAGCGTACTAAATTGCTCAGCGTGTACTGCGATTTGGAAACCTGTATTTACTACGAAACGCTACGTGTAGACTGCATTCATAGTTCTGAAAATTGATTAAAATTATTAAAAATTTGCTAAATTGAAAATTATGTTCAATATGGCGACTTTCGTGGTATACAGAGTTGGCCAAATAACTTGTTATTAGTTTGGCCGTAAATGCTATCAGCGCCACCGTCATTTATCCGGTACAGAAAGGTTGTAAAATCGTACTACGGAGTTGCGCAATCTAATACCATATATAATCAATGCCAATACGTACGACAATGATTGATGGATAAACAAAAATATTTTCCCATTTTTTCCAAGATTAATGGATAAACATATCGCTAACTGAAGCGACAGTGGAAGCCGATTTTGAGTTCAGTACCTAATACGGAAATGTCGTGTAACACGAGCTCTTTCAAGACAACAGTGGGTTCCTGAAAAAAATGTTGACCCACCTTATCACGGTAACTCGGTGTTAGATGTTAGGTTTCTATAAGGCAACACTGGGATAAAAAAGCAACACCGAGTTATTTATGCAATGTCCCCACGATTACATTATAAGAATTGCGAAAGGTGACGGCAACTGAGTTATTTATGCAATTTGAAAAGGAAGGTACCTATTACTATTAATAAAGTTTAATACAGAATTCATGTTTTATTAAAGAATAATAATATTAAAATACCGTAATTTAAATTATATGTGGGTAGTCATGAAACAATCCACGTCACTGAGATGATCATTAAGCCAAAATGTAGAGCAACAGTGGGTCATTTAGCGATTTTTTCAGATTTTCATAAATGTCACGATCAAAATTAAGGTTTACATTATTCAAAACAATTTCAGCGAGAATATTAATGTTTCGTCTATTAAAAAAACGCTACTTGAAATTACCTAAAAATGCGGTTTTCTCGAAAGTAGTTTTTTAAAGATAACCCACTTTCGCTTTCAGGTAACGATGTATATAATCATTTATTGGGCTTCTTTTGTTTTTTAATACAATAAATAAACTACTTTGATTTAAAACTATCCATGGGGTAGTGCTCCTTGTATATTTTCAAATGGTCTTCCATTTCTTTGAGTTGTTTCTGCAAATGCGCGGGTATATCTTTGTAGACGTCCGTGAACATTTCTTGCCAGTCTAGTTTTGGCACCTTTTCGGCGGCATTCATGGCTGCCAGGATCATTTTCTTGTTCCCTTTCTGCCAGTCGTCTTCTTGCTCTTGACTCCACCAGTTCTTGTTCTCCATGTACAGTCTAAGCTTGGTGATTGGGTTTTCGGTCGTGTTCCATTTTGCGATTTCCGAGGTCTGTCTGTAGGCACTGCTGTCGTCCGATGTGTGGAGTGGTGACTGATACTGTTAAAATTTAATAATAATAACTCAGCAGACACTTCAACATTATAGGCGTGGTAGAAGAGGAAACCGGACTGAGTTTAAATCTCACAAGAGAGCACAATATGGGTTAAGCATAAGATCGACAGGGTCGGACTGATCTTGCTTGCCTAATTGTGAGATTAAGTAGATACAGTAAAACCCCGGTTAACCGAACTCAGGTCAGCCGTAACCCGGGTTATCCGAAACGACTCCAGGAAATGTGCCAATGTCAAACTTTAAATTCAGTTTTCTCAGAACTCGAAAACTGTTACTACCTTCATCCAGAATATTTGCAAGTTAAAAATGGCGAAATTATGCGTTTCCTCCTCCAAATGTTACCAGTCTAATTCAGCCACTGGATCAGGGCGTAATAGAGACATTTAAACGCCACTACCGCAGGTTAGTTTTGAGAACCATCCTGCAAAATAGTGACATGCTAAACAAAAATATGAATGCAGCGCGAAAGGCAGTAAATATGGAACAAGTAATTTATTGCTGTGCATTATCCCAAGCAAGTGAATGCGAAGACATGGATATGTGTGAGGATGGTGAATCGGTTGTCACGGACGATTCGCAAAAAGCAACCAAAAATACTGTTTTTTTAAAGTGAGTAATTCATATGCTGCAAACTTAAAGTACAGTGAACTCTTTATTCATGTACTGCAATCCTAAAAATGTAATTTTAACTTTAATAAAGGACATAGCCTACAAAGATATTTTGATTCGTTTGGCTGTCGAAATCTTGTAAAAATACGTACTGTAATTACAATACAAAATACTGTAGTATTAGAAGTTCATAACTTAATCGAAAAAAATGTTAACAACTTCTACATTCAATTAACTTTCTAACAAGGTTCTGTAATTAGCCTCCATGTTCCACAAATACTAATAAAAATGTAAATGCAGTTGGCGTAAGGTTGTGTACATCCATACATATATCTCATTTAAATACTCGTCTAAGCATTTCCCAATTGAATCCGAGAAGTCCTTCGCTGCCATGCGAGTAGCTTTTACCTATTATTTTTATTTCTAGATTACTCTAGATTATCATCCTCTAAGTCAGTGTTTTTCAACCTTTGTTATATCGCGACCCCCTTTTTGGTAAAAACAAAAAAAACTTACGCGACCCCCCTCAGATCGTAACTTAGTTCTCTCGACCCCCTTTCAGTCTCTTCCACAGCTGTAACTATAAGCAAATATTTGTTTGTAAAAACAACGTCGAAAACCACATTAAATTTAACTGTTTGCACTTTCCAAGCTGCACTACCTGTTTTTATTTTAGATCAACATAAAGTTGTGTAAAAAAGTAGCAAGATATACATAAGAAATATGTAATTGTTTGGACATAACGATTTTGTAAACTTATCTATTTTTATTTTTAGATAGCCTGCGACCCCCCGAGAGTCTCTTCGGGACCCCCAAGGGGGTCGCGACCCACTGGTTGAAAAAATCTGCTCTAAGTAAACAAATTCTTTCAAACGCTTTTACCATAACCTCATATATCTCATCTTTCGGCGAGCGACCGAAATTAAGGTGGCAAGCAATGATCGCAATCGACCGGTTACCGACCGCCGCGCCGCTTTAACTAATATAAAGAACGCTTACCGATAAGACATAGCCTCGATAAGTACTGGTTTATTTTCGGCTAATGCGTATTCTCTAGCTTTTTTTGTTGCGTTGTACACGGCGAGAGTATCCGTTCCATCCACCCTAATAGTATTTATTCCGTAAGCTGGTCCGCGGGCCGCTATTCCATCACCTTTGTACTGCTCATCGGTTGAAGTGGATATAGCATAGCCATTGTTACGACTGAAACAAATGAAATCTAGAAATAATTAGTCTATTCTATGAAATCTAGTAATAGTTACAAATAGTTAGTTACGGAACTATGACTAACTATTTCTTTTATAATGACATAATATTACCAGAAATATATTACAGGACAGTCGAGAGTAGCAGCGAAATTAAAAGCCGCATGGGCATCGCCCTCGGACGCCGCTCCATCCCCAAAGTAGCATACAACAACGCGATTATTATTCGGAGTCCTCTTTAAGGCGTACGCAGCACCAGCAGCTTGAGGCAACTGTGTTCCTGTGGATGTACAACAATATTGTACAAAAAGTAAAATATAGTATATAGAATTATTAGAAACAATTTATTCGCTCTGACAAGAAGGTTTTTTTAAGAGAATAAAGTTCTTCGTTGAAACGATATTCGTTGAAGCAAAATTAAATTTACGGAAGCTCCGCTACGGCCCCTTTAACGCGTGTTATCTCTATAAACTTCGAGTGCTCGTATTCTTTGAGTCAGTCAAAGGGCCTTCAGCTTCAGCTGGGCAATTGCCCTTTAGATTAAGATTAGACTTTACATGAGCCAGGCTCATTCTGAGTGTGGCATCGCAGCGCCGTACGCCCTGCGGCAGGTATCTCAAACCGATCGCACGCCGTCGCCGCCCCACTCAGTCGGTTGCCCTCAGTGCTCAAGTAATGAAAATGGTTTTTTTATGAAATATTTGTTGTTTATGTATTTATCATTATAGATAGATGTATATTTCCGTAATGTACTCAATCAGACCTTTAATTTGACACTAAACACAATATATTTATGTTAATTTATTGACATTTGGGTAATTTAGGACTTAGGTAGATACCGTATGAGACTCGGGATGACATAACGATTCTAATAATATTATACACTTCTAAATCGGTTCAAACCTTTAAAAGCCTATGGCGGAATAAAGATTTTTTGTTTTTTTTTTTAATATTTGGTTTTATTTATTTGTTTAAAATTTTGAAGAGCTTGACTGTTAAACAAAAGTTTGACAAGCGTTTAAGCATGCTGCGCCATCGATCGGTAGGTAAAATATCGCTAATAAACAATATATTAGCGATATTTTACTTACCGCTAAATAGTGAATCGAAAAGTTGCTTACTCGCTCGTAATGACTCACCCCCTCCAAGAATGCCGGTTAATTAAAACTCACCCTGTTTATGAAGACAAGTAATAAATAACTCCACAGCGAATTGACTTCCTGAATTTCTTGACTTTTCAAGGAATATTTGTCAATTCGCAATAAAATATCATTTTAGGACCAGGAGGACTCTGAACCTGTGGTTTATGTATTCCCCCCCCCCCCCATCCCCGTATTCCATCGGGTTTACTCCCAATAGTCCCCATTCCTCAAGAACTTACCATTTCGCCGCCACTAATTATATGACCCGCCCATTGATACTAACCTAGAGGGCTGGATATGGTGACGAAGTTGAGGCTGCGAGCGCCGTAGTGAACTGGCATCTGCTTCCCCTTGCCGATATCCTCGCGGTTTCCGTGACACTGATTGATCATCTGCTCCACCGTCAACCCTCGCCATACCAACACACCGACTTCCCGGTACTGGCCAAAGATCAGATCTTCGAAACTGAGCGCTGCGGCGCTGCCCACTTGCATACCCTCCTCTCCGTAGTTAGTCATGAAGAAAGATATGCGACCTTGTCTGTGGTAAAGGAGAACAAACGTGGAACAAACTGACAAGATTTGTATCATAAGTGCGTGCTGATCGAATCATGACAGATCATGAAGGTGGCTGCTCTGAACTGTTCTAAGCATGAACATCCGCAACTATCATATTATGACTGCGAGATTCCGTAGAAAGAGACATAGTACAATATGTGATATGTCCCCAAGATGTTTACAAGACTAAGTGCCTTGCAACATGTATTTAAAACCGTAAAAGTTAATGTGAATAACGATCCTCCCCGCAGAATCATCCCATTTATTACACACAATGATAAAATATATCTATATTATATCGTCTACTGGTCTAATTAATTAAACCGTGTTACCACCCTATACATCACTTCGCACAACAACCAAAATATGTAATGCCGGCTCCACACTGATGATTCTGAAACTCTCCGTCACCCACCGTACTTTTCGGACCTACTCCAACTGATTTCAGTTTTTTTCGGAATTTAGACAATTTCTTGATAGGACAAAAAATCAATTCCGATGAGGCGGTCGAAACCGCCTTAAAATAATTTATTGATTCTCGCTCAGATTTGTTTTGGCTAAGGAATCAAAGAATTTTCCATAAAATGGCGGAAGTGCATCGATAACAATAATACCTACATATTTTTTAAACTTTTTCTTTTTCGATACAGAACGGCAATTTCATAGGTAAGGATCTATAATAGGTATAAGTAGATACAGACTGGTCCCACGTACGCACGCATTATGACATCTGGACCCTTGAATTTGCATGAAAGCAGATGACTTAGAAACACACTTATCATACGCAACGCTGTCACACACGTCCTACGCAACGTCGAACTGCGATCTCCAGATCAGCGTGATAAGGTACAGCGTGTAATGCCGCCTCCACACGTTGGCGAATATTCGTGTTACAGATTAGGTATGTAACGTATACGTTTTCAAAGAAAAAAACACAGCCAGCTGACAGCTCGGAGCTGTCGAAATCACGTCAAAATTAGAAGGGGTGCGCAGAGTGCGCAAGCGCGGCTCGCAGGCTGACAACCACAGCTCATATTTAGTACGGTTGGCATATGCTATAGGAGTTTTCCATATATTATGTGTGTTTCCTAATAGTTGTTTACACCCACTTGGAACACGAACATTCGCCAACGTGTGGAGGCGTCATCAAGGGGATGACAGTATGCCCCACACGCGTCAGACACACATATAACGTCAGTGCATGCACAGAGAAAAGACATGCGGAAGTACATGAAGAATAGTTCTTCATCATATTCATTGGAATATGATACAGAAATCGGTCTGCATTAATGTATGGTATTCTCCACACTGTTCTCTTTGTCTATTTATCTCATGACTCCAATAATTTTTTTGTGGTGCGGACATTTTTATTTAAAAATAACAAACCGAGTAAATCGTTCTTAAAGTCATTCTGAGAATCAGAAAACATATTCTACAGCGGCTGTACACTATACAGTATACAAGTACACCTTCCGAAAAGTGACACCAGTTTCTGATGCCATATAGAGGTTGCGTACGTAACCTCAGTCGCCACTCTTAATCTATAAATATTACACGAATAGTTATATAAAGGTATAAAGTTTCATGACAATTAAGTTTTATTTAATAATCTTCTATATCTTATGTAAAATATGCAGAGAAACGTTGATAAAAAACGAGCCAAAATAAATAAATAATGTTTTCCAGATTACGTTTTTTTGATAACACATCCCAGTGTCAAGTTTATAAGTCTAAAGCTGATGAATCCTCTGAATGGGTTGATAAATTTTTAACATTCTAGTTTTTCAGTAAAATTGAGAAAAAAATAAGAACTTCCGCAGAAAATTGACCAAGTGATTTTTTTGTCGAATTATGGTAGGTAAGTAAAAACTAGTAAACTTCGAAAGGTTTCCACTTTGTTTAGTGTTCTTTGAGTCTAAGTTACCCATGTCTGCCGTTACCTACATATGTCTCTCTCCCTCTTTCCCATACATTTTCCACTCTACACAGTGGTGCCGACTCGCTTCCACCTTAGCGAGGGGCCCAACTTTGTCCAATGTGTAAAACGAGCATATGGATAATTAGCCAAAGATCAAAGGTACGATGTGGACAAACATGTATACCGCAATATGTTCCATATTTGGAGAATTCATGTAAAACTCCTTAAAAAGGTTTTTCCTGTGAGGATCATAATTATCACTAAATATAAAATAAAATTTCTCAGAAGAATTTTATCTTTACATCTCCATAGCGATAATTATGATCCTCACAGGAAAAAAACCTTTAAATAAGGTGTTTTACAGAGTTTAATCCATGAATTCTTTAAATATGGAACACATTGCGGTATAAATGTTTGTTCACATCGCATGTAATTACCTTTGAGCTTTGGCTAATTATCAATATGCCCATTCTACACGTTGGCCAAAGTTGGGCCACTCGCTAAGGTGGAAGCGAGTCGGCACCACTGTGACGTGTGAAAAATGTATAGGAAAGAGCGAGAGAGACATAGGTAACGGCAACTGGAGTTGTCAACTACAAAGGGCGAGCCCGTCACCTCAGGAAGTTTTAACGATTAGTAGTTCTATCTCCCTGGAGTGAGCGCAAAAGACTTGGACAGAACAGTCCACCGTCTAGCTCCGCCACAAACCCGTAAGAGGCCAACGCCTTAACCGCGAGATAGCCAGGAGTGTTACCCAGCAGGCTTAAACTCACGCCCTTACTTCCTATTGCGACCAGATTACTCCAGTCTCTCAACTGGTTACGAGTTCGAGGTCGCTTGCGCGGTCCTCTCCCTTACGAAGCGGTGAAACGGTGTATACCGAATCTATCGCGGACCACGGCATCCTTTGCCCGGCTGTTCACCCAAGATCGGGTAGCCGATGGTCGTTTCAAGAGCAGTCGCCGTAAGGTCCGCAACCACCCCCGCTCTATAGGAAACAGTAGGTACTGCTTCCCGACTCCCCCGACTGTTAGTCAGAGTGTGCAATCGATTGGCTTATGCCGCACGGTGCGCAGACCGTCCAGGAGCGCCAGAAGGTTGATTCCTTGGGGAACGTAACCCTAAGGCCAGAGTCCTACCCAGGCTCGCACTTCATATGTGGAGGCCGTCGGATGGGTGTTAACCCGTGAGTGTGACCAACTCAGCAAGGGCCCCTTAGCCCCCCAACGGGTATATAGGTAACGGCATATAATATGTATGTTAGCCAACGTGTAGAGCGGGCATTATTGTATTCAGCGTTTCCCAAATGGTAGGTCGCGACCCGGCACCGGGCCACGAAAATAAAATATCGGCTCGCAACATTGTCTACTTGTTTAAACCAATCATACTCGCAAATGACCAATGGATTGGCACGTCATTCATTGCCGCACTATACTTCACATTTTATCAAGGAACATTTGCTAGGACGAGACTAATCTGAAAGAATATTTCCTATGATCATCAGCAACCAAGCGTGGATGAGGAACCCATTTTCAGTCAATATAGAATTTATCGAATTCAAATATTAACTCGGTAACTGACCTGGGACGTGACACAGCGCTCAAAAACATATTCGAGAGAATTTCATTGATAGATTTTTGGATATCTTGTCGCCAAGAGTATCCAGAACAGCAGAACACATTCTGCTGAACAGCAGAACAAGCGATGAAATTTCTAACGCCTTTTGTCACGACTTATAAGTGTAACGCAGGATTTTCAACACCCGTGTTTCCGAAAAATAAATATAGAAACCGATTGGAAATTGAACTAGACCTAAGAATAAAGTTAACGTTTTTAGCGGCAAAATGGGAGTTCCTACTTAAAAATAAACAGTTTCATACTTCTCACTCTCACATATTAGTAGTAAACTAATATAAAAACAATGCAATAATTACAATATTGTTAGAAGTTAACGCTTCAATTGTGTTATATACTTCTATGTGGTCATTCAAATGCGGTTTATTTTGCATATTTATACACGAGAATAGTTAAACAAAGTTAGTGTGTCACGAAGGGGAAGCATAAAAATAACCGGACCAGGGCAAAAGTAGCTTGGAAAACGCTATAATTCACAGGGAAGGGCCTTTTCTAGGTTTTAAAAATAAATATAGATAAAACTCGAGTGGTGAGACTTGCGCATGTGCAAGGCGCAGAGCCACTAATACAGTAAAATAAGTAATACAGTAAACACCCACTCAAGTCTCAAGACACCAGTTACATTTTAATATTAAATTATCCACTAAAAAATAACAGTTTTAGAAATCGCCAATTGACAAATCTTTTAACAGTACCTTTGCGACTCGTACAGGATCTTATCGAGGGTGTTCAGCAGACTCATATCTTTGTACATCTTCGTAATTGTCTCTCTGGGTAGTTGAGGATCTTCGTTTTGCTCAATGACTTCACCGGTATGGTACATCAGCCGGTATATCGGTATCGCCTCGTAGGAGTGCGAACCGGTAAAGGCCAATTGTGTGGTAAATCTTGCCTTCGCACCGGGAAAAACGGTTTCGCTGACGACGCCATTTTCTGTTGCGACATTGGCGGAGTTTGAAAAAAGCTGTAAGGCAAATTTGTTTTTCTTGCGGCTGTCAACGAGATATCTGTACCACAGCGTAAACAGAACACAAGTGTGCCATCAAACGTCCCATCAGATTTGATGTGATTTGTTTACACCGTCGAACCTGTTTATAATTAATAGGTAAAGCTACTGTCCGCAGGAACAGCCTTGGCTCGACCGGTTGGCACAGCAGTATTTCCAATAGATAAAAGGCATTATCACACTTGTAGTTCTATTTAAATATACTGTGCTCATTACAAAATAACTCACCCTCGTTAAAGGCTTCCTCAATATTGTAGATATTAAACTACGACTACTATTTGGAAATGCCATTACGCGCGGACGACGACGTATCGAATAAATATGTTTAATTCTAGTTGATTACTGAATACTGATAAGGCGCATTAAATGGAGGGGGTATCATTATCATTTTGTTAATGTTTACGTCACCAAACAGCAACCAAAATAAGCTGCTTATCACCAAGCCCGCTAGGCCGATTAAAATTTCGTAATAAATTATGGCATTAACGATTATCGACAATCGAGCCGCTCTACGCGTTAGCCAACATATGTGCCCTTGCCTATGTCTCTCTCGCTCATTTCCATACATTTTTCACACGCTACAGTGGTGCCGACTCACTTCCACGTTAACGACGTGGTCCAACATTGGCACAAACTTAATAGGGACTAACATTGGCTAACGTGTTGAGCGGGTTTAATAAAAACATTTCAACCCATTTCATTTCAGCCCAGTCGAATAGGACCTATTTGCACAAACGTCAAACCAAAACATCGTTTTTTTTCACAAATAAAACTTTTAGTTCTTTGTAAATGGCACTTTCAAAAAGTAATTCAGATATCTTAAAAATAACAGACGTCACGGCGGTTAAGTTTTATAACGCGGATTTGATCCTAATAGGTGCGTACTGATTTGTAAATTCTGGAATTATAGGTTAGAATTTTTATATTTTTGCAGTTTAGAAAACTTACATTGAAGATGTCACCCCACTATTCCATCACAGTAATTTCGAATCTGTAAAAATCTTTGCTATATCTCTAAATAAGCAAGGTATAGGCGTCTAAAGAAGCGTCAAACACTTATATGGCAGTAGGTAAAGTTAGTTTTTTTAAAAGCTTCATAAACACCTATTTGGAGATAGGCTAAGTTAGTTTTGGAATTATTGCAGTATAGGTACCTTTCTCAGAAATCGAAAAAACAAAGAAATACTACTAGGTTAGATCATTGTAATGCTAAATGTGAAAGAAAAAAGCTTCGGACGCGTAAATTTTCGAAACCAAATTTACATACAAAAAAAAAAATTTTTTTTTTACCTCAGTTTTTAAGGTTGTTTTAAAAAAACCTAACCTAACCTAACCTAACCTACCGCCAAATAGGTGTTTATGTATTATTTTTAAAAAAAAACTACCGAAATGTATGGGTTTGGCGCTTTTTTGAATGCCTATATCTCGCTTATTTATTGAGACCGAATAAATATTATTGCAGATTCGGAATCAGCGTGGTGAATATAGTCTGGTGACGTTAAAAAATCAACAATCTAGAAGAGGTACCTATTTTCTTAAAAAGCTTCATAAATACTTAATTGGGTAGGTTAAGTTAGTTTGATTAATGCATTATAGGAACCAGTTCTACACTGTTGATTTTTTAACATCACTCGACTATATTCACCACGCGTTTCCGAATCTTTATTCGGCCTCAATAAATAAGCAAGATATAGGTATTCCAAGAAGTTTCAAACCCACATTTCGGTAGGTTAAGTTGTTTTTTTTTATTTTACTTTTTAATAACACCTATATGTTATTTTTTTAAACAATCTTGAAAACTGAGAAAAATCTTTTTTTTCGTATGTAAATTTGTTTTTTTTATTTTTTTGTCGTGAAATATTGCGCGTCCGAAGCTTTTTTTGGTATTACTGCATTATAGAAACCTGTTCTACATTGTTGAATTTTGTCACCGGCTTTATTCACCACGCTGATTCCGAATCTGCAATAATATTTATTCGGTCTCAATAAATAAGCAAGACATACGCAAGCATTTAAAGAAGCGTCTAACCCATACATTTTGGTAGGTTAGGTTATTTTTTTTTTAATACATAAACACCTATATGGCGGTAGGTTAAGTTAGTTTTTTTTAAAAAGTGATGTAAAAGTGAACACTTAAAAAGTGATGTAAAAAACGTTTCCTTTTTTAATGTAAGTTTGTTTTATTTTTTGTCTCCAAATATTACGCGTCCGAGGTTTTTTTCTATCACATTTAGCATTACAATGATGGAATCTAGTAGTATTTCTGTTTTTTCGATTTTTGAGAAATGTTCCTATTCTGCATATATTCCCTTTTTTTGACACACTTAGCATTACAATGATCGAATCTAGTAGGTTTCTTTTGATTTTTGAGAAAGGTTCCAAAAAGCATAATGCTTTTTTAAAATAAATATAGCAGAGTTAGCTAAACTGCAAAAAATCCAGAATTTGGGTTACCTTTATTTTTCTTTATTTTAGGCATTGGAAATACCTTGTACCTTTATAAAATATCAACTGACAGCATCACGGATAGACTAGGCGTATTAATCGGGCAGAAAATCTATGGAATCGTCACGTCAAAAGAATGTTCGGAGGTGATCGTTTACGGCGGTAAACAATTAAGAACCATTACTATAAACGACACGGAAAACACTATCCGATTGCTGGATATCTGCAATTTTGAATGTAAAGACTGGATCCAAGTAGCTTGTTGGAGCAGCAGTGATGAAATATCCATTTTAACAAGCCATAACTACGTTTTCGTAAGTAACAAACATTCATTAGTTTTCATACGTTGTTGAGTCTTATCTATTCTGTGAATTTCTGTTTCAGGTATTGGACTTAAAAACGAATGGTTCACAGTCACATCCGCCGGACGAGATTTGTATCTTATACTGTGGACACCTCTACCGATTACCAGAGACAATCCTAGTCTTCGCCGGGACTGTTTTCTCTCAAGTGTTAATTTATACGTTGAAGGAGAAGAGGCCGATTCATGTTTTAAAAGGACATCAGGTTTGTATTCTTATCTTTATTGGTAATTAAACATTATTTTCATCGTCATTTTCACACTTGTCCAATCATTCTGGCCTTCAATGCCAGAATGATTGGACAATAATTGGGGACTCTTGCATTTCTCCTCCAATGCTCTGGAACGTAGGCCCTATGACTGGACGCCAGAGATGCTTAAATTTTATTTAAATGCTTTTCAGCATACACTTCCAGACCCCAGTAACCTCACTCGTTGGAGCTATTCTGAGGATAATTCATGTCCTCTTTGTAGCAGTACCTCTTGCACAGCTAGACATATTCTAGCTGGCTGCAAGGTGGCCTTAGATTAGGGACGGTGAACTTACCGCCACGACAAAGTCCTTGCTCTTATTTGCGAGGTAATTAGCCACTCAGTGGCTCGTGCCAACAAGGGTCTGACAGTACCCTCCAAACCCCCAATACAGTTTGTGCGGGACGGCTCTAAAGAAAAAAACATTTCACTACAAAACCTTTCTCAATAATTGAGAAAGCTTCAGATTGGATTCTGGAGGTCGATTCGATCTCTAAGCAGTATAAATTCCTCGAAAGTCTCAGATGAACAGCCCTCCGTCCAAATATAACTCTTTACTCTCTATCTCGGAAGATGGCCCTTATTGTAGAATTAACTGTTCCATGTGAATCAAATATCCCAAAAGACAACAAGTAAAAATTAAATAAATACCATGATCTCGCAAATGTCGTCACCCAGAACGGCTTCACTGTTCACCTTCTTGCAGTGGAAGTTGGCGCTCATGACCTGCCAGCCAAATCTCTGTTACATCTCTTTAAAGAAATTGGTCTCTCCAGGAAAATAATCAACTCCTTCCTAGAAAAAAAACTAAAACTTCAATTTCCGCATCTCAAATCCTATGGCTTCGAAGGGAGTGAGTGGGTGGTAAGGTTAACGCTCACATGTGGCAAGGCTGCTATCCTAAACCAACCACAACCGGTCGTTAGTCCGGAGTCCACCGCTCAACCCCCAGAATAATAATATGATGGGGCCCGATTCCGGTCGGCGAATTCCATGGCAGCTCCGTTTGTATCTACTATACTATTTAAAAAATTTTGGTAATTCCATTTTTAAAATTACTAACTTATAAAATGACATTTTAGCAAGGGTTTGAGTGAGTAGAAAATATATTTTATCTGTAAACCAAATATATGACTATAAAAAAAATGCATTCTGCTTAAATTACGGCTCAGAAAAAATAAATAAAAGCTATATTAATAACATAATAAGAATATTATAGTTTCTAAAAAACTTACATTTTGCTTAAATTATACCTTCAAAATAAAAGCAAAACATTTCCCATCACAGCTTCTCCTCAGCATCAACAGGAGGGTCATCGAGGTAACCCACTTCTGGACCTGAAGGGAGAAAATGCCATTGTCATCGGGTGGACCTTGATTATTCTTTCTCATAACGCATGTTCTTCTCCCTTCATTTAAAGGCATTTCGCAAATCGATTCATGCTTAGATTCGTTTCGGAACAAGGTACAAGATGGCATTAGAACCACATTTTCGCCAAAAAAATATATTGATAGTTTTTCCCTGTAACCTTTTTTGTATATGCAAAAAAAGCATTGGCGCAAATCTAGTTCATCTCATAATTTATGAATGTATAATGATAACCTAGTAGCAATATAATGATAAAGTAGTTGCAATATATAGTAGTTCATTGTAACTGAAGTGTTTGTAACATTCTTTCCGACTCATTGTAATTCTGATTTTACTTTTTCCAGGGAGTCATTTTCTCTATCGACTGGAACGCCGAACGCAGAATAATCATTACCACCTCCGACGATAGATCAGTTCGGTTATGGGCAGTCGAACCGCGCATGACATCAACGCCAGATTTGTTATCTTTCTGGGAGAACAGCAGCATAACCTGTCGATACACTCTTTTCGGCCACACGGCTAGAGTCTGGCGAGGTTTATTCACCCGAGATGCCGTCGTAACGATCGGGGAAGATTCAAAAATATGCATCTGGAATTTCGAGGGGGATCTTGTCAAGAAGGTCAAAGCTCATCAGGGCGGATGTATATGGGCCTCGGATTATTGTCCTGAATTAAATCGCATCGTCACTGGTGGGGGCGACGGTGGTGTTACATTGCATCCAGTCTCCTTGCTGAATCATTCAGACGATCGAAACGAGATCAGCTGTATAAACAATCCCAAAAAAGTGTCTTTAAGCCAAACGGGGAATATCATCTGCGTAACCGACGATTCGAATATTATATATTTCAACACTACTTTAAGTAAAAAGTCTATAATCTTCGAAGGAGGTACTCAAACGCGGTTTTCAATTTTAGCAGCGTCTGTCAATAAAAAATATTTCGCATTCGCTGATCTTTCGGGCAACGTCACAATCTATGCTGAAAATAATTCGATTTTGGATTACATTTCTAAAACTGAAATCAACGATAAGATCTTATCGCTGCACTGGTCCGGTAATACCCAACTAATATCCTGCAGCAATTCCGGTGATATAACCGTATGGGATATAAAAACGAAGAAAGGGATCGATAAGTTTATATTGCCGCCGTGCAAAGAAAGATGGCTCACCGCGATCGCCGCTATCGATAAAAGTCATCTGTTCGGCGACCGGTGCGGCAGTCTCCACTTGTACAAACAGGGAAATCCCGAACCGTTATATTCTCAGAACAAAACGCACGGACATCTAGGGATCAACGCAATTGAATATACGGATGATAAAGTACTGACTGCAGGACGGGACGGTTACGTAAAATACTACGAATTGCGCAACGACAAACTACAATATTTATATCAAACGAAGGCCACTTTTGACTGGATAGAAAGATTTTTGATTGACTCAAATTTGATATGCGGATTTCGTGAGTCCAGCCTTATTGTTTATGACAATTCGAGCAATGCGGAAATCGTTGAATTAAATTGCGGCGGTGGCCATCGATCGTGGGATATAAAATGCAATGAAACCGATATCAAAATATCCTACATAAAAAACGGTAAAATAAAATTGTACAATTTCAAAAAGACTGATGTAATTTCGCGCACTATTTTCAAAGGAACGCATACTAAAGAGATCAACGATTTAAAAATCGTGGAAATTGAACTAAGCGGCCGTATTTTAATCATTTCCGGTGGTGAAGATACGACTCTTCGAATATCAATAAGCGACGTTAATTCTGTGAATTCGTTTAAAGAATTATTGATTTTGAGACACTTATCAAACATCAGGAGTATATCAGTGACGATGCTAAAAGAAAATCAATATTTGATTGTAACCGCGGGCGGCAGAGCTGAAATATCCATAAAAATACTTAAAATCATACATAAAAATAATGATATAAACGTCGCAATTAATGACGTTACGGGGTTTTTATTAAAAGGCAGCGATAAGGAAAGAAAGGGAAATAAGAATTGGCGCAACAGTGAAGTGGATTTTGATCCCGAAACACGATTTATGAGCGTCGAAACTGTAATTTCTAAAGAGAAGACAACCGTCTATGCCGGTTGCTCGGATTCCTACTTTCGCATTTTTGAATTTAAAAACGAGTCATTAGAATGTATCGCGACAATGAAATTTCACAAGCGGTGTATACTCAAAGTGAAATATTTTCAATTAAACGACTCTGGTTTCATTTTGACAATGGGTACGGATGGCATTGTCGCTTTTTGGAAAGCCGACATGAAACATTCGAATCCTGTCGATTCCTTCAAAATCCAGAAATCTGGCATAAATGATTGCGACATAAGGATAATCGGGAGCGATTTGATAGCACTTGCAAGCGGTGGCGATGACAACTCGGTCAATTTGAACGTATTCAAAGTAGATTCCAGAATTGAATTGAAGTCGAATTTAAATCGGGAGTCGTGGCATTGCTCCCAAGTAACAGGAGTTAGATTCTTCGGCGAAAACAAATTGTTATCAGCTTCAATAGATCAGCGGATTACTGTGATCAATTGGGGATTTGAAAATGATTCAAATACATTAAAAATGGATTATATAAAACAAATATACAGTGATGTTGCTGATATACAGGGTCTGAATGTGTTTTCAAATAATTTGTTATGTGTTTACGGCAAAGGCATAAATGTGATAAATTATAATATATTATGATTTGTTATTGATTTTGTTTTATTTTCAATGTCATTGGGTCAACGATCTTTCCATTTTTAATCAGTAAATACAAAACCTGTTTATCAACAAAAAGATAACATTGACTACTCGACTGATGGAAACTGAGCGAATTGCTTTAGTACACTTTAGGCAGCTGTTGAGGTAAGATGTGCCAGCTTGCTCATAATTTAAATTCACGATGTCATCACCAAAAGTAGAGCAAGTAACGGAAAATTACCTTAACCTTGGAGAAGGGCCACATTGGGACGAGGAAAAACAGGTTCTTTATTATGTGGGCATTCACGATCAACTCATTTTAAAATACGACCCTGCAAAGAAACAGGTAACCTCAGCCAAACTAGGTATGTTAACTTTCGGTTTATGGCCTGCCTACCTGCATAATGTTTACTTGATAATGTCAATTTTATTACAGATGGTAAAGTGGGGTTTGTGGTGCCACTTGAAGGTAGGAAGAACCAATTTGTGGTGGGCCTCGGTTTATCATTCGCGGTAGTCGAATGGGACGGAAAGTCGGACGAAACCAAACTCATCGAAACCCTTTCCACCGTTGAACGAGAACCTAAGTTTGAAGGAAGTAGACTCAACGATGGCAAAGCCGACCCAAACGGGAAGCTCTTCGCTGGAACGATGGGAAAGGAATCTCCACCCGGAAACTTTGTGAAACACAATAGCGCACTTTACAACCTGGGGAAAAATGGAGCTCGAATTGTAGAGAGTGGCATCAGTCTTTCCAACGGACTGGCTTGGGATTTAAAGAAGAATTTGATGTACTATATTGATTCAATCGATCATTCGGTATTCGCTTACGATTACGATCAAGCGACTGGCGATGCAGGTCAGTTCTAAACATTCATTATTTCATACAGAAAAATACTTAAATAAATAAATATTAAATAATTAAAAACGGATTTCAGTTTGACTTTGTTGCAATCGCCATTGTTCAAGGTGGACTCTACGCTGAAATATCAGGTGCTGCAAAATTCTCGCAATAAACCCCGTTTTTAATTATTTTATAATGGTAAAACAATTGTGATAGTCTTCGATTTAATATCCAAATAATTCTTGCAGCTAATAAAAGAGTCGTTATAAACTTCGAGAAGAGCGGCACTGAGGCGTTTCCCGACGGTATGACCATCGACCGAGACGGAAACCTATGGATTGCCTGTTTCGACGGACATCAAGTGGTCAAAGTCGATCCGACCGATGGAAAAGTTTTACAAAAAGTGAAGATTCCAGCGGCGCAAGTCACTTCGGTCGCATTCGGAGGACGAGATCTCGACGAGCTGTACGTTACTACGGCCAGTATGAACATCTCTGGAGCTCAGGATCCGCCGGCCGGAGCTTTATTCAAAATCACGGGGCTCGGAGTGAAAGGCTTCGCTTCGACAGCGTGCAGATTGTAAAATACACAATAAAAAACACACAGTTTTTATAAACTTTTTATTAAGCAAGACAATAATAGAGATCCTCCTCTAAAAAAGTAGGATCTTTTTTTTTGAGATTCGAAATCTATTATGATATAATACATTTCCGTTTAGCTGCCTGGCAAAAAGAAATCTTTAAACTAGGGTAATCTCAATAAAATAATACTTTAGTTTTTGCAAATATACTGGTAACTTAGTGTAAATAGAAGTGAAATATTTTTCGGAAATATATAACTACCCGTATGAGTCATTTTATTATTGGTCGACAGTACGATAAAATGCTACACATATCAGGCAGAGATAAGAAAATATTCTAAATTTAGATTTTACAAAGAGGACTAAAAAATCGGTCAAGTGAAATACAGAGGATGAAGATTAAGGCACGGAATGTCGGTTCAGGAAGTTTTACACTTTTTATTATGCAAGATCTATGACTATGATAGTTACTTAAACATTTAACAATGACAACAACACTACATCAATTACATCAACACTTAGTTTAACAACTTATAAAGAATCAAAACATAAACACTTTTTTCGTTTTTAAACTATTTGTTTGATGCGGATAAAAAAAATGACAAATGCGGGGAGAGCGTTTTTAGTCGAGTATGATTGTAGAATCAACTTATTCTAGACCCTGTTATCAAAACAACCATCAAGTTTGAACATTTTAGTCACCAAAATATTCACCGGAAAATACGAGGTCGGTTTTATTAAAACGTGAATGAAACTAAAAAATAATGCATGGTAAATACATTGTCTTTAATGACTGTAAAAAGGGGGGGGGGGGCACTAACCTACACTTATTAAGTTATACTACCATGCAAATGTTATTTAAGCGGGCCGCACACCAAATCTATGTTATGCTTTTGTTTTGAGTGTTCTGGAGATTTCCTTTTTGATTCATAAACTGATCTTCACTTCTACAGGTTGTTTCAGGAGAGTAATATGTAGTAACTTCGACCAGCGTAATCCTCGCATTTTAATAACCAATATTGGTTCAGAGCTTTCCTCGTCTTTGTATTGTATTATGCACCTATCGTTTTGGTCTACGGCCTGACTAACGGGAGTTACTAAACATTAAACTATCTCAGATAGTCAATAAGTACACATTTTTTTTTAATGTTACGTTTACACATTTACGACACAGACATTTTTTTTTTACACATTTGGAAGGGAATCACATCGTTTTACCTCATGTCCGCATCCGTCACGAGTCATGTCTACTTTTAATTTTACAAATTTTGAAAATAATTTTAAATTTACCAAAATTGACAATCCGAATTCAAAATACCCAGAACTTAGCACCATACTTAAAGTATATTTTATATCGTTCTTATCACATCGGCTGCTACAGTATACAAAATATAAGCAAAAGCAATATAACAAATAGTTACTTTTTAAATGTATACGAAATCAGTACTCGTAATTTTGAATAGTAATTGGCACTTCTGAAAATAATTTGACACAAAGTAAGCTCATTTAGCTTATTCAGACTTCAACAGTCTAACCCTCGCATTCGTATGAACACCGCCGATTCTAAAGGGATATTTTATCGATGTCGCCAATCGATTTCGCCTGTTATTCATTCAAACACGTTGAATAACCGACCGAGGAACAATAAGACTAGGGTTCGATTCTAAAATTAAGTGTCTCCCATAACTAGTGGTGACCAAAATAAAATATGATATAATAAATATATAAAATAATTTAAGGGAGTGTTATATAATAATAATACTTATAGAATATTAAGTTTTGTTTTCCTTTAAAAAATGGACTTTCTTTCGGTTGTCTATGCTTATTTTATACCAAATGAGATCCGGAAATCTAAATTATATTTTTATGGCCGTGTGGTTTTGGAAATTGACATCGAGTGATTCACTTCTGTATTTCGTTGGGCGGAGAGAAGAAGTGCTGAGGGGGGCAAAAGCCGGCCATTGAAGGAGGCTGGCCAATGGGTGGGCCTGTTGCGTAATATCCAGTCGGCGGGCAGTACCTGCAACACAAAACAAATATACTTGAGATTGCAAGGAGGGATCCACTTCTCGGAGAGTTTATTTAACTTGACAACAAGCGCTTTTACGATTTCTTGATTTATCCTGACTTTCTCAGTCTCCAATAATCCATGTTTTCCAACTTCATAAATAAATTTCAGGATTTCATTAACTAGATGGAACTCAGCGCTTGCTATACTGCAACATCTATCACAGCGGTAGCAAACCTTTTTGTGCACAGAGGTACCCCTCGAAAGGAATGTCCGCCTGTCGCAAACACCCTACATGCTAGCTAGTTGCACGTTAGGTTTAGTAGCTCGCGTTAATTTCTCAAAAAATATAATAGTCACGGACTTTATTTTATTTTTAGATTTAATTTATTAATTTATTTAACTTTTACGCTGGACATTTATTGTCAAAGGGATTCAGTCCGACTGGGTGAGAAAAACATTTATATTTAAGTTCCCCGTAACAATCGGATCAGACCGACAATAGTCTCACCGATAGGGTTCCATTTGTATGGTTCGGTGGGGAACCCTAAAAATCATTTACATAAAAAAATGTACGAATAAAATACATTTTTTTTAAATTTCTTCTTAAAAACCTTACTTAAAATGATTATGAAACAGATTGTACGTACAAACTAAATTAACAAGCAAATTAAAATCAATAATACAAGAATCTTTAAAAAAAATGAGCCTAAGAATATTGTGAATTGTATTTCATTTTAACCTCCACCAAACTTGATTAGATAAATCATTTTTATCATCTGCATGATATCACTAATCGACTTAATCTGGCTGGTTAAATTGACAGCATAGGCCTAGAACAAAATATAAGTATATTCGTGTAACAAAGTTTAAGTATATTCGTGAGACAAAGTTTAACTCAGCCAATTAGAATGTGTGCCTAATGTCGTCTGCCTTTTTACTCGACTACCCAACAAAAAGGATTGTAGGATGTTTTCCGTTTCTTTTCCACCATAACTTCTAAACTCTCGAACCGATTTAGAAGTATGTGGTTATGTCATCCCGAGTGTTATAGGGTGCCTTAAGTGTCAAAATATTAAGTAAATAAATGTCTAAATGTCAATAAATTAACATAAATATATCGTGTTTAGTGTCAAACGAAAGGTCTGATAGAGTAGGTACATTCTGAAAATATATATGCGTCTATATGGATAAATACATAAACCACAAATATTTCATTTAAAAAAAATGTGTTCATCAAATATTAAAAAAACCCCTCTTTATAATGGCAGTAGTGTTTTTTATTCTTTTTAATATATTTACTTGTTAACTCGTATGTTTTAGTACAATCTGTCACATTCAACGGTGTTCAGTAATAATTTGATTGGCTGTGTTACGGACATTGCCACGGCATGTGTCCAGTGGCGTATCCTGATTATTCTACTATTAAATCTTGAGGTATTCTCTTTTCTAGTCGATGATTGACATCATTTTTGTCTATCAATGCACTGCAAGATTATTTGGGTGCCTTTTCAGCCTCCTTGTAGGGATTATTATTTTTAATAATAAAAAGCCAAGCGGCATAAGCCGATGTGGCGCTATCCGATTGAGTATTTTATTTCAGTCAGTCTTTGTTGTACTTGAGGAAACTGTTCAATATGTTTTTAAAAAATATTAATCTTTCTAGCGCAGACGAGATTATTTATATGTTTATAAATCTGTTGAAAGAAAATATTTTTGTAGGAAACATGTCTACGATAGCTTCGAGTCATTCCCTCGGAGATGCTACTTCTTATTGAATGTATACATTCGTTCAATATCAGCACAGTTGTGGCACCCCGAAAGTATCTTGTAGGTCTCGATTTAGACCCCTGTTGTGAATCCTAAGGTTGGTAGCCTCTCCTCGTAACTTAAATGTCTTAATGTCCACGTTAGCTTTGTGAAGCGTGTCTGCACTCTTTCAAGCCAGCCAGTCCTTCACAAAACGGGATTCCAAACCTGATAGCCAAATTCAAGTAGCGGCCGGACATAGGACTTATACACCCTTAGCATCAAGTCTGCACTGAAGTTACAAAGGCTTAGAAAGTTTACATGTGTCGCGAGGGTTTTCGTCGTAGAAAGAAACTCGCGATCGGTATTCCAATTGCAGTAGTTTATTCCAAAAAGTTGTGTACAAAGTGGAATGATTACGCTTAAATCCTATCGCCTATATATACTAGTCGCCGGGCGGCGATCGCCCCATCTCCCTCTTGTCTCCGCTGTCTTCTTCACTCGGGTCGACCGCCCGATATACACACCGGCGGGGGGCACCGTACTTCAGTCGTCCGCCGTTGGCCCCCGCGAGCTGACGTCCCGTGGGCGGCGCTTGAGCTGCAATTGTGTCGTGTTTCGCACATTAGATTTTCGCACGTTTACCGCTTTTGGACGCCACCGGCGATCCCTCCCCCGACCTACTTTGCATTAAGTAGCCACCGGAAGTAAGGCTCCCGTCCGGAAAGTCGCTGGAAGCGGTCGTGTGAGCGCGCTAGTTTTTCGTGTTTTGAGTTCGTACTGCGTCGCGGCGCCCTCAGTTGAAACCTTCCCCTTCACCACCAGTCTCCGGACTGCCGTGGCACAAGATGAAAAGCTCTCTGCTGAGAAGTCGCTGCGATGTGGTTTTCGTTGTTTGTGGTGACGTTTTGCGTGCGAAACACGGCGGTTAGATTCGCGACGGTTTGTACTTTCTCTCTCATTTATCTCGATGTTTGCCTTTAGCTTCTCGTTGACGGCTTGATTGTGATGATTAAAATAAACGCCTCGTTGGAGGCACTTAAGACGTGTGTTGATTATTGGGCGTTCGGGGTAGGTAATCCTAGTGATGGCATTGCACATCGCCATCTCCTTAATTCCGGTGTCGCCATTGCACCTCGGTGACACCACCTTCCTGCCGCTTTCGGGTGGAGTCTTCTTCCGGTCCTTTCCTTTTATGACATTTTGAGTAGGTGGGTTCTGTGTGTATTGTTGCTCCGCGACATGACTTTCCCCGTTTTGAAGACGAAACGTCAACGTATTTAACTGCCGTGTGTGCCGTATAACTCTGCCGTACCTCGATACAGTTGTGTAATTGTCATTTTGCTGCGTTGTTGGCTGAGAGGTTTCGTCTTCCCTAGACATGTAGCACGGCTTCAGCCTATCCAGAGAGACAGTGACTATTTTCCTGTTTTGTTCTATGTCGAACGTTTTTTCTCGTTTCTTCACCACTCTAAAGGGTCCTTTGTATGGTGCTTGTAGTGGCCGCCGTACAGTGTCGTCTCTTATGAAGACGTGGGTTGCTTCCTTCAAATCCGGGTGCACGAATATCCTCGCTGTGTTTTCCCGCTCCCTCTTCGGTCTTTGCTGCTCGAATGTTTCCCTTAATTGCTGGAGGACTTCTGGTACTGTCGTTTTTTTCCCATTTTCAAAAAATTCGCCTGGCAATCTTATGTTTGTTCCGTATAACATTTCTGCTGGACTGGCGTTGATATCCTCCTTTAAGGCTGCTCTTAGGCCCATCATGACGGTTGAAATGTCGTTTGCCCATTCTTTGGTATTCATTCTTGCCATTAATGCCGCTTTTAAAGACCGATGCAACCTTTCCACTAGTCCGTTTGCCTGTGGGTGAAATGGTGTGGTGTGAATCTTTTTTGCACCCAGTAGTTGTGCTAGTTTCGTAAAGAGCTCCGATTCGAACTGTCTTCCTTGATCGGTCGTGATTCTTGCAGGAACGCCGAATCTCGCTATCCATCCCTCGAAAAAATTTTTTGCGATTGTCTCGGCTTGTATGTCTCGTATAGGTATCGCTTCCGGCCATTTTGTACCTCTATCCAACATCGTTAATAGGTACCTATATCCGTTGGATATTTCGAGCGGGCCCACGATATCGATATGCACATGCTCTAATCTGTCGGCTTCCATGATTTTTCCTATGGGCGTACGCGTATGTATGTGCACCTTCGCTCGTTGACACGGGATGCATGTTTTAGCGTAATCTGCGCTGTCTTTGTTCATGCGCGGCCAAAAGAATTTGTCAGCTGTCATTTTTCTTGTTGTTCGAATTCCCGGGTGACTAGGGTTGTGGATTATTTTTATCGCTGTTTGCCGTAGTGCCGCTGTTATGTATGGTCTCGGCCTGCTTGCCGTAGTTTCGCACCAGATTTCGGTTTCTTTGTTGTTTTGTTTGAGTAATTCGAATTTAAATTTTCCCTTCTGTTGTAATGCTTTCAATTCCTCGTCCGTTTCTTGCTGTCTCGCCAGTTCGTCGTAGTCGAAAGTCTCAGGGCATCCTACTTCTTCGATCCTGGATAAGGCGTCTGCTACAACGTTCTTCCTTCCCGGGAGATATTCGATTGCCGTTGCGAATTGTGCGATGTATGATGAGTGACGAATGCGTATCGGCGTTTCTGTTGGCGTATCATTTAATTTTTTTAAAGCGTGAATGAGCGGTTTGTGGTCTGTATATACTACCAGCTCTCTCCCCTCTACCATCTTCCGGAAGTGTCGTACTGCCAGGTATATCGCCAGTAGTTCTTTGTCGTACGCCGCATATTGTTGTTGCGCGTGTGACAAGGCTTTTGAAAAAAATCCTAATGGCACCCATTTTTCTCCTTGCTTCTGTTGCAGTGCTGCGCCCGCGCATGTATTTGACGCATCCGTCATTAGTGCCAACGGTGCATGTGCGATTGGATGCGCCAGTAGAACCGCTTCCTCTATGCTCTGTCTGCATTGGTTAAAGGCTTCGTTGCTCTCCTCTGTCCATTCTATTTCTGTGTGATCGTTCTTTTTTGTCCCTTTCAGGAATACGTTTAGTTTGGCTTGTCTATGTGCTGCTTCTGGAATGCTGTGCCTGTAGAAATTGACCATGCCCAGGAAGCGTCGTAGTTCCTGGACATCCTTTGGTTTCGGAAATTTTTTTATTGCCTCCACCTTGTCGGCTTTTGGTCGTATTCCTGTTGAGTTGACTGTATATCCTAGGAAGTCCAGCTCTGGCTGTGCGATCTGACATTTCTGTAGGTTTATGGTGATGCCTTGTTTGTCCAGCCTCTCCAGTATCTCTGTGATGTGTTCTTTATGGGTCGTTTCGTCCTCTGACGCTATAAGGATATCGTCAATGTAGGCGTATGCGAACGGTAGGCCCCGGAGTACCTGATCCATGAATCGTTGCATGGTTTGTGCTCCGTTGCGGAGTCCGAAGGACATCCTGGTCATTTCGAATAATCCGAACGGGGTGGTAATGGCGGTCTTCTCAATATCCTCGGGCCTTACTGGTATTTGCGTGTATGCCTTCACCAGGTCCAGTGACGTGAACATCGTTTTTCCTTGCAGAGCGTGAGTGAAATCGTGTATTCTGGGAACAGTATACCGATCCGGCACTGTGATGCTGTTCAGCCGTCTGTAGTCTCCGCATGGGCGGAATTCACCGTTGCTTTTCTGCACCAGATGCAGTGGACTTGCCCATTGGCTTTTCGAAGGTCTACATACACCTGCCTCTATCATCTCATCGAAAACTTTCTTCGCCGCCGCGTATCTTTCCGGATTTAGTGGTCTCGGGCGCGCGAATACTGGTCTTCCTTCAGTTTCGATGTGGTGTACTATGTCGTGTTTAGGTTGTCTTGGTTGTGACGTGTTCGAGAGTATGTTGGGGAAGCTCTCGAAGATCTTCTTAAATTCTTGGTTGGTCTCGATTGGGAATACCGCCGGTTGCGGCATGTGGTTTTTCTCGACGTATTTGTTGTCCTTCGTTTTCATTAGGAGCCTCTTTCGGTTGAGGTCCACCAGCAGGTGGTGTTGGTGTAGAAAGTCTGCTCCTAGGATGTGTTGTTTCACATCGGCGATGATGAAGGTTGCTTGCAATTGTTGGTCGAATCCGAGGTCCAGCATGATGGTTCTCTTTCCGTATGTTGCTATATTTGAGCCGTTGGCTGCCAGTAAGAGAAGCTCTTCTTTTTGTTGTTCGTCGCATCTTCGCTTGGGTATGACGCTGACGTTGGCTCCTGTGTCGATCAGGAACCGTTGTTGCGTTCTTCTGTCGTGGACGTATAGGCGGTTATTTGTTTCGGCGCCAAGCTGGGCTATTCTTGGCGCCTCTTGTAGTTTTCCTGGTTCTGCGGTGTCTGTTCGAAGTCGCACGGTTTCTGGCATTTTCGTGCTGTTTCCGAAACGCTTATGGAAGTAGCAGGTACTTTGTTCCTCAAGTCTTCTGGTGCTGCGCGTGTTGGAGGTATCTTCTTCTGCTCTTCTCGCTTGTAGCCGTTCGATCTGTTTTGCCAGTTCCTCTAGCTTCCTTTCAATCGCTGTCATGTTGGTTGTTGTCGCTTCGATCTTGTTGATGTCGCTTTTTTCGTTTGCTGTGGCTTCCATCATTCGATCTGCAAGGTTCGCCATTTTGTCCAGTTCTTTTTCCTCTGATGTTGCTAGTACCGCCCGTATCGTTGCGGGTAGGTGCCCGAGCCACAATGTTTTTAGTGTACCGTCGGGTAATTTTCCCATGTTTAGCGTTCTCATCCTTCGTATTAGTTGCGAAGGTTTGTCGCTTCCCATTTCTGTTTGGTAGAGGAGTTTCTGCAGTCGTTGCGTCTCTGATTCCTCGTAGGTTGTGATTAGCCGTTCCTTCAATGCCTCGAATTTTTCTTGCTTGGGCGGTTGCAGCACCAGGTCGCTTACTTCCTGTAATGCTGTTCGATCCAGTTGTGCGATTACGTATGAGAATCGGTCTTGATCGCTGCATTTCTGTGGTGCCAGGATCTGCTCGGCGAGCGCGAACCAGAGGCGCGGTGCGTGGTGCCAGAATGCAGGTATTCGCGAAGCGATGCTCAGTGGCGCGATGTCAGGGTTTGGCTGCGTTGACTCCGTTGTGTCGTGGAATGGTTCCATTTTGATTTTCTTGTGTCTGACTCGTTGGAGAAGACGTCCAAGTTCGCTGGTTGTTGGTGGTCCGTGCCGTTGTCCGTTTAGCGATTTGTCCGTTTTCTTGCCGTGGTTGTGAGTTCTTCTGCGGGGTCACCAGTGTCGCGAGGGTTTTCGTCGTAGAAAGAAACTCGCGATCGGTATTCAAATTGCAGTAGTTTATTCCAAAAAGTCGTGTACAAAGTGGAATGATTACGCTTAAATCCTATCGCCTATATATACTAGTCGCCGGGCGGCGATCGCCCCATCTCCCTCTTGTCTCCGCTGTCTTCTTCACTCGGGTCGACCGCCCGATATACACACCGGCGGGGGGCACCGTACTTCAGTCGTCCGCCGTTGGCCCCCGCGAGCTGACGTCCCGTGGGCGGCGCTTGAGCTGCAATTGTGTCGTGTTTCGCACATTAGATTTTCGCACGTTTACCGCTTTTAGACGCCACCGGCGATCCCTCCCCCGACCTACTTTGCATTAAGTAGCCACCGGAAGTAAGGCTCCCGTCCGGAAAGTCGCTGGAAGCGGTCGTGTGAGCGCGCTAGTTTTTCGTGTTTTGAGTTCGTACTGCGTCGCGGCGCCCTCAGTTGAAACCTTCCCCTTCACCACCAGTCTCCGGACTGCCGTGGCACAAGATGAAAAGCTCTCTGCTGAGAAGTCGCTGCGATGTGGTTTTCGTTGTTTGTGGTGACGTTTTGCGTGCGAAACACGGCGGTTAGATTCGCGACGGTTTGTACTTTCTCTCTCATTTATCTCGATGTTTGCCTTTAGCTTCTCGTTGACGGCTTGATTGTGATGATTAAAATAAACGCCTCGTTGGAGGCACTTAAGACGTGTGTTGATTATTGGGCGTTCGGGGTAGGTAATCCTAGTGATGGCATTGCACATCGCCATCTCCTTAATTCCGGTGTCGCCATTGCACCTCGGTGACACCACCTTCCTGCCGCTTTCGGGTGGAGTCTTCTTCCGGTCCTTTCCTTTTATGACATTTTGAGTAGGTGGGTTCTGTGTGTATTGTTGCTCCGCGACACATGTTTCACGACATATATTAAGTACTTTTCCCATTTTAGATCGGATGACATCCAAGATATCTTTGTGGTATTGCAACCATAGGTTACCCTTCCTATATGAAGCACAGTACGCTTGTCATTATTAAGGGTGACAAGCCACTTCCCTGTTCCCTCGGAGATTTTGGATAGGTCATCGCATAGCTGACCATGTTTGAGAGGATCTGCAAAAATCTTCGTGACATCACCATAGAAGCTTCGAGTAGAGTAAATTGCGGGGCGGAGATCAAAAATATTGAGATTAAATGGTATGGTTCACAGAACTGAAGCAATTAATTTTATTTATTTATTTATTGTTTATTCGCTTATTACTAATGAACATTACAGTAAAACCAAGGCATTGAAAAGTAAATATTAATAAAGATATCACCATAATTATACAAATAGAATGACACTTATAGTACTAGCTATCATATAAGAATAAATAATTAATAGCAATAATTAAACGAGTGAGGATTGATGGTAAAAATATCAAAATCTGGTGCCATAAGAGTGAATTTCATTAAGCGCCCGCAAAGCATGCGACAACAAGGCTCCCGAAAACATGGTGCGATCGAGCACGAAGATAATTATTTGGTACGAAAAGATCCACTTTGGCTAGTAATAATAAATACAAACGGAGCTGCCATGGAATTCACCGACCGGAGTCCGGCCCATCATAATGCTAGGGTTATCAGTTATACAACGAATAAGATTCAAAAAATAGGACATGGTCAACATTTCTCTTCTGAGACAGAGAGAATTATAGCAAACCATGCCTGTGATAAATGCAGTCGGATACAAAAATAGATAATATCCGTACTGCTTGAAGTGAAAAATCTCAAAAAACACTTCTGTACCTTTTTCAGCATGAGGGTATAGATATCTTCATGCGGCCCTGTGGTGCACCGCTTTTGCGAGACTCTTTCGATGGAAAGGCACTGATATTTCCTACCTATGAGCCAATACATTTTGCGGAAATGATAGGCTAATTGATTGCGTTTTATAAAGTGTACTTTCTCCATGTTAGCCGTCGCTCCAGATATTTCCTTTATCGGCTTGTGGGATTTGTCTATCATTCAGCCATATTGGTGGACATGTTTCTCTCCTGTTGAATGTTACGAGGATGGATTTGGCTTCGATAGTCTTTATTTTTTACCTTATCATTCAATTTTCAATACCCTTTAGGCTCTTTTGAAGAATTGCAGATGCTTCTGTAGTATTTTCATGCACGCGAATACAGCAGTGTCATCAGCAAACAAGGTCCTCAGCTTGAGGAAGATCAGCTGTGTGAATTAGTTATGTTAGGCCCTGAACCTGTTAGGTACCCTATGGCTCCTGCATGAATTTTGCCGAGGTTTGATACAGAATCACATAGATTGACAATCTTCTTCCCACCAATGGCAAATCCGGTTCATTTTTAGTGTTGCAGCGATAGTAGTAGTAGTAGTAGATAGAGTGGGGGGCTTGTTTCCAGCCCTTGATGTCACCTAGATCTGAAAGGTCTTTTGTAACTACCCACTGTGTGGTTAGGTCAGTGGTCAGCTAGTAGTCCGGTACTTCTTACCAGTCCAAGTAGATCACTGACCTTCAAGTTGGGCAGATCGCTGGGTTCGAGAAAGGCTCGTCCCAGTAAACTGTGTCTTTTGGCGGCGAGCCCTGGACAGCGACCAACGATGTGTATGATGTCTTCAGGTTCCTCGCCACATATTCGGCAGTCCTTGCTCTCGGTCAAGCCAAGGTTGCAGCGATATATTTTCCGTAAATATTAATGGGGATGAAAGATAAAGGGTGTGCGATAAGGAATAAGAGGGTAAATAATAACTCTCACCCATATCCGATATAAGGCATTCCGGGCATGATGTAGGCACCATTGGGGTCCAGCATGTGCGATGGAACCATTAGATCGTCTGGCAGGCTGAAGTAGTATTGCCCGCCTTGTGGGGGCGGAGGTCCTATAAAACATAAGCAAATATTAAATAATATTACTAGCGTAAAGATCCAAAAAAGGGTTCTTTTGTTGTCATTTCTGCATCCTTTTCTGACAGTACCTATTTACTTATAATATACAGTAGACGCTCGGTAATCCGGCATTTGGTGACAGCTGACCCGCTCTATAATCCGACAGTTTACCCTCTTGACTGCCGGACTACAGAGCGGACTATGAGAATCTACGAAAGAATTTATTTTCAATATACTTAAATGCTTTATTTCCCATAGAAATTCAATAATCCAGCAATCCGGCATAGGTGAAAAGAATCATGTGCCAGATTACCAGGCGCCTACTGTATATGTGGTTATAGTTGTTCCATAATTTTAATTCTACACCTATGCACATGGTTAAAAACATGATGTTTTAGTATTTTGGCTACATAATGATTTATCATGAACAATACAATTTCTTTCAACTCGGCTCCAGGGAAAGATTAATGGCGAGAGGAGTCTTGGTAGAAGACATATTTCGTGCTTCGAGCAATAGAGCTTCTCAAATTAGTTGCGATTAAAGTTATAAAAGTCTTGGAAGAAGAGTGAACTGTAAATTTTAAAATTAGGAAAGATAAGACTCACCCATAGCCGGATCGTCACAGCACGCTGCGCAATTATCATTGCTTCCTCCTCCCCCCGCAGATTGAACATTGCTGGGTGGAGTATTGTAGGATCCACGGCGCGTGCTGAAACATAACTCCAAATCTTGAACTTTGACCTCGCATCGCACAAAGTAAAAATAACGAGCAGCATTCACAATTGGCGCAATCGCGAACAGAGCGAAAGAAAAAGGCGCAATGCTCTAGTTTGTAAAGAAAACAGTTGCGTCACCCCAAGACTTTCCCGGCAAGTAGCCAAGGCCTGATTTCGTCTGAATATTAAATTCATAAATAAAATCGACCGATGAGCTCCCTCTCTCGGCCAGCGGACGAACCCGGTTGGGTTCTATTATGACGCCTCCGGTGGCGCGGTTTGTTTCTCGGCTAGGGCGGGTTTGGACCAAGCGCCAACAAAAAGCTATAATATTTAGTTAAAACGTATGGCGGAATATAAATATTATTACTGTAGCTTGTATTTGAAATATTCCAACCAAAATTTCCCCACGTGATTTCGGTCCAACAATACATTTGTGTACCAACTTTCAAGTCTAATATTTCGAGATTCTCTGGTGGGTCGATTTTAACTACAATCTTTTTAACTTTTGCCGTGACCAAATGATGCTTGCATACCAAATTTCAGGTCAATCGGATTAAGCTCTTGGACGCTATCGTGAAGAAATACATACACAGACAGAAAGACACGCAGACTCAATATGGAAATAGTCTTAATTAATCGTCTCAGGGGGGCTCAAAATAGATATTTCGGTCTTCACCTAGAAAAATATTTTTGCGTGTTCACAACACTTTCCCTCCTGGTCATTTGGGGGGCCGGGAAAGTAAAAATAATGCGCATCATTCGCAATGGGCGTGAGACAAACAGAGTGTAGGAAAAGGCGCAGCAGTGCTCTAGTTGGTAAAAGAACAAAAATATAACCGTTTCGGCATCCGCTGACTCACTTGTTCGCATTTGAGTTTCCTCGGTTGCCGGAGTTTCCGTTTCCCCTGTTAGGAGGTCCATCGCCTCTCTTGAAGCGTGGCCCGAGCGGAGCGCCCCGCATATTTGCACCCATATTGTGGCCGAGGCCCTTTGCCTGCTGGTTGTATCCTCCCGGCTGAAAAACAATGCCATTGAAAATTATGGAATCTAAGAACCAGAGAAGTGCTGTTTAGCATCAAGATTCAGGTCTAGAGATGTATCTGCGCAGTTTATATTTTTAATCAACTTTGAGAAAACTTTCGATAGTCGGACAAAAAAAGATGGTCGAAATCCTCTTAATAAATAAGAATAGATAGATGACAGATTTGCTTGTCATTACTAATCTATGTTGGCACCAAAGAACGCACATTAAATTTGGCTAGAATATTTATGAATATGTGGAGATAAGGCGCAGATTCAGACAGGGTTGGACAATATCACCTCTACTTTTCAGTCCCCGAGGAAACACTACATAAATCCAAAAGTGGGGTCAAGGTAAATGTCATAAACATCAACAATATAATACCTATTCGATGCCTAATCTTTTTATATATTAAATCAGCCTGCAAATTTGTGCTCTCAAAACTCAGAAAGTAGACAAAACGAAAAGTAGTGAAATGTTGACACAATGTTGCATTGGAATACGTGCGTGTTTTTATAATAAAATTAAATTTTGACACAATGTTGAATTTGAATACTCGCGACAAAAGTCTATCCGCATTATTATAAGAGATGGAAAGTTGGACACTTACGTACACTGCTGAGGAAGCTTGAAGCCTTCCAAATGCGGACCTATCGGAGGATACTACGTATAAACAGGGTTGCTCGAGTCAGGAATTAATGTCTTCAGCATTTGAGCAAGATCATAGAAATATCGAGGACAAACTCGAATGGCATGCATAATACCGAAAGATACAACATTATGCATCTAATAATTACAGGCAAAATAGCCAGAAGAAGAGGTCCGGGATGAAGATCTTGGCTCCGTAATTTACGGAAATCGTTTCAGAAATCAACCACATTCTCGTTTCAAGCGGTGGCCAATAAAGTCGTTATAGCCAATATAATAGACGTTCGGTAGCGGCGAACAATTTTGGGATCGATGGGAAAGGCAGCTTTAATAAAAGCAGTAGGACTAAAACATTCATCGATTTTACTGGCACTTAGCGAGATTATTTTTTAGCTACCTTATTGTTATCCTGCTTATTATTGTTATTTTTATTTCCCATCTTCGAAACGTTCTGATTTCCGTTGCCGCTCATATTGGGACTGCGATCGGAGAAGCCCAAATTCTGCAGCTCCTGGATAGGAAAACATAAATTATTAATCAAACATAAATTCGTAATAATTATTCTTGCGCTTATTAAATATAAAAGTTAGTTCATATGTGAATGATTTATCTTTTTTTTAGCGAAAAAAAAACAAAAGCGTAGCGATAGTACCTGCCATTTTTTTAGACAGTTTTTTTGAAGTCATTTTTTAAACGACAGATAGAGGTTTGAGCCTAAAATGAAATGCATGGACAGGACTCGCCTGGGAGAGCTGGTCGCGGGCGTCGGGCCGGGGGGGGGCGGGCGCCGGGGGGGGCGGGGCGGCGGCGGGCGGCTGCAGGACTACGGCGGGCGCCCCCCCCACCCCCAGCCCCCCCACCCCGCCGCTGGCCCACCACCACATGTACTCCACGCCCAGGTTGTAGAAGAAGCGCACCGTCTGCACGTCTGCAACGCAAAGACGATCGCTATTGTTGTAGCAAACAATTTACATTCGATACTATAATAAAATATGTATTAGAGAAGAAATAGGTTTGTGGGGTTAAATGAAAAAATATAAATTAATGGATTCGGAAAATCTCAATATTAGCGCATAAAATTAAGTTCACGGAAGAGTAGTGTATGTAGACATTTTAATACATAAGTCATGTATGGGCAACAATCGGCCCGCGGGCCGGATTCGGCCCGCTGTAAGATATGATCCGGCCCGCGAGACATTTTGAAAACCCAATAAAAAAATATTACGTAGGTAAGCTCAAGTGTCTCATTGATTTCGGTGTATTTAACTTTCGTAGTTTGTAACAATTGCAAATTTAAAGATTTAATTTTAATGTACCATTTTTTAAAATTTCATTTTGTTATTTTAATAAATTGTACTATAATAAATAACATTGTCGTATTATTTCATGTCTAATATCTAGGGCAAAAAAATATTATCACTACTTTAAAATGCACTAAGTACTTTTAAATGCGGACCGCGAACGTATTTGCACGCTAAACTTCGGCCCTCAACATGTCAAAGGTTGCCCATACCTGACATAAGTAGTTAAGGAAGTGAATTTCAAATATGTATATTCCAAAATATACGAAATTAGGGTGGCTAATCGGTCGTTTCCAGAGCGGCTGTCGTTAGGTAAACGGCCATCCCCGCTCTATAGAAAACAAAGCGGTTTCCAGACTCCCCGAGTTACCTGTCGGAATGCACAGACGATTGGTTTCCGCCGCAATGTGCACAAACCGCCCAGGAACGCCCGAAGGACGATTCCCAGGGGAACCGGCCCGCAGGCAGAGAGTCCCACCCGGGCTCGCACTTCTGCGTGGAGGCTACCGGAAGGGTGCCGACCTGCGAGTCGGGCGGACCCTAATACATGGATCAAAATGGCCCAACTGCACTAGGCCCATTAGCTCCCTATATAGAACGACGGCCACATATATAACGAACAAATTGCAAAAAAGACGCTCCTATAGGGCAGAGCGAGGAGGATGTGAATTCGCCCGACGTCGCAGTATAGTCGAAGTGGGCTATACGTGGAAGGGGTACTTCAACTCACCGTTGAACGGCAGGTCCTGTCCGTTGGGCTGGACGGATCTGGCTGCGCCCAGGTTGACCCCGTAGAAGGGCGCGGGCGCCGGCGGCGGCAGCGGCAGCGCGAGCGGCAGCGGCGGCTTGGCGGGGGGGGCCCCCGAGCCCCCCGCGTACATCGCAAACGGCGGCGGAGGCACCGCAAACGGACCGCTCGCTGAAAAACAAACGTTAAGCACCTCTAAATCCAGTCTCCCATTTCCGTTTACCGGAAAGTTTCTTCGCAGACCGCTCTCCGAATAGACCATCTCTAATTTTACATCTCACTGCGAGTTTCCGCAAATGTCTATGCGAGCGAGCGTCGACGCGGAAGATAAACGTTCGAGGTGAGGCCGAATGACCGTAACGACGGTTCGGCGCCCCGCGGGTTCTGCGCCAGGATCGTATCTCTTCTCGGTCATCTCTCCCTCGGCGCTGGCAGATTTGAATTTGTAAGCCGTTCTTTGAGCTTCATAGTTTGCAACCGGTATGGAATTATTGCAAAACGGCGCTTAACTCCCTCGAGAGTCAATTTCTCTTCGAAAGTACGGGTTCTTAATTCAAAATCAGCCAGAATGGCACTGGTCTGGGGTATGGCAGTACGACCGTGAGCGATGTGGACTCGAAGAAGTCTCTCTTGCGGGGAGATTACGACAGCAATAGTATGGCTCGCGCTATTTAAATGCCTTTCAGCATACACTTCCAGACCCCAGTAACCTCGCTCGTTGGAGCTATGCCGAGAATAGTTCATGTCCCCTTTGTAGCAACACCCCTTGCACAGCTAGACATATTCTAGCTGGCTGCAAGGTGGCCTTGGATCAAAGACGGTGCACTTACCGCCACGACAAAGTCCTTGCTGTTATTCGCGAGGTACTTAGCCTCTCAGTGGCTCGTGCCGACAAGGGTTCCACAGTATCCTCCAAACCCCCAATACAGTTTGTGCGGGTTGGCTCTAAAGGCAAAAAACATCTCACTACGAAACCTTTCTCAATAATCGAGAAAGCTTCAGATTGGATTATGGAGGTCGATTTGGTCTCTAAGCAGTATAAATTCCCTGAAAGTCTCGGATGCACAGCCCTGCGTCCAGATATAACTCTTTACTCTCTATCTGGGAAGATGTTCCTTATCGTAGAGTTAACTGTTCCATGGGAATCAAATATCCCAAAAGACCACGAGTACAAATTAAATAAATACCATGACCTTGCAAATGCCGTCACCCGGAACGGCTTCACTGTTCACCTTCACGCGGTGGAAGTAGGCGCTCGTAGCCTGCCAGCTAAATCTTTGTTTCCCCTTTTTAAAGATCTTGGTCTCTCCAGGAAAATAATCAACTCCTTTGTAGAAAAATTATCTAAAACCGCGATCTCTGCATCTCAAATTCTATGGCTTCGAAGGGGGAGTGAATGGGTGGTAAGGTGAACGCTCACATGTGGCAAGACAGCTGTCCTAAACCTACCACCGCCGGTCCTTAGTCCGGAATCCACCCTTCACCTCCTAGAAGTGTAAAAAATAACAAAAATATATATATATATATATATATATATATATATATATATATATATATATATATATATATATATATATATATATATATATATATATATATATATATATATATATATATTTTTATTTTATTTTATTATTTTTAAGGAAACATACAGCTGTTACAATAAATTTGTTACAGAATTATTAGGTTAAAAAAAATAAAGCTAATTACATGTTTCCACTTAAACAATATATATATATATATATATATATATATATATATATATATATGATGGGCCCGATTTTTGGTCGGTGAATTCCATGGCAGCTCCGTTTGTATTTTATTTATACTCTGGGGCAATTGTAGCTCTTATAAATCTTTACGGACCGATAGATTATTAAAGGCTTCGAATAAGGCATGCGGTGAGTTTGCTGTTTTAACTATGTCGGCGATGTGTGATTCCCATTTTAAATCGTGCCAGTCATGTGACATGTACGGAGTAATGCTGACGCCACGCATTCTATTGTTAAGCAGTCTGAACATTTGTTGAGTTCTTTATTGCATCCACTGTCTACTGACGAATTTTCAGCTTTTCCAAAACACTTTGGGTTACTAATTAAAATTACACCTTTCCTAGTACACCAGCGTCAGGTGTCCCGGAATCTGGCCTGCTGACTCTACCCCGGCATTCTATGGTCAAAATACTGTCTGATCTGAAAGTATCAGCTTTTACTGCACTTTTTTTGTCACTGGCTCCCCAACTAATTGGTTCTACAGTAAAAAGGAAAAGAACCTTATTTCTAGGAAATGTTATGCAGTTATTTTTGTAGGAGTAGTCATAATGCTAATCCTAAAGAGATCTCGCGGATATCTCTAAAACATCTGCAAAAAACTGAAGGGTTGAACACCCCCCAACCCCTACCCACAGGGACTTTTAGTATGTTCATCGGGACATCTGAAGCAATAACTATAACGGTTTTCAATCTTCATGAATTATTTGGGGTGATTTTTGGGCAAATTTGCCTGGATCAACCTCTCATTAAAGTGCTTATAAATTTAAACATTTATCTTGACATTTTGAGAACTGATATTAGGGTGACCATATCTACGAAATGTTATGTGGGATGGAATATCTACAAATCCATCTGTCCCCACAAAATATTCCGCATCCAAAGTGAATCAGCTGTATATACTAAATTGCTAATGCATTTTTAAACTTCCAACCTAATTGCGTCTGCCTGGAGACATTGCAGTTATGCAAATAATAAAGCAAGAGTCTAAAAAAATCAATAGGGACATGCAAATTTCATGAAAACTCACAATCTTTGCAATCTATGTGCGACAGGAATACAGCTCTATATCTATTGAAATTTGTATTATTGATGGTTTGGAACACTCTCGGAAAATCTTCTCCGTCCAATTGCATTCGCAATTCATCTATAAATACAATAAACGCTGACCGAGTGGATTGATCCTCATATATAGTATGGTATTTCGTGTACAATACTAACCATTATATGAGGAAAAAGTTGAAGTCGTATTGGAGAAAGCTGAAGATCCATGATTTCCAGCACTCGCAAAGATTGGAGAGGAGCCATCACTGCTTGAAGTCCCCGCGTCACTTGATGGTGAGGTCATCTGAATTAAAATAAAAAAATATAAAAACCTTATAGAGACTTTCATAAAAAAGTGATAACACAATGTGATATGATTTACCTGAATAGATCCACCATTTCCATCTCCCGAGGGTCCGTTTGGCGGGGATGACTTAAGCGCTGACTGAACCGACGGTGCAACTGACGAGGGAGTATCCTCCCCATGGAACTCCGAGATTATCGGCATCGTTGATACTTCAATCTAGAGGGCATCAGTATCAAAAAGCATTTAGGTTACTAAAACACTTAAAAAACTGAGATGCTCTTCTACATAACTTACTCACTAGTCTATTCCAAATCAATAGATATTTTTTGTAAAAAAATGTACTCGATTACTTTTCAAGTGAACAATAATAGACTCGAAGACTATCGCGGTTGTTTGACATTATAAATAGGATAGAAAACGAATTTACCGCGTGAAATTTGTAGCACCCGACGTATCGGTGACGTTGCATTCGTTTTCTATCCTATTTATAATAATAGACTCACCAGCAGAGCAGTAATTCTACTTAAAAAAAAATCTTGACAGAAATTATCAATTGATTTGGAACAGGCTATAACAAATAGGTCTTATTGATATTAAAAATGTAAAAAAAAATTTCGAAGAAAACAAACAGGGTGGTTTAAGTGAGTTGAATCTGAAGCAATGATGTAGTCTTTAGTATTTAGATTCTCTAAAGTATGTAGTATTTTTTTGAACCAAGAACGATTTTACACAAAAACTATATTTTAAAGCTTCATACATTGTTTAAACGACATTTCTCTCTAGCTATCTTGTATCTATCGTAAAAACTCTTGATTAAGTCTCAACTTCGCTGCTGATTACTAATAATAGATACACTTCGTTTTATTCACGAGTTTATGAAAATTGTATGCTTTGACATTTCCTTTTTCACTTCTATATTTAAATTTGTCATTGGGTTATTAAATGCCATGAGAGCATATTCTTAAAATTTGAAAAGATCAGTCATATAGAAATTATTAGGTTTCGCACAATATTCTCGACAAAAAAAAATAAGTACTTATTGTAACAAAGTATTATGTAAGTGGAGAGAAAATTTATTATGCAAGTTAGTTGTCATCATTACAATATAAATATTATAGATCGTTCGGCAGCTGCACTGGCAAAAAAGAGGCCAGGTGGCTTCTTTCTAAAAATCCGCTTTCTTGTGTATTGATAAACTGCAAGAAAACTTTTAGAAAGCAGTTAGAACTACATTTCACATGTACATAAGTTTATTACATATTTTTAGAACTAATATTATTACATATTTTTTCTGTAACGATTTAGTGGTATTTTGTATGCACATTAGTGTCTGCAACATTTATTTGTTTTCAGCGAGGGTTCTTTTTATTTTCTAATGTTAGAGATATCACGTCATCACGTACACGATATTTTCTCTATCGATTCAAAACATGAACCTCAGTATTGCTATTACTCTCTCTTCCAGCAGTATTGTCTCGCTTCCTCTTGGCAAAAACGGCATTGGTTTTTGCCTGCAATACATAATGAATGTTAGGTCCATATCTATATCAGGTATCTTACATCAGCTATATCTATATATACATCAGTGGCTGTCATGGCATTTCTGTTACAAGAATAATCTTAAGGAAATATACGGCTCTATTAAAATTGACAACAACAATTTGACAAAAATATAAGAATGTATATCGCGAACATTTCAAAATACGAAAACCAAGACTATCGCGGTTGTTTGAAATTATAAATACGATAAAAACGAATTTACCACGTGAAGTTTGTAGCACCCGACGTTTCAGTGATGTTCCAACTGCCAGGGTAGACTGAAGTGCTGTCAATCGTCATCCGTTGTTCGTAGGCGGCGAATTGCTGCTGTTACTTCGCAAATTATAATGCTGGGGTATAAAGAGGGTTCTTTAAAATGTTCTCATTGCTCATCGCCGAGCGCAAGGACATATTTCAAGATAGTGAGCAAGGTGGATTTTAAAAATTATGCGCCAATTTTCATAATCTGCGAAGTAACAGCAGCAGTTTGCCGCCTAACCACAGAACAACAAATGACGATTGACAGCACTTCAGTCTACCCTGGACAACGGCGGTTGCAACATCCGCAAAAAGTCGGGTGCTACAAACTTTACGCGGCAGTTTATATCCTATTTATATTTTAAAATATCCTATTTATGAGGCAATTCGTCAATCAAGATACATTTTACTTAAGATGCAGGTGGCTAGCAATCTTCATTCTTATATGTGCCACTAACAATCCACATAAATATACATAGTAAAAAGAAGCATTTCACTAACGGTGCGAGGCGCATACAGCTCATCGTCCATGTGATCGAAGAAAGATGCACCAAAGCCAGGTGGTATTACCGTGAAATGCTGATAAGGATTATAAACACCGCTGAGGTCTGTGTCCACTTGCAGCGGAGTCTCATTCCAAGAAGGCTTCATTTTAATATGGCTACGAGGCGATAGAATTGAACGTTTGTTTTGACACGAGTGTTCTGATTTGACTTCTACGGCTCTCCCATTCGAGTTTAACGCGCCGATCGCTATAATAAACGCGTGATTATCGCCAATTGCTAAGACGCGTTTCGTCCATTCAAGAGTGACCAAGTTTGGCTTAGGGTAGGTATGTGGAACAATTTGAAAACGCAATACAGTAAAATCTTGATCAATCAGCCTGAAGAATAGGAATTATGAAGATTGTTTGGAATTACTTAAGACTGACTACTCTAAACAAAGAAGACAAAGAGGGGACCTGATTGAGACATAAAATTCTCACAAATTAGTACGATCTATCTGGAATACAGAATATTTACAAATTCAACGCCAATATAGATCTTCGAGGTCACAGCAAAACACTCAACCGTTCAAATTTTTAATCTAATCCTCTTAACCCTGCAGTGGTCATGCGGTCTACATATCTAGACCACCACCTTAGAAAATACATTTTCTAGGAATCTGCATTAGCGCGGATCTTGAAACTCCCCTGTACCTAAAGCTCATTAAACGCACTCATCGCTCAGTTTGGTTGGTGCCAAGGCGATGTGCGGAAGTGCCAGATGAAACGGTTAAACTTCATGGTCTACTTATGCACAGAATACCGACTATAACAATAGCCTATCTCTCGAGCGACAGGGCATTGCGGGAATAGCGTGCGAAGAATGTATGCAGAGGGGTACGTCTCGATGAACGCCTTTGGTTAGCATTACGTGCTGGTGACTTTTTCGAACGTTTGCATATCCGCTTGGACCGAGTATTTGTGGACCTTACCATTTGTGACGTATTCGCTTCGATTTCAATTTTGTTCTAAGAGAAGCTAATGTCTGGTATACTGTGACTTATGTAACCCGCGCGACCTGTTAAGAGAGTATTTTTCCAATGTCCTTTTTTTCGACATTTACATGTATGCAATACTTCGTTTCAATATATTTACTATGGTTTATAGTTCTGTAGAACGTTTATTACAAATAATAATTGCATATTTATTTTTTATATTTCTAAGGGAAACTACGCATGGCTTCAGAATTTATTTATTTATTTATTAATTTACAATAACTTTATATATGTCATATACACACTATTAACATACTATGGTTGAGTTGGGAGAGATTGAGCACATCCTATGGTGAAAATGTTTATCCGCATTCCTAACTAGGTCAGAGACCCGTATCTAGGGATGCTGATTTTTGTTTAATATATGTCATAATGCATAAGAATATATACATACATTTGAAGCATGGCTTCAAGAAACGAACGACATTGAGGCAGTAGAAGAAGATTCGTTTAGTTTTTCTTTGTTCTCATTTTGTGAAAGTTTGGGATGCTTTGCATTGTTTTGTAATTTAATTTTAAGAAAATGGTATTTTTTTAATGCAATTAAAAAAATAAAAATATTTTACACAAGCAGTTTATTTCAAAAACTCACAATCAAAATGGTTTACATATGTAGTCCGTGCGACCACTGGCGATATATTGAGGTGCGACCACTGCTGGGTTAAGAAAGTTCTGCAAAATAGTGGTGGACATGTGGAATAAACTACCATTTGAGGTGATTAGTGAAAACTCTATCAATCAATTTAAGATAAGATAAAGACTCGATTTGTACTTAAATACTAGTTAATATTGTTTATAGCTAACTAGCTTTACAAGATCTGATCTGAAAGTATCAGCAAAGGTGCCTGTCCAGAATAAATATTAATAATAACCGCATTGAGCTGGGTGGAGTAAGCAGTTTTTCCGCTAGTTCCGCAAATGAACAATCGATATACAATACTGTTTATCATGTGCCTGGCCCGTGGCACAACAGTCGAGTCTAAACTGTATTATGGGCCTGGCACGTGGTATGTCAACCGGGCCAAATGTAAGACAGATTTGCTGATTTGTGGAATGACTTGAAAGCTCGGCAGTTTTCTTTACGTTTTGGGACAATGCTGTCGCATCTTAAATGGTAGGTCAAGGGGGTTATAAGATATCCTGAGGATGTGGCAAGTGTTTGTAGGTTTATTTCATAGTCTTTGTCTATTTTTGGCTTATAATTTGTAATGTTGTTTTCTATCGTCTATTTTTTGTATCAACAGCTGCAAATAAATAATCTATTATTATTATAACTTCTATAATATTATAACTTATAACTATTATGGTAAAATCCATTTTTAGTTATTTTATAAATCGTTTTCAGTTGTAACAACGACACAGGTTTCTTTTTTATTTGGTAGATTTTCCTATCCAGTTTTCAGTACAGTAAACTGGAGTCTGAATAATCCAATTTCCACTCTATAGCAACGGATGCAGACTGTCACTCTTAAATGGACAAATACCTTGGTCAACAAAGCGATGGAACTCCATCCATAAAAATTTGGAAATACGCACCTATTTTCCGATTTAGCCTAGAGCTACTATTTAAGAAACGCCGCAGTGGAAGTAACGCTTTATTCCGATCGATAGGAATCACTTCGAGTTGTTTGTAATTTACTAATAGCTTTTCGCAGAGCTCTTCGATAAATATAAGACACTGGCTCTGGTCCGGTGCAATATCTTGAATATAGCAATGATAAGGCTGCTCTTGGTTTGAATCAATTTTATATAAACATTTCGTTCCAACTCTTAGGGTAAAATTATCTCCGTGGTATACACCATTTTTCATCTCTGAAAATGATGTTAAGAATTTCATTTTTTTGCTGTAGCATTGATTATACATGGGATTTAATTGCGCAACTCTATAGAACGATTTAGCATATTTTCCAACAGGGCGAAATGCAGGTGGCACCGATAGCATTGAAGGCAAAACTAATAGCAATTTATTTGGCCATCTATAATAACATTGATAATATATATTTTTTTTATAAAGGACTGATTAATTATAAAAAAACCCAATAATTAAACCAATGATAACAATATTTACATTTAATTATTAGTGCCATTTATTGCATTTTTATAGGCTGATAACATCACACAAATAAATGAGCACTAAAGTGTCTAATTATTACGTATTGAAAGTTGTATACCAAATTAAAATTAGACATATTTATGTAAACAAAAGTAATATTAAAATAATAAGAGCTATGATTTAAAAATTCCTTTGTCATTATATTATTATTTTATTTCGAGATAGGATACCGTATAGGTCATCTTTAGTGCGCCGCCAACATTCAATTATTAGAGCCATCTATTGCATTTATATACAGGCTGAAAAGACATAATACGAATGTAGTAAAATCCTAGCTGCCATAATGTAGTACAGCATCGAGCAATCTAATACCCTCTCTATAATCAATGGCGATATCTAATTCTTGAAAGAGGCAAATGTTGAGGGAGAAAAATAACTGTAATGCAAATAATAAATTAAATAAGGTAGTTGGAATTCTAGGATGTTATTAGCAGGTTCTTAATTTCCCAATTTTTTAGACAATGAAGGTTATAGCACCCCTCTCAACAGTCTCTACATGCTAATGCAATTAGGCGTTTGAGACAATGTTATTCATTATTCTCTAGTTTTTTTACACATATGTTCATTGTACAAATAGCTCTGGTTTTTTTTTAAAGAAATTTAAGCTTTTGTTTCCCAATAAGATAAGGGAATGCAATCTCGGTATACCGAAATCTCGAAATATCAAGACTTGCACTAATTTTGTAAGATTAATTTTGCACGCAAACTCAAAAGCAATCTCGCAAGATTTGCGAGATCGCAGCAGCACATTTCATGAGCATTTAGGAGCGCGACCAAGGCGCAAACGAGATGATTCCTGGCGCTATAATGACACCCGTCACTCCCCCCCTCCCCAGAGAACGGAATGGAACGTAGCGAGTGCGCGCAGGCAGTGCGACGCATTTTCTTCGCCAATTCACAATGGTTTTCGTACGCAAAATGAAATAATTTGATCCAGTGTTCCGATTGTTTTTAATAGTGAAAAATATAATAGTTTCCTGTCGGAAATTGGTTTTGTATGATTAAATTGGTGTCATCATGCCATCAAAAATAGTTTATAAGACAGTACGGGCACGTTCTGCCGCTGGATATCTGACGTGCAGTATCCGAAGTCGATTAGCTGACGAAACTCTAGATTTGTTGTTTTTTAAGAAGTTACTATCAAAATAATTCCCAATTTTTTAAATAAATGATTAAATATATATTTTATTTCATTATTACGCCCTTACGACGTAACTTTACCAAGTTGTAATAGAAATAATCAAAATACTTATGAATAGATCTCGCAAAATACCGAGATTTTCAAGATTCTCTTAAATCTTGCAAATACTGAGATTGAAGATTTTACTGCAAGATTGTATTCCCCTAGCCTAGATATCCTTGCAATAAAAATAATGTGTATAAAAATATCTGGAGAATACTGAACAACAACGCTGCTTATAGTTTATATAGAATCAGCAGAACTTAGCCCTTTTAAAGGTGAGTACAGGGAAATAGGCCTCCCGTTGATTTCAAAACGAGCAGCTTATTACATTATTTCTGCCATAGAATAGACGCTTTTTGCTAAGCAAAAGCTCAAAATCATTACAAAATCCCCATCAATAATGCAAAACTAACCTCTCTGCATCTCGTTCCAGACGTCATATTCGACGTTCCGGTAGATAGTGGGATCTAAAGCTTTTGCAACTTTATATGGAAACGGCACAATGCCCAAATCGAAGAGATCTTTTGCGCTATATGCTTGACAATCATCAAACATCATATTGTTGAATCGATAGTTGAAATATAATAAGTTTGTCAGCTTTAAATGGTCATTATTGGATTGTTTCAGTTCGTTATTATTTTGATCGACGCTGGGTCGATCTGGAGCATTTTCATGCAGCATTTTGTCCACCGCATAAGATATATCGGATAGTTGGAAAACTTGACCATAAAGCGCTTCGTATACAACAGCTAAAAAGAACATTCATTAAAGGAGGCAAGATGCAAAATAGTATTAAAATAAAATCTGCAGCAAAAATCTCACACTGGCAGAACGAAGCCGCTGCGATGTATTCTTTAGTGTACACTATATCAAAATGGTTGACTTCTTCGATTTGTAGTAAGTGAATAGTGTTTGCATAACCGTTATTTATTAAAATTGGAGTATTTCGTTTCGCGTTATTGATAACAACAAAATCACACCTGAAATATTAGAATCGTTTTAGTGTTTAAGATTTTGAATTGACAGACGGTGTTCCTATCAGTAAACTACTTGCATAACACACATAAAAAGAAACTGCCAAAAATCCATGGGATAAATTGTTTTACACACTTTGTTTTAACTGAAAAAAGCACTCAACAGGTTAATGATAATTATTGGTGAGGCTGTGACCACCAAACGAGTATGCTTTGAAGCGGATCTCTTTGATAGTATTTTTAGGGATGTAACGATACATAATTTTGCCGATACGATAACGATATTGATTACTTTAGTAAATAATCAGCGATACTGATTCCGATGGATTAGTAGATAATAAATAACGAAGTATGCACCTCGGCGTTTGTATGTCTTTAATCTTTATTATGAAAAAATCTTACATATATTTAACAAAGACTCATCCCTGAGAAGTGTAAAAATAAATAAATAAAAATGTCAAATCCAAATTCAAAGAAAGTATTCATTATTACGAATTATTATCAAGCAATCGAAGTGATAAAAAGAATTAATAATCATTACACAAAGTAATAAACCGATACATTAAGTCAGTAATTAAAGTTTACTTTAGGCAGATTTTTGTTAAGAAAGCTAAATTTTTTCAACTGTTTTCGAACTGTTTGATATCGATTATATATAATCGGCGGTGCCGATATATAGGCCTGCCAATTATATCAGCCGATATATCGGTATCGCAATCGTTACATCCCCGTTCACACAGCGGTCCATTTGACAGGTCCATTTTATCGGATACGTTTTTTTCGTTGATGGTGTAGATAATTGTATGAGCGAGTTTACACACTATGCATTTCGGATCCAGCATTCCAGCATCCAGTAAAAAATACCAATACGAAAAAATATGCCGTTCCGTTTTGTCATCAATAACTGGATTCAGGAACAGTAAAAAAAACGTATCAGTACCCATAGATACATGGAGAAGTATGGGTGCCTTCCCACATGACACGATCCCTTATTTTTGCTGTATACTGTATTCTGTATGGTGGTTTGAGGAGCGCGCGGTTGCCATTTGCCAGTTTCACATTCACTAAAGAACATGTGTGTGCAGTTGTACTCCTAATCATGGCAAGCAAGGATGGGACGATAGTACCAATACAACACAAGAACGTCTATCCTTGTAGGATGTTGGTGGTATACAAATCGGCAGGGAACGAAACCGACAGAATATGCTGTGTGAACATCACCTCCAGTAGCGACGGATCTGTTACAAACGGTCCTGTAAATACGGAGCCTCTGTGTGAACGGGGTGTAACATTTATCTGCACAGACCGTATCGTCTGCAGGTAAACAACAGCGGCGCGGTGCGGTACATTTTTACACCGGACAAAAAAAATGTGGTAAGGCACTACGAAGAAATTTTCTCACTTATTTTGTCAATCATTGTCCACGCAAGTCAGCAAGTCATTGCCGGTGATCTGTGGAATAATTTCTGCAGTGCGTGGGGTTATATACAATTCTATTGTATGGAAAAACCCATTTGGCGACGCACCACAATAAATCTGTAGCAATCCACAGAATTTGTACCGATTTATTTTGCATAGTCTTCCATGTGATTATATACTTCAGACTTTCCGAAAAATAAAAATGCATGAAATTTTACCGCATTGCACGGTTAGACTTAGTTTGGTTTCGCAGTGTACGGTTTTTGACCGACATGCATCGACATCCGATATGACAAGACTTAATTAACATGTGCAAATAAAATTCTTGTGTCACGTCCATATGTCTTTGCGCTGTTAGTTGCACGCAAGACGCGGATTTTACGCTGGCGATGCAAAAAGTAAATTTAGACAATACATCTACTGAAGATATAAAATGCACTTATTTTTTTTCCTGGTATTCAGTCGGTAGATATTACTAAATTTAGAACCTGCACAGTATTACTAAAGGCTAGATGGCAGAAACTAATACATATAAAATGGGCTAGACAGTCAAGGTAATAGCAGATGGTTAGAATTGTACGGATAGGACTACCGTCTGTGAACGTAAACGTTCCATGTCTATCTTACCTGTATAAATGGCTCAATGCTTTTATTTCTACTATTCCACCATGGGACGTAGGATTTGCAAGATTTCGCATATAACTTTCAAAGCAACCCTCGACCAGCTGTGACAGAAAAAGTCTAGGTGAAAATCTAGTTCATCGAAAGGTCAAAGGTTAACGATAAATCAATACAATGCCATTTTGATTGCACCGATAAACAGATACTGAATTTTAACTCACAGCCTCGAAGAGGTGGCTTTTCGTCGTCATATAGTCAACGCATCGTTCGCGAACCATACGAAAATATTTTTGATTGTTGTAAACCATCTCGGAGACGGCGCGAAATAAGCAACTTGGATCGCGCGCGGTGTGTATTCGGTAAAACCCGAGCGTGTCCAACCATCGGTCAGTCTCCGGAATGCGTTTAAACTTCCACGTCTCGCGCTGGCGGCCCGGAGAAAACATTGTTATGAAAAGTGCAGAATTCGACTGGTACCCGACGTCGAGCGATGGACGCGCGAAACAACAAGCGACTAAAACAAAACATCAATGCGTGAGCAGCCGAGAAGTCAAAACAGACGAGCGTTGCACCCCGACGACTTCATTTGTTTTTCTCGAGTTGCGTCGGGCGGCTTCGCCCTGTCAATTTGGGCTGGCGCCTGCGGATTGATTATCTGACGTGGAGCACGTGCGCGTGCCGCCACACTAAAACAAAGAGAACTTGCCTTATTCCTGCGCCCGTTTCGATGCCAATGGCGATGTCCAATGTTGCGAAAAAACGAACACACGTGCCAAACAACAGCTGCTAGCAAACCGCCAAAACTGGCAGAAGAGGCAGCACAAATAAAATCAAATTTAACGAGGGGCAGTCAGTGTTGCCATGTATTTGCTGTCATTCGAGATTGTTTATGGCAAAGATAATATATTTATATAATGGTTTATGGTGGCGCAACACAAAAACATCTATAAATTATTTATAATTCTAATGAAGTTTGCTATCATAGCATTTTTACCTGGTCAAAGAAAATTTTAGGAAGCGGAAGCTATCCTCAATGTTTGCCGCCATTTCGTAATTTTTTATTTTTTATGGACGTTGGGAAATTGAGAAATAGTGGATGGAGCAGAAAGCAAACAAAATTATATGACTATAATTTGAAAGAAAACAAATGGAATTATATTTATTGAGCCATACTATTTTTAAACCCCGAAAAAACAAATTTCTGTTAATTTATGGGAGAGGCAACAACCCTTTATTTATATAGTCAGAATTTAAAGATAGGATATTACGTTTGAACGAATCGGACTTTATTTTATTACACACCATTACTGGCTACTAGCCGCTAGCGTAATAATACCCATATTATATTTGCATATAAATTGATCCAAGGAACTATTTATTTAACAACTATTAAGTTTCAAATGTACATATTGGTAAATTACCTAGCGAGGAGATGGCATCTATTGTTTAATGTGCAGTACCATCATAAAAATAATTTTATAGACTGGCCAGTGGGGAGAGTTATAGATTTCCTTAATTTATTACCCACTGAGATAGACATTATTTGTACCTATATCCCTTTAGCAGCTAAATAGGTTATCTCTTTTTTCCATATCTACATCCCCGCTATCTCATTTTTATCATAAAAAGGTACTTTGTTGTACTTAGTTTTTTTTAAATTATTTTTAATGTCAGCATTAGCTTACTCAAGTAAGTCAGTTATTATTATTAATTAATATTCAAAGGCGAATTTGAATAGTTTGTAGATTCCTGAATATTTAAAATGCGTCTTGACAGATCTGCAGTAATCCGCAGGTAGCCGTTTCGGCCGGCCCCCGTGTACGTTATATAAACATAAATAACATAAATGACTAACAAGATTAATTGTTAGATTAAATAAAACAAGAGGGAATTCATGAAAAAACAATATTCACAAAATCGTCCGAAAAGTTGCGGTGTAGTTTCTTGCGCGCGAAGGCTGGCTTCCAACAGGTTAATCGGTTCGTTTGCTAGCGAGTTGTTTAGGGGACTCGGGAAAGGACTGTTGCTGTGCCTAAAATACAAAGGACATTTTAAAATTTTATTTTATTAAAATTGAATGAGAATTCAAAGGAAAACCCCTTTGTCAGCCTGGAGCTAATCAGCCTGGAGCTAATCACGTAAAAAAAGCAATAAAAAACAATTTACATTTACATATTTTATTAGAAAAAGCACCAACCTACCAATCTTATAAAAATCATGAGCAAGTACAAAAGAGTCACACTTACGCTTTAGCTATAATATAAAATTGATAATGGCCATCATACTAGATAAGTATATATTTTTGGCATAAATTATTATTAAGTTATATTATTATTATCATTATTAGGGTAAATCTTAAAAAAATGTATAAAATTTTCCAAAAAAATCAGTATAAAATCGCCAGTGCCATAACACTTTCGTGGTACGGTTTATTTTTTGTCATGAGTTCAAAATGGTATCCCGTTTAAAAAATTAGGAACCGGAATCTGTTTCTTTATCACATATTGTTAATCCTTAAGAGTATACATACTTATAGAAATAATGATTCGCAAAATAAAAATAACTTTAATGGTGGAGTGGGGGACTTTGCAAATCTGGCGTTGTTTCGAAAAATTGAATACGATTTTAAAGCGTTTCGGCGAACGAGTCGAATAAACCCAGCGATCGTGGCAGCTCCGCAGAGATGCAAAGTCCAGCGTTGACTGAGCGTAGCTTTAGGCAGTTTTCTCCTGCTCTATGACGTCCTTGGTCGGGAGGGGATTCTTTTCGCACGTTTCCGTCGGCTTCAGTTTCTTCGGGTCGAAGTTCTCAATGCCGTTGATCAGCTTCAACTTCTCCTTCTCCTGTTCGATGGCTGAAAATAATATTCAAAGATATTAGAAAACTTTGGTTTTCGGCGATGCGACGATGTGAGGTTTTGAGTAGATGCAAAATGAGGAAACAAAGGTCTCAAATATTACGACTCTAGACCGAGAATCAAAGAAGCTTTTGGTGTTATTTAAAGTCGCGATCGCTAACTGAACGTCCATGTTAAAGAGATTTAAGGGCAGAGCACACGCTTTTGAGTAAATTATATTGAAATAATCAGAATCGTAATTGGCAATTCAATAATCATTGCATCCCTACTAATTTTTTTTCACGATTCTCTTCTAATTCTAGTAGATCGCATTAGCAACTTGCTTTCTTTGTTTCCAGACGGTTCTTTTAAAGCAGGTAAATAATAAGATCAACAACAGTGCATGCTTTAATAAAAACTTAAAACACACACAGCATGCTATACCTGACTTGGCAGGACCACAGACCAAAGATGCAGCAGCACAGTAGATACAATGCAGAAATTACACATTTAAATGAATGCATGCTTTTTCGCAGTTTCCTTCTATCTTGAGGCGTTTGGTTCAACACTTCTTGTGGGCTTTTATACAATTTTAGTAGAATGACTGTTCTAGTACATTAAAAAAATCCATTTTCTATCCAAGCTAACAAATAAAAAAAACATATTTTTCAAAGGAGAAACTTAAGGAGGACCATACTTTCCAAATATGTTTTGATGATTTCTCTATAAATACAAATATTTCTGCACTCTTGGATATATGCAGACAAGCAAATTCTATGACTATGCCAAAATTCTTGCCAATAGCTTTGCAAATGGCCAAGATTGATCGATGGTTACTTACGAACAGATGGCGAAATGTCGCCAATAGGGTTCCATTTGTAGATTTTGATACGATACTGTAATAATACCAACATGAAAAAAGTCATTTAAATATCTTAAGTAGATACTTTGATTTTTTACACTCCCACACATGCTGTGCATACCTATTGGACAAGCCTGCTGTATTCTGAACTCCTGTCCCTTCTTAATCCTATCAAGTCTGCTGTTCCATACCCTCCAGTTAGTAAGTAAGTACCTGAGTACCTACATTATGTATTACCACAAGAACAATCTCCGCGTTTGAATATTTAGTTCATCACCGAGATTTCTTGCTAGAAACCCACCGTGATTTCTCGCTCTGCCCCTGACAGAAAAAAATCTTTAGTCTTTAAAATGCATCATTGGGACTTACATCAGCGTCTGGGTAGCTACCCATCAGCAGAGCAGCCAAGGAAGACCAGGAAGAAGCTGTGTATCAAGGTACTCCCTTTCTAATCCCTGACTTTACCAGCAGCTGGCTGTCCAGCTCTTACTAGCCCTTTCTGAAAGTCCGCTGCCTGACATTCAGGATATCAACCACCTATAGCGTGATGGGACTTAACTAAATCAGCTTGGGCCACTATTCATACAATGCTGACAACAGTGGCTTTAAAATCCTTTAGAATGTTAAATTTTTGCAAAAATGTAACATTCTGTAACTTTCATGAGCAGTCACACAAATGCTAGTTTGACATTAAATAGTCCTGTTAAGAACGGTGTATACGCTTCTACAAAGACGAAACAAGTACATATTTTAAAAAAAATAAAGAACACGAGTGCCGTTACAGAAAGTGAACTATAGTATTTATAATTATTTTACTACAGTTGTTTTATGAAATATTTGAGGTTTATGTATTTATCCATGTAGATCCATGTAGATACATGTATATTTCTGGTATGTACTCAACCAGACCTTTCATTTGACACTAAACACAATATATTTATGTTAATTTATTGACATTCGGAAATTTAAACAACTACTTACTACATGTTTGGTCAGTTAAGGTACCCTATGACACTCAGGATGACATAACGATTCTAACAGTACCACACACTTCTAAATCGGTTCAAGCGTTTAGAAGTTATGGTGAAATAATGAAACGGAAAACCTACCTGAATGACATGAACCATGAGATGAACCCTGAATACATTACACTCCTTTGTTGTTGGGTAGTCGTATAAAAATACAACCTACTACCACCATCTATCGATCGTTTTGTTTGGTTACTTATCAATCAGCCCTCGTAGCCGTCTTTCCATTAGATTTGTCAGGATTACCAACCTTCTAAGGGTGGGAGTGGATTCTTTTCATCGGTGTCGACGTGGTTCATCGTGTCCGTATTGAAATGCTCTACATCGCTAAGGAGATTTACATGCGCTTTTTCCGCTGCCACATCTTTGAAACAAAAAAAAAAGCAAAAAATAAAATAAAAGGTCATGCGGGTGGCAAACACTTATCAAACCTTGCAATCTTCAAGAATAAAGTACAAAATATTAGATTCAAAGCGGACAAAACATACAATTACAAAATTAAGATGTGCTTTCAGATATTTTAATAATTTAAATAATTTGTAAATGAAATAGTGAAAATGTGAATGGTGGTCTGTCTGTTCAACCATAGACCTTTTACCGTACCACTTGTCTGTATATTATGCAGACGATCTGTATGTTATGTAATAATCTTTATTTTCACAATGCATGTACCACTGTGTTTAGGTTAGTTGTAAGACATTGCCATGTGGCAATAACCTAACCTTTTTGCATAATAATTAAGTGCAAATAAAGAATTTATTATTATTATTATTATTAAGAAGGTATACGTATGTAGTTTTAATATTGACATGATATCAATGAATGAATAATATGATACCAACGAATTCTAATTAGGTTGATTGACAATTTTCATTTTGATTTTCTTCATTTAGTTTGACATTTCTAGAATGTTGCAATATTATGGATATTTAATTTTGTCTCCGATAATAAATTGCATTTTGTATTTGTAGGACCGTATTTCTATTTCATGACAACTTAAATGATAATTCTCATATCAAAATGTTCTAAAGTTAGTACCTACTTCAATATCTTTTTTACTAATAATAAATAAATACAAACGGAGCTGCCATGGAATTCACCGACCGGAGTCGGGCCCATCATAATACTATTTTTTTACACTTCTGGGGGGTGAGCAGTGGATTCCGGACTTACGAACCGGCTGTGGTAGGTTTAGGACAGCTGTCTTGCCACATGTGAGCGTTCACCTTGCCACCCATTCACTCCCCCTTCGAAGCCATAGAATTTGAGATGCGCAAATCGCAGTTTTAGATAATTTTTCTAAGAAAGAGTTGATTATTTTTCTGGAAAGGCCAAGATCTTTAAAGAGGTGAAATAGAGATTTAGCTGGCAGGCCACGAGCGCCAACTTCCACCGCGTGAAGGTGAACAGTGAAGCCGTTCCGGGTTACGGCATTTGCAAGATCATGGTATTTATTTAATTTGTACTCGTGGTCTTTTGGGATATTTGATTCCCATGGAACAGTTAATTCTACGATAAGAGCCACCTTCCGAGATAGAGAGTAAAGAGTTATATCTGGACGGAGGGCTGTGCATCCGAGACTTTCAGGGAATTTATACTGCTTAGAGACCGAATCAACCTCCAGAATCCAATCTGTAGCTTTCTCGATTATTGAGAAAGGTTTTGTAGTTAAATGTTTTTTGCCTTTAGAGCCATCCCGCACAAACTGTATTGGGGGTTTGGAGGATACTGTCAAACCCTTGTTGGCACGAGCCACTGAGAGACTAATTACCTCGCGAATAACAGCGAGAACTTTGTCATGGCGGTAAGTGTACCGTCCTTGATCTAAGGCCACCTTGCAGCCAGCTAGAATGTGCCTAGCTGTGCAAGGGGTATTGCTACAGAGGGGACAAGAACTATCCTCGGCAAAGCTCCAACGAGCGAGGTTACTGGGGTCTGGAAGTGTATGCTGAAAGGCATTCAAATAAAATTTCAGCATCTCTGGCGTCCAGTCATAGAGCATTACCTTCCAGTGCATTGGAGGCGGAATGCAAAAGTCACCAATTGTTGTCCAATCATTCTGGCATTGAAGGCCAATAGCATGAGCCATACTCTTGCTGTCGTAATCTTCCCGCAAAAGAGACTTCTTCAAGTCCACGTCGCTCGTGGTTGTACTGCCATACCCCAGACCAGTGCCATTCTGGCTGATTCCAGTAAGGAACCTTTTGTGGAAGTCTACGCGGGCTTGTAGTTCATTTGAATCACTACAGCCACTTATTACGTGCTTCGATATTGCCGGATCTTTGGAATTGCACAGAATCGAATTTTTGGTTATTCTGGAGTTGGCGTAGAGCAGAGAGGGCAGTTTAAGCGCTAGCCCAAAATTTTGTTTGGACCTGAAGAGAGTCGAGGGGTCAGCTGGTTTGGCTAAGGACAGCCAGGATTTTAAACTAGCTGTCACCAGTGCATCTAGACGGGACAGTTGGGTTTTGGTAAAATCGTAAATAAGAAAGGGCCATGACAAATGTGACGTTAGATAATTGTCATAGATCCAGGCCTTACGAGGGCCAGAAATTAGCAAGGCATCTATTTTCGCCAGGCAACTTTTGAAATGCTCTATAACATGATCGCCCGAGACGTCTTTTCCCTGATGGGTGATTTTTCTGCCGAGGAATTTGAAATGATTGTTTGGGTCTATAAGGGAGATATTAGAGCCCTTATAGACCAATTTGGGGTCATAGGATGTAAATTTTGTGCCCATGCGGGCGAGTCCAAGGCAAAAACATTTGGAGGGCTTCACTTTTATACAGCCTGACCAGTCGCAGAAAAGCTCCACTTTCTGTAATAGCAGGGAAAGCTGCTTGGGGCTTCTGGTAATGAAAGTTAGGTCGTCGGCAAAAGCGAGGCACGACGAGGTGTATTGGCCGTCTGTTTTAAAACGGTAGCCCCACTTCCTGTCAAACTGGCTCAGGCTTTCCAGAAGTATATTAAAAACTATATTAAAAATCGTCGGGGAGAGGCAACAGCCCTGAAATAGTCCAATTGAATATGGTATAGAGCGGGTAGTCCATTCTTGCGTTTTAACATGGAAAGTCAGACAGTTGTAGTAGGAGGCTACAATGTCACGCACGACTGGTGGGAAGTTGTACCAGCGGAGTGCAAAGTGGAGGAGACTGTGTCGGACTGACCCAAAGGCATTCTCTAGGTCGAGCCAGCATACATTGATTTGGCGTTCGTGCTGTCTCGCATCCTTGATGGCAGCAGCCAGGAGAGAGTTGTGCTCGAGGCAGCCCGAGACGCCGCGCATGAAGCCTTTTTGAACTGATACTCCAAGGTACTCATTCCGGTGCATGAATTCGCTCATCCTCGTGTGGACTATGCTAAAAAAGATTTTGGCCACAGTGTCTGTGAGAGCAATGGGCCGAGCGTCCTTTGGTCCGGTGCAAACTGGGACCTTCGGAATTAAGATGACTGTCGCTCGGCCAAAATTCTGTGGGACTACACCGCTATTCCATATATTTCGGAAGATGGATCCTAAATATTGCAGAAGGCAGGGGCATTTTTTGTATACTAAATAGGGAATACCATCGGGACCCGGAGTAGAGCCCGACGGCTTCCTCTTTACTTGATTAAGAATCTCATCTAGTGATGGAGGTTGAGAAGCAAAAGCTACCGTAGGCAGGGGCGGAGGTGTAATGCCCGGCGGAGGGCTGTAATTATGGAGCCGCATTGGGTCCTCATACGTGGTCGAAAAGTATTCCGTGGCCATATCTTCCGGGATTTGGATTTTTCCCTTGGCGGCAGACAAAACCGTTTTGCTGTAGTTAAAACGGTTTTTGTCGAACCGGGCTTCCTCTTTGGATTTGAGAAATGCTGCCTTGCGCTTGTCGTTTTGCGTTGCTACGCTCTGTATGAGTTTTAGTATAGAGCGGTACGCGCGCGAGAAGTTGTGGCAGAGGGCTTTATCCCCGGCTTTCTTGGCTTCACGTAACTGGCGACGAAGTAGCCGCTTTTACCTACGGAGCTTTGCCTTAAATGCGTTTTCTCTGTGAACCGGGTCGACATGGGTAGATTTTGGGTAAACACCCGAGAAGTATTCATGGACCGCCACCTGGAAGGATGACAGCTGGACGCTGGCAGGGGCATTACGGTTCACAGAGTGGTCAAGAATAGAAGTTAAATTATTATTATGAAATTCCCAGTCCTCTTTCGCAAGTGAAGGGAATTTTAGAGGAGGGAAGGATACGATTTGCGCGGGTAGAGGAGACCGGTCGGGTGACAAACTGCGGGCAGATGTGGAGTCAAGGGACATGTGAGGTTCAACTCTGTCCGTGACTCCTTGCGACGGTTTAAGACACTGACGTGCAGCATCGCTATCATCGTGCCCAGCAATGTGTTTATTTAACCATGCTAATCGTTTATATTGTTTCCCGCAGATAAGGCAAGCAAGGTCCGGTGTCGTTTTAGCCGTGTCGTTGTTTGGGGTTTCTACTGGGGTAGCGGGAATTCTCCCCCCCTGATAGGCCGCTTGGGGGCATATTTCCTTTTTTTTCTTTTTTGCTTTATAAATAATCGGGTCTGGCTTGCAAGGCCATCGACCCGATGCGTTCTTTCACGCCGTCCACCGTCTCTCCGGCTGTCACAACTCTTTCGTTGTTGAATAATTATCCGATTGAGTTTGTAGTTTTAAGTATTTAATATGATTATTATAAATTATGTGCTGAGACTTTTTAGAAACGTTTAGTATCGATTTCTAGAATTAACTAAAACCATTCATTCCATAATCACTGGTTTCTTTCTTTTATAATAGACTTTATAATCAAATTATCTAATATTATGTATTCAAAGTATTGTGCACTAATGTTTAAACAACTATGTATAAGGTTTTGAAGACGATAAACTTGATTTGATTTGATAATGGCTGAAAGCACAACCTCTAAAAACAACACACAACATAATCTAGAATTAGGAATTAGTATAAAATATTTTGGAACAGATTTTACCACGGGAATTTGGTGGTACCCCGTTTCGCCATTGATGCAAACACCGTTGTCCAGAGCGGAGTGGACTACGTCGAGTGCCACCAACTTCATGCTGTAATATCTGTTTTTAACAATTTTATAATGCTAAAGGAATGCGATAGTCTTCGATTTCATAATAATGGTAAGTACCGTCTTTGTCAGGAAGAGGATTTTTCAGTTGGGTTTCAGTAGGCTTCAGTTGAGCGGTGTCGAAAGTCTCGATTCCAGCAATCAGAGTTTTCTGTGTCTTCTCCGCGGCAACATCTGAAAATTTACGAAGGCACAACAATTAGTCCAAGCCACTTGCAGTTAGATGACGGGCCACCTGCTGTTCTGCAGTTAGATGATGATAATGAATTGGGGGTGATAGCCGATCACACGGCTACCCAAACTTGGTTCCTAATGGTTCCGTGTAGCTTGGGTGGTGTTCGCCAATTATTATGACACCTTGGCTTGCCCAACAACGGTAGCCTACTTGAAGAGGGACTTAACCTGTCAGGGCCGCTGTGAGCTTCTGCCATGGCTGTAATTAGTTGTCGGAAGCGGTTGGGATTAGAAGTTTGGAGATTCGGGGAAATCTCCAAACACTCCCACCCGATTACGAGGAACCGTGTCGAGTAAAGGGTGCCTCGGTCCGCGATATATTCAAACTGAATTACCGCTTACGTCAGACAGGGACACGGATGAAAGAATATCCAATATCGTTATAGATTCCTGAGTTCACAACTCTCAAGACTACCTACACTTAGTCCTATTTTAGTGCCATTGTGGCTTACCCCAACCTCTGTATGTATTGGCCACCAGTCAAAGTTATAGATCCTGCTAGGGAGGGGGGGGGGGTAGCATATTTTTGTATCATTGTACGGGGAAATTCAAGTTTGGTGGGTACTGCATGCGTTTTTTTAATGATTGCCCCCCCCCCCCCCCGAAACTTAAGCCTGGATACGGGCCTGGTGGGTGACTAAGAGCCTGGTCTGCCTGGTCTGCGACTGGTCAGGCTGTATAAAAGTGAAGCCCTCCAAATGTTTTTGCCTTGGACTCGCCCGCATAGGCACAAAATTTACATCCTATGACCCCAAATTGGTCTATAAGGGCTCTAATATCTCCCTTATAGACCCAAACAATCATTTCAAATTCCTTGGCAGAAAAATCACCCATCAGGGAAAAGACGTCTCGGGCGATCATGTTATAGAGCATTTCAAAAGTTGCCTGGCGAAAATAGATGCCTTGCTAATTTCTGGCCCTCGTAAGGCCTGGATCTATGACAATTATCTAACGTCACATTTGTCATGGCCCTTTCTTATATACGATTTTACCAAAACCCAACTGTCCCGTCTAGATGCGCTGGTGACAGCTAGTTTAAAATCCTGGCTGTCCTTAGCCAAACCAGCTGACCCCTCGACTCTCTTCAGGTCCAAACAAAATTTTGGGCTAGCGCTTAAACTGCCCTCTCTGCTCTACGCCAACTCCAGAATAACCAAAAATTCGATTCTGTGCAATTCCAAAGATCCGGCAATATCGAAGCACGTAATAAGTGGCCGTAGTGATTCAAATGATCTACAAGCCCGCGTAGACTTCCACAAAAAGTTCCTTACTGGAATCAGCCAGAATGGCACTGGTCTGGGGTATGGCAGTACAACCACGAGCGACGTGGACTTGAAGAAGTCTCTTTTGCGGGGAGATTACGACAGCAAGAGTATGGCTCATGCTATTGGCCTTCAATGCCAGAATGATTGGACAACAATTGGGGACTTTTGCATTCCGCCTCCAATGCACTGGAAGGTAATGCTCTATGACTGGACGCCAGAGATGCTGAAATTTTATTTGAATGCCTTTCAGCATACACTTCCAGACCCCAGTAACCTCGCTCGTTGGAGCTTTGACGAGGATAGTTCTTGTCCCCTCTGTAGCAATACCCCTTGCACAGCTAGACACATTCTAGCTGGCTGCAAGGTGGCCTTAGATCAAGGACGGTACACTTACCGCCATGACAAAGTTCTCGCTGTTATTCGCGAGGTAATTAGTCTCTCAGTGGCTCGTGCCAACAAGGGTTTGACAGTATCCTCCAAACCCCCAATACAGTTTGTGCGGGATGGCTCTAAAGGCAAAAAACATTTAACTACAAAACCCTTCTCAATAATCGAGAAAGCACAGCCCTCCGTCCAGATATAACTCTTTACTCTCTATCTCGGAAGGTGGCTCTTATTGTAGAATTAACTGTTCCATGGGAATCAAATATCCCAAAAGACCACGAGTACAAATTAAATAAATACCATGATCTCGCAAATGCCGTAACCCGGAACGGCTTCACTGTTCACCTTCACGCGGTGGAAGTTGGCGCTCGTGGCCTGCCAGCTAAATCTCTATTTCACCTCTTTAAAGATCTTGGCCTTTCCAGAAAAATAAACAACTCTTTCTTAGAAAAATTATCTAAAACTGCGATTTGCGCATCTCAAATTCTATGGCTTCGAAGGGGGAGTGAATGGGTGGTAAGGTGAACGCTCACATGTGGCAAGACAGCTGTCCTAAACCTACCACAGCCGGTTCGTAAGTCCGGAATCCACTGATCACCCCCCAGAAGTGTAAAAAAATAGTATTATGATGGGCCCGACTCCGGTCGGTGAATTCCATGGCAGCTCCGTTTGTATTTATTTATTATCTCCAGCCGCAACTCCTGCAACATTGCGACTGTTTGCAGTGATAACTGTGGTTAGACTTTGTCATGCAGAAACAGTGGCTATGAGCGATTGACCAGGCTCGGTTATTTAATCACGAGCTTCACCATCATTGTTTGCAGTTCTTAACAGTACACATTTACGGTAACTGTATAGCCAGACTGCAAGAAGCTGTAATAGAAAACACCGGCACAGGATCTGATATTTGAAAATAATGCAAATTTTCAACTTTACCATGGTTGCAAAAACGAAAATATTTGAGCAAAAATAAAATGACGGAAAGACAAATGAACAGTTGATTTTTAAAAAAGAATAACATGGCCTAGAATTAAAATTTATTTGACATTCTAACAAGTTATCTAAGTTCAAAGTGACCAGTGTGAAAAAACAGCAATTACATAGGTAAGGACCCAATATTATGTCCATCCAGACAAATCCAAATAGAGAATTTGAAACTAAACTTGTGGGTAGGTGTGCATTTTTGAAACCAATACCGACTTTAGGTGTAGAAAAAATAGTATTGCTGCCTGGTTTTGAAAGGAATAAACCTCACCAGAGCAAAAACCACGAAAACTTGTATTAGAATTCACTTCTCACTCAACTTTGACCTGGGTGGCAAATGTCCGCCTTTGATATTGAGGTACTCATGTTTTAGAGAGACTGACGCAATGAGATTTGGTTGTGTCGATACATACCCTGGGCAGATGGGAGGATATTTTTTTCGTTGGTGTCGACATCCTTGAGGCAACTGGTGTTGAAACCCTCCAGTTGGCTCTTGAGGTCGACGGCGACCTTTGGCAGATCCTTCAGGGATGGGCTCATTGGTGGGCAAGTGGCCATCTCGATTTACGGCTAAGTCTGGAAAGAATGAAAGAAACGAAATAAAAAACACAGTTTAGTTAAATAAATAAGCACTGGAAACAAGACATTTGCTGGAAATGAAACAACAAAGAAAACTGTCAGAATCCGGAACAAGCCAAGCCCTCAAAAATAACCATGTACAAGAATTAGAGGGATGTCGAAATATAACCAATATATTCATAGTTATCACTTATACATGAGTACCAAGTTATGTCCTTTAATTAACATTTAAAAACAAGGTATTTTAAAAACACAGCCATATGTTGCATTTCAATGTATCTACTTAAGAAAATTAAAAAAACATGCCACATAATGTCGCGGTTGTTTGACATTATAAAAAGGTTAGAAACTAATTTACCGCGAGAAACGACAACGGCGGCTGCAACATCACCGAAACGTCGGGTGCTACAAATTTCACGCGGTAAATTCGTTTCTATCCTATTTATAAAAAGATTTACATAAAGAAATAAAAATATACCTGAAATTAAATCAAGAAATCAATTTAAACAGTAATCATGTTAATCGCAGTTATTTCTTCCAGGATAAAAATGTGTGTCCAACTTTCGTTATTATATTAAAAGGGCACATATATACATATCAAAAAAAGACTATGCAGCACACAATAGTAGACCTAAAAAAAAAATTAAAGCCACATCAAAAATTATCTTTTGCAATAGTCTATTATTCTTATCCGAAAAAAACTAAACGAGAAAGAATTATGAAGTGTGGTGTAAAAAAAATGGACGATAATAATAATAACCTTTTAATAATAATTGGTTTAATTTTGGCACTAAGTACGAACAGTTATATTGAAAAATGAAAAATAGTACGGAAATGTATGGTAAGATTAGTAATATGAGCAGGCACTGAATTACAGATTGTAATTGTGTCAATTACAGATTGTAAAAATTACTCTTTTCAGTTTAAAAAACCAATCACAAATATCTAGAAAGTGTTGCATCAGTAAACGAGAATGTAGTAGCAGCCTGTATATTGAAAAATGAATGGGGTATGTTTACGGTGGGTGGCCATAATAATAAGGACGTCAATATTGGTATTAATTTGCACATTTCAAAAACCTTTAACCACTAAACTATGTGTATTTTTTTAGTATTTAAAGTTTTCAAATTATGGTATTTCGTAACAACGTAAATAAAAAATATATTTTTAGTTACTGCGTAAATTGCGAAATTCTCAATTTTTCTTAGTTTTTTTTTTGTACTCACAGGGAGATGATTGCGGTAAGATCCGTTTTTTATAACCATGATGACAATTAACTAGGACAGCATGTAAATATTCATAATTTTGGCTTTATATGCCCCCACTTTTTTGTAAAAAACGCATTATGAAAGTTTTCAGAAATATTGAATAGAATTTTTTTTTTTAATGTTTTATTATTGATTTTTGGTAGTATTGACATTAGAAAATATTTAAAACTCTCTTTTATATCTAAATACAAATATATAAAAAAATATCCACAAATATTTAAATAAAAATTAAACTCCGCTGAAAATTTCTGAAAATATAAAAACAAAACAGAAAAATGGTGAAATAAATATTTACAATCTATCGTAGTTCATTGATATTGTGATCAATATAAACGGATCTTACCGTGATCATTCTCTCTGTGATGACAAAAAAAATGTTTTTATCAGGTCTAGGAGTTTAGTAGCAAATTTCACAGCATCCCTATTAATATGGCCACCCACTGTAAGTATCTACAACTTATGAAGAGGCATGGTCAGGTTAAAACTGTAGACACAAGAACACGCTTATGACACAAAAGACAAAACATTACAAAAGGTGGAAATACCAGTTATTGGACGCAGTCACTGGTTACACTTTTATATACTCGTACTTTTATCTTTGGTTATACTACGCTGGCAATGGATAGGTAGCACCGACGATACAATTTGAAGTAAAAAAATGGACAACTCCCGATTCAAATTTGACGACAAAAATGCAGTCGAAATAGCAGCGATTAGAATAGACTGGCGCGATTCTTCGTTATACAAAAAATATATACTCTATTTTATAATCTTTATCAAGTTTGTTGTTGTGTTTCCGATTAGTGTTATCACTGAATTTTAAAAACGGCGCCGAATGCATTGTTTTTCATATCTATCAACGAAATTAATCATTATTAAAAATAGATGTGATAGAGTGTGAATTCAATTGAAATCGTGAATAAAATGATAGGTATTATAAAAATAAACAGTTTAATCAAATATGACTCAAACAAAGGTTATGGAGATTAGGTGTTTTCACCACAACCAGAATAAGACTAAAAACACACTTTTACTTCATACAGAATTACTTAGGACAGATTTTGGTTAGTTGGCAGCACTGTGAGGCGCACGCAAAGTCGGCGGACAGCACCTACGCTACAAAGATGTATTAAAAAGGCACCTAACCGCCAGTGGTATTCCACCTGAGAGCTGGGAGAGGGCTGCTCACAAACGCAGCGAGTGGCGCTCCACGGTGACCACAAAAATTAAAGAGTTTGAGGAAGCCCGGCTTGTAAACCTCGACTCAAACCGCCAACAGCGCAAAACTCGTCCGAAGCCCACGTACACATACACTTACAACAACTGCGGGGAACTCTACTGTAGTTGTTGTAATCGGACCTTCAAAAACAAACTGGGATTCACGAGTCACTTCCGCGCGCATCTTCGAAGAAGTCCTGTCAATCAAGAGGTCGCCGTCGTCGGATCACGATGAGGAGGACATCAATCAATTTCGGCTAATCTGTCAGTCGTAGAAGGCTGGCGCGTGTATTTGTCAGAAAATGAAGAAAAGACTACATTACTACATAAAAATAAAGTAAAAAGGAAGGTTGATTTCTGTGTTCTCTGAACAGATGCACGTCGAATGTCCCCATCAGTCACGCAAAAAGATATAAAAGTTGTTTTCCCAACCTCAAATATGACTATGACTCAAATTTAAACATCTTTTCATGGTTAAAGGGGTCATATTATGGTTACCTGTCCCGTCAGTCACAATTTTAAATATATATTTCTTTGTGTCTGCGAAGGTTAGCAATCTTATTTTTTTTATTAAAACGAAAGCATATAGCATATATTTTACAATATAGAAACAGCTGCCTTGAAAATTATTAGGTTTAGCTGATATTCGTCTTTGAGTGCACAAAGGTGGAAGAGTAGGATTCTTCAGTGTCCCACCACTCACATTCATTCAAATGATAGTTACATAGAACTTAGAAACTGTTTAGTTTTATTTTATAGGATTTTAATAAATTATTGATTTAGCTACAGTAAACAGTATATTTCACTACTGTATATGTGCTGATGACAAAGTTATAACTCACAGTTGGTCAGATTCTGGAGTCAAATGTCCCACCAGTCACAATGGAATGCCCCACGTCGAAAATTGATAACATTAAAATTTAGGCTAGCGCTAAATTTTAATGTTCTTTGTTCAACGTTTGCATTGCAACATTTCCGATTGCGTATCTACTAACGTCAAAATACAATAATTACATATTTTTAAAAATCCGAAGAATTCTATGAGTTCTCCACTGGAAAGAACCGCCAAAGAAAACCAGTGAACAGTTTATTTGGTACTATTAGTGTTAAAATACATTGTTTTCAAATAGTTATTTCGTATTCCCTGTTTTACTTAGTAGTCGCCTCTGTGACTGTCAGAATGTCGACATCCCACCAGAATGTCGTCGAAATGCGACCTCAGAATGTCGCAGTTCAGTGGAACTGCGAAGCAAAAATCCGATAGTCCGGAACGATGAATGCAAAACTGCCCAACGTTTTACGCGATGCCACACCGTAATAAGCCATAACATAAAAAAGATGACGACATTCCATAGGCATTCCGATGCGCATCAAAATGGCCGCAATCTCAAACCAGGCGTTTACCATCAATTATCATAAATAGGCTTAGCTTTTAGTTTACTCTTATAGACTGGAGATCGTACGTGCAGGAAACCAAGGACGAGATGTTTTTTTTGAAATATATTAGTTTACTGTACTAACGATTAGAACTGTTAAAGAGTTAGTGAGGATTCACTATCTAAGCACGTATTAGGTATCACCGGATAAAATTATCAACTCATCATGCCTACGAGATGCCACTGCAATGAGAATTACAAGAAAACTAAGCAATTTGAGCGCTCGGGACATACAGTACGATTCGAAGATAATTAATTCGATTTTTTTGGCGTGTACAAGGCCTCACATCGAAGATAGGGGAAAACATCGGTTGTGTCACCCCAAGACTTTCAAGGCAAGTAGCCAAGGAGTAATTACATCTGAATATTAATTTCATAAATAAAATAGATGAGCGCCCTCTCTCGACCGGCGGTGGAACCCGGTTGGGTTCCATTGCGACGCCTCAGGCGGCGCGGTTCGCTTCTCGACTAGCCTCTGGCGGTTCGGTGTTATGATTAAAATGTATGGCGGAATTTAAATATTATTAGTGTAGCTTCTATATAAGAAGATATTCCAACCAAAACTTCACAATGTGATTTCGGCCCAACAAGGCATCCGTGTACCAAACGTCAAGTCTTCAAGTCCAATATTTCCAGATTGATATATGACCAGGGCGCCGCCTGGTGGACCGATTTCACAACTATTGCCATGACCAAAAGATGCCTGCATGCTATATCTGATTAAGCGTTTGGGCGCTATCGGGCAGGAATATAATTAAACAGACAGATAGACACACAGACAGACTTTCATCTGGAAATTAACTTAATTGTCACCTCCTGCTTTCCCTCCTGGTCGGTAGGTGGGCTGGGAATATAACACAAAAACTATATAAAATTAGATTTAAAGAGGTGTTTTGTTCGATCAAAATTTAATATTGGATGTTTTCAATTTGGTACCTGTGCTGGTTTGTGATTTTTTCTGAGAAAAAAACGAAAAAGTACCCACCCGAAACGCCGTATCGGGTAACCCATTAAAACTTTGCACCTTAATTTATGGGTGCCTTGTAAGTTATAGCAGTTTCCAAAACCGGAACAGGCGTCAATGACACTTGGGGCTCGCCTCAAAGCCCACCTTTCTCCGTCCATTTTGGGCAGGAACGAGTTTCGTATTGTGTTCGCATAATAAGCGTCGGACAGAGTATAGGGCGACCGAAACAATATTTAAAAAAATAATAATTAAAGAGGTGTACCGCACAATCAAAATAAAATGTATAATTGCAAAGGTTCTAACTACAGTTTGATTAACCAAAATTTGTCCTTCTATAATAAGATTCCAGAGCTAATGAAAAGCCTTGGAGAGGACCAATTTAAAAAATCGGTTGTCTGTAAAGTCGGTTTACTGACGATAGTTGAACGTGACAACGTCATAAGAAAATACTGATGGAATGTATTGCTTTATACTTGACGAAAACATGTAAATGTATTATTGTATAGCAGCTGTCCACGCGGACGCATCGCTCACTCAAGTAGGAGACAGATGTCGAACGCTGCCGAACGCGTAGGCCGATTGTGCCTCTTTGTCGCTCGTTTCGCGCTCTCGCTTGCACTTCAAGCCTTAAATGGAACGCCTCAGAGCGAGGTAACGCCGCATGAGTCATGTTTTTTCGTGCGTGCAGCCGGCTCCATCGAATTATAAGACGTTGTCACGTCAAAAGATAATTATACATAATTTGGTAAGAAACCCAATTTATGGTATAAGAGAGTTTGAAAATTCTGAGTTTATTTTCCATGTTGATGAGTAATGAAATACGTAAAGTTTTAAACATAATGGTATTATGATAGCTGACATTCTAATTTTCATATAATTTATTATACATCTATTCATTTAAAAAAAAATACGAAGGCATATTGCTGGATTGACAATAAAATATATATATTTTGATTATTCTACATAGAATTTGCATTTCTATTTCAATATATTATTCTCCCTGACTCTTAAATCACATTAGTATATTTTGATTATTTGTATGTAGGTAATATTGAATATAATAATACAGCCATGACAACTATCACGATAGTTATGTTTTAAATAATTAAATTTTTAGCATTTAATTTTGTGACGCATCCAAGTGTAGGAATGCCTATCTACTGGAGTAGTTGATTGTATTGTATTGTATTGTCCCTACAAATAATATGCGAAAGGTCTAAAATTACATCATCGATCTACATATATGTGAGACCTCGTACGAACCAAAAGTTTGAATTCGAGTTTTTTATCGTTAGGTGTAAAATCACGCTCCGGATCGTTCTGTCCATGTCCCAAGGATTCAAATTGTTTAGTTTTCTTGTAGTTTTCTCATTGCAGTGGCATTTCGTATGCATGATTTGATGATTTTATCCGGTTATAACTTTTACGTACTTTGTAGTAATTCCTCGCAAATAGTTTTAATTGTTTGTAGAACTAGAGCTGTCAACTACAACGGGCGAACCCGTCACCTCAGGAAGTTTTAACGATATTGATCGTTCTGTCTCCCGTGAGGTGAGCGCAGAAGACTTGGGACAATAAATAAACCACAGTCTAGTTACGCCACCTGCCCGTCGGAGGCCGACTATTACGGCGAGGCACCGGGAAAGGTAAACAGCGGGCAGCCTCGCCCCCTGACTACCAGTTTGGAAGAATATATCCGTGTGGAATTAACCTTCAGGATACCTCCTGCCTCCCGACTGGTTACAGGATCAACGTCGCTTGCGCGGTCCTCTCCCTTATAAAGCGGTGATACAGTGTACACCGCGGACCACGGCATACTTTGCCCGGCTTATTCACCCGGGATCGGGTGGCCGTATGGTCGTTTCAAGAGCAGTTGCCATAAGGGTATCAGCCACCCCCGCTCTATAGGAAACATTACTGTTTCCAGACTCCCCAGCAGTTAGTCTGAATGCCAATCGATTGGCTGACGCTGCACAATGCGCAAACCGTCCAGGAGCGCCCGAAGGTTGACTCCTAGGGGAGACTGACCCGCAGGCCAGCGTCCTACCCTGGCTCTCCCTTCTGCATGAAGGCCGCTGGATGGGTGTTGACCCGTGCGTTTGACTGACCCTATATAACTGCGTCTTAAGGGGCAATCATATTATCGGACGCGTCCGTAAGCCGCGCTGAACAGTATGCGCAGTCGTTTAGGACGCGGCTTGCAGATCTCTATCGGACGTCCAAAGCCTCAAGGTCACGTCCGCGACTGACGTTCGATAATGTGCATGGCTCAATAGAAATTCATTACACAGATAACCTTTCAGTAGCGTCCATAAGCCGCGGCTTACGGACGCGTCCGATAATATGTTTGCCCCTTTAGTGGCCAAACTGCAACAGGGCCCATTAGCTTTCTTGTGTTTGTACAGTAAACCCCATTAAGCTGCCCATTTTTTGTACAATAAACAAATAATTTTAAAAGAAATGTCCTATTTACACATCTAAAGTTAACATCTCGTGAACGAAGTTATTCTGTTTTTCCATGCCCTTAAAAGTTTGCTTGGTGGCGTCATTGATTTTATATGGTGGCGTGTACGTGAGCGACATTTATTTATTTATTTATTTATAGTATTACACAAGTTCGTTTGTACAGTTTACCATATCATGTTGTATATATATACGAGACGTTAGCAAAAAACTGATTCTCGAGGAGATAGAGTAATGAATAAAAGTCGCCTAACTAGGCCAGGGCCTGTTCTAAGGCAGACTTTATAAAATATTGTTTAGATGTATCTAATCAAATTACTAAATAATAATTATATATAAAAAAAATAAAATTTAAATTAAAACAATTAAAATTTGTAGAAATTCTATTACTTTGATAATAATTATTAACGTGTAGAGTAAAAGTAAAAATATGTTTGAAAGTAAAAATATATGTCTAAAATTGAAGAATAATGCGAAAATTTAATATACAAAAAATTAATATACAATATTTAACATTCCATTGTGATTCAACATGTGATTCAACTTTTATTTAAGTCTTTTTAATTTAATTTATTTGATATTTGATATGAATACAGACAATCATTATATATATAGGAAATTGTGATACGGTAAACAAAGGCCGGTACCTAAAGTATTTGTAGCATTAAAATATACATACAGTGAAAACAAATTGAAATTAAATTAAAATTAAAATAATAAAAAGTAAAAACTTCTATATATTATGGGAAATACGCAGGCAAAAACGAACTATCGCGTGTAGTTTATAGCACCCGACGTTTCGGCGATGTTACAACCTGTTGTCCAGGGTAAACTGAAGTGTCACTTTTTAACCATTGTTATTCTGCCTCTAGGTGGCAAACTGCTGCTGTTACTACGCAAATCATAACGTGGGAGGAAGGGCGAATTCTGTAATTCCGCCGTGCACAAAAAACTCTCTGTTTCGCGTCTTAGCACTTTGGCGATGGATGTTGAGAAGATTTCAAGACGAGGGTTCCACATAGTAGACAGTTCGAAACCTTCATCTCTATTGAAATTCGGGGTTCTTCTTCTTTCAATGGCTTCCCGGATCATGCGAGGAAATTAACATTGTTCTTTGGAGTGCACAATGGAATTTTGAAACTGCACCCAATATGTGTTCGCAGATCGCTGAATTTTACCGCTGGGTGTTTTTAACACCCTTGATTATGTCCAATCAGTCGAGTCGCTATGGGTCGCTACATTGGTCCAATATAAACCAAACCACAACTGCACTCGATTGTATACACACCCGGTGTTTGCAGTGGTATTAAATCTTTAAGAGGCCTCAGAGACCAAGCTACATTTTGGGTCGGTTTGAACATCAAGATACAAGATAACCTTTAACGAAATTGTTTTGAAATTTCATTAACCCATACAAATATTTACAAAGCTTATATCACTACAGGTACATAACGTACATACAACAAAGCTTACACAAAGCTATACAGCAAGCGTAACACATTAAGAATTACTTAGACAAATATTTTCAATGTAATATTATGTATTAAAATTCTGAGAGAATACAACGTTTTAGTAAGCAAATATTTTTAACAGCACATTTAAACGTATATCTATTATTAATGGATATAATATACCTAGGGAATTTATTATAGAAAGTCAATGCCACTATAAATGCTGAAGGACCTTAATTTGTTTGTCCTTGGGTGAAAACGTTGCATGTACCTACTTCTATTTGAGCCTATTTTTAATATCATGCGAGTGGATCGTACTGTGTTGTTTGCGTCTTTTATTTTATGATTTGAATCCGCAAACCGATTCTAGCACAGTGATACTTTTATCAGCAGCCTTGCTGCGCTTTTTATTCGGTTATTTTTATTCTGTTCCCGAAAGCAACGCCCTCGCCATGTTTTCGACGTAACGGTAGCATTTTTGGTCGCCATTTGCATATATTTCTCTTCCGCAGCCAGGCAGGTTAGTCACGGTTAACGGTTTAGCCGCGGCGTTTGCTTGCAAGCGTTTATATTGGAGTGTTGAGTGCCGTTAATATGCTCGGCCTCATTGAACGCTATCTTTTCGCCAGTCTAGACAGTTTTTTAGTCCATGGTCTGCGAGTGCAATGACGGGCAAGAATGCGTCTCCATGCTGGATCCCACTTCTGGGGTTTAAGGCGACTACAAATCACTCAGTATTTCAGTCGACAGGCCCTGATAAAGGGCCGTGACGTCTTCCGCTAGCTATAGTAGCTTCGAGCGGAGAATGACATGCCCAGGCCTATTGATCCGGATTTCTGGATGTGGCGTCGCAGGGCTGCATGCCCTGCGGCAGGTATGCCTCCGGCGCCTTATGGTGAAGGATAAGGCTAGAGTAGGCACAATGCATCTTCTGTGGCGATGCCCGACAAGTAGCCAAGGGCTGACCTCACCTGAATATTAGTTTCATAAATAAAATCAATGAGCGCCCTCTGTCGGTCGGTGGACGAAACCGGTTGGGTTCCGTTCTGTCTGTTGGCCCTTAGCCGAGTAACAAACCGCGCCGCCCAAGGTGGTAATATTTGATTACAATATATGGTGAAATTTAAATATTATTACTGTAGCTTGTATATGAGATATTTCAACCAAAATTTTACTATGTAATTTCGGGCCAACAAGGCATAGTGTACCAAATTTCAAGTCTCTAGGTCCAATACTTCAAGATTGAAATATGACTAGTGCGTTCCCTGGTGGGACGATTTCAACCACAATCTTTTCAACTCTTGCCATGACCAAATGATGCCTGAATGCCGAATTTCAGCTCAATCGGATTAAGAGTTTGGGTGCTATCGTAGAGGAATACACAAACATACTTCAATCTGGAAATGGTTTTAATGGTCTCAGTGGGGCACAACACGGATAAATCCGTTTTTATCTCGTTTTTTTAGCGGGTTTACAATACTTTCCCTCCTCGTCGGTTGGTGGACCGGACAAGTAAAATAATAACACTTTAAAACAAATGTAGCCAAAACTAATATAAATAAATGACGTTCCATTCTTAAACAATGTAATATTGTAATAAAAATAAAATTTTGTATTATGTAGGTATTCCTTATCACTAATTGTGTGGAATAATTAGGTAATAAAAGTTAAATCACTACTAACGAAAAGCTAAACGTAACATCGACGCATAAGCTTAATCATAAACTTTAGACTCTATTAATATAAGCATTTAAAAACTAGCAAATTTAATGGCTATCTGTTATTTATTTAAATTTGAAATCATTCGCATTCCGAAAAGTCAACAGCGACATCTTTACGACTCATCAAATTGCTCATCGACAACACTTTCTGATTCTGAGAGGAAAGTCGTAAAAACAAACGATCTGGATATGTAATAATGAAAGTAAAATCGGAATACAAAACATTTGCCATTTGTATGTATGGCATGGCACGCGATTGGTAGAATATAAAACAAGCCTGGGCCGCAAAATAAACATGCACAAGAATAAGAGGTTAAAACATAAGAGTTAAATCCCGTAGATATGGTATGTTATGTTGGAACGTATGTTAAAACATACGAGGTAAATTACCTCGTAGGAATAATTATTCATCATAATTATTGTCATTTAACGTATGTGATTATTGAGCATTTATCTCTTGTTTTGTCTGACTGGTTATTATTAGTATTCATTTTATTGATTACCAATTCATTTTGATTGATTACTAAGCTAAGCCCGGCCACGCTTTGCTGTGGCTCAGTGTGAAATGAAATGAATGGGAAATGCACCGATGTCGAAGTGCATCGAATATTTCACCGGTTCGGGAAGACTTTTGTCGCGTGTATTTAAATGCAATATTGTGTCAATATATTTATCATCTAAACTAATATTATAAAGAGGTAAAGTTTGTGAGTTTGTGAGGTTGTAGGGAGTAATCTCTGGATCTACTGAACCGATTTTAAAAATTCTTTCACCAATAGAAAGCCACGTCATTTGTGAGTGTCATAGGCTATACATTAATGAGTTTGTGAGGTTGTAGGGAGTAATCTCTGGGTCTAAAAATATAACCCTCCTTTTGGCAATGAGGAAATAAATCATAGCACTCAGTACTAACCGAACCACACTCATAATTTCATCACAAGTAACAATGTTTGCCGCCCAACGAATTGGGCACGGGTCGGCTAGTTTTACTCTAAAAGCACGCGCGTATTCGAATGCAACATTGTCACAAAATTTTAAGTCAACCGACCGACTACTTTTCAAGTTTTGCGAGCACAAACATACGCAGGCTGAAATTTTATTTATAATTTCTTGCATTAGCTTTAGATTAGATTAGATTTTTGATTATTTGTATATATCCAACTGTATTTGAAATAAAAGACTATGACACGTCGATGTATAAGAGGCATGGCGAAAGAATGAGAGGTACGTCGAAAGAATAATAGGTATATAGAAGTATAGCTACTACGAGGGCCTGAAAGTTTCCGGGATGAATATGAAAAAGAATACAATGGATTGCTAACGATCAATTTATTGTTTCTTTAAATATTCTTTGTGATCTAAGAGGCTCTCCAGACGATCAAGCATGTGTCAAGCATCGTGTCGCGGGCTGGGAGGCGGTCGTAAACCGTAGGAAAAATGCAAATATTTTTTTTTATATTTACCAAAAATGCCTAATTTTGTAGTTTTATACCAGGGAGTCCCGTCATTTATCAATCAACAACGTCTAATTAACGTTACTCCCTGGTATAATCTACAAAATAAGGTATTTTTGGTAAATATTTAAAAAAAATATTTGCATATTTCCTGCAGTTTACGATCCGCAAACTGTCCAGGAGCGCCCGAAGGGCGATTCCTAGGGGAAACTAGCCCGCAGGCCAGAGTCCTACCCGGGCTCGGACTCCTGCGTGGAGGCTGCCAGATGGGTGTTTGTCCGACTCTACACATGGGTCTTAGTGGCCTAACTGCAACAGGGCCCATTAGCTCCCGTTAGGTAGATATTAACAGCTAAATAGATAGGTGGATATTGTGTTTGGATGTATTTAAAATATTTGGTGATTTCCAACCAAAGGCTGCGGGAGTGTAGCGACTGCCGTTTTATCTCATTTTGTCGATTGTGACAACTTAATAGCGTATAATTTTAGTAGCTGGTTTAATAGTCATATCCGTTGCGATAAAAGCGCTGTTATCGATAAATTTTACGGTAAAACCACACGTCTAATGGAAGTGTGAACAAAGAACAGCTAGTCGAATGAGTCAAATGAAATAGGTACTCGGCCTTTGCCGCGATGAATTCCTTCAGAGTATTTTTTATCCAGCGAGGAATTCTCAGTGTGCTCGGAGGCGTAAGCAATGAATCCAGGGCCGCCGACTTGAGGCCACCCCCACATTTTCAGACTATAAGATATTGTAAAACTGGGAATGGTAGGTTCTTCGGAACAGAGAAATTAATATCTAGTCGCTTCGTCGTGTTATTATTTCAAAGCTTTGATAACAAACAGTACAAGCTACATTCATAGTTCCGCTCGGAAGCCAGCCTTCACGCGCAAAAAATGCGCCGCAAGTTTTTGGTCGATTTTGTGAATAAATACTAACAATATCGTTTTTTCATGAATTCCCTTTTGTTAGGTACCTTGTAATTAATCTTGTTAGTCATGTATATTATATATTTATATAATACTAGCTGACCCATGCCCACTTCGTTGGGCGGTAAAACTTTTTACTTGTGATGAAATTATGAGTGTGGTTCGGTTAGTACTGAGTGCTATGATTTATTTCCTGACTGCCAAAAGAAGGGTTATATTTTTACTGCATATGTATGTATGTCTTTGCATGCCAATTTGACTATAATACCGTTATTTGTGAGTGTCTTCTTGTGAGTGTCTTATTTGTGAGTGTCTTATCTCTTTAACCATTTATGCAGTAAAATGGAAATTATATGCAGTAAAAGGGAAAAGTCTTTTGTTTTATACACTTGAGACGATAAATTTACTTATTTTGATATGAATCATAATTGTTGATAATATGACCAATAAACATGACCTAACAATTTAAATTATTTTTTTAATATAAAAAATTACTTTTTGTGACTTAAATATAAAAGTTAGACATATGCTGCCGCTGACTTTTTTGTAGGCATTATCAATCTCTACAACTTTTCTCTAGAACTCAATCATATATCTCTTCGTAAGAAACGTTTTCATTCGACCGTTTTTTCTCTGACTTACTTTGCAAATCCGACTACCAAGAAAAAGTCTTTTAATTTTTCGTGGTAGTCCATTAATATGTAGCCTATGACACTCACAAATAATGTGGCTTGCTATTGGTAAAATAATTTTCAAAATCGGTTCAGTAGATCCAGAGATTACTTCCTACAACCTCACAAACTTTACCTCTTTATAATATTAGTATATATCGACACATTAAAGGTAAAACTCACTAAGTGACATTTTTGACAAAAATGACTTTTTTGCATAAGTACACTTACCATGACTCATACTATAAGAGGAAAAAATCTCCAAGCCCTATCTAAAAGGCTTTCCCGCCTTTTTTACTCTCAACATTCACCAAGTACGTATTTTGCAAAACCGTCCCAGAAGAAAAAATCACTATGCACTTACAGAATTTTACCTCTTTTTAGTATGTACATAATGAAACTTAGGTGCTAAGAAGTAAAATTCACTAACTACTTACGCAGTAGACTTTTTGACAACAACCCTGTAGCGTCTCCTACCCGTTGGAGGAAAAAAAAGTTGAGAAATCGATAGTCAATATAACAAAAACAAGAAGATCGATGTCTTTGCCATACAACAATAAAAACAAGCAGTTTGAAGGCAAGCGTCCTAAGCACGCAAATTGTAGTCATTGTCGATTTAACTCTAATGATAATTTTACTGAAATTGAGTGTAACGAAATTTGCCAAACATATTGGGCATTTAATGACAACAAGCGTCAAAAAGATTTTCTAATCAAAAATGTGCAAACAGTGACACCTAAAAGACGGAAGGTGGAAGAATCAAGCAGGAGCGCTCGGTCAATGTCGAATTCATATTTCTTGCAAAATTCCAGAGGCCGTTTTAGAGTTTGCGCAAATTTCTGTCAAAAAACATTGTGCATATCAAACGGTCCTATCAACACCGCCATTATAGGTATTAGCTTAACATGAACGTTTGATGGAACCGATAGACGGGGTAGAAAAGCTCCAGGAAACAAAACATCGGATGAGCAACTCGAATTTATCAAAGAACACATAGAGAGTTTTCCATGTATGGAATCTCACTACGTTCGTCAAAGAACAAAGAAGAAGTACCTAGACTGTAAATTATCTGTACTAAAAATGTATGATTTGTATAAAGACAAGTGCACAGAAAAACACGTAACGTATGTCAGCGAGTTCACATACAGGAAAGTGTTCTGCACATCATACAATCTATCATTCTTCAAGCCAAAGAAGGACCAATGTCCGACATGCAGTAGGTTCGAAGCAGCAGACACCGAAAAAAAAAAGAAATGGAAACAGAATACTCGCAACATATTATTCGTAAAAATGAGTGCAATGACCCTTCATTCGTAACAGCAAATTTTGATCTGCAGAGTATACTACAAATTAATGCCCTTCTCGGGTGTGTCTCAATTCTATTATTCTCGAAAAATATGTATTTACAATTTCACAATCTATGAAGGTGAAGGGTTGAATGCCTATTGTTATTGTTGGAATGAGTTAAATGGCAAACGAGGAAGTAACGAAGTCGGGTCCATTCTGTTGAAATACATACAAAACTTGCCATCTTCGGTAAGCGAAATTTCTCTTTTCTCGGACACATGCGGAGGTCAAAATCGAAACCAACAAGTGGCTGCTGCTTTAATGTATGCTGTTAAAGTCACACATTTGCAGAAAATAGAACTGAAATTTTTGGAATCAGGTCACACCCACATGGAGTGTGACTCCAAGCACTCCGCTATAGAAGGTGCTAAGCGCAATAGAACAGCGTTTACAATGAATGATTGGAAAGGTATATTTAAAAGTGCACGATCAGGTAGAAGCTCTCTACGGCTTCCAATAAAAGAACTAAAGGAGCACAAACAACCATATCATGTGACAGAAGTCAAGTTTACCGACTTCAAAGATCTCCAATCCCTGGAGTCTAAAACGATACGGAATCGAAACAAAGATGAATTTGGGGATCAAGTGTCCTGGTTAAAAATGAAATGTTTAAAATTCGAAAAAACAACACCTGACATAATGTATTAAAAGTATAATCACATCTCAGAATATAAACGAATTCATGTCGCTGGCAACGATCGTAGTGGGAGAGAGCCTGAAGGCGATCCGCAACTCGGGCATGCCTACCATCGCTTATTACCGATATAAAAAAAAAAGAAAGAAGATCTAGAGAAATTATGTAGACTGGGTCTCATTCCTGAAGAAACCCATCTGTGGTACAAGTCACTACCCGTTACTGTTGTAGATGTGGAGAGGCTTCCAGAGCCAGACGCTGATGAGAGCGATTCTGAAGATTATTAGGGAATAATAACCCTTTTATTTCGCAAATGAAACTTTTTATTTTGTTATTAAAAAAGAAAAAAATGTATGTAAATGATTACAGTTCAAGAGGAAAAAAAAATTAAGTACATTTTTTTAATTTTTTGAGCAAACTAAAAATAAATTTCAGGTTTTATGTTGTAGTCCTAAAAGAAAGCATTTATATGTATATTCATCCGAAGAAATGTCAAGATTGAGCTAAAAATAAACGTGTTATGACAAAAAATGTCTTTTTTTTTAAAAAACAATTATTATCTAAAAACTTGCTCACAGCACATAGTTAGTTTTACCATTGATTTTATAGTTACACTATAAAATCAATGGTTTTACCTTTAATGTGACGATATAGTACTTATAGATAAATGGGGACCGGCCGAAACGGTTACGCGCGGATCTGTCAAACGACGCAAAATCTTCTTTTATGTTCAATATCGCGGCGTTCGTGGTATGACAGTACTCGTATAGCAGCTCATTATAGATGGCGTCGGGATACCCCCTCCCCCCCCCCCCCCCCCCTTTACACTTTCAAAACCATATTGTAAAACGCAGACTGGTAGGTTCGTCCGAACAGAGAAATTAATAATCTCGTCGCTTCCTGTTATTATTTCAAATCTTTGGTAAAAGTATACGAGCTACCTATAATATTAACCTAGCTATTATCATTGATTATATATGGTATTACATTGGTCAACGCCATAGTAAGTTTCGGAAGCTAGGATTTTACTACAAAACGCAACATGTAGATGGCACTCACAGTTCCATCAGTAAAACGGCGCATTACAAATAGTGCTCTAAACACGCATATACGGTATGCTATCACGAAATAAAATAATAATATAACACCAAACGAATTTTTAAATCATTGCTCTTAATATTTTAATATTATTTATATAAAGATATCAATATTAATTTGGTATACAGGTTTCAATGCGTAATAACTACGCTCTATAATGTTCAGATATACTTATAAAATAGCATTCTATCTCTCCGTATTATTTCTGTGATTTAATTAGCCTATATAAAAATGCGATAGATGGCACTAATAATTGAAAGTTAATATTGTCACCATTGATTAAATTATTGGTGTTTATAATCACAGTACTTAATAAAAAAACATTCATTATCAATGTTATTATAGATGGCTAAATAAATTGCTACTAGTTTCGCAGACAATACTATCAGCGCCACCTGGTTGTCGCCGGCGTAGACGGGTTGCCAAAACGTACTACGACACGAGCAATCTAATAATAAACTTTTGCGCACGTTGTTAAGCCGGTGCCGATTAAGGTGTAGGTCAGATTTATTTCCGGTATTGTAAACCTATACCATAAATATATTGGTTATAAATGTAACCAGAGAATTATCTATGTTTGGAAGCCCGTGCTCCAGTACAGTAAGACGGCATTCATTATTAGGGAAAACTCGCAGATGTCAACCTAGCGTGTTGGCAATGAATCAGTTTATGTATATCATTTGCAGTATCTTTCTACGACCTGTGCTACTGGGTCTATTGAGCTTGCTCCAGATTCCACTGCGACTTTCGCGTGATTCATTTACTTGTCTTTTCAATTTTATAAGTTTGTTTGCTTATACTCTTTATTGTGAAAATGTCACAATGGGCGGGTTTATTGTCATTTGACAATCTCTTACAACCAACCCTACTATGACGTGTTATATGTATGTGTGCGTGTAACATGTCTGTAAGTGTGTGTCTTGTTATTGCATTCGATCGACAGAATTGAAAATGCAATTCCGTTAATTTGATCCCAACGGAAAATGGTGACCCAGCCCGTTCGTTCGTTAACGTGTCCTGGCCAGGTTGGGACACGTCTCTCCAAAAGTATGCGACCTGGATGGCTTTGTCGTTCGCCTCTTATAGGTCCTGGTGTGTGATGGGGGTTGACAACTGCGAGCGAGATAGAAGGTGGTATTCATCCTGCATGTTCGCATGTAGCCCCAGCGGACGAGATTAGCTCGGCATCTTGTCACACCCACCCTCAGTCTGTTGACACGAAGCCAGGTAGTATAGTGGTGTGTTGTCCGGGCGAACTCGTCAACCCAGGAAGTTATTACGATATACGATCGTTCTTTCAGCCTGGGCTGAGTGTATACTTGAGTACGAAACAATCCACTAACTAGCTCCGCCAACTTGCGCGCTAGAGTCCACCCCTTACCGCCCGGCACCGTGTAGTTAACCCAGCGGGCTGTCCAAACGCCCTTGCTTTCAGTTATGGCCGGATTCCTCCGTCCTCCCAAGTGAATCGAGGTCGCTTGCGCGGTCCTCTGTGGTAATTTCAAGAGTGGAGTACAACATTAGGGCGGTGTCGACTACAACGGGCGAACCCGTCACCCCAGGCTGGTATAACGATATGTGATCATTCTTTCAGCCAAGTGGAGGACAACAACTTGAGTTGTCGACTACAACGGGCGAGCCCGTCACCACAGGAAGTTTTAACGATTAGTCGTTCTATCGACCTGCAGTGAGCGTAGAAGACTTTGGACAAAACAATCCAGCGTCTAGCTACGCCACAACCCGTAAGAGACCAACGCCTTACCGCGAGATAGCCAGGAATGCTACCTGGCGGGCGACACTCGCGCCCTTACTACCAATTGTGACCAGATTTCTCCGGTCTCTCGATTGGTTCCGAGTTCGAGGTAGAAGCTGTACCGCTACTGGGTAGAAGCTGTACCGTGAGTAGAGCCGACGCCGAAGACGAGATATTGGGCCATAGTGGCAGCAACTGCACGTGTACCATTAGCTACCACGCCAGATGGTATATCGGAGATGGGACGACGGTGCTATCTCTTCCTTTACGTCCACGCCAAGTGAAACCCTCCATTGAGTGATGCGGTTCGAAGATTAGCTGCCTTGGAGCAGTTGTGTGCGGCTCAATATTTTTTAGGTGTTTTCTTTTCTGAACAAAAAAATATCAGCGTCCAGCAGAAATAAGGAGGGTTCTCATCGAGCCCTCTACCCCCCCCCCCTCCTGTAATTTCATGATACGGCAGCCCTGAATGAATCCCACGTCTGCCGATTGAAATGTGCGGTCCTTGAATTTATTTTAAATCCGCCCCCCCCTCTGCCTCAAGACAAACGATGTTTATAAATATGTCCTTTCAAGTTCGAGAGCATCGTACAAAGTCAAGGCTAAACAAATATTTCCATAGATGTGTTAGGCGGCTGGGTGTGTATTTGTGTATGCAAATATGTAGACAGTTCAAAACAAGCCATCTGGCATTGGAGCGGAAAACAAGCAGGAGCAACGCGAAATAATGGAGCATAAAATAGATACATAATGTACCTACATCCAGTGTTCTCTGGCATGGGTTTGATATTGCACATTCGTAAAATGCAGAATCGGAGGCAAAATGTTAAAATTAGAATGTATAAAATGATATCACAGAAATAAAACATCGACATTTTTTGACAGTTGCCATCGCTTCCAAACTAAAAGATCAAATACCAAATTATTTGTCCATTCGCAGACCACGTTTGGTCAACGATAAAGAAAATTTCGACCCACCCTTCTAATCTGAAAACATCGGCTGTGTCACCCCAAAAATTCCCCGGCAAGTAGTCAAGGACTTACGGAAGGATTTGAGCGTGATGTCAATTTTTCATAAAAGAAACTCACACCATACGGCGATGGAACGTCGAATATCTCGAGAGTGAATCGTCCGCCGGGCGTAGAGCGCGGATAGTGAGAATGCAATTAAACACGTTTCATTCAATCGTTCACGAAAATATACTGACTACCAAAAAATCAATGTGATTTCGGCCCAACAACGCATCTGAGTACCAAATGTCACTATAAGTCCAATATTTTGATACTAAAATATGACTAGTGGGCCCCCTCTAGTGGACCGATTTCAACCACAACATTTTCAACTCTTGCATGACCAAACGATGCCTGCATGCTAAAGCGTTTGGGCGCTATCGTGGAGGAATAGACACAGATACACAGACAGAATAAAACTTTGGAAATGGGCTTATTCGTCTCAGGGGGCGTATATTTCTATCTCCATATCGAAAACAAAATTGCGCGTTTACAATACTTTCCCTCCTTGTTATAGTAGGTAGGTACTGTGGTGTTGCATAATAAGAATTAAAGTAAATGAGTTAGATTTAAGAATATGTTTATTGTAGATTGTGTGTTTGTTACCAGTATTTTACATAGTTTTTCAAATTTAGACACTAGTAAGATCATTAGGATCAATCTATTTGAATAGTTCCTTGACGAACATCGGTGGATAAACGAGAATCATACGTGCTGATCAGCCTATGAGCGATAGAGATTTCCCCGTAGTTCTTGCTGGCGCGAGAGACACCAAACATACAAGAATTGCGAACCAATCGCGGTGGTACGAAAAGCACTAGAGTTTGTTTTTTTTATTGCGGAATATACGTACATAAAAAACATAAGAGCTCGTGCCTTAAAACAAATCCTGACACTTAGTTGGGCGGCAGCAGTACACCTATGCTTATAAATGTTATAATATTTGAAAGTTATGATATGAATATTAGAAAGACATGCTTTGTAAAATGTGTTGATTGACTAAATAAATATTACAAGAGCCTTGGGGATATAGAGCCTTGATAAAGAAACGGGATGTAATCATAAGCAAAAGTAAAAATTCTATTAGGCTAAATTACCATTAACACAACTACGTAGAAATAAGTGCATATAATTAGGGTAAATAAGTTACGTTATGTTAGGGCGTAAGTACATCTATCTAGCGTAAATCATTTAATTAGTGTAATGATTTATTATTGTAATCGTTTAATTAAACAAAGTAAAAGTAGGTATGTTAATATAGTGGAAAGTCATTTATTTATTGTAAATATTAATTAGTGTAAATCCAGCTAGTTATTATAGGATTATAGGTTAGTTTAGATTAAGCTAGGAAGTTAGTACATCTACATACTTAATGTAAATCAAGCTATAGTAGATAATATTAGTGTAATAGGTAATAGATAATATAAGTCAAATATGAACACATTATTGTTAGTAACCAACTGAAAAGGCACTAACCTTAATGGGGAACTGTGACATATAATTTGTATCTTTTTTATATAAATAAAGACTACCAAAAAAAAGATGACTGTCATTCATGTTTTAGGGGTGTGTTCTGGCCTTAATAAACAAAATCAATGTCCATTATTTTTTGACTAATAGGTTTATTAATTATGTAATTAATATTCGTAGCACAACGACGATGAGTAACAGACAACTATAACTCTGTCGATGATTACTCACACCTACTGCAGGTATTGATGAGCGATAAAACGGAACAATAGCAGAATTTCAGCTCAGCAGAAACAGGTTCGCCAGACACGGTGCCATAGTACCGTGCTTTGTATTCAAGCCACACTAATTACGCATTCTTACACTCACTCACATAGGTACAGAGTGAAGATACGAAGATACTGTTCGGCCAGTAGCTGCGCGAACAATGACTCTAATTAGTGGTGCTAAGGCGGTAGTGGAATAAATGAAGTAAAAACGCAGGCGGTGCTGCGTCTTCTCGGAGAGACGGATACTAAAACGAATACTAAAAAGGGTGTAAAAAGTAATGACCGTTTCGGCAACATAAAACAGAACATCTATGCAACCTCACAAACTACGATTCAGAACAGGAAATCATAAAATCTCACCATGTTAGACCACTGACCTTTGCATTTTTTTTTTAACTGACTTCATGATAGTCAAAAGCGTAAATTAGGTTGTAATATCTATATAAATGAAAACGTTGAACGGCTGAACCGATTTGGCTATTTTTTTCTTTAAAATGGCGTAATAGTCCAAATAAGGTCGTAACGGAATTAAAAAATGAAAAAATGGTCTGGAAAATTAGAAAATTCGGGAAAAACTGAATGTGTTTTTTTCTACTCACGATTCGAACGATGGATATCTGTAATTCTTTTTTTTAATAGGAACGACATATTAGGTTGATATTTATTTAGTTTTGATCGCTATGCTCTCGGGAGTGAAATATTTCCATCGAATGTATTTAATTGAAAAAAACTGGAGATCTTGAGAAAAATCTGGAAAAACGCATTTCGGCCTAAATTAAAATGAAATTACATTTTTCTACTTTTGTGTCGTTTTACGATCTGTCCAACAAATGTTTTTATTTTATTTATATTCTAATTCATTTAATTCGGTATTGATCTGTATTTTAAAATGTGCCAGAATGATGACTTCGCCCAGACGCTGCTTACTTCGAAATGCCAAAATATCTTACTTGGAATCGAATGTAATAAAAAAATACGACGGAAAAAACGATACCCAACTTCAAGTTACCCATTTGTATTTTCCACCGATTAGGTCGTTCTTTTATCAGTCCAACTAAGCAACCACAAGTTTTGGTGGGGGGTGGTGTTTGTGTTGGGGGCTGTGGGGGGGTGGGGTGGAGATGGGAGAGGGTAGGGGGGAATCAGGGGGAGGTAACGCTTGGAACGGGGGTAGTGGGAGTTAGAGGGGGGTGGAGTTTGGGTGGGGGGGGGGGATTGAGGGGTTTGGCGCGGGTAGAGGGGGGTTGTATGATAGCCAGGACAGTCTTGGGGTGACACAACTGATTTTTTCCTTTATTTACATATTCATTCCAATAGCTTTTCCCAAATTCACAATACAATTATAAACAAATTTATTGAAATTCGGACAGGACAACGTCTGTCGGGTCAGCTATTATGTAAATAAATATGGGCCCGGTGGCATAGTGGTTAGGTCGCCTGATCTTACACTGTAAGGTCCCGGGTTCGATTCCCGGCTGGGTCACCATTTTCCGTTGGGATCAAATTTACGGAATTGCATTTTCAATTCTGTCGATCGAATGCAATAAAAAAAAAACACTTACAGACATGTTACACGCACACATACATATAAAACGTCATAGTAGGGTTGGTTGTAAGAGATTGTCATATGACAATAAACCCGCCCATTGTGACATTTTCACAATAAAGAGTATAAACAAACAAACAAGTTAAAAACCATGAAAAATATCTATCACCATATTTAGCTTTTCTGGCAGTTCCTTATAACATAAAGGATAACATATGAACGAAATTTTGGGATATTTTCCCATTGATGCTGACAATATCGGCAGCAATATCGAATTAATTAGGCATTTGAATCACTGTTTGGTTAAACTTTTCTGAGGATGCTCCAAGCTGAAATGTAAGCAAAATGAGGATAGGCAAGAAAGTTACAGTTTCGTAATATACGTATGTATATCTAGTTTCTTCCAAAAATTATTCACGGATCACCACTGATACAGGTATCAAAAAAGTAGGTACCTACCTACATAGTTATTATAATATGCAAAAGATATTATAACAGATTCAGATGAATCTGCTACTGCATTCTTGTTTTAAAAAGTCGTAAATCAAATCGGACGTGTCTCGAATGGCAGAGAATACGGTTTCGAGAATACCGCTCTGAGGCGAAACGACGACAAACAATGCATTTCTATCTGCATTATCAATAGGAATACACCGGATGCAGAGCAGACGGGAGTTTTTGTATATACAAGGTATGGCCTGTGCCATATTATATCAAAACAATAGTATTGGTATTCGTTAGTCGTTTGTACTTTTTTGTACTGAAAATCTTTTTTAAAAAAAACTTTTTATGAATCACACCCCGCTTACTTCGCTTAATTAGTTATACTAATTTAGTCAAAAAACCTAATTTCATAGTCATTGGTTCCCAACACAATCTGGCTAAATTTAATACCATAAATCTTATCGGACATTGCTATTGAACAAATAGCCCCCCCCCCCCCTCCCCCTCTTCCCCCGCAGTCGTCGCTCGTAATCTTGGGTTACACTTTGACAACACTTCGATTCCGATATTAGATTAAATCTAATTGTTTTTTTCTCGTCTAAAGCCTCTTTATCGAATCAGGGAATATCGTCATTGAGATGTTAGGACGCTTCTAATTAATACTCTCATGTTACCAATTCTTGATCAAGTCGACAGCGAATACGGACTCTGCTTACGAAAAGTAGACCAAAATAAGATTCGAATGCTGTAAAACACCTGTTCCAGTTTTATTACCATATTAAACATGAAAGCCACGTTTCTACTAACATTCTAGTTTAAATATGTCCCACCCGTATGCAACATAACTTTGTTAATCTGATCCAAAAATAATTAAAAACAAAACCTCATGTCTCACAAAATGGTCGCGAAGCAGCAATCACATGGCAATTCTTACCAAGCATAGACGCTCTACTTTTGAAAGCAGCTTTGTCTGTTTAGCCGCTCCTAGTGGAACGGTTTAAGCAGAGCTCGATTGCGTCCAAATCTATTGCGGTTTTTAGTTCAGGGCATAACAAAGAACTGTTATTAAAGCACATTTCTTATAAAACCTTTCTCTCTTCTTTCTACACTCTGCTAGCTTACTCTCATTCTGTCCCATACCTACGCAACAATACTTAGGGCGTCCAGAAACTCTGTTTTTTTTCTTTGGTCAAACTGAGGACGTGCCTCATCGACAAGAGTACCTACTTTATTCAATTGCACCTGATAATGTTTTTTATTATATTGTTTACCGTCAATACTTTGCAGTACAATACTTTTGGGTACAATTGCAGTCCGCCTCCACGTGGCCTACCCTGGAAGTCATAGCAAAGCAAGCAAAACGTTCACGGCTAATGGACTGCAGCGAAGGTGATAGGAATGTCAAAAAAGAGAAGAGCACCCGAAGCCCATAGCCCTTATCAGTGCTACATGTTAAAGAACATTGGAAAACATGTCCGAATCCTATAATTAAATATCGAGAGTTTCAGTAAAGCTAAGTGTGAATAGTTACGAAAATTCGACAACCCCACCCGCGCGTGAAGCCAACTACAGCCGTAACATAACTGCTCACTGCCCTTGCACCATATCCCCGCAATGCCTTGCCACTCGAGAGTGCGCTTACTGTTCTAACTCGGTATACTGTGCAGCTGAATAGCTTACAGAAACAACGCTAAACACGGAATAGCAAATTATGCCAAATCGTCCATCCGGAATGTTATTCAAACTGCCATAGAGAAGGAATTTAAGTAATTCGTTACGAGTTATTCCCCGATAATAATCTGCCTACCAATATTCCGTTTCCTTATCCAAAGTAAGTCTGTTCTTTAATGTTGTTCTTTAGTTTTAGTTTTCTCCTCAAATGTATTAAATCGTTTATCCTGTTTTGTTGGAAAAAATGGTAACCCCTTTAACGTTCCCTGTAGTTACGTCAGTTGTCGTATTTCATCGATCTTATCCTATTTGCATTCACGGATCCGAAATTTCTTTGATTCTGTGCGAGCTCGCGTGGTTGCCTCCTAAAGTGGTTAATTATTTTATTTGCGATGGAACACTTGGTCAATCATGAGTTCAGACGCTTATGTTGTTTGTGAGTGACTAATGTTCGCACGTTTAAACGCCAGATTGCAGACGTCCTTGTTGTCATATGATAGTTGCCATATGTTGTCGAGTGCCGTGCGATCTCGTTGCGCGGTGAGACGATTCCTACCATGAATGGTGTTGCGAACTTGGCTTGCCGTAGTCCTCAACTCAATCTGAGCCATTATTGGATTTATGTAATGCCCGCTCTACATGTTGGCCAATGCTTGGCCGCATCGATAAGATGAAAGCATGATAAAATGGAAAATGAGACACCATCAAAACCAGAAAACGGTTGACATACATCTCATAAAAATTGAGGCAATGCACAAAAGATATCTTGGTCGATACCAAGAAAAAAGCTTGGAATAAAATACCGAAAGAGAGTCGTGCCATAAAAGGCTAATATGCCTATTATTAAAAATAAGAGCCCTGAGGCAGTCGAGGGCATTGTTCGCGAAAGATGTACTACTTGATGGTGACCCCAAATATTTTATAAACATACGAGAACACAAACGACTTCCAAGGTATTTGTGCCCCTTAAGGTAAAATGCTGACTTCCACTCCAGCACAGATATTGTTGCTGTATTTGATTGGCGGTTTCATCAAACCTATGTTCATGAACCCTCTCGACCAAATCTCCAATCAAAGGCGAAGGATAGGTTAGCTCTAAAATATTGCCTACAGGCAATAAGCTCGCCTTTTCGTACGAATAAAGCGTTTAATTATTATTAATATTACTCCAACGGTTAAAACTCTGGAACATGAAGGAAAGAACCAGAAAGCAATTCCGCAACAGGCATGGGCTGTCTTCCCACTACTGAAGATGGATACAGACAAAATGTTACCCGAGTATAATTCAGGAAAAGTTACATAATTATTCCTGAGAGCGACTACCTTGTGAAGAAGTAGAAAATCTAACGTTTAATATATGTTAAATTTCCCCAACAATTGAGCCAGGTTAGCCCTTTATGGATTAAATGGATCTCAGGTTAGATGGATTTTATTTATTTAATAGTTTTTTATCTATTCTATTTCTTTTTGATAGCAGTCGTGCATTTGATATTTCTAATTTCGATTTTTTTCGATTCTCACTTTAATTCTCTATTTAGACAATGGACATTTTTAGACAATGGTTGATTTTGTAGTTTATTGGCATTTAGAGTTTTATGTGATTAATCTTTTTGTCGTATCATGGATTGGATTTATTACATTAGATAGCTGGATTAAACTACGTATTTTTTGTATTTTTTTAATTCCTTTTTTCAATTTTAAATTTATATTTTAATATTTACACAATGTATTGATTGGTTTTTTAAGTTTCTTAACATTTGTTTTATAATGTAGTTTTATTATTTTTCGATTTTATTCTAATTTCTTATACATAAAACTTTTATAAACATTCTTTTTTTTTTGTATATTCTGTATTTGTTTTTAATTAATCAGATTTAGTGAGAATCAGAAATCATGATTTAATTAATCAGATAATAAAATCCGATTGCAAAATTTTAGTTTTTCCTGGTGCGATATTATAATTAGTACATACGTAGCCAGATATATCATTGAGACATTAGAATTACAAATAATGTATTAATTGCAAGTTCTATACCCTTGCCCGGGTTTTTGAATTAAAATAAACGTTGAACTATAAATAGACATATAAAATGCGGTCTGCAGTCACACCTACGTATAGGTCAATGCTCGGCTACAGTTTCGGGGTCTCTGTTTTAAAAAGGTACGAACTGGAACTAAGGATGACATCATGGCATTCCGCGGTCCAACGACTTTCGGGCGTTATCGCTCTAGCGCGCTTCGATAACATAATATTCGGTCGGACTCTACTCCAGCGTCTCCCAAACTATTTTTGCCCTGGCCCGGTAATTTTTATGCTTCAGCTTCGTGACCCATTATCTATATTTTTTACTATTCTAGCGTAAAATAGGCCAAATAAAACAAATTTAAATGTCCCACAAGTATATCATATAATTGAAGCGTTAACTTTGACAATAATATAAGAATCACACTGTAATTATATTAGGAGATATTTATTTTTAACTAGGAACTCCTTTGCTTCGATTTCCCATTGTGTCGAAAATCCTGTTTCACAGTTATAGGTTGTGACAAAAGGCGTTAGACATGTTATCGCTTGTTCTGCTAAAGCTGGGTACTCTTGACGACAAGATATAAAAATCCATCAATGTTATTCTCTCAAATATGTTTTTGAGTGCTGTGTGACATGAGACCTTAAGGTATTAGAATAGAGCGCGGGAGTTCGAAGGTGAACTGTGAGTGAATGCGTTAGCGGAATAGAATGAGATAGCTGCATATGACACTACCTCTATCCCTGTCTAGTTGCACATGCGCGTTTATCCATAGCATAGCAGACGTATGGCGTTGAAGCGTTGCCATAGTAATATATAAGTGTTGCCGTTGTAGTGATATATGTGCGTGTGTCCCGTGCATGAGCGACATTAAAGAGGTTAATTAAACTTCAATTAAAGAGTCGACATTTGAATCCGATAAATCTGTCTCGGATTCTATATTGACTGAAAATGGGTTCCTTATCCACGCTTGGTGGCTGATGATCGGATGACATATTCTTTCAGCTTAGTCTCCAGTCCAAGCAAATTGTCCTTGATAAGAGCTGAAATGTCGTGCGACAATACATGACGTGAATCAGTATGGAGACAATGCTGAGACCCGGTGTCTTGCGACCCGGTGCCGGGTCGCGACCCACCATTTGGAAAACGCTGCTCTACTCGGTAAAAAATAACCAGACCAAATCTCGCCAATGTCGCTTTGGACGCCATTCGTCTTCAGTAGCATGGGAAGCTGCATTAAAATCGCATAGTTGGAATTGTATCGATAAAATACGTGCGTAACGTAACAATAAAATAGAATCATCTTCTGTTTCGCTTCGATCCGAAGCGGTGAATAGAGCTGATCAGTCATGCTGTTATTGAATTGGCTTTTGATCAAGACCGATAGAATTTTCCCATCATTATTGATCAGCTTCCCTTTCCTCGAACGATACTTCTTTTGATTGGATTAATACGGTACTTTTAATATTGAGAACGTGCTCGCTATGCATATCATCATTAAATCACTCTTTAGATATAAATTACTGGCTATACAGCAGGAAGTTATTGTTTTTGGTGAGTGAGGTGCATAATTTATAATTTGCAACTGCCGTATTGCTTTCTTCTCATTCGGAACACGCAAAAGATACTTCTAGTGAGGGTGATATTAGTCTGTAACGTAGTTTTATGACTGCTTCTTCTGTTAGCGTTTGTTGTTTTCGAAATATTTACATTGATATCCATGACATTTAAAAAAAAACAGTTTTTATTGATAAACTGGAGATTTATATACCTAACGTAAATCAAAACTGTTAGAGCATAAATATATCCAGCTTTTGACACAGCTGTTATTCTCGCCATGACTATTACTCCCAGGTCCAAGTTTGTATGAAGATCTGTTATATTATATTGTGAGAGCGTTATGACATGAGGAAAATCCACATTTAATGGCCAATACGTTTGACAGAATCGCCGTTCTCGAAAATCCCGAATACTCGAGCCATACTTAGCGGAGTTGGCTGGAATTCCTTGTCTATCGAACACATTCGATACTTGGCTGAGCATTATTTCAGTACTGAAATACTCGACTTTGGGGTTGTCAACTATAACGAGCGAACCCGCCTCCCCAGGAAGGTATAATGATATTAGATCATTTTTTAACCGTGGGGTGAACGCAGAGACTTAGGGACGACACAGTTCACCGTCTAACTATCCCAACATGCCCGTGAGAGTACAACGCCTTTACGCGTGCCACTGGGAAGCGACCCCAGCGGGCTGGCCGCACGCCCTCACTACCAGATTTGGCCGGGTTTCTCCGTCCTCCCGTCTGGTCGCAGGTAGTCGCTTGCGCGACCTCTACCTAATATTAGCGGCAATTTAGCTCGAATTTAATGCAGACCGTGGCGTCCTTTGCCCGTCTTCTACTCGGGATCGGGTGGCCAACGGATCGTTTCAGGAATAGCTGATATCAGGTCAACAACCACCCCCGCTACTTAGGAAACGATCATTTCCAGACGCTCCCGGTTATTCGCTGGAGCAGTCGATTGGCTAACGCAGCACGATGCGCAAACCGCCCAGCAGCGCCCGAAAGTCATCCCTCAGCAGGTCCGATTCCACGACCACGACACAGCCGCGACAGGGGAAACAGAGTTCTTTGAAATTTGATGAAAGATGAAAGTTGAACCGTGAGTTGAGCCGATCCAAGATAACAAGCAGGTCATATGGCCCAAGCTGCACGATACTCAACTATAGACTCGGGTGCTACGTCTAGGGTAGTACAATAATATATCACCGGGACTATCAGTCGATAACTCCCGGAAGTAATGCTCGGCGGAAGTATATTTAAATTGAATAATTATCATAAATTCCTCATCATTACCCTTTCCTTTCACACCTACATACTTCACATACATTTAATATCACACGTGCGGCACAAGACGCAAGATATAAGCGTCGTCGCGCAAAGGCCGCGTCAAAGATCTCGGTCCCTCGAACACTGGCTTAAAAATGCGTTCACATAATAATACAAGCACATCAAAAAACTTCGCAACGAGACATAGACAGATAGTTTTAAGGGAGTTCTATCCATTTTTTTGGTTTCAGTGGTTTTTGTTCAATAAATGCAATACATGTGATCTGAGCACGTTGGCGAGGGACCAAGATCTTTGACGCAGCCAAAGATACTTGGCTGAGCATTACTTAATTACTGAATCGATACTCGACTATAGATTCAGGTGTCATCTACAGCGCTTTGTCTAACGTTGGTTCATCGACCCTCGTTTTAAATGTAAAAATATAAATTGCTTGCCCTAGAACGGGTATATCCCAGTTGGGCAGCACTAGCCAGTGAATGAAAGAGGAAAGTTTTTGCCATTTGTTTTAAGATTATACTTACTGTAATTGGTTAATTTGATAATTCCAATAAAAATAAAAAATTATATATATACACATATATATATATATATATATATATATATATATATATATATATATATATATATATATATATATATATATATATATATATATATATATATATATATATATATATATATATATATATATATATATATATATATATATATATATATATATATATATATATATATATATATATATATGATAAGGTTTGTAAAGAAATCCGTTTATAGGATGATGTTTTTATTTAAAATAAAATTAGTAAAAGCTACTTAAAAAGTAGCGAAGGAAATCCCAGCTTGTATTGGGAAATGCTTATGTTTCAATGAGATATACTTACGGATGTGCACGACTTTCGACGGTGCAATGTAAGTTTAAAGGTCCTTTTGCAGTCGACTAACGATCACTATTCATCCATATATCTCATAAATAGGGCTTATCCTTATGCAACACAAAATGCCTTCAATTGAGACGAATTAAGCGAAAAAATAAAAAATTAAACTATTGATCACTTTGGCAAAGCCGTTTTCTAAATGAAAGTGACATTACGAAATAATTCAAATTTCGAATGCTACCAATATATCAAGTATATATATATATATATATATATATATATATATATATATATATATATATATATATATATATATATATATATATATATCAATATATACTCAATATATATATATATATATATATATATATATATATATATATATATATATATATATATATATATATATATATATATATATATATATATATATATATATATATATATATATATATATATATATATATATATATATATATATATATATACACTTACATCGTGACGAAGGATTCCCTTGATCGGATTCGGAATGTAAGTGGTAAGATTTCGTCACGATGTAAGTGGCTTTTATAATTATTTACTTTATAATCATCTTATTGATCAATTCTAAAAAGAATATATATATATATATATATATATATATATATATATATATATATATATATATATATATATATATATATATATATATATATATATATATATATATATATATATATATATATATATATATATATATATATATATATATATATATATATATATATATATATATATATATATATATATATATATATATATATATATATATATATATGTTGACCGAAATCGATAAATCCTGGAAGTTATGCTCAGAGGAAGTGTATTTAGGTTAAACTATTGTCATAATTTGCTCGTCATTACCATTTCCTTCACAACTACTCTTTAGCTACATTCAATTTCATACAGGCGGCACAAGCGGCACAAGACGCAAGATATAAGCGTTGTCGCGTACGTCTCTTGCGATTGAAGTAACGGCCCACTACTTTCACAAAAGAGTGATTCTTCAATTGAAATGCATTCAGGCTCCGCCACTGTCAGCCGACACATCCATAAAATAATTACACCGCCAGCGAAGACTAATATAAATGCTGTATCGCGAAGATTATCCATGGTCCAGATGCTTCGAGTAGAAAATAAGCGATTCTATTAAATCAAGTGGTAATTTTATACGATTTAACAATAAGCCCTGTCTAGTAAAGTGTAACTGCATAAACTTATCCAGCTGTCCAATGAGGGGGGGGGGGGAGCGCGCCTCCTAGAAGAAGTCAATCGAATGTAAGAATTCCCTCGGGCAAGCCCAGTGCTGCAAAATCAGTATTGAATCTGGCGGTTTCTAATGGTTCCGTGCAGCTTGGGCTTTGTCGGTCAAACTCCATGTCATCAGGCCTGCCTAACTCACAGTTAAACCTATCTGGTAGCCTCGTCATAGAGGGGCTTACCCCTTCAGTGCCGCTGTGAGCTTCTGCCACGGCTGTAATCCTGCAGTCGGAGGCGGTTGGCATCAGAAGATTGCGGATTCAGGGGAATACCTCGGGCGGAACTGGGCGGTTGGTGCACTATCCGCTTTGCTAGGTATTAAATGTCTATCCGGCTAATAACCAGGGGGTCTGGAGATGTAGGTTTCCTATGACAGCAGAGGGCAGTTGTCGACCTAACGTCTTCAACCCTTGAATCGATCCGTTGGCCACCCGATCCCGCAGTGACCATGGGCGCCAAATGGCTCATCCTCGGTCCGCAAAATATTCAAATTGAATACACGCTTACTTCAGGTAAAGGCCGCGCAAGCGACCTCGAACCCGTGACCAGACCGGGGGACAAAGAAATCCAGCTTCTTTAATAATAGCCAACGCAACGTGCAAAAACCTACTAAAAGAGAAAAGGGATATAATCCGCTTGACCACACAAGAAGGCTGTCAAATGCAGAGAAAACGTCAAAACTAAAATTAAATGAGATAAACCAAATACTTTTTGATAGTTGCAGGGATTTACGGGCGGAAATTGCAATAACTTGGGTGATTCCCGTAAAATAGTCCAGTAAACGGCTAAAGAATCGTCCGAAATCGTCCAAATAACCAATTTTCAATTCTGTCGATCGAATGCAATAACAAGACACACACTTACATACATGTTACACGCACACATAAACACGTCATAATAGGGTTGCTTTTAAGAGATTGTCAGTCAGAGATTGTCAGAGATATGACAATAAACCCGCCCATTGTGATTTCACAATAAAGAGTAGAAACGAAACAAACAAATAACCTGAATAATAAATAACAATTATAAAAGTCCTTCGTACCCTGTAATACACGATAGTATCATAGGCAAAAAATAAGGTCGATTCTATATTAGCGACTGTATTTAAGTCCATCCTGTACTATAAAAACAGCGAAACAAGCTAGGTATGTTGAATACCGGTCTTATAAAAAATGCCAAGGACGATGCCACCCTTTTCGCATTTTAATATACCATATTTTGTATATTTTTATGTTATTTTTCCTTGTCTCTGTCGAATCGAAGGTTTATGAATACGAATGCAAAAATACAGGATAGTCAGCGTTGCTTGATAATCGAGGCATAATCACGTAAGTAACGGATTTTTATGGACGCCCGGGACAAGTTATGATCGAGTAAAAGCGAGTGAGTAATCAAATAAGGTATTTACATATATTTTATTAAATTATTCAATATTAAAAAGATATATATTTTGGCAAAAAAGCATAAATAATATTTGAAAAATATTTTTTTTTTTGCGAAGCAGATAAGATCTCATTTGTGTGAATTTTATCACTCCACAAGATATTATATTAGGTGCAAACCTATGTAAAATTGCCTTCTTGTAGTCTGCTAAAACAGTTACAGTGGGTTGCCAAATTATTAGGGACAGTACTTGTTTTTTGAATTTTCAAGTTTAAATTAATTTTGTGAGCAAATAGTGGGTGTTAGGTCTTGTAGTTATGTTGTTATTTATTAGGGTGTTATATTAGAACAAGAAAACAACATATTCCTTAGTCATAAGTATTTATTTTTTCACAAAAAGTGATGACAGAAAATTTTCAGAAAAATCTTAATATTTTGTAACGCCACCATTAGCTGCAATAACGGCTTTCAAGCGTCGGGGCATGCTCTCTATGCAGTCTGTTGCGTTCTGCTGGAGATTGGGGCTGTGATGCCACACTCTTATAAGTGTTTCAATTAATTGCCGCTTGGTGGTGACTACTTCTTTGGCGACCTCCCTTTTTGTCAGTTCCCAGAGGTTTTCAATCAGGTTGAAGTCAGGGGAATTCCCCGGCCATGGCAAAACCCTCACGTTTTGGTCAGCCAGGAATGCAGTAACACTCCTGGCTTTATGGCAAGGTGCTGAGTCGTGCATAACCACATACTCCTCATCACCAGGGAACCATTCTTCAACCTGAGGTAGGAGCCGACTTTCCAGTACTCGCTTGTATTGGTCTTGCCTCATGGTCCCTTCCACGATGTAGAGGCGTCCCATACCCTTGGCTGAGATTACAGACCATACCATGATGCTAACAGGGTGTTTAACTCTCTCCACAAGGCAGTCAGGATGGAATTGCTCCCCTGGGCGTCGGCGGACGAATGAGCTTTTATCAACCATAATTTGAAAAGTTGACTCGTCAGAGAAGCAGACCTGTAAAATATTTACATAATCATAAATCGTTATTACTAATATCAAAAGATAATTTGTAAATCATAGTTACTCGACTCCAGTCCTCAACAGTCAAATTTTGGTGTTGTCTGGCCCATTGCAGTCGCTTTTTCTTCATTGCCAAAGTCAGGCGTGGTTTTTTGGTTGGGCGATGACCAGTCAGGTTCTCTTCGGCCAAGCGCCTCTGGACAGTCCTTTTAGAAATGTTGATGCCCTCGTCCTTTATCATTGTAGTCAGCCGAGCCACACTCTTTTTACGATTTTCAAGACAGATGTCTCTGATTTTACGGTCGGTACGAGGAGTGGTGATCTTTTTCCTGCCACTTTTACCAATTCGGTCCGCTTCTAGAGGCAGTTTTTTATCTGTCTTTATTTTAATTCGGTTTACCACTGATTTCGAAACACCTGTAAGTTCTGCTACCTCTCTCTGGGAACGTGTAGAGTGGAGTAGTAAGGTCTGTATTTCCCTACATTTTCTTGGGGATATGTCTGAAGACTTGCCCATACTGAATTTTTTTTTTTTTGGTTATTGAGGCCTACTATTTACCAAATTGAAATTTACACATTACATTTATCAAAACCAATCAATTATGAAACATTACTTACGTTTAGATAATATTGCACTGCAAAAACTTACAAGAAATGATTCCAAAATTAATAATTGAGCTCACTCTGACAACCGTTTTCACCAAATGTGATTTAACCTCACTTATTTGACAGATAAGACAGACTGCCAGTGTTGCCACTTTATAAAACGAATAATAATGATATCAGCAGAAAAAATACAAAAGAAAACTACATTGGGATCAATTTATTTGCTCACAAAATTATTCTAAACCTGAAAATTACAAAAATCAAGTACTGTCCCTAATAATTTGGCAACCCACTGTAATTCAAATATGCACTGTAAAGAACTGCAAGCAATGATGGAGCGAGCCTGGTTTACGTGGCACGACCACACACTCCACAGCAACGCAAACGCAACGTGTAGATGGCAGTCATAGTTACAAATATTGATTAATCTTCTCTTATGCTCTATATTGCGGCGTTCGTGGTATAGCAGTATGTCGGCGCACTGTAGATGGCGCTCTAAACATGTCTGTACGGTATCCTATTTCGAAATAAAAAAAACATAATGATCCTCAAATTGTACGTGGCATACTGCGGAGACCAAAATAAAATGATAGAAGCAAATCCAAGCAGGCTACGTACTTACGTATGCGATATAAACCGCCCTCAAAGAATGTATATTTTTAAGAGGTCTTCAAAGCCTGTTGACGACTGAATCTATGTGCTTATCTAAGTTTGAGATCTAAGGTGACTCCTAGATCACGGACTTGATCTACTTGCAGGATTTCATCATTGCTAATTGTATATTTACAGCGAATCAAATCGATATTTGGTACCAGTTGTACAGTGTTGATTTTGGTCATCCGACTATATTCAACACGCTGATTCCGAAACTGCAATATTTTTCCGGACCCAATAAATAAGCGAGATATACTTAGGCATTTAAAGTAGTGTCAAACAACTACATTTCGGTATGTTAACTTAGTTTTTTTAATCAATTCACAAACAACTACATGATTGTGAGTTAGGTTAGGTACTTCTTTTATACCATCAAAAAACTAATTTAAAAAAAGGTATTTTCTATCAGACCTAGCATTAAAATGATGGAATTTAGTAGTTTGTTTTTTTATAAATAGGCGAGGTAGCAATACCCAATAAATTCCTGGTATTTTTTGTGATATAATATAGGTTTGTTGCATCACTTAGGCCATTTTATATGGTCTAAAACTGACATACTTACTCGTTAAAATTGTTAAATTGAAATTTTGCCTCTTTTTATCAATATTACTCAGAAAAAATATCGTTACCCAGCATTCTCCGATGACGCAAATAATTGCGAAAAATCGCAATCAGCAATATCGCTTGCGCTTCGTTATTAGAATGAAAACGATGAAAACGGCAGTTTCTGGGAATGACTCAGAGCTAGAGGTATTAGTCGGCTATACAATGACTAATTGGAAAGAAAGTTTACAAACGATAAGAGAGACAGAATACGAACTTACTTAGATTATGTAGGCACATTATAAGCAGATAATTCTGATCATCTGTAGGAATGTCTAAGTTTTTAAAATATAATTACTACAACATTTATATAATGTATAATATATTACATACTGGAGACATTTTAAAATCCGGCATCTTACTGTGTCCGGGCCACACTGCCGTGAAATGCCGTTAATTATCGCAATAATTTAGGTGTGGCCGCAGCAAAAACGCCCATAATCGCCCGGCAGTGTGGCCCGGGCATTAGGGGAAAATCCGTACCTATAATAATATGACACTGAAAACATAGTTTATTTGTTACTTACGGATATTTTATTAGGTCGACCTGTATGTAAGTATGTAATGGAATCTAAGGTAACTAATTAAACCATCTTCCAAGGATCGTAGCGTCATAAAAATTGGCAGCTGTATGTAGTTCTGATGACAATACAATAATATGGTACTGTCGATGGAACATCGTATCATAGCTGTGTTTGGACTTGTTAGAAAAGTCTTGGAATGAACTTGGACCACGATTAGGTTTCAAGGTCTGATGATGAAGCCGGAAGATAGGCAATGGCATTCCATGATGGAATATCGCATCATAGCCGTGTGCATGTGAATATTGTATCATAGCCCAAAAGCGTGTTTTTAGTGTTTTTTTTAAACTATTATTTATTTTAACACGCTTTTATTAGGTCGACCTGTATGTAACTATGTAATGGAATCTAAGGTAACTAATTAAACCATCTTCCAAGGATCGTAGCGTCATGGAAATTGGCAGCTGTATGTAGTTCTGATGACAATACAATAATATGGTAGGTACTGTCGAACTGATCTGATGATGGAGTCGGAAGATATGAACTAGAACTTTATAACAACTTTAAATGACATCGTATCATAGCTGTGTTTGGACTTGTTAGAAAAGCCTTGGAATGAACTTTGACCACGGTTTCAAGGTCTGATGATGTGGTTTTTACGTGCATTTATAAAAGCGTGTTTTTAGTGTTTTTTTAAAAACTAATAATTTATTTCTCAGTAACGAAGGCTTTAGATTTTTAAAAAAATTATTCTATGTAACTAAGTTTTGTGTGTATAATAATCTCATGTAAATACAATCTAATGTTTTGGAAAATGAATTATTAAAAAAATCTTTCAATGTTCTGTGTTCACTGCCAAGTACAGATTCACCCCCTAAAAGGATGCCGGTTTTGAAAATGACACATGTATAGGTACCCAGTCCCGGATCTAGGAGAGAGGGAGGGGGCAAACCGGGGCGCCTGCCCCGGGCGTCAATTTAAGAGGGCGTAAACAATTAAGTGTTTGAAAAAAACCTATCTATCTATCATTGATCAGAATACTTACCTAATAAATTCCTTTTTTTAAATTTGAGAAACTTGACAGATCAATAAAAGTTTTATAAGCGTTGAGCGCGCTGCGCCATTTAGCAATAGGCAAAATATAGCGAATAAACAATATTCGCGATATTTTGCCTACCACTAGATATTACTACTTTTGGAATTATTGCAGTATAGGTACCTTTCTCAGAAATCGAAAAAACAAAGAAATACTACTAGGTTAGATCATTGTAATGCTAAATGTGAAAGAAAAAAGCTTAGGACGCGTAAATTTTCGAAACCAAATTTACATACAAAAAAAAAAAAAATTTTTTACCTCAGTTTTTAAGGTTGTTTAAAAAAAACCTAACCTAACCTAACCTACCGCCAAATAGGTGTTTATGTATTATTTTTTAAAAAAACTACCGAAATGTATGGGTTTGGCGCTTTTTTGAATGCCTATATCTCGCTTATTTATTGAGACCGAATAAATATTATTGCAGATTCGGAATCAGCGTGGTGAATATAGTCTGGTGACGTTAAAAAATCAACAATCTAGAAGAGGTACCTATACTGCAATAATACCCTACTTTTTATACTAATTTTCAAAACATAAATTTTTCAAATTAGAAAAAAACTGTTTTTTCCAAAAATGTTTATTAAAAGTTTCTTATTGACACGTACTGATTCACCCACTTTAAAGATGTCACTAATTAAAAACTCACCCAATATCGCGGGTCTTTGTTCAAAAATAAAAAAAAAAACGCAAAATGACGCTGCCCGCGAATCTTATTATTATGTTTAGCAATAAATTCCTAAAATATTATTCTCATCCTTGTCGGTCTTTGTTCGCCTTCAGACAGTAGAATTAAATTATTTCGCCCCTCCCAGAGAAACGAATGTCATGGCCGCGACGCTCTGATGTGTCTGTCTACCGACATACGCCGACACAAATCCCGAAAACATTGCAAGTACGCCAGCGTTTACGAAAAACCATACATAACCCCCATCCCGAATACCCGTAGGTTCGTTTAGAAAAATAAAAGACTGACCTTCGAGTTTGTAAACGTGGAAGAATCGAAAATTCCTGGCACACAAAGCGAAACCGAACAAGAAACGACAAGCAACGGGCGGAAACGAACGAGAACGACTGGCTCCCCTCTCGGTTCGAGTCGGCCCGCACGACCGGCTCTCGGCTACGCTCGTGTCGGGGCGGGCGACTACCGACGAACCGGCGCAAAAGCTCGACGACACGTCGAAAACCTTTTGCTCTACTGTTGATGAATAAAATGAAAATAACGCTTAATGTCGACGGTTGAACATTTTGCGTATTGGCCACAGCTGCACTTTCGCTCACCTCTATAGGATACACGTCCTTCCGTCCCCCCAATGCGATTGTGGTCATGCAGTCTGCACTGCTGACCGCCATTTTTAATTGCCCAATTAACAATAACTATTATAATTTTGTTTCGAACCTTACAGCCATTACAATTCAGCTCCCACTGCGTGTAGAACATCTCTCCCTGAACTCTCCAAAAGCCCTTAAAATCCTCTGTAAATATATCTCTATCAGTCTTATCTCCCTTTAGTAACATTCCATTATACATAGCCTCCTTAGTCCTCATTGTAAGTTTTGTGTCTGTTCGTTTCAGTGCTATCCTTTTCAGTCCCACTAACAACCTAGTTCCCAATAAAAATCACTAACCACCTGGCAGAAATCACTCTCATTGGGTGGGTAGCCAAAAGGAAAAAAGAAGAAGAAAGAAGATGGCTGAAAGACGTAGTAACTAAAGAGCCATTGAATAAACTTTAGGTACAACAGAGCCATTTACAGTTTGAAGTTTTCGAAAAAAAAACATTACAATTTAGTGACCTAATCGATTTGCAAGTGTATCTACATGGTTAAAGCATTTTTTTAGCGCGCTATTTTCTTTTATACAGACCCCCCCCCCCTGTATATTTAACGGTTTAAAAATACATGGCTTAATAAGCAAATCATCAGTTTCTCCTTCTAGCAAAAGGGCTAATAAACAATTAATTAATTTTGAAAAATATATCTAGTGACTTATGTGCTTTATCAAGAAATATTATGGGAGGCTTACAAAGGCTATATAAGCCACGTTAGTCATATCGTCGCTCTATATGTGAGACCTCGTCCATGCCAACAAGACAAGCCAAAATTCACAAGATGTTTTTTAAGTTTCGTAAATAGGACAAAATATTACAAAATATATAGTTTACCTGGTTAACGATTTAAACTGTCGAAGAGTTACGTTTTTATCTGTCGCGATGAATTAGTAGTAAGTACGTAGAAGATATTACCGGATAAAATCATCAAGTCATGCCTACGAGATGCAACTGCAATGACAATTACAACAAAAAAACTTAGCAATTTTAGCCCTCGGAATACAGACAACGACCCGGAGCGTGATTTTATACAAATAACATTTAAAAACGCAAATTCGATTTTTATGCGCGCACGAGGTTTCACATATAGATCGACGATTTGCTTTACTGTTGATGAACAAAATAAAAACAATAATATCGACGGTTGAAAGACAAACAATACAAACGAGCCATTGAATAAACTAAAGGTACAACTATTTGAAGTTTTCGGAAAAAAAATATTACAATTTATTTATCTAATCGATTTGCAATTTTATTTTATTTATAAAAGAAAACATCTACATATTTTCCTTTATTCAGAACCTTCCCATATCTTTAACGGATTAAAACTACGTAACTTATTCATAAAATGATCAGTGTTCTCCCTCGAGTAAAAGTTTAATATACATCAAATAATTCTGAGAAATGTATCAAAGTGTCACGTGCTTTATCAAAATATATTATAGGAGGCTTACAGAGGCTTTATAAGCCCTATTAGTCATATTATGCTGGTCTCTAAATTACCGATGTGCTTTCTAAAGAAATATACCGGATTTTTTTTTATAAGCCATATTATTCATTATCAAATATGTGAAGAAAGTCTAATCTTGCGCGTCGTAATGTGCGCCTTCCGGATAAATATTTCAGGTTTTCCTTTAGAAAGCGAGCATGACTGACGTGCACCCTTATTCAGCAGTTATGAAACGGTTAAGGAAAGTTTTGATTTAAATTACGAAAAGGTGGTTTATATTGCATATGTTATTATATTCTGGGGTCAATTTACAGTTTTAAAAAATCACATAATGAAAAGATATTTTTGCTGCAAAAGTACGCATTTAGAAAATTAAATCAGAGACTACCGCAGTTGTTTGGTAATGGCATAAACAAGGTAAAACGGACTTACCGCTTCAAGTTTGAGCACTCGACGTTTCGATGATGTTGTAATTTCCGTTGTACATGGTACACTGAAGTAATGTCGATCGTCATCCATTGTTGTTTTGCGTGTAAGCGGTAAACTGCTGTTACTACGCAGATTATAACAGCGATGGGGCAGCGGAATTGGCGCGCGTGATTTATGAAAATTGACATATATGGTATGGCAATTGACATATGGTAAGAATGCTCGTGATCTGCTCGGTTTCTGAATTTCGTCTGTATCGGATCGTGTGCGTCTTGTGATATTTGCCATAACCATATTGCCTAAGAACATGACATATTCCATCTCCTACGGAAAATGCTTAGCGTCGCATAGATCGCGTGCTCGATTAACGAGCGACGTTTGCACTGAACATAGATGGTAGGATTGATGGTGTGAGCTGGCATGCGAATATCTGCCGTATGTGTGGTCTTTCGGTATGTCCGAGAGTATTGTCAGTTCTCCTCGTCACTTTAACATCCAAAACGACAGAAAGCCATATTTTTCTACTTTATAGGTGAAAATAATTTCACATAAACCCATAACCCAAAAAATAGAATTAAATAGAAGGTTTTTAAGCTGTGTGACATAACATCGTAAGGGCCATAGTATTACATTTAAGAATACGAAATAATTGCTTATAAGATAAACGCAATGCGCAGTGGAAAGGTTTAACTTTCAATAAGCTCACCTACGATTCCTAACTAAAAATATTTCCTTTATTGGCTATTAATACTAAAATATTTATAAAAATGGAATCATTTAAATTGATGAAAAAGCACAAATGTGCTCCGATTGCCTTGAAATCCAGCTCATTAGACGCAGAAAAAAATCGCCGATTCCAGCGGTATACATATATAAAACTTATTTTCTACCAAAATGACTCGTTAGTCTCTTTGCCTATTTAGTATCGTTTTTGTCACCTGAATGCTACAACTAGATAACCCAAAAATAGACAAATTGAGTTTTTCAACATATCTAGTTATTGATGACACGATTTGAGGATAAAAAATATACCTATATGTTGTCACTGAATATTAAGATTGTAAAGTTACGTGGCAGTCGTCTAGTTTTCGCGATTATTGGAATAACATATTTCAGTAGTTTTTATTTACCTGAACAAGTCATGTGAGAAATAAATGCCCTTGAAACTCTTTTTATTAGAAAAACGTAATTACTCGCTAGTTGCGGTGTGCAGGTATACAACTAAAACACTGCCAAGTTCATTACCCTATAAGATACAATAAAGAAATGTTATTGTAGGAATAAACAAAATAAAATCATCTGATTTACGATAAAGTAGCGAAATTAAATCATCCGACAAAGGAAACGAATTTCTCACATACACTTTTACAAAAAACCCAACGCAAACTAAAAAATCATTTATATTCCATTAAATTAGCTTAATAATAATGGAAGCAACAGAGATATTTGCACTTTCCAGATTTTTGGCGATATTATTTTCGATTTTGATCCCTATATAGTGATTAATTACGGTATCGACTTCCTGAATTGTATCATCTTAGCTTCTAATTCAATCTTCCTCTGATTATAATGCCATCATATCTAATTCTATCATGTCGCCGCCATGGTCTGATTGGCAGACCATGGCGTGAATATATTGTTTATACATGAACTACCAATAGCTATTGTCCTTGTAGGGAAATCAAGTTTTAATCATGTTGTACGATTAAAACAAAGATCCACCAAAGCATAACCGTACATGCATTTGTCCATAAGTCGAACTTAAAAACGGCACAACAAGAATCCCGGATATTTTGTCTAAGGCTGTTTCTAGACTGCTAAAAAGTTCTTGAAAATCTGACTCTGGGCTTTTGTAAAAACATAGTACCTACGTAAGCTGAGAACCCTTTTTAGAAAACGAAATTTTAAACTCAATTTAAAAATCTAAAAATATACGTCCACAGCTGCTTTACAGTTTTATTACCGATTTAGTATAAAATTGTCCAGTAATATTAATAAACAATCTATACAAACAAAGGGATGTAATTCCCATGTAATTAAGATCCCATAATACATAAATTATATAGTTTTGAAGAAATAATATGGGGGTGGGTATATCACCGAAAACCAAACAACCTGACATCACCGCGAGCCGACACGTCATTGAGTATGAATGCATGATTCACAGAAGTTGGGCACAACTTTATCTATGCAACATTATTGATAAAACTCATCAATTCATCCTTTGGGCGAAGCACTCAAACTACATAACTGTGCTTTGGGCCTTTGTTATGTACTTTTTGTTATAAACAATAGAATGTGGCATGTGTTTTATATAAAATCGGATGTGATGAATCATTTCGAATGTATGAAAGTACCTATCTACTATTTGTAATAAATAAGAAGTCCTACTAACTAGCTAGAGATATTATAATGTGGAAGGCACATACGTTTTTAGGGTTGCGTACTAAGTAGACGAAACCCTTAGTGTGGTGAGAATTCGATGCCTGCTGTCTGCTGCTGTTTATCATAAAAATATGTTGATACCATTACTAAACAAAAACTCTTGTAAATACCATATAGGCTTAAGTATAAACTTTTCAATCCAGAATAAAGATTTGAGGGATTTATTTAATAAAAATAAGCATATCATTCTTTTTTTATTTTACTTTAATAGCTGTCTGGCGCAGCATTCTTGTATAATCTTTTTAAATTAAAATGATGGATACATAAAAAAACAAATATACAATACAATACAATTCATTCTGCTCCAGTAGGTAGGCATTCCTACACTTGGATGCGTCATTGCGTCTAATATTCTCAGTATTATAAATAATTATGGAAAATTAACTATCGTGATAGTTTGTGGCTGTATAAATCAATTTGAGTAATTTATTATCAGTATGAGAATCATCAATAAATAGAAAAAAATGTAATATTGAAAATTGCTGTTTGTATAAAAAAAAAATAAGGTCATGGTCACAACCAGAACCAAAATTCAAATTAATGCACGATAAAAATAAAAATTACGTAGTCTTTTTTGCAAATGTAAACTATCAGGATTTTTTTTTTTATAGTATGATACTCTTGGAATTTCGTTTCAGCATGATCCAAATCTCTTATACTATATATTGGATTTTTAACTAAACTCTGTTTTCTTATTTATCAATGTGATTTATTCAATTTTTTTTGCCTAAATTCGGCTTTATTGGAGAGAACCTATTTTGCAACAAGATAAGCTTTGTTTTTAAAATGGAGGGAAGGATGAAGGGTGATCATTCACTAGTGACAAAAAGGTCCCTCTTTAAACCTACATAGCACAGACAAAAGTTGTGCACATCCATGCAAGCACATCTCGTTTAAACATAAGCATTTCCCAGTCCAATCAGGGAAGTCTTTCGCTGCCTTGTGAGTTGCTTTTATTATTTTTGTATCTACATCAAAGCATCATCCTCTAAATACGACTACAGTCACGCCACTCTTCCGTCACAAATTACCTCCTTAGAAAAGCAACTTCATAGTTAAAGACCTAATACATTGATACATACCTACCACTTATAGCCACGGGCGTAGCGATAGCTTTCACATGGGGGGGGGGGGGGGGTCCGCGGGTACGAAAATGTAGAAAGATAAACTAATTATTGGCCGGACTACACGCACAAAAAAGCAAAATTCTAAACTCCAATCTCAGTTATTTAACACGTTGAACGCCAAACTAAAAACCATGTTTAGCCCAGTGGGCCGCGGCGGACACCTTGTGACTGCCAGTATATCGGGTCCAGGGGGCCGCGTCGGACACCATGTGTCCTCAAGCCCTTGATCACTTCAAAAGCCTGTAGGCGGCCAACGGATAGCATTTCAACTGTTTTTACTAAGGCAAGTGACCCGCGCGGCCCCACAGTACAACCTGACCATTTGCCACAAAAAAGGAAAGACGGTTGGACATTCTTCCATTGTCTGCCATTTGACATCTCGGAAAATAATGAGTAATTCGCTGTTTCCGTAAGTCACCCATTATTTTTGAGTTATTTACTGTATTTTTTTTTGCGAAAAAGCACCTCAACGATTTTCGACGATTCTAGATTTATTGGTGCGGCCCCGGGGGAAAGCATGCTGTCGGACACATGGTGTCCGTCATGGCGTTCAACATGTTAAAAATTACATAAACCTTAAAATACACGCAGGTTAATCGCGGTCAAATGATAGTTACTTTAAGTACCTACCTTTAAATAAAACAAGTAAATAATGTCGGTAGAACATTTATTTATGACATTATATTTTACTTAATATTATAAACATGAACGTTTGTAAGGATGCGCTTTCACGTAAAACTTTAAAGACTTTAAAGTATAACATTTAGCTTTTTACGCCTTATGGCCAACATACTTATAATTTCGTTAGGATCCAGTTGGAACGCTATATCACGATGAACACTCATCAATGCAAGCCCAGTCAGTCGTTCATCTCCCGTGCTATTTCTCAAGTAGTTTTTCAACCTCTTTAAGGTTGAAAAACACCTTTCTGGGGTTGCTGTGGACACTGGGAGTGTGGCCAAAATAGTGAGCGGCATTTTTATTGTAGGAAAGAATTGATTCTCGCCCGGTGAAGAGTTTCTAGTGCGGTGGATGGTTTTTCCGTCAAAGATTTCCAATGATTCTGCCATATTTCATATTCAATTGGAAAAGTATTCGCTTCAGTTTGTCCCAAAAATAATAGCCCTATTTTTTTAAGGCTTTCTTTTATCTTAGAGTCATCATTGGTCTTTTCAGGCAGAATCATTTGAATCCCTTCGATTGCCTCTTCAAGCGTGCATCAAGTTCTGTAACGTGGTCAATGAAAGGGTAAAATAAATTTCTACGGTAATATATTTCGACAGTTTCTCCTGGAGCATTGCTGCGCTGGGTTTGCCTTCCAGTCGTTCTTGGAACAACTCATCTGCTTTGCTTGCTCGAAAAGAACGGTGAACTCATTTTCGTTCCGAATATTTTATAGAATAGTTTTTATTGTTTTCACATAACTACAAATGTTGGTCAAATCGACATTGACCTTCTGCATTGCTTTGTTTAGGTTTGATGTGTATGAAAGTACTTTTCTTAGTATAACTAACGACACGATAAACTGGCTGTTTTCCATGGCTGTAGAGAGATAAGCGTTGAATGAGATGATTTAACTTGATCTGCATTTTTCTTCATAAGGCCATCCCGAAGTGGAGACTGTCGAATAAAGTTTACTATACTTTTTATAGTTCCGATACAGTTTCGTATCAATGGTATCTCACTTGAATGCGCTAGAACTAAATTAAGAACGTGAGCCAAACAGTGTACGAATTGCACGATTTTTCTCGTTGTATGCTAAGGGGTGGGGGGTGGGTGGGTCCGGACCCCCTAACCCCCCCCCCCCCTTTTATACGCCCGTGCTTATAGCTAATGCATTTAAAACTTAAAATATCGTATGTTACTCTTTTGATCAAAATCAATTGTATCAGCTTCCTATCCGAATCGACTTGCGTTCTTTTTACCAGAAAGTAGGTTTTGAACTTGTTATACAAAATTTGGAGTCATCCGATTTTAACCGAATTGTGACTAGTACATTTGCTACCGGGTAGATCCGCAAACAACTAACGCATACCCATATATTTTAATGAATTTCTTCGAATGAGGCACGAGGTACGATTAGTATTCAAAAAAAGTGATAGGTTTTGAGTTGCAAACTCTTTGAAATCATATAAAAAATAATACTGGCGGGCACAGCTAATACATCTGTTATTATGTTCTAAACACAAACATTGATTTTCTTGTTTTTTTAATAGTCATTTGTTTGCATCTTGTCGAAACGTGTTGGCGAAAAATAAAATAAACGGAACTACGGTAATTGAATTCCTGTGCTGGAAAAAAATGTACGGAGCGAGTATTCCAAGACTTACGGGATACATTAGGGGTCGATGCTCCCCCATATTCTGCGGCACGTTGGTGTGCTGAGTTCGGACGTGGAAAATAAGATTCCAAACTTCAAAACTCTGAAACTGCTCATAATTGAGGTAGGTAAGATGTAGTCATAAATGTTCTAGATACATAAAGCTTTACAATGATAAATATGTTATTGTTATTGGAGAGGTGAGCCCAGGGCCCATACATTTTTGCCCATTGCCCTGCAATATTGCCCAAAATTTCGGGTAATATTGCAAATTTTCATTATTTAAAAAAACAGCTGAACTGGCTAAACTCATTGATCAATATAGCTGACTGATCTCATTGACTCGCCTGATTTACCAGAGGAAATTTCAGTTTTAGCCTGTCTGTGATTCCTTGGGTCGGCCCAACTCACGGTTCAGCTCCCATCCAGCAGCCTCCTCGAAGAGGGACGCAACCTGGTAGGGACGCTCGGAACTCTGCCTGCGGCTGTAACCTGCATTCTAGACCAGCGGTTCCCGAACTGGGTTTCGCACTCACACGGTATCGGTTGGTCGATATGTCATTTCAAGAGTGGCATGACAACAGGTTAACATCCACCCGCGCTGCTTAGGATACAGTATACTTCCATAGTCTCCACACTCCTTCAGTAATTCGTCAGAGTGTACAGCCGATTGCCTGACGTTGCACGGTGCGCAAATCGTCCAGTAGCGCCGGAGGGCCTTTCCCCAGGGGGAAACCAATCCACAAGCCGCGAGGCCTTCCCGGGGTATATAGTTCCTCACTCGAGGAGATTACTGAATAGGAGCTGAATCATGAGTTGGGTCGACCCGGAAACACGGTGGATCTTATGGCCCAAGCTGCACGGAACCACTCGCCACCGCTGGTCTAGACAGTTGAGAACGGAGGTTCCGATCGGGGGGAACAACTAGGGCGGTTTGAGCACAGTGCAGCATCAGCCAATCGTTTGCACAGTCCGGCAAGTAACTGGGGGAGTCTGGAGATGTATGATTCCTAAGAATTATCTTAAAATGTTGATAATTGAACTTGGTCACTTTTCCATCATAGGTACTCACATATGAGAAACACAACACTACATTGGGATGTTGATAGCCTAATGATATTAAACCTACTAATTACGTTTAGAATGTCAGTATAAAGCCACCCAAAAATGTTCATCTGGCAGACGTATAATTATAAATCATCTACCGTCCAGACATGTAGGGATAATAATATGTAGTACCTACATGCCTACATCCTCCGTAATAATAGTTATAATAAGTCGAAAAGCTGCTGTCGAGAAAAATAACAGTCCGCATTCAATTAGGGAACCGCACCGGACGCCGGAGCTTCTCTACTTATTAATAATGCAAAAGGCGTCTTTTTTAGTTGATTTCAAGCTTGGCGGCTTATCACCAGCGGCCATCTTATACGTACGTAACAACGATCCACGAAAAGGCGATTCAAAGCTAAATAATGGTCGTGAGAAGAGGAACGACGGTGTAAATTACAGTCGTTTCTAGTTTCAGAAGAATCGACGATGCTGTAACCAGTTGGCCATTGATTTTATTCATACAGTACGACCTCGATAAAACGAACTTGAATGGGATATTTTAAAAACTTTATATACCGATCTTCGTTAAATCGACTCTTATATACATCGTTTTTATAGAGCGTTCCATTAGTGAAAGATTTTTTTGAAATCGGATAAGTAGTTTCGGAAATTACCCCTTACATACAAACTTACAAACATTACTTCTTTATAATGTTAGTATAGACTATAGATCAACAAACTAACGTAGAATGGCCTCCGAAAAAGACCTGACAGAAAGGTCGTCATCAGTAATTGCCATAAAAGAACTTAAGAAGACAGAAGAGGAAATAGAGAACTTCCCGAGGAGATACACCTTTGCCTGTCTTTACACGACTGCCCGACAAAAGAAGTGTAATGTGTCCAGGATTCATCTATGTATGTCTTCCGTTTCATTACTCCACCATAACTTCTAAACGCTTAAACCGATTTAGACGTGTGTGGTGTCGTTAGAATCGTTATTTCACCCCGAGTGTCATATTGTACCTTACCTGTCCGAATATCAAGTACCTAAGTAGTTGTCTCAATGTTCAAATGTCTTTTAATTAACATAAATATATCGTGTTTAGTGTCAAATGAAAGGTCTGATTGAGTACATTCCAGAAATATACATGTACCTATCTATAAAATATATAAAAAAAATACATAAACCATGAGTATTTCATAAAACCGTAATAAAAATAATTATATATACAATAGTTAACTATCTGTAACGGCAGACGTGTTTTTTATTCTTTTTGATACATTTACTTGTGCACGAGAAAGATTCAAACACGGACATTTTCCCCCCTCGAAAAGTAACGCTCGCCCTTTTTACAAATTAACGACGAAAATCATATTATAAATTGACCAGCACATTTGGAAAGCACATTGCGCAGACACACAGTAGCAAATGTTAATCGTTATATAATAAAATACTTGTTTGGTCGCAATTATTAGATAAGAAAATAGAAAACAAACAATAGAATGTCTTTCTTTTAATAGCAAACACCTAAGATATAATTGAGAAAACTCAGACGGAGATTCTTCGGACGGGAACTCCAGCCCCTTCCAGGAATTCTAAAATGACAGCCATATAAAAGTGCAGGATCGAACCTGTAATCCGCAAGCGAAATGTGCAGATGCTGTTTTTTTTGTTAAGGAGGGGTTAATACGCCAAATAGCACATCGTATAATTCAAACAACAGGGATAAATTACCAGTGCAAATATTTATACTATATAAAGGTCAAAAGTTTGATGTGAATAAAGTTTATTTTAATAATCTCCTATGTTTTACAATACCCTTCCAAAAACTTCATCCCGATCACCTAAAAAAATCCTACACTGACTGAAACCGAGTCATCTTTAAATTTTCGACCGCTCAAGATAGAATCTATTAGGGGCAAGATCCAGTGTGTATGGAGTATGTTCTAGTACTTTAAAGTTAGCTTTTTCAATAATAGCCATCGAAACTCTGGCCTTGTATGCTGGGGCGTTATCTTGCTGAAAGATTTATTTAAGCGAGTTTGCCTCTTCAGCGATTGCAGCTTTGCAATCGCCTTATTCGCTATTCTTCAGCATATACGGCCCCCGATATGGTAGCTTCGATCAAGGTTTCAATTATCACGACCCCTTGACTGACTCGGAAAAGATACATAACCTAACCTTATGGAATCGTTTCTGTGGCCTACGGCGCGGCGCTGCATGGCGCCGTCCGTTTTTCGCCGTGTCCGTGACGTTTTCGTAGTGATCCATACAACACTGACGACCGTGCCTACACACGTCGAAATCCGTAGGTTTTCACCATCGATATACCATTCCCTATCGATGGTTTTCACGGCAAAAAAACGTGTGGCCAATGCTTTGGCCAGCACGCTGGCACACGTTTTGGCTAGGAATGTATGGCTCAGTCCACATTTTGTAAGGTCGTTAAGCTCGTGTCGTTGCAGGTTAATTTAGTGCTGCCATCAAAGCGCGCATCAGAAATGGACGTCGAGCTGTTTTTTCAGATTAACTATGGATAATCAGCTGGCTGAACTCCTCGCAGAACCATCACAATTTGCTAACTTCTCTCCCATGCCATTGAGTGATTTTGAGTTTAGAATACAGAAAATATCCGCAAAAGTTGCAAAACAAGACCCGTGGCCAACGTAACGTATACCTACGATACGATAATCAACTATGCGCATACGTCCTTTGATTTGTGTTAAAACGCCGACAACACCGCGGATCTCACGTCAATGTATTGGCCAACTCTTTAATACTACCATTGAATCAATGATACTACCATTGATTTTATAGTGTAATATAAAATCAATGATACTACCAAAGGCGAGCAATCCCCCTACACAGAATACCCCCTTTATAGTTCGGCCATGAGCATTGGCCAGAGCCGTTGGCATTATATACCATATATTGGTCAACGGGGATAGGGGCCTTTATAACGAAATAAGGGCGAAATTACCAAGACATTAGGATATTCGCCTTTTTTTTCCTTTGGAAATAGAGCGCACATGACGAGGGATATACTTTCGCCTATTTTACATGAGAAATATCAAAACACGGAAACTCGTCCTTTCTACTAATTGGCGCCAATTTATTGACCAGTGACATTTGGAAAGCGCAATGTGCAGAAACTAGTATAAGCAAAACGTTAATTAATCGTTGTCTTAAAATACCCGTTTGGTCGCAATTCTTAGATAAGCAGATAGAAAGCAGCAAACTAGAAAATATCCTCTTTCAATAGCAAACGCTAAAGATCTAATTGAGGAAACAGACGCGTAACCGTTCCATGAATTCTATGACGACCGCCTTTGGACAGCCATATAAAAGAGTGCACGATCGAACACATAATTCGTAAGCGAAATGGACAAAAGTGCTTTTTCGCTAAATACTAATAAGTCTGTGGCTAAATATCACATCGCGTAATCAGCGCCGGATTTAGACTTGATAAGGCTCTAAATCTAAGATATGAACTATTGCTGCAGTATATTTAAGTATTTATATTATCTTTGTACTCAAGTAAACATGATAATTGCTCGCTCGGTCATTTTTTTGGGGGGCTCCCAGGCTATATCTTGTGTAGCTTATTAAATACGTAAAAACTGCACTACGCATAATCAAGGTGCACTAAGGCCCTAGTCTTCCAAAAAATAATCCTTAACGGTTTTTTTAAAAGAGATTTTTTTTTTTTTTATTTTTTAAAGTAAACTTACAACAGCATACGCTTATAAATTGGCAATATGCACAATATTTAGCTTTTTATAACCTTTCGGTTTGACCTCAAACTTGGTCGTTGTCTTCGAATACACGGAGTTCATTTCAAGCACTAATATATGGACAACTAATTAGATATAACAAAATATACTCACATCTTCTTCTTAGTATACACTGGTCACTTCTTTCAAAAACTCTTTATTTTGTTACTCTTCTTGACGTCACAATAAGTAAGATTTTCTCATTCTTTTACCTTGAATAAACCATACTTTTTTCTTTCAAAATAAATAATATTTAAATATTATAAAATAGAGTTGACTGATTAGATGAAAAAAAATTAAAGATAAAAGTAATTTTTGTCATAATAAACAAAATTTCTGAAATTATGCCTCTCGTCCCGGCTTTATAAGCTAAAACGTTTTCAGAAAGTCAGGGTTTAGCATACTTTTATGGAAGACGGGCCTTAAGTATACTATAATATTTATATAAAGGTCTAAAGTTTCATGTGAATGAAGTTTCATTTAATAATCTTCTGTTTTACGAGAGATATGCAGAGAAATATCAATTAAAATGGCTCATATCCCATTTAATAAGTCAAAAAGTTGAAAGGGGTTGTAAATATCTAAAAATTCATTAGCCTTCCAGTAATAAAAAGCATAAAATAACTCCTCAAAAATATAAACGTATAAAAAAAAGTAACTTTTGCTCAAATCTTAGTGAGAAGTAAAGTTTGACAGTTCTCCACTTTGACTCTAAGGAAATATGGAACCTGATGGAAAACCTCTCGGCCATTTGCAAAAAACAACTCTCCAAGATCGATTGTACAACGAAAACCAAGATGATCAGTGCAGTAATTCAAGTCTGGTTTCACAATGATAAACTGAAAGAAAGCTGTCGAAACTGGTAAATTGTATGCCTACAAGAGTGAAAGGTGTTACCAATGCAAAAGGAGGACACATTCTATATTAAAACTAACAATCTACACTGCCAGTACTGTTTTTGTATGTTTATGTCCAATAAAACACTTTTCGAAGAAAAATACTCTTTGTTCTAATTAATTAGCACGGTATTGTATAGTATGTTGACACGTCCGAGAGCGGTAAATTTGCCAATTTGATATAAATGTAATGTAATATTTTTAACGAAGTTCATCCATGGATTTCTCGCAAAATTTACGGCATATTTTTTTTCTTAAGGTAAGAGCACCAGTAGATGACCATTTAAGGGCCAGAATTTCGAATTTTTAATACTTACCCTTTATTTTTATCTGAATTCATTGAGTAAATATTTAGATATGTTTTCTGATGTGTGTTTATTAAACACACATACTTTTTTTGCTTGTAGTTATACAAAAAAATAATAAAAAATAAATACTTTTTCAAACAAAATTGTTAGTAGTTGACCATCTAAAAAATACAAAAATCTAGTAGAAGACCATATTTTGTATCAGTACTTGACCATCCAGATAGTTAAGTTTAAATGGGGTTTAAGTTGTTAAATAAGAGGCAAATTTATTAATACTTACGGTGTTATTCAGAGTCCGGCTTAAACAGCGTGACTAACCTCTGATTAACAAATCACCAAACAAGCCTTGATTAACCCCACTCCTCCACAGGCTATGCAGAGTCATTCTTAAACAGATGTTTTGTAAATCACGGGATTAAGCTCCGCCCCCTGGCAACAACCGTCATTTTAAGGAATATTGTCTATGGTAGTGAAGGGAGCTGTCACTTTCGAGCATTATTTCGCGCCATTTGTGTGTTGTCTTTTCGTTCTTTCCGGTAAAACCAGTGGACGTGAGCATTTATCGCGGACTTCGAAGCAACTTTTATTTTAGATCATGGCCAGTGACAGTGCAAAGCGCCCGAAATTTCAACGGCAGCAAAATTGGGACGACAATGAACGCGCCATTCTGTTCGACCTCGTTAAAAGTCACATGGACATCGTTGAAAACAAGCAAGCGGACACCAATATTACCAAGATGAAACTGTCTTCTTGGACTGATATACACAAGAAGTACGTATTTATAAGTATAAATGGCGCCCGGATAACTAATTATCCTGTATGTAGCCTTGATTGTTTCTTACTGAAGTTTGAGCCAAGATCGTTGTTTGAAGCTAGCTCCAGTTGTAACATCAATCGTTTCTATTAGCCATTTGACAAATTGTATCAATAGTTATGTTATGAATTACATTTCCGATGATAGTAATATATTTTGAACCTTTTTTTTCAGTTTTTGTTTACTGGTCGGCAAGGAGAATCGAGCGATTGGTAAATTGAGAGAGCAGTGGCATAGAATGAAGCAAGCGGCGAAGAAGAACATTTCCATGTTTTTGAATGCGCAGAAACGCACTGGCGGCGGTTCGAATGAAGTAAAGGTGACGTCGATGGACTGGGCGATTAAGGAGGCCCTTCCACATATATTTGTGGAAGATCACTTCAGTTTGGATAGTGACGGCCACTACGAATCCACCGGTCTAGCTATGAATCCACCGGTCAACACCGACCCCTTGGACGAGATTTCAATTCTCGACAATGTGGTCATAGCCTATTCACAGGCCCCTTCGCCTTCAACACCCCATATGCCCATCGCAGGGTGTAGAATAGATATTAATGCTCCCCTTATCGTGAATCGTTCACCGTCGTCAGATGCGGACAATGTCATCGCAGCAGGCAGTCAGCAGCAATTTCCTTCTCCCCGCCGCATCGCTAACTTCACTTGCATAGGAGATAGCAGCCAGCAGTAACCCCAACTTCGAGATATTGTCACACCTCATCGCCCGCAAACTGGTCTACTTTCAACCATGAATACAATGGGCGAACTCCGAGGAATCAGCAGCCACCAGGTCACATCTAATCGCGTTAAAGCTGCTGTTAGTATGAATTATAAATATTATATAATTTAGATGCTCAGTAGTCCAGATATAAAATATATATTTTTTTTTAAAATAAATTGTTTATTTTTTGAGGAATGAATTTTTATTTTTTTGTTTACCATATACAACAATATCTGCCATGTGAATTTTACGCTCGCTGTATAGAGTGCAGCAATACTCGAGAAGCGACCAGAATACTTAGCGGCGAGAAGTACTCTTCTCGCCGCTGAGGAAGGAGCCACGGGCTCCGAAACAATCGGCTAAGGTACTCATCTTTATCCTCTTACTAACTATAAATCTCATATATATATATATATATATATATATATATATATATATATATATATATATATATATATATATATATATATATGTATGTATATATATAAACCTACATCTCTGTTCACAAGTCACAAGACAACCAACCAATCTCGTTTAAACTTATAGCATTCCCAAATCCACTCAAGGAACTCCTTCGTCGCTATGTAAGTGGCTTTTATTATTATTTTCTTTTAAAACATTCATTTAATCAATTCTATAAAGAATATAATATACAAAATATCATCAAATATATATTATTAGAAACAGAAAGGCAATCATCTCATTTCGTAGAATTTTATTACAGAACATTATTATTACCAAAAATTACAGAACATATAAGTACACTAATTAATTAGAAACATTTCAACCACATCAATAAGCAAGTAGGTACTTCGTCGCCATTAGTGCCTTGGTGTTAGAACCTTCACCCGTTACCCTGGGCAGGGACCCATGTATATACCCCATGGGCGGAGGTCCCCGGGTGGAACTCAGCTACTGCGAAGCACGACTCTCTCCCGCGACTAGAACGCGTCCACCGAGAATTGCCCAGGTGAGCCTGGAAAACCTCCGGGCCCCCGAAGGCCAGGTTAATAGCTCAGTTTGTATCCATGAGCCAAAAGCGACCTGAAAAAAAAACAAACGTAAATATTACTGATAAAAATTGACGAATAAATTGTATGTGTTTTTAATCCGGATGTGCGTGCAGTCAATGGCGCTTATTATTTGGGGCATATTGGCAATTGCTTGAAAGCCTTGCATTGCCTTTACCTGCTCTGGCAAACTCGTTGGGAATCTAATCACTTGCGGCAATTTCAGCACTAATGCCCTCGACACCTCTACATTTATTCGGCTCATGGTGGATTGACTGAAACCATGCATTTGGGCAGTGTCATCTTGAACCTACAAAAGCATAAACGTTTTTAAATACGCAACATATAGCAAACAGCACAACATAGCAACCTAACCTTACCTTTTTACGTGCGTAACCACTGAGGGTGGCTAGCACTTTCAGCTCTACAGAAATGGGCTTTCCTCTCTGACAAGCACTTTCAACCAGATCATCGCGCACCAGGTCTATGATTATTCTGACTTCTTCCTTAGTGAAGCGATAGCGACGACGAAATTCCTGCGCGTCGTACATCTTGAATGGATCCACTCTGCCTTTATATCTTCTCGGAGCGTGGACGTAGATTTCGTCTAGTTCGAAAATTTCATAAATTTCATCCATTTCAAGCTATGTACGATGAAAATCGTGAGAAATACCGAAAAAACCGCTAAAAACGAAAACAAATCGTGTACACAATCACATGAAACGTCAAACTGCTGAGCGTTCTTCTTCTTTTTTCTCGTTTAAGGTGTCCGAGAACTGTGATTTCGGCCAGTATTTAGTTCCAGTTTCGCCGACAGGCGCTGATTAGGCGCTGCGATCGATCTAGACAGACTCTACAAGGCCCATAAGCCGTGATTAAGGAATGTATGAACACAAATCACATGTTTAAGCCGTGATTAGCTTAATCACGGCTTGTTAAACGTTTCTGAATACAGTTTTTTGCAAATCAGGGCTGACTAACTTAGTCAACGTCTCTGAATAAGACCGTTAGTGTTTTATTTCAAACAGAGCATATGAAGAAAGAACAGAGCATATTAGAAGTTACATAAAGAAATGTATCTCTGGAACATCGAAGACATCCCTCGTTGAGCTGATCTTTTTTGGCTCAGCTTTTAAAGCAATTACTACTGCTTCCCACGGGTAGTCAAGCTCGTCTTTACGTTCCGGCCATTTCCACAATCGACCATTCACTTCCATCGATGAGATTGTAGCTGTTTCCAATCGCTTTTAGTACTTTTCCGGGGTAAAATTTATTTTCGTACTGAAATATGACAAATTCACCACTAACTCTTTGAGGGGGCTTCAGAACCGCAACGTTAGATTCTTGGTAATGGTCAGGCTCAGTTTCTGACTCCTTTACACTTTCTCCTAGAGAATCCTCAGCATCTGAGTCAGAACTTGAACAGAAGTGGAGATTTTTGTTCACCCACTTTATTTTTGCAATCTTTATTTTTTCTAGAGCCTTGACACGCTTTAATGACTCTTTTTCTTCTTTCTTTCGTTGTTTTTCAGCAGCTTTTTCTACTTTTATCCGTTCAAGATCTTCTTTTTGCTTCAACTTCCTTGTAAATATTCCTGGTAACTTTTACCCGAAACAATAGAAGGCATTCTTTCTTTTGAACGTGGTTTAGGTGTGTCCCTTTTGATACTAGTTTTGTAAAAGAAATGCTTCTTAACCCTTTGAGTATGATACGACCAAATCTGGTTCTGAAACAATTATCCGTTGAATATGATACGACCAGATCTGGTTCCGCGTTTTTTTCACTTCTTTGACGTTCTCATATTTATTCATAATTATCTAATTGTTTTACAAAATGATATTTCAATATTCTATATTCGAAATTTCAATGCAATCATTGTGCAGTTGTTCTTTTTATGATTGGTGTAGTAGTTTCGTAGTTATAGTAGTTTAAGGTCGATGTCGCCGAAAATCCTGCAAAAGAGACAGATGCATCTATGAAAATACCCATTTACTCCAAGGGTTAAATGGACTTGATACGTTAGCAGGTGCGGGATCGAAAGAAGTTCCAGCAATACCGTTGACACCGGAATTACATTCGTCAGCAACAGCGTTGATTGATGGTTCTGGTATCGTTTCTAGCAGACCGTCAGGAACTAAGCTGATTGCTCCAGTACAGTTTCAAGCAGACCGCCACCGACACTAGCAGCAGATTCTCTGCAGTGATGACTGACGGAAGTCATCTAAGTACAAAATAAAAAAAATAGCTTTTAGTGGCAGGTTATAACTGACACTAGAGGTGGTCAACTACTAAATAGAAGTCCGCTAGAATTTATTGAATAGTTAACCGTCCCGGTCAATTATTAGAAAATCAAGATAAATTTGAGTCAGTACTGGACCACCCTGCCTGTCAGCTCCACGTGAATATTTTCATATTTTAAAATACCACTTTACCCAAACAAATCCTTAACAAATAACAAAATAAAAACACTTACCATCAACAATCTTATTAGTCGCTATTAATCGCTCTCAAATCTATCACAATCCTTACGGAAATCAGCAAGAAAAACCCAGATAAACAGCTTACGGCGCGTCACTCTACAAACAACTGACCGCCATTTTAAATATTAACTAGTAGCAGACGCGCAGTTTGCACTGATAGATGGACAGATGGCAGCACTTGTTAGTTAACATGGAATAAATTTAAAAATGTGTCCCAAATTCTTATTTTATCAACTTTAGTGTGAAATGGTCAACTACAGGTACAGGGTCAATTACCGGTGCTCTTACCTTACATAGTAGCAGAATCATTTGTCTGAATACTATTTATCACTAACATGGAAAGTGCTTTCCACTTGTCTCGACTTGTAACCACTCTAGCTAAGGTCGTTCCTTCACACAACACAGAGGTAGCAGTAGCAAGGTTTACATCTTTGTTTCTTCGCAAAATAAAATAACGAATGTTGATCATTTTGGAATCCACTTTTCTTACTCACCTTCAGTAATCAAATTGACTGGGTCCTCCATTTGCAGTTTTCCCCCAACCTATTATTCCTTTTTGCTTCATTCCGCAATTCCATTACAATTTATTTAGAACATGACACAAGATGATATTATTTACATTTCCACACCACATAACCACAAACATTATAGCCATATTTTGTTTCAAATATGAAATCGAGAGGGATTTAAGTATAATGATATATCATATTTAATTATAATTTGTATTCCTTATACATATACATAATATGATACATAGAAACGTAGATAATAAATATACAAAATATTGGCAAGTTCTTGCTGATTCAGCATTTTCACAAAATATAGGTAATCACAACAATTTTTAAATATTTTGATACAATAACTATACAAATAATATAGTGAATTCCACACTTTAAAAAGTACAATTTCATAAATCTGCACATTAATTTATGTCATTTACAAGAATATCTAACAATGAAATACTTTCTAAAGATATGGGAAATAAATGAAACAGTAAATTGGTAATAGTTTTAATTATTTATTTAACGACTTTCATATATTTTTCGATTGGTAAATCTTTTTTTTTTATAATATTTTTTCGCTATTAAATATCGGTGGACATAAGTTGTACTTAAATTTGTAATTATTACATATTACGGAGTTTTTTTTATAAAAGTATTAGAATGCAAGTTGTTTAAATTATTTTAAAGCACATTCTTTTTAATATTTTTTTATTAAATTAAACTCTTTAACGCAAAAGGAATGAACATTTAAACATATATCAGTCATTCGAACATACCTTGAAAAAAACATTTAAATCTACAGTAAATTAAAGGCAGCCTTTTTTCATTATTAAGCTAGAAATATTTACAGATCTTCAATATTTTAGAAATTCACAAATATGGTGGGAACGAAACTAAGTCTAATATTAAGAAATAAATGCTTTTAAAATTTTATTGACTTTGCAGTTGCACATAGGACAGCGTTTGGTCAATTCCCAAACTTTACGTGCGCACTTATAGCAACAGCAAATATGTGCTGTGCGACTGTGAACAAACACTCCAGTTTTCGGTTCAATCATACAAGTCATACACATTTGATTGTCCTGTTTCTTTGACTCGGAGTCAGATTTGTGTTCCGGCCCCGACATGGAACCGCTAGAGCTCTGAGAAGAACTAGCACCGCTGAACAATACTTCTGGATCGCTGAGGGATTTAATGACCGGCTGAACCGACAACGCGTCGGTCAAGAACTCCTGACTCCCGATAGGGGAGTCGCCTTGGCTCAAAGCCAATCGCTTACTCAGGGGCAATCCTAGATCGTGGAGTCGCACGTCGGCGTTAGTGTCTCTCGATCGTTTCCGCTTTTTATGCCTTCTGACCGGACGAGAAGGAAAGTAATTTTTTCTTACCTAGAATACATGAGAAAGTTAGAAATCGATCCAATAATTTGAAAAAAAAAACAAGATTGATGTCATATATGAGCAAATTTTAACAAGAATTAATCAAATATAAAAATTATTTTTAATTAGTTCAGAAAAGTTTTCAAAAAAGAAAAAAAAATCGGTGCAAAGCTTAACTTTCCTAACTGTGTGAGCAGGACAAATGATAGTGTTGTAACAAAATATGTAGGTACTTTACTCTTCTAATATGTTTCAATACATAATTTTATCCAATTCAAAATATTACCTATTAAATGTAATGTATAAAGAAAGTAATAAATGGTTATTTGAATTAGGGTTGTATAAATCTAAAAACTTGGTTTGACAAGCGTAGGTATGTATAATGGTTGATTACAAAATTAATATTGTATACATAAAGCATTTTGCAAATAATCATATATCTTATTGCATTATTTATTGTTATTTTTATAATTGTACTCATATTACAAATATGTGTGTAACATATTCGTATTTATTACTTATTGTAATCGTACTTAGGTATGTGTATTTTTTAACATATTATATAAATACGATTAGGCATATACAATGAATATCGCTATTATATCTTGTTTTATTAACATAGATTTTGTATATTGATGCTTATTATTATATTACTGCTATTACTTTACATTATTAAATTTTAATTAAGTATATTAAATATGTACTTCTAAAGACAAAATCTTTGTTACGTTAATTAATTAAGTTAGGTATAATATAAAAATTTAGACTGCTTATTTTAGAATTTATTCTGACCCGCCTAGATACCGGACAATACAGACCTAGTTAGGTAAGTACTGAGCATTTGCCAGATTTGCGTGTAAAATTTTACCAAGTTACTTTATAACAGGATCACAATGTGGTCAAATTACAAGAAAAAAAAAACAGGAATTACCACGATGTGCAAATCAGCCTGATTTCAAGAGTTCTAAAATTTATTCACATAGTATTTATACATAAGTCCTAAAAATTAATTTTGATATGATTATTTCTAATCCATCTTCTCAAGAAGATAATCTTTTTATTATTTATCCAAAATTATTTTTTATTATTTAATCATTATAAAATTATTAATATTTTTATTATTTATCCAGGCTTTCTTCAACCTCCTTGTCGTTTATTCAGATTTATTTTATTTTAAATAATAACTGGTTCAAAGAAGCAGTTATGTTTGGATTTGCATTAATAACAATTTTCCTTGTTATTGGGTTGTCATTTCAGTGTAATTGATCTCTATGGTAATTATTAAAATTCTTTTATTTTAATTTTGTCATGGTTTTAGTATTATTATTGTTTGTTTGCACTCATTTTTGTAAAATATCACAATGGGCGGGTTTATTATGATACAATTATTTTTACAACCAACCCAATATGTAATGTTTATATGTATGTGTGAGTGTAACATGTGTCTTTTTATTGCATTCAATCGATAGAAATGAAATGCAATTCCGTTAATTTTATCCCAACGGAAAATAGTGACCCAACAGGGAATCAAACCCGGAACCTTGCAATGTAAGGTTCCGTATAACATAACCACTATGCCACTGGGCCGTTATCGTATTAGTTTTAATTTCTTATATTGATTCAGTCGTTTGCTCCATTTCGGTTAGCAATTTTGCTTCTGTAAAATTAAAAACATGTGCAATTTATCAGTACTGTGTATTTCAACAGTAACTATGCCTGTCTGATAAAAAAATAAATAAAACAAAATTATTACCTTGTAGCATTTCTCGCAGAATCGATATTTGGGGTTGTTATTTCGGTTCTGGCAGCTGACACACTTCCAGTAGTCCGAAGGTCCAATCTCCGAGTCTGATGAGCCGAACGAGGATTCTTCGGAGTCAGCGAAACCTTTTTCGATGTCGTCGACCAGCACACTTATCACTTCCGTTGTTATGATAACCTATGATAACAAAGAAAACGAAAATTTACCTATCCTTGCTGATAATAATAATCTTTTCAGATTGTAAGCAAATAGAAACAAAGAAATACGGCTTGATTGCTAAAGCGATAAGAAAACATTTAAATTACCTATACCAAAACTGTCAATCGAGGGATCGATTAACCTTTCGAAAGCAAGCCATTCTGATGCAAAATTCAAGCAGAAAACGACCCTGCGCCTTGGCATTTTTTAGTCGATTTTGTATATAAATACTAACAAAATCAATTTTTATGAGTTCTCTCTTGCTACCTAATAAATTATCTTTTAGTCATGTATATTATAATAAATAAAATACAAACGGAGCTGCCATGGAATTCACCGACCAAAAATCGGGCCCATCATATATAATTATTACACTTCTGGGAGGTGAAGGGTGGATTCCGGACTTACCACCGGCGGTGGTAGGTTTAGGACAGCTGTCTTGCCACATGTGAGCGTTCACCTTACCACATATTCACTCCCTCTTCGAAGCCATAGAATTTGATATGCAGAAATCGCGGTTTTAGATAATTTTTCTAGAAAGAAGTTGATTATTTTCCTGGAGTGACCAAGATCTTTAAAAAGGTGAAACAAAGATTTAGCTGGCAGGCCACGAGCGCCTACTTCCACCGCGTGAAGGTGAACAGTGAAGCCGTTCCGGGTGACGGCATTTGCGAGGTCATGGTATTTATTTAATTTGTACTCGTGGTCTTTTGGGATATTTGATTCCCATGGAACAGTTAATTCTACGATAAGGACCATCTTCCGAGATAGAGAGTAAAGAGTTATATCTGGACGCAGGGCTGTGCATCCGAGACTTTCAGGGAATTTATACTGCTTAGAAACCGAATCGACCTCCATAATCCAATCTGAAGCTTTCTCGATTAGAAAGGTTTTGCAGTGAGATGTTTTTTGCCTTTAGAGCCAACCCGCACAAACTGTATTGGGGGTTTGGAGGATACTGTCAAACCCTTGTTGGTACGAGCCACTGAGAGGCTAAGTACCTCGCGAATAACAGCAAGGACTTTGTCGTGGCGGTAAGTGTACCGTCCTTGATCCAAGGCCACCTTGCAGCCAGCTAGAATATGTCTAGCTGTGCAAGGGGTGTTGCTACAAAGGGGACATGAACTATCCTCGGCATAGCTCCAACGAGCGAGGTTACTGGGGTCTGGAAATGCTGAAAGGCATTTAAATAAAATTTCAGCATCTCTGGCGTCCAGTCATACAACATTACTTTCCAGTGCATTGGAGGAGGAATGCAAAAGTCTCCAATTGTTGTCCAATCATTCTGGCATTGAAGGCCAATAGCGTGAGCCATACTATTGCTGTCGTAATCTCCCCGCAAGAGAGACTTCTTCAAGTCAACATCGCTCATGGTTGTACTGCCATACCCCAGACCAGTGCCATTCTGGCTGATTCCAGTAAGGAACTTTTTGTGGAAGTCAACGCGGGCTTGTAGATCATTTGACTCACTACGGCCACTTTCTACGTGCTTCGATATTGCCGGATCCTCGGAATTGCTTAGAATCGAATTTTTGGTTATTCTGGAGTTGGCGTAGGGCAGAGAGGGCAGTTTTAGAGCTAGCCCAAAATAGTGTTTGGACCTGAAAAGAGTCGAGGGGTCAGCTGGTTTGGCTAAGGACAACCAGGATTTTAAACTAGCTGTCACCAGTGCATCCAGACGAGACAGTTGGGTTTTGGTGAAATCGTAAATAAGAAAGGGCCATGACAAATGTGAAGTTAGATAGTTGTCATAGATCCAAGCCTTACGAGGGCCAGAAATTAGCAATGCATCTATCTTTTCCAGGCAACTACTGAAATGTTCTATAACATGATCACCAGAGGTCTTTTCCCTGGCAGGTGATTTTCCTGCCAAGAAATTTGAAGTAGTTATTTGGGTCTATAAGGGAGATAAGAGCCCTTATAGACCAATTTTGGGTCATATAGACCAATTTTGAGCCCTTATAGACCAATTTTGAGCCCTTATAGACCAATTTTATATAATACTAGCTGACCCGTGCCCACTTCGTTGGGCGGTAAAACTTTTTACCTGTTATGAAATTATGAGTGTGATTCTGTTAGTACTGAGTGCTATGATTTATTTCCTGACTGCCAAAAGAGGGGTTATATTTTTACTGTATATGTATGTATGTATTTGCATGCCAATTTGACTATAATACCGTTATTTGTGAGTGTCTTATTTGTGAGCGGATTATCACTTTAACTATTTATGCAGTAAAAGGGGAAATTACATGCAGTGAAAGAGACGTCTTTTGCATTAAAAAGAGAAAGTCTTTTGTTTTAAACACTTGAGACGATAAATTTTGTTTATTTTGATAAGAATTCATAATTGTTGATATGACCAATAAACATGACCTAATGATTAAATTATTTTTTTAATATAAAATACTACCTACTTTTTGTGACTTAACCCAGATACCCCTGTTTTTTTTTTCAACATATTTTAATAAAAAATTGTATATAGGGTAATTTTGAGTTAAGAATTAAGGTAAAATTACTGAAAAAATTCTAGGTTCAACAGTTTTCCTAAAATTCAGCGTCCTTTTAAAAGGTCCTTAGGAAAATACGATATCAAATTTGCACAAAAATCAACTTTATTTAGTTTTCTTTACAAAAACAAGAATTGTAATTAAATTCAGATTCCGAGAAGGTAAATATTTACTTAGTGTGATATTTTATGAAGCAGTCTTTAGGGTGTAAAGTTTTCTCACACTTTACACAGTAGAATTGAGCCTTTTTATGGCAAAATCACATTTAGTTTTGTTTTCTTTGTAAGAACTTAAATGGCCTTCATTGTCGTACCTGATATTTTCTAACAAAGAATCATTTTTCCTGACTGGAGGTCGACTTCCAGCTTTCTTATGCTTGTTCAAAAGTGCAATAGTTTCACTACGTCTGAATACCAGTTGATCTATAGAACCACCATCTGCTTTATATAATTGCCAAGCATTTTGACATGTCATATCAATGGAAAAAGTAAATAGTGGAAAATACCACTTCTTGCCTCTTATCGTGGTTCTAAATAGACTGATGTTTTGATCTGAGCGATCTACACCCCCCATGTTCTCATTATACAGTTTTATACTTTTAGGTTGCTGAACTTGAATATACTTTTTTTCTTTCCGTGAAAAACGCCTCACACTTTGAGTAGGGTATACAGATTCAGAGTTAGAGGCAACAGTGACGACGCTGTTGTCATTCCACTTGTACGCAATTATTTCAGCATTTCTGGAGGTTCTGAAATCAAATGACCCACGGACTGTTTTTTTATAACGTTGTTTATAGGAAGAGGACACTGTGAGAGTCTGGTTTCTCTGATCGTTCCTATTGCCTTTATATTTCTCATTTTCAGTTCATACAAAAGCGGCACTGATGTGAAAAAATTATAACGTAGGATTAGTAATCCAATCGCGTTATACCAAAAAGAAACAAGAGCGCCATCGCGTTTATTTAAAACGCGAAAAAGAAAAAAATACTATAGGTTAGGTTATGACCGAAAATTAAAAAAAACAACCCCAGGGTCGGGGAAAGAATTTACTTTGGCACTAAATTTGGCAAGACAGAGAATAAACCTTCGCAATTTTAAAATAAAACTACAAATTTAAAGTTATAAAACAAGGTCCTTTAATTTGCAGGTAGTTTCCTCCTTCTATCTCCTCATCAGACATGTGGTACAGACTTCAGAAATGTTGTATTTCAGTTCAAATGGACAGACTGGACTGCCTGCAGTTATACCAACTTTAGAAGATTTAAAAAAAAAACTCATAGCTACTCATGTTCACAAAAATAGTAATATTTTAGGTAATATTTATTACATTTATTAAAATTCTTTTTGAACTCGATTTTTTAAGTAAATCCCTTGTTTTTTTGTCATGGCAAGAACACCAGAAGGGTCATTTTTTATTGGGCTGTGCAATACGGCTATCTCTATTCTGACAGATCCAAATGTGAAAGCTTTTAGCAATTTTATATGGTTTTGGAAATTGTTTTGAGATTGTGACCCATGATTCCGAAACAACTCAAAAACTGAGTAAGACCAATATAACAAAACACGAGAAATACAAGCGAAACATGTTGCAATGCGTGCAACATGTTTTTTGAAACAGAACATGCCACGCAAATTTGGATTTTTGTTACAAAATTATCAAAAAAGAATTGACATTTTTTTATAGTTGACTTACTTTCTTGGAGCTTATCTGCATATTGAAGTACGACAGAGCCGCCTAAGCCGTATTTTTTGTATTCCACTGGTATTTCTGTAGAAGCTCCTTGATAAAGGCTAAACCATAATACATAACCAAGCCTGGTTGCACCTACCCAGAACTTGTATCCCCATCTGATAGGTTTCATGCTAATAAAATGTTTGCAAGGATGGGCACCAAAGTATGGAGCAATGGCCTCATCAAAGCTGTGCCACTCTTTATCTGGTGAGGGTGTGTATTCGAGACTTTCAGGAAATTGATACTGCTTAGAGACGAAATCGACCACCAGAAAGCAATCTGAAGCTTTTTCGATTATTGAGAAAGGTTTTGTAGAGGAGTGTTTCCTGCCTTTAGAGCCATCAGCACAAACTGTATTGGGGGGTTCGGAGGGTATTGTTAGACCCTTGTTGGCAAGAGCCGCTGAGAGGCTAATTACCTCGCGGATAACAGCAAGGACTTTGTAATGGATCAGCAAGGACTTTGTAATGGACAAGGACTTTGTATGTAATTTGTATCACTACGAAACATGACATATTTATTGCAAACAAATTGTAAAGTGTTTCAATGAAGTGTTTCTCATTTTTGTGTTCTTTTCATGGCCCTTTATGCTTTGAATAATTGTCATTTTAAAATTTTCTGGTCGAACGCTGCAACATTTTACTGGGGGCGGATTGTGACTACTTACATCACTGCCTCCGCTGCTATCCTCGTAATTTGATTCGAGTCGGGGTTGTTCGTTGTCTTCTGGTTCGGTCGCCGGCTCGTATTCCACGTTGCTCGCATACGAATCTGTATCAGAGGTATCCTTCGCCACATCTAAACAAAATATACAATATTGCAAACACATCCATAAGAATACAACCAGGTATGGAAGACTAATCAGATTACAGGATTGGAGAAGGAAGTGTCTAATCAGAAAGCAAAGAAATGAATGACTAAATTGTAATAATAAAACACTCTAGAAAGCATTCTAAAGGTTGAAAGGAAAAAGAAAAAGTATAAGATAAATATCAATTAATACACAAATCAAATTATATATGGAAAGTTGGCAATGCAAGTAACTAAAGAGGTCCAGAAATCTCAGGGTAAGCTCAGAAAGCTGAAAGTATAGTCAAATACACCATTTCAGCTATGAAGTTGAAGAAAGCTGGGATAATTGTGTCGTTTTATTTCAAACTCCGTCAGATCGTGTTTAATTAAAAGAAAATACATTTTTGCTCTGTGGTCTTGCCTCACTTGTGTTCTATGATCCCGAAACTTCAATTAGCTTTAAACTACTCCAGATTCCAAAATAATATTTTTTTTTAATCAGCATTACATTTTCAAATGCCGTCATATCAGTACTGACCAATCAGAGCAAAGAAATCGCCGGAAAACTGTAATGGCGATTATTGTCATTCTATTAGCTTTCTTATGTTTTTGGTGATGTCACAGCCTGAAGTTGGTAACAAAAAGAGTCAAATCCTAGACTTCATTAAATAACCCGCCAGATCCAAATTTGAATTTCGAAACCAGTTATATCCTATTTCCCAAATTAATATGCTTATTAATGCTTAATCTAATAAATTTTCAAAATATGCACTAATATTTTTATTTATCAGGTATTGCGAACATTTATGATATTAGTATTTATTATGTAACTGTTATTAACAGAAAATTGAACGTACTGTAAAATAGACCTATCTGGATCTGACGGAGGTTGAAACTAGTTAGCACATTATGAACCAACCTAGAGTAGGACACAATCCATTAAAAAAAATTTAGGATATAACTAGGAAAGGAAAGGTCAACTTTGCATGCAAACACACAAACATATTAACAAACACGTTAGTTTTATCGACTTCTCTAGACCCATAAACATAATGTTATACAAAAACATGTTAATTAACATTAAAGAAACATACAGATTTGTCGTAAGTTTATAACTAAACGTAACTCTATTACGCTTTCATTTCTTTTTTATTTTTGTTTTTTTTCAATTCTTTTTTTCATGTTTTTTTTCTTCGTTTTTTTTCTGTTTGTATCTTTTTTCTTTTCGATTGTGGCGTAATTTAGGTAATAATCTTTTCGATCATTTATTCTGTTTTTTTTTTCTTTTTTCGCATTGTATTTTCTTTTCAATTCCATTCTTATAACAATAGTATTGTTACTTATTATGAACAAGTCTCGACGTGAAGCAATGATTTCGCCTCTGCCCACATGTTAATTTCAATGGAATGACACACAAAAACGGTGAGTAATGCATATGCATTTGAACGAGTTCGTGCAGGAATTAACAAGATGTGAGAAAATGATTGCAAGCATCACCTTCTAGATTTAAGTAAATACAATGTTTTTCGAATTCATAACTTTGTAAAGCAAAGGTGAGGCGAAATCATTGAACTCTCATTATGAAACAGACGTATGCATATCGAGTGTCCGTGTTAGTCCACTGCGCACTTTCTAAAAGGTCTATAATTTCCTACCGGTTTCTTTTCCCTGTATACTCCATATACTCTCTTCGCCGTCTGAAGACGCGCGCGATTCCACCTCTTCCAATTGAAAAAATAAGCTTGTATTAGAAGGTCCTGTAAAAAAGAAAAGGAGTCTTGTACATTTTCCGTTGCTTGACCTTGGAAGCTGCAATAATAATGTCTTCTTCTCAAGATTTGTGATTTTGTAGCAGTATATCATCGTTTATGTTGCCTAAAAATCAATCCTTTCTAGGTTTTCCATATCTTGGTATTTGCCGTATCATTTAACTGAATCGGTTATTTTTAAGTATCAGAAAGTAAATTTTACAGGAGATAAAAAACTGATTTTCTTATAATATTACAACTTTTTGTTTTACTATTTTTTTAAGTTAAATGCATTATTACTTTTAGGAAAATGTAATACTTTCCTAGAAAAAAATATAAAAGAAAATATTGGTTATATTGTTTTCAAAGGGAATGCCTAAACAGGTTATTTATTTTATTTATTTAAGAATTAATTACTATAAAACATTGATTAGCTTACAAAATAACAGGAACCGAATGGCAAAACCTTAACCTTTTGCTTATTTGTTTCTGTCACCCAACTGGGACTAGCCCGTTCTAGGGTGGACAGGACTCCAATATTACAATCAAGTTTGCTTGATTGCTTACAAATGTACAGCGCGAACTTGCTACTGGGTTCCTGCGAACTCTAGTTTAAACGCAGTCCAATGCTGCATTCGCGCTCGCTAGTCAGTCCAGCTGACTATTTTTGTCGTTCTATTTTTGGGCCCAGTAGCTCTCCCACCACGCCGCTCAAGTCAGTTCAATGCAACTGGCATTGTCTGGACGCGTTCGGGCAGGCGCTGCCGCAGTTTTTGTATTAAACACATTATCACCACAGTCCAGTCACACACAACGCCAGTGTCGAAAATAGACAGCAAACTGACTTACTAGGTCGATCCGGCCCAGTGAATGGCGTCGAAATTCCGAGTCACTGCCATTATGTAACAGGGCATTACATAAACTACAGTGTTAGCGCTACTGGGGCCAATGGATAAGGGGTCCCACACACTGGGCCTATGTACGCAACGCATGATGACATCTGTCTGGCCCTTGAATTTAGATGGAGCAGACATACTTATCCCAATCAACTATGCGTAGGATAAGTGTGTCTGCTTTCATTAAAATACAAGGGCCAGATGTCATAATGCGTTGCGTACTTAGGACCAGTGTGCCGGACCCCAAAACTGCCTCTATACAGGGTGAGGACTTGACGAGTGAGGCCAGGGTATAGAATTTCAGTACATCAAGTATGAAGACTTTTACGGTCTGATTATACTTTAACAACTCCAGAGCACTTTAAAAATAGATTTAACTTGAGAAAATTGCAATTTAAAAAAAGTCAAATTGTTCGAGCACCAACATATGCCTATAGGCATTTTGCGTCATTTCGGCAGGCCCCCATATACATATATTATATAGATATATAATATACCTACATGACTAGCAAGATTAATTGTTAGGTAATAGGGAATTAATGAAAAAACTATATTGGTAGTATTTATTTACAAAAATCGACCCAAAAGTTGCAAAGCAGTTTTTTGCGCGCGATGGCTTGCTTCCGACCGGTTAATCATGCCTGACATCTGCACTTTCCATTCCATGATGGGTTACACGACACCTTTTATACTTACTTTCTTACTTACAGATCTTGCCAGTCCATGAAGGTCGCCTTGCATGTTTCATCCATATCCAGTGGGGTATAAAATATATCTACCTTTGCCCTAGTTAGCCCTCAAAAGCCTGTAGTACCTCGTCAGTCGGAGGTTAGGCCTCATGAGAGGTCTCTTTGACTGTCTACATTTACATTCCCATTGCCACTCACTCCTTTTGACCAGTTTTTTCCCATTCTCTGAAATCGGCTGGTGTTTCTCCATTAGCTATGCGATAACACTAGGTTAGGTTAGAATTTCTCGATTTGACCTTTGGATGAATTTACGCTGCAGCCAGGAGAAACCCCGCCCGCAAAATAAAACCATATTGACAGCAACAAACGAGCATAAAAAATACCAACCTCTAGATGTTGAAGCGACGCACGTCTCTGTCATTATTCCAAATCTGACACCTAAACATGACATCCTCTATTATAATCAGAATTACAAACGTAAATCACACATACGCGATTGCAAACGACTTTACGAATAGCAACAAAAAAACAATCGCTCTAGCATAGAAACACGATTCTCAGCTAACCTTTGCAATTTACGACAACTATCGCATTTCTCGACCACCCGAAGTTCCGATTCTATCGTCTAATCACGAATGTTGCGATTTCGCCGAAACATAAATGGAAACAGCGTATTTTATCCTGCTTTCAAAAATACTTGTCCAAACTTGTCCATAGTTGCCAAGTTGCCAAATGTGCACACTTGGTGCGCACCGGCAAGCTCAATTCCCAGAGTAGTGTTGAACAGGCAATGGACCAATTGACCAATATATTGCTCGTCGACATAAACGAATATTTTAAAAATACTTCTTCATTTATTTATTTAACAAATCAACATTACGGTAACAGTTATTCCCACAAAGTTATACTTTTAAGAGAAGATGTATTGTCCATAATTCTCGATGTTTTAAAAAAATATTCTCATTAAAAAATAGCTAGGCAAGTTGCTATATGCATTTCAAAGGAAGTTATCATTCGGAATAGTGAGTCAAGTAAGAAAAAAATATAAGCGGATTATTCTATTCTATTCTAGTCTGCTATTCTATTATATTCTAGTCTGCTATTCTATTCTATGCGGAACGGAGCTTCTATTCTATTCTATGTCGACATAACCCATTGTTGTATTTTACGAGTTTAGTTAGGAAAAGTTAACTTAAAAAAAATATCCCTCCATCGTCCGTGGTCCGCGGTTAAGTGACAATACCTAGGAGACGGGAAGCTGTTGGTTCGATTTGGTTTATTTTTGGTATTCGTTTGTTATATTTTTGGTATTCGTATATGCTTTCTATAGACAACGAATGACTAATAATCCTGAAATGTCCACAGTAGCGTGTGGACTACAAAAAAACGATATTTCTCCGTCCAGCGTAAAAAACGTACAGCAACGCACCGCATCACAGTGCGCGCCTGGCCGTAGGCGTCCGTGTATTTTCTTCGATTTATAATTATTATTCTAAACGCAAAATTAAGGATAGTTGACATTGACACCAAAAAATACATTATTTTTTCCCTAAGTCAGCTCTAGCGATTTTAACAAAATATTGTGAATGTAATGTCTGTGTGGATACTAATAAAACGTCCTTACTGGTTCTTCTGAGAAAACTCTGGAATTTCCAATTAATAAATTAGCCATTTGTCCCAGTATTATCGGACCATTTATTTTGAGAAAACAAGTGCTAAAAGCAATAAAAAATAATATTGACATTTCCGTTGAATGCATCAACAGTTACCCATCATGATGACTTTTGTTTATTATGAACTAATTAATCATACGAGGTAACAAAAAAATATAACATCACAACATAATCTACATCGAAATAAGTCAAATGTCTAATATACGTATGACTAAAGACTGTCGTGGCAAATTTAGGTACATGGTAAGTAAATGTCGAGGATTAAGAGACTTTGTTCACAGAATACTGTTAAATGGAAATTTCCATTTAACAACTTGCGTCCCATAGTAAGTTATAAAAAATCTCTCTTTTGTATCTGGTTGGGAAATTACGGTGCCAGAGGAGGCAACCAAATTGCTTCCTGTATCTACAAATTTATTTTAAAAGAACTCATATCAGATACAGTTAGGAATCTTGGAATTTTTACTCCGACCATTGTGGCTAAAACAAGAACAGCTACTTGGCAACGATGCTCACCATCTTAAAGGACACACAAAAAACTACAAGTAATTTGATAAAAATGATGTAATTGGTCATAAAATACAAAGATTTTTTTGATTTTGCAGGGTTACTGAAAACTATAATAAAAAAATTCTTCAGGGTGATGCGTAGGTACATTTATTTATTTATAAGTACTTATTACAATGGTTATGACTAATTATACCAAACAAGTTAAAGAATCAAAACCGTCACATCGTGATTGGCACCTGCCTAAAACTCATCTAACTAGGTCAACTAATGCCTGTATCTAGATGAGCTAATTACAATTAGTGATGGGCGTGATTCTCAATTTTAAATCACGCAACAATCACGTTACTGGTATTTTTTCACGCGTGATAATAACTGCTACTCGTGATTTTCGTGATTGTACTGAAATGTACTGTGAAACGTTAAGTAACAAAGTTTCGTCAATGTGATAACTGATAACAGAAACGCGCATTATATTTGCTTAATATTTATTAGTAATTAGAAGAATTAGCGTTCAGAAAGATTATCTCTCTTGCTCTTTTGGTGCTAAGCCGAGTTCGTCTTTCTGAAATAATGTTATTTTATTGCTTTAACAAATCATGAGCAAACTCATTTACACGAACGATTACGACACGAGCGATAACAGTGTCCAAATTCATGCGACAACAGTGTCCAAATTCACGTTACGTACGAAATGAACGCGCCACTCATCAGTCATCGTCCAGCCGGCGCGGGCGTTCGCCCAGAACGAACGGCAAATCACTGATCCACTGATCGCCGATCACATCAAGAATGAACGAAACCAAATGAACGGTTCAATTCACCGATCATCGTTCAGTGGCGCGCCGCGCGGTCGTTCGACGGCGTTCAGTGAGAACGGCCAATCACTGATCATATAATCACGCGTGATCGGTCGCGTCGTAGCGGCGCCGAGTGATGGCAACGCGGTGCTGTTCGTAGCCGTGATTCAAATAGCATGTTCTTTCAAATTCTCGTAACGCGTTCTTCGTGATTGCAAATATCACACGTTATTGTTATTGCTATTCGTGATCACACCCATCACTAATTACAATACGTATAATGACAATGATAAGCACGTCATATCAGGTAACTACATATAACTAAACAAAATATTTACTAGCTATAATATCTATAAATATATATATATTAGATAAATATATACAAACATACATATAATATAATGTAATAACATAAACATACATATAATATATATATATATATATATATATATATATATATATATATATATATATATATATATATATATATATATATATATATATATATATATATATATATATATATATATATATATATATATATATATATATATATATATATATATATATATATATATATATATATATATATATATATATATATATATATATACAGACTGTATAGTTCATAAGCGCGGAAAATTTAACCACTTGAAGTGGCCATTATAAGAACTAATTCCTAAGAGTTTGAATAAAACTTGCCGTGTCGTTTTGTAGATATAAATATTTTGAGATTTTCTAAAACTAAGTATGTCTCTACCCTAATCGAGTTCATTCGAGGTCGTAACGTCAGCTGACATTCGCGTAACATCACAGCTGATCACTCACTTACGCGCAGATCGGGAGCCTATTGTATGATTCTTCTTCTTAAATTGCCATCTAAGTATTGCTACCTCGCCTATTAAAAAAAAACACACTACTAAAATTGGTCATTTTAATGCTAAATCTAAAAGGAAATAGCGTTGGAAACTTCAAATTTGCGATATTTTATGTTTCATTGCTGTTACTAGAAGCAATATTTGACATGGATGTCAACTACTGATGATGTCAATACAAACATTATGTCAAGTACTGCATCATATTTTTTCTCTTAGATTAACCATGCCGCCCATCAAGGGCAAGTTGCTGGCAAATGACATGTAATAACAAGACTATACGAAAAAGTGCGCTCCCATTGGATGTTGCGCAATTAAAAAGAGACACCCCCGTTTAACAGATTAAAAAAATGTCATACGCACTGATTTTGACGTTCCGTCTGAGAATTAAACGTCTGATTTCAGCACTTGATACACAATTTTACAGTGACAAAAGTCACTCCACTTTCCGTACTGATTTGTGACACTGATCTGCGCCACTATCCGTGCTGCTGATTTTTTCTGTGTTGTTTTCGAGATACTTGCATATATTTCTGTACTCAATGACTGGTTTAGTAGATGAATAGTTTTACATAGTAATATCTTGGTAAAGTTACCATTGTGAGAATATTTGTTAGTCCAAAACGTAACCACTATTAAGTTTCCGGCCAATAATTTGTTCCTTAAGTAGAACCATTAGGCCGGGCCACAGGGAGAACTTTATATTATAGGGCCTCTGTCGGCAACAGGCGGACCCGGTCTGGATCCGGAACACGGAAGGTTGAAACTTGAATCGCCAAATATTGTTAAATAACTTACCTATCTATGCAATTGAATGATTATTATCGTCGGAAATACGCAGTCTTAAATAAAAACCCAGCAAATTGTTCCCTTTTTTAAAATATTGCAAATTTTAGAAAATTAGTAATTATTATGAGTTTTTTTTCTGGACCTCGATAAAAAAAATTAACGGTATTAGGACCCCACTTGAAATTACTGGCCGACCCCTGATATAGGGTATTAGATTGCTCAATGCCATACTGCGTTTCGGCAGCTAGTATTTTACTATGAAATGCGACGTGTAGATGGCACTCATAGTTTCAAACATTGTTTAATCTTCTTTTTATGTTCAGTAGCCCAATAGATAGCAATTTCAAACAAGTCTATATGGTAAAATATAGACTTGTCCCTTCGGCTACGTAACGACCAAATTTGGTTGCACATCAGAACACCATTGACTAGTAACGACCAATATTGGCGGCTTACTCCCGAAGCGCGCATTAATATTATTTTATTGGTTTTTATGAGCTAATATCTAAATATTTTTGTATGTAAAGAAGCAAAAAGAAATTTTACCTTTGATAGCGAATCTAATAAAGATAACGATAGTATTTACAATTTCTAAATAGGGTTTCGTATTTATCCGTAAGACAAGTACAAGTTAGAAATGCCAAGTTTTTTTCGCTTTTTCGACTTTCTCATATTCATAATTATCTAATTGTTTTACGGAATGACATTTCAATATTCTATATACGAAATTTCAATGCAATCATTGTGCAGTTGTTCTTTTTATGATTGCTACAGTAGTTCCATAGTTATAGTACTTTTTGTCGAGCGCGGCGATATTGCAAGAAATTCCAATAAATTGCCGTGGTCTGCCATGAAATTATGCCGCTACTCGAAGGGTTAAATCTAAAATATCTAAAAACAAATCTAAAATAAAACAGTAATATAGTAACAAACGGGTTTTTAAATCATGGCTTTTATTATTTTAATATTATTGGTAGACATCCCCGGGATTCTGAAGCGACGATACAATACTAGATTGTCGTCACTCGAAAATATTTGCAATTCTGGAAGCGATTTGATAGTAATTCAACCGTCAGAAGTAAGGTAAGGACAGACATCAGCACATTAGGTGTCGTCTGCATGTCGTTGCTCTAGGAGATAGCTGAGAAATGGCAGTAAAAATCCCCATTCAGCAATGATTACCGACCATTCCCACCCAAGATCGAATGAAATTCGCTGAATTTGCGATCGGAATTTTCCTTAGCTCAAAGCACTAAGCACTATCAGAGGCCGGTCCGAATTCAGTATACGCCGCTCACTGCTAAACGGCCGACCCCGGCCAATCAAAACACGATATCGGGATGGGAATCACATGGGTAGTATCGAGTTCCGAGATTAGCTGGCGATTCTAGAACAGAATCAGTCAAGTCATCGGATCGAGGACGATGTTGTGTCGAGTCTCGTTGACGTATCAATGCAATGTCGTATTTCGTTGACGTATCGTATCGCCTTTTCAGAATCCCGGGGCAGATTTCAATACATAATAATTACGCCTTTAATGTTCAAATAGTCTAATAGATAGATTTTTCCACTATCAAACGCACATTGTCGTGATCAATACCAGAAGGTTGTCTGAGCGAGGCTAATCTTCCGAGTAGAAATCGCCATTTTGGAATCTTATTTCTGGTACTTATACTATTACGAGTTAATTTAATCACATACTAAAATCTGTAAAATAACAGGCTTTACTTAAATAACAGGTTTTTTTACTTAATTTGTTTGCTTCATTTTAAGAGGACTAAAATCATTATTTGTAAATATATTTTACAAAGGGCGGCCGGACTATGGCATCGTAAATCTTGCATCTCCTTCTCTCTCATGAATCGATAGGTAAACATCGCACACCGTCAGAAGTAGTGTTTGACATGATCGCCCGTTGCATGGCGATCGAATCGACGACTCGATCGATCAATAATTGATCGTTTCGGAATTAGGTTCGACTAAATATGTTTCCTGCTTCGCAACGTATACGTAGAAATAATTTGTTATGCTGGATTGTTGAGTGAGTGGCTGATCTTGTAGTTATGATGGAAGCGGTACCAGTACTGTCTCTTGAGACAGTGTATTAATTATCGTAGTCGGCAACGTGCTAGAAATATTATTTGCTGTAGTAAATCCATGTCGGTTGTTTGATTCGGTGGTCTTGTTTGATTTCGTGGTCGCTCTGTAAGTTTCCACTGGAATCGATCCATGCTTGGTTTTCATGTGTCTGTTTAGATTTCCAGTTCGCCGCCAGCATAACTTATTTTATTGCTACAGTTGTGGCATTTAGCGACTTTATCGTCGAGAGCATCAAAGTGCTTCCATATGTAACTTTTCTTCTTTGTTAAATTAGACATGATTTCGTCTGGTTTATGTTTAAAGAATGCATCAAATGTGGTTACAAAAAAGTCCTGTTACGCCACCACTCCACGGCGTTACATTGTATCAAAACGATTTAAGATAAAAACACATACACTAAACTTAAGTAGGTACCTCCCTAGTTGTGTATAATATAATACAATACAATCAACTTCTCCAGTAGATAGGCATTCCTACACTTGGATGCGTCACAAAATTAAATGCTTAAAATTTAATTATTAAAAACGTAACTATCATGATAGTTGTCATGGCTGTAATATTACCTACTTACAAATAATCAAAATATACTAATGTCATTAAATAGTAAGAGAGAATAATATATTAAAATATAAATGCAAATTCTATGTAGAATAATCAACGTATAATAATTTTATTGTCAATCCGGCAATATGCCTTCGTATTTTTTAAACATAAATAGATGTATACTAAATTAAATAAGAATTAGAATGTCGGCTATCATAATTCCGTTATATTGAAAAGTTTACAAATGTTGCTAATTATCAATATGGAAAATAAACGTTGATAGGGTATTTTTCTCAAAATACCCTATCAAGGAGGTTTTCCGAAGATAATAATATGATAGTACCCAGAAGGTTAATTTACTTTTGGTCAGCGAACCTATACATTTATTGCCCCAAGGTTTTTCAATGCTCTTCCTGGCGACATAAAATCAGCACAACATAAGACCTACTTTAAAAGGCTGCTAAGAAACTGGCTTGTAAAAGAGGGAAGACAAAGAATTTTTAAAATACTGGACATTATAATCTAACCCGGACTTTGAATATTTTGAATCTTATACATATTGTATTATTATAATATTATTATTAATTTATTTATTATTATTATTATTATTGTTATTATGTTTTAACGTATATTAAGAGATAATTTGTTTTAGTTTTAACACTATTTTATCTTATAAATAGGATAGAAAACGAATTTACCGCGTGAAATTTGTAGGACCCGACGTTTCGGTGACGTTGCAGCCGCCGTTGTCTAGGGTAGACTGCCCTAGACAACGGTGGCTGCAACGTCACCGAAACGTCGGGTCCTACAAATTTCACGCGGTAAATTCGTTTTCTATCCTATTTATAATGTCAAACAACCGCGATAGTCTTCGATTTCATATTTTATCTTAGTTATAAGTAAAATGCAGGACTATTTTGTTTAAATTCTTATTCTAATTTTTACTATTTTAAATTGTTTTGTTTTTTTCTGATTTGAATTTATTTGCTGTCATTTTAATTTTGCACTTCTAACTTTAATTTAATTATTTAGTTTAAGTATTTAGTCATTTTTAATATTGTTTTGCAATTCCATTATTTTATGCATACATGGAATATGTATATGCCATTCTTATAAACACGGTATTTGTGCAAGCACATTCAAAAATAAATGTTTACCTTAGAACAGGTCCCGGCCTAGTTAGGTGACGTTGCCACTAGACTATGCAATGTATTCTTTTTTCTGCTTTTGATTCAATTTTGAAAGTATTTCTATGCATAATTCCTATGCTGAAATTGTTTACTGTTATTTTTAATATTTGCATTACTTATATAAATAAATAAAATAAATAAATAAATTGACTCGCACTGTGACTCGATCGATCGAATCAAATAAAACTCGATCAATCAGGATTGACACATCTCTAGTCAGGAGCCAAGAGCGCTGAAGGTCAACTACTTCTGTGCGAGTGTTGCGAGTCGCATGTTTATAAATAGATTACAATGGAAAATTATTTTTACCTGCCTCTTGCGGGCCGCCACCTCTCCCCTCAGCCCCGCGCGCATTCAGGGCTATGCTATTTTTTGTAATGTGCTATTTTAATATTTATTCATTATTATCTTATTATGAAATCGAAGACTATCCCGGTTGATTGACATTATAAAAAGGTTTAAAACGAATTTACCGCGTGAATTATCTAATTGTTTTACGACATAAAATGTTTACAGGTAGGTACACGAAATTTTGCGCATTTCGTGAATTTACGTAATTTTACAGACGTAAATTTAAGGTTACCTACCTATAGTTATATTAAACAATTGAATATAGAGGTATCTACTTGTATTTCCTGAAAAAGCAAAGAAATGTTGGACAAGGCAGTTAAATTTCTGTACCGCAAATTTGACAGATAATTCTGAATAATGCGTATTGCTTTACAAAACGACGTTACAATTATCTAATAGTAAATTTCCATAGGAACATAAAAAAGGCCTTCTTTATACGATTCGTATGGCAGTATCGGAGTAATCGTCGTTTTTCTGAAACGCTATCATTTTATTGTGATGTATTCTTCTTCTTCTTCACGTTCTCTAAGAGACACTACAATTCAAACGTCAACGCTCAAGGGGTCGTTTGTTTGGGCAATTTGTTAAGTAGTTTAAGGCTAGTCGCCTGAAACTTGGCCGTACGTGGTATAATCGGTTAAAGGTAATGGGATTTCTTCCTGGTGACATGCCGATGTACTTCCTCGTGAGATGTTGCCGAGCTCTTAATGCAAAAGAATTTGCAAAGAGTTTCTTGAGCAAAAATCGCATATAAAGTCAATATCCCTAGCTTTTGGAAGTCTTCACGACATGAATGCCGTGGACCAAAACCTACTATCGCACGTATGGCTTTTTTTGGAGAGTGAGTACACCGTTGATGTGCGCTGCAGTATTCCATAGAAGAATAACATAGCGCGGGTGAGGTTCAACTACCATACAACTCATGATGCGTAATAGAGTATAGCAGGCTGATGACAGTTTTGACTTGACATGCTCATTCCATGGCATCTTTTCATCCAGTATAGTCCGAGATGATTTACGCAGCTAAAAATATGGTGGTTTACAAAGTGACAGCCCTGCAAAAGCAGGAACGAGACAGCATGCGAGTCACGATGACTTGTTTACAAAACCAAAATGGCCAGTCTTTATTCAGTGATGCCAGGTCTGTGTCGGCGTCTCGTAATTTCAATGAAACAGTACTTGTGTATTTTATTGATAAATTGTGAGTTATCTGTGTTTTCAAAATTACTGTACATTTTAAAGGTTCGTTTGGTGTGTGTAATACTGCAGAAGAAATGCGTGATAGGATTCGCGATTGCTTCCAGAAATTAAGAGAGACACCAGAAATGTTTGATCGCATTCATAACTCGACTTTGCGTCGTTGCACTAAATGCATAGAAATCCGTGGCGAACAGGTGATAAATAGTCGTATTATAAGACGACAATGAATTTTACACCATCTCATCTTCCTCTTTCTCTAGATCTTGAGAGATTTATAAGATATTTTAAAAATATTTATCTATTTTTGTATTTAGTTTAAAACTGATTTATTTTTTAATATTTTATTTCATTATTTTTAATTTTATTTTATTTATTTATTAATTATTTTATTAATTATTAGGTATTAAAAAATATTTTACTGATTTAATTTTATTAATTTTGTATGTATTATATGGAGGACAAGGCCTTTGATTATAACGTCAAAAGAATGACTTTGCTTTGATTATGTAATCATAGCAATGCCATCTTTTTTTGTTATGATTAAGGGGATACCTCTTTAAAAAATGCGAGCTCTAAACGTTTACCTCTTGGGTTGGCATGGAAAAGCGTTTTTTTCTTATTAGGAAACTCACCGAAAACCGGATGTATTCACCACGCTGATTTCGATACTGAAATAATCTTTTGGCGAACTCAATAAATAAGCGACATATTAAAACAATAAAACCATAAATACCATAAAAAAAACCATAATAAAAAACATTTTAAAATTTTAAAAATAAAACAAACCTAGTTAACATGCTTTACATATTACTTACTGGCAAAACCGCGTGAATAGCCTACCGGTATGAATGAATTCATTCATATTGATAAAGGTACGGATACATACAACGATGATTAATTTTAGATAATTTTAGATAATTTTGATCAAATTTCAAAATTCAAAAATTATAATAAATTTGTGATCTATATCATGGTCATTAAACGTGGTTAAATTTTCCGCGCTTATGAACTATACAGTCTGTATATATATATATATATATATATATATATATATATATATATATATATATATATATATATATATATATATATATATATATATATATATATATATATATATATATATATATATATATATATATATATATATATATATATATATATATATATATATATATATATATATATATATATATATATATATATATATATATATATATATATATATATATTTATTTATATATATATATATATATATATATATATATATATATATATATATATATATATATATATATATATATATATATATATATATATATATATATATATATATATATATATATATATATATATATATATATATATATATATATATATATATATATATATATATATATATATATACAAACATACATAAAAATACATACATAACCTTTCAAACAGCAATGATCAGTAATTCGTCGTTTAATTTTGATGGGCCCAACTCTAATAACCAGGATTTGATTTTCTGTTTAAACGTACTTATTATCTTTATGTTTTTAATCTTTTCATCATTACAGTTATAAATTTTAGGTCCCAGAAAATAAATTTGTCGTTGAGCAATAGTGTTTGTTTCTATGGAAATTAAGCAGTATATTCTTCACAAAAAGTTGTTGGATATTTAAGACTTTAGCTTCAGTAAACAGTAGCTCCGATTTGTATCGCCTGGGCTTCTTGTGAATAATGCGAAGCAGAAGCTTTTGAACCTTCTGTACTGTGTCAAGTAGTTTTTTGGTGCATGTTCCCCGGGCAGTTATGCCGTAAATCCACAAACTTTGGCATAGGGCCATATATACCATTCCAATAATTTTTTTTGGTAAAATATTTCGGAGATCACAAAAAACGTGAACTAGTTTCCTGTTTCTGTCAGTAATAGACATTACTTTATTTGACCAATTTAGATTTGAATCAATAATGATTCCTAAATACTTCATGTCGTTCACTTTCTCAAGTGTAAGGCACAGGCAAGGCACACTCCCTCCGACACATGTGGGTTTATGAATTGTTAGTAAGTGTAAACTTGTACTTATGTACACTAGAAAAGAGATAGCCATTCTTAATTCTTAAAAATATAGAGTGAGGATCTTTTGAAAAGTCGAAGAAGGGGAATTTTAAATCCATCTTTAATTCTGACTAAATATTGTAGTGGTAAGTTCCCGATAGGCAATGAGAAAAACAAGGACATAGAATTTTAAAAGTCTAATTCCTTTTGATCCTGATTGTAATGCCTTTCATAATAAACGTTTAACAGACACAATTATACCTTGCAATATTAATCCTACCCTCGAGAACGACGAAGAGGACTGGGGGAACATTGTGTAGCTTGTATTTTTATGTTTATTTTGGAAAAGTTACCGAAGCTACCGAACATTGATAATAATAATAGTTTGTTGCGTCAATCGGTTCTTTTGTTTCCATATTAATTAGACGTTGTACATGACAGAATGTTTCAATAATAAAGTAAACGGTTATTTGCCGATCTTAAAATTATTTTAATCAAATTAATTTATGTTCAAAATATTCCCACATGATAAATTATTACAATATATTTTTTTTTCAATAATTCAGTTAGCGATACACAATTAAAGGATCAGTTTTAAATCAGAATTGTTTCAGTAGTTCGTTCAAGCCAAGTAAAACAATTAATGTCAACAAGATGAAAATGTATCACATGACTGAAAAATGTATCATTAGTGATAGAGTAAGAAAGTGCAGATATATCACACACCCACAAGTGTTGTGGAAACGTTAGTTAAGGTTTTTAAGTGCTTAAGAACTATTTAAGTGCCTAGTAGTTTTTAATACGAGATTTTAAATATATAATTTGACTAGAACAAGCATATTTTTTAATACTAATTAGAACATTGGAATGGATCTAGTTCACAATATGTGTTTTCGACTCAACCACTTTTCCTTTACATCACAGAAATAAAATTATAATACCAGGAAATACTCTTATAAATACTCATAAGATACTTTTAGAAATACTCTAATAGCCAAACTCTACGATTCCTGCTCATGTCATCAGTGTTGCCTAGTAAATGAGCACGCGTTCAATAATTCTTCCAATGGCGTTTTAAAATTAAATAGAAATGCTTTTTGACAATATATAATTTCTCAGGTAATGAAATATATTTAGTTTGATGATAATTCTATCGTTATTATGAGTATAATGCATTTTGATGTTTCTAGGATGGCAAGTTTGACTCCAGCGGCGAACGCGCGAACTGAGCTGTCAAATCAACTTCCTTTTCCTTTTTGGTGCGGCGAATGGACTAATCGGTGAGTGTTCTGTTGCTCTCCGAAATATTTAATTTTTAGCTATAAATATAGCTTATAGTTGTGAAATAATGTGCGTTTGGAAACGCTGTTGTCTATAAAGTGCCGAGGTTCGGTTTTAAGCGCGTGCAAGTGCCTAAAATCTGATTTAAAATTGTCCGCGTGGCGAGCACGTTGCCGATCTGACATCTTCTCTCACCGGGCTATTTGTTTCTAGTCTGTCGTCAAGATGCCGCAGAACGAGTATATCGAACGCCACCAGAAACTATATGGCAGGCGGTTAGATTATGAAGAGCGTAAAAGAAAACGGGAGGCCCGAGAGCCCCACAAGCGGGCCGAAAAAGCCAAAAAGTTAAGAGGAATCAAGGCGAAACTCTTCAACAAGGAGCGCAGGAATGAGAAGATTCAAATGAAAAAGAAAATAAAAGCACACGAAGAGAAGAATGTCAAGGAAAATACTGAGAAAGTTTCGGAGGGGGCCGTGCCCGTTTATCTGCTCGATAGGGATGTGCAATCCAGGGCGAAGGTATTGTCGAATATGATCAAGCAAAAACGCAAAGAAAAAGCTGGAAAATGGGACGTGCCGATACCGAAGGTGCGAGCGCAGGCCGACGCGGAGGTCTTCAGAGTTTTAAAGTCGGGCAAGACGAAGAGGAAAGCGTGGAAGCGGATGGTCACGAAGGTCACGTTCGTCGGGGAGAATTTCACGCGGAAACCGCCAAAGTTCGAGCGCTTTATCCGACCGATGGCGCTGCGTTTCAAAAAAGCGCACGTCACCCACCCGGAGCTCAAAGCGACGTTCTGCTTGCCGATCATCGGCGTCAAGAAGAATCCCAGCTCTCCCATGTACACGAGCCTCGGCGTCATCACCAAAGGAACCGTCATCGAAGTCAACATTTCGGAACTGGGTCTCGTGACGCAAGCCGGACGCGTCGTCTGGGGAAAATACGCACAAGTCACCAACAATCCCGAAAACGACGGTTGCATCAACGCCGTCTTACTCGTTTAACCTTGTTCCATTTGATTTTATTCTATTCAATAATAAAAAAACTATTTTGTACCTGATTTTTATTTATTTAATTTCTATCGAACGCAGGTGTGAGAGAGAAGTTTCAAGATGCAGATCTTCGTGAAGACCCTAACGGGCAAGACCATAACCCTCGAGGTGGAGCCCTCGGACACCATCGAGAATGTGAAGAGCAAGATCCAGGACAAGGAGGGGATTCCCCCCGACCAGCAGCGCCTGATCTTCGCGGGCAAGCAGCTGGAAGAGGGCCGCACGCTGGCCGACTACAACATCCAGAAGGAGTCGACTCTGCACTTGGTCTTGCGGCTGCGCGGCGGGGCCAAGAAACGCAAGAAGAAGAATTACTCCACGCCCAAGAAGATCAAGCACAAGAAGAAGAAGGTCAAACTCGCCGTACTCAAGTACTACAAGGTAAAATCCCTTTAATATCGCTGGAAACTCATAGTTTCATCCTTGTTTTCCCGTTTGTGTCTGTTCTACTCCCACATGCGGGTTAGTAAACTTATCTTTTAACTAGCAATGCGATGATTATTGATTTGCAGATTCTGTTATCTGAGATCCGACTGATCACTATTATTGCGCCAATATTGTCTTAGGTCAGAGCTTTGCGAAAGATTGGGACGTAAATAAAACTACTTCGTCTCGAGCGATGTTCTCTGCAATATTCGACAAATTCTGATCCTCTGCGGCCTGAATCTTCAGAGGAAACTCGAGTTTTCATTAAGATTTATCAGTCTTCTTAAGTTTTTCTTCTTTTTATTTCACAAATAAACATTGATTAATTGCATCGTGATCGGTTGCATCCAGTTAATTACATTGAGCGTTTAATTCGATGTCATAATATTGTGCAATATTGTCTTAGGTCTTCTATAACTTTTCTATTGCCCATTAGGCCAGGCGATGCGTTGCAGTACTTTTATTACGCCGGATGGGAAAAACATTTATCGAACGTATTAGTCATTTGTTGTCTTTGTAAGCCTGCTGTCAATTTGCAGAATAATTTCTGCAGTGCACGGGGCTCTATATAACTCTTGGAAATGTTGAAACGCATCGCTTCTCCGATCATTGCACTTATAGTCTAATTTTGCATATTTTATTGCTTTGTGGCATGTTTTTAATCGACCTTTATATTGGTTTGTTATTATATTGAAAATTTTGTGGATATTTTTAACTGCTGGATTTTGATCAAAACATCAAAAAGGCAACTGGTGACCAGTGATGCAGTATATATTTTTTAATGACAGGCAACGAGTTAAAATGTAGAAATTAGCTAATACGTTGAAAGAAAGCACACTGACCAAAGAATAAACACAATGAAAATGTAGCAATAGCTTTATAACACTAGCACTAGCCTCTTCGTTTTGCGGTCAATACTTTTACGAACATTGCCAGAAAAATTGAAAAGAATCCAGACTGCTCGATCGTCGCTTAGGAAAGTTGTCCGTATATGGAATGCAATCGACGCTTAGGCAATAGCCAGCGCGTAAGCAATGCTCGGGAAGGAACGCTCGAGCGATCGACCGAAGATTTCTTACCAAATAAACAGTACCTCATTAGAGACATCAGGATTTTCCTAATTGCTGCTCGTTTTATCCATCCTTAACCCCTCCTCTCGCGAAGTAAAAATTCAGCTATCACTTTTGCCCGCGACATTTTCGCGCGTAAAATCAAAGCGAGTCGACGACCTTGATACAAACGACCATAACTTGTAAACCACTATACGGATCATAAAAAAAAATACTGTAAAATGATCGCATTGAAATTTGACATATAAAAAAATATAACCTGGAAATTGGGGGGAGTCGGCCGTTGGTCTCGCAAGGGATGTTAGGGAGTTACCGGGTTAACTAGGGGATGTAAATTGGACCAAAAACGGCCTCTATCCTAAATTTAAACTTTGTTATCATCTTTGAGGAAAAACTAACTACGTAGGCCACTCAAATTTGACCACTGTAGTGATCATCTGTCGCCCTGGCTCTAACTCAATGCTGCGACTGTTGTCCCGGCAGGTGGACGAGAACGGCAAGATCCACCGGCTGCGCCGCGAGTGCCCCACGCAGGAGTGTGGGGCCGGAGTGTTCATGGCGGCCATGGAGGACCGCCACTACTGCGGCAAGTGCGGCTACACCCTCGTCTTCTCCAAGCCCGAGGACAAGTGAAAAGGGAGAGCGCTATCTTATCAAAATACACTATAACTTTTATTAACGTGCACGATTGTACCGTGGATGACGGATTTTTAATAAAATCTTGATGCGGTACTTTGTGTGCTGAAAAATGCTTGGTTTTATTTTTTCTTTCCTCGCTAACTTAAATTTTATTTCAGGGCTTTGGGTTTCGGATGCGAATGGAAGTCATTTCGTCCGAGCGGTGAGTATGGATTTTCGGCTCGAATAAATACTTATTATCGGTAAAGTTGTTTTATTCTCGCTTTTTAGTAGCTTCTCTTAGAACGAAACGGGCCTGACTCCAATCGATGAATTCTGTAGCGGCTCCGTTTGTATCATTATTTTGCCAGTTTCGATGTGAGAAAAGAAAGAAATCTTATAAACTCAGCGGTGCTCGAATAGAAAAATAAGGAAATGAGGCAAGAGTGGTAATATCTCCGACATCTCCCCCTCAATAACAAAGTTGTTTACGCAAAGTATGCATTCCCAAACCTAAAATATGAGCAAACTGTAAGAGGGCTTCGTGATCAAAGTCATTTTGTTAGAGTGAAAAGAAATTAAACTTTTAGCAAAAATAATTGGGATAGTTTTCTTTCTAGTCTGTCTATTAAATCGAGTAATGTCTAAATCGCAGTATTCAGAGTTAGAATAGTAAGTGCACTCAGGTGACGAGGTGTAGCGAGGGAAGCGAGCAGAGGGATATGTAACGACAAACGCCTGTGGTTGTTACGCAGGTGGAGGTCGTCAAATTTCTTCCACCTTTGAATATCGGCATAGTTTGACAGGAAGTAAATGTGCATGTGCTGTTTTTTACTTTTTCCCGAACAATATCTAATTGACTACCGAAGTTACCGTGACGAGTCGACGATGTGTGTCCGGTGTTAGATTGTACAAATAGGTCCGATTTTATCATCCCAGTAAATGGTTGATGGGAAGAAGTTACTTAAAAAAAAATATAATTGGAAACAATTTATTGCAATTGATGCATATAGAATATTTTAGCTTTCCTCTTCAATATTCCTCTGCCTCCAAGGTTATTTAAAATGATTGCGTATTTTGTATTCAATAAAATTCACAAGTAGAAATTTTAAAACATGTGAAAAGGAATTTGTGTTAGTAATTTTGTATCCATTTCCTCAACGAGTCATTGCAAAGTACAAAATATATATAGAATGTCTGACTTGTAGTTATTTTACTGATCCACAGGCTGTACCCATCTTGATATTTTACTTTCCAGGCCAACAAAAATATTGCAAATGTGCATTTTTTTGTTGAGATGGAAATATCAATTTTGACCCCCCCCCCCCCACCCTGAGATGATTAAGACCATTTCCAGATTGAAGTCTGTCTGTGTGTGATAGCGCCCAAACGCTTAACGATTGAGCTGAAATTTAGCATGCAGGCATCATTTGATCATGGCAAGAGTTGAAATTGGTCCACCAAGGGGACGCGCTAGTCTTATTTCAGTCTCAAATTATTGGACTTGAAATTTGGTAAGTACACTCTTATAAAAGTGACAAAAATAATTTTGAAATTCTGCCATATTTAAGAAATTACTACATATTGGAAAATAGCCATTGTAATAACATGGAAATACTACAAAGTTATACTACATTTGCAATCCATAATCACTTGACACAATTACTATCAGAGAGGGGGCGGGGGGGGGGTAGCAACACAAAAAGAGCGGGATGTAGCAGTTTGATCCCCGATAGTCCAAAGACTTCCTAACGATCCATAGAAACGATCAAAAGAGAAGGGTTTGTAGCAGTTTAGTCCACGATTATTCAAGTTAAACCATTGATTATACAGGTTAAGCCTATCAATTGATACACAAAATAAAAAAAGAAGGGCATACATCTCAATGATTTCATAATCTTTACCTTGAATTATTTTTGCAAAATCTATACAACACGAAACACCATAGAATAATTGACTTTTTTTTTTACTGAGCAGCGACGTACCTAGTCAAGATTCGTGTTTATGTCTTAATTATGTGCAAAATTCAGGAATTATTAAATTGGAGAGCCACTTGAAACCTATAGAAAATGCGTCCTCTGATGGACAAATTCACTTCGGAAACAGGTCTGCCGCAAGGTCACTGGTGACCAATATAGCGTTTAACGTGTTGCCGAAATTTTGAATTCCGCTTTCGCTCCATGAATTTAACAACTGACATTTTTTATTGCAGATATAATAATGTTTTCATCACTATTATTTATCAGTTATCATGTAGTGGATCTTTGTTAAGTTTGATTGATTTTTTAAGAATTTATGAATGCGTTTTTCCCTTATACAAATAAATTGCCGCTTAACCGCTGGGGTGCCAAAAAGGTTGATCGGTTTTTTGCAGAGGTTGATAGAACCGCACATAGCCGTTTCGGCTGACCTCCATATATATTAACAAGGGTTTGACATATATTATATCAATGACCATATATTATAAGGGTTTGACAGTACCCTCCAAACCCCCAAATACAGTTTGTGCGGGATGGCTCTAAAGGCAAAAAACATTTCACTACAAATCCTTTTTCAATAGTCGAGAAAGCTTCAGATTGGATTATGGAGGTCGATTCGGTCTCTAAGCAGTATAAATTCCCTGAAAGTCTCCGATGCACAGCCCTGCGTCGATATATAACTCTACTATCTCGGAAGATTCACCTTTCTAAAAATCTTGGTCTCTTCAGGAAAATAATCAACTCCTTAGAAAAAATATCTAAAACAGTGATTTCCGCATCTCAAATTCTATGGCTTCGAAGAAGTGAATGGGTGGTAAGGTGAATGCTCACATGTGGCAAGACAGCTGTCCTAAACCTACCACAGTCGGTCGTTAGTCCGGAATCCACTGCTCAACCCCCAGAAGTGTAATAATACTATATGATGGGCCTGACTTCAGTTGGTGAATTCCATGGCAGCTCCATTTGTAATTTATGCTAGCTGACCCGTGCCCACTTCGTAAACGGTAAACATTTATACTTGTAATGAAATTATGAGTGTGGTTCGGTTAGTACTGAGCGCTATGATTTATTTCCTGACTGCCAGAAGGAGGGTTATATTTTTACTGCATATGTATGTATTTGAATGTCAATTTGGCCATATTACCGGGTTTCAAATGAGTGAATGAAATGATTATGATTGAATAAATTATGTTTATTTTAATTGTTCAAAACTTCTCTGTATACTATATTAGATGTAATGTTCTTATTTGGTACCAAAATATATTGTCTTTTAGGAGTTCCAACCCGAGATACGGTCGCGGTTCCATACCTATATCTTATTGTCTCTAACCATTTATGCAGTAAAAGGGAAATTATATGCAGTAAAAGGGAAAAGTCTTTTGTTTTAAACACTTGAGACGATAAATTTACTTATTTTGATAAGAATTCATAATTGTTGTTAATATGACCAATAAAGATGACCTAACGATTTAAATATTTTTTTTAATATAAAAAAACTACTTTTTGTGACAAATATAAAATTTAAACATATGCTGTCGCTGACTTTTTTGTAGGCAATACCAAGCTCGACAACTTTTCTCTAGAACTTATCATATATCTCTCATCGTTAAAGCAGCGTTCGTAAGAAACGTTTTCATTCGACCGTTTTTTCTCAGACTTTGCAAATCCGACTAACACGAAAAAGTCTTTTCATTTTTCGGATTAATATATACCTATGATTCTAATTCTATGGCTTCGAAGTGGGAGTGAATGGGTGGTAAGGTGAATGCTCACATGTGGCAAGACAGCTGTCCTAAACCTACCACAGCCGGTCGTTAGTCCGGAATCCACTGCTCACCCCCCAGAAGTGTAATAACACTATATGATGGGCCCGACTTCGGTCGGTGAATTCCATGGCAGCTCCGTTTGTATTTTATTTATACTCATAAATAACGTGGCTTTCTATTAGTAAAAGAATTTTGAAAATCGGTTCAGTAGATCCAGAGATTACTCCCTACAACCTCACAAACTCACAAACTTTACCTCTTAATAATATTAGTATAGATTTAAGTATGTACTGTGCGATGCATTCTTTTTGAGCTCTACAACTACATGCTCAGGTCACACGTATTGCATTTATTGCACTGCACTGCACACCAATGCACTGAAACCAAAAAAGGGATAGGCATATTTTATACCTGTGAGAATGACGGAGAGAGGTTGAGTTTACGCGTGACTAATGATTCTCGTCGAAGCCAGCCGTTTAACGGTACAGTCAGACGATTACATAACTAATAGATTCGTTTAGTGTTAAGTTGAATTGGGCTGTGATAATTTTTCAGTATATACGTGATTGTCTCAGCGGCCCGTCGTTTCGCGGTACAATCAGAAGAGTAACAAATAAATACGTTTTGTGTTGTATTTTGTCTTCGTGTTCTGTGTTGTGATCGTGCGTTCGACTGTGCTGAATCCCAGGAGGTACAGTAGGTAAATAACTTTATTTTCTATTATTTCTTGTCGTGATCGTCGTTTAATATGCCGTTAAAAACAAAATTGGGAAATAAGACGCTGAAATCCCAGACAAGGGAATTAATATCAAATATTTACCATTTCATGAAAGATGAAGCGAAATTCGGAATAACAATTGAATTGCAAGCGGTCTTAAAAAGGCTTTCTGCTGCTAGTAAAATATCTATCGCGTCAATAAAGGGATATGTAGCGAAAAAGAACGTTTCTTTTAAACTGGACGATGCTATGACACACGCCATAGATAAAATTGAAACAATGTCAACCAGAGACTCCCAATGTTGGACTAATGTTTGTCGTCATGTTATCGATATAGAAAACAAATATAGGCTAACCGAACCGGTGTTAGATAGAATTTTAGACAATCTATCATTTGTAGTAAATACGGGAAGTAGTGATGAAGAAATGAACGCAGTTAATTTAGATGAAAGTAGATCTGAAAACAGTGACAGTGATTTAGAAGGAATATATCCACTTCAATGAATAATACTATGTGTCTTACTGTGTACAGTAAAATTGAGGCACATATAATTATAATAATAGTTTGGACAGTGAAAGGTGATCGTATTGTGTTGTAAGCAGAGTCTATAAACGTATTGTGTTTGAGATGTACTGTTATAATTGAGGCTCCTAATATAAAAGTGGTAATAGTTTGGAAAGTGAAACATGATTGTTTTGTGTTTTTGTGTCACAATCCTAATGTTATTTTCCACATAATTATATATTACACCGTATTATAAACCAAACTAATTATCGATATTACATCATGGACGGTTATGCATGTAATGCATGTGTTAATCGCTAATGAACTTATAGTACAGTCATTCTCTAAAACAATACTGTTAGGATGGCTAGTCGATTTTGTACGTCGAAATTAAGTTTTTTTTATTTTGTATTCATCACTTCAATATTTATTTATTTTTTTATTTTCTTTGATTAAAAAAATTACACCGTTTGTAGTAACAAATGGTTGCGTCGCTCCTAACTAGGCATAGCCGATCTATTTTGAATATTTATATTTTATTGTGAAATTACTTGTTTTCTGCCTGCCTTTTTTCTTTCTGTTTCATGTCTTCAATTCACGGGGACATCGATGAAGTAAATACATGGACCGGGGACATGAAATATTTTTGAATTATTGATTATATATAAATTATGGACAATAATAGTACCAAAAAAGTGGTCACTGGTTTTCTTTGGCGGTTCTTTCCAGTGGAATCTTACTTGTAGAACTCGCCGGAAAAAATAGGAAAAAGTACAATTACTGTCTTTTGACGTTCAGTATGTGTATATTATGTATTTATATTGAATAAAAATATTTGAAATTGAATTTGAATTTGTTAATTAGACTATAAAAGCCAATTTTAAATTTTCAATACATCATCACGATATCAAATATTCTGTCGTTGGCTGTACATGCCTTGGTTTTAAGGAAGACGGCGAAGTCCGTTACATATAGCGGCTCTAGTCTAGCACGAGGCCATTTGATTTTCTTTCTCATGTGCAGTTTTGACGAGGTTGTGTTTAATCTGTGTAAGCATTTTTGAGACTGGTCGAGAGCTCAAAAAGAATGCATCGCACTATAATATGCACGACTAACAAGAATTTTTATCAGGTAACAAGAGAGAATTAATAAAAAACCATCTTAGTATTTATATAAAAAATCCACCAAAATATTTGCGGCAGCATTTTTGCGCACAGAGACTGGCTTCTGAAAGGTTAACTTGTTATTGAAACACGATTTTACTAAAACAGTTTATTTTCTACCCATACCTTAGAAAAAGGAATTGACAGAAATAATTACGATTGAACTACCACTAAAGAACAATTTTACAATTTCTACAACGATAGATTCTAAAATCTTCCACTTTATTCTTACGCATAGATAAAAATATCCGATGTTATATTTCGATACCGCAGTGGCAAGACGCATTTTAGGCCAGGGAAAAACATAGTCCGCGGCAGTGCCTTTATACTGGAGTTTGCAAATCGATAACTAGTTCTCCGGCCCCAATTGGATATCTAAAAAAATATAGGAATGAAAAAATACTATATATAGTACAGAACTCTTATTTACAACATAGATATTGGGCGATTAAGTACTCTTAAATGGAATGAAAATAAGAAATTAATATTTTGTGCCATGGGTTTGTAAAAAGGTAATCTACCAATCTTACAATATGTCTAATTAAAACTAGTATAAAAGCAATCCGCCGTGCACACGATCATTATAAATAAAATTATTGCACAAATCTCAGAATCAAATCAAGAAATCTAATAAAGCTTGCTTGTATTACCAAAACACTGCAGGGTTCAATGTATAAGAATATAGGAAATGAATGCAAATATGCACTCCCAGTATAGCACTATCACAGCCTACTATATACATAAAAAGATAAATTTTGTCACTAACATCGATGTTAGAAATAATAGTATATTTGGAATGTTAAAAAGGTCTCAATATTTTTTTTTCGTAAATGAAAAGACAAGGTAAACTCGGTGAAACTTAAAAGATAGTTGGTATTATAAATAGTACGTCTAAGAGATGTAAATATTAATTAAAATAGTAGGGATCACAGTTCGGGGTTTGCAGTTGTGTGCGATTTTTCCAGCGTCGGTTTGATAGCTTCTTGTAAATCTGCCAGCGCTGTTTCAGTCTGAAAGTGAAGACGCAAAGAATCAAATTATTTATAATGCAAACAAAAATGTGTTAGTTTGCCAGTAAACAGGCCCCAGAACCATCTCAAGACTCACACTACAGAACTTCTCAGCGCAAACAACCACATATTTTGGGCTACAGAACCTGTAGCCAATGTAGCCCAGCTGTAATAACCTAGCGGTCTTTAGGTCGCAATTAGTTGGCAAGGAAAGCATATGTTTAGGAGCGAACATAATATTTTGGTAGATGTAACTTGAGTATATCGTCATGATTCCCGACATGAAAAATGGCTTACACAATGTTCTTGGAGGAGCTTTTTATAAATTATGCATTGTCCTTTTTTGGAGGATAGGAATTCTCGTTGAATTTGCCAGATTAACTCATGTAGAGGCCCTAGAAATCTCGGGGTCCCTTTTCACTTTTCGGGACCCTCTTTAGACTGTCTTACATTCTGAAGACGATATAGTGCACAATAGACTAGAAAAAACGTGTAAACAAACAAAACATGATCCCTAAGGCGAGCGCATATAAACAAAATACTATCGCAGGCCAACCGTCAATTATTTATGCCTGACACGTTTGCCATACCTGTAGATTAGCCAGGTTATTTTTTTCTAATCAATGCTGCATTCATACATGTCCGCTACTTAGAGTTAGTCACTGAATAATCCTTTCGACGTTTGGTGACTGGAAAGTAGTAGTAGGTAGTAGTAACAGGAGTGGGGTGCTTGTATCCAGCCCTTGATTTCACCTGGATCTATAAGGTCTTTTGTAAATACCCACTTTGTGGTTGTGTCAATGGTCTGCTAGAAGCCCGGTACTGTTAACCAGTCCATACAGATCACTGACCTTCAGGTTGAACAGGTCGCTGGAATCAAGAAAGGGTCGTCCCAGTAAACCGTGTCTTTTTGCGGCGAGGCCTGGGCAGCGACTAACAATGTGCATGCTGTCTTCAGGTTCTTCGCCACATATTCGGCAGTCTTTGATCTCGGTCAAATCAAGGTTGAATAGATGTGCTTTAAGGGTCATGTGTCCGGTGAGGAGACCGATAGTGGTTCTAAGGTTCTTCTTGCTCATGTCAAGTAGGGCCTTGATTTTCTTAGGAAGTGGTTGCTCCACCATGGCCTTTACCTGGCGACATCCTTGGATCTGTTCCCAGGATGCCCGATGTTCCTGCCCCAACCAGTCCCTGATGATTTTCTTACCTATAGCCTCTCGGTGTCCATATTAAGGTGATTTTGTTGGCTTTTCCCAATTTGTTGAGCTCTTGCATACAGTCACAGACCATAAGATTCTGTGGTGGCTTTAGCCAGGGCGTCCAACGCTGCTCTGCTGTCAACAGATGAGGATTTTTCTATGTTTTACCTCAAGTCGACTTTGGAGTTTTACGCATATCAATATGGCATATTGTCCAAGGGGGATGGTGATTATGTGGTTGGTTTTCGGTCCATACACACCTGCCCCAAAACATCCATTTGTTCTTGGTCAATCGGTGAACCAGGCGTCCGCATTGTGGCTTTGGAGCCAATGCGGTTTCTTCCAGTCTTCTCTGGTGGGGATTAGGATTTTATGGGATTTCTCTACCAAGTTTTTTTAGTAGTCTATCCTAGGTTAGGGTGAATGGGCTTTTGTGGAGGAGGTTTAGCTCAGAGTGATTGGGCCCTCCTCGCTCCGCTTGCCCAAACACTTCAGTCTGTATGCTGTAAGTCTGGCGGTGTATTAGGAGCTTGTTCAGAGGCGGGCAGCAGAGTGCCACCTCTAATCCCTCTGTTGGGGTGGTCTTCATGACGCCATTTGCAGCCCTCAGATAGTTATAAATAGGATAGAAAACGAATTTACCGCGTGAAATTTGTAGGACCCGACGTTTCGGTGACGTTGCAGCCGCCGTTGTCTAGGGTAAACTGAAGAGCTGTCAGTCCGTTGTTTTGCGGGTAGGCCGCAAACCGCTGCCGCCACTGCGTAGGTTATAACGAGCCCGGCCCCCCACCACCGTTATAACCTACGCAGTGGCGGCAGCGGTTTGCGGCCTACCCGCAAAACAACGGACTGACAGCTCTTCAGTTTACCCTAGACAACGGCGGCTGCAACGTCACCGAAACGTCGGGTCCTACAAATTTCACGCGGTAAATTCGTTTTCTATCCTATTTATAATGTCAAACAACCGCGATAGTCTTCGATTTCATACCTCAGATAGTTATCTTGGAGGTTTTTGAGCATGGTTTTTTGTCTCGAGCTTTTTCACTCTGGACCACTAGACTATTGCAGCATAGGTTAGTCTAGTCAGCACTACTGCCCTATAGAGCCATAAGGCGACCGTAGGTTTGAACCCCCATATTTCCTGCGGTTTACAATCCCCTCCCAGCCCGCGACGCGAAGCTTGACAAGCATGCTTGACCGTCTAGAGATCCCTTTAGAATTGAGATGACCCAACTGATTTTTTCTAAACATCATGTTGAAAAACACCATTTTTATACCACGGAAAATAATACCAAAAAGTACAAAAAATACTAGTGGACGCAATAAACTTCTCGGGCGCCATAGCGTCGCCGCTCGAGTGCAAAGGGTTAATACTAACTGAAGGACGTTTTTACACAGAGTTTGGAAGGATGTTTTGGACGGTTTTACATAATGATTAACCCAGTATGAAAGAGAGATAGAGAGAAGATAAGAATATAATCATACCTGTCTTAAAAGTGAGATGGCTTCATTGAGAGAATATCTCCATTTTTCTAATTCTCCAAGATGATAAGAGGATTGTTTCTTCAGTATATGCGACCATTGCGCTATCTGCTCTGGAGACGGCGGCCTGAAATTGAAATATTTTAAACCCTTGAGTAACAATAAGCATTTGTAATGGATAATTGGACTATTCAAACTTAGTCTGTCAATTTTCCAAAGGAGAGAAACACGCCCTGGATTTTCTGGCAGCCTCATCTTTATGCCTTTCCTGGTTTCTTTATTTGAAAATAGTAGCCAACTTCTCCAAAATACTCTTGAAACACCATAAAATTCTTTATATTCCATCTGTCAGCTCTTGTTACTTAGCAATTATTTTCTGATTTAGGAGTTTTCTTTCCCTGGCCGTTTCTTGCCCTTGCAAACTTATTTATTGAGTAATTACTGTCCCTTCTTTCGTCACCGTGATGTCTAAATTTCACCGACAGCCTTTCTCAACATTTAATTCATATGGTTTAATTGTCGATATCGTTAAGAAGCAAAGTCTGGAAGAGGTCAAACTCCAGTTTTGTCATTAACTTAAACCTTTCATTTGGCTGATTCTTACTTTTCTCTAGATTGGTGATTTTCAAAGTGGGGGGCGTGAAGACATTCCAAGGGGGGCGTAGGCTTCTGAGTGTTACAATACAACGGACACAACCTACCCCTTTAATCGTACTACAGGTGACATACAACCACGTCTTATATACCTAATATTTCTACATTTTTCTTTATCAATAGAATAGGGTGGTCCGTGGACGATTTCAAGAGCAAGCTTTGGAAATTAAGAATGATTCTGCTTCCAAATACGATTTTGAAAAGATAAAATAAAATGTTTTGGATCCAGTATTTCAAAGTGTATTCCTCTATAGCAAAACAAGCGCTATGTTTGTATTTACCTTTTTCAAGCACTTATTTGTGCGAAAAAGCATTATCATCAGTTGAAGCAATTAAAACGAATATAGCAATTAAAACGAATATAGAAACAAACTCGATATTGTCGGAGATTTACGCTGTGCACTTTCAATTCAACCAAGAATTGCCAGTCTGATAAAAAATATGCAAGTTCATCCGTCTCATTGATTGATTTGTTTTTTTTTACCACTTTTATGTAATTATAAAATATAAGCAATAAATAAACCTTATGTTTATTACTTTTTTTACACTTATTTTATTATTTAATAACATGAAGGGAAGGAGGGGGGCATGAGCATTTTCTTTTGGCAGCAGAGGGGTATGATACGAATAAGTTTGGGAACCCATGCTCTAGATAGTTGATCTACTAACAGTTAGTACGAAACTTGTAGAATATAAATTCACACTTACGATATAGCAGGTGTTCTTCCCCATGGTATAGTCAATTTTTCATTGTCAAGTGCCCACAATCGAGCATAGAGAGCAGCATTGAGAAGCAACAACGCAAGGAGAGTAGCGCATAGGATGTAGAGGCCGATCCGGGGAGCCCATCTCATGGAAGAAGGCCGCACGTTTGGACTGACGGAAGGCTTAGCGCTGCTTATTGAAGTCGACAGTGCAGCATCCGAGACCTTTCCGACACTAGCTGTACTTTCGCTTCCTTCTCCTGTAATAATAAAGGTGATTTTCAAAAATTATTTAAAAAAATATTTAATAGTTATTTTCTTTTTGTTTTTTATATTATAACCTTGCAACACATTGCACACCTTGTAAACTGTCAAATGTATTTAGGTATATATTAAGAATTATTCTTTGAAAGAAAACCTAACATAGTGGCACTAGAATAGACCGCACGATCAGCCTGAGAATGCGATAACGGAATAGATAGAGATAGCAGCATATGACACTCCCTCTATCCTTATTTATTCGCACGTGCACGGGACACACGTAAATATATCACTATGGCAATGCTTATATATCACTATGGCAACGCTTCAACGCCATAAGTGCAATGCTATGGATAAACGCGCATGCGACAAGGATAGAGGGAGTGTCATATGCAGCTATCTCTTTCTATTATGCTATCGCATTTGCTCACAGTCCATCTTCGCATTCCCCTGCTCTGTTCTAGTACTCTATGAAACATATTTTTATTAGGACAGAAAACCTGAAAAATATTCATGAAAATCTGAAGAAACACACAACTTGCAAATGGCACGAAAAGTGATTTTTGTTACTAAAGTACTCGTAAACACACCTACAGTTACAGTTTACAGAAATCGTGTAGAGGAAACTGATAACATTATTTACATCGGCTGCAAATTGAACAACGACTGGAATGTGCGCAAGGAGATAAAAAACCACTTTTAAAAAATCAGAAATTCATTCTTTAAGATGAAAAACGTATTTTGCGGATGAAACATCAATCTGCAACTGAAGATCAGACTTCTAAGGGGCTCTCTAGATGATCAAGCATGCTTGACAAGCTTCGCTTCGCGGGCAGGGAGAGGATCGTAAAACGCAGGAAATATGCAAATATTTTTTGTAATATTTACCAAAAATGCCTAATTTTGTTGTTTATACCAGGGAGTCACGTTAATTAGAAGTAATTGAATGATGAATAACGTGACTCCCTGGTATAAAACTACATTATTAGGCATTTTTCGTGCATATTAAAAAATATATATATATTTGCATATTTCCTGCGGTTTACGATCCCCTCCCAGCCCGTGACGCGATGCTTGACAAGCATGCTTGATCGTCTAGAGAGCCCTTCAAATGCTACATATTCTCAATATTATTATATAGGATGGAAATCTGGACACTTATTACTATTATTTATTCTGGACAGTTGGATGATGAATATGTAAATATTCTCTATCTCTAGCCCAGGGTACATCATAATAATTTGTGAAAACTTTTTGTCTTAATTAGGTCCTTTCTTTGTCTTCCTTCTTTGTTTAAAAGTAGTCAGTTAGAATAGATTTAGTTTTTTATATCTCGTTTCCAGTGCAATTTTGAGATAAAAATCAATTTCGTTGATCATACAATTTCATAAAAGGGGTGTATCCTCTGTGTATTTAATCTCTATAGGTACAGGTTTAAATCCACCAATATCCGGTTAGTATTTAAATATGCAAAACTCAGAAGCATGTATTAGCTGATTGGTAGGAAGTCGCAGTTAACCAATGAAAGCAAGATGGCTATCTACAAAACCATATTAAAGCCGGTTTGGACATACGGCATAGAACTTTGTGGGACCGCAAGCAACAGCAACATTGAGATCCTGGAAAGGTTTCAGACAAAAGCCATTAGGTCCATGTTCAACATCCCTAAATGTATACACAATAAATACATCTTACATGATTTAAAACTCAACACGGTCAAACAAGAGATCGCCTGTCAAAGCCAAAATTACCAGCAGAAACTACCAACTCGCACAAAACTAAGGAGGAACAGTGTTCCGAATCTTATAAACCGATTCCTCAAAGAATAGCAAGAGTTATCAATGGACAATCCCTCGCTGCTAAATAAACAAAATAAATAGACACAGACAGTGATCAGACAAATGCTGTGTCAAGCAGGATTGAAAAAAAGTATTTAAAGTATAGTGTTTTAAACTTGGCATTCCTGGACTTTTTTCTTTTTTTTTTAATTATTGCAATTCTTTGTGTTATTAAAAGATATACATCAACCACATCAATCATGAGTGTACTAATAATAGAATATTATTCGCTTATATTTTTTAATACCATTAGGTCTTCTTCTTCTTCGTCCTTTCCTTTTGTTTGGTCCCCGTTCTTCTTCAACCTCACTGTGCAGGGCTTTCAGAAGACAGTTGAAGAAATCCTCCAAACCGGCCCAACAGTTCTTTTCTATGAAAGCTAAAATGTTCAAACAAAATTATAGAAGCAGTCAACCAGTTAGAATAACCTGTGCAGTTAAGATGCGGCCTGACCGCAATAAATAATCAGAAACATCACAAAATAGTACAATTTTTGTCCGTTTGGAATGCTACTGCGCCCAACGGACAATCGCTGCGCGGCCGCAGGCCGGCGCCTGGGAGCTCGGGAAACATCATCATTTATAAAACGCATAGATAGGACCTTATGCACATACATATATTCGTCCCATAATTGCAGAACTAGCCTAACTCGATTTATTCAAATTTGTCAGGAGAGCACTTTTAAACTTTATTCTCCTTCTCTATTCTTCTATTTTCTTTTTATCTTTAATATGAATAATTCTTAAGAGTTGATTTTTTTATAGTTTGAATAGTTTATTAAAAGCTTTATTTTTATGAAATTTAATATGCAAAATGTTTATTTTAAATAGCATTTTGTGTAGTTAGGATAATTCTGCTTTATTATAACTGATATCAGTACTATCTTATCTGTTGTTCTGCACAGAAATAGAAATGATTTTAGATGAAATTTTCAAATAACAGCTATCCTACCTCATCATTCATTCTGCTTATAGAAAATTTATCTATTGAAAATATTTTTTTGATGATTTCTCAGTTAGGATAATATGGAATTATGATAAATTATTTAAAAAATGCAATATAAAAAATATTATTGTTAAAAATATTACACATTCGAATTCTTTAATAATATTCTGTATTTAAATGATATATAAAACATTTACTAATAAAGATAAAAGCCTAAATAGTATTTTTTTCATTCACTTTCATCGGTTTCGTTATGCGCTTCCAGAGATGTGGTATGTAGTCCTTCATAGAATGTATGATATTCAGCAGGAATTATCTTTTCCCGGCAAACTCCCGACAGTCACTCCATTAGTATCGCACTTGAATTACAGCGGTTTTTAAGGGGCACCTTCCTAGTATGGATATTTTATGAGTTAAAAATATCACATAAGGTGACTATTAGTGCCAAAAGATTATCTTCTAGCCCGGGCATCAAAAAAGACTTGAAAAAGACTGTTAACACAATGTACAAGACAGTAGAAGGATCAGTAAAATAACAGCAAAAGAGTCAGTTTTTCTTTATTGTATACGTTAATATGACTCATTGAGGAGGAAATAACGGTATCCATTGCCTTAAACGCTTACACTTAATTTGTGGTGCATATTTAAAAACAACAATATATAAAATCCGTAAACTAAGAATTTTAAGCAATATGAAGTCACACGAAATCACTGATCAATGAGAGCGTTTAAGTCCGGATAGGAAACCTCCAAAAAACGACCGGAGATACCGTAATTATAATATTATCTTTAATAATATCCTAATTTACATAAGTATCATAAGCATATACATAAAAAAAATATGATGACTCAGATGAAAAACACCGTCCAGAAATCAGCTTGGCCATGCACCCCGCCCGAGTGGTATGTCGGTAGGTATATGGAAAAAATGTGAAAAAAGAATGTTAAAAACAGAAAACATCGAAAAAACATATTGCGGCGCCGGTTAACCCGCTCGGCACTTAACATCCTTTGCGGGATATGTATGGCGGCCGGCTGAAATCCAAACTATCCCATACGGGATATCGCGCTCGCCGCTCAAGAAAATGTCGTTTAAATTTCGAAATGCGATTGTATATTCTATCGAATGATGCCATAATATAGCCAAATATGCAACACTATGAAATTGCTCGATTGCCGCATGCGATGTTAGAAATATGAATTACTACATCCCTTACAAAATCGGTGACCTCATTTCTGACGACAGTCGCAGATCGGCCATGGCGGCGGCGCGCGCGATGTTCGCCGAAGTGATTGTGTTGTGAAGTGTTTTCTGGATATAAGTGCAGTTTATACCGGATAAAAGTGAGTATTTCCCTTTTTAAGTAGATTAGCCAGTAGGATTATATAATTTCGACAATCCATTTGCTGTTTTTCACGAATTTTCGAAGAAAACACTTTGTCAACAAACCAAGGCTCGCGAAAAAAATGCCCGTGTTTATTTTGTAATGTTTTTGAAATATCCCGTTATATCGCGAAACATGACGTAATGTCGCTTTAATTTACTAATAAAATAGGTATTGCTTCATTTACATCCTAAGTTATCACATAATTAGGCGTATTTTGAACATTATATGTTGTGTTCTAATATTGCTCGCGAAAATGAAACTTGTTTTGATAATTACTATGAGAGAAAAAAGTGCGATTTTCCATAGTTTTTCGATGAAATGTGACTCTTTGGAGTATAGTAATTAGTTATTAGACATATAATAAGTCTATGATAAGACAATATAATTGAAAAAATCTAACGAATTTTATATTATGGGCATTCAAAGTTTATTATTAGGTTCAGACGCGGAAACTCTCAAAACTTTAGATTTTTCTATAATATCAGACAAAGCTCAAAGTTCTGGTGTGATTTCTAAGAAGAAGTGATGTAGTAATAAAGTTATTTTGAAAGAATTTCATATAAAAAAATACCATAAGTAGTCACAAATTAAAAATTAAAAAAATTTTTTTTTACGAGAATACATACAATTTTTCTTGGCTGAATAAATAAATATTTTTTCCGTATTTTTGTATGCAAATAAGTAAAAAAAAATATCGTTTTGGTAAAGCATTTAATAGAGAACATAACTGTATTTACAATTTTTGATATTTACAAAAACTGTATTTACAAAAAAATCGAAATGATTTTATAGGCGAGTTTTTTCAGTTTGCCAATTTTGTAATATTTATTCATTATTATCCTAATTGTTTTACGAGATAAGGTTATAATGTTTTATATGTCAAATTTCAATGCGATCATTTTTCTCTTTATCTTTTTTTAATCCGATTAGTGGTTTATAAGTTATGATCGTTTTTCTCAAGGCCGTTGACTCGCGTCGATTTTTTGCGCGAATATGTCGCGCGCAAAAGTGATAGGTGACTTTTTACCTCGCAACGTGAGGGGTTAAGATATTCGTAAGAATTTATAATGTGGTATCTCTCTGGGGCATGAAACGGGATTTTCTTTAACCGACTATTCCGGGTAAAAGGCATGTTTGATAGAAATCCACAAGCCGTTGCTTCATCTTAGTTTCCCGAAAACTATTGCCTATCGTAGCACTTTTTCGCCTAAAATTCACATACAACTATCGTAGCACTATTCACACATTCACATAGCACTATCATGCACTATTCACATATCACTATTCACATAGCACCATACACTATTCACATAGCACATAGCACTATTCACATAGCACATAGCAATACACGTAACAGTATTCACATAGCACTATCATACACTATACACATATTATCATGCACTATTGATATTTTTTTATTGCTTATTTTGTGGAGATTTTTTTAAAACTCGGAATAATCTAATACTCTTGGCTGAATGTTATTAAATTGTGTCGGCGTATGCGGCGAATTATTTAGTGGTGCTAGCGGTGGTGATTGTGTTGATCGCATTGGTGATAGAAGTGGTAGCGGTGCCGCTGTTGGTATACTGAAACAGTTGCGTATCGGCATTCCACGCATATGTCTGGAGTCCAATATTTCTGGGAGAATACTTTGCATATAAAAGTCGACAATTTTTTTTTCCATTTTTTCTGTCCAGATATCGTCCTCCCTTTCAATGTACTCTGTTTTCAAGTCTTGGCCTTGGCCACCCCATATTGCAAAAAGACATTTTTGTCTATTTGAGACATGGAGTTGGCCTTGGACTTGGTAAAACCAGTTGCTGTTACGATTTAATTTGTATGTATCCTTTTTTTTATCATATTTGTATATTTGAATTTTGTTTTCTTTAATCGCCTGTTCTATGCCTTTTTTAAATGCCATTACAGGACACTTAACCTCAACAATTGTATCCTCTCCGATAATTCCGTCCGGTGTTGCTCCAATAAATGCATACTTTCTGTCAACGAATAGCCCACAGGGTTCAATTATAATTTTTTCTTGCTGCTCTAACTGTTGCAGGGCTAATTTTTCGTTTTCTACACCGTGAGCAATAAATGCTACGTGCGAAATATTTTCAGAGTATAATACATTTTTTACTAGATTGGCACTACTCGTATTTTGGCGCTTTTTTATTATTTTTCCGAAATTAGACGCAGTGACCATATTTTTTCGTAGCTCCAACCATTCACTGCAGTCGCGTTGTAACTTGGTTTCCTTTTCAATTCGTTCTTTATCGCTGGTCAACACAGCTAAATTTTCAAGAAAATCTTTCTTTGCTCTTTCCAATACTTCTGGTATCATATCCGGGGCAGCACTATTAGCACCATAGTCATTTTTTGTTTGGTTAATTTTATGTAGCCTGTTCTTTTTATGTGGATTGTTTCGGTTCCATAGTCTTTTGTTATATCGTCTTAATTCCATCTTTTTTAAAACACCTTTTGGACTTTTACCCAAGATTTTTTTTTGAATAGTGTACCTAGGCAGCTTGTTATTAAAAGCAACAACAGCCGCAGCACACCGTCCTTGGTAAGATCGTCTCATGGAAAAATTTACACGTTTCCCACCAACAATCTTGGCAATTATGCTATTAAAACGTTCAGCCGTGTTGGTGTCGGCATCTTCTACTAAGCTTTGAGATTTGGAAGCTACAGTGCCTATTATTACTTTCAATCTAAACCAAAACGTTGAATTTTGAACTTCCATGGCACTCATCAAAGACTTTTCTGTCTGGCAGTAATAATTTTTACATCTTCTGTGATCTCCAAAAGCATGTAACAGGGAATTTTGTACATCAGCGTGTAAAATCTGTATTGCCTGCATTTTTGTAATGTTTCCTTCTTGTATTAATATGCGTTGTTCTTTTATTGAGCAAATTACCACCTTTCTAACAGTCATGACTTTTTTGTCACTTAATAATTTTCTGAATTTTAAGGGGTATTTTATTTCTTTTGAGACTGCTCGTAATTTATTACACAAATTACGGAGTATGTGGTTCCGGCATTCAATTTTTACCACAGTCGTGTTTGGGTATGGATTCTGTGCTAAAATTTTGGCATAGGTTGCCGAGTCACCATCTGCAATTAGCCTCCCATAAATGATGTTATACATTTCTATCGAATGCCGAAAACCATCACATATTATTTCAGCTTCAATCCCCGAAGAAGATCCTTCGTAATTTTTATAGCAGATATGATATTTTGGGACGGTGTTTTTGTTATGTGCACGTGCGCAAATAACACAGTATTTATTTTTCACGGCCATAAACAAAACTTCCCCAAATTTGCGACCAATAATTACTGCAGCTCCAGATAAAGCCCTATAGTTACTTCCATAGGACCTTGCACTCCAACACCCGTCAGCGTATACATCAATTATCGGTATTCCATCTTTGACTCTTCCCTCAGCGATGGCAGCCTGGCGTTCACGCTCTGCAGCAGCATCCATTTCCTCTACAGCCGTCGTCTCCCACTCATCGAATACTTTATCTTGCGTTTTAGCAAAGAACCTTTCTGAAAATATAGGTACATTCATAGATGACGATATCTCTTCAAATTGCGAATAGGCTATTCCTGAAGATACTATTCCTATTACAGCACCAACATTTGTCTCGACATTTTCAGTACATGCAGGATTGTCAGAGTTAATAAAAAAAACCAAGCCACACATGTCGCACTTAAATTTAAACTTTGATATTAATCCGATTCTCTTTTCTCCTACAAAACTCAGACATTGAATACCACAGTTAAAAAGACTGCTGTGTTTTGAAATATCTTTAAGCTTAGTAAAAAAGTACAATATATTTACGATTCTCCTTCCGTCAACAGATGTGTAGTCATGTTCTTGTTCTGGTTCAATCCCGTAATATGTTTCACCAGCCGGATTTCTATAAAAAAGGATTTTCTGCTTGAGGAAATTATGAAAAAAAAACATAGAAAGACAAACTGACAGATATGATAATTTAAAAATAACGTATACCACCATCCTGACGATAATAGTCAAGGAAAACATGTGCTAGGCAATTACAATAAACCATAGAATACAAGCAGCCGTCTTTTCGTCAGCCAGCCAAGCCATGATTCAAGTAAATATACGTAAATATATAAAAATATCCGCCAAGTACGGCACCACGTACGGTCTCAACAACTTGCCGGATTTCTGATTTGAAGTGGTGATCCAACTGGTTCCGATATTTTTGGGAACCAACATCACATCACATCACAATCATATTTTGTCGTTATTTGCTCATAAATACGCCATGGATTGACTAGGCACTTGTCTAGTATGTCCGGTAATACACATAATAGTTCATATCTTCGAAACTACTAAACCGATTTTGATGAATCTTACTAAATAGACTAAACATAATATGGTATCTCACAAAATGATTGATACTTACTCTCCGTGCACTAGTTCCGCTGAGGTACTCGGTTGGCCAATATCAGTATCACTGACTTTGCGCTTCTTTGATCTAAGAGAAATATAAAATGGGTAAATGACAAAAATGCGGTATCATACAATAATTTATCTGCAAGTTTTGCATTTACTAGTGCCAGTCAACCTTTAGTTCTCGGTGTAATGTAGACTATCTATAGCAAATTAAAGTGCAACTAGTCATTTTTTCAATTGTAGATGCTGAGTAAATTCACATTGATTTTACAATACAATAATCAATAAAAATTGACTTCTTTATACCGTAAACTACACCACATAAATAACTTTAAACCTACCTTAGTACAGGCGAGGCCTAGTTAGGATGGCTTATTAACATAAATAATGTACTTATTGAAAATGTAATAAAGAATTTTGATTTCATATGATTAAGGTATACTATCATGCTTTACTTACCCAAACGATCTATCATTTTTCTTAGGTCCATGTCGTTTTCTCACGAAGGATTTTTGAAGTTTTTTATTTTTATTCCCCATTATTTATTCTGATACAGCGTCACTATTTACAATATATGCACTATTTAAAAGCCCAGGTGCACGTCAGCTTGCGATTTTATTTCCATTAAATACGCTGAATAGCGACCAGAATACGCTAATGCAGAGCGGCCGAGACGACCGTCCCATCCGAGCGTTGCTCGGTGTTTGAAGAGACGACGCGATGCGAGCGCCTTATATAACGACAATTTTTGGTGTATTTCAAAATTTACAAACCAAATTAAAAAAGTGGCTTCAGATACGTTTAGAACTCCAGTCAGGCTATTTATTTCGTAAAAAAAAAAATGTTGTCGCCTTTAAAAATTGGGAGAATTTCGATGTCAAAGTTTTTAGAGAGGGATTATTTGTGCGTTTTTTTGTTGAAAAACTAGACTACTTTTCAAAATTCTTTTCATTTATAAGTCTTTTTGGTTTCTTTATCTATCTACAGTATTTTTTTCAGCGTTGTATTTTAACTTTGTCACGTCGCACTAGACGTTCAAAAATGGTACTATTTGGTGATTTGCGATAAGACCGCGCCTTAATGCATGGTAACAAAAATACTACTATATTTGCAGTTAACAAATGACAGCATTGCGATTCATAGTTAATGGAGAATTATACATTTAACTGAAATATAAAACTTTTTACAAAAAAATACGTTAAGAATATACAGGTGTTTCGTAATATTTCAGAATAAAGGCTGATTTACATTTAGTCAGTTACTGACTTCAAACTCAAAACAAGTCAGTTCTGACCCGGTACTGCCATCGTGTAAATTTATTTAAAGTCAGTATAGCGCTGTAGCTGACTTCAATATTCCCGCTATATATTTTCAAGTCAATCCGCTTCCCCCCACCACACACACCAGCGCTATAATGACCTCGTCTCAAGATTAAATAACTTTGGTAAATGACTTCTCTACCAATATAGAACAAGAAAACTGAAAAAATGCTGTGATAATGCAATTCATTTCTAGAAAATAAATTAAAACTCACATTTTACTATTCCCCATACGCTTTTCTTATAGTTGATATTGGCTATTACTTGTAGATTAGTTACTTGATCAGCTTTTCTCTTTAGGCAGTAGTGGACCTTCACTGAAAATGTGTCCGCATAGGGAATGCCACCATTGACAGTATCCACATCCAATGCATATAGATGTCCAGGGCGGGAACAGCTTAAAATCTCCTGTTAAGAAAAGAGAATTGTATTATTCCTTGGTTGTAGAACTCGACCGAAATGAACCATCATACCTGTGTCTCGGTAACTTGTGCAGTCTTGGGTCCTACGGAATTCGAAAGCGACATTGTAAAGTTAAGTACCCTGCACTTTCGACCTTTTGCCGGATTTTCCTTCCAAGGACCCTGAAAGTGAAGGAACAATACTGATACTGATTATGCTATATTAACCCTATAACCGCGGGAGACGCTCACTGAGCGCTCAGTTCTTTCCATACGATTTTGTATGCTATTATCGCGTTGCATATAATTTCTGTATTACCGCTATTTTCCCGTTGCTCTGTAATATCGAGTCGCATTTTCCACATTCTCGAGTCGCAGGGCTAACGGGAACGGACAAGTTATAACATGTATATTAAAATATAGACCAAAGCGATAGGAAAATCGCCAGCGGTTGGAGGGTTAAAATTGATATTAGTTATATTAAAATTTGACATATTATCATTGATTATATATAGGGTTTATATTTATCAACGCCATAGTATGCTTTGTCAGACAGGAATTGACTACAAAAAGCAATGTGTAGATGGCACTCGTAGTTCTAAACTTGATTAATCTTCTCCTATATTGAATATGGCAGTGTTTGAGGCATGGCAGCACACTTTAAATAGTACTCTAAGCACGCGTATACGGTATCCTATCTTGAAATAAAATAATAATTAATAACAATAGAATTTTAAAATCATAGCTTTTAATTAATTTAATATTATTTATATGAAATGTGAATTTTAATTGGATGTACAGATTTCGATACATAATAATTAGGCACTTTAATGTTAAAATGACTAATAGATGGCATTCTAATTTCTCCGTATTATTTGTATGATGCAATCATCCATATAAAAGTGCGACAAATGGCACTACGAGTAATACTTTAATGTTATTATTGTTATCAGTGGTTAAAAAATGAGTTTTATAATCAATCAGTAGTTTATAAAAAAACAATCATTATCAATGTTATAGATGGCCAAATAAATTGTTATTATTTTCACCAGACAATGCTATCTCACCTGCATGGCGCTGGCGCAGAAGAGTTGCCGGACGTATGATGGCATTGAGCAATGTAATACCCTATATAGTCAGTGGTTTTATATACAGAGTTACTCCTTGAAAGGTTTGTTGTACATTTGTATACACCGTGTCCCGTTTTGTTTTACAAATACTGTTAATCTAGCTTATTTTAACCATATCAAACAATTTCTATTAGGAAGTTCTTTTAGGCATAATATATTCTAGGCATAAGTAACGTTTAAGGCATTAGGTTTCTTAGCATAACTATTCTGAGGAAATGTCTCAACCAATAAAAGGATATTCCTTTTGCAAATCAGAGAACTGAGCAGCATTTGTTAGGTAGCGACCAGGACTTCATGCAGAGTCTATCTCTTAGTAAGGCAAGGATAATGACTATTTATTCGGCATTTATATACCAATGCTTAATGTATGTCAGATACCAGAACCTAACAAAAACTGCAACTAATGCTGACATTCACTCTAACCATACCCGCAGTAGCTCGAATAAGCTGGCAAAAGTATAGAAAAGCTACTTATACCTTAGCATTTAATTCTATAATCTACGCCCTATGACCTAGCTATGACCTAGATTAAATAGCTGGAGGAGATAAATTAAAAAAAATAATAAAGAAATGCCAATAGGCCAATCCCTTCTTTGATTTGACTGAATTCATGGCTTCAACCTTGACTTTTCAAATATTGTATACATTTAAACGATAGTTTTATATAAGCAATCATGCATTCATTGTGTGACTACCAAGTATGAAATGCGGATTTTTGTTCTATAAAAACATGTTAAATTTGGAAGAATGATGAAAAAATGCTTTATTCTAAGTATGCTCCATTGCTTGTTTTTCCGCTTGTCCTATGCTCCATTTTTCCCATCATCGAGCCATTTTTTCACATCTTCATATAAACCAAAGCGCTGCTCAGCAAGTGTGGGACCCATCGATGCAAACAAGTAGTAATCGGAAAGAGCCAAGTCTGAGGAGTAAGCAGCATGGGGTAGAACTTCCCAGTTAAGTGCTTCCAACGTGTCGCAAACCGGTTTTGCCATATGTGATGGAGCATTGTCATGAAGAAAAATGACTTTGTGTTGTCCCTTTCGGTATTCTGGCCTTTTTTCAAGCAGTGAATGCTTCAAATCGCTCAATTGTTGTTGTTAACGTTTAGTATTAATCGTTTCCTCAGGTTTTAACAGCTCATAATAGCCCACACCTTCTGGTCCTACCAAACAGAGCATCGTCTTTCTGTCAAAACAATCCGGTCTTATGGTTGATGTGGATGGTGCGCCTGGGTCTACCCATGATTTTTTGCGCTTGTGATTATCAAAATAAATCCACTTTTCATCCTCTGTAACTAAATGTGTCAAAAGCGATTTCCTTTTGTACCGAGCGAGCAAAATGTCACATGTGGTTTTGCGTTTTTCCATTTGGCGGTCGTTCAACTCATGTGGTACCCATCTACCAGTCTTCTGAATCTTTCCCATCTCTCGTAGCCGATTGGAAACAGCTTGTTGACTAACGCCTAATTACTCAACGAGTTGTTTTTGTATTTGCGAATCATATTCGTATAAAAATGCTTGAAAAAAGAACCATAGTTCACATGTAACTTGCGATGGAGCATATTCACCATAAGCTTCTCGAAGTAAGCGGTATTCAGCAGCGGTTTTCTTCAAATGAGAACAAAAAAAAAATGCTGTCTGCGAATGCTCTTTGTTCAGTATAAATTTTGACATATCGAACACAATAACAACAATATGCACACACTTTCCAATTAATCACTCATGCGCGTCTGATACTTGTTGATGACACAACAAAATCACGCAGTGTCAAATCTTTAAGGTGGGTATCCATTACGTTCGCGCATCAACTCTGCTCAGCGCCTCAACTATGCTCCGCGCATCTGCAACTGCCCAAATGGAGATGGAGCGCGCATCAACTCAAGAACAACTAGTGCTCCGCAGTTTTCATTCGAACACTGAGCGAACATGTCATCGCTAGAATTTATTTTTAACCCTTGGAGTAAATGGGTATTTTCATGGATGCATCTGTCTCTTTTGCAGGATTTTCGGCGACATCGACCTTAAAGTACTATAACTACGAAACTACTACACCAAACATAAAACGAACAACTGCACAATGATTGCATTGAAATTTCGAATATAGAATATTGAAATATCATTTTGTAAAACAATTAGATAATTATGAATAAATATGAGAACGTCAAAGAAGTGAAAAAAACGCGGAACCAGATCTGGTCGTATCATACTCAACGGATAATTGTTTCAGAACCAGATTTGGTCGTATCATACTCAAGGGGTTAAATTTCTCATCCTTCAGAGTGTATAATTCAGCACTGTATAATTTCTGTACTCCTCGATTAGAGCTAGACATTTCTCCTCGGCCCACTCCATAAAGATCGATTCACGTTTACTGAATGCCGAACGTGATGCGCGAGACGTACCCACCAACGTCTCACCTTGCTCGCATCCACGAACATACTGCTCACCACTTTGTGTTCGCGCATTTACCGCCACCGCTTGGAGCGCCAACGTATCCATTACTGGAGCAGTTGCAGGTAAACGGAGCAGAATTGATGCGTGAACCTAATGGATACCCACCTTTATAGCAAAAACTGCATTGATGCACCACATGTTGTCTGAAATCCGCATTTCACACTTGTATACCTGGTATATTGCTTTTATATTATGTAAACAACAGCCATTGTAAAACAGCATTTATAAAAATATCTATTGATTATATTGATTTTTTCTTAGTATTTTATTTATTGATTTTTCTGATCTGATTCTTTATCTAACAATTCATGCATATTTTAAATTATTTTATTTAGTTATGATACTGAACTCATTAGTTTTTATATTTGTTATAATATAGGTAAAATAGTCAATCTTGTATCATGCAAAAAGCTTTTCATAACTACCTGTTACTTATGTAGCTTGTATATAGTATATTGTGACATGTCCGAGAGCGGTAAATTCGCTAATTGGATACGAATGCAATGTAAGTTGTTTGAAATAATCAAAATGTTTAGTATTCGGAAATGAAAATGGGACGATGTAGCGTGATTATTATATTTCCTCCATTACCTGTTCGAGATCTGTTGTTTTTCGCTGGTTATGAAAGTCGATGAAAAAATTGGAATTAGTGAAAAGCATGGTGAAGAGTTGGTCGATTCGAAGACCAATGTCGGCATCGATGATTGTCCGACCCTCGTGGCTATTGGTGCATTGTGGCGATGAAAGGGCTGTAGGAACATTGGGGGCAGATGCACTCGCTACCACACTGAAACAATTATAATTGGTTCGGTTAGAAAAGACCTTTTCAAAGACATTTATCTTATCCATATTTTTATTAGTGACTAGATTTGTTGCCCGTTGCTGATGATCGATTTTCTCACTATGTCCTGTCAAAGTTGTGAATTTGGAACAATTTTTCAACTTAAGGATCGAAATTCTCGGTATCTGATTGCCCCAACAGAACTGAGTCAACCCCATTAAATAGGAAATTGTATAGATTTTCAGATATCATTTTAGCTGAAAATGTTAGCCGGTGTTAGGTAGTAGAATTTATCATTAATAGTACGTAAGTAAACCTGTGTTGTAAGGCAACCACATGTTATAAAGTGAGGAAAGGGGGGGGGGGGGGGGAGTTTAAATCGGTAACCCCACTTCTTGTCGAACTGGGTTAGGCTTTCCAGCGGGATCTTGAAAGTGATATTAAATATCGTCTGCAGCGTTGATTTTTACTACTACTTCTCACTTCTATTTCTATCTGTGAGTTATGATTTTATATTCTCTATGTTATGTTAAGATACTTTCAAAGTCTATTGGCCCACCACATTGGGACGTCATTTGTAGAGAAGATTTTACTATATCTATTTCAATATGTTACCACCATACAGCGACAGTGATAATATTACCTTCCAGTGGGATAGGCTTCCAATACCTTGCCTAATAATTTCCCTCTTTTTATTTACTTCCTCAATGAAACAAATCTTCTCCAATTAATAATCCATATATTAAACCAAATGCATATATTAAACAATTAAAATTATAATTTCTTCTATTTTAGTTTAAGTACTATTATTGTGAATTATATTTATAATAATGAGCGCCTAATTCACCACAAAATATTTACAATTTGTTCTTTGAGTTATTTTCAATGTCAAATATGTTCAATGTCAAATTCTTCTCCGTTCACCCACTCCGCTCAATTTAGGATTACTCCCGAGTCCTCGATGGTGAACATTTTAACTGTCTAACTCTTCAAAAAATATAGTTTGAATATGCCTAAGTCAGAACAATGCACTTGAACAGGCTCTGGTCGTCCCTTAATGTTCTAGATTTAAAAAAATTCGTGACATTGTCCCAACCAGTCGCATAGTAATTTTTTATTTAATATAGTATGCTATTTCACGCTGGGCTTGTCCTTCTGCTATTTACTTATGACACAATCTCAAATTAGATAACCTGACGATTGTTAATAGGTTCTCCACTAGTCTATTGTTTGTGATTTTAACGTACACTGTAAATGGTTTCTAACTCTCATTCGTTATTTCAGAATTTGGAAACTGAATTTATCCTTACACCCCTTACTTACTTCTTCCTTTCACATGGTTCCTCTCATCCTATCTTTCATACCAAATCAATCCCCTCCTTCATCACAACTTATGTTGGTTTACTAATTAAAAAATGTATTTTTCGTCCTCCCACTCTCACCCTCCTGGATCGCTACTATTTATCTCCTTCATAACATAAACTAAATCAATATCCGGCCTATTCTAATTTCGCAACCCCATAATAACCCCCTTGGTGCATGTAACCATAATGCCACCGTAATAATAATAATCCCTTTGGGTATCTGAGCTCCTCCCTGTCGAATCTAGACCATATCCGACTCTGGGTGTCAACTCGTCCAAAAGCGTAGACCTGATCAGGGTCACGCGTTGAGGTGCGACCTCAACCTTGCCGAGACCTCAAATATACTCCCTCGCAAGTTACCAAATACAAAACAAAACATGGACCCGAGCAGTGGCTCCAACTCCGAAGACCGCCCACTTCAGATAAAAATTCCCATAAATATTATAGTCGCTCTAAAAATTAGCGCTATTTTTCGATTCTAATTTCTTCATCCCGCTCTAAAATAGCGAGACGTCGACAATACCACCATACATTCTATACTAAATAACAATATTAATACATTCATCTTATAGTCGCTTTCTATATAGCACTATAACTCAATCCCAAAAATATATTATATTTTATAATAATTATAATAATGATTTTAATCGGGCCCTATATAGCCTCAATAATATACCGATCAACCAACTTTATCAATAACAATAATCCATCGACTTCACTAATAATACTTTGGAATCTTCTCTCCAATATAATAATCGTATCCCGATATTGCCTTGCCATTTAGTTCTTACAAACAAAAAAACTTATTACACTAATGAGATTCCTAAACATGTTCGTTTGTATTTCTTCGCTTTAGGTAGGAAGGATTGGACAACAAGTTGTAGGTGATTAGGATAGGATTTAGGATAAGATAGGATAGGATAGGAAAGGAATACTTGTTGCTTAAAACGAAAAGATTCAAACAACACAACGCTCTCCTCGTTATAACTCTTTCCCCAATTTTGCAAAACAATATCACGCCACTAGATACCCAAACGAAAAAACTGTCAGCTTATTAACAATATTTTACAACTCAACGATTTCACGAGGTGCATTCTCTCATACATATACGTATCAAATGGATAATATGTTTAGTCAAATGTAACTGTATGCTATATATATATATATATACGCAAAAATAATGTGTGATTCTAATGTGATAAAAAAATAAAACTATAATGCTCAACTAAATGTGTAAGCTAATATGTATTGTAATTAAAATAATTCTGATTTATAGTATACTGCTTTTGGTGTATGGCATTAATGATTTGTTGCCAGACTTTGGTGATGGAATAGAAATAAGGAATGTGATAGGATAGGTAGTGTATGATAGAATGGTAGGATAGGAATGGTGATAGGATGATGGATAGGATGATAGGATAGGAATCTAATCTATTACTAGAAAGGAACAGGATAATGATATTATCTGTAATGTAATTTATACTTGAAAAATGATGAAATCCAATGTTTGATATATCGTGTTAAAATAATTTATTATGTTGGTATAATAATAATACAATACATATACAAGAACACACACCCCGCTACAATCAATAACTCTGATATTCAAAATAATCTGCTGGTTATTCTCTCAATAAAATAATAATAACTGTAATGACAGCCAATATAATAATATTATAATGCTATGACAACCACAAAACATACCATCAAAAAACCGTGAGTTTTTTTTAATACTCCCAATAATTTATTGATCTTCTATAACTAATCACTCAACCGATAAAACCGTAAGGTTCTTTAATCACCCCTTACTAATTTTTAACATATCTTTTATGTGGCATCGCCCTATGGCTTTACCTTCCGATTTGATATATAAGTAAGTATTTTAAGTATGTATTTACTAAGTATGTATTTTAAACGTCGGCAAATGTCCTCATATTTGGTATCTATTTCTAATTCTCCTATTATATTCTGTATCGTACCATCCGCCGACATCAATTGTATATTATTGCATTTGTTATCAACGCACAATCCTGAAATAATGTTATATATTTTCTCCCTATTATATTAACAGAAGAGCCTGTATCTACTAATGCTTTTAATTTAAAATTATTTAACCTTACATAAATATAAGGTCTCTGATCTTTAGGGTATTATTAAAAATGCGAACCGACGACCCCCTCCCAGCCATCGAGTTCTCTATTCGTATTTTATTCGAGATATATCTCTCTCCAGCCTTCGTTTTTTCGATGACGAAGCTGTTTGAGACATTATGATATCTATGTCTATTCTTAATTTATTTGTCGTATTTATTTTTTTTTTAATTTAATTTAAAATAAATTTAATTAATTAATTTTATTTATTTTTATTTTGATTCAAAATAAATTTAATTTATTTTATTTTTATCTAAACGAATTTATTTTATTTTATTTTATTATTGATTAAACGAATTTAATTAATTTATTTTATTTTGATTCAAAACTAATTCAATTTATTTTATTTTTAATTAAACGAATTTAATTTATTTTATTCGAAGCAATGGTTGACGATTGCTATCGTGCCAAAGGTTATTATCCGCGGCGTCCTGATTACAATTATTTTAATTTATTTTAATTTCAGCCTAATTTTAATAAAATTAATTACCAATCAAATTTGTTTATTTTTATTTTAAACTATTTTTATTCCCGAGGTACTATTTTAATCGTTGATTTAATTACGACGAATGCAGTCAACATGTGTACATAATGTACAATAAACGTTAAATTATGTATATAGGCAGATTTCTAGAACAACACACACATATAATATATCAACAATTCGCAATGCTAAATATACAGTTATATCACTCGATTCATGTTTCTATATTTCTTATTTATTAAATGCCCAAATTACAATCGATCGAAAATAATATATTATTTTTTTTATTTAGAATCTATCAAGGCCCTCCACGTTGGGACGGCATATGTAGCGTTGATTTTTAACTCTTTATCTTTATCTATGAGTTATAATTATAAACTTATTTTCGGTCGATTGTTAAAAAATAATAATATTAATACGAATGGCATGTGTTTAATACGATGCACCAAATTCGATAATTGGGTTCTAGTGCCTTATTTGTTTAAATATGTTCAATGTCAATTTATATTGAAACATGAATCGTAATGTTTACATACAACAATAAAATTACTTATAAACTAACATACTGTCAAACTAGTCGATGGCGTTCCAGTGATATAATGAATTTAAATGACCGCAGTCGCTAATGCCCGATATAAACTACGACCTGGCTATCATCCAGTCCACTGGGTGTCCATATGGTTTTCGTTCTATTATTTCTATTAATACTATTCCCTTCCCGTTTATCTGTGAAACCCCATCGATCAGTCAAAAAATCTTAGAACAATATAATCTACAATTTTCCTTATCTTTAATTTTAATCTAACATTCAGTATAATTCGAATGTGTCCTTAAGTAAGTTTCCAATCCGTGAGCACATTACATAAATGGCTTGTGTCAAATTTAATGGAGTAAGCAAAGGCTATCTCTCTTCCAAATTAAATAAGAGTCTGACTAGAGGTTTATCTCGTAGAATTATCAACGACTCTTCATGTCAATCGATGTTAAATGCCTCATTTTTAGTTAACGTGCAAATATGTAGAAATCACGCATTTACGTTACAACTACTTAACATTTCTAATAATTTCCAACAAACCCACAAAAACTCGAATATTTATAACCCCAAAAAATATACAACAATGATAATATTGGTTGCTAGCTTCGGCCTAAATAATTAAATAACGCCAGCTTCGGCAAAAATAAACTTACATATTTTTAGTACATCTTTGCCGACAATGACTCTCGGCTATACTTCCCCGTATTTACAGCTGCATTTCACTATTATGCACTTAAAACTAATGTCAATTTCTTCGATGCGTGTCGCCTTTCTAGAAATCTGCCATTAACACGACGAATGTCTGTTTAGAAACCCCAACCGCTTCGCTATCGTACTGCAATTCCAAGCCGTTACTGCATTCTCGTCAAATGTTAATTATATTTCAGATCCTGTGATCACCTTCGAAGAACGTTCGCAATGTTGTGATTTTTAATCTGACGTCTTCACTTTGACTCGTCCGCCATCTTTGATATAATTTTGTATTGCAACACGACGAGATCTCGTACTTCTATTTTATTTGAAATGTTGGATTTTTACATGCCAACTCGCGTAGCTCTCTCGATTCATATTTTTAGCACTGGATTTTCTATTATTTGTTCATTTTTTAGTGTCCTTGTAAAAAGCGCCTCAATGGTGAGTGCGATAAAGCGTTTCTGTGATATACGATCTGTACACTTTATACGAATTTAAATGAACTGGGCACTAAGATGCTTCACAGCATCCCAGTGCCCCTATTTTAAACTGTTTATTCTCACATCTGAGCACCAAAATATACTTTTCTTTCCCAAACTTTCGCAGCTTTAGTGCGTGCAACTAAAATTTCTTAATGGATGCCGGAAGCAACACGTCCATCCCTTATATAACACCCCTATCGATGTGACCTTTTTTCACTAATTTAACCCATAACTATTGACTAATCAGTCATTAACGATCTGATTTATCTATTTTTTCCATAAATAACGCTCTGCTACATTGCTAACAAGCGAATTTCTTAACGATAATTCGTGCTTCTACTTCTACATATGATTTTAAGTATTTATTTTACGTATTATGAGAAATTGATGTTTCATATTCGGCGGGAAATTATCATACTTTGACTTGATCTTGCCGCCTCTTCTGCGCGTCGTTTCCGCTTTCACATTTGAAAGCGAAATAATATAACTATTTTATTTCAATTTTATTTATTTATAGTATTTTTATCTAGTAATTCCTCTATTTTAATTAAGTGTTTCTAAATTTCCTCATTTTAACAATTAAATTTTATTTTGACTGGCAATTATTGTTGATAAATTCGTAAAACATAATCGATATCGATTATGTTTTCCAATTTCTCTTAATAATAAATTAAATGTTCTTCAAATGACTTTATCAATATTGCTATTAAATTCTCCCATAATTCCTACTATTTAATGAACCCCTTTTATATTTCTTTGAAAAACCAATCGGTCGACTTTTTAAGACCATAAGCATGCTTCTATTGTCTATTTGTCAATTATTGATTTTTACGTCGAATTTTCGTAAAAATCTCAAAATATGCTAATTTCTTGCCAAATACTCCTGATTGTCTATTTTTAAACCCCTAATGATGTCCTTAATTCTAAAAACTACTCAAAACCCCTTTATTTATGTGACGCTGGCACTGCACTCTATAGTTTAGCAACTGACATTCTTCATCTGTCAAGTTTAGTTCCTAATTAAATCGCTAGATGTCACTATGATCTTTTTAAAGTACAATTTAATTTTAAAAATTCGATTAATCTATTTCCGGTTAGCTTAGAGCTGCTAAGCGATCATGTGATGATTTTCAGATCATTACACGTCGGAGAGAGGCAACAACCCTGGAATAGGCCAATTGCATATGACATAGAGCGGGTAGTCCACATTAGTAGTTACAATCAATTGACTATACCGTATAAATTTCTAGTATACAGTCGTAAATCTCATGAGAAAAATCGATTCTAAAGATAATTTTCTATTTTAATTATGAGGGCTAGAAATCATACTTCTATTATAAGGTACAATATTAAAATGATACTGAATGGCTCTCTGTCTAGAAATAGAAAACCGATGTTTTCCTGAAAGCAGATCAGATCAAGATCAGGTTATCTGCATCCGAACCGTATCTAGTCTGAGTCTGATTCGTCGAAGCACTGGTTTTATCATTTGAATTTCATCTTACCTTATAATCTTTTCTTCGTCACTTTCTGTTGTGTCCGACATGTCTGTTGGCAAGCTCTCTACACCATTATAACCATTAGTAACAGCATCTGCAATAAGAAAGATGTCTGCGATAAGATTCCTCGTATGAAAATTGTGAAAATAAATTTGGTATCACTGGTTATCACAACTTTGTCACAAAATGTGACACAGTGTGTGATACTTTCGCAATGGCTCTAGTTTTTTATTCTGGGTATCGTTTCAAAGATGAATGTGCACGCATTGACGCCAAACAATGCAATGAAGAAAATAAACTGAACTGAAGACAAACCCTCAATCTGGACAGGATTTTGGAGGAAATTAAGACAAGGCAGAGGAGAATCCCTAGAAGCCCCTATCCACCCTAAAACGGGCTAGTCCCAGTTGGATGACAGAATCAAATAAGTATAAGATTAAGGTTTTGTCATTCGGTTCTTATTATTTCTGTAAGCAAAATCAATGTTTATAATTAATTCTTAAAATAAAAAAAAATAAAAAAACTAATGTTATCATATCCGGAATCCCAGAATTGACCTCCGCAAGTGTGGGGGATAGCAGGAAGCATGATTGCGAAAATGTTAATCGGGTTCTGTTCGCGCTGCTGGAGACGGAAGCACCCGCCTTACTGATTCACCTTTGCAAACCGCAGCTTATATAGTAAGCAGAAGATAATGTTTTATTTATAAATACCAGCCCGAAGTTGTCACACTATGGTGGGCATTTGTCTTTACCATTACCAGTTTAGAATCTGTTCTTTTATGTTTTGTTGCCTATTTTACTATAAAAAAGAACTTAAATATGAGTAAAACATTTACTAATTCATATTTAGCCCATTTTACACTGATCTTTTGGTAAAATACAATATTCCTGTAAATTATTTTAAAAATATGCCATTGAATGGCATTCTTTACGTAACATTGAAGTTAGTTATTTTGTATTTTGAATTAAAACTTCAATTTATATTATCTTGTAAGACATTTTTTTTCTATTTCACTTAAACGTTGTCGCACACAGGTGTAAAAATAGTGTCGCTGTAAGCATGTACAAATGGCCAACGCTCCCTTAACTACACCCTGTTTTGCAATCCCTCAATTGCTTTGATGTACATTTGGAGGTGTCGATTAGAATAGGCGAACCCCTCGCCCCAGGAAGTTAAGACTTAAGGATGAAACAATCCACCAACTAGCTCCGCCACGACCCATCCGAGTTCAACGCCTTAAGCGAGACACTGAGAAGCAACCAGCGGGCCGCCTCGCCCTTGACTACCAGATACGACCGGATTTCTCCTGCCTCCCAACTGGTTACAGGTTCTAGGTCGCTTGCGCATATTGAGTTGTCAACCACAACGGGCGAACCCGTCACCGCAGGACGTTTTAACGATTGTTCGTTCTATCGACCGTGCAGTGAGCGTAGAAGACTTGGGACATAACAAATCCGACGTCTAGCTACGCCACAACCCGTTAGAGACCAACGCCTTACCGCGAGTAGCCAGGTATGTTACCTGGCGGGCGGCACTCGCGCCCTAACTACCGATTGTGACCAGATTTCTCCGGTCTCTCGATTGGTTCCGAGTTCGAGGTCGCTTGCGCGGTCCTCTCCCTTACGAAGCGGTGAAACGGAGTGCACCGAATCTGTCGCGGCCCAAGGCGTCCTTTGCCCGACTCTGAACCGGGATCGGATGGCCAATGGTCATTTCAAGAGCAGTCGCCGTAAGGTAGACAACTACCCCCGCTCTATAGGAAACAATACAGTTCCCAGACTCCCCCGATTGTTAGTCGGAGAGCACAATCGATTGGCTTGCGCCGCTCGGTGCGCAGACCGTCCAGGAGCGCCAGAGGTTTGATTCCCAGGGGAGACTGGTTGACCCAGTGTCCTACCCAGGCTTGCACCCCATGCGTGGAGGCCATCGGATGGGTGTTGACCCGTGAGTGTGGCCGACCCTGAAACAGAATGGGTCTTCGTGGCCAACTCAGCAAGGGCCCATTAGCTCCCATTAGAGGTCGCTTGCGCAGTCCTCTACCTTGTTAGCGGTGATTGCTGCCCCTGCTCCCACCCCCCTGCTCAATAGGAACACCCCTGCTCTATAGGAAACAAAGCCATTTCCAGACTCCCCAGTTATCTCTCGGAATACACAGTCGATTGGCTGACGATTCCCATGGGAAACCGGCCCGCAGGCACAGAGTCCTACCCGGGTTTGCACTTCTACTAGGAGGCTACCGGATGGGTGCTGACATGAGTTGGGCTGACCCTAACACATAGGTCATAATAGCTACTGAACTGGGCCCATGATGTACACTGATGTACTGAACTGGGTGCTATGATGTACAGTTAAAACTCACCCGTTTTGACGGTCCTGCCCCAAGCCGAGGGCGCCGAGGAAGCAACTCTAGGGGGCGATGATCTGTGACCAGGACTGGAATGTCGTGAATAATTCGAAGTTACATTTATTGGGGCCGAAGTCAAGGAATGGACATCCGCAGACGGAATCGAGTTGAGGGTCTCGATTGCGATGCCCGATTCGTCCACTGCACAATCCACACTGCTATCCAGGAAATCCTGAAATTGTGATACCACATAAAGAACAGTGCCTCGCATATAAGAATCGAGAAAAAGCAGTCAGGAAAAGTAGATATTTTAAAAAACCAACTAGATAAGTTCTCAAAAACTTATAGGCAAAATTAGCTGTTACCTGCCTGTAAACAATAATAATAAAAAGAATATATTCTCAATATAATCAACATAAATTTCATTTTCTATTAACAATGCCAAAGATTGCCATTTTGAGTATTTTATTTCATACTGCATTGAATCGGTGAAAACATTTGAAACCGACCAATGGATATTCTCGTCGCTGTCATATGTGAGTACTGTTAGTGTTAAAATCTTATTAAATAAAAATATATGGTTGTTGTCTGTGTTTTTAATGCAAATTAGAGGACAATATAATAACAAATATGTGATAAAAACACCGGTCGATTTTTAAAAAAATATATAAATTTTAATAAAAGTAGGTGGTATTTTCGGACAACTCATGTACCTCATAATTAAAAAAAATATAGCAAATGTAGTTTATTATATATCAAAAGGAAGGTCATTGTTCGCATATTAGAAAATATAATAGTTCTCTGTATTTTAATTAACGAGATTGTATGTAATCTCGTATTTTGTAATCTCAATAAGCATTTCTGAGTGTGTATGCATGTGTGAGTGTGTATATATGTATGAAAAAGATTGATAATTTGACCATTTCTGACTATCTATTAAGTCACGTTGTCATTTACTTTCTAAATTTGTAATATCTAAAAGTAACATAATTTTATTTCATGTAATATAAATTAATTTCTACGACTATTATCTATTATAATTTATCAAAAGTATGAGTATTAAAATTTTAGGTTAATTAATAATTAAAAAACTATTTTTATGTGAAAAGTTTTATCCGTATGATTATAATATATTAATTCCGCTGTGAACCCATGAAGTCGTCAATCGCTCAAGGCTCATTTCAGTTTGTTGGGTTAGGTTAGGTTATGTTCCAATGAATGCGAAGCAGCGAATGCGATGCATTTGTAGTAGTTTTTTTTTTTATGCAACTGAGGCACTCCAATAAGTTTTAGGAAGTGAGCTTGCATTATCACAAGAGTGCCTAGCACGGCGGGCTGCTCTATTGCACTTTTCCGAGCGCATTAAAATACAACTTTTTGCATTTAATTTATGCACTATTTAACCTGGGCTCAGAAAAATGTACACCAAAATTTAGAAGCATATAATGGAATTTTCTCGACCATAAATTCCTTTTCTATTGTGCTCTTGTGTTTGAATGTGTATGTAATAACTGAATAAATAAATAAAATAAAATAAAGCATTTGTGATCGTCTGTATTTTAATTACGATTCAAGAGGCATTTAAAATAAATCAAACGCTCTTGCCAAAATTATTAATGATAAGGCAGAAAACAGGTTTTCGCAGTCGGTGTCGGGACAAGCGAGCGATTATAAACCACATATTACAGGTCCTTCAAACGTGTAAATCCACTGAAGTCATAAAATTTAAAATTTGCACGATCACAATTACTTCATTAATAGTGGAGAGTGGAGGTTTTCGGCTAAAGAGCAAGAGATCAATCCAAACAAGATCACGGAAAAAAATAATGTTGCACTTACCTCAGAAATGGACTCGATGGAGAGTCTCATATTATTGGAGAGCTTGTCATCTTCGTTGTCTTTGGGATATTCCTCGTCGTCTGAGTTGAATCCCAACTCTTCACCGTAACAACTGTGCACCTGCCAGATATCACATATAATAAATTACAACAGATCAAGATAAAAAGCAAACGACCACACCATTTGTATGATAACCCATTGATAAGTGTTGATAACGCATTCTACTTAGTACCATTACATAAAGATAGCTTATTCAAATAGGATACAGGCAGTCCAAAACTTAATTTGCGAATTTATTATTCGTAGAGATAGTTTCTTACTCCTGTGTCTCATCCTTGGGATAATAAAAAAGAAATTCATTGTAGAATTGAAAATTGACATGTTGTGACTGAAGGCATGTGAAATAAGATCGAGGCCTTCATTATGTGGACGCATAAAAAAAACGGTTGTGTCAACCCAAGACTTTCCTGACAAGTAGCCAAGGACTGATTTCATCTTAATATTATTATCATAAATAAAATCGATAAGCGCCCTCTCTCCGCCGGTGGAGGAACCCAGTTGGGTCCCGTTGCAATTACCTCGGGCAGCGCGGTTCGTTTCTAGGCTAGTTTCATCGGAATTTACGGCGGAAAAACAAACACATTGCTGGGCACGATGATAGCGACGCTGCACGTCAGTGTCTTAAACCGTCGCAAGGAGTCACGGACAGAGTTGAACCTCACATGTCCCTTGACTCCACATCTGCCCGCAGTTTGTCACCCGACCGGTCTCCTCTACCCGCGCAAATCGTATCCTTCCACTTGCAAAAGAGGACTGAGAATTTCATAATAATAATTTTGAACTTCTATTCTTGACCACTCTGTGAACCGTAATGCCCCTGCCAGCGTCCAGCTGTCGTCCTTCCAGGTGACGGTCCATGAATACTTCTCACCATGAAGTTTTCTCACAGAGAAAACGCATTTAAGGCAAAGCTCCGTAGGCAAAAGCGGCTACTTCGTCGCCAGTTACGTGAAGCCAAGAAAGCCGGGGATAAAGCCCTCTGCCACAACTTCTCGCGCGCGTACCGCTCTATACTAAAACTCATACAGAGCGTAGCAACGCAAAACGACAAGCGCAAGGCAGCATTTCTCAAATCCAAAGAGGAAGCCCGGTTCGACAAAAACCGTTTTAACTACAGCAAAAAGGTTTTGTCTGCCGCCAAGGGAAAAATCCAAATCCCGGAAGAAATGGCCACAGAATACTTTTCGACCACGTATGAGGACCCAATGCGGCTCCATAATTACAGCCCTCCGCCGGGCATTACACCTCCGCACCTGCCTACGGTAGCTTTTGCTTCTCAACCTCCATCTCTAGATGAGATTTTTAATCAAGTAAAGAGGAAGCCGTCGGGCTTCCTCTTTACTTGATTAGCCGTCGGGCTTCCCCTTTACGGTCTACTCCGGGTCCCGATGGTATTCCCTATTTAGTATACAAAAATGCCCCTGCCTTCTGCAATATTTAGGATCCATCTTCCGAAATATATGGAATAGCGGTGTAGTCCCACAGAATTTTGGCCGAGCGACAGTCATCTTAATTCCGAAGGTCCCAGTTTGCACCGGACCAAAGGACGCTCGGCCCATTGCTCTGACAGACACTGTGGCCAAAATCTTTTTTAGCATAGTCCACACGAGGATGAGTGAATTCATGCACCGGAATGAGTTCCTTGGAGTATCAGTTCAAAAAGGCTTCATGCGTGGCGTCTCGGGCTGCCTCGAGCACAATTCTCTCGTGGCTGCTGCCATCAAGGATGCGAGACAGCACGAACACCAAATCAATGTATGCTGGCTCGACCTAGAGAATGCCTTTGGGTCAGTCCGACACAGTCTCCTCCACTTTGCACTCCGCTGGTACAACTTCCCACCAGTCGTGCGTGACATTGTAGCCTCCTACTACAACTGTCTGACGTTCCATGTTAAAACGCAAGAATGAACTACCCGCTCTATACCATATTCAATTGGACTATTTCAGGGCTGTTGCCTCTCCCCGACGATTTTTAATATAGTTTTTAACCCTTGGAGTAAATGGGTATTTTCATAGATGCATCTGTCTCTTTTGCAGGATTTTCGGCGACATCGACTTAAAGTACTATAACTACGAAACTACTATACCAATCATAAAAAGAACAACTGCACAATGATTGCATTGAAATTTCGAATATAGAATATTGAAATATCATTTTGTAAAACAATTAGATAATTATGAATAAATATGAGAACGTCAAAGAAGTGAAAAAAACGCGCGACCAGATTTGGTCGACTCGTACTCAACGGATAATTTTTTCGCGACCAGATTTGGTTGACTCATACTCAACGGGTTATTATACTGCTGGAAAGCCTGACCCAGTTTGACAGGAAGTGGGACTATCGTTTTAAAACAGACGGCCAATACACCTCGTCGTGCCTCGCTTTTGCCGATGACCTAACTTTCATCACCAGAAGCCCCAAGCAGCTTTCCCTGCTATTACAGAAAGTGGAGCTTTTCTGCGACTGGTCAGGCTGTATAAAAGTGAAGCCCTCCAAATGTTTTTGCCTTGGACTCGCCCGCATAGACACAAAATTTACATCCTATGACTCCAAATTGGTCTATAAGGGCTCTAATATCTCCCTTATAGACCCAAACAATAATTTCAAATTCCTCGGCAGAAAAATCACCCATCAGGGAAAAGACGTCTCGGGCGATCATGTTATAGAGCATTTCAAAAGTTAGAGACCGAATCAGAAGTTAGAGACCGAATCAACCTCCAGAATCCAATCTGTAGCTTTCTCGATTATTGAGAAAGGTTTTGTAGTTAAATGTTTTTTGCCTTTAGAGCCATCCCGCACAAACTGTATTGGGGGTTTGGAGGATACTGTCAAACCCTTGTTGGCACGAGCCACTGAGAGACTAATTACCTCGCGAATAACAGCGAGAACTTTGTCATGGCGGTAAGTGTACCGTCCTTGATCTAAGGCCACCTTGCAGCCAGCTAGAATGTGTCTAGCTGTGCAAGGGGTATTGCTACAGAGGGGACAAGAACTATCCTCGGCAAAGCTCCAACGAGCGAGGTTACTGGGGTCTGGAAGTGTATGCTGAAAGGCATTCAAATAAAATTTCAGCATCTCTGGCGTCCAGTCATAGAGCATTACCTTCCAGTGCATTGGAGGCGGAATGCAAAAGTCCCCAATTGTTGTCCAATCATTCTGGCATTGAAGGCCAATAGCATGAGCCATACTCTTGCTGTCGTAATCTCCCCGCAAAAGGGACTTCTTCAAGTCCTCGTCGCTCGTGGTTGTACTGCCATACCCCAGACCAGTGCCATTCTGGCTGATTCCAGTAAGGAACTTTTTGTGGAAGTCTATGCGGGCTTGTAGATCATTTGAATCACTACGGCCACTTATTACGTGCTTCGATATTGCCGGATCTTTGGAATTGCACAGAATCGAATTTTTGGTTATTCTGGAGTTGGCGTAGAGCAGAGAGGGCAGTTTAAGCGCTAGCCCAAAATTTTGTTTGGACCTGAAGAGAGTCGAGGGGTCAGCTGGTTTGGCTAAGGACAGCCAGGATTTTAAACTAGCTGTCACCAGCGCATCTAGACGGGACAGTTGGGTTTTGGTAAAATCGTAAATAAGAAAGGGCCATGACAAATGTGACGTTAGATAATTGTCATAGATCCAGGCCTTACGAGGGCCAGAAATTAGCAAGGCATCTATTTTCGCCAGGCAACTTTTGAAATGCTCTATAACATGATCGCCCGAGACGTCTTTTCCCTGATGGGTGATTTTTCTGCCGAGGAATTTGAAATGATTGTTTGGGTCTATAAGGGAGATATTAGAGCCCTTATAGACCAATTTGGGGTCATAGGATGTAAATTTTGTGCCCATGCGGGCGAGTCCAAGGCAAAAACATTTGGAGGGCTTCACTTTTATACAGCCTGACCAGTCGCAGAAAAGCTCCACTTTCTGTAATAGCAGGGAAAGCTGCTTGGGGCTTCTGGTGATGAAAGTTACGTCGTCGGCAAAAGCGAGGCAGGACGAGGTGTATTGGCCGTCTGTTTTAAAACGGTAGCCCCACTTCCTGTCAAACTGGGTCAGGCTTTCCAGCAGTATATTAAAAACTATATTAAAAATCGTCGGGGAGAGGCAACAGCCCTGAAATAGTCCAATTGAATATGGTATAGATCTTGCAAATGCCGTAACCCGGAACGGCTTCACTGTTCACCTTCACGCGGTGGAAGTTGGCGCTCGTGGCCTGCCAGCTAAATCTCTATTTCACCTCTTTAAAGATCTTGGCCTTTCCAGAAAAATAATCAACTCTTTCTTAGAAAAATTATCTAAAACTGCGATTTGCGAATCTCAAATTCTATGGCTTCGAAGGGGGAGTGAATGGGTGGTAAAGTGAACGCTCACATGTGGCAAGACAGCTGTCCTAAACCTACCACAGCCGGTTCGTAAGTCCGGAATCCACTGCTCACCCCCCAGAAGTGTAAAAAAAAATAGCATGGCAGCTCCGTTTGTATTTATTATAATGTGCAGGTTGTATATGAGATATTTCAACCAAAATTTCACAATGTGATTTCGGCCTAACAAGACATCTGAGTACCGAATGTCAAGTCTCTAAGTTTAATATCGAGGATGATATATGATTAGTGCACCGATTTCAAACTCAATCTTTTCAACTCTTGCCATAACCAAATGATGCCAGCATACCAAGTTTCAGATCAATTGGATTAAGCGTTGCGGCGCTATTATGGAGGAATACACACACAAACACACATACACACAGACAGAATTCAATATGGGAATGGTCCTATTTGTCTCAGGGGAGCTCAAAATTAATAATTCCGTCTTCATCTGGAAAAAAAATTTTGCACGTTTACAAAACTTTCCCTCCTCTTCAGTTAGTGGGCCGTAAAGTGATTATAAATACAGCAAAAAGCTATTTTACCACATGATTTTTTTATCTACGCTAAGTGCCCTTATGTTTAATAAAAGTATTGACGAAAGCGTTTCTCCAGACCTGATGAAACATGCTAGATTAGTACCACTTTTTAAAGGTGGAGATAGAGAAGACCCAACAAAGTTTAGACCAGTGTTTATATTAACTGTAAAGTTTTTCTAAGTAAAGTTTTTGAAAAGATAATGTTAACCCCGATTTTTCCCATTTTAAGCAGTCGGAAGCCAGCCTTCGTGCGCAAAAATCTGCATTACAACTTTTTGGTCCATTTTGTAAATAAATATTAAAGAACATCGTTTTTTCATGAATTCCCTCTTGTTACCTAATAATTAATCTTGTCATGTATATTATACATTCTTGCTAGGATGGGAGCAAAGGGAACGTTATACGGCCCTGAACCTTGCTGTGGCGTACCAAAAAGCCTTGCAAACCTAATGCTCAAACAAATGTGTTTAGAACAATCCGTCAACCACTGGAACAACACGCCAGGGTTGAATCATTCCAAAGCGCTTATTAAGCCTTACGACCGTAAGACGGCCCGTGAGGCCCTATCGCTAAATAGGAACAATCTACGCATACTGGTAAGGGCGCTCACGGGGCATTGTGGACTGAACAAACACATGTTCAACCTCAAGCTCAAAGACACAAAAATGTGCAGGTTCTGCCAAGGGGCAGAGGAAACTCCCCAGCACCTCATGTGCGAGTGTGGCCCGCTGATGCGTAAAAGATACAATCACCTGGGTGGTCACTACCTCCAACCTGAGGAGGTAAAACAATCTGGCGCCAAAAACCTGCTGCGGTTCTTGAATGACACGGGGCTCAGCGCAGAACTATAGTAGGTGGCGAGCACAATAGATCAGCAATGGTCGCAGTGTTACAAGGCTCATAAAATGAAATCGAAGACTATCGCGGTTGTTTGACATTATAAATAGGATAGAAAACGAATTTACCGCGTGAAATTTGTAGGACCCGACGTTTCGGTGACGTTGCAGCCGCCGTTGTCTAGGGTAAACTGAAGAGCTGTCAGTCCGTTGTTTTGCGGGTAGGCCGCAAACCGCTGCCGCCACTGCGTAGGTTATAACGGTGGTGGGGGGCCGGGCTCGGAGCGCGGGAATTTTTAAAATCCGTCTTGCACACAACACTCACTGTATCCTGTTTTACGTCTTTGCGTTCGGCGTTCGGCGGCGGGAACATTTTAAGAAGAGGGTTCCACGTAGAAGAGAGTTTGTAGCCGTCATCTCTATTGAAGTTCGGAGTTCTTCTTATTTCAATGGCTTCCCGGATCATGCGAGGAAAGTAGAATTGTTCCTTGGATAGAACAATGGGATTTTGAAACTGCATCCAGTGGTTACTTCCGCTATCCAATATATGTTCGCAGATCGCCGATTTTTCTCGCTGAACGTTTTTAACAGCTTTGATGTGTTCTGTCAGTCGCGTGGCTATGGGCCGTTTCGTTTGTCCAACGTAGGCTAGACCGCAGCTGCATTCGACTTTATACACACCCGGGGTTTGCAGTGGTATTACATCCTTTACAGGCCTCAAAAATCGAGCTATATTTTGGGTCGGTTTGAAGATCGTTTTTATATCGAATCTGTTTAGCATCTTACTTATTCGATCTGTCACGCCCTTGACGTATGGTAAGAATGCTCTTGATCTGCTCGGTTTTTGAGTTTCGTCCGTATTAGATCGTGTGCGTGTCTCGTGATATTTTCCGTATCCATTTTTCCTAAGGACATCATTGACATGTTCCATCTCCTTCGGAAAATGCTCAGTGTCGCATAGATCGCGTGCTCGATTCACGAGCGACGTTTGCACTGAACGTAGATGGTAGGGATGATGGTGTGAGCTTGCATGCAAATATCTGTCCGTATGTGTGGGCTTCCGATATACCGTATGTCCGAGAGTATTGTCACATCTCCTCGTCACTTTGACATCCAAAAATGGTAAGGAGCCGTCCTTCTCTACTTCATAGGTGAAACTGATTTTTGGGTGTATGGAGTTTAGATGACCCAGGAATTCTTTCACCGTTTTTCCTAAGGACATCATTGACATGTTCCATCTCCTTCTCAAACGGTGAAAGAATTCCTGGGTCATCTAAACTCCATACACCCAAAAATCAGTTTCACCTATGAAGTAGAGAAGGACGGCTCCTTACCATTTTTGGATGTCAAAGTGACGAGGAGATGTGACAATACTCTCGGACATACGGTATATCGGAAGCCCACACATACGGACAGATATTTGCATGCAAGCTCACACCATCATCCCTACCATCTACGTTCAGTGCAAACGTCGCTCGTGAATCGAGCACGCGATCTATGCGACACTGAGCATTTTCCGAAGGAGATGGAACATGTCAATGATGTCCTTAGGAAAAATGGATACGGAAAATATCACGAGACACGCACACGATCTAATACGGACGAAACTCAAAAACCGAGCAGATCAAGAGCATTCTTACCATACGTCAAGGGCGTGACAGATCGAATAAGTAAGATGCTAAACAGATTCGATATAAAAACGATCTTCAAACCGACCCAAAATATAGCTCGATTTTTGAGGCCTGTAAAGGATGTAATACCACTGCAAACCCCGGGTGTGTATAAAGTCGAATGCAGCTGCGGTCTAGCCTACGTTGGACAAACGAAACGGCCCATAGCCACGCGACTGACAGAACACATCAAAGCTGTTAAAAACGTTCAGCGAGAAAAATCGGCGATCTCCGAACATATATTGGATAGCGGAAGTAACCACTGGATGCAGTTTCAAAATCCCATTGTTCTATCCAAGGAACAATTCTACTTTCCTCGCATGATCCGGGAAGCCATTGAAATAAGAAGAACTCCGAACTTCAATAGAGATGACGGCTACAAACTCTCTTCTACGTGGAACCCTCTTCTTAAAATGTTCCCGCCGCCGAACGCCGAACGCAAAGACGTAAAACAGGATACAGTGAGTGTTGTGTGCAAGACGGATTTTAAAAATTCCCGCGCTCCGAGCCCGGCCCCCCACCACCGTTATAACCTACGCAGTGGCGGCAGCGGTTTGCGGCCTACCCGCAAAACAACGGACTGACAGCTCTTCAGTTTACCCTAGACAACGGCGGCTGCAACGTCACCGAAACGTCGGGTCCTACAAATTTCACGCGGTAAATTCGTTTTCTATCCTATTTATAAGGCTCATAAAGACCTTAGAAAAGCCCCACTCAACAAATAAAAAAAAATAAATAAATATTATACATTGAAGTGCGTAGCCCTTTACGGCTACGCGCGGATCTGTCAAACAACGCAAAATGTCTATAGGCATTGTTGGCGCTCAACTGGGTAATAAGCCTAGACTAATGCACAGCCCTCACTTTGGTTTTACCAAAGGCAGTTCCACAATAGATGCCGGAGTTACTCCGATCAAGCATATATTTTGCGCATGGGTGAGATTACTGAATGCTATCGATATTTTCTGTGATCTCTCAAAAGCATTCGATTGCGTAGATCATGAAACGCTTGTGATTAATCTTTTGCACATTATGACGAGTGAGAGGTTAAACTCGAGAGATGTACAAGTGAGAGGTTAAACTCTAGAACTATCTGTTTCGTATTTAAAAGATAGGTTACAAAAAGTAGACATTACTGGGGTACGATCATTATGACCATTTGTCAAAATTGGTGTTCCACAGGGATGAATAATAGGCCCTCTTCTATTCCTTGTATACATTAATTACCTGCCTTGTACAGTACGAAACATGTCAGACATAGTTCTATTTGCGGACGACACATCTCTAATATTAGTCTGGCATTCGAGGACTTTTAAGTTGGTTAGAAATACATGGTGCATTATGAAAGTAATGCGCATTTTCTGGGAAAAATAGTTTTTGAGAGCCAATTGGTACAAATTGTTAAAATTCTTCAAAATAGTCCCCTTGTGCATCAATACATTCGCGGAGATGATTCTACCATGCCTGGAAGGCATCCTGGAACTTCTCGACTGGAATGCCTCTCAGGAACCTTCTAACATGATCTTGGATGTTCTCCACCGACTCCCAGTGCTTTCCCTTCAGCTGTCTCTTCAGTCGGGGAAACACAAAAAAGTAATACGGAGCTATTCTAATAATTTCTAATCAATTCCAACAATTCTTCACCGCGCAAAACTTGAACTTCTTACTGCTCCTCCGTCAACACTTTCGGCACAAGCTTCGCACAGACCTTTCGCATTTGCAAATTCTCTGTCACTATCCCATGTACTGCAAATGTTAAAAAGTTTAGGGTGTTAGCGATTGCATGGATGTTTAACCGACGGTCTGACGTTAAAACTTCGGGCGTCCAGAACGGGGCTCGTTCTGGACGCCATTCCGGTGATCTTCTCCCGGCTCTCCATAAAGGCCTTGTGCCACCTCCCACATTTAGATCTCGAAATGCATTTCTCCTGAAAGGCCTCTTGAACCGTTTGATATGTTTTCGTTGCATTTTTCCCAAACCGCACACAAAATTTTATCGAACACTCCATCGCGCCGAGATGCAATCGAATAAAAGACTGCACGAAAAAACGTCCTACCGCTCTTACTGCTCAGAGCGAGCTGAAACCGGGCGCGTTTGGAAGAGCAGATACCCCAGCACATTTTTCGACCATTCCGTGCACGCTGCGATGGATAGTTGCGTCACAATAAACTCATACGCATTACTTTCATAATGTACCATGTACTCCTGATATCAGGTTGATACAGTTTTATATGTTTCAAACACTGCTATTAGGAAAAATTTTTGGCCGCTAACAATAGTTTGTTTCACAATAAAGGGGTGTACTTTATCGACCCCTTAGTATATTTGCGAGATAAATGTAGCCTATATATCTGCGTAACTGCAGGATATGTTATTCCTCATGTGAGTTAGCTGACTTTCCGTTAGGACAAAAACAACTTTCGATTACTTTCCTATAGAAATATGAATACATATCAAGCAATGGTGTCACAGGCTCAATACTAAGCAACTAACCCATTGCCAAACTTCCTGGCTGCTGATCGGCTGATCCATGAGAGCGTTCTGCCAGACTCGAAACAGCATCAAGTAGGCCTTGTCCCTTCCGGAAAACGAAGTGAGGAAATGTTTCTCCGCATCGGTGCAAACGAGGATAGCATTGGGGATGACGAGGGCCGTTTTCTCTTTGGTTATGGCGGTGACGTCCTTCAATCGTAGGGTGAGGGTTGTCTCCCACCTGAAGATGTTGGCGTAGAAGCAGAGGTAGTTTTGGGAGACGTAGAGGCGCCCATGGACAAGAATATCCTTTTGAAGAGCGCACGAGTAGTCTGAAAGAGAAAGACCGTCCATTATTCCGAGTCCTACTGGAACGAGATGGAGAGAGCATTCAAAAAAGGCAGCGATTATATCAAGCGAAATCAAATAAAATTAAAAAGTTTATTGTCTTCAAAACCTTATACATAGTTGTTTAGAGAATACTTTATTGTTATTTAGACAATATATATTGCTAAATTACTACATTCTTTACACAATACTTTATATTACATAATTTGATTATAAAATCCAAAGAATAAAACCAGTCATTACAAAAATTATTATGTTTTAGTAGATATCTGCTTAAGATTAACATCTGAAAAATCAATACTACAGGTTTCTGAAGAGTCTTCCCACATAATTCATAATAATAGTATTAGATACTTAAACCTTGGGAGGCCAAAAACTGGTGGTTACTGTGGTTAACAGATCTGCGCGTAGCTATTTTGGCTGGCCTCCATTTATATAAATATATGATATACATGACTAACAAGATAAATTTTTAGGTAATAAGAGATAATTCCGCAACAACATAACTCCAAGCTCTATGTAGGGACCGAATTGGTGGAAAAGGTCAGTAAGTTCAAGTATTTGGGAAGCTGGATGAATGAGAACGGGGACCATGCTCAAGAAATAAACTTCCGCATTGAAATGGCTCGCTAAACTTTTTTCAAAATGAGCAAAGTTTTGTGTGGTAGAGATCTAAGTCTCGACCTAAGGCTACGTACAACCCGCTGCTAAATTTTCTCTGTCCTACTATATATCGTAGAAGCATGGACTCACTCAAAACACGATGAAAAGGTTGGAGGCTATCGAAATATGGATATACCACCGCATCTTGAAAATCTCATGGCGTGACATATTCACTAATATTCAAGTATTAAGCAGACTTAAGCAGAAGAAGAAACTTCTGAACACCATCAAACACAGGAAGATGTCGTACTTTGGTCTCGTCATGAGGAATGTCAAATACAAATTGCTCCAGCTCATTATCCAAGGCCAGATCGCTGGGAAGAGAAGCGCCGGCAGGAGGCGGCAATCATGGCTAAGGAACCTTCGGGATTGATTTGGCTGCAGTACCACCTCGCTGTTCAGAGCGGCAGCCTCTAAAGTGAAGATAGCTATGATGTTGTCCAACCTACGATAGGAGTGGAAATCGAAGAAGAAGATATAATTCATAAGAAAAAAATATTGTTAGTATATATACATACAAATTCGACCAAAAAATGCGCGGCACTGTTTTTTGCGAGCGAAAGCCAGCTTCCAAATGGTTAAGCAGTAACCGCTATTTTGTCAGTGCAGGAGATGTAAATAAACCAAAGGGGAAGAGGAGGGAGGGCAACAACGCTCGCAACGATGGCAACAAGGTCGCCCTATAAATTAAAAGGATAAAATACAAACGGAGCTGCCATGGAATTCACCGACCGGAGTCGGGCCCATCATAATACTATTTTTACACTCTAGGGGGTGAGCAGTGGATTCGGGACTAACGACCAGCTGTGGTAGGTTTAGGATAGCTGTCATTGTAGCTGAGCATTCACCTTACCACCCATTCACTCCCTTTTCGAAGCCATAGAGCAGGCAAGTCAGAATTTGCCAAAAATAGGTTTGTGACTGGTTCTGTCTTTAAAATAAACCTCGTTTTTGTGTAAGAATGGTGAAGGCCGGTCTATAATTCCATAGGAATTGAATCGTACAACTTGCCTGAAATATAACACAAAGGCCAGGCAAACAACCAGGCAAGTCCGGACTTGCCTCGTTCCTGCAGGAAATATTGTTTGCTCGGGCAGATGTAACATTGATCTTGTTGCAGACAATAAACTTATTAAAGTATGCAGACAATAAACAATAGCTAGTGCAATAGCAATCACTTCAATGCCAACGGGGATCTGTACTGCAACTATTTCGACCGTTCGAGGATGCAGGGCACAGTGGCCATCAACCGATTGCCAGTGACTGACGCTTTCAGCAGGCTTGAAAAAAATCATGCATGTCCCCTATACATCTCCATGCAAGGAAGCTCAGTTCCTCTGCTTTATTTGATTAAAAGGAAAAAATAAGGCATAATACCTTTTTAACAGACTAAGTACATAGCAACAGTATAAAGTATCTCACCGACAATCAATCGCTCATCGTCGGGCACGTCCTTGAATATCCTTTTGAAGTCTTCGGACCGACTTTTGTATGTTGGGTAAAGAGAGCTGTACCAGCTCTTCTTTTTGCTGCGGCCCTCCGCCGGTTTGGGAGTTTGCGGAGCTCTCTGACCATCGCCTGAACCGGAACTGGAGTGTGGGCGGGCCGGTACATTCGCATCTAAGCTCTGCGGTTCGCTCGTAGCCGCATCTACCTATAGATATAAAAAGTATTATTTGTAGTCCGCAACTTAGATACGTATGTTATAAGATTGTTAATGGAGCTTAATGCCATCATCTGAAACTCTCAAGAGGAACTGACCAAGTATCTGTAGCGGAGCTATATACTAGGCACACCTCTAACTATTGAACAAACAAATGTCACAGGAATCAACGCCTAGTGCAAAGCGCTGACGTGGGAGACAGAAGAGGAAGTGAACTACGAACTCAACGAAATGAAACGCAACAAATAACATCTTGATTTCACATATTAACACGCTTACAAATAGATCGCATCAAAACAGAAACCGAGATACTGACAACGCAAGCTTTTTAATGGTACTGCTTCAGGAAATATGGCAACCAAACCGAGCCTGGTATCTACTCCTGATTTTGTGAAATTCGTGCTGCACAAAGCGAAACACCGTCACGAAAGGTTGGCCAGAGGCAAGCGAGACCAACATGCGGGCTTTACAGAGTATGGGGACGACTAATTAGCTGACGACGTCAGTTATTGACCGTATCAGTGGCTGCAATGCAAGCAAAATAGGCCAATAAAAAATGGCGCAATGCGAGAAAAGGACGCGGCTTTGACAAGAGTGAGACAGGGAGTGGCATCGAAAAATGCGAGACATTTTTGTTAAATGGTGTCGCAAACAAAAATCAATACTATTTTTTTCTCATCACTTTTTTCTTCTTTCTTTTAATTATTTTTTCGAGGATTACATTTTAAGGCAATTTTATAATTTTACTGCAATGTTTCATTAATTTATTCCTGTCCACCCTAGAACGGGTTAGTCGCGGTTAAGTGACAGAATTGAATAAGCATGAGGTTAAGGATTTGCCATTTTTGTAGCCACAATCAATGTTAAAAAAATATATTCTTAAATAAATAAGTAAAAGTCTTGACCGCTCTAGATTCTCCAATCTAATAAGATGCCTCCACGAATAGACCAAGGAATTCGAAAATTATCACCATTTGACATTATTTATCTGGACTTTGACTATCGATAGTTCTTCTACAATCAATATCTGTTACTTAAATTAAAATATTTTGGTATAAAGGTAAAGGTAAAGGTAAAAGGTATTTATTTCCAATACAACCATACAATTGTGTAGGAATGACAGTAATTAATCTTAAATTAGTTACTCAATTTAGACAAGAGATGATATACAATATATAGTTTTAAACTTACCAATTTACAAAAACATAGACTATATGATAACAGTTTACAACAAAACAATTAACGGTAAATAATATGTATTAGATTAAATGGGTAGATACGATGCTATGTATTTTCAAAATATTTTAAGAAGTCGTTATGGGCATACATGTTGATTTTAAGCAGATAGACTCGGATGGATCTCTTGAAAATATCGATGTTTTTAATTTCTTTTAATCTTTCGGGCAATTTATTGAAAAGTTTGAGGCCTAAGTATCGACTAGTCGCCTGGAACTTGGCAGTACGTGCTACGAACGGTTGGAGATACAGGATATAAGTGACCTTGTCTAAACGCCGAAGTCATAGTTGGACTGTCGCTGGCACTAGTAGTCATGTCGAAAATTTTGACTACCGAAAAGGATGTTTCTCTTCGATACATCTTCTTCTAACATTTATGTCAACTTTTATAACAGCAATTTCCTAAACAATATTTTTACGGTATTTTTTGAGAACTCATTTTTCCCCGCTGACTATAACACGCGAACACTGTGAAAAAATAACCACAACTGACTGACTCTATGTAAACAGTGTAAGTCAGTTCTCGAAGCCATGACGCCTGTAACTGACTCAATGTCAATCAGCCTTTAGTGGAGTGAATCAGGGATCAGTCTTTGGTCCGATACTCTTGTTGCTATACATCACCGACCTAGAATCCTCTATTTAACAACCAGCCTTTAAGAATACACAAAGTTTTTCAGTAGCTCTCTTCTGAAAAACTGAAATTCACGAAGATCTCGACCAGACCATGACATAGAATGAAGAATGGCTCATTCAATTAAACAAATAAAAATGTACTGATGCATGTTGGGCGATACAACCCTCTCACTGGATATAAGCTTGATAGAGCAAAACTGTAAGCCGTACACTCGCAGAAGAACCTAGGAGTTATAGTAGCCAGTGACCTCAAGAGGAATGGGCACATAACTGCTATTGTCATAGACAAATCCTTGTTATATCTCATTCGAAAGGCCTTCCCGATACCAGCGCTTAAGCTCTTTCTAATAGCCAGTACTGAAGTATGCATTCCAGATATGGAATCCATATTTTGTCGGAGACATCCGGCTTATTGAGAGTGTGCAGAGAGCCACTAAAATGATACCACGATGCCAACATTACAGCTACGAAGAAAAACTAGACAAGGAGAGGTTCGTCTCGAATCACAAGAAATTTTTCTTGAGCAACAGAGCAGTCGATTAATGGAATAAGCTGCTTATTTTTAATTAAAAGTGAAAACTTTTATTTTTATATTAACAGTGGATATTTCTAAAAACCGACTGGACAACTTCAACAGAAAGTTATAGGCAAAATTTGCTGTTTTACTGCCTACAAAATATCACAAGTAAATATATTGCCGTTACAAAAGTGAACTACTGTATTTATATTTTTTTTATTACGGTTATTTTATGAAATATTTCTGGTTTATGTATTTGTCCATATACTTACATATATATTTTCGAAATGTACTCAATCAAATCTAACACTTGATACGAAACACGATATATTTATGTAGATTTATTGACATTTGGAGATTTGAACATTTAGACAACTATTTACTTGATATTTGGCAGTTAAGGTACCCTATGACACTCGGGATGACAACGATTCTAACAATACCACGTACTTCTCAATCGGGTTGAGCGTTAAGAAGTTATGGTGGGATAAAGAAACGGAAAACATACATAGATGAACCCTACACATTCAGTGGCATCGCTAGGGGTGGGCGGGGGGGGCGGGGGGGGGGGGGGGCGGGGGGGCGGGGGGGGGCGGGGGGGGCGGTCCGCCCTGGGCCTCGCAAGGGCAGGGGCCTCCAAATGGTATTTTTTTTAGGAGGCCCACATGAAAAATATAAATGTAATGCTTATTTTCCGTATTAAATAGTTTCCATATTTATAGAATGGATTTTTTAACCGCCGACGAAAATAGAATATTAACCAACCCCGACCCCCTCCCCTCCCATCTACTTGTTATCACTAGGATTGTCACTGTGTCGCCGGCCGCTGTCGCCACGCCGCGCCGGCAGTTCAGTTCTCGTCACAGGTTCTCGTTCGACTTCCGAACCCGTCGGCCGTCGTAGGTGTTTTCCGTTCGTTTACTGTGCTGCCTACTGCACGTCGTCAAACTGCCTTTTAGTGGTCCGGACGAACTGTTTTACTTAGTGATAACGTTTACAGTACTCATTAGTCCATACAATTCCTCATAGTTTGCTCCGTGCTCGATACATCAATCAATCTGGTATATTTTATGCGCAGCCATGAAACGAAAACATCCGAGTGCAGCTCAAAAGCGGAACATTCATAAAGCAAGAATAGAAGAAACTCAATTGATGGCCGGGACTCTTTTAAAGTTCGTTCAACATAAATCAGAAAAGCAAAAAGAAGATGAAGAGAGAGTTTCTAATACTGTTTCTCAAATAACCTCTTCTGCTTTAGAAGCAGGACCATCAATATCTGCAGCAGAGCGTCGGCTTGTTATTGTTAATAATACAAGAGTTTCAGAGACAGGGTTAGTGGAAGAAAAAGATGAAAACATTAATAATTTGTCACGTGAAAAATCATGCTCTTCTAATGCTTCTGAATCTGACTCAGACAATAATCATGGTTCATCAAAAAAAATCAACTCAGTGCTTCTTTTTTCTAACGTAGGTTATTGGCCAGTTCCAATGCCAAATAATCTTAGATCAGAAATAATAAAGCAAGGCAGTGAAGCTTCCAGACACAAGAGGATCAGCTGAAGTTGTGCTGACAAACATTTGTGACTTCAAATTTCTAGGTTATCTTCACCTGTGGTTTCGTGTTTTAGAAGAAATAACCCATGCACAAAAGTATTTGCAAACTAAAGGTTTAAGTCTGGAAAATACTGTTATCCAGCTAAAGAGTTTGAAAAACTTTTTGTTAGACGAAATGATTTAGAAGACGAGGCTATTAAATTTTCTGCAACCAAATGTGAAGAAATGGGAATTTCACTAAAAAAAGAGGACGAATACGACGTAAGAAAGTCATGCCTGGAGAATAATCAAGAGATGCTGGATTGTCATTAGAAGAAGAGACAAAACGATGTATGCTTGAATGCATCGATAAATTACATCAAGAGCTAGAAGGGATGAAATCAGTGGAAAGGGTTTTTGACATATTCGGCATTATTCAGCCATATCACCTACTAAATGATAATGATGAACAACTGTCTATTCTTATTTCAAACTTATGTAAAGCTTATGAAGAGTTTGATAAGGACGAAACAATAACTGAAATAAAAAGACTGCAAAATTTTATTGAAGCAGCTGGAGTTCCAAAAGAAGTAAAGTAAAGTAAAAGTAAAGTAAAAGGTATTTATTTCCAATACAACCATACAATTGTGTAGGAATGACAGTAATTAATCTTAAATTAGAAGAATCGGAGAAGTGGATATCACTAAAAGTCTTACAGTTCACTGTGGAAATGGACCTCACAGAATCTGTTCCCAATGTGTATGTAGCATTGAAACTTTTTTTGACAGTGTGTGTTTCTGTGGCTTCTAACGAAAGAAGCTTTTGAAAGCTCAAGCTGATAAAAACTTATTTAAGATCAACAATGAGCCAAGCAAGGCTTAATGGTTTGGCTATTCTGTCAGTGGAAAGGGAAGCAGCAAACAAGGCGGATTTTGATGCAATTATTAAGGAGTTCGCTGAAGCTAAAGTGCGCAGGCAGAAAGTGTTTTGATTTTGTTGTTTAACACTAAAATTTTAGTTATTGCCTTATGTTTTTCACCTTGACCTTAATAGACCTTAATGACCTTGAAGACTTGAGTTTTCATGGCTTATGATGGTTTTTATTTTCCGCCCTAATTTTATTCTTGACACAGTTTCTTATGATTTATCACTTCCTGCGGGGGGGGGGGGGGCTCTCAGATTATTTCCGCCCCGGGCCTACAGAGGTCTAGCGACGCCACTGTACACATTACATTCCTTTTTTGTTGGGCAGTCATGTAAAAATAATAATACTCAAATCACAGGCATCATAATTATATTAGAGTAAGGTATTCTTGCACCAACTGCCAACAGTATCACAACTGTTTTCACAATAAAAGTATCATTATACTAAGTAAAATGCAGTTTTCCATTAGTTGAACGCCTTAAGCCTAAAGAATATCACCAACGGAAGACCACAAAATATTCCTTCTGTGGTATGAACCTATGATTTTGTCAGTAGAAGTCCATATGCTAGAATACGTTTAAATCTGTTATGCACATTTGTACAATAGCATTCTTACCGTTAATTTAAACAACTTCCAAGGCGATTCATACTAATAAAATTTATAGCAGTAAACGAGGAAACAATAAACTTAATATTAATAGAGACTAATAAGATAAACCAAGTTGACAAACCGGAAAAAAAACATAAAACAAAGGCTCAATTAAATACAGTGCGATAAAAGGTAAGGCACTAATGCTCTTTGCGCAATTCAATATGTCTTATTTCTGATAAGATAAAAAAAGGAAAGCACGCAATCGACTAGTTCCTAGGTTTCCGATAGCATTTGTAGTTTTGGATTTTACGCAATCTGCGTTTAAATATGAATCATACATTATCAGCGGAGGTGCAGTCTTCATACTCCAATATGGGGGGTTCGGCAGATCGGCGGCACGGTGATGGCGATCGAGATACACTCCTGAGAAAATGTACAAAAAAATGATTAAAACTTATTTTATGCAATGTTTTCTAAGATGTTAGTGGTTTCATGCAGCTTGGATTGAAAGGTTTGTTTCTGTGGCCATTGCAACTCGTGGTCTGCTCCCATCCAGGAGCCTCAATGAAGAGGTGAATTGAATGAAATAATTCCCTCGGGCAAGCTCTGCAGTGCAGTCTGCAAAAGAAGTGTTCTATCTGACAGATTACCGGGGGAGAATGGAAACATTGTTTTCTTACAACAGTTATGACGATTAGTTTCTACAATGTTATGATGATTCAACAATGTTTCACATTGAGAAAGCACTTTGAGACGAAACAATCTACGGTCTAGTTTCACCACAAGCCCATCCGAATCCAACAACTCCAGACCGCAAGGCACTGGGAAAGTGACCCAGTGGGGCACCTCGCGCCCGTCTATCAAATTTTGAGGTATTTCCCCACCCTCTAGTCTGGTTGCAGTTCCAAGGCGCTTATGTGGGCTTTACCTGTTGTGAACGTAGTTCTTGAGCACCTGCGGCGCCCTTTGCTCGGTATGCGACCCGGGATTGGGTGGCCAACAGGCAGTTTCTAAGGATAGGTGACAACAGGTCAACATCTATCCCTGCTTTTTGTTATATACTTTTCTGGACTCCTCCAGCAATTCGCCGGGTGCACGGACTCTGCACAACCGTTCAGAGCCGCCTGATGTTCACTTATTTGACGAGGCTGTTTCATAGGAGTTAAGCCATGAGTTGGGCCGGCCAACAAAACAAACTAGCCATAAAGCCATAGCTACATAGCTCCGTATGGCTCCAGTTTTCTTAAGACCATTGTTACATATGATACCCACAAATGGGCCATTGTCCACCCGACCCCGGTGACTACTGTAGACAATCTTCCCTTCAGTAGTGTTGTTTACTCAAAAAGTCCAAAGTCCAAAGTAAAAATCCCTAAGTCGATTAAAAAAACTGTATAACATGTTATAAAAATCTTTAAGTCAAATGATTGAGATCAGACCAGTTCCTTTTTCAGTAATGCTTTTTACTCTAGTCTATCTTTCCAAAACAAAAAAGTCACAGAGTCCAATAAAAACATGTTAACATTCCAGGGGATTGACAATTAGTCCACTTTTATTTCTTCCTTATCTTGAAATATCAAAAGATTCTTTTAAATGTAAAACTGGCAAAATGAAGCATTTTTGTTGTATTTTCATAGACCTTACCAAAAAAACAAAATGGGAGTGACATTAAGAAAAGTAAGAAAATGGAGTAAGGAATTTTTTGAACTGGACCGTCCAAATGCTGAAAACATGTAGAGGTTTGCACAAGTAACCTCAAGCGGTTATCATTTTAGTGGAAGGAGTAGTCTTTCCAAAGAGAAAGTCCCACAGGCTTTCTAATGCCCTCACTGTTTGAGGTTGGCCTCTGCTGGGCGACATACCTGCCGACAGACATGCAGGTTGTTTTCGTACCAAAGCCGTTGCGATTTATCTTAGAGCGACAAGACGACAAAGATCATTATAACATTCTGAGATAGCGGGTATAACATTCTGAGATCTCAGCATTAACAATCATTGACTGATAGTTTGTCTATCATACATTTTTTATGTGGTATACCTGTATTCCTGGTTGATATGCTGCGTGACCTGCTGGGTGATAGCCCCTGAAAACGATAGGGCGTGACTAATGCTCTGTCCGATAGCATCCTGAGAAGATATTACGAGATTCTCCACTGACTTCCGCCTGAAATACCGATAAGAAATACTTGTGATTTCAATCACAGGATTAGATATTTCATACTCAGAATAGAAGCATTCACTATACATAAAATAATAGATGTCAGATTTTATGACTGACTGATAAGAGATTTATTTATTACAGAAAAGCAATGTGTTGAACGCTAGCTAACAGATAACAATAAATAGTTAATTGTCTGTAATTTAAACCGATGGAGGTCAGCAGTAAATATATCTAAATCTGGTGCTATCAAGTTAAGGTCATTCGAATGCGATGGTCAGCGAGAATGGTTCCACGATGACGCTAATCAATTTTATATTAGATTTCTATTTGTGTAATTTACTTAATCATACGAATATGAGTTTCATTAATTTCCAAACAAAAGGAGAACTTCTCAGATCTCTTCCCCAGCTCCTATAGAATTTTTATGTCATCTATTATCGAAAGACTTTTTTCAAAATGCTCAAGTCCTTTTTCTAGCTAACCAGTCTGGTAAAAACTATCGTTTATTTTGTTGGAAAGGATAACTTTAGGTGGACCATGTTTAAGAAGACCCTATATGGTTCGAACGGTTTGCGGCACGGCACCAGGGGGGGAGAAATTTTGGTTTACACGGTACCGGAAGACTAGATTGGAGATATCAATATCGTTGCGCACAATAAATATTTTTTTCTTCCTCTTTTTAAGACAAAAGTTGTCTTTATATGCAAGATAAACCGAATTTACTGGGTGAATTTTATTTTACTGAATACAGTATTTCGGATGACAAAAAATCAGTTTTGGTAAGTGATAAAAATTCTCACAAATTATTATGATGTACCTGGACTAAACAAATTTACAAATTCAATGTCAACACAAATCTTCGAGGTCACAGCAAAAAACTCATCTGTAAAATAGTGGTGGTCATGTGGAATACACTATTATTTGGTGATTAGTGCAAGCTCTGCCATTTAATTTAAAAACAAACTCTAGTAGTACCTGAAAACTTGTTAATATTGTTTTTGGGAGCTAATGGGCAGTTTGTCCACTAAGACCCATTTGTATAGGGTCGGTAAAATGCACGGGTCAACACCCATCCGGCGGCCTCTACGCAGAAGGGTAGGACGCTGGCCTGCGGGCGAGTCTCCCTTAGGAGTCAACCTTCGGGTGCTCCTGGACGGTTTGCCCACAGTGCGGCATCAGCCAATCGATTGTACATTCCGACTAACAACCGGAGGAGTCTGGGAACAGTAATGTTTCTTATAGAGCGGGGGTAGTTGTTAACCTTATGGCAACTGTTCTTGAAACGACCATTCGGCCACCCGATCCTAGGTGAACAGCCGGGCAAAGGATGCTGTGGTCCATGATAAATTCGGTAGACACCATATCACCGCTACGTAAGGGAGAGGACCGCGCAAGCGTCCTCGATCCTGTAACCAGTCAGGAGGTAGGAGGTATCCTAAAAGTTAATTCCAGAGAGATATCCTTCCAAACTGGTAGTCAGGGGGCGAGGCTGCCCGCTGGTTACCTTTCCCGGTGCCTCGCCGTAAGGCGTTGGCCTCTGGCGGACAAGTGGCGTAACTAGACAGTGAACTGTTAAAGCCCAAGTCTTCTACACTCGTCTCACGGGAGACAGAACGATCCAACATCGTTAAAACTTCCCGAGGTGACGGGTTCGCTCGTTGTAGTTGACAGCTCTAGTTGTTAATATTGTTTATGACTAGCTTCAGCTGATCTGGAAGTATCAGCAAAACTGCCTGTCCAGAATAAATTATAATAATAAAATGGTTTTTTGCAATTTAACTCATTTATCGCTTTGCACCTGATAAGACATAGTCAAATTTATTTGATAGGGCGATTAAAGTTGTCTGTCGGCTGCTTTTGGCCTACCAGCTATCGTCGCCCCCCCCCCCCCTCCGTGTCTTGCTTAACACTATACAAGGGTTTTCTTTATCAGGTTTGACCTAAAACAATTTCATTTTCATAAAGTAATTGCTTTCACTGAATATACATCATTTTGGGAAAGTAGAGGTGAAGCGGCGACAGGGTGAATCAGCGATAATGACTGACTCTAGTCCAGGAGCATTGTTACAGAGATTAAGATTCGGCTCAGTTCGTAATTATCATTATTATGCTGTACATGAGTTATAGGTGTAAAAAAGTCCAGCAGGAAAGTTCAAAGTCGGGCGCGAGTTTGCACTCACTATAATTCTGTCAAGGCCACATCAAATGCCACTTGTATAGTTTTTGTAAGGTATTTAGTTTAGAAATGTGAGACATCTTACCAAAACCATTTAATTTTTACTTTTTTAAATTCAATATTAAATTATTCGGATTCTCCTGTTTTATTTTAGCAAAAAACGACCACAAATATTAAAACATTCAATAAAAAGGCGTAATTGGCCAATTACACCCTTTCAGCGCAGCATTTTATATTTTTTTATTATTTATTAATTTACAATAACTTCATATAATATGTCATATAAACACCATTTACATAATATGGTTGAGTTGGGAGAGATTGAGCACATCCTATGGTGAAATGTTTATCCGCATTCCTAACTAGGTCAGAGACCCGTATCTAGGGATGCTGATTTTTGTTTAATTGTATCGACGAGCTGACTCTTTTGATATTCTGAACTTAAGTTGTATTGCATGATACATAAGAATATATACATATATACATACGCATACATACACACATACATAAATATATATATATACATACCTACACATATATATACATAGCAAATAATACACGAGATTTGATATTAGTTAGTAATATATAATTTAATAAAACAACTTAAATTATTAGCGAGAGCAATTGAGACTCCGCATACATTGGACCCCTTTCAAGCAGGTACTTCTTTATAAGTATTTTGAATGAATTTAAGTTGTTTGCATTCTTATAACTCTCATTTAAATTATTATAAAATCTCGGCGCAAGGAAGTAAAAATGCCTTTGGTATATGATGATGCGGGACATATGATGCGGCCATATGATGCGGGACAACTGATGAAATGATGCTGCGCTCACATCACCCGCACCACCCCTTTACAAATAGAATACTAAGCAGGAAAGACAAAAGTTATGACAGGAAAGGCGTAAGTTTAGCTACAATGAAAATGTTCAACATAAAACAGATCGGTAGTATTAGCCATTTACGGCGTTCATTCACAAAAATGTGTAATTATGATTAATCGAATCCCTTTCGAAAAATAGACAAATTAAGTAATTCCGAATCCCTTTCGAATTATAGACAAAATAATTCGAGAGAGAGCTCGCAGAGATCGAGCCACTGGACAAGAAACCGCGCTGGGGGAAAACACAATGGCGACGTTCAAACCACTGGAAGCGCTCCATTTAACAAGGAATATAGGCTAGCAATGGAAAATAATGCTTGGAAAACTAACCAACTACTTATCAGCGAAAAAAAAAAAAGAAAAAAATGGACGAGGTAACCCAGCGACAAAGCTCTAAACATTTACCATACCTTTATGCTAGAAAAGACGGAGGATATTTTTTTTTTGATAAAGTAATGGAGAAGCTTGAAGTTTATCTTGTGCTATCAGGAAGGCATTGATTTTCAAATGCTTGCCTGACCAGTCATGATAATTATGTAACGCAGCTGAGGATGCTGTCAACTAACCGTGAATTTCAGTTAAAGAAATTCGACCAAATCACTGATCAGGGCTTTCCAATGATCAGCAGGGCTACAAGACAATCATCGCAGGAAAGAATACTATGAGAAGGAGACATGTTCCTTGAAAAAGGAAAGTAATTTACAAAAACAGTGGAAATAGTAAAGAACAAGTAAAAGCATAGAGAGAAAGACCGAAACTACGTCACTCATAGTAAGTCAAATTTTCATTCTGATCTACCCATAAGGTGGTTCAAGAAAAGATACCTTTTAATAAAAATTAAAGTAAATAAATTAAATGTCAGACCGTGAAGGCATATTTACTTTACAAAAAAATTAGGAATATTTATTAATTGGCTTAACGTGCCGCGATCCTCCCCCCAGTTGAGAAATTTTTATCTTAGCCAATGTAAAATGTGTCTCCATCTTAGTAAACCTATAAAAACATTTTCATTTATACCTTTTATCCTAAGCATATCTCTCGAAATAACTCTCATTCAACATTTTTTGCATGTTCCAAGTATATATTTAAGTAAATTTAGGTAAAAATGTCAGTTGCGGCCTTTCATCTTATGACGGCATTATATTATCCTTTATCCTAGAGATAAACTAAGTGGGAAGGAATTTATAAAGTGGATTAGAAAGTTCTCAGGAAACAATATTGCGAATATAATACCACAGGTGGGTCTTAGGCTTTCTAAAATGTGAGTGGTGTCACCGTGTTCCAGCAAAGTGCTGCAGCTTTTTATTGCAATTAACAAACCCGCATAAGACGCGCATCGCATGACTTACCCATGCCCCATCTCCCACCTGCCTTGCAAAAATTAGACAATTTTAAAATTTGAACTTCCCAGCTGGACGTCCTGTATCTGGTGAATATAATAATTTAGCAATGAACATAAAAAAGGCGGGGAAACCGAGTAGGTAAAGAAAACGAGTAGGTACAGGCATTGCGCTTTGAGAAAAAAACCGGGATGAGCATTTCGTCAAGTCATATGAAGATGTTTTCCCCAAATAAGTTGTTATAATAATAATAAATAAATATAAATGGAGCTGCCACAGAATTCACTGATTCGGAGTCGGGCCCATAATAATATTATTATGACACTTCTGGGGGGTGAGCGGCGGACTCCGGCCTAAGGACGGGCTGTGGTAGGCTTAGGACAGCTGTCTTGCCATCTGCCAGTTTTATCACCCAAACACTCCCCCATTCGAAGCCATAAAATTTGAGATAAAGAAATCACGGTTTTATACTTTTTTTTCAGGAAGGAGTTCATTATATTCGTAGAGACCAAGATCTCTAAAGATTGGCTGGCACTGTGTGTAGGTGTGCAGCAGTTCCGGGTGACGCATTTGCAAAATCGTTCTATTTATTTAATTTGTTTATTTCGAACAGTTAATTCTACGGTAAAGGCATCTTTTGAGATAGGGAGTGAAGTGTTATATCTGGACGGAGGGCTGTGCACCCCAGGCTTTCAGGAAAATGATCAAATCGACCTCCATAATCCAGTTTGACGTTTTCTTGAGAGAGATTTTGGAGTGGAATGTTTTCTGCTTTTTGAGCCACCCTCCACAAACTGTTTGGAGGGTACTGTCAAACTCTCGTTGGCAAGGGCGGCCTTACATCGCGAATAACATGACCGAAAAGGCTCCGTCATTACAGTAGTGAAACGGCCTTGTATTAAGACCGTCGAGCAGCCAGCTAAAATATGTTTAGCTGTGCAAGGGTTATTGCTAAAGAGGGGATAGGAGCTACCCTCTGAATAGCTTCAGCGAGCAAGGTTACTGTTATCTGGAAGTAAACTGACATAGCGTCTTTTGTAGCATATAAACGAGGTTGTACATCTTAGCTAGTTTTAGAGCTATGTAAAAAATGCTTTCTCGCACCCAGTTCAAATGTCAAAAGTAAAAAACATATTTTTTCCGGTTATTAGAAGAGGCAGTTGAGTCGGGTTCTTTTTAAAAATTTGTTTACAGAAAAAACAAAATAAAGTCTGTGATGAAATTTATCACTGTTCTCAACCGGGGGGAGCTAATGGGCCCTTGCTGAGTTGGCCACGAAGACCCATTCTGTTTCAGGGTCGGTCACACTCACGGGTCAACACCCATCCGATGGCCTCCACGCATGGGGTGCGGAGCCTGGGTAGGACACTGGGTCAACCAGTCTCCCCTGGGAATCAATCCTCTGGCGCTCCTGGACGGTCTGCGCACCGAGCGGCGCAAGCCAATCGATTGTGCTCTCCGACTAACAATCGGGGGAGTCTGGGAACTGTATTGTTTCCTATAGAGCGGGGGTAGTTGTCTACCTTACGGCGACTGCTCTTGAAATGACCATTGGCCATCCGATCCCGGTTCAGAGTCGGGAAAAGGACGCCTTGGTCCGCGATAAATTCGGTATACTCCGTTTCACCGCTTCGTAAGGGAGAGGACCGCGCAAGCGACCTCGAACTCGGAACCAATCGAGAGACCGGAGAAATCTGGTCACAATTGGTAGTTAGGGCGCGAGTGCCGCCCGCCAGGTAACATACCTGGCTACTCGCGGTAAGGCGTTGGACTCTAACGGGTTGTGGCGTAGCTAGACGTCGGATTTGTTATGTCCAAAGTCTTCTACGCTCACTGCACGGTCGATAGAACAATGAATCGTTAAAACGTCCTGCGGTGACGGGTTCGCCCGTTGTGGTTGACATCTCAATATGTTCTCAACCGGGTTAATTCTACGACACAACACCTGTTTGTTTTTATAATAATACGATAGCTGGTTATTTTCATAGCTATAATATAAAATCAGAAAATATGGAAAATTACAAGGACTGTTAATAGGACACAAAGCGGCTAGTATTAGCATCTTTATTACGCACAAATTAGTTGATGTGTGATGGTTCGCATTTAAAATCGGTGAGAATAATATTAGTCATTGCTGAAAAGAAAAACTGTCTTGCCTCTCCATAGATTTACCTTAATGTTACATTTACAGTACGAACTTCCAAAAGATTGAATTCCAAAGACTGCGATTCCTGCTTTCTAATGTAAAACAAAAGAGAAAACAAAAACGGTGAAATTAAAATAAAGGCGAAACGATAAAAAACAAACAAAATTGCCGCGCAAGAACAGACTTTGTGTACGGAGAAAAAAAAACAATGATAAAGACTGAAAAACACTTACATTGATTGTGTGGAAGGGCGAACATCCGAATCAGATGAAATCATAATAAAACCGTGGCATGAAACGCGGCGACGAGCTAAATCAGCTCGTAGCTTTTCATTTTACACGGGGAAATTACGCGAAGATAACGAGAAAACGTCTCGAGACGTGTGTAAATCTGGGAAAATTTACGAATGATTTGACATGACATGACAGTTTGACAAACAGATGGCGCTTTCCGCCGCTTTCTTTCTGATTGGACTGCCATCTTTGCGCCTGGAAAAGAAGAGGGCTGTGCGTCTCTTTCTGATAATACTAGGTGCTTTGCGCGTATGCAAAGGATGCAAGACTATATTTTTTAAATAGTTTAGACCTAGATCATTTTATTTCTAAATATAATAGTAATATTATTTTATTTGCGAAATATTATTGTATTTTTCAAATTACCTATAGTAAGTTACCGGTAGGTTTTACAAAAAATATGTTTTTGTTTTGACAATTTTTGACAGCTTAGCTTCTTTCTAGGTCGGTTTCGGTCTTTGGTTTCGGTGTGTTTTCGGTTTCTGACTTACCGCGTGGTTTTGCTAGCGTGTTTTTGTTTTTAGTTTTGCTTTTATAATGAAAGAAAGTGCGTTCAGAATCACGAGGATCCACCCGAAGTCGCCGCGCAATTGCATTTTAGTAAAATTTCAAAACGGCGCTCTGAAACCAGCGAAAAAAATAGCATGTGATATGTACGAAAACAAGAAAAATAAAGGCCGTAGAAGAGCTTTAATTACCGCGGGTGGTCAACTGTATGCCGGAGACGAGGAAGAGAACGAGATGTGCCGTTCGTTTCTACTAGCGAGGAATCGCAAGACAGGCGACGCTCGATTGATCGAGGTCAGCAATGTTATGGCCAGAGCCGTCACACACTTGGAAGTGAAAGAAAATGAGGACGACTTGGATTCCAAAAAAGAAGAGAAGCTGTGGACGTCGCACGACTTAAACGTGGCGTTCGGTTCGAAAAAGCAAAAGCGGCGCACTGAGCAACTGCTCAAATTGAGCGTCGACGTCAGCACGTTGAGCAGCCAGTTGAACGACACTATCGAGAACCTCGATCAATCGGCGAATGACATAGAAGAATACATCGCTAAGAACGATAACAGCGAGACGTATCTCCCGTCAATAAACCGCAACGCCAAAACCGTCGACGACGTTTACAAAATTGAGAACCTCCTCACCAAACACGAAATAGCCGCAATTAAAGAAGAGCTTTCCGGCGTCAACTACGTTGAAGACATGCTGCCGTACATCGCTGGACTCATGGAACAAAAACCGGACCCAGAAATCACCGATCGCTCATGTTTATTACTGTACGCCTCCGCTCTAATCAATTTCTATCTGGCCGACGCAAAAACGGTTACCACAAACAGATACGTCCCGTGCAGCATCTCACCGACGATAAGCAAGACAATCCTCGAAAAGTTCATCGTCAGAACCGGCAATAAACGGACGCGGCCCTTGCAAATGCGCGACAAAACCCTCTGCTACATCATGGTTATAATGCTGCTATGCTGCAATTATAAATTTGATTTGAGCGAGCTTGAAACGGTGATGAAACGGAAATTGCCTACAATTCTTCGGATGGTCGGAGGGCAGGTGTCGAAAGATGGTGCGACGTCCATGGCTTTTTTGAGATTACCGCTTGTAACACTGGGGACGAAAAGGATACGGCGCAAAAACTAATATTTTGTTAAATAAATAAAAAAACAAGCATTTTGTTTCATTTGACAGTTTTGACATCCCGCGCAAACGAAATTTCAAATCGCAGTGGATATGAAACTCGCAACATTGCCCGCTTTGGGTGCGCGCTACAAATCGATTGCCTGTTTTGGCAGGTGCGTGTTAAGGCGTCTACCCACGAAGCAATTTCAATTTCTCTAAAATCTTTAGATTGTTGAAAACTTCAATTTTAAATATTTCAAAGTTAGCACTAAAAATACGGTGATACCTAATACAAAATATGTATCATTTTTATTATCAATGATAAAAAAATAAGTAATAAAATGTATAGGTACATACCATTAGTAGTCAGAAGAAAACAATAATAAAAATATCAGTTTAAAACAAATTAACTAAATAAAGGGTACTAGAATGGTCACTGGCATAATCAAATAACTAAAATTTAAAAATAGTAGTATTCAATAGTCGGAAGTAACAGAATCTGCAGGGCAATTTAAAATGCCCCTGGAGATGTATAGGGCCAAAACATTTTACCTGCTATTCACGATCGCCTTGCTGTTCTCCTTTGCACCCTAGAAATCGTCTCACTTTTTTAGAGCAATGAGTTGGTTTTGATGTCTTTTCTCCATGGTTGCCCGCGCTGTCAATACCGCCTCCGCCGCGATGTTTCTTTACTCGTTACACGTTCACGAGAACGTGCTTTATAACCTGAGGGCCTATTCTTGAAAAAATAGCGTGCTAAATTTGTCTATCCCATGTAAATCAAATGTATTATATAAATTTGGCATGCCAAAAATTTCAAGAATTATGGAGTGGCAGCCACCTGATAACGACGAGCTTGCGCGGTTCGCTCGTAATTCGCATAGACAACGTCTGTGGTACAATTTCTAGTAATCGTACTATGATATTTTGTGGTAGCCTTTACGACACGTGGTGTCGATCGCTTCGATTTCAATTTCTTTCTATGACAAACTACTGTCTGTATACTGTGGTGCATACCTATCTGCAGTTGATCCCATTTATTTTAAATAATAATAATCAATTATTATTATTGATTAAACGCAAAAAAACGTTTTCATTTATCGGTTGTAAATTAAAAAATATATGATTACACTCTGCTGCAAGCCGCGATTGTCCCTAGAAATTGTCTTGTAGTTGCCTCATGGGTAGAGGCCTTTAGCCAACATAGCCGAAGAAAGTGGTATTGGCAGCAGTGACAGTTACTGAAAAAAGTCAAATATCTTGCTATTTTCCTAGTGTCCTACTATTTTACAAACGTGCGACCGCAGGTTTTAGGTTGTTTTCCGTCTTTTTTACGTGTTTATTACAAGACTATTGAAATACAATGGTGAAATCAGGGCAGAAACACACGAAGTATCAGAAATTCCTTAAATCTGAAAAGTCAAAAGTCAAACTTAAGTCGAAGGAGCTCCCTAAAGGGACAAACATAACCAAGACCAATTTCAAAGTGAAGAAGATCGTTATCAAGGAGCAGCTCAAGGAAGGTCAGAAAGGCGAAGCGGTAACGAGTAGAAAGCTCAATTTAAAAGATTTGTTGTCGCGGCTGAATCATTTTAACACGTCGGCGAAGAACGACGCGATAAATGGAGTGAAGGAGCTACTGGTCCATAGAAGTGATGTGTTGGACTCGCATATCGATCAGTTGATTCGTGGTGTTGTTCCCCTTGTGATGGACATCGAGAAAACGGTGAGTGCTGTCCTATTCCTGGGTGAAGTCCTACCCGATTTCATCGTTCGGCCTTCTATGCCGACAGAGGGTCAAGAATTTGGACGTTAATCTACGTGTCATTACAGTAACATCTTTTCCCTATTAACTTCCTCGCCTTCCACCAACAAGGAGAGAAAGTATTGTGAACGTGCATTTTTTTCAGAGATGAAGACTGAAATATATAGTTTGGGCCCTCCTGAGGCGATTAGGACCATTGGTATAACTGCAGTATAGGAACCTCTCCTGGATTGTTCATTTTTAAACGTCAACGGACTATATTTGCAATGCAGATTCTGAATCTGCAATAATCTTTTGTCGCTCTCAATAAATAAACGAGATATAGGCATTTAAAATTTGCATACTAAACGTCAACAAAATGGCCATATTGTTTCAGAAGTAGTGTCGGAAATTAGACGATATATCGCAAGTTCTCTAATATCGATGACAATTTGCGATATTACAAAAATGATGGCATGGTCGTGAAAAAACATGTGCAATATTTAAAAAAATGAGACTATTTTCGAGGTTTTTTTCAATGACTGCGTTTTGATAACAAAAGATATCCTGAAACAATAGAAAATTCCTAAATATTTGAATATCACCGCATGTAATTTTTTTGCCTGCGGCGCTATTGATGTTAACATGACAATGTGTTAGCGATAATTCGTTTTTTTTCGAGGATTTTACAAAATGACTTTGGTGATGATGACAAAAGGTAACCTGAAACAAACGACATTTCAGGATATCTTCTGTCATCAATATGCAGTCATTGAAAAACATCGAAAATAGTGCCCTTTTTTTAAGTTTCGCAAAAATATGTATTTGTCCAATCATTTTTTTTTTCAAAATATATCGATTAATCTAAAAACTCTCCAAATTGTTATAATTTCTGTAATATCGCTAATTGTTATCGATATTACAATATACTCGAATGTGTCTAACATGGTATGTACAAACAAAATGGCCACAACTTTCTTGACATTGGGATGAAAAATTTGAACGCCTATATCTCGCTTATTTATTGGGATCGCATAAAGATTATGGAAGATTCGGAATCAGCGTGGTGAATTTTATTTTGGCCTATTTGTTTACATATAAAGGTTCCTATACTGCAGTTATACCTGGACTTTTATAGACTTAAAATTTGGTACACAGATGCCTTGGTCAGTATACTTGCATATATTGAATCAACTGCTTTTAAGGGGGGAGCCTGGTTTGGAAGGCTAAAAAAACATGTTTTTCTTGTTTTTTTTTTAACTCAGAAATCTCTTCATAAATCTTTTATATCAGTTTGATTAACATTTAAAAGAATACAAATATTTTTTATAATAGTAAAAAAAATCATTTTTGAGATATTGAATTGCAAGTGTTTAACCGGGAGAGTCTGGAAAAGTACGTTTCCTAAGAAGCGGGGGTAGTTGTTGACTAGGTGTCATCTATCCTGGCAAACGATTCGTTAGCCACCCGATCTTGTGTGAGCTTGACAGGCGAAGAGCTCCATGGATCCGCAGCAAATTTGTTCTGAATTACCGTTAACGTCATGTAGAGGCCGCTTAAGCGATCTCTAATCTGTAACCAGACTGGAGGATGGAGAAATCTGTCTAAATATAGTAGTAAAAGTATTGTTAGTATTTACATACAAAATCGCCCAAAAAGGTGCGGCGCCGTTTTGGTGCGCAAAGGGTTTCAAAAGGTTAATGTAGAATTAACTGTTTCACGCGAATAAAACATCGCAAAAGACCACGAGTACAAATTAAATAAATACAATGATCTCGCAAATGCCATCACCGTAACTTCACTTTTCACCTTCACATGGTGGAAGTTGGCCCTTAGCCTGCCAGCCAAATCTCGGTTTCACCTCTTTAAAGATCTTGGTCTCTCTATGAAAATATTCAACTCTTTCAACAAAGAACTCGTTAAATTTCTCATTTTTTAACATTATTCAATTGTACTTGCATATATATTGCTTTTAGTTTTGTTTATCGTCAATATTGACGAGTATTTTATATAAATTTCTTTTGTGTACCTCGATGAAAGTATTTGTTTCCTGATTTTTCAGACAAGGCGTGAATCTTACAAAGTGCTCCACATGATCCTCACGTCGACACCTCCGGAAAACCTGGAGCCATTCTTCGAGATCCTTCTCTCGTACCTGCGCTGTGCGATGACGCACATCAATCCACGGATCCAAGAAGATTCCTTGCTGTTTTTAGATGTTTTATTGATCAGTGCCCCGCAGCACGTCGTGTCGAATTATCGCAGCGTAATGCCCAATTTCATAGATATGATATCGAAATTGCGCATCGACTCGAAGCCCGGACGCATGCTGACGGTCAATTTGGACAGCAAATTGACGTCCGTGCGCTGGAGGGTTAAAGTTTTAAATCGTTTGCATGATTTTCTATCGATTTTGGTCAGAACTCACAAGAATGACGCGACGCAGCACTCGAATACGACAGTGTATTACGACGAGAAAGCGCCGTTTTATAGTATTTACGATGCTTCTGCTTTGTTGAATAATGTACTGCCGTGTTATTCAGCGCAGCGTAACAATACAGATATTGAAACGAGCGAGGCGGAAGCGTTTCGTTCGTACGTTGAAGTACTATTGCCGCTTCTGTTCGAAACGTGGCTTGAAGTCGGCCCGGGCAACGCAAAAACCGACTCGACGTTACCCGAGGAGCCTGCCGACCTCCTCGCGCACATCTTAGAAGTGCTACAATTATTGTTGATTCAAGTAGATTACTTAAAAAGTGACGATTTATCAACGTATTTCGTTGCGACTGCAACAAATTCTTTCACTCAGCACATACTCGCATATTTTCCTTATAACCGACGGAATAAAAAAGTTGCCGCCAATTCAAAAGACGAAAAAATGCTTAACGTAAACCTAACGATTTGTAACATCCACATCTCTCTAAACAAAGAAACGCAGGGAGCTTTCCCAAAATCGGTGCTGCAATACCTCGAAAAGAATATCGTCAACTTCTCCAGCAATGAGAACCTTCAAAAGAAGTTCATATCGGTCCTTGAAGTGCTATTTATGAATAAAAAGGCACTTGGTGAACGCTCTGACATCGAATCACTTTTAAATTCGATATTATTGCATTATGACGAAGGGGAGCTGGACGGTAATCTGCGTCAGCAATACTTCTCGTTATTCTGCAATCTGTTCCTGAGCGATATTCAAAGTTTATGCATTACGCGGCCATACCAAAAATGGCTGAAAACACTCCCCAATATATTAAAATGTGAAAATATTACTCTTCGAACGATCGATATTCTCAATCGATTTGCCGTTCAGCGGAATAAAGAGTTCAACAACTGCATCAAAGGACAAATACCTTCGATAGTTTTGAATTTGCCGACGATTCACAACGCTCTAAATGACAAATGTTCCAAGTATCGGCTGCTCAGTTTACTATACTGGGTAAACAAATGGGACAATGAGAGTTTAAATTTATTACAAAAACAAATGGAAAATAATGATTATGGGGAAAATCATAATTTTATTGTGCAGATTCTCGAAATAAAGACACAGAAATAACGGAATTTCTTTTATTCTATTCAACTTTGTTTACAATCTCCGATATCATCTTTAGTCGTTTTAACAGTTTTCAACTCGGCGTACCACGCTTTCTCTATGGCGGACAGCTCCGTGGGCTTCTTGTATGATATTATTAAAGTGTTGAAGCTGTGGTTGATTTGAATTTCGGATTGCTTCAATTCGAGACCGAAACGCTCCATTTCGAGGACATGCAGCTTTTTGAAATATTTCTTATTCGTCGTTCGGATTGTGATAGACTTATCTTCGTTGTTCGCCGTTGCGGAGTAGGTTTCGATCGGGTAAGGAAGGTTGCGGATTCTCCATTCGAGGTTATTGCGCGTGCAGCGTTTGATTATGGTTGGCTGGAAAAGAAGAGTTTAGGAGTTGTGTGAACTGTCGAGTCATTGTTTATTTATACTGATGATGTAAAAATAGTTAGGTACACTGAAAGTGCTGTGGCTTGCGAGCTCTTTCAGCTCGATATTAACGCGGTTTATGATAGATAGATAGATCTTTATTGTATAACTGTATTTTAAAAGTACAGATGCTTGGTACAAAATACGTTCGATACTGTTTGCCCAGAGGGCGGAGAATTTCAAGTACAGTAGGACCTCGCTTATTCGAGGTAATGTGGACCGAGGGTACCTCGGATAATTGAAAACTTGGATAACAGAGACTGTTGTAAATCAAGGGGCAAACACACGGTAAAGCTTAAAATGAATGAAAACGTAGTCAATGAATTAAAAGAATACATCTATTACATATTTAGATGTAGTCAGTTAAAAATGTACTACAATACATACATAAATTATAAAATACAGTACTGCATAGTAAAATTGGAGCAGAGGGGTGACGGGGGCTAAAACATGGCCTTTTCGAACTCTCGGATAATCACGTCCCTACTGTACATGCTTGTTACCACAGAATACTCTATGCATCTTACTTTTATTCTTGCTGTATGTCTGCAAGACGTATAGGGCAGTAGATTAATTACACAATTATTCTTTTTATTTATGGTAATAATTTGAATTTTATATTATTTGAGATTTACTTAAAGTAACTAGTCGAAATTAATCAAAATTAATGGGAACTATATTAAGATTCTAATAAATAATCAAAGTAACATTAAAAGCAATCTAAGGTTAATAAAAATAATTTTTAAATAGTCCAAGAAATAATACAATTAATGTCGTGTTAATTTCTTCGATTTGTCAGATCCTAAAAAAAATGTAAAAAGAATTTAATAAACAAAATAAATATTTAAAATAATGAATAGTGAAGGCATGATCATGTTAGGCTGAGCGCGCACTAAGCAGCCAAGCTGCGGCAGCCAATCCGACATGACGATTTATTCCTATTCCTGGCTGCGGCAGCCAATAGAACATGCACTCGAGCAGGGCAGCCAGAGTGCGACAAGGCGAATGTATGTGGCTGCCTTCAGTCCCTGCGCACTTGTCGAAGCAGTCAGAAGTATCGGCGGCGGTCACGACTAGCAGCGTGGACTGGCTGCTTAAGCTGGCTACTCACTATTTTGACTGCTTAGTGCGCAGGCGCTTATAGAGTCCAATAGTCGGTTAAAATCTTTAGCCGTTTTTTTTTAAATTTTCGTGCATGCTGATTGCATATTTTCCGGAATGCTATTATAATATTTTAGTATTATGTGGCAGAATTGTTGTCTGCCTGCACAATCCAGTCCTTATTAATGGACAAGCTCGGAGGCCTGCATTTTAATATTAATAAATGTTCAGTGATGACGTACACAAGGTCGTCGCACATCTTATATATAATTACTCCATCGCCGGATGTGAGTTACCTAGAATTACTGAAATCAAAGATATAGGAGTTTTCTTCCACTCTCAGCTAAACGTCTTGGGTTTGTGATATGATAATCCAGGCACTTTAATAACATTCGAGTTATGCACTCGATTGTTAAAAGTCACTTTGAGATAAATGCAGTTATCTGAAATCCATATGAAGATGCTTATATCCTCATATTAACCCCTCAAATGTGAGGCGTCCCTTAAGGGATGCCTTGGCAAAATGTATACAAAATGTATATAAATTTATATAAATGTAAATATAAATGTAAATGAAATCGAAGACTATCGCGGTTGTTTGACATTATAAATAGGATAGAAAACGAATTTACCGCGTGAAATTTGTAGGACCCGACGTTTCGGTGACGTTGCAGCCGCCGTTTACCCTAGACAACGGCGGCTGCAACGTCACCGAAACGTCGGGTCCTACAAATTTCACGCGGTAAATTCGTTTTCTATCCTATTTATATAAATGTAAATGTGCGCCGCTTTATAGTAATCCGCTCTATAGTAATGCTATAGCTCTATAGTAAACCCCGCTCTATGTAAATGTAAATGTAAATGTAAATATAAATTTATAAACATTTTGCCGTAGGCAACCCGAGCTAATCGCCATTCATTTGAGGGGTTAAAGAGAATTCAGGTTTTTAAAAGATTTATATATTTCAAGCAGTCTGGATATCATCCATATTTATATCCTGGTGCGTTTAGGCACAGTATACCGAGAGAACAGTAGACGCTCGTAGAAAGGATATAATTTTTCAAAGGGCAATGAGCAAACTAGTATGGGAGTTGGGCCCACCTCTTTAATAACAATAATGTATTTACCGTTGGAAAGATCTATTTAACTACAATATTTATGACTACTACAACTTACCTTAATTATGAGCCGTTCGGAATCTTTTTAAATATGGCTAATTACACAAAAACCCCAATGACAATTATTTATTTAAAATATATTATTTGCAGTGAAGATCCATAAAAGACTATATTATGATATAGTCACTGTGTTGGACAGCTAACCTTAGTACAACTTATTTATTAGGGTACAACTCAGAAACGGCTCATAATTGAGATCAGTCATTCTAGTAATAAATGGTCTACATATAGAGATCTTTCCATTGGTATATGATTTCCAGTTATTGGAAAAGTGGGCCCAAAATGCACAATATCTTGGCATGCAAAATTTCTCAAGAATCATCCCCAGACGATCTGCTATGGCGATGGCGTGGTTGAAGGAGTGGGAAAACAATGAAAGACAATCGCAAAAGGATCCACTTTGTATAATTTTTGGTTGACTACTGAACATTTTTGATGGACTTTCAGCCAGTGCGTATACGGTCTTTTCAGGGCAAGGTTTAAATTCTTTACAGTGAGTATGAGACCTAGTCGTGCTCACAAAATAGGGTTTTAATTGCGCCGTTGGGATAGGCTTCGTAAGGGAAGCAATAATATATATTCGTCTCTGACATACCTACCCATAGAAATGTGAACATAGTCGTGAGCATAGAGTGAAAGAGCACAATTTTTAAATCATGCGCATATGCGAAAAATCACGCATGCGGCTTTTTAGACCGCATAACGCAATGGACGTGTTAAGTACGGTCTATGCCATTGGAGTCACTGGTCACGCTATATTTTAATTTTACTATCTACGCACTTAAGACGCACATAGGAAAATGGAGAGTAGAGTTCATTCCAAAATGAGGATTGATTCACATACCTGATCGTCGGCCTCCCTGATTCCATCGGCGTCTAAATTACTCAAATTCTTGGGTTCCGGATCTCCGACTTCAATCTCCCAAATACCCTCCCCTCCAATTTTAGCCCGCCGCTTCCAAGCTCGTCGCAACAAACAACTGGTGTCCGTGTTGTATTCCTCCACCATTTCATTGCTATCGGCGAATTTGTAATGGACCTTTAGTTTTTTATCTTGAACCAATGCCGTTTTATCCGCACTTTTGAGATTCTGAAACCAGGAATTATCTGCCATATTGTCGTCGCCCTTTTCCACGGAATTTATTGCGATTTTGAGGGGCGTCAATATTCCTATTTCTTCGATCAAACTCGTTGATTTTCTTTTCATTTTTCGTTACCACGGTTACGAAAACAAACCGCCCACCGTACATGCGACTATTGACAGCAGCTAGTGACGTATATCAGTTTAAATAAATAACATCGGAACTTTTAAAAAATATCGCACTGAAAATGTTTGGTTCTGGGGGTCTATTCTTGAAAAAAATGGTATGCTGAATATGTCTTTGGCTCATTTGATTTACATGGGCCATAGACAAATTTGGCATACGTTTTGTCATGGTTTAAATAAATAACATCGGAACTTTAAAAAAATATCGCACTGAAAATGTTTGGTTCTGGGGGTCTATTCTTGAAAAAAAATGGTATGCTGAATATGTCTATGGCTCATTTGATTTACATGCGCCATAGACAAATTTAGCATACGTTTCGTCATGGGCCCTCCATACGTTGGCCAGCGTTGGCCGCAATGCGTCTGTCTCTCTCGCTCTTTCCCATACATTTTTCTGACGTCACACTGATGTCGACTCGCTTCCTGACATTAAGTCAGTCACCGACCAAATGTAAAACAGCGCTGACTGATCCAGTGCTGCCATCGTGTAATTTGATTCAACAAGAAATAACAGCGCTGTCGCCTCAGTGCTGACCAATATTACCGCCATATATTTTGAAGACAGTCAGCTGCACCATCCCACGAGTCAACGGTACTGACCCTGTCCAAACGCCGAAGTCAGTTGTTGGTCAGCCACTAAGATTGCATTGTAGAGTGATGTCGCGTCGCGTGGAAAATTTTAATTAATGATAATGATGAAATTTTCCTTGCTGACTTTAATAACGTGCGTACACCCTAAATAAATAACTACGGCTGTTTGGCTGCATATAAATAGTGCGTCAGTTCTCGGCGCCAGCACCACTAATCATCCAGCACTGAAGCCTGTTACTGACAATATAAATCTGTACATATAGGGCTCTATTGCGTTTCTTGAACTAAAATCGGAAATTAGTCCGTGTGGACGAGACAGGGTAATACGCTAGAGCGGGATGTGAGATAACCGGTTGTCACTTTTTCGCAATAAAACTGCGCGCCAAGGTCAAATCTGACACCGCACGAAATATGCTCGAATTTATTCGGACGAGTATAAGTTCGACATGTAGTATTTATCGACTATTGTTCGTTTCATATTCCGCTCTAATCTATTGCTCTGTCTCGTTCGCTTGGACTAATTTTAGTCTTAGTTCACAAAGAAACGCAATCGGACCCACAATGTATGTATTTGACTCGAGAAGTTGAGCAAAAGTCGAAAAACAAAACTTTTATTTCCATGATATTGACAAAGCTGTACAGATTTTATGACGTCATGTGAAAGTTGAATCTTGAATTCGCTGTACGGTTGTGCAAGCCGTGATTGCAGTCGAATTGGTCATTAATTGCGGTTTGAATTCAAAAGGGTTATTTTTCATATGAATGTCCCGGCTATTACGGCAGCTATTTTAAAAAATCACTAATGAATTTTATCTAAATGTGTCTGCCCAGTAAATGCTATTAAGCCCTCTTGCTATCTATTTAGACATTTAGTCCTCATTTTGGTTTACACTGGATCTTAGTATTTATAATTATGCTGTAAGTTCTTTGAAAACAAATTGCCTTCTTCCGCCAGAAGCTGATAGATGGCAGTAGCTGTATATATAATTTATTTATTTTCTCTATTTAACGTTTTAGATGACTTAGTATTAAAAAAGTGTACCTAATTAATTACGATGTTATTTCAGTACATACCTAATTACACTAATTATTCTTAGGAAAAAATAAGTGGTTTTAAGCAAAATTTACTATACTTATTTTAAATGACATATTTTCGATATTTTAAATATAAATAATTGGGCTCGATTGCGTTTCTTCGTGAACTAAAATCGGAAATTAGTTCGTGTGAACGAGACAGGGCAATACGCTAGAGCGGAGTGTGAGATGACCGGTTGTCACTTTTTCGCACTAAAACTGCCCTCCAAGGTCAAATCTTACACCGCACGAAATATGCTCCAATTTATTCAGACGAGTATAAGTTCGGCAGGTTGTATTTATCGACGATCGTTCGTTTCATATTCCGCTTTAACGTATTGCTCTGTCTCGTTCGCTTGGACTAATTTTAGTTTTAGTTCACAAAGAAACGCAATCATGCCCAATATGTAGGTAAAAAAATGTTTAACAGCTACATATTAATGTTTTTGGCCATCTTTTCGGGCAAATCCCCTTATTTCCTACGTACGATTAACCTTAATTCATCGTAATTCAACCTAAAATATCGTGGAACCGAACACTATTTCAAATATAACCGCGTGTTACCATTTTATAAAAAAGCATAACAGCTGTCAGCGGAGCTGTCAAGCTTAGAATTTTAACCTCAAATCGGGATTTTGAATTACGAAAAAATAATTCCAAAATTGAAACATTCAATCCATTTATCCCGTGTCTCAAAGAATTGTCTTTAGTGAAATATAGTTGTGTTGGTGTTTTGAGTGCAAATAATGCCGAAACATGGGATTCCAGACAGGTTTGTGATGCTCATTTTTAACATTTTTGTTTTTTTCATCTTCCGTTGTTTAGGAGGGTTGCATTCGTTTATAATTATTCTGGCTGATTTTTATTTGTAGATGGATTCCGTATACGGCGCTGGGAAAAGTCATCGAAGGGACAAAATTTATTTCGTTTAAAGTTCCGCTGAAACTGGTGAGTGAATTTTCGTTATTATGTTGAAAACAATGACGAGTGTTATCTTTTTAGAGTGCTTATGATATTTTACGTGTATTATTTTCTATTACTCTACTGCGCCATCTAGTCGTGCTTTGTTCAATTTATCGAAGCGGTTGTAGACGTTGCCGCTAGATGGAGAAAGGTATTTTTTATTTCCTTGGTTTTTCTGAAGTAATGGTTATCTGGCGCTGCTGGTAGATGGCGCTATATGTTCCTAAATGTTATTTTTTATTACCTCATGAATCAAATCGGACCCCCTCGGGGTTACTCTTTGTGGTGCTGTCAAAGCATTTTCTTCCAGCTTCTCGTTACTACTAATCTCCATATTTGATTGGAGACGAACTGGACGCGGTATAAATGGAGCGTATTCGTTTGCCAGTCGCAGTAGGTCACCTAGCTAGGCACAGTGAATATAGCTTTAGCTACCGTCAACCTTCTTTTTTCCTTTCGTGGCTACTAAAAGAAGCTAATAATATTTGTACTGAACTAGCAAAACAAGGCATAAGGATATTTTTGTGCTTAAAAAATAGGTTAAGCCTTATTTGAGGGTATTTTAATATTTTTCTCGGACTTCGTCGAGCGCCTATAGGTTGGACAGGTAGTTTTGGTGCGGGAAAATCGAAGACAGTTCATTTCATATTCCTTTCTCACGTATTGCTGTCTCGATCGGTTGAAGTAAGTTCCTATTTAGTTCACGAAGACACGCAATCGGGCCCAATAGGTCTATGACATACTTGGATAAAAAGTATTTTGTCGATAGTAAACTAAACAAATCAATGACTTGCCTTAATTTAAGCACAGAGGCTCCATGGACGAGATATTAGCTGTAAAGGAGCCTATATGATGAAAAGTCGACAATAAAATTTGGCTTCAAATTAGTCTGCATCCGTCATTGATTGATAATGGGCTCGATTGCGTTTCTTCGTGAACTAAAATCTGAAATTAGTTCGTGGGAACGAGACAGGGCAATACGCCAGAGCAGAATGTGAAATAAACGATTCCCACTTTTTCGCATTAAAACTATTCACCAAATATAAAGTAGGTATCTGAATCTAACAGCGCTCGAAATAAGTTCAAATTTATTCGGAAGAGTATAAGTTCGACAGGTAGTTTTTATCGACGAGCGTTCTTTTCCTATCCCGCTCTAACGTATTGCTCTATCTCGTTCTTTTGAACTAATTTTAGTTCACAAAGAAACGCAATCGGGCCCATTATGTAGCGGCACACAAATGTTGCCAAAAGTTTACATTTATGGGCATTTTATAGAATTATTTTTTCTTGTTCATTTAATCTAAATTTGATACAGTACCAATCAACTCTTCCATCAGCTCTTATTTTTCAATGATAAAAATAAAACACCAAAAATATAGTACGTGGTTGAGCATAGAGCTATGGCCCAATGACCTGTTTTTAGTATCTAAGAGTATACAGAGAACTCTCAAATGTGGCTGTGAGATGTGAGCTATGTATATATTATGTTCGTCTTCATCGCCTACCCCCCCACCCCCCCCAACACCCCCATCTAATTCGAGAACTGTCCGGTTTTTTTAAACGACTGCCTAAAAAAAGGTGTTTTATTTTTAGGGTTCATGTAGGTACTATATGTTTTCCGTTTCTTTATTTTACCATAACTTCTAAACGCTTGAACCAATTTAGAAGTGTGTGGTATTGTTATTACTATTATTATTAATACATATAATTATAATATAATATTATTAATGCAATAATACATATAATATATAAATATATATTAATTTTTATCATGTTTTAAAATAAAATAATATTGACAATTTTCATGACATTTTCTTAAGAATTTTTATTAGGTATTTAAGATATTTCTGTTACATTAAGTATGATTTTGTTTAATTATATAAATATAATATTATAGATTTCTTAGGATAATTAAAATAAATTGTCTACCTTGGAACAGGCGGCAGCCTAGTTAGGCTAAGACTTTTGTATATTGAATGTACTCATAATTTGAACTCAATAAATAACTTGAAATTTGAAAATTGTTAGAATTGCTATGTCATCCTGAGTTTCACCGGGCACTAAACTCTTTATTGTGAATTTTCTCAATGGGTGGATTTATTGTCATACGACAATCTCTTACAACCAACCGTACTATGAAGTGTTTATAAATATTCATAAAAAAACATTTTATTACTTGAGCACCCAGGCGGCGGCGCGCGATTGTTTAGAGATACCTGCCGCAGGGCGCGCAGCACTGCCACACCACACTCAGAAAGCCGGGACGATGGGCCTGGCTCACGTGAAGCACCGCTAAAGGGCTATTGCCCAGCGGAACATGTCGCAGGCCTGAGATAAAGCCCGTCGACTGACTCAAAGATTTCGCAAGCGTCTATAAGCAATAGATGTTTATTAAGATGACACGCGTCAATGGGCCGTAATGGAGATTCCGTAAATTGAATTTTGTATCAACGAATTTTGTTATAAGAACCCTTTTCTCTAAAAACGTGCTTTTCAGCGCGAACAAATTGCTTCTAATAATTCTAAATACAATAATAGTTCACTTTTTGTAACAGCCGTCGCGTTTCTTAATTTTTAAATTATTGTTCTTGTTTAACCCATCTGACAACCCTGAGTAGGTGGAGTTTGTTATAAATTCTGTAAATCTTTAGAAAGCCAGATTTATAGTTAGATTTTGGCAACAACTCGAATTTGCTAGCTCATTCGGTTTTTTGCGAATTCTAAAGTTGTAAATCACGTCGAATATGCATTTTTAAAATGTGTATACTATGTACAATAATATGTCGCCCTGCTGGGTAGACTGGCACGGACACTACCTGCCTTCCACGTTCCGATACAGAATCACTCCACAGGATCGTTTATTTCGAGGGGAACAGGAATAAATTTCCATAAATTAGTCCCGCGCACCTCAGCTATAAATTACGCAATAATAGACCCCGAAATCAGTGATATCAAAAGTCGCTTTTGGTCCGGAAAAAAGCCGGACCGGACCGGATGAAAGGCGCAGCTTGCTCACAGCGCCGGGGTATTCGTCATATAATAGACCAAGAGCTAGGCGCTGGTTCACTTATCTATATACAGGGTCCGCCATGTAACGTTTTTTTTTTCAACTAGTGCTTATTTCGTGTATGGCAACACTTACCTCATGTCTGATTTGACAGATAATTAGTTTTATCCTTCCGCTGAACGAATATGGTTGTGTATACGCTTGAGCAACGCTGGGAAATCTTGCGACATTACTTTGAAAATCATGGTAATGTTGCAGAATGTGTGCGAAAATTGCGTACGGATTTTGGAAGAAGAGAAGCACCGTCAGCTCCGTATGTTCGCTACCTTGTGAAAAAAGTGAAAGAAACTGGCATCCTCATCGATAAACCAACGCGTGAAAAGCCAAAAACAGTGCGTACACCCGAGAATATTGCTGCTGTGGCCGAAAGTGTGCGTGAATCACCATCAACATCAGTTCACCGTCGTTCTCAACAATTGGACATTTCGCAGACATCATTGAGACGAATTTTGCGTAAAGACCTTGGTATGACGCCGTACAAAGTCCAATTGGTTCAGGAGTTGAAGCCAACTGACCATCCAATGCGTTTTCGCTTCGCTAAGTGGGCCTGCGATCGACTTGCAGAAGATGCGGATTTTGCCAAAAAAATCATCTTTTCAGATGAAGCTCATTTCCATCTTGGCGGGTATGTAAACAAGCAGAATTGTCGCATTTGGGGCACAGAAAACCCGCACGCATTCATTGAAAAGCCGGTGCACCCAAAACGAGTCACTGTTTGGTGCGGATTTTGGTCCAGAGGCATAATTGGGCCATTTTTCTTCGAAAATGAGCAAGGAGTGGCCGTTACCGTCAATGGCGATCGTTATCGGGCCATGTTGAACGAATTTTTGTTCACAGAAATTGAAGAGGAGGATATTGGCAACATTTGGTTTCAACAGGACGGCGCTACGTGCCACACAGCCAACGCTACACTTGATGTTTTGCGCCCTGTTTTTGAAAATCGCATTATCAGCCGCAGACTTGATGTCGTTTGGCCACCTCGGAGCTGCGATTTGACACCGTTGGACTACTTTTTGTGGGGTGCCGTCAAAGATAAGTGTTACGCCGACAAACCAGAGACAATTGACGCTTTAAAGGACAATATTCGTGAAGCCATTGGTGAAATACAGCTGCACACAATCGATAATGTACTTAAAAATTGGACCCATCGTGTAGGCTACTGCATGGCCAGCCGAGGCAGCCATTTGAATGAAATTATTTTCCATCATTAACCGGAGGGATTGTACTTTCAAATAAAAAAAAAAATTTGAAAAAATATTCAGTAGTTTTTTTTTATAGCATTTAAAAAAAAAAAAAGTTATTTGGCGGACCCTTTATCATAAAACGAAACGTCTGTCTGTCTGACTTAGTATTGTAATAGTAGAATAACTTTATTGTGCTAAAAATAACATTACATAATGAATATTACAGTGGTTTTAAAAAATAGCAATTTATGCAAAATGGCGGACTGTCGACTGTTTTATAACCTAATTTTTAAATGTCATCGTACAGTACACATCGAAGTAATAAAGTTAAATTTAAAATAACCCAATACAAATATATGCTAATACGTTATGTTAAGGTTACAGTAAACGATGTTTTACTTTTTTTTACCCAGGGAAGGATAACGGAGATGATAGGATGGGAGTATTTGGTTAGTGGCTGTGTAAAACCAAATGTTTCCTTAACAACTTTTTGAAAATAGGCAACGAAAGTGTATGACTGACAGAGTGTGGGAGCTGATTCCATAAACGAGGAGAATGGACCGTGAAGAGTGGTGTAAAGTAATGGCGAGTAAGTTTCCCCGGCTTGATCGATGTAGAACACCGTGGCCCCACCAAGGGTGAGTTTTCCTCGAGATAGGAGGGCAAAGTGGGGTTATTGAGGATGTTGTAGAGTAACTACAACGTATGCAATGTTATTTGATCTCGAATAGGAAGCCAGAGAAGTTGCTCACGAAAGCAGACGTGATCGAACTTTCAAGTTAAAGACATACCTCAGTCAGATATTTTGCAGACGCTTCAGCATATTCAAAATAAACTCATTTGCATCTACATAACAAAACTCATCGTAGTCAAGTACTGGCTTTAATTATGTCGACACAATCATTTGTTTAACCGATATGGGAAGAAACCGCTGAAGCCGCCGAATATTATGAAAACCACGGAAAATGTATTTACTTAGTACTTACTTAGTAGCGACGACTTGATTAACTTAGTATTCTATTAGACATTTTTTTTATAGAACTAATGTATCAACGATATGTAGTTTTCAAGAAGCCTTTCAGATGTATGCATCTACCTGATATAAAACTAAAAAATATATTATTCAGTGATTCTAGATTTACGTAGGTAGGTATATATAAAAAAATAAAGCGAAGTGACAGAGAAAAGGCATTTTCCGTAATGGTGATATCACCATTCTTACAAATGATTTTGCTATAAATTATATATGGATAGGTACCCAAGGATCCAAGGTAACGATATAAACAAATATTTATACCGCAATATGTTCTATGTAGCGATAAATCCATGGACGAAATTTGGTATAAATGTTCTAAAAGTGTTTTCCTGTGAGGATTTGTCCTATTAAATAAGTCTCAAATCACACATTTAGGCACATCTATAAAATAAAAAATCTTTCCTTAATCTCAGACTCAAAGTGTTTAAGAATACTCTAAAAGAATTTCCTTTCCTTTCCTTACCTTTCAAGTTTACTAGTTTTTTTATTAAAATTTGGCAAAAACTGACTTGGTTGATTTTTTGGCGGAGTTTTAATTATTGCTGATTTTTACTGAAAATCTAAAGATTTTCAATTTCATTAGTAGATTAATCATCTCATTGACTTATAAATTAACGCTGAGCAAATTAGTCACGTGAAACTTTAGACTAGTTTAGACCTTTATCTAACTATTAGTGGAATATTTTTAGTTACCACATTTGAAATTATACATTTTTATTTTGATTATGCGATGTGTTGTGCAATGTTGAAGTGGTATCCTTTCACCCCCCCCCCTCCCTTCCCTCCTTACCTGTTTCGAGTCAAATCGCGAATGCTTATATGTATTGAATGAAGGTACATAATGGGCCCGATTGCGTTTCTTTGTGAACTAAAACTAAAATTAGTCCAAGCGAACGAGACAGAGCAATACGTTAGAGCGGAATATGAAACGAACGATCGTCGATAAATACTACCTGCCGAACTTATACTCGTCCGAATACATTCTACTACCTGCCGAACTTATACGTGTAAGATTTGACCTTGGCGGGCAGTTTTAATGCGAAAAAGTGACAACCGGTCATCTCACACTCCGCTCTAGCGTATTTCCCCTGTTTACACGGACTAATTTCCGATTTTAGTTCACGAAGAAACGCAATCGAGCCCAATATGTAGGTATCGGGAGCTGTGGATGGTTTATTACAACCATTGATTATATAGGGTATTTAGAGCAGTCTAATAAGATTGCTCAATGCCTTAAGTACGTTATTGCAACCCTTCTGCGCCGGCGACATCCAGGTTGCGCTGATAGCAGTGAACGGAAAAACTAAAACTAGCAATTTATGGTTTACCGAATAATATCAGAGCAGCGCCCAGCATCACCACGTTCAAGGCCAGGCTCAAGGAACACATAAACATAAAGCCATAACATAACCAACCCTCCTTCTCGAGTCCCTTTCCTTCGTCTTCTTACTTTCCTCTGGGTCTTTATTTAATTTTATTAATTTGTTTTTGTTTTGTTATCATTAGTTTTTTTTCTAGTTTTCCGTTTAATTTGTCATTGTTATTTTGTGTAGCCAACGCAAAACTTGTATTTTAATCATAAGTCATAGGTTAGGCGATAGACATTGAGCAAGGCAATAAGCTCGCCTTTTTTATTAAAAATAAAGTGTTTTTATTATTATTAATAATATTTTTTTGGCCCTATATAACAACATTCATAATGAATGTTTTTAACAAATAACGGATTGATTGATGATAAAACTCATTATTTAACGAAAGATAACAATAATAACATTCAATTATTAGTGCCATCTATCGCATTTTTATATAGGTTAATTCCATTACAGAAGTCATACTGACAGGTTTGAATGCCATCTGTTAGTCTATTTGAACATTAAAGCCCTTAACTATTAGGTATTAAAACCTGTATACCAAATTAAAAGTGACACCTTTATCTAGTAGTAGTATATATAGTAGTAGACGGAGTGGGGGGCTTGTTTCCAGCCCTTGATGTCACCTAGATCTATAAGATCTTTTGTAACTACCCACTATGTGGTTAGGTCAGTGGTCAGCTAGTAGCCCAGTACTTCTTCCAGTCCAAGTAGATCACTGACCTTCAAGTTGGGCAGATCGCTAGGTTCGAGAACGGCTCGTCCCAGTAAACTGTGTCTTTTAGCGGCGAGGCCTGGGCAGCGACCAACGATGTGTATGCTGACTTCAGGTTCTTCGCCACATATTCGGCAGTCCTTGCTCTCGGCCAAGCCAAGGTTGAATAGATGTGCTCTAAGGGTCGTGTGTCCGGTGAGGAGACCGATAGTGGTTCTAAGGTTCTTCTTGCTCATGTCAAGTAGGGCCTTAGTTTTCTTTTGGACACCTTTATCTAAATAATATTAAAATAATAAGAGTTATGATAAGAAAATTCGTTGGTTATTATTATTTCAAATTTTTAATTATTATTTCAATTATACCATGACGGCGTGTTTAGAACTCCATATTTTGTGCTACTGAACATAATAGAAGATTCAATCAATGTTTGGAACTATGAGTGTCATCTACACGTTGCGTTTCGCAGTCAAATCCTAGTTGCCAAAACGCAGTACGGCATTGAGCAATCTAAACCCTGTATAATCAATGCTACGATATTCGTAACTGGCTTTACAAAATAGTTTAATAATTTATTCGTCGGTGGGGCCGGCCTGTTAGTTTTGTATTCCTGTGTTTATACAATTGAATGGCGTGATGAATCGTGCGATTAGCACGATCGATCGATTATGAATTGTTTTGTAGATACAGTCGACGATGCGACAATCGACGAGAGCGCCTCTCCATGTTCGGGAGCCCGCTACCGTTTACGCCATGTCATCGGGGAGAAGGAATCAAATCAACACGGCGGTCGTGCGCGGGATAGCCGAAACAGACGCGTATAAAACAAATCATTCGCTAGATATAAACATTTTCAATTCTTCGCCAATTTCGTCAAGGTCATTGAAAAAGAATTAGAAATTTAAATAATTCGACCGTTACCTCAAAACTAGTTTAAACAACTGAAAATTACATTAACATATCGGGTTTAGTTCTAACAAATATTCACTGAAAAGATGTACATCATGGGGTGTTTTCGATGCCTTTCGATGCATTTCTTGAAAAATTTAGTAGGTATGTCAAATTTGTCTATGGTCCATTTGATTTACATGGTCCATAGACAAATTTAGCATGCTAAATTTTCCAAGAATTGTCCCCCTGGGCATTTAAACCAAACCTGGCAGGTAGCTGTAAAAAATTAAGAAATACTCTGCATTTGTGAAAATATTATTTTTAATTTCGAATTCGCCAACAAAATTAACTTGTTTATTTGTGATCTTTATTGAAGAAATTAGCAGGAACCACCTGAAGTATCTAATATAGAATGATTGTCTTATTACACGAGTCATATGAATGGATATTCGAAGCAGCTTTATAAAAGCGCTGAGTTACAACTTTACCATATCACGGCATCTATTTATTTATTTATTTAACGCCAATACAAAAGATGTAGTTTCAATGTTACTGAATTAAAAAATAAAACATTGATGTAAAATAGCGTCGAACAGCTTAAGTAACTAACTGGGGTTATTAAAAACTATGATGCACAATTCCGGCGTAAAACATAAAAACGAAGACGAAGATTGTGCCACGGAAAGAGCAAAGCCGGACCCTATTTGTATATGCATTTGCTCAATAAAATGAGTAATTTCCAACACACAATAATGTCACCGGTTAAAAAAAAATAATTATCGATAAAATGTCACATTATTACTGTCAATACGTAACACGCACGAGTGACCGATGCATGACGAAATCACAGCTCACAACGAATTACTCAACCGATAATCAAACGAGATGATTTACGATTATATTTGAAGTCATCCGATAATTCAACTTCAAAATTGTTCACATTTTGGCTATCGTACACCATACGATTGTATTTTGTGTATTGCATCTCGTGAGTGAAAATCCGCCAAACTTGAGAAAGAAAGAGATACCAATATGGGTATCAGGGTCGAAAGGCGGTAACGCCCGATCTCCTTCGCACATATGGCGGTGCCGTGTTGCTACCTCCCTCTTTCCTGTGGTTTTTAGTTTGGAGTACTTTGCGGGAGGCATAGGCCGAGACCACTTAAGAGTACGCCAGTCGCTGTTTACTAAGTATCGATTGATAGGCATATTACTCCGCCGATTCTTGTGCCTTATGAATAGAGTGAACTGCAAGGGGCTCCCAGACTTAGCGAAGTGGCTCCATACCGCTGCTGCCGCAGCTGCGTGTCCCGCGTGTCACGCGCCTTCATTGTCAACTGCGTGCGATCCAATAGCCAAAGCCACCCTGCGAAATCCTTACCGCGCTTGTGGGTGGCCCGGCCCCCCTTTAGCACTGGGACGCGGTGTTTGTTTGATGAATGTATTTGCGGATGTGGCGGCTTTGTCAACGGGTAGGAAGCTTATCATATCTACATATTTGTTGTAGAGTATGTGGGGCAGCGGTAAATCTATATGTTAGTCGTTATGTATGTCGATGATGTCACGATCCCTGAAATACACCGTGATGTCCTGTCTGATTCCGAATGTCCAAAGGCGATGACTTAAGACAACCACTGCACGAACAAGAACCACACCACAAGCGCCTCATATCGCGAGGGTCATTCATGAACCGAACCAGGACCTACAAGAGGCGAACGACAAGCCATCCCGGCCGCATATTTTTGGAGAGACGTGTCCTAACCTGGCCAGGACACGTAAACGAGTGAACGATGTCAAGATCTATAAGGCAGCTAAAACTTCTGTATCAATTACAATGATACCCAGCGGGATTAAAGCAATGTGGCGGGCATACATATGTACAGAGTATTAAACTAACACTGGATAGAGATCATAGCATTGGACAGAACAACGAAATGTACGGGCCTGAAGCCTTTATTTTATTTGTATTTTTATTTGTACTTTATTTTTTATAATTCTATAATTACCTACTTATTATTACTTACTCCGTAAATCTAATCTTAACCATTGCGATTTACTGCCTATTCGTTTTAGCTATTTTGCTTATAATTATTACTAATATTATACTTTTATGACAATGATTATTATTATTTTATAAACTGAACAAAATACTTACAAAATATTTTTTACACAATATGTCAGATATTCTAGATACCCAACCCTATAGATAACTAAAGCTCACGCTCACACTTCACACCCACACACTGAACACACTCACAAATAAGCCTCTAGTAGTATTTTTTTGTCATGTAGTAGTAACATTTTAGGTATTTTGGTATTATTAAGTAGGTTAATATAATTTTTGTAATATCATTGAAATCCGTAACCTGTTTTATTTTTTAATAATCTGTATTTTTAATGTAATTATTCTCTGCATTACTGTGTGATTTCCTAAATAAAGAATTGTAAAAAAAAAACAATTTTGGTCGGCTCTCCTGAACAATTTGCTAAATGGCACTTACATAAGTCACGTATCCTTTTCACTGTCGATATCTATCATTGTATTCCAGGATGTTTTAATAATTTTGTATTTATTTATTTACCCTTTCATTTAATTTAATTTTAAAATGTAAACCTTCCGTTAGAGAAATGAAATGGAATAACTTACTCTCTATGCAATACTGTATTATATGAGAAGCCACATCATCCAATTAGGCCTCCAGTGGCTGTAGCGGCTGCCGCGTTAGTTCAGCCTCGCATAAATCTGGGAAAATCAGATAACTCGCCGTGAAATGTCTCAATTAAGTCCGTTCGGTCGGCTGTCGCCTTCGCCTATTCCCATTATTCAGTTTGCAAAACTCACAACAAAACTAGTTTGTCACTTTAAATCCTGGCTTTAACCTGATCACTTTTTATTGCGACGTAGACAGGGTTAGCCCCTGACAAAAGGTGTAGAAAGTATATACATATGATGTTTTGAGCGAGTTATAACTTAAGGCGACTACCTTTCAGAAAAATTTAAAAAATGTGTATTTTGCAACCAATTTTAAGTGACTCCCCCGTGCATTAAAATAATAATAAAAATATGAATCTTGTAACGATTTTTTTTAGTCTTTAGTGCTATATTGCGAAATTTCAAGATTTTGTTTTTTTCTTTATAAAAATTAATAAAATCTGAAGTCATCACCTTTTTGTAATTTGCAATTTTCTTGTAATCTATCGGGGCCAACAACTCAAACCAATATTGGTAATACGTACCAATAATATGATTAAAGTGTGATAATGCTATGACTTCAATTTTATTTATTTTAATTACGGAAAGAATCAAAATATTAATATTCTGTATCATAGTACGAAAGACTGAGAAATTCACTATAAGATTCATATTTTTTGTTATTATTTAAATGCACGCGGGAGTCACTTAAAATTGTTTACATAATTTAAATTTTTAACTGTTTTAGAAAGGTAGTCGCCTTGAGTGACAGACGCTGACTTTCTAGATACAGACAACTAATATAAAGAGGAAGAGAGACGAGCCATCTTCGATACGCATTTTCTAAAACACAGCGACATCCTATGAAAGAAAATACATGCTCAATATTATTAACCTTTAATTAGTTGCTTGATTATGACAGGTCATCGGAATTATTTCACATCCATATATACACAAAAGTAAGCTAACCCTCCCAGTAAGAGAGGGATCTCTTAGTCGTTCACATTAAACAAATCATTAGCAAAACAGCTCCTGAATAACATACTATTACTAATTTCTATAAGTTATATATGCGTGAAATTAAGAACTATTAAGTAAAATTATCGGGTAATTATGAGGGGTAATAATTATGAAATTTACTAAATATTAATGTCACTTTTTAGTTCTCTTGTTTTTAGTCTGAATTCTATCTTTTTTTTCTCTAAATTTATATCTGTGAATGGAAAACGAACTTCCTCAAATTATAAATGACTTAAATAAACATAATTCGTATCGTATTCGTATAGTATTTTGTTTATATGTATGTACACTATTTATTCTATGAATGAAATAAATTTCTATTTTATATAATACTAGCAGACCCGGCCACGCGTTGCTGTGGCTAAGGTTTTTGTTATATTACAATGTAGTAAACTATTTAAGAGGAACGGTAGGAGAACATCATTCATGGGGACCACCATGCTTTTAATCACAGATGCCATTTGTAAAAAAATATGGCGAACTCAATGACAGATTTTCTACTACCGTAACCCCTTAATACAATGAAATTATTATTTACGAACGAAGACGGAAACGTTAATGCTGGTATAAAAATCCACTGGATTGGGATTTATATTTTTTATATTTTTATATTTTTCCCACAAATTTGTGCTTGCGATGGATAACATGTCGTCAGAATAATTGCAAACAACTGACGAATGTTATTGGGCGTTGATGTCAACGCAGCATCAGCAAGCGTTAAGTCCCAATGGTTATCGTCTTTTAGCAATTGCAGTTCACGACATGCATCTTGGTATGTATTGAATACTCGACCAACTGTTCGCAGAAATTCAAAAGACGTTGGTCCGGGAACATTCATCAATAACAAACGTAAATAAAATCACTCACGTTGCTTTGGATGTACCGTGTAAAATCGCCCCAATGCCTTAGCTTTGAATATGCCTGTAATGGAAGGATGTGGTTGTCTTGTAGCTTATATGACACGTTTGTAGGTTTAACATAGCAGCGGCATTTATTGATTACTTACTCAATCCAGTCAACAGATATCGCCATCTTTTAAAATCGTTTGGAGCTAACAGATAATTGTGAATGTCAAATAATAGACAAATAATGTGCAATAAAATAATATTGCGACTATAAATTAAGATGTAAGCTATCCTATCTTTCAAGTTGGATCAAACTGCACACGGTGTGCAAATTTGATTCAAATCGGTTAAGTAGTTTAGGAGTCCATCGCGGACAAACAACGTGACACGTAATTTATATATGTTAATGTTAAGATAAGGTGTGGTAAATATTTATTATATATCTTTGTTAAAAGTATTTTTGATATTTATTAATATAAAACAGTTGAGGGTTTTTTATTATGCCTTTTTCTTTCTTTTCTTTTTTATCGAATAATATTGATACAATACTATTACTTTATTTTTTTACATTACAATTGTGCATCTAGATACAGACCTAAGAAGCCTAGTTATATGTGCATATTATAAGATATGTCGATCTTAAGCTGTTGTTGTTGAATGTTAAATTATTTTACTTAAGTGACATTTTAACTACATTTTTTGTACAAGCATTTAATAAATAATTAAATTAATCTAATTTTTTTTCCTAATTTAAAAGACTTTCTTACTTTTGGCTGCAAATTCTTGATAAATATAAAACTTGCTATACAACATAGTGAACCTTATTGTAGCTGTACGATTTTATAAAGAGTACGTTCTAACACACCATTTTGTGATCGCAGCTTTGTACTCAAATCAAGGAAATAAAATGAAATTTAAAATAAACTAAAATATTTGCATTTCGGTTTGTACCTTACTCACCCATGAAGTAACTTGCAAATACATTAAAACAATAGTGATTTTATTATTGGTTTGAATTCGTGTCATGCTAATAATTGCGGAAGTTGTGAAAAACGCCCTTTGCAGACCGCAATGCCTTTAGTATGTTTTCTAACATTGATTTTGTCACCTGGCGCCTTCTTGCGACAGCCCTGTGTATTAAATTGCTATTGTTGAGTAGACTTATCTCCCGCAGTGCTTTTTCAGCCGTTACCTATAGTCCATTGTCGTCTGACGCCTGGCGATTCTGGAAGGCGGAGAGCATTTCAGGGACGTTCGTCATCATTTGTAAATATAATGTGTAATCGATTGTAACAATCGAATTGCTTTTTACAAAATAAAGGTTAAGTATCTTATCTTAGGGAGAGTTATACCGACGCTGTTGAGTTATATATAAGTTATGTTGTTTCTTCATTAGACGCTTAAATTGCTGGATTAGTGGAAAATAAATAATGTACATATTACCTATTTTTAGTACTGAACTAAAATGTTTAATCGTGTCTTTTAGGTTTCGCAAAATCATAGTTATAAAGGCCGCCACAGACTGCGGCGCACGAAGATACACTCCCACTTTTGACACAGAAGCAACGTGTCTCGATGTTGCGATGCGGCCACACAGTACTAACTAAGCTACGCCACGAAAATGTTCATTTCGTCTCGGCTGCCTTAGAGAGCGCACGTGTTTAAGTGCACGTCGTAAAGCGCTCGCGACGGTTTGGGAACGGTTTATGGGGGAGAGACGAGCGGAAGCGGGCAAGGGCGGGGGGAAGCGTGGCTGCCGTGGCCACAGAACGCGTGCGCAGCTTCGCTCAGGCAGCGCATCCGCGGCAATCTACGCATAAGCTTCTGACGTCACATAGCCACGCAGCCGCGCGTAGCATGTGCGTGGCCCGCTATGAATGGCAGCTGGTAATGATCAAAGCTAAAGGCACGCTTAAAAGGTGGCCGTGCGCAGCAGTCTATGGCCGCCTTAACTGGTGTATACTCAGCCCTCAGCGAATGATTCATGTCAACGGGACCGACAGTCTTAAACGTCGTTCAGAATTTGCAACAAAAAAAGTGTCGAGGTTGAGAGTCAAGGGGACAGCTTCTGGGCCAATACGGCAATTTCTGGTATTTTTACTTAAAACTTCGTCTGCACTTGAATAAAATTCAAACGGGGCTTTCATGGAATTTACCGACCGGAGCCAGGCCCATCATAATAAATACTATTATTACATTTCTGGGGGGTGAGCGGTCGACTCCGGACTAATGACCGACTGTGGTAGGTGTAGGACGGCTGTCTTGCCACATGTAAGCGTTCACCTTACCATCCATTCATTCCCCCGTCGAAGCCATAGATGCGGAAATTGCGGTTTTAGATGTTTTTTCTATAAAGGAGTTAATTATTTTCCTGGAGAGACCAAGATCTTTAAATAGGTGAAACAGAGATTTGGCTGGCTGAAGCCGTTCCAGGTGACGGCATTTGCGAGATCATGGTATTTATTACATTTGTACTCGAGGGCATTTAGGATATTTCATTTCCACGGGACAGTTAATTCTACAAAAAGAACTATCTTCTGAGTTAGAGTAAAGAGTTATATCTGGATGGAGGGCTGTTCGTGCATCCGAGGCTTTCAGGGCTTTTATACTGCTTAGAGACCAAATCACCTTTCTCAATAATCGAGAAAGCGTCAATCTGAAGCTTTCTCGATTATTGAGAAAGGTCTTGTAGTGGAATGTGTTTTGCCTTTAGAGCCATCCCGCACACACTGTATTGGTGGTTTGGAGGATACTGTCAGACCATTGTTAGCACGAGCTACCGAGAGGCCAATTACCTCGCGAATAACAGCAAGGACAAGGACAACACTGCCATGGTGGAAAGTGCACTGTCCATGATCTAAGACCGCCTTACAGCCAGCTAGAATATTGCTAGCTTTGCAAGGGGTATTGCTACAAGGGTATTGTATTGCTCAGAATAGCTCCAACGAGCGAGGTTACTGGGGTCTGGAAGTGTATGGTAATAAACCCTTTTTTATTATTATTTTGTTTCTATGAAATGTTAGGAAAGTTTGAAGTATTAGGGCTGAAATTCTGCAAGGGTTTTTGACTGTCTAGCAATATATAGAAAGAACATTAATATTGTTGTGGCTACAATTAATTATTGTAAGAAGATTTTGCAATAATCTGCCATACTCCTGCCAAATGTTAAATTCTCCTTTTACTCGGTGAATTTAAAAGTTTCACTTGTATACTATAACTTGTATGGCTATGCTTGTGACTATCATTTGTATATTCTTGCACGTTCTTTCCCTTCTTTATAACATCCTCAACAATCTCACCGCGCTCTCCTAACTAACCAAAAAGTGACGGTCTACCACTGTTCCAGTCAGGTTAGTAGAATCGCGATTCCTACTCATAAATATTCTTTTTTGACATATTCCTTCACCATTCATGCAGCTAGAGTCTAGACTATAGAACCAGCTCCCGTCCAATATCCTTCGTATACTCAGATACAGGCTATATTCGGCCTAGTTGAGTATGCTCTAAGCATAGTCATGTGAATGTTAGACGTCGTTTACTTCGCGCCATTAACTAGTATGTAATTTTTTTAGTATTTCTGTTATTTGTTCGATATAAATTAAATCAATTAAAAAAATATATCAGAAACGCACCAACGGTTCCTGTCTTTGAAAAAGCATTTCATGCCCATAAATTCCTAGTTATACTACGTCTCATCCCATCCTCTCTTGCAGTGGCGGCGCTAGACCACACTTGGACGTCGGCGAAATTAGGTTCGCGAGGCCTTTTTTATTTCCCAGTCAAAAAGAAAACGTTAGATTACATGAGCCGAATTATAGCGAAACTAATGTATGACTAAACGAGTTTTATTGCTAATCAAATGATGTTAAAAATTACACAAGTAGAAATTAAAATAGATGAACTTTTCGGCTTTTGGCCTCACTGAACTTTTTCAGGATTATGTCATAGCTAATACTAGCCGCTATTTCAGCTTCAATTGATAGAATTGATAACGCAGATAGTCTCTCTTGGGTCATCGTGCTTCTCAAGTAGGTCTTAATCAATTTTAACTTTGAGAAGCTTCCCTCAGCGGAAGCTTTTGCGAGGTCCCCTCAGGTGCGAGGCCGTCGGCGGTCGCCGACGTCGCCGACGCCTAGCGCCGCCACTGCTCTCTTGTCCTCCGCTCCTTGCGATATTCTTTAAATCCTAATTATTAAAAAAAGGATTTTTTCTTATTTGTTTTTTTAAATTAAGTACAGTAGGACCTCGCTTATCCGAGGTAATGTGGAACGAGGGTACCTCGGATAATCGAAAACTCGAATAAAACGGACTCTGTCGTAATTTGAGTAGGAAACATACGGTAAAGCTTGAAATTAATAAAAGCGTAGTCAATGAAGTTAAAGAATATATCTATTACATATTTAAATTGAGTCAGTTAAAAATGTAATACAGTAAATACATACATACATTTAAAAATACCGTACTGCATAGTAAAATTGGGGCATACAAACATGGCCTGGCCGTGGTCTTTTCGACCTTGGTTGACCCGGAACTCTTTGAATCGGGGCTCGTATAACCGCGACCCTACTGTATTATTTTTTGTTTATTTTACTCTACTGGCACCTAAATTCTTTCACTTCCACGAAGGTTGGTTGTAAGATATTGTGATTTAAGCAATAGGTCCACCCTTTGTATGTTTTGTTTTAAAATTACTAATTTCTATTTATTTATCTCTTTAACTGTATGATGAAGTCACTCATTATTTTGCTATTTTTTTTCAGAATTGTAATGCGCATTTTCTGTGTAAACAAAGTTTTAAGTAAATATAGCACTTAACACAAGTTTTAAGTAAATAGAGACTTAAAAAGTTTAAATATAATAGCAACATACACATGTCCTGTTTGCGTTTCTTCGTGAACTAAAATCGGAATTAGTTCACGCCAGCGAGACAAAGCAATACGTTAGAGCGGAATGTAAAAAGAACGGTTGTCACTTTTCTATCATAAAACTACCAATAAAACGTAAAGCGGCATAATCTAAGACCAGACGAAATGCTTTCAAACTAATTCAGATTTTGTGTTCGGCAGGTAGTTTTAGTGCGGGAAAAGATACGATCGTTCATTTTACATTTCGCTCTAACGCATTGCTCTGTCTCGTTCGACTGAACTATTTTCCAATATTAGTTTTTAGTTCCAAACGCAATCGAGTCTTTCGAATCTTTCTTCTGCTCTTTTAATATCCATGCCGTAACGAAGACAAGATCTCTGTAGTAACGTCTCGATTCTCACAAGCGTTGGCGAGGTAGTTCGTTTCTTCTCTTTTTCTTCTGAGTATTTATTTCTGGTATGCAGTTCCACCATTGGAAATATAGAATGATGTGGCCCATAATCTGAATAATATGGATGGTGTCGGTGGTAAGAGGCAGTCAGCTGGATCCACGATTAGTCTGCGAACATTTCTCTTAGGCGGAGAGTTACGCGATTCGATTCGATTACGACTCGATGAATTTTAAATTCGATTATAGGTTGGCGTATTCCTGGAGGTGCCGCCTGACAAACTAGCGGTTGAATTATTGCGCATTTGCGAGCTGACCCTTTCAAAATCGCACGCAGGAGTTTCGGCAGTTTTTTTACCCGATGCATTGTAGTATATACGGCAGCGGTAATTGAGGTGTAACTGGACAATGACAAGACCTTTTGTTGCATATAGTTGATTATGTTTCTATTCTTCTTCTGCTTCTTGGAGACGTCGAGATCTGCTGCGAACTGCGTTGGTGAACTTATTCCCGGTGAATAGCGATGATCAGATCGCCTCTAGGTCACAAATATAGTGATTAAAAAAGACGCACGTTGAGTTTAACATCATTTAACAATGACAGCCATTGCTTTGTTGGCGATTAATTAATTTATTTTATTTTATCTGCATCCAAACTTTTCTCTGGTCGTAACGGTCTCCGTTCCATCGGGTTCAGAAGAGGGAGGAAGAGAGAGTGCACCCGTGGTCGCGCGCCCACCTGTGCACTATAATATAGCCTGCGCACTTGACTGCTTCTGAACAATGGACTCTGAGAAGACTAAAGAAGTCACTAGAATCTACAATGCAGTCGCTATGGCCGAACACGCGGCTAGAAGGATATATATATACGTTGAGTTTGACGTTTTTATAAGATAATTTATTTATTTATTTAAGAATTAATTACTATAAAATATTGATTTGCTTACAAAAATAACAGGAACCGAATGGCAAAACCTTAACCTTTTGCTTATTTGATTCTGTCACCCAACTGGGACTAGCCCGTTCTAGGGTGGACAGCTGTAAGATGTTAATACAGCTGTAAGATGCTTAGATACTTAGAAAGAAGGTGCAATAAGATATCCCGAGATATTTACTCTATTAGAAGTGCAGATGAGAGACACAACAGAAAAAACACTTCGACGCCTACTAGTTTAGGTTAACTATGACGCTTTATATTCTTTTAGCGACCTTCTCTCCTTAAAGTACTTCTCCAAACCAGTGTTGTTGCTGATGCAGGTTTTTTAAATATCAGCGGATGCTGATGCTGATGCTGATTATTTGAGATCAATATCAGCTGATGCTGATGCTGATGCTGATTTTAATTAATTAGGTAAATAAAATATATCCAAATATCAAATTGTAAGTAAAAGTGATCATTTTATTAGATATTTGAAATAAAAGGCAAATTATAATAATTATGTGACTTTTAATTATCGAAAACATCTTGAATACGTAAAGTGATATTACCTGACATACCTATATAAATAAAATATAATTGCCTGTACACCACTCAACTTACATCTGTTTTTAATTAATTAATACTGAAATTGTATTAACGGTAAATTATATTTCAAAAACAATAGCTGAGCTGCCTTTTCAGCTTGCAGTCGATTACGGGAAGGTTTATAAATAACTCCGGCACTGCTGAACAATTGTTCGCTAGGAACACTTGCCGGCGGAGATGACAGAAATCTCCGAGCCAGTGCAGAAAATTCTTTATATGTATTTGTTCCATGCGTTCTCCACCAGTCAAGTGGGTTTTGTGACACAATAATCTTTTTTTCTTTGTAATATTGTCTTAGCAGATTTTTAAGTTTCAAATTCGCATCCGCAATTGAGTTATTGATGTCACTCTCACTACTTTCTTCGTCACTTGAATCTAGCAAAACTGCAAGTTCACTTTGCAGGGTTAGTCTACTAGCTCTGCTAGTTGAGGGCTGTTCTATGTCTCCTGCTTTCATCAAAGGAGCAGTTCTTCTTGACCTCTTAGGTGATGATGGACCAATTTCGTCTCTATTTATATTGGCTAGTTTTAGAATTTCAGTCTCAACTCTTTCCATTGAAATTTCACTGAAGAATTTGGTTTTATATCGCGGATCCAAAAGGGTGGATATTGCGAATAAGAAATTATTTTTTATATCATCAAATTTATCGGAAATATTTGTTTTTAAGGTAGTAATAAGATGTTTTATCGCGTCTGAGTTATCTGTTTTAGCTAATTGGTCGTCAAGTTTCTTCGTAAGTACATGAATAAGCGGAATAACGGATGAAATCAAAGCATTTGAATTGCTTAGTTCCCGTGTACTTTCTTCAAAAGGTCGCAACAACTCCACACAGTCTTCCATAAGTTTCCACTCTTCGGGTAAAATAGCTTGTATGTTGTGGTTATTATTACGGTAAATGCTCAATGAATCTTTGATTTTCAAGTATCTTTCCATCATATAAAAGGAACTGTTCCATCTCGTGACGCAGTCTTGAAAAACTGTTAATTTTGGTTGATTGAGGCGTTCTTGAATAGCATTCAATTCTTTCTGTGCTATTGTCGAGTGATTGAAATGGTTCGCAATTTTTTTAATTTTTTGTAAGATGTCTATTATGCTTTGATGGGACTTTAACCCATTTTTCACACATAATTGAAGTTTATGCGCTGTGCAATCTATATCGCTGAACTCTGATATTGCCATGGCCCTTTTCATATTTGACCCTTCGTCTCTAATAATGCAGTGTACTTGATTTTTGGATATACCCCATTCAGTTAACATAGATTCATATTTTTCGGCAATAATATCTCCTGTATGGCGATTATCGAAAGTTTCGCATTTTAGTATTACCGATTTGCGATCAAAATTTTCGGTAGTTCCATGACAAGTTAAACTTAACAAAGAAACATTGGCACTTGGATCCGTCCAAATGTCTGATGTAAATGTCATGTATTTAAATTCCTTTATAACTTTTTTCACCTCTGCAGCAACTTTTTCGTATAAATCTTTACAGACATAGTTAGTGAAAAAATTGCGGCCTTTTAAATTATATTTTGGCATAACCGCTAGCATGAGTCTTCGGAAACCAATACCTTCCACAAAATGAAATGGCAAGTCCTGAACAGCAATCATCTCGCCGATTAATTTGTCAATAATTAAACTCTTTGGGTTATCTTTGTCATACTGTTTATCCTTTCGAAATGCTTCCTCTAGTGATTGTTGCTTTTTTGCTCGCTGAATTGGTGTTAGTATTTTACCTAAAACAAATAAACTAATTTTACTCTCTAAAATTTAGACATGGAGGTTGGGTTCTAGGTTAGGTTGTATGTTAGGTATTAAATTATCGCATTTATAATAATAGTAGGAAGGAAGTAAGATACATAACATTTATTAGACAGTTATATTACCTACTAAATAAAGAGGTGTACAAAATCGCAACGCGCTTCTTTGCCTCCCCCACAAGGTCACACAAGTCACAAGTAGTCACAACCCCGCAAAGAATACAGCGTATACATGTTTTTTTTTAGAAAAAAGTCAAAAATAATAAAATAACGATTTTCCTGGTTAGTTCGACGATGTACTGAATCACCCACTTCAATGATATCACTAACTAAAAACTCACCCGTATGTTTAACTAAATAAGAAAATTACCCTACCTTCTTCAGCAGTTCCGGCGGCTTCCAGGTTTTCGATCTCACAGCTTAAAAAACGGGTATGCTCTTCTGGATGTTTAAACTTCAAGTGATTTTTTAACGAGGTATTAGTACGTCCTTTGCGAGAATAATCCATTTTACAGATATTACACTTTGCGGTATCTTTATTTACTAATGTAAAATACTTCCATACTTCACTTTTCAATGGCGGAGGCATTATAAAACTTGTGGTTTACTTACACCGACAATGTCTGCTGCGGTAATGAGTCAGTCAATCTTGCATTCGTTTATTGTCGCGGCTAGCCGCGCAGGTGCATGTAACACCTGCGCGGCTAGAGTCCCCCGGGATCCCCCGAATCAAGAATCCCCCGGGATTTACAAGTCGTACGAGTGACACGAGATGATACGACCTTGAATATCAGCAATAAAAATCAGCATCGATTATTGCGGATGCTGATGCGGATGCTGATATTGAAAATAATGCGAATAATCCGCTGATGCTGATGCTGATGCTGATATTCGCAACAACCCTGCTCCAAACATTCTCTTTTTGAGGACCTGGACGCTTTTTTTATACCTTTTTAACCCGCCTCAGCTGATTATATAATATACATCAAATTTACAAAAAAGAAAACCAATATATTCAATACAACGATAAAGTAAATACAAATTGGGAAACAGATAATTAATCATCATAAACAGATAAGAAACTAAATTTATTTCGCATTTGGTAATCTTGACTTGCAACAAATGCAAAAAAATCAATATTGCAAATTTCTTTCACATTCGAGAGAACAGTCCTACAGGCCGGTGCCCTAAAATGTACAATAAATGTTTCTTTTGTGAATCTAACTTCACGCACGCGTTATATTCGGATTTTATTAGTTTTCAATTTTGCGAATTCCGCGTCTTAGTAACACAGTAATAAAAACCAAAACACATTTTTGGCATGCAAACTATAGCGCCATGTAAAAAGCTATGATTAGAAATTTAAATTATATGTATTATTATTGCCATTTTCACATTTTTTGATTGTGTATGGCGTCATACATATATACATCTCCTGATCAATGCACTTTCTTAAAGAATGGTTCGCATTAAATCCGATTCCTTACACAATTATTTAAAATCAATTTACGACCGTTAGGTGTTTAGCGTCAGACCCCATGTCGGGCGTTACGACTGCGGTTTTCGAGGACGTTTCATATATTTCAAATTTTTGACGTCATTGCGGGAATTTTGAATATTTCCCGTGTGAAGTTTGAAATATCGACCACCCACGAGCGTCCTCGGCCCGCGCCGCGCGGGACATCCAATACAGCCACGCGACACGGGATCAAATTATGATCACTTTGTCTGATACAGGATATAATCGGGCAAGGGTGTGGACCACTGTGGGGTGACATGGCCACGTGTCACATATTTACAGTTTGTTCAACTTGTTGTTCGGTTTGTTCAACTTCGTTGTTGAACTTCGTTGTTCAACTTGTTGTACAGTTTGTTCAAGTTGGTTCAAGATTTATTTCTTTGCGGGAGACCAGGTTGAAGTGTCGTTTCTGGTTCCTGACGAAATACATGGTAATTGACGATAACGAAAAATCTAGGAGTGATTTTTGACCCACAGACAGCACAGTTGACACACAGACAGCACATCTACACCCTACTTGATAATTCTCACAAATTGTTAGATTTTGTAATGGCCAACACATGATACAGTTCAACAACACATTTGTCATGCGCCTCCTATTGAAGTCGTTAATTCGAAGCAGGTTAGGAGTCAACGTGTTAATATGGAGTCCTAATGAAAATAGTTACATATTCAGGCTGCAGAGTTTACACAAACGCTTCCTATACTTCAAACATATTCAGGACGGTTGGTTACAACTCACTAAGCGTAAGAAGGGATTTCCTGGCCATCTGCCACACATACAAATATAAACTGCTTAGTGGGTTCGTTGATATTCCGATCATCCTTAAAATAATCGGTCTGTTTGTACTCGCCAATTGCTGCCGTGCTAGGTTTCACGCATTGTTCGCGTTACCGCGAGCTAGAACAAACATCGTTCAACACTGCCTCACGGTGCGGACGCTTCGTACCCTAAATGCACTATGTTCGTCTGAGCTAGAATTAGATACTTGGACAGTGAACTTAGTACAGCCACAAAGTAGGGTAATTGCATTTCTTAGCAATCAAGGAATTAGGTAAATATGTAGTATGTAGTATAAACAATTATATAAAATATATATAAAAATAAAAAAAAAATAAAAAAAAAGTTATCAGAAAAATAGTAGATACCTAGTAATAATAGGAAAGGTTAGATAATAATTGGATATGTGTATTCTGCGAATAATATAATCTAAAATAATAAATTATGATTTGGAATGTCTGTAAGGTAATTATGTTTTGGTGCATAAATATTTAAAATTTTATAAATAAAAAAAACTGACTCCATTTTTTTAATGTGCTGTAGATTGTAGCCATGTCATGGTGAAACTTAGAACTGGCTATCATAATTGATTGCGTATACAAAATTTTGTGTTTGTGCTGTTGACCGTTGAGAAGTCCCCTCGTCGGCAGCCAACCCTGGGTGCAGCAGCCATGTCATGGTGAAACTTAGAACGAGCTATAATAACTGAATGCGTGTACAAAATTTCGTGTCTGTGCTGTTGACCGTTGAGGAGTCCCCTCGTCGAGAGTCAACCCTGGGTAAAATCAGGTCATGCAGGTTATGCTTACCATAAAAAATGCATTGTTATCGGAACTGAATCAACATGTAATTTTTAACACCATATGATAATATTTCAGGAGTTCCTTCAATTCCTCATGGATCCTATTATCAGAATATGATTTTGATAAAAATGGGATCAATCTGGAAGTATATCTTTTCAAATAAAAAAGCTTTTTCCAAATCGGTTCATAAATGACGGAGTTCTGAGGTAACAAACATTAAAAAAAATACAACCGAATTAATAACCTCCTCTTTTTTTTTTAAGTCGGCTCATAAATAAATAAAATTGCCGCACTCGATAATGAAAACTTGAAGCAACGAAATAGCTAGGACTAATCATGAAGGCGATTTGCCAATTAACCTTTGGAATGCCGCTACCCTCCGCGACCAATGCACCCCTAAGTACCGCTTAATCCCAACGAAGATTGTGTCTCACATTTTATGCCATTTTACAATAATTGTATTGTGTCTCTTAGTATTGGCTATAACAATAGGTAGGTACTATTAATTCGTTGTTTTCACCCATCACCATCTGAGATGTCATTTTAGCCTTGATTTTTCTTATTATTTAAATGCACGCATTCTTTGAGTATGCCCCTTGTCTTACTCACGCAATAAGGCCATATACGCTGACCAATACGAGTAGACACTGTCTTCTCACACACTTTCTTTTTTCTTTTTAAATGCTTTATCTTTTTCTGTCTTGTTAATACTGTCTTGTTATTTAGTCTTTGTTAATGCTGAAAAATTCTGTCGGCAGTATTAAAAATGCACTGCTATCTTTGAAAACATGAACATAAAAGGGTCCTCACCGTCCTCCTTTAATAATAATAATAATAATTTATTGTCTATTGTCAAAGGTCGGACGGTGAATACGCGATTTAATTCTGTCGATGTGTCTTTTTGTCTTTTTTGTCTTTTTCATAAAAGTCAATACAAAATACTTAATAACTAATCTATACATAAATCTATAAGGCGCTTAGAGGGGCTCCTACAGACCTAACTCTTAAGCCAACATTTTACACATAAGTGGATGCCTATCTTAACTCCAAACTAATCTAGCTTACTCTTCTTTCTTCAAAAATGATCTTCAGCGTGGCAATTCTTGGCCCTTGGTTTCGACGGAAATGTTTCGCTATCAGGCATACGCCTTTTTATGAAATTTCAATTATGTGTTTCCGAGTATTTTCAAAATTATGGTCACCCCCGCTTGCGAATAATTCATTACCAACCCTGCGTTAGGAAACGGGAAGTTAAGTTATCTTCTTTATTAGATAACCAAAATATTATCTGAAATGCGATACCTAGGTATACCTCTTTTCTTTGAGTGTTGTGTTACCAGTTTTACGATTTCGAGTTTATCGATTTCTGGGAATTACACTATAAGGCCTGTTTCAATGTTCTCCGGTTGGCCGGTTGCACGCGTGTCTGACGGAGCTTGGTGCTTTTACTAGGAGTAGCGCCATGCGTCCGGTTGCGTATTCTGACTGACACGTCGCCGCGTCGTCCAGCCATTTGTTCTACCGACGCGCGGGCGTGCCGCTCGTCTGCGCGCGGGATTTTATGTATGGGACGTTTTCAAAGTTAGGTTCGGTCGCACGGGCGCCTTCCACGCTAAAGCATTTTGAGGCTTACTGTAAATAAATATCACATGAAATTAAAGTGTATAATGCCACATGAAAATCATACAGTATATTATCACATGAAATTAAACTGTATAATCTTGTTAAATCAATTATAAGTCGAACGGAAGTTGTCTTTCGGGTAGGGGGGGGGGGGGGGGGGGCAACACTTCTTATAAATAAAAATTTGTTTTTGCTGATTTTTATGTTTTAATTCGATTTTTTATCACCAATTCTGAAGCTGCCAGATTCACAAAAAACGTGCGCTTTGGACGTTGACCTAAAAAGCACGTTGTTGACACGATTCAAGCACACACAGGTACCTTTGGATTGGCATTGAAATAGACTTTGAATCTGCTCTCAAAATATTTGCCCAAACTTGGTATTTTTAGAGATATTTTATTTTTCGTTAGAATTCCTGCAAATGCGATTTTTTTGCTCTAACGTGTATTTATTTTGTTTATTTATTTTAATCTATATAACACCCATTTAATAACAGCTCGAAATATAAATGTAGGTAAATCCACAAATATTAAAAGTATCATTACATAACTAGATAATTAATTAAGTAAATATATACATTTGCTTTTATCTCTGTTGACAGCGATTAATGTTTGTGCGGGAGAGGGAGATGCATAATCAATTTCATTTCAAGCATATCAACCCGTAATTTAGTTGGCCTGTTGACCATCCAAAAATATCTACGTTAATAGACAGTGCGTTGCCTTGTTACACTACCCTCCCAATGGGCCTATATTAGTTCGGCAGATCATGGTATGCACAAATAATATCTGCGGGACGCAGATTGGGATAGGGCATATATAACTCCACAGATTAGAGAATCAGTGAATAGTAGAAGCCCATTCTCCCCGTCATTTACATTGAGGCCCTGACTGTCTCAGAAGATAAATTCTGACCATGTCATATATATTTAATTAGATTCGAGACCAAACTGACCACCTAAACTCGCTAGGCAAGGTGGATCTTTTTGTGCCTAATAATTATTTTCGTGTTCGACCATACCATCTTTCACACCACTCAAAGCCGTTCTCGCGCACTAATCATACGAGGTGAAATTTGTTGGCGTGTGCTTTGCGGCGCTTGAATGATCTTAATTCCACGGACCAGATGTAGATATTTTTACCGCCAGTCCTCAACGGTTTATATTACAGGCAATTATTTATTTATTATTGTCTGATAGTTAGTATTTATTGCCACGTAGTATTTAGTATGTTACTAGCCGATATTGATAAATTAACTTTATTATTCAATGAGTTGGTTTTATGTAATGTAATAAATAATAACAATAGTAATAATAAACTACAGAAAATATTCTACTATTTTATAGCCGCTTTTTTAAAACGTATAGTGCTCACGAACTGTCAGAAAGCAATGTGCTTTTAAGGTAGTGGAATTGTCGGGTCGTGAGATTCTTTTTTTTAGTACGGAACCCCGACACCGACTATTTTTGTTTCTTTTTTTTTGCAAATTCAATAATTGTTGCTTATGCTAATTTCCACGGACATGTCGGATGCTGCCGCCGTTCCGCGGCTCGTTGTTTCCTAAAATATCGACCGTATCGCGCCGTCGGATCTCGATGACGTCGTCATAATATTCTGATTGTGATTATTTATCTCCGGAGATTTCCTTCGATAAAACTTTCGGTCGTGATTATTTCGCCGTGGGGGTGCAAGCAGTTCCCCCCCGCGGACGTGTCGCGTCGGTGTCGGATGTCGCACTACAAGCGACAGGGATCGTCAAAGTAGTGTCCGCTGTCGGGGCGAAATACAGTACAACCTTAATATAACAAACCACAATATAACGAATTCTTCGATGTAACGAATTTTACAAATTTTATAAATCCCCTTGAACTGACCATAAATTCCAATGCTAAATATACCTCTATATTACGAATGTAATGCATTAATAAACTTGATGTAGACTACTTATTGATCCTCTCGGAAAAATAAACATCTCTATATAACGAAAACCTCAGTATAGCAGATGTCAAACAGTGAATTTGAACAAAATCGTGCTCGACATGAGTTTGTAAGAATTGGCGTTAGTGATCTGGATGCAACAAAGGTAAACAGACTAAATTATTGATATTTTCTGTAAAAATATTGATTAGGCTAGTCCTACTCTATTCCTACTCTTTCTGTGTCCATGGTGCAAGACTCTGGAACGATCTCCCAGCAAATATACGAAGCTCGCCTTCTTTACCATCGTTTAAGACTCACCTTAAGGATTACTACCTTTCTAAGAAGTAACCAGTTCTTCCCTTTCTCTCCTGTTCCTCTCCCAATTTCCTCTCCTCGGGCATTATTAGTTTTAAATTCTTCCACTTGTCTGTATGTTATGTAATAATGTAATAATCTTTATTTTGACAATGCGCACATGTACCACTGTGTTTAGGTTAGTTGTAAGATATTGCCATGTGGCAATAAGCTCGCCTTTTTGTATATGAATTAAGTGCAAAAAAAGAGTTTATTATTATTATTATTATTAATATTATATGAAATGTTCATAGCCTCTTTGGTTTGGGCACACCTGGCTCCGAGTTAAGACTATCGTAAAACAATAAACGAAACTGATGTCGTATTCTCGAGAGCTTGTACTTTGAATGTACGAACAGCATCTGCTTGCACATTCCGTTACACTGACTGTGTCAAGGATGAAATATGATCGCTGGCCGTACATACAGCGTCGCTTAACTCTATTTCTTTTGTTGGAATATTTATTGTTATCTTTGTTTGCTGAATATTTGCTAGCTGCTATTCTCCACGGCTTACCCAGCTGGTTTTTCATATCTTGGCGGCTCCTCGCGGCTTCTTTCAATGTTGGATTTTGGATTAGGATAAGGTTAAAATGTGGTGGTCCCCGGTCATAATGGCTATAGCGAATACGAGCATGGGTTTCGAATCCTGGGTTATATTCTATCACTATAATTTGCATCTACATGGCAACTTCATATCCGGCCGTCGTAGAACGTTCGACGTAAAACAGAAACAATATTCGCATACTAACTGACGATTTGACTATACCATATTTATATATTTAATTAATTAATTAATAATAATAATAATTTTATTCATTCCAAAACATAAACTTACAATTGTATTAGTTGCAGAATCTGCCTAACTAGGCCATAGCCCGCACCAAGGAAAACTCTATGTATGGCAAAGATTTATTCATGTGCACATAATATTAAAATGAAAAATACAAAATATGATAAAATATCAAATAGATAAGCGAATTCAAATTAAACGTATAATTATATATAAAATATTGATATAGCATGGTCATGGAAATAAATATTAATATAAAATGTCGTAATATGAAGTTTGTAAAAAAAATTAATAAATAGTATTAAAATATAAAGTTTAGTGCAATGTATGACAATAATAATAATGCAGACCTTTACTTTAAAATATGACTTATTGCTTTTTTCACCTCATTTCTACCAAGTTGAAGTAAATGTTGTGTAATTTGTAATTCATACGTCATACGCAACTCGAGCTCGTCTCAGTCCCCTGGAATCCGCAGTGTAATATAGAAATATAGACTATATTGTGTATGTATGTACCCATATGATGAATTTATATATACTGAATATATACTCATATATACTTATATATAGTGTATAAATAGACCTAATTGAACAAGTCCAGAGAAAATTTTTAAACGCCTGAATTTCCTCTCCTACAAAAAGCCTTCTACATATTACGTGAATACCGTACGTCTACGAATATCTAAAGATAAACGAATTGTTACCACCGCAGAATCGTGAGACATCCATCGATCTCGATTATCAATTTAATAGTTTTGGGATTCTATATATCTATGTCTTCTGATCTCCAGGTTAAACGGCTTGACCGATTGTCTTGAAATTTGAAACATAAATTCTTGGGGGGGGGGGGGGGGGGTGTCAAGTAAGCGGTATGCTTCATAAAATGTGAACGTTTATATCCAGGAAGATTCCTCTGATAACATTCAAAGCGCCACGCCGAGTGACACAAGAAGGGGGTCCGCGTCTCTTGCTCTGAACAACAGTTACTGGCAAGCACCTTCATTCATTTATTTTGTGTTTCAATTGGTTCAGTATCTAAAGCGTACGTTTTCAGATTTCCCTAGTTATTCGCCGGAGTGAACAGTCGATTGGTTAACGCCGCACGATGCGCAAGCCGCCCAGTAGCGCCCCATGTCTTCCCCCAAAGGATCAGCTCCCACCTATCCACGACACAGCAGTGACAGGGGAAAAAGTTCTTTCCAGGTTCGTCCCTCCGAAGATAAACGAACCTGGAAAGAAGTCATCGAATGGGAATTGAACCGTGAGTTGAGCCGATCCAAGATAACAAACAGGTCATAGGACCCAAACTGCACGGAACCGTTAGCTACCTTGTGTTGTTGAACACAGTTGAACAATGAATAATCCATTCTATTCACCACAGTGGGTTAATATTGGGACGACCCTCCGTGGTTCACAAATTGCGCTTATGACGTCGACAAAACCAGACCCGAAGGTGAGCTCTTGATGGAGAATTCTGGGTACTAAATGCACGTATTTAGTATTGCTAATTTTGGTTATTTCATCGACTCTTGTCTGACATTTAAATAATATCGTCTTCCGCTCCTAATACGCAAAATAAGAGATTCGTAGGGCGCTAAAGGGCGAAAGTCTCGTAATTGAAGAGTTTTTCTCAAGTCGGGTGATTTTAGCTTTGTTTGAAGGCGCGAGAATAACTTCTGTGTGTCCTTTTAACGAGGCCCTCGAGATGAGGAGATTCCAGGCATTTATGACAAATTCTTGAGGGCCAAATCATGGTCCTTGTCATTTGTCACGTTTCCGCGCATTCAGTCACGATTTTGACTCGCCTCGCGTTTGAGCCACCCACCGGTCTCTCGATCGCCGGCACATTTTGATTAGGAGGTTTCGCAGGAGTTTGACATTTAGTTTATATTAACGAGACTAAACCAAAATGTATTAATGGGCTCGATTCCGTTTCTTCTCGTACCAAAATCGGAAATTAGTTCATGCGAACGAAACAACGCAGAGTGGAATGGAATGTGAAATTAGATTTCACATTCCATTGGAATGTGAAATTAGACTATGATAGAAACGTAGAATACGTTAGAGTGGAATTTGTAATTGACGGTTGTCTTATCCGCATTAAAACTAATCGGAAATAAAGCAGCTCAATCTAAAACAGTACATCTGCCAAGAGGCAGAAGAAACTCCCCTGCACCTCATATGCGAGTGTAGATCGCTGATGCGTAAAAGATACACCCACTTGGGTGGTCATTACCTCCAACTGCGAGGCTTATCGCAGAGCTATAGCAGGCGAACACAATAGATCAGCAATAGTCGTAGTGTTACAAGGCTCATAAATACCTTAGAAAAGCCCCAAACAACAAAATAAAATAAAAACAGAACGAAATGTGTTTAAACTCATCGGATGGCTATAAGGTCAACAGGTAGTTTTAGTGCGAGAAAACTCGTCGATCGTTCATTTCATATTCCGCTCTAACGCATTGCTCTGTCTCGTTCTCATGAACTAATTTCTAATTTCAGTTCACGTAGAAGCGCAATCAGGCCAAATATGGGGAAATGAAGTACAAGCTAAAACCTTTATTTTTGACATGGGTCTCATCTCTGTTGGTTCATATAAAAGTGCCCATCACTCTTTAAATCGTGTTATCATTTGTTATATAGGGGGTGTTCTGCCGGACACTCCTATATACCTATATTTTAGATAAACTATGATTTTATGAGATTAATATCCACCTATTGAATACTAATGTTTGATTTTTCCTGCAGTAGTGTTTTTCCTGCAGGATTGAAATCTAGGAATAGTCACGGCGTAAAGAAAACCTAAACCTAACTAAGTCACTTTTGACTATGGGTCGACAAGAAACGAAGACATTTATTTATTTATTTATTTATTTAGTAGTAACACATCTAGTAAAAAATTAATGTCATATTTGATTAAGATGTTAGCAAGAAATTGATGCGACATTATTTTTAATGATTGACACAGTCGCCTAACTAGGCCTAGGCCTGTTCTAAGGCAGACTTTTAATGATGATATTAAGTGTGCACTGTCAACTTAATCTATAGTTAGTACTTATTTTTAAATCGACAAATATAAAACTACAAATATTTACGCATATACAAACATATATATTAAAATTGTGCACGATTTGTGAGATATATGTATATAATATATAGTATTATTTTATATTTATCTATAAAGTATATATTTATTTATATATGTATGTATATATTTATATGTATGTACCTAAATTTAATATTATTACGTTTTCTTATTCTATTTTTAACTTCTCAAATGTACCATAATAATATACAAAGATGTATTACAGCTAGTTACGAAAACCACTATACCTTTTTTTATATTAAGCCTACCTTAGTACAGGCGAGGCCTAGTTAGGATAGCTTTGAATTTTAAAAATACATGTAATATTATAAATAAATAAAGAATTTTGAATTTGAATTTGAATTTGAATTTGATTACTTTTTTTTGTAAGAAAAATCGTTGATTATATGACGTATTAGTACTACGATTTGACAACTAGCATTTTACCACGAAACACAACGTGTAGATAGCACCCATAGTTCCAAAAATTGATTAATCTTCTCTATTATGTTCACTTTGGCGACGTTGGTGGTATAACAGCATGGCCTTGCACTTCAGATGACGCTCTAAACATGCCTATACGGTATCCTATATCAAAATAAAATAACAATATAAGAAACAACAAAGGAATTTTGAAATCATAGCTCTGATTATTTTAATATTATTTAAATAAAGATGTACATTTTTAATTTGGTATACAGGTTTCAATAGGTAATAATTACGCACTTTAAAGTTCAGATAGACTAATCGATGGCATTCTATCTCTACGTATTAAAATGTGATAGATAGCACTAATAATTCAATGTTTTTATTGTTATCGTTGATTGAATTATTGGGTTTTTATAATCAATCAGTCATTTATAAAAAAAACCATTTGTTATCACTGTTATTATAAATGGCCAAATAAATTGCTATTAGTTTCGTTGTCAATTGTAACAGCGTCACCTGCATTTCGCCTGCGCTGAGAAGGGTGATAAAAAAGTACTATGGAGTTAGGCAATCTAATCTATATATAAAAAATGGATGCTGCTATATCTGTCTGTCCGAGCTTAATGGGCCCATTTGGGAGCTAACGGGCCCATTTGGGAGCTAACGGGCCCATGAATTCGGGAGCTGACGGGCCCATGATGAGGTGGCCACGATGACCCATGTGTTCAGGGTCGGTCACACTCACGGGTCAACACCCATCCGACGGCCTCCACGCACGGGGTGCGAACCTGGGTAGGACACTGGGTCAACCAGTCTCCCCTGGGAATCAAACCTCTGGCGCTCCTGGACGGTCTGCGCACCGAGCGGCGCAAGCCAATCGATTGTGCTCTCCGACTAAGAGTCGGGGGAGTCTGGGAACTGTATTGTTTCCTATAGAGCGGGGGTGGTTGCCTACCTTACGGCGACTGCTCTTGAATTGACCATTGGCCATCCGATCCCGGGTCAGAGCCGGGCAAAGGACGCCTTGGTCCGCGATAGATTCGGTTTACTCCGTTTCACCGCTTCGTAAGGGAGAGGACCGCGCAAGCGACCTCGAACTCGGAACCAATCGAGAGACCGGAGAAATCTAGTCACAATTGGTAGTTAGGGCGCGAGTGCCGCCCGCCAGGTAACATACCTGGCTACTCGCGGTAAGGCGTTGGTCTCTAACGGGTTGTGGCGTAGCTAGACGTCGGATTTGTTATGTCCAAAGTCTTCTACGCTCACTGCACGGTCGAAAGAACGATGAATCGTTAAAACGTCCTGCGGTGACGGGTTCGCCCGTTGTGGTTGACATCTCAATATGTCCGAGCTTAATAGTCTCCGACACTGTTTGACCGATCACCATGAAAGTTGGCACATATATGTATTTTTTTATGTAGAAGGATTTTATTATATTCGGGTTTTTGTAACTCGCTCTAGATGGCGCTGCAGCACATCAACTTCTATACCGCTCAGCCGATCGCCATGAAAATTGGTATACATAGGTATTTGAGAGCGGATAATATTTTCGCGCTATTCACTTTGTTGTAACTCGCCACTCGATGGCGCTGCACCACATTAACTTCCATATCGTTCAACCGATCGCCATGAATATTTTATAAATGTGAAAGTGGAAGTTAAAATGGACCAATAGCTGAAGGTGAGTAACATAGGCTGCTTGGCTAGGGGAGAGGATGAAGTTTGGGAGGGTGAAGAAAGCGAATACCCGAGCATCGCCGGGTAACATTCCACCGAGTTGTTCCGCGGGCCCAAGTGTCCATAATGACCGCCCACCTCCTATAGGAAATGGAACTTTAAGAAGAAGAAGAAGTATACAATAAAAGCATATCGTAAGCTAGTTACCGTATACTAGAATTCGTTGAAAATATGTTGACATAAAATTAATCAAATAGAATGTTAAATTACTTTTAACAATATTAATATTAAACATAGGCTAAAGTGCAGAGTTCAATTAGCAGATTTACTCTGAAGAAATATATTTTCAAGTGGCTCATGACGAAAAGTAGAAGCCAGTGCTAAGAAATGGTGACTCACATCCTGACTTAGGCCATATTTGACATACCTGTCACCTGATACTTGACAAGAAATATGTTTCGGTTGATTATGTTTAAAATAAATTGATTATATTATATTAATTATTTAGATTTACAACTTTATATGTGCATAGTAAGAAACCTTTTTAGCTATTTATTTTATATATATTTAATTATTTTACTCATCTATAAACTTAAATATATTTTTTTAAAGTTTTATATTAGTTCTTTATTTATATACACATTTATATCCTTCTAGCCGTATTCGGCCATAGCGATTGCATTCTAGATTCTTTTTTTTTTTTTTTTTTTTTTTTTTTATTGTTGGGGGTTTTGCTGGTGAGCCCTCAGGTGACTGATGTAGCCGATCTTGACTTTGAATGTGCGTGCACATTTGGCGCAAGTCAAGACACCATTGACGTAATTATACTTTATGGCCGCCGGTGGTCGGGCCTTTAGTTCGTCGCGCTTGGCATCTTAGATACACATTTATATATTATATTAACCTTAATTTTTTTAAGGATGAATGAGCGATCGGAAGAATGAATGGAAAAAAAATAAAAAGTGAAGTCACTATGTCATAAATACTATCACCCCAGAACAAATCTAGTGGGGTGATAAAATCCACACAAATGTAATCTTATCTGCTTCGCAAAAAAAGGTGTAAAAATATTATTATTTATGCTTTTGTTATTTTGGCTAAATAAAAAATAAAAAATAAAATAAAAACATCATTAAAACAGAATTTCTATACAGGTAGTTTTAATTAACTGGCACCCTTGAAGGGGGTGAATCAGTACGAGCAAGTAAGCAACTTTTGATAAAAAATTGTGGGAAAGATCCCAAATTAAACATTAAAGACAATAAAAAAAGTTTTTTTAAAATTTTGAGTTTTATTTTTTGAAAATTTGTATTTAATACGTTGAGCACGATGTGCCATCTAGCGGTAGGTACAATATCGCTAATATTGTTTATTAGCGATATTTTACTTACCGCTAGATGTCACAGCGCGCTCAAACCTTTGTCAAACTTTTATTTAAGTGGCAAGTACTTTAAATTTTCAAACAAAAAAATTGTTTTTTTTTTTCTGTTTTTATCTTTTTTTTAATTAAAAGTTGCTTACTTCCTTGTACTGATTCACCCACTTGAAGGATACCAGTTAGTTCAAACTCATCCTGTATGGAAAAACTAAGCGCAGCCCCCATCGCAACAGTCTCTCGTTTCTCAATCGTGATAAGGTCTTTCTCGTCGCGCGGTGGCGCTAGGTCGCCGTGTTCGCCTTCTCTGATATATTGAGGCGGGGCTTCTCACAAATTAGTGCACAATGACAATGGGGGTAGTCGGCGCGAATAGCCGAGTCACGCGGCGTCTGCTCCAACACTTTTCACGGTCTTCTTTGTCTTCATTTCGAGACCTGAGATCTTATACTACACCCGCCGCGGCGGGTGTTTAAGATTCTTTGTATTTGTTTATTTATTTAATTTATTTATTTAATATTTCACACACGTTTGAAAAGGTAGGTTGTACGGTTTGAAATCTACATTGCTGGAGTGATGCCCGGACTAAGGTAGACTTTCATGCACTGTTTTTAATTTCTAGACTCTGTTTTTATTCGCTCCAAATTGTTTAGTTTTGTAATAGATTTTGGTTTTTTACTTTCCCGACTCACCAACCGACGAGGAGGGAAAGTATTATGAACGCACTAAAAGAAATCGAGATGAAGACGAAAATATTTAATATTTTGAGCCTCCCTTGAGGATTAAGACCATTTCCAGATTAAAGTATATCTGTGAGTCTGTGTGTGTGTGTGTGTGTGTGTGTATTCCTCCACCATAGCGCCTAAGCTCTTTATCCAATTAAGCAGAAGTTTGGTATGCAGGCACCATTTGATCATGGCAAGAGTTGAAAAGATTGTGGTTTAAATCGGTCCACGAGGGAACGCATTAGTCATGTTTTAACTCGAAATATTGGACTTAGAGACTTGACATTTGGTACACATGTGTCTTGGCGGGCCGAAATCACACTGTGATTCAATTTTGGTTGGAATATCTCAAATACAAGTTATTTTAACATTCATTAAAATCCGCCATAATTATTAATCAAATAATAGCGCTGTCTGTTGGCGCTTGGAAGAGAAACGAACCGCGCCGCCCGACGCAATTGGAACGGAAGCCAACCAGGTTCGTGCGCCGGCCGAGAGAGGGCACTCATCTAATTTATTTATGAAATTAATCCTTGGCTATTTGCAGGGAATGTCATGGGGTGACATTCCCTGCAAGTAGCCAAGGATTAATTCAATGAATTATATATATATATATATATATATATATATATATATATATATATATATATATATATATATATATATATATATATATATATATATATATATATATATATATATATATATATATATATATATATATATATATATATATATATATATATATATATATATATATATATATATATATATATATATATATATATATATATATATATATATATATATATATAGAAATATTTGATAGTTTTGTGTATATATTCTTTTTAGAATTGATCAATAAGATGATTATAAAGTAAATAATTATAAAAGCCGCTTACATCGTGACGAAGGATTCCCTCGATCGGATTCGGGAATGCTTTAGGTGTTAACGAGAATGATGAATGCCTCTCACTTGCGGAAAGAGGAGTAGGTTTAAGTTGGGCCCATTTTACAACTAGTAACGCTCACCCTTCCATCCAATTATCTCAAAAATTAAGCTACAATCCTTCTTTATACGTAAACTCACTCAATTTCCTATTATTTCAAGGGAAATAACAAGACAAGACGAGCTACTTGACAGATGGAAGAATTTAAAATTTCGAATTTCGTTTTTTTATTTTCTAAAGGTGCGATATAAAGAAGCTGCGATCAATATTCAGCTGAAAACTTAAAACTAAAAGCGTGACATGCCCTCATATCAATGAAAGGAAGCAGTCAGCTCTTTCCTATTAGTTGGAAAGATTACCTTTAACCTAAATGGATTATTTACAATGAACGAAACATAAAATATGTAAAAATTCAATATTTTGAAATATTTGATAGTTTTGTGTATATATTCTTTTTAGAATTGATCAATAAGATGATTATAAAGTAAATAATTATAAAAGCCACTTACATCGTGACGAAGGATTCCCTTGATCGGATTCGGGAATGCTTTAGGTGTTAACGAGAATGATGAATGCCTCTCACTTGCGGAAAGAGGAGTAGGTTTAAGTTGGGCCCATTTTACAACTAGTAACGCTCACCCTTCATCCAATTATCTCAAAAATTAATTTTTGAGATAATTGGACCCTTCCTAGCTCAATTAACCATTCGGTCCTAATTCTTCTTTCTCGTATGGTATTTAACTTTACTTTTATTTCCGCATTGATTCTATTGTGTAGTCGGCCAGCTAGAAAAGAAAAGTGTCGTTGGGCGAATTTAGGTTTCTTTTGGGAATCATGTTGTGTGGCTGTAACTATGCGCGCTGTGATAGTGAATTTTGTAATCCCACTCGATTTCGAAAAAGAGCGCTTTTTTAAGTATTTTTTTGGAGAAATACGTAAACTAAGTAGACATAGACGTCACACGAGAGGCGCGGCACATTTAATTTCACAAAATAGTCGAAGGAAGCTGCCAATGATCAATAGAGCCGCAACGAGCACCTGCAGACTTATTGATGGTACCGGAAATAGGCTCTCCGACATTACTAAATGCTTATTGCATAAGCATATTGAATGCTTATCTACCAAGAGCCCGTAGTTAACATTAATTTCCGAATTTCGAACTTCGCTGACTTCAGTGATCGAAGAACATTAGAATTGCTATAAATATATGCTTGTATTTGTATTTAATGTGTATGTACTTGTAAGAATTCTATTTTTTTTATATTTATGGTTATATTGCATATCAACGGATTGGTATACACTGTTATGTTGATTTTCTTATGAAATAAATAAATAAATATTATTTCGTGATTGTTTTACATTTATTTCGGTGTTTGTTTTTCACAAGTAAAAAAAATCCGGTACATAAATACAGCTAGCTGACACGATCCCTTTGTTTCCCGTCCGATTTGTTCTTTGTCCTCTATCTCCTCCTTCTAATTTTTCTTCGTCATCGTGGCGAAGTGTTTTTATCTTGGTTGTTTTTTACCGACTGCCAGAGACACTTTCCCCCCAAACGGCGATACAATGGAGGGGATGGTTAACTTTTGTGTTTAAATATGCGTCACTCACGATGCCTGGCGTTTTAATCCATTGGTGGTGGACCGTTTTCAGTTGCTCGTAGACTAATACTACAAAAATACTGTCTTTGAATGCACTAGGCGAAAGACACCTCCTGTGAGGTGACATTACCATTGTTATAAATGATTCTGCTATAAATTATACCTAAATGGATAGATATTTTGAATTTTCACCACGACACAGCTCGGTATTCCAGCCGAGACCACACACAAACCAGGAATAAGCAGACTCAGAAGCAAATTCGGACGACTACAAGGATTGCCCAGAGACATTATCTATTTCTGGCCCCTTGGATGTACGATATTATTCCTAGCAACGCCCACCGATGGGCAGAAGCTGATAACCAGTACCGCTTGTTTAGCTGAATTTAGCAAATGTGTAAATACACTACGCATACAAACTGTACCTCCAAAGACAATATTAATACATTTGTTTATGTATTTTTTTTCGAAGAAGTCTGCAAGTAAGAGTCCACTGGAAAGAACTCCGAAAGAAAACCAGTGAATCCTTTTATAGTATAATTATTGTTCTATTAAAATTTAGATTCTATATAGTTTGGGAAGTCGAAACTCGGTAAGTAAAAGCTCATTTTTATTTATCGTGTTTACATTGTGGTGATCACTACCTATGTGAAGTGTGTAATGTTTTCAAAGATACATTATACTTTATTTGCAACAATATTATTAGAAAAAAATATATATTTCCAACAATATACTTTATATCATATTTGCGAACAAACATTATATCTGCAAAAATAATTCAGAAGTAATTTCTTTACAATGTTCTCGCGGTGTGTCCCTAGAACTTAGGCCATATATTGACCAAATATCCCTCTTTTACTGCACAAAGATAGATTCCACGAAGCAGCCCTTCCCCGTAGCAGTATACGATAAGACATAATGCTATGGAAATAGCTGAAGTAGAATGAAGCACGAACTGCTGCAACAGAAATACAAGGCAACATCTGTGGCAGCAGAAGACTGCTTGTCGATGCAGCTGTTTCTAAAATAAAAATTTCCCTAAATACTTCTACCAAAACGACCGAAAAATGTTTGTCAACTACCTATCTTTGAAAGCAAAAAAACATTTAACAAAAGTCTTTGTATTCATCATTTTGTTCGATGATCGATGTCGCGTGTGTAATGCAGAAATATGTTTACGATTCCCCTATTAATGTAAAGGTTTTTTTTGACATTGGCGTTTGTCTGTTAACGTCCTAATTCGGATATTAGCGACAGTTGGGTCGATTCACGCCATAATGCGCAGATTGTCCAAATCGTTGGCGTGATGTGTCCATTTCGGACCCTCGATAGTGACGTCATAATAAATATGTAGTATCGATAAGTTTTTAAAATTGCTATTATAAACTATTATCTAAACAATTATAAAATGTAGCCCCCAAAAATTGTCTGTCTGTCTGTTTGTCTCTGTTTAATCACGCTAAATTCACGCTAATCTGTTTGAGCGTATTTCGAGGCAGGTTTATGTTTAATACTAGTTTTCCTGGGCTATTTACCGCACTTGGCCTCTTGATTGGCCGTTGTGCGTGGCTCATGTTTCTATTTATGTTACTCCAGCCAACCCAGCCTGTCCCAGAAGGTTAGCAGCCTGTTTGGGTTGCTACAGGCCTCCGGGACAGATGCTGGAGATTGTAGTATTCTTGCCCGTTGCTGTGCCACGCTCTTGCATTCCATGAGCACATGTTGTGGCGTTTCTTCTTCCTCCATGCATCCTCTGCATAGAGGGCTGTCTGTCACACCTATGGTAAACAGGTGTATGTTTAGGGGACAGTGGTCTGTCATAGTACCTATGACTTTACGGATTTTGTCCCTTTTTAATCTGGTGAGGTTGCGGGCAAGTTTTTTAGACGCTTCCAAAACCGCGTTCTTTGTTTGCCTGCATCCTGCGTTTTTTTCCATTCTTTAAGGTGGGTTTCGTCGGTGTTCCTGCGTAGCCATGTTTTTTTTGGGCCTGGGGTATGGGCATCAAGGGTTCCGGTCCATATACTATTTCATTTGATCCCCTTTTAGCCAGTTCGTCTGCCGCGTCGTTGCCCAGTGAGTCGCTGTGCCCTTTAATCCATTACAGGGTCACTCAATTTGACCTTGCAATGGATTGAAGCGCATTGTGGCATTCCAGTACAAGGACAGAGGTTATAGTATTTTTTGCTAGCGCTTGTAGCACAGAGGCACTGTCGGAGACACATTTCAAGCTTATGTCTCCGACATCTTTGGCTGCAACTCCCTGTGCTGCCCTGGTGATGCCAATGCATTCTGCTTGGAAGATCGTATTTAAGTTGCCTAGGGTAGTTGATGTTTTGATGTTTAGATCATTTGAGAAGACGCCGGCTCCGGTACCTTGAGTGGTTTTGGAGCCATCTGTGTATATCCTTACTTCATGTTTAATACCATTAATATATCTAAAAAGGGGCGCTACAATGGCAAGTGTCTAGTGGATGAAAAACAGTCGCACGTGCGATTTTTAAACATTCTGTCCGACTCTTAGATTACGATATACTCAGAACCGCTGAACAGATTTTAATTTAGTTTTTTACTGTTGGATTAGGACATATATCGAGAAAGGTTCAACTGCAAAGAACATCGATATCTGTAAAAAGGCGACAGAGCAGTGACGAGTGAAGCTAATTTAGTCAATAGAAAACGACCACGCATGCTACATTAAAACTTATATAACTTAAATTCTAAACCGGTGACCTACTTATATATAATTTAAAATTTCTCTCTGAAAGATATAACTTCAGATCCTACATGTTCATTCTATTTAGGTTTTAAAAATAGTTATTCAAAATAATCGATTTCCCTAATCGGTTTAAATTAAAAAATAAACGATCATTATTGCCCACCTCGATTAAAAGAATTATATTAATTATGTTAAACTGTGTTTTACTGAAATAAATAAATGTTTTCGATTTTACGGGATTGGTCACCGGTATTACATATTATTATGCTTAATATTTAATTAAAGTCCCGGCCCACCAACCGACAAGGAGGGAAAGTGTTGTGAATGTGCATTTTTTTTCTCGAGATGACGGAAATATCTATTTTGACCTCCCTGATACGATTAAGACCATTTACATATGGAAGTCTGTCTGTGTGTGTTTGTCTGTCTGTCCGTCTGTCTGTGTGTGTGTGTGTGTGTGTGTGTTCCTCTACGATAGCGCCCAAACGCTTAAATTGATTGACCTGAAATTTGGCATGTAGGCGTCATTTGGTCATGACAAGAGTTGAAAAGGTTGTGGTTGAAATCGGTCCAGCATAGGTACTAGTCATAATTCAATATCGAAATATTGGTCTTAGAGTCATGAAGTTTAGTAAAAAGATGACTTGTTGGACCGAAATCACGTTGTGAAATGTCGGTTCGAATATCTCATATAGAAGCTACACTAATAATACTTAAATTCCGCCATACATTTTAATCAAATGTCCCAACCCCTTCCTTACCCTAGAAATGAACCACGCCGCCCGAGGCGGTTACAGTGGAGCCCACTCGGGTCCATCCGCCGGCCGAGAGAGGCCGCTCATCGATTTTATTTATCAAAATAATATTCAGATGAAATCAGTCCTTGGCTACTTGCCGGGAAAGGCTTGAGGCGACACAACCTTTTTTTCCACTACTATCGAAGTAGTTGATTTTTACCTTCCCTACTATTCGGAGGGTGAATTATATGTGTGAATCGAATCGCCGCTACGTGTGTCGAATCGTAACCGCCCGTCCGGATGGGCCACCGTGCAATTACGATCGACATCTGGAACATCGATTCGACCCAACGATTACGGGGCGGCAAGACCGCGGTCGTCTTTTTTGCCGATTACTTAATTGGATTTATTTGCGTGATTATCCCGGCCTATAAATCAATTTTCGACTATTTATTATAAGGACGCAGTATGAGGGATGCCAGATATGCCATATGGATTGTTTTATTATTTTATTTTATTTATTCCGTAGCCGGCGATTGGGGAGGGGGTCGCCCTCGCAGCCAATACGCTGCTGTCGGTGCCGCTGGATCTCGTACTCCATTCACGATTCGCTTCCATTCTTGACAATTTTTGCCACGTCTCGAGCATCCCTAGCCGATAATCGTTGATTTTTAAGGTCGGTCTTTGATGTTATTTAGCCAGGTTTTCTTCGGTGCCGATCGCTGAATTCTCCATTCTGTCGGACGGTCTCGCCAAAGAAGTTTACGTGGCAAGCGATTATCGTTCATTCGGCAAACATGGCCGAAACATCGTAGTCGACGTTTTTGTAATTCTTCTTCTATCGTTGTTACTAGATCGCATCTTTCTCTAATGGTCTCGTTTCGAATTCGGTCGCGGAGTGAGACACCGAGAATCTGCCTCAAGCATCGCATTTGGAAGACTTCGAACTTTTTGAGGTCCGATTGTAGTAACGTCCACGTTTCCGATCCATAAAGAAGAATGGGAAGAACCAACGTTCGGTATAGTCGTACTTTGGTTTTGATGGTAATATTCGTTCGCTTTCATATGCACCACTTGAGCGAGGCGAATGTTGCTGTTGCCTGACCGATCCGGCTATGGATATCGGCCGTCTATGCCACTTTCTTTTCCGTAACCAACGATCATAAATACTTGAATTGTGGGACCTCTTCGATTTGGGTTCCATCGAGGTAAACGCTGGCCTTCGAACCGTCCGTAGTGAGCACTTTGGTCTTATCCGCATTGATTTTCAATCCATATGATGGATTTTTTTAAACGAATGTAGTCATTTGAGATATTTAAGACATGTATTATTTTATTACACGCATATATACGTTCTGGCTAGTTCTTTTTAATATTTAGTTTTTGTTAAGATGTATAAAAAAAAACTTGCGCTTTCTAAAGTTATTGTCATTATAATTGTAATATAATAATAATAATATGTATTCATAATATTATTATATATATGAATATATATTATCACGAATACATTATATATGAATTCCATTACATATATATTATCACGAATACATTATATATGAATACATATTATCACGAAGCTCAGCTTCGTGCTGAAGTCCAGAATTCCCCAATCGCTCAAAACAAAGGTGTATAATCAGTGCGTGATACCGGCTATGACGTATGCTTGTGAGACATGGACACTGACTGCTGGGATGATCCACGAGCTTAAGGTGGTGCAGCGTAACATGGAGCGAGTCATGCTCGGCATATCGTTGCGCGATCGAGTCCGAAATGAGCTCATCAGACAGCGCACGAAGGTGGTCGACGTGGGTCAAAGAGTGGCCAAGCTGAAATGGGCTTGGGCCGGCCACGTTGCCCAACGACACGACGAACGGTGGAGCAAGCGCGTTTTGGAGTGGAGACCCCGGCTAGGCAGAAGAAGTGTGGGCAGACCACCGGCCCGATAGTCCGATGACATCAAGGAGACAGCTAGACCTGTCTGGATGAGGGAAACGGACAACCGATCCGGATGGAGAGTGATTGGAGAGGCGTATGCCCAACGGTGGGCCAATGCGCGCTGATGAAGAAGAAGGAGGAGAATAATAATAATATGTATTCATGAATATATTTACATAAGTGCTACGTATGTATGACTATATTATATAACGTGTATTCATATTAAATTTATTTACTTATTATGACTCCTCCTGTCATCTTTTCTCATCGCCCCCTATGTGTTTATTCTTAAACTTAGTATTAAGTAAAATCATCTAATTATCTTTGTTCTTGAAACTTAATAATTTTGTATCTAATGCAGGGGTTCCCAAACTTATTGACCCCGCGAGCCACCACGGGAAGTTTCTGTCTGTCTCTTCGCGCGGATATTTCATCTTCCCGCGCTGTTGCAAAGTTGCAAGTTTTATATTATATTCTTTTCAAGTGCTATATTTATTTTATTTAATTATATTGTCTGTAGGTATCCTAAATACACGTAGACTCGTCAATCTATCTCGTCATCTATCTGCCATATTATACAATACGTTCATACATTGTGTTCGCGACCCACCTGGAATTGGCTCGCGACCCACCAGTGGGTCGCGACCCACACTTTGGGAACCGCTGATCTAATGTATTTAAACAGCTGTATGTTTCCTCAATAATGATAAAATATAATAAATGAAATAAAAATAAAATCAAGAAACAACAAGCGTTAGCCTTAAGGCTTAAACTCTAATACAGTCATGCAAATTTTAATAAAAATGTGATTGAAAGTAAAAATCTTCAAAAATATATTGACAATGATTTTAACTGCGATTCAATTCAGCGCACCGGCTAATTATTGGTCAAGTTACTCAATATACGAGCAATAAATTTACAAAATCTGAGGGCAGACCTCAATGACCTCAACCGTAAGCTAACACAATTTAAAATTGCTATCGAATGCAGTTTTTTTTATTTTTTTTTTATTAAAAAGAAAATGTATAAGGCAGTCGCCTGTTCCAAGGAAACGCCAATTTTATATGATATTATTTAAATAAGAAAAAAATAGTTTTATGAAAAAGATGGTAAGAAATTGTTATAGTAAACATTTAAAAAATAAAATAAAATACACAAAATAATGATTAAAAAATCTAAATAATTATTAAATAATAAAAGCAGTAGAAAATTATTATAAAATAAATCCAAATACAAAATAATATTGCCGACATATAATAATCTACGGAAGACATCCTGGTATATTTTTATTTTATTTTATTCTATTCTATTTTAATTTAAATAAGCAAAAGAATAAGGCCCGAGGAAGACATATACAACGTGAAGCAAAAAGTGGAACTACTGCAGAAACATGAGATCGACCGGGAACAAAATACGAGTAATCTTATGAAAAACGCAGATGTAAGTGGTCTATCCTAGCGAAAAGACATACAGTTATTACAGTCACCCTTCGCATATGTCTATCAATTGCAAATGTCTAATTCGTGATTTCACGTTTTAAAATGTCTTTCATTTTTAAAATCTGAACATTTATTCTTGGCGCAATAAATATAAAGTGTTTATGTCCGATGGTTGTCTTCATTCTAGACATGCAGACTTATCTTGAGGCATTCTGGTTTTGAAGTTTTGCTGCCTGTGCATAATACCATAAAGCAAGAGTAGCATATTTTTTGTCAAGCCTTGGGCGACAGCGTCAGATACATGCAGCACCATGCGAGCGCCTGTTTATGGTTACACGGGACTAAGCTCTGTATGTCACGTGTGATACTGGTTAAAATATATGGTTTATCCATGATGCAAACCTCCTTACCATTGTCAAAGTCATAGGAATGACAGAAGGTAGACGTAAAATATAAGAATCCTTCCTAAAAGAATTGTCCCTCAGGAAATTGACTACACATTTAGGTATTTACGTCATAGCAGTCCCGTGTTCTTTGATTTTTAGGTTATATTACTCTATAATTACTCGAGTTGTTTCTTCTCCCTGATATTACGTCTATAATTGCTAAAACTGAAAGTATGTCTTCCTCGTCGAAACTTATTTTTATATCTACACAAAATGTTTGTTTAAACATGAAACATTTCTATACGCAGGAGACAGCTTGTGTATGAAAACAATTGTTTTTGTGTAATGTTTTTTGTGTGTTGTTTCGAAAAAACACACGCAGGAGATCCGGCTTAAGGAAAGAAAGTACAAAATATGACTTCTCCATTTCCAGCGTGTGAATGTATTAAGCGATTTTGTTTTCTGAAATCGAGTTTCGTTCTTAGTACCCTTTAGTTAAAACAAAAATTTCATTGAATGTATAGCAGCATGTCATTTCATTTTGTCAAAAAATGTTATTTAATAATATTGCTTTAATGTCGGGCTCAGGCGTTTGCTGCAGTGTTTTAATGTCATACATAGTTCTTCTGAAACGTGATTAATCTCATCAGCTTTATTGGAATAATAGCCACTGCGGCGGGGGTGGATTATTTTCCTCGATCTCGCGTATAAAGTTGTAATATAATATTTGAAATGATGAATAGTTTCTTTATGCGTTCGCCTCCCCTGGAGTGCCGGAGCGCTATTATCACCCCCGCGCTGAATGATTGCGGGCGATTTGTCTAAGTTTTACGACGCTAGCGGCTGCTCTTTCGTGTCGCGCCGTTTAACGTTCGATTAGAGGTTTGCCTCGAGTCTCTTTGTGGGTGAATCCTATGCGAAGATCCTTTGCCACATCTCCGCCCTATCATACGCTAGATCTGTGGGACGTTTCGTGATTGCTCTAACCGGCCCCGGTGGCATAGTAATTAGGTCGTCTGATCATACATTGTCAGGTTCCGGGTTCGATTCCCGACTGGATCACCATTTTCTACAGGCTACAGGATTGGAGCTGAGCCGTGAGTTGAGCCACCTAAGGAAATACAGACAGGCCATCAGGGCCAAGCAGCACGGAACCGTTAAGAACCCCTGGGTTCACTTGGAGAGAACACTTGGAGGTGTCGACTACAACGGGCGAACCCGTCACCTCAGGAAGTTTTAACTTTATTTAACGTCCTGTCTCCGTGAGGTAAGCGTGAAAGACTTAGGGACGAAACAGTCCACTATCTAGTTACGCCACTCGCCTGTAAGAAGCCAACGCCTTACCGCGAGACATTGGGTGTGCAACCAGCGGGCCGAACTCGCGCCCTTACTTCCAATTTCGGCTGGATTTCTCCGGCTGGTTACGGGTTGGAGGTCGCTTGCGCGGTCCTCTCCCTTGCGTGGCGGTGATTCGGTGTCTACCGAACATATCTCAGACCACTGGCTGGATCAGGTTGCCGATTGATCGTTTCAAGAGCGGCTGTTATAAGGTTAACAACCACCCCTGCTCTATAGGAAACAAAGACGTTTTCAGACTCCCCGGTTAACTGTCGGAATGTATAATCGATTGTCTGACGCCGCACGGTGCGCAACCGCCCAGAAGCACCTGAAGTACGATTCCTACCTGGGCTCGCACTTCTTCTTGGAGGCTACCGAATGGGTGCTGTCCCGTGAGTTGGGCCCGACCTTAACACATGCGTCATAATGGCCCAACTGCATTGGGCCCATTAGCTCCTTTTTGCTGGAGACAGGTGTTATGGCACAGCGCTAGGAAACAGGAGCTGAACCGCAGAAGTAACGAGCTGAAAGCCAGACCAATCCCGGCCATAAAATATAATTACTGCGTACTCGAATTCTTCACACCAATATTGGTTACATCAGTCAATTGCTGGCGTACGAGAGGTCGGAGAGCGAGACGTCCCTGACTGAACCATCAAATAATGTGGATGCTGTAGCCGAGACTGGCTAGGAATACATTATCATATTTATCTACATTTGGTTTAATTGCTTTATCGACTGCGCCTGACAATCTGCGATTTATCAGACTGGCGTTATTTTTATGTTTTTATTTAAATAATTGCTGAAATTACAAGTGTTTCCTTGTTTTGGGCTCGCCTTTTTTCCCTTATCTCAACATATCCTCTGCCTCACAGACCTCTTTACACGTCTGCATTGTATATTATTGCGTCGGCTTCGTGTTTAATGACGCTAGCGTTTCGTTTCCTTGTATCAATTTGCATTCGTTCGCCGGTGAGGTATGTGCTTTAATCGTGGATTCGCGCATCATTATTATGTTCTCCTTGGGCGGCTTCATTTGTGTGACCGAGCGTGCGATTTGTCTTGTTACTTGTTACAGTGATCAAGTATGGCCTTTTAAAACACCCGATATGTTTCTTTTAATAAAATTGCCACAGCGTCAGTTGCCATGAATAGATGCGTGGTTGCGGAGGGGAACGATTCTGTGAGTTTTGTTTCACTCCATTGAAATCATTAATGACGCAAAATCGTTTGAGAATGTTTATTACACAGCGTTTATCATATCTGCAAAGGCTGTCAGAGTTTGATGCCGATTTGTTCGTGCAACTTGTAAGGTGAGTCATTGTAAAAGTCTTATTTGACTAATTAGTATTTTTATTTATTTATTTATTTCCATTACAACTTCCCAATTGTGTAGGAATGACTAAATATTAAGTCCTTACCTGTGAAGTTGCTGTTCTATAAAGGAAATTTAAAGCTAACAATTTTGTATGATAAATATAAATTTATAATTAGAAATGTTGAGCCCTATTATCTATGCAGATTTGTCATTTTAATGGGAGTTGCTTAATTCCTCTGCTGTAACTCTAGAGGGCAGGAACCAATCAAATCTTTGAAGGCGTATTTCATCGACTCTTCAGTTGATTTTTTCTCTTGTAAAAAGTTATCTAAATTCTGAAAAAAAAAAAGTTTATTGGAGCAAGGTCTGGCAAGTACGGTGGGTTACCGAGAGTATCCAGCCGTAACACCTGCAACTTTGCGATTGTTTGCAGTTAACTCTGTGGTTATACGTTGTCATACAGAAGCAGGGGCTATGAGCGATTGATCAGACTCGTCTTATTTAATCGCGAGATTCTCCATCATTGTTTGCAGTTCTTAACAGCACACATTTACGGTAACTGTATAGCTGTAATAGAAAACATACGCACAGGATCTCACATTTGAAAATAATGCAAATTTTCAACTTTACCGTGGTTCCACAAACGAAACTATTTGAGCAAAAACAAATGACGGAAGAACAAATAAACAACTGATTCCTAAAAAGAATAGCATAGCAAAGAATAGCTAAGAGACGCTACTGTCTGGTATACTGTGGTGGGGTGAGCGTAGAAACTTGGGGATGAAACAGTCCACCGTCTAGCTACGCCAACATGCCCGTGCGAGTCCAACGCCTTACCGCGTGGCTCTGGGAAGTGAGTGCAGCGGACAGACTTGCGCCCTCACTACCAGTTTGGTCGGATTTCTCTGTCCTTCCGTATGGTCACAAGTTTGAAGTCGCTTGCTGGACCTCTACCTCGTGTGAGCGGTAATTCAGTTAGATTTTATCCCGGTCCGAGGCGCCATTTGCCCGTCTGCTCGCTCACACGGGATCGGGCCAAAGGGTCGTTTTAAGACTAGCTGACACCAGTTCAACAGCCACTTCTTGCTTCTGACGCCACGCGATGCACAAACCGTCCAGCAGATTCCAACTGCTATCTCACAGTGGATCTGATCCATCTGTCGTATGAGGGCAAAACATTCCTTACCAGGCTCGACCCTCTTCGATGAAGCTACCGGATGGGTGATTGAACTGTGAGTTGAGCCGACCCAAAAAATTGAGCGGGTCTTAGTGGTCCAACTGCACAGGAACCATTAGCTGCTCGGAGGCAGTACAGGCTGTAGAGCGCATTCACTACCCTCTACGATCAAGTAAGTCGCTGGCAGAGAGTTCCCACTTTTCACTTCAAAACATAAAACACGTCGGCTTCAGAACCTTTTTGATATTCTCCACGGCTAGACTTTTATTCAGCATCACGCTGTTTATTTTGAACTCAAAGTCAAAGAAACAGCTGTTGTTGTAGCGCAGCTCCCCACGCCGCGCACGAGCCTATTCCGTAACCGATGATCCCCAACACCGCTCCAGTAGCTGACGTATCGCTCGGCCGAACAATAATTGGCTAAGCATTTCCATCGCGTCGTCCATAAATCCGTCAGCTGGCCGTGTCGCGTCCGCTATCGCCGCCGATATAATTAATTATTATTCAGCTGATGCTCGCGCTGCAGCCATGGCACACATTCGATACCCTCCAGTCCACATACCTCATTTTAATTAATGGGACGTCTATTTCGATTTCATCCACCGAGCTGTGATTCGTGAGAACGCGCTGCCACGTCTAATTGGTTCTCTATAATCAGAGCGTTCGTCTGCGTCTGGTGACTGGTAACCCGTGTCTTCGGTGTGTTCTCTTGATTTTTTATTGTTTTTTTTTTTAAATGATTTTTATTTGATTAATAAACTAGTTGATAGGAGTTCCTACACTTGGTAAAGTCAACATTAACAAAAAATACTACAAGAATGGGCCCGATTGCGTAGCTTCGTGATTCAAAATCGGAATGAGTTCATGCGAGCGAGACAGGCCAATATGTTAGAGCGAAATATAATATGAAAGATTGTCACTGTTCCAGCATAAAACTACCGGTCGAACATAAAGCAGCTTACGTACCTAAGACCTGACGAAATGTTTTCAAACTGATTCGGATGGTTTTATGTTCGGCAGATAGTTTTTGTGCGGGGAAAGATACGATCGTTCATTTTACATTCTGCTATAACGTACTGCTTTATCTCGTTCGATTGAACTATTTTCCGATATTAGTTCACGACGAAATTCAATCTAGCCCATATGTATGTGCCTACCTATATTATATGGTATATTAATAGTGAGGGGCTCTCTATATGATCAAGCATGCTTGACAAGCATCGCGTCGCGGGCAGGAAGGGGACTGTAAACCGCAGGAAATATGCAAATATTTTTTTTTGTAATATATTATGTAATACAAGTTTTCTAAGTTATGTATATGTAATTAGGAAAATTTTCCGATATTTTCAATCAACATTTTTCGATAATTTCACAAATTACCGTACTATCATCAATCAATCATTTTATAATTTCACAAATTATTATATCGACAATAATAAAATTAATTAAAAAAAAAGAAATAGTAAAAATTAGTAAAAATAACAATAGTCGATTGTAAGAATAAAAATTCGTAATCGTATAATAGTCAATAATAGACAGAATTAGGAAGAAAGACAGTCAAGAAAGAGTACTGAGAAAATTCGATTTTGTCAACATCCTTAACGTCATAAATTCGGTTTTTAATTAAAATACACTGTACATTTTTCTTGAAGTGAACCTACCCAAGGACCCTGATGCATAATGGAAATTTATTGTAAAATAGGTTAGATTGACAAAGAACCCAAGTTCTCTTTCTTTCGCATATTATGCGAATAAATATCGAGTTAGTTGAAGTAGTCGCGATATTTTTCTTGTATACGTGATGCTTCGGTATATATGTGCGGCATACATAGTATGTAATATAATCATAATCATCATCATTATCGAGTACAGTCTCCCGTAACTGAAGTTTGCTTATTAATATTTGATCCCACTCGATTAGATTGTTTAAAGTCGTAAGAAGCTCCCTTTCTATACGGATTTCTAGCTATAGAAAAAAGCCAAATTGAGTAAACCTTTATTTATATTTAATATTGTCTCTGTCATACCCTGCATCCGCCAGTGACATTTGTACTTAGTTGACTGAATCTTGTGTGGCCCACGAATTGTAAATTCACTGTATTCTAAAATTGTGTATAATTGTGTGTAAAATTTTGGTGGCTGTGAAGTTTCAATGAGCTCTTTGCGGAAAGAAATCAACACAAGGTCAGTGGGTGCTGTGTTTTTTCTTACCCCTTTGCTTCCCGTCTTGTTTCTTCAGATGCTCTTTCATCCTATTTATCAATTGCAAATAAAATGTAGATAAAATGAAAATTTCGTTTCTTCCTCGGGCTTAAAAAAAGGAAGGCTTACATAGGAAATATGATTTTCGGTGTTGTAGAATCAAGACGAAAAGCAAAAGACGTAACTGAGTCGAAAGCCAATCTTTAAGGTGCGATTAGAAGACACCTACGCGGCACGATATAGAAACAAGTAGATAATAATAGAATTAAAAACAACAAAAATAATTCCTGAAGTAGACCTTTATAAAATCAACTATGTTAAAGCACATCTCAGCGTAGTCGACGCCGGCGTTAAAATCGTAAATAAAAGTAACGCTATACCACCATAACGGGCGTTTATAGGCGCCGTATTGTGCTTTCCACATTTCGAATAACAAGAAATCATATTTACACATTAACCGGCCGTTTGGAAGATCTTGTCCGAACAGCAGGCGCTCGCCGCGAGTTAATTTCACCAGTCATTGATACATCCTCGATAACGCTTCGTTCACGTACGCTATTCACAGGTTTATGGCCTGTTGGCGATGTTACCTTAATGTGTGACTCAGACCACACCGAGTATTAATCCTACTTCTTCTGTTGTGCCATTGTGGATCGGTTCACAGACGTTATCCTAGGATGCATCAGCTAGAAAAGTCCTGGGTCAGGGTGTGGTGGTGTCACCGGCGAAGGGCTGCTTTGCTACAAAATTAAGGCTAACTCTATCACCTTTGTGAAAGTCTTTAATGAGGAAATGAAAGTTTTTTATATTGCTTCTGAGTACTTGAGCGTTATTTAAAACTCTTCAAGAATTTGACTGGACATTTTAAAATGTCGTTCCAAAATGGGATGACTTATAGAAAACACTCCTGAATTAACTAAAGGAATGAATTGACGTGGAATTTATTGACATATAGTTCAATAAATATATGTGTACTTAAGGCTACATGGAAAAAATATTAAAACCAAATGTGGAATAATGTAAGGGCATTCAGGAAAAATGCCTAAAATTTTAGACACTGAAGCTAGAGTAACAATCAAGTTTGCATATTAATATTGATTTGAAGACCCTACAATTCGCTTCCCACTCGTACCCTGCTTTATGTTTAAATCACCGAAACTGTATTAATTACTGACATCGTTTTGATTTTTGCTCGTTGAGCAAAAATCGACGTCGGAGCCCTAATAGGAGCTCCAACATCCCCCTTTTTTTAAAAAATGTCCCATATCTACCCAAAACATTTGTGTCCATCGTAGCCTAGTTGATTGGTCAAAAAAGGGAAGCTAACCGGGTTTTGTGTGTTGAGAGCGCGAGAGAAATAAGTAAAGTGTATGGATTGTGTTTTTTGTTATGTATTTTTGTATTTTTGTGTGTTTTTGTTACGTATATTTTTGTGTATCTCACGTGTATTTTTGTTACGTCACTACTCAACAAGGGGTGTTATTTTTCCTTATCTGTATGTACGTGTCTATTTGTTTAGACTTCACCTTTAATCGGCGCATTCAGGAAAATCGTTTAACAGCAACGATCAAAAATTCGACCTTCCATGGCTCTATATCGCAATACTTCGCTCTCAAATGACGCGCGTTCTTACTCAGAATTGTAAGCTTGAAACCTTAGCAATTTTTCCACTGTATATTTATCGTGATTCTTGACAAATTACGAAAGCCGCAGCTATTCCGCATTATCATACAAAGTGCATAATATTGCGCTCGACAAGATCGTTAGCAGTTTTGTATCTCCATCATCAGCATCTGCTCATATTGATATCAAGGCGAGCTTGCCTGCTTAGAAGGCAACTAATTGGTCTATCGTTTCCCTTACGGCTAGATTAATATAAGCTGGCGTCTCTACACTTGCAAACTTAGGATTATGCATCAACTGAAAAAAGGGGGATGAAACAAGACACTTTAATCCATACAGTCTCTGTGGAGGCAACGATGCGTGCAGACGCACGCACCGATGCACAGAATCGAATTTGCCAGAATCATGGCAACAGGTTGGAGGCCTTTGCTATGAATGATCAAGATCAAGTGGAATAGCTTCCCCACAAATGTCGAGTTGCTAATGATATTAATAATAATAGGTTTAATTTGCAGTTAATAATAACAAAAAAAAACAGAAATTACAGAAAAATAAATCAAACCAAATCATGCACTGTACACTCGTTAAAAAAGCTAATTAATTAATATAACAAACGAAGGCTGCATGATTTCACTTCAAAAAATAATTATCTATACTATACGCAATTTGAATTTGAATTTCCAAGCGATCGAGATTATGGGGTTCATTTGATCAACAATCCATTGCCTTTATAATCAACACCTTCTGCTAGTGTTTGTTGACGAAACAATTATTCTATTTGAGTTTATTATGTTTACGGTCTTGTTATGGAAGTGTGGTCTAAGTCATTGAATTCATTAACTAATAACAGATAAAAATACCTCGTTGTTTATTTTTCCGAGTTTTTTCTTTTTTTTCGTGGGGCGAACAATTCACCAATAGTTTATTTATTTGGCGGCCCGTATTTATTTGCGCGACACAGGCAAACGTAGGTAATTAAAAGTGGTAATTCCGTAGCTAATTAAAAGTGAAGGTAGATACCATGCGAGGAAGAAAAATTATGACAGAATGGTTGATTGAGCTAGGAAGGAACGAAACGGAGAAATTGGTTTATTATAGTGCTGTATAAGAATACCTAACTACATACATTTACTATTTTTATTCCATGTTTATGTATATGTATAGATGTAAAGCATATGTATATTGTATATCTATATGTATAGATGTATATGTATAGATGTATATGTATAGATGTATATGTATAGATGTATATGTATAGATGTATATGTATAAATGTATATATGTATATATGTGTATCTATATATGTAGATGTATATGTATATAGTGTTTGTGTATATATGATTATTTAATTTTATTATGTATATTATATTATTAAAATATTTTAAGTATATATAATATTTTGTGTAAATATAGAGCTACCACATAAAGCAATACTACATTATGTTACACTTACCAATTTAAAAAAAGGAAAAAACAATACATGAAAGTCTACCTTAGTACGGGCATCACTCCAGCAAGGTATGTAGATTGTTAATAACCTAGTATTTTAAATGTATGTGAAATAATAATACATAAATAAAATAAATAAATAAATCGTTGACCACTCAGTAAACAAAGAAATCTTTTATTATGATAAATATCGTCGCTCTATATGTGAGATCACTTATATGCCAACAAGCAAACTTTGCAGGGTTGGAAAAAACTGAATAACTTCGTTCACCAGATGTTTTTTAAAAATTTTTGTAAACGGGACAAAATTAAAATAAAATATATTAGTTTACTGGACTAACGATTTAAACCGTCAAAGAGTAATGTTGTTTGCGAGGAATTACTACTAAGCACGTGAGAGGTATGACCGGGTAAAATCCTCAACTCGTGCCTACGAGATGCCACAGCAACGAGACTTACAAGAAAACTAAGCAACGTGAGCTTGGTCAGAACGGATGGACAGAACGGTCCGGGGCGTGACTTTACACCACTAACAATAAAAACGCAAATTGAAAATTTTGCCGCGAACAATGTATCACGTATAGATCGACGATATTGACTAATATTTTGATACAAATTAGAGCTTTTCATATAAGCTTAATGTATCTTAAACTCATATGAAGCACATATAAATTTAAACCAGAAAAAATATTTCGTCAAATTGCAAGAACAGTTTGATACCACGTTGACAGGTCGGTCGGGGTTGGTGTCCTGTGCGAACCTCATTTACTCCCACCACTGTCGGGTTAACCCATGTAGAGGCCCTTAAGCTTTGGTTTTCTATTTGACGTTACGGTGACGCTGGACGCTCTCTAGGAAACCTACGCCGTTTTTATAGACAACGTTTTGGTGACGTCACCCAATGCTACCTTACGGCCGCTAGATAACGGCACCGCTTTTCTAGGAAACCAATGCTTTAGCCTGTCGAAATCTCGGGAGCCACCTTTTCACTTTTCAGGGCCCTTTCAGGGCCCCTTTGGGCTGTCAAACATTCTGACGGTGATTGGGGCCCTAGGCTATAGCTTGTGTAGCTTATACGTAAATCCAGCACTGACTCCTACTTTAAAGATGTGACGCCAATATGTTTTAAGCAGAGCATACCGCTGCTCATTGCAAGGGTAACCAATTACTTAATTAGCACTATATCACAAGTGCGGTACAATCGAATCGTGTGACAACCGAGGTGAGGCAGTCCTCTCCATCTCGGGGCTCGCTTGCTTACTCGGGCGCAATATTAAATTATATTTCTATCGCGCATCTATGAATGCGGCTCCACACCGACCGTCCCACATCGGAATAACATTATATTGTTATTAAAATTTATTACGAATATTTTATTGATTTTCATTGTCGCACGAGGCGATGGCCGCCGCATGAGCGTGTGAACGCGCGCACACCTCAACCTTACGGAATTTCCATTTTTCCTTTCCAATTGAGTTGCAATCGAAGCCGGCTTTATGCAACTAATGAATGAATAGATGAATGAATGAACGAGACTTTATTGCATTCTTGCAATGCGAGTAATTCATCGGCACGAGGAGAGAAGAATAGGCGCGTGGCGAGATCCCTGCGGTACGCCAGCTTTCTTAAAGTGTCGTATTTTAAGTCTCAGTCGAAAAAAAACACTACTCTTTCTATATTGTAAACGAATGTTTTCTTTTGGGTGGCCCCTTCGTGTCACATGTTAAAATGCACGGAACGGTGTATGGCGCCTTACGGTATCATATTTTTAATACAAGTAGATAGTTCCATAAACTAGTTGTATTACGAATACAAACGAATGAACAAGCAAACGAACGAATATTGCGTCGTTTTCTTGAGTAGGCTCAACTCACAGTTTAACTTCTATCCGGTAGCCTACTCCAAGAGGGTCGAACCTGGAAAGGACTCCGTTTTTCCCTGCTACGGCATGGTAGATCGGTTTCCTCCGGGGGATGTTCTTCGGGCGCTGTTAGGCGTTTGCGCATCGTGCGGCGTCAGTTAATCGACTGTGCACTCCGGCGAATAACCGGATAGGTCTGGAAATGCTCTTATACGTTTCCTAAGCAGCGGGGATGGTTGCTGACCTAATGTCAGCAACTCTCGAAACGACCGGTTAGCCACACGACCCAAAGTGGTAGACAGGCAAAGGACGCCACAGTCCGCGATAAATTCAAACTGAATTACCGCTATCATTAGATAGAGGCCGCGCAAGTGGCTTCGGATCCTTAACCAAACGGGAGGTAGGAGAAATCCGCTCAAATATTGTAGTCAGGGCGCGAGTCCGGCACGCTAGGATCACTTCCCAGTGCTTCGCGATAAGGTGTTGGTCTCTGAATGTTTGGCTTAGCTAGACGGTGAACTGTCTAATCTCTAAATCTGTGAATAAAGCTCTACCGTTTGATAGAATGATTACATATCGTGATACCTTTTTGAGGTGACGGGTTCGCCCGTTGTAGGTGACAATTACAAACTGTGCCACCCTAGTCATTAGTGCTCCTGACATCACCGAATTCTATCGTGCCAGCCTTTGCGAACGTTTTCAAACTTAAAGTTTGCAAAAGACTGGAAGAATTCTTCGTATCCAACGTGATGGTCGTTGTACGGTATCGGCAGCGCGCGCCCTCGTGCGTTTTCTACTTAACAGCCTGGATCGAGGACGGCTCGTCGCCTCCCTCTTTCTTGACCAGCGTTTGATTTGGTTGACCACTTTCTTTTTTTGCTGGAACTATAGCATAAGAGGATGTGCTCTTAACCTGATTCGATCCTTTATAGGGAATCGAATTCTCACGACTTTTACCGGCAGCGGTTCCACAAAATCGGAGCACGTGTGTCCCGCACAATTCTGTTGAATTTGGAATTAGAGAAATGTGGCCCCGGGAAATTTTATTGTTCTCGCTTTCGTGAAGGACTTGTCTGTCACATTATCAATTCTTATTCCTTATAAAAGGCATGAGATCTTCTGAGCACCTTATCAATTATTTCCAACGTTTCCTGATAGTGTCTGTCTAAGTACTTAATCTCATCGACTAGCTGCAGTGTTACACGACCGATTCTAAGTTAGGGTTGTGGTACATTAAAATAAAAAAAGAAGTAGGATAAAGTAAAAAAAAGTAAACGTTTTCTTGGTTGTTGGCCCTTACAACAATATTTACTAGTGGCGTAGCAACGTTAATCGAAACAACCGCGAATGTCTCCCGGAGACCAATGTTTAATTAATTTACGAAGGAAATAAAATCGTATGCTAATGTCTTTTTACGGTGAAGATATTGAAACAACACGATGTAAAAATATTATAACAACTTTCATTTGCATTCTAAAACACCGAATGTTAATTAGAGAAATCCAATTCAACGGCGGCTGCGGATTGGTAAGACGTTTACCTATGTATGTAGTAGAGGATTTACAAATGCTACTTTCGACTTGTATGCGGATATCATAGTGTATTGGGAGGTGTATTTATATAGTTATTCATTTGGTCACAAGATGACATTTATCAACGAGGTATCTTCGTCTACTAGATCTTTCATATACAAAACGGGATGCATTTGCATATACGCTTCGTCTGCGTGGTCCGTTCACTGTTTGGGTTTAGTGTGCTAATCTTTAAACTTCAGGTTAGTAGTTACAGCAGCCGATGCAGAATATAAGATGCGCGAATAGATAATATCCTCCACATTTTTGATTCCATTGTACCAAAAACATAATAATTACACAAGATTGAAATGAAGTATGATTAAAAGGCTTAAATTAAAAAAGATTAAAACATTAAAATGAGGTGAGGTAAGGTAATTCCGCCAAGATTACAGGACAGTACAGCCCTATAGTTAGGTGGGCACTGGGCATTTGCCACATTTGTGTGTAAATTTTTTCTGAGTTGCTTTATAACATCGATAACAATGTGGCCAAATGAAAAAAATACATTAATATTTTTAAATGAAACAAAATGTTGTAAAAAGTGTTTTTTTTAATGTATTTTTTATGTATGGACAACATGGAAAGCTATGTAGAGTTAAAAATATAGATGTTTACTTAAGAGGCCTATTACAAAATAGCGTAGGTATTCTTTTAAAATGAGTTTAAAAAATGAACGCATTTTTTTTTGGATGTAACTATAAAAGATAGGATAAATAAATAAAAAAATAAATAAATAACTATTCAACCCTGGGAGAAAACCGCGGCACTGAGCGCTCTTCTCTTGCGCAAGCAAATATATACACAATTTCTAATTGTTTTTTGCAGTGTTTTCTCCTTTCTAATGACAATAATTTATATTATGTCGTATTGCTAAAAGAGTGAACTTTAATATAGTATAAGTATTATATAAGAATCTTATTTTATTTCTGAGAAAATTAGAATGATACAGGAAGTTTTTTTTTAAATTTTGTGTAATTGTAAGTAATGTATACCTTGGATATGTGGTCAAAAAACGAAAAAATAAGGCCGCTATGGTCAACAAGAATACACGACGGACATAAAAAAAAATAGTATACGGTTTTCGTTGTAGTGATATTACTGTATTAAGGAGCTCAAAGTTTGCCTTCCGAGCGTTTTACGAATAACGACTTTCGGAAAATGGGCTGAATAAGTAAATAATATTCGTTATATCTAAAATTAAAGGCCGCTATGGTCAACATCAAGAAATGGTCCAGGTAATTCAGTAATTAAAGTTTGTAGAAATCTCTTCATTTCTTGGAATTAGAACGCCAAAAATCCACTTTTCTTGCCTTTCTGGAAAAAATATGTGATAGGGCTCTTAACGCAATGGTAATGGATAATTAAATTGAAAAAGAATACATACCTATTTAACCTTTGTAAAACTCTCCTATGTCTTAAGGTCTTCAGTATTATTTATTTGACATTCATTCTATCATTCATCCATTTTATTCTCTATATATTGCCCGCACATGAAAGTTTCCATTTTGCCCAACCGTTATCCGTATATAAGTTGTATATATAACTCAAACTATGGCATAATTTCATAATGATACTAAATAAATTCTATGAAATTACTTTGAAATAAACATAATGAATAGCAACCATAACATATACATAAGATACAGAGTCTCGTAATCAAAAAACCTATTTAAAAAAATCTCTAAATTCATTGTAAAGAGTGCACAGAAAACAATTTACAATCCTATACTGCAAAGCGTTTTCGCAGTAAAGGGAAATTTTGTCAGTCAAATAGTAGCGGAAAGAGGAAAGGGATACAGGGATTTGACCTCCCTTACCCTTTATTATTTAGGGATTAAGACGAATATTAATTGCGGAAAGAAAATAAGAAATATATGAAGGAATGCAAGATTTGGAGAGTTACAAAAATCAAAGTAGATCTTACGACGCAAGTTTTTTTTGTCATAAATTTTTGGTACCAAATTGTCCAACGATTAAATCAGTTTCGTTCCGTTTCATCCGTTCTCTATGCTAATCTGGGTGGGGTGTGAATACGTATTTAAGGCGTTTGTAAACTCTTGTATGCATTGGTATGAGACGATTGAGCCATCGATAATAGCGGTCCGCCTTCTCACTGCGATACAGAATTGGCGTCCGCTGTTAACATGATAAATATTGGAATAAGAAATAATGCACTGTATAAAGTATAAAGCCTCATTCGCACGAGTTCAACTTGGAGTGTTAGGATTAGGATAATAACACTAAAGAAAATGTTACAACATAAAAATATGCATCCTTTTGTCATATATATTCATTTTATTGATTTAATTATTTCAATGTAATACATTTGCTTGACAGTCACACAAAGACTATAAATTCAGACATAAGTATTTATAGTAGGTACATAAGTTCATATTAACACTATTTACCACTAAATATGTAGAGAGCATATATTATTATGGACAATATACACCTTACTCAGAAAAAATATCTGGAACTGGAGTTGTTGAACAAAGCGCATTTATGTGCCGTAAAGCGCGTATAAACAGACTATTGATTAGATTGGTTCACGAGGACGGCTCCGGCTCGGCTATGTGACCGAGCTCGATTATAATTTTCCTGGACAAAAAACCTTCGCAAGCATGCTAGGGTTACCAACTTTGCCACGGATCATTTTATTTATTTATTTATTTATTTAAGAAATTTATTATTTAGAATATTTTGAAGATATATGCCGTGGTGAGCATTTCTCTGCGCAATTTAAGACAATTATGGCCAACCATACCTGGCAACAAACTAGCAGAGTTCAAATAAGGATATTGTCCGTGCTGTTTTCAAGTATATACGAATTATATGATATTTTTTGGATTTTTTCTTACATGGTCATATATAGATCCTCATGCGAAATCCATATAACTGTATTCTCTTTTAATCTACTTCTCGCGTTTGAAATATACCATGTATACATTAGCCCGGATATTGTGAAAATGTTGCATACTCGTATGTTGCGTGTGGTGGTATACACCGCCTCACGGTGGACCACCAACTTAACAACTGAGGCTTGGAAACATCAGCGTTTTTTTAGGCCGTCATTTTTTTATGCCGTTTGCCGACGGGTTAACCTTTGGGGGTTGCATGTGACACGCAGCACATAATGGTGCACAAACATCTTTGCAACAATGACTTGTGGACTTTGGCGTTCACTCTGTGTAGTGATTTATTTAATTATTTATTTAGAATAATTGGTACACAAACAATACTCTAACAAATACATTAATTATTACTAATATTTTTACATATTTTTTTATTAGAGCGTAATATTATATGTGTACTCCGCACGCTATACGAGTATTAACTATTTGCCTATGCTCCGTTTGACTGACGATTCATAAAAAAGTATTCATATAAAACTTTTATTATTGAAATCATTCAGATCAAGTAATATAATAATAAAAAAATGTTCTGTTGTACATAGTGATAGAAAATGAATAAAAAATAAAATAAGAAAACAGTAGGCCATTAAATTACAACAAAAAGAAATAAATTGTGATCTTTAACAATTGTCATAAAATATAAATTTTTAGGAATAAATAAATGTTATGTGAAATAAGAGTGATGCAGAGGGCAGACTTGGAAGTGAATGAATGAATGAAAATCTCTTTATTGCACAATAAAAATAAGGTACAATGGCGGACTTATTGCTACACTACAACAATATCTTCCAGTCAACCAACAATTCGAACAAGCGTCGGAGTTCTGTGTTTCGCTGAACTGCAACGCCAAATCGATTAAATCGCAGGGCTTGCAGATCACTGTAACATGGCTTCTGACACGGCCCGGTGGCATAGTGGTTAGGTCGCCTGATCCTTAGGTACATTGCAAGGTCCCGGGTTCGATTCCCGGCTGGGTCACCATTTTCCGTTGGGATCAAATTAACGGAATTGAATTTTCAATTCTGTCGATCGAATGCAATAACAAGACACACACTTACAGACATGTTACACGCACACATCCATATAACACGTCATAGTAGGGTTGGTTGTAAGAGATTGTCATATGACAATAAACCCGCCCATTGTGACATTTTCACAATAAAGAGAGTATAAACGTTGGCGGCTTCTTGACCTCGCCAAACTTAGCGGTATAGATTTGAACAATTCTCTTCGCGAAAGCGAATCCCACGAAGAATTTAAAGAAATTATCTATCACATAAAACTAAATATCACATAAAACAAGTACTCCTGAATTCAGTGCTAGCTTCTAAGCTATCTCTGAATTCATGAGTATTTGTTGGAATAGGTTATGCTGTAGGTATCGTATATATACTATACCCCTGCTTGTCATGTAAAAACGTACTAGACAATTGAATTTTCCTCCAGCATAGGACTCATAGCTATAAAAATATTATTTTTGTGAGGACTCTCACTTATTTTACATAATTATTAAAAGATTGAAACGCACTGGATTGAATATTTGAATTTGTTAAAATAACTTAGCATAGCCGGCTCATTTAGTAATGAGATTATCTGGCTGAAGTGTCTATCTAGTACGGCTCTCAAATTCTAACCCCAGGGCGTAGTACCTATGTAGACGATACAGAAATACCTATTCTGGTATTTGGCGTATTCTCTATATTAATTGTGTAATACTGCGAATCACCTTCAATATTTATTATTAGCAATACTAATTTGATTAATTTCTCTTTGGTTTCAGGTAAGCGACATTGTTGATCCTGTACGAATAAAAAACAACACCGACGCGAGTAACCGTTTTTTTTGTTACAACCCACATTAATCGCAGAAATTAGGCTAAGTAATATCAAATCTTTCAAGTTTACGATTTATATATTTTAAGCAGTACGGATATTATCCGTACTTATACCCTACTAGTTTCCTACTAGGCATGGTGGGCTATAACTCTCTTAAGTTGCGTAGAGAAATGCTCGCCATGGCCTACGTTTTCAAGCTGATTAGGGGAAGAGTTGATAATCCTAACATGCTAGCGAAGGTTTGTCTCTTTGTCCCGGACAATTATAATCGTGCTCGCATTCATAATCTATTTGCGGAGCCGTCCTCGCGCACCAACCTAAGTCGATGGAGTCTGCTTACACGAGCTTTGCGGCACATAAATGCGCTATGTTCGACAGCGCCAGACTTTGATATTTTTACAGCGAGCCCGCATCTCTTCAAGGTGTGGGCATTGCGCTACTTGTTTATGGCAGAATAATATAAACTGTTTTCACTCTTATGTACTGTAAGTTTGTAAGTTTGTAAGTTTTCTATTCTTAATGCCGGTATTTGTATTTAACGCTTATTTAAACATGTTATGTATGTACTTGTAAGAATTCTATTATTTTTTTTTATATTTATGTGTATATTGCATATCAACGGATTGGTAGAAACTGTAATGTTGATTTGTTATGAAAATAAATAAATAAATAAATAAACAGTGAAGCCGTTCCGGGTTACGGCATTTGCAAGATAAAAAAAAAAAAAAAAAAAAAAAAGTTTAGAAACGGCATGTAACAAAAACGTTATGAATGGCACTACTCACAAATGTAACTATTAGCCCCCAATATCTATTATAGACCCTGCAACCAGCTCACCTGGGAGACTAGTCGCAGGATCCATGTAGGGCGAAGTGCACAACTAGAGCTGTCAACTACAAAGGGGCGAACCCGTCATCTCGGGAAGTTTTAACGATATTAGATCGTTGTGTCTCCCGTGAGGTGAGCGCAGAAGACTTGGGACGAAAAACAATCCACTGTCTCGTTAAGCCACTCGCCCGTCAGAGGCCAGCGCCTTACGGCGAGGCACCGGGAAATGTAACCAGCAGACAGCCTCACCCCCTGAATACCAGTTTGGAAGTCCGTCTGGAATGAACCTTCAGGATACCTCTTGCCTCCTGACTGGTTACATGATCGAGGTCGCTTGCGCGGCCCTCTCCCATAAGTAACGGTGATACGTTGTCTACCGAATCTATCGCGGACCACGGCATTCTTTTTCTGGCTGATTCACCCCGCATCGGGCAGCCGAATGGTCGTTTCAAGAGCAGTTGCCGTAAGGTTAACAACTACCCCCGTTCTATAGGAAACATTACTGTTTCCACACTCCTCCGGCTGTTAGTCGAAATGCACAATCGATTCGCTAATGGCGCGCGGCGCGCAAACCATCCAGGAGCGCTCGAAGGTTGACTCTTAAGGGAGCCAGCGTCCTACCCTGGCTCGCACTTCTGCGTGGAGGCTGCTGGATGGGTGTTGGCCCGTGCGTTTGACCAACCCTATACAACTGGGTCTTAGTGGCCAAACTGCAACAGAGCCCAATAGCTTCCACCCAAATTGCACATATCACATGATCAGCCCTAGGTATTGCGTGTATGTCCATGCCCCAATCCCTTCTTTTGTTTTTAAGCAATCCGTAAAAATGGTTATATTATCTGATGCTGCTCTGTTGACAATTTCATCACCTTCAGGACTAATTATGTAACTTTTCCTGAAATTGTACTTAGGTATACAAGAGATTTACCATTAGGAATTCGAATAATTTCATGCTTTTCTACTTTGTCATAAGAAAAAAAAATACTCGATTTGGGCTGAGGTATCTTAACTTGTCATAAATCTGGACATCCCATTTAATCTCGTTTAAATATACGCATTTTCCAAAATCTTCTATTATTATTTTTCTTCGCAATGTTTCGTATTTTTAGCGATTACTTCAAAAACCTTACTTTATTATAATATAATTATGCGGCTGCTTAAAACACAGTCATGTAAAAGCCGTCTAACAGTCCGCACGAAATGTGTTGCATCGCTTTTGAATATTAAGATCAGTCGATAACATCTATTGTATATTGTTATCACACGCACACGAGTAAAGATTATGGGATAAAGTGCGTCGTAAAGTCGTAAATAAAATGCAAATGCACTCGATTTTGATGCGGCTCTATTGTGCGGTAAAGGCGGTATCTCACCGCGCCATCGTCTATGAAAAACTTTTACAAATTCTTATCAGTCGTTCTTTCAAAGTTAGATTTTGTTGACTAGATGGGTTTTTTTATATTTTCACTTTATTACGAAAACAAACAGATGGAGCGTATGTTCTATGAAGCGAGAGAACCGTGGAAGAAATCGATAAACTGCTCAAAATGGCTTTTCTAAAATGCTCAAAATTTTTCGTTAACGTCAGTGGCAAAGAGTTGAAGAATAATTTTAACAAATTGAAAGCTTTTCTTAATTTACTGGTTTTCCGAAGTCCAAAAACGAAGTCGTTTTTCGAAAGTCCTGATTTTGAGACAAAAGAAGCTAACGTTTTCTAACGTTTTAATATTCATGCGAGTACGGGCAACAGCCCAAGCTGAATGGAACTCAAGGCGACATGATACCTGGGAACGACCGTATCTAAAGAATTTTAGTTTTATGAGTTTTTTGAAAAATATAAGCATTAATTAAAAAAAAGTTTTTAAGTGAATCCCTCGATAAGGAACCAATTTAAAATTTGACTCAAGCTTTAAACTGGCGCGATTAATTTCAGGCGCGATTACTCCTACAATGTAAGCGGTGAGTGTGTTTCATTAAAATTTCATTATATTTACTGGGTTATTACTCTAGGGCAGCACTTGGCCACATTTTTTATTTAGGCCCTAAATTAATTACAATTAATTAAAACGTGAGAGTGCTCTGACAGTTACGCTACATATACTTTGCCATTTACACCCTTATACCACTACTGCGTAAATATAGTTATTCTGTGCTAGTGCTGCGATAGAACATTTAGTATGCGCCTGGTCGCCTGCGCGAGCGGACGTGGAATCTGCGCTTGACGCTTCGTTAACGCTGGAATTTTATTGGTCAAGCCCTATAAAATTGACCCCGCCTATTTTTTCGCGTGTCCGCCCATTTAGAATATTTTTCTGAGGTCTTCTCATGCGATTTAAGACCACTTTAAAGTTGTCAACTACGGGCGTTCGCCCTTAGTCGTTGCTACACGGCCCAATTCGCCCCCGTTGGGTGGAGACACTTTAACGTTGCCCATTACTGCGGGATAACCCGCTACTCCAGGAAGTTATAAGGATATTAGTTCGTGCTTTCAACCGCGGGGTAAACACGGAGACGTAGGGGACAAAAGATTCCACCGTCTAGCTCCGTCGGCATGCCCATGAGAGTCCAACGCCTTATCGCGTGGCACTGGGAAGTGGACCCAGCGGGCAGCCCCGCGCCAGATTCTCCGTCCTGCAGTCTGTTCGCAGATTCAAAGTCGCTTGAGCGGCCTCTAACTGATGTAAGCGGTAATTCAGCTCGAATTTATCGCGGACTGTGGCGTCCTTTGCCCGTCTGTTTTCACGGGATCGGGTGGCCAACGGAGACATATAATAACATTTCCTGGCCCCCGGTTATTAGCCGGAGTGCATAGTCGATTGGTTGACGCTGCGAGATGTGTAAACCGTCCCAACAGCCCCCGAAGCTCATCCTAGAGAATCCGATCCATCTGCCGTGACAGGGGAAACAATTCTTGCCAGGTTCGACCCTCTTCGAGGAGGCTATCGGGTGAAGGATGAACCTTAAGTTGGGCCGACCAAAGAACGAGCAGGTCATAAGGCTCAATCTGCACAGTAACTATTATCTGCCGATTGAAGACCAGTGCTCACGTAGCAGTATGATTTGCGGTACCAGTTTCTTCCGAAGTAATCCGAAGATTCTCAATCATTCCGGTGTATCTTAGCCTATAAACGGAACTGGACTTCGGTCCGTATTAAGATCCGTGATGAGTGGTCGTTAACGTTGGCTGTACAAACGATGATTACATATCAATGTTCACACGGAATAAAGAAGTGTGTATGGAGGGAGTGTGACTGTTAGTTTGTGTGGCGAGAGTCATCGCATTAGCTGCTAGCAGAGGAACGTTCGGTGGACACGCGATGCACGCACAAATTATATCAACGGCGCAACGCCTTATTTATTAACTCCTGTCGAGCTTCCAGCCACTTCGGGAGGCTTACCGCTGATAAATTAAAGATACGCGGTTTGTTTGATCAGTGGATGATGTTTTTCCTGGGTCTAATACAGCTCATACTAGATCCTTCGAACCCAGCAGTTTAAACCAGGTGATCCTATAGTACAGATAATAAATATTCTGTGAGGACATCATTGGGGCAACGAGGACGTAATCAAGAGAGGACCTGTCGGTTGCAATGTTTTTGACAATTAAGCAGAGCTGAAAGCTCTGAATAGCTATGATTTTGAGTTGAAGCCTGTCCGGAAATGTCCAAATACTTTAAATCAACTGGAAAAGAGAACAATGTAATTTCGCTGTTGGGGACATGGCACAAAGAAGTGCAAGTTAAAAAAAAATTGAAAACCTTTCAAAGAAGCAAGCCAATATGCCATTGATAGGACCTGGACTATTCTGTGGTGTGACTAGAAGCCACACAGCGGAACAAACCCGATCCTGGGATAGAAGAACGAAGTCCAAATCGTGGAGTAAAGTTCGAGGACAAAATAAAGGTTAGCAACATCACAAGCAGGAGAATTATGACATTTGTAAGAAGTCTCCATTATGTCCACAGAGTCTCCTTTATGTTGAATAAGTCGATATTCTGGAATCGATTATTTTAAGTGTACATTAAGCGGTATGTCGTGGAATTTCGGGCATATTCAGTACAGACGCGAGGGACTTCGAAAGTACGGGGAGAGCGAACCACGCGTGGTGGACGTAAAATGATAGGTTCTCTGTAAAATGCAAGCTGTTCACTTTGTTGTAGATAATTTTATGTAACAGTACCATCTCGGCAGTGGTATGGCGGTTCTTCAATGAAGTGATCTCCAATGAAGTGATCAGTTCTCATATTGAAGTGATTCAGTCTGACCTTGTGCGTTTCCAGTTCCGAGCCACAGTATACCCAGACAGTAGCTTCTCTTAAAACAAAATTGAAATTAAAGCGAGCGGCGATACGAATCGTAGGGGCTCGCATATGACCGCCAGATAGGCGCTACTCAGCCGACGCAGATATTCAAACGTGCCAATCTCCACCGCCGCGTATCGTCGGACCGAAAGCGTTCGGCGAAAAGTCCCCCTCTGCTCACTTCCCTCGCACCTTATCCGCGCAACGCCCTAACGCTCGAGAGTGCGGCTACTGCTTCTAACTCCGTTGGGATTCTCATATACATAACGTGGCTACGAAGGTGCGAATCCTTGGATATGTTTTCAAAGAACTGAGGAATATTCTGGATTCCAAAACACTAAAAACTGTTTATTATGCTTTATGTGAATCGCTTATTACTTACGGCATAATTGGATGGGGTGGATGTGGTAAAACCCTGCTAGAGCCATTGCAAGTTGCGCAGAAATTTATATTAAAAATTATTCTACGTAGACCATATCGCCATCCCACTAATGAACTTTATAAGGAAGCTAAAGTTCTTGACTGTAGGCAACTTTTTCTAAAAACTTCCCTCTTAAGGCTATTTTTGGACAGTAACTCAAATTTAGGAATAATTCAGAACCGGCGACCAACGAGACAAGTTTTAGAAAATAGCTCAATAATACCCAGAAGGAAAACATCATTTGGACAAAGACATTACTCTTTCATTGCGCCGAGATTTTACAATCTGATCAATATGGAAATAAAAATGAACTTGACATTTAGGGAATTCAAAAATAAACTAAAGAAATGGTTATCGAATCATGACAGACTAACCATACATCAAATGTTAGAAATAATAGTATAATAAAACTTAGGTGCACAAATTATTAACATATTTTTAAACATATATGTTAAGTATATTCCCGAGCCCGAGCACAGTATACTGTGCCCGAGCCCGAGCACAGTATACTGTGCCCGATGAGTTGTCCCGTAAAACGTTTTTAGACGCATTCTAATCTCTCTTCCTGTTTGTGGTATTGCGGATTCCAGATCGGAGATGCCAACTCTAACTACACCGCCAAAAGTATGCAAAATAAATAATTTTGAATACATTATCGACAGAGAACAGTTTAGAGATCTTGTGAAGCCTAAGGTTTTTAACGCTTTACTGACAGTACTTTGTATGCGCTCATCGAATTTTAATCGGTGGTCGTTACACTCCAAGGTCGCGAATGCTCTGGAAGTTGGTAATCGGATCATTATTAATATGATACTGATGATTGAGTCTCTCTTTTTTACGAATAAACGTAATTTGGCCGTAAAAAGGTATATCATACTTCATATCGGCCGTTATTTCATACGATTTTAATAATAATTGATAAATGTCATCTTATTCACATAATCAAGACATCCCATCGTGTCTGTAATAAAGGAAATATTGGTAGAGTGCAGGAAGAGACGGATCGATTCGTGGAACTGGCCGCGAGGACAATAAGAGCAATCGAACGGACAGTGCCCAGTAAATTTGACTCGACAGATGTAAATATGAATGCATACATGTTTGCGCGCAAATCGTGACTTTAAAAGCGTCTGCGGCCAAGTTGAACAATAAAATATGTGCATACCTTATTATTATTACACCACAATGTCATATATCTGACGACAATTTTATTGATTTAAAGATGGCAAGCAGAGATACATACGTCTGTAAAAGTGTACATACTCGGTAAATATGAGACATAGCGAAGGGTATTACTAGTTAATTTTTTTTCAGGTTTTGACTAGTTATTATAAGATTTTTCTATACGAAAAACGGAGTTTTAAAATTATTTACACGTTTTTGTGATTTATGCCTTTTTTACTGCGAAAAAACATAGAAAATGATTTTACTCGCTTACATAGGTCAAAACAAAAATAGAGCTAGATCATCATTTAATCATTGATCATTTCATCATTTAATCTCAAATTTACCCCTCTATATAAGTGCCTACATGTCTCCTGTCCCGGAGACAGAAACATGCTCCTCGAAACTAATAGTTATAGCATCATAGAATTGAATCTGTCCAAATGATTTTTTTGATAATACTTTCTATCAGTGTGGCCCTCCAGTGTGGCTCAGCTAAAACATCAGCTCACATACTGTATAGTTAGACTTCAAAAAATCGAAATTGTGAACGTCGACCCCGACGCAAACGCCGATGGCTGATCGACTTAGTATTCCTTCATAATATGATCATCTGGTCGACGTTTGCTGTTTTGAGAATATTTCATTTCGTTTGTAAAATGATCATCTGGTCGATGTTTGCTGTTTTGAGAAAATTTTATTTCGTTCGTTAAATGATCTTTCGGATGACGTTTGCTGTTTTTAGAAAATTTGATTTGATGTACTGTCGAGAAACTTGCGAACTTCGGACCTTTTCCGATTGCCGTTAGAGAGCAACTATACCCTTTAGTACAACATCATCCCTCGCATACGTCTTCTGTATAACGATCTTCACAAGGACAACCGTATCGACCTATCAACAATTAATCACAGCCTTCAGGAATGTTATATAACTTTTGAAAGTAGCGAATGGGTTTTTCCCGACCAAAACCACCAAAAATCCATAAAATAACTTTAATTTTAGAGACCGACCAACACACGCAACAATGACAACGACTCCACTACAGAATAATTCCATTAATATTATGCTTCTTCCGTGCAAAATTACATGTATCCCAGCGAAGACACAACACAATATTTATTTAGTTTAGCGTCGCTTCCCGTAATACATTCTTTTGACCGGCAGATAGCGTATAGAGGCATTTTGAAATTCATCTAAGAGTAGGTTAGATTTTCTCTTTAATTTTGAATCGTTCTGTCGATCGAATGCAATAACAAGACACACATTCAAACACACGTTACACACCCTCATACATATTAACATTTCATAGCGGGTTGGTTGTGAGAGATTGTCGTATGCTTATAAAACCGCCCATTGTGAAATTTCACAATAAAGAGTAGAAACAAACATCTTATCCCAAATAACAACCCTATCAAAAGCGCGATGTACATAATAGTATGTTGGTTGAAGTTGTGCGTCGACGCGGCGCAGACGCAGTCGACCTGCGACCCAGGAAGCGGTCGCGCGGCCCCGGAGGCAGCCGCGCCGCAAAAGTCCGATGATGAGAAATGGCCGCGCGGCTCCTCAGTCTCCGGTCAACGGCGATAAACCAAAATAACGTCAGGCGCGCGGTATTTTTGTGCGGCGCCGCGTCGCGGTCGCCGGTCGCCCACACGGTCGCCGCCGCGTCGCGGTCGCCGGTCGCCCACACGGTCGTCGCCGCTTTGCGTCGCAACATATGCAAGACTTCACGCCCGTTAACAATGCAAGCTTATCATTACACAGGCCAACAGCTGTTTTGGTGCCGATGTATTTGGACATGAATTTGATGTCATATGAATTTCATGCTCTGAATTCAAATATAGCATTTGTTCTTGCCTATGGCTCAAATATCTAAGATATCATATTTTCGTGAAATGTACCTATGTTCCACTAGTTTAAGTTAAATCCATCGATCAAAGAAGTTAATTATTAATATTAAAAAGATTACTATTAATTAATATTAAAAAGAATTAAAAAATACGAGTCACGACTGCCCTTACAGAAAGTATACTATTTTTTTTAAGGTTCAATACTTTATTAATTTATTTTTTGTACATTTAGCCCCATTGTTATCAATGTTATAAGTAACTCGGAAAAATTGTACACCGAAATGCAGCTAATGCTCAGTGCCCACCTAACTAGGACTAAACTGTCCCGTATCTAGACGGGTCAGAGTAAATAATTAATATAAGTAATACAACTTATGTAACAATTAGCCTAATTAACTTAAAAAACTTTTTATTTTTATAATAAATGAATGTATTTAATTAGGATTGAATAATATATAATAATAAATAAATAACACTATAATACAAATCAAATACTAAATTTGTAAGAATAAAACAATGTAGGTGTAATATAATACTGTGTAATATAATAATAATACTGTGATTCGTGAGTAACTAACGTTATGAAATAGGTGCACAGATGATTTATATTACTTACTATTGTTATTATTATCTCATTGGCCTCATAACTGTATTCATATATCTCCCATATATATTATATCTCATTTAATTTAATAAATATTTTTTTTGTGTGATATTTTTTTGTGTAATACTATAATAGTTATACAAAATACACTTGATGTATACACCCGACAGATGAAAGCAGTACTAAATATCACCTCAATACAGGCTCTGCCTAGTGAGGTGATAAAATCCCGCCGAAGCCGCACTTTTAGTAAATTTCCAGGGTTCTACATTTCGTATGTACGAATAAATCATGTAAAATATATTATAGGAAATTTAATCATGTAATACTAGGGATAAATAAAATAAATAAATAAATAGATAAATAAAAGGTAATACAATATGGCAAATACACATATACGTAAATACGATTTCAATAAATAATAAATGCTATATGGTATAAACATATATATAATTTAATAAAATATATAGATACAATTATAAAACAGTGCTAAAAATATGAAATAATATAAATAAAAATATGATATGATATACTATTAGTATATGCATAATAATTTATATAATTATACAATATTATTTTTAAATTAACTGTTATACATAGGTACGTTTTACAAACCAAGTTTTCAGATTTAGACCTCCCTAATTCAAATAACCATTTATTAATATTGTCTTTAAACTCTTGATTGTTCGTTAGGTGTTTCCATTTTTCCTCTATGTCATTATATAATTTGGGATTAATGAAAAAATCTTGTTGTTGTGCAAATGTTGTTTGCTCTCGAGGAATAAGGACATTTTGTTTCCGTGAACTCCGAGTATTGCAGTTTTGATGACTTTGATCATGTCTATCTTTGTGTTTATGAAATAATATTATCACATATTTAATAAACAATTGCTTGACGTCCAGAACTTTAGACTCTTTGAAAAGACGCTCTGACGGGTAGTAATTAGGTTTCCTATAAATTATCCGTAACAGCAGTTTTTGCGTCTTTATTAGTGGATCCAGGGCCTGTTTCGTGCAAGCACCCCACCATTTAATTCCATAAATCATACGACTTTGGCATAGAGCCATGTAGGTGAATTTAATTGTTTTTCGAGATAATACATTGCGCAGTTCACGAAAAATATTTATTAGTTTCCGTAATCGATCGGAGAGTTGAATTATGTGCTTAGACCAATTCAGCTTAGAATCCACACTTTTTCCAAGATATTTTATGTTATCTACAACAATTGGTAACAGTCATGGCCTGCCCCTTCGATCAGCTCAGGATAAATTTTCTCTTCATAACTTATCTTTTTATACCTACCCTTTTGCAGTTCACGCAGCCCGATTGTGGAACCAGCCTCCATATTATATTAGAAATGCAACATCTATCCTTTCATTGAAGACATATCTCACGGGAAATATATACTTACAGATATACTTAGGTGATCCCTCTTCTGATAATAAATGTTAGGTTCCATGTGTGTGAGACGCTCGCGCCGATTTTAGCGAGAATCACCATTAATTGGCGGCGTGGCGCAGCGATGATCGCGGCCGGTGTCATTAGCGCAGTCGCAGATACCGCTTTCTGATTCGCCCACTCGCCGTCCAATGGCGCCACGGCGATCCGAGCGATCTGTAGATCCCCCCTCCCTCCGAATCTCCCACCGGGCTCCGGCGCCGCCGTCGCACCCTGCGATCGATGCGCAATAATCACCTTATTACCATCGACTCCGAGCATTTACCGCGGTCTTATGCTGAGGTGAGCGATCCTCGAATGGATACGGCGAAATAAGATAAGCGAACGAGGAATGTTTAAACAGAGATGGTTATTACGAGCACCTGGGTGGATACTGCTAAACTAAGTAATTTATATTACCAACATAGAGTGATAACGGCGTTCGCACCGATACAGGCTTGGTACATTACTTATTTATTTATTTATTTATTTATTTTTAGGAAAACCAACAGCTAATTATAATTTAACAAAAAGAGGAGTAGGATAACAGAGAGCCAATTGAAGGTTTTCACGTTTAAGTAACGTTGTAGAAACATGTGTGACCTTTCAAATAAAGCTATCGTTTAAAAATACATCAAAAAATATTCAACAATTAATACTAAAGAATTCACTGTTCAGCTGGTGCCTAGTGAATACTCGTACAGAATAGATCAAAGTCAAAGCGTTTAATCAAATAATTACAATTGTCACTTGTTCGCCACAGAAATACATTTTGCCTACAGTTGGTACCAGCATGAGGAACATGAAGAGCAGGGTTAAATCTATTGTGTTGGAAGGAACACGGAGATAAATTTTATTTAGTAAGTAGCATTGTGAGTGATAAATGAATTATCCTACTAATATTATAAACGCGAAAGTTTGTATGTATGTATGGATGTTTGTTACTCTTTCACGCATAAACTACTGAATGGATTTTGATGAAACTTTACAATAATATAGCTTACACATCAGAATAACACATAGGCTATAATTTATAAAGATGTAGTGTGAATTATCTAAAATATAACGATAACTGTCAAGTAAGTAGGAAAAAAATCTAAAAAATTGACATTCGAAATTTAAATTCTATCCTACTATCCTAATCCTACTAATCCTACTAATATTATAAACGCGAAAGTTTGTATGTATGTATGGATGTTTGTTACTCTTTCACGCAAAAACTACTGAATGGATTTTGATGAAACTTTACAATCAGAATAACACATAGGCTTACACATCAGAATAACACATAGGCTATAATTTATAAAGATATATGGTTTTCTATCATCATTATCACAATTTTCCATCACCACGCGGGTGAAACCGCTGGGCTCAGCTAGTTAAATATAAAACAATAAAATAAGTACGATCAGGGTAGGCAGACGATATAGGCGAGCGTAGCTGACTACACCCCTAATTAACAATAAACTATATGAACGTATTATATAATATTATATAATGATTATATAATGAATATTATATAATGATTTTTTTATAAAATATTAGATAACATTGATAGTTGCCATTGGGGTTGGGGCCAGAGGCGGCTCGTGAATATTTTTTATGGGTGTGCAATAAAAAAAACAGGATATAATTACTTACATTTATTTGTAAATAAAATCCATTCGCCGGTCTTTTTGTCCAGCGAAAACATCTATCACTTTCTTGTGAAAGTCTGAGATGGAATTAATTAAGCGTTTTTCTATGCTTATCATACACAATGCATTCAGACGATCTTGTGCCATAGTATTGCGTGAAAACGTTTTGACTTTATTTAACGTCGAAAAACAGCGCTCACTTTCTACTGACGTCATAGGAATGGTACAAATAATTTTTAGCAGTTTCATGCTTTCAGCAAATACGGATTCTAATGCAAATTCCATAAAATGTTGAAGTAAAGCAACGGCGCCGTCAGCGTTGTGAAAATCTTCTCTGCTATAAATGACTAATAGCTCATTTTTCAGTTTAGTTTTTTCCAGGAAATCATACGTGTTTACCACTTTCTTAAAATCATCATCCGGAAAACTCTTATTGTAGTCTAAAAATTTGTCAGTGTAAAACAATTTGGACGCCAATAAATGGTCTGTATGAACAAATCTGTCTTTTATCTGCATTCGTAATATGTCACACACTTCTTTTCTCATAGCTGAATGATTCACGTTATCAGGCCGACGTTTTTTCTTAGGCGAAGGCGGTGGAACAGCATAACGTAATTCATTGACGACCTTTTCCAATTTAGTGACTTCTTTCATAATTTTAATTGAGTCAAGGGATCGAGACTGCAAACACTTGAACAGCATTTCACAGTGGGGCATGAGCGTCGCGAAAAAGTTTAGCCAATATAAAAAATTGTCTTCATTTAAATATGAAAGGAGCATTTGAGCTTGATTAAATGTTTTTGGGTCACTGTTACGACTGTCCATTATTGCTTGCATACACTCTTTCAGGGGCTCTAAGTTATCGTATAAAACTTTTACTGTACGTGTATTATAATTCCATCTTGTCTGTGGAGCGGCAGGTATTCTTTTGTGGACGATTTCTTTTAAAAATTCGGATCTTTTCGGCGATCGCGTGAAAAACGATGGAAATGCATGCAAATTGCAAAAGAAGCTTCGTACTGTGTGGTTAATCGATGCACATTTTTCTAAAATTAAATTGAGTTGATGCGCGTAACAATGTACATAATAAGCATATGGTTAGATATTTCTAATAATCTTTTGGACGCCATTTGTACTTCCACTCATGACGGCAGCTCCGTCGTAGCTCTGTCCAATTATTTTTTTTTTATCAATATTTAAAGAATCAAGCTCTTTCATGATTTCAGCCGCTATTACTTCTGATGTATAACCCTTAGGTTGTAAAAATTTCAAAAATCGTTCGTAAATTTTACCATCATGTATATACCTTATAATAAACACCAGCTGTTGAATAGTAGAACAATCAGTTGATTCGTCTGCCTGAATTGCAACAAAATCTGCATTTTTTATTTGTATCTGTATTTCACATCTGCAAACTTCATAAATAGCATCCAAAATATCGTTTTGAATTGATTTAGACGTACCTTTAAAAACAGAACTGCTTGATAAGTGCTGCTTCATGGCCAAATCGATCTCTGACACAAAATCAACCAAGCCTCTATATATTCCGGGATTCAGAGATTCCGTAGATTCATCGTGTCCCCGTAATGCAATTTGGAATGCACCACAGAATACCACGCAATCTATTAAGCGACGTAAAATATATCGATTTTCATCAACACGCTCATTGAACTCTCGAATAGATTTTCGATAAGCAGAATCGAGCGCCTTTCGAATATCTTGTCACCCGATAGATGCCAATTGCACTTCATTTAACATATGAAATCGAGATTGCGAATGTTTTTTCACTTTAATTGAAAGATGCGCTAAATCTTGAACACCAGTTTCTGTCCATACAGTCTCGCCACCACCGCCCGCGCCGGCTCCAAACACAAGACATGGAAAACAAAACAATTTGTTCGTTTCTTCACACCCACATAACCACGGTGTTTTGGTATACTGCTCAGGTTTGAAAACACGTGTATAAGTTTTAGATTTTGTACTACACGTTTGTGTTAGCGTTATTTCAGGACGCGGTCGCCCCTTTGATTTTAGTTCGAGACGCACTTCTAAAGTCTTTTCACAGTTTTTTATGTACGACACACTGTATTGTTCCATTGTTACCGCCAAATAACATGCAAACAAGCTATTTTTCTAATTATTTACAGTCAAACAGTGCCAAAATTCGATATTGCCTCGCGCGCGAGTGTCAATTATTGACACTGACTGACATTTAATTTTGTTTACGTTCGGCAACAGTATGAACGTAGCCGCACTGGCTACGTCCCGGTGGGAGCGAGATAGCGAGCCGAGAGCGCATGCGCGTTGTTCACCCGTTGGAGCGGCGCTCTTAATACTGCTAAATTTCGATACAAAATCTTTTGTTTCACGTGCAGGAGATTGTCGATTTTTCTCTTTCGCACTCGTTACATTCAGTGCTGTTTGTTGTACTGAACATTGGTTCATAGGAGCGTATTCGCTGGCGCTCCACTTAGTCGGTCGGATTATTGTTCCTAGCGATGGATTATTTTTAAAAAAGTGTACAGGGTAATTATTGATTTAATTGCTTAAATTTTTGTGGGAGAGCACCGCACCAGCGCTCCTTAGGACGAGCCGTCACTGGTTGGGGCGCTCTGGAGCGGAGAAGTTGTTATTTTTATTATTTTATTATTATAATATTATTATTGTTATTATAAGTGGGTCAATCAATTTCAAATCACCCAATATAAATAAAATGTGTTGCTCAACATTTTTTATTACCCTGGATTTTGCATATGCTCTCCATAGATGTGCTCCCCCCCATATTAGCCATAGTATTTTTTTGGCAGCGAATTTAAAAAAGCTGTTTGGTAAATTTTATTGAAAAACTTGGTTTTGCGGAAAGTTTAAATGCTAATCTATTTATAAAGATATCGAAATAATTCAAAAACAATATATTTAGCATGAAATGAACTTAAGGAATATATTTAAAAAATATATTGTATCATGTATGTAATCAATCAAACTCTTTCTGTAAAAACTCGGAAAAAATATCAGTCGTTACTTTGTAAGACCATATTTTTTAATGACGGAAACGAGACTCACTGATCATTCCTGTGTTAAATACTTACTTGTGTTAAGTAGCTGCAGTAAAAGTTTTAGTCCTCAGAATGCACTCCTTTTTTTCTGCAGCTTTTCAAAAATGGCCGAAAGTCGTTTAACGTCAATTTTCTCAGGTCAATATCTTAAAAGGGACTCAATGAAACCGAGTGAAAATTTTACAAAATGTTCTTTATACACCTAGGAATATCTCACAAAAAAAATATAACCGAGAAAATGTTAATGAAAAACTTGGTTTGCGGAAAGTTTAATTGCTAGTCTATTTTTAAATATATAGAAATAATTCAAAAACCATTAAATTTAGCATTAATAGCCTTTAGGAGTATCAAAAAAAATTAGTACTAGCTGACCCGTGCCCACTTCGTTGGGCGGTAAAACTTTTTACTTGTGATGAAATTATGAGTGTGGTTCGGTTAGTACTGAGTGCAATGATTTATTTCCTGACTGCCAAAAGAAGGGTTATATTTTTACTGCATATGTATGTATGTATATGCATGCCAATTTGACTATATTATCGTTATTTGTGAGTGTCTTCTTGTGAGTGTCTTATTTGTGAGTGTCTTATCTCTTTAACCATTTATGCATTAAAAGGAAATTATATGCAGTAAAAGGAAAAAGTCTTTTGTTTTAAACACTTGAGACGATAAATTTACTTATTTTGTTATGAATTCATAATTGTCGATAATATGACCAATAAATATGACCTAACGATTTAAATTATTTTTTTTTTATATAAAAACTACTTTTTGTGACTTAAATATAAAATTTAGACATATGCTGTCGCTGACTTTTTTGTAGGCATTACCAAGCTCTACAACTTTTCTCTAGAACCTTATCATATATCTCTCATCGTTAAGGCAGCGTAGGTTAGAAACGTTTTCGTTCGACCGTTTTTTCTCCGACTTACTTTGCAAATCTTTCGGATTAATATATAGCCTATGACACTCACGAATAACGTTGTTTTCTATTGGTAAAAGAATTTTCAAAATCGGTTCAGTAGATCCAGAGATTACTTCCTACAATCTCACAAACTTTACCTCTTTATAATATTAGTATAGATCAAGAATTTAATTTTTAATATTTTATTGGATTTTATTTTGAATATTTACAAAGTTATAGTATGCTAATGCACACAATGTATTTTTATTTGTTTTATTAAGTAACGTACAAAGAAAATAACTGGACATGCAGATTGTTGATAATAGTTACAGACAAGTAGATGCATAATAGTTACAACTAAATATTAGTAAGCGTAAAATATCACTCTATCTATATATTGGCGAGCACACTCAAGGGGAGGCGAAATCGGACAATCAACTAGACTTAGACGGCCTGTATCTGGCTGTGCTGTATTTTATGCGTTATTTTTCTTGTCGCGCAAACTGACGCATTTGATTAATTTGACATGGTTTTTAAATTTTGCAAAAAGGTCAGTGATTCTAATATGTGTGTGTGTTTTTTACACAAATAAAACAAAAAAAAGTGTATTTCGGTATGATATAATATACATAATTACATTTAGAAGAGATCTTTACATTGTGTAACATAAATTCAAATAGGTTAATAGGTAATAATATTTATAATTATATATGCAAAGTATTAATACTCATATTAATAATATATGGCATAATACTCCGGTTAATATTATATTTATATATACGGTTATAAGTACACATTATGGCAAAAATTTACAAATCTATGTATTTTTATAAAACTTACCTATTGTAAAGCCATATATGTGCTATATTCACTCTAAAATAGTAAGAAGATCTTCAATTTTTGAGAGGCCAATAATTAGAAGCCAGGTTTTCCCTTCACCTTTGAAAGTTACATTTTGTTTCCAAGTCTTTCACGGTTTCACATAGATTGCTGTAAACTTTCGGGACAATAAAAAAATACTATTTTCGGGTAAATGCGCTGTTTGCCTGTAGAATTGTGAAAATATCCATTTTGGCATTTCTCGTTATGTGCTGTTGTTGGACTCTCGCTCTGCACTCTTTAGCTTTGTGAAAGAGTTTAAGGTATAGCTTAATCATTAACTGATAGATATTCAAAACAATAAACTCCGCAATGTTCTGATCTGTAACATTAACATTTGTGCTTATCAGTAACATTTGTGCTTTTAATAGCTGGTCCATTGTTATTTTTGTACATGATCCCCACGCTATAATTCCATGCATCCATATACTTTGCCCAAAAGCTATATACACCGTACGCAGTGTTTCTTTGGATCGCGGAATACGTACACTGATTTATTTGTTCGCGCCAGTAAGCGATTTTATTTGACAACTCCAATTAAGTTTGGAATATATCTAATTCAAATCGAATATATCGAATAATCTAACCCAGATATCTAATTTTATTTTCTCTTTTAATATTCTTACATTTGCAAGTATTATGGGGTGAAGATTTATTACCATTGAATTTGTGAATTTTCAAGGCCGATACATTGGGGGTTAGGCTAGATCTGAGTGCAAATGATAAGTATTTTGTCTTCGAGGTATTGAGTGTAAATAAATGACGATCGAGCCATGTTTTTATTATGTTAAGAGAGCATTACGCGTCTTTAAAAGCCTGATCCCAGGTATCTGCCTCAATAAGTACAATGGTGTCATCTGCAAGTGAGATTATGTTTTCTTCCCCATTAAGTGTCATACCACATAAATCATTCATGTACATCAGAAAGAAGATAGGACCCAATGCTCTGCCCTTTGGCACACCATATAAAAGATTTTGTTGCATTGCACAAAAAAACAATGCATTGCGCAAAACAAAACTTTTCATATTTACATACTTTGCTTAACACGATGTATTCTTTTAGGAAAGTAAAGATGCGTACTCGATTATTTTTTATCTGGTGCTGTGCATACATAATAATATTTTGTTCATCCAAAGATCGAGCTAACTGGCTAATTATCCTTGCTCATCCCAGGCGCAGTCTCTTGGTTTGATGGCTTAATTAAACGAAGCGAGACGCGGTGTGGCAGACCGCCATAAACGGCGTTAGACGCGGTCTTTCGCACACCCCCGCGCTGCCCGGTCACCGGCCGCCTGGGTGGCACGCGGAGTCGGACATCCTCGCGGGTCTCGAGAACCGCACCGCGTATGGTCTCCAACCTGCTCTGCGGTGAGCCCTGATAGGGTTGGATCGACATCGATATTTATTTGCCTATCATTAGCATTATAGACTGGAACCCGGCGACCAATCATAACCCCTGGCTGACGTCGTTTATTGATACTAAAAGTTTCCGGAATAAATAACAAAAAATATAACAAATGTGCGTTTCCCCTGCATTCTCCCTGTGCGTTAATACCTTTTTATTCATCTCCTCCTTGTGACGTTGAAAACGTGTTTTTCATATTTCTCCACAGACTCTTCTGGCTTTAAAAATGTTTGACAGCGAAATTGGTTCTTAATCTGTGAGAACAAGAATAAGTCACAAGTTCTACGTTTTTCTCCATCCAAAATTCGTTTGTCTGCCTGGCCGCGTGAGAGCAAGCATTGACATGGTGCAAGGTGAAGCAACGTTTACGGTTGCTCTTACGGAGTTCGTCAATAACTTCTGGCATGCATATGGTCGTGAACCAATCAGCATGGAGGGTACGATGTTTCTCTAAAGCAACAGTAGCTACGTGTCATCGTGATTATCCGCTTCGCGGCACTTTGCACGCGTGCAACTTTGGTTAGGTTAGGCTCCTCTTGAGACCCAAATGGTCGATTGCCGCTTTGTTTCAGTGTCGTATCTATAAATTCAAGTTTCGTCACCTGTTACTGTGTTTCACACCAAATTGAATGCCTTTTCGTTAAACCTGGCAAGCATGGCATAGTGACCAAGACCAAGTGACGAGTCCCGTTTTTTTGGCCTCAGTGAAATTGTGTGGGATCTACCGCGAGCACATATTTCTCGCAGCCAAGTGTTTGGATACGATTGATTGTAGCTATGTAGCTCATGCTCGAATTTCGACATTATGACCGATGCCTGAATCACATGGCTTTATTCTGCAGCCACAGAGTCACATTGTCTAAGGTTGTAATTATTTAAAAAAATATGTACGCCAGTGGCCAGTTCCGTAAACCTTCAATGTTACTTATGTATCATCACCCACTCTCCACAAAGTCTCTAGGAAGTCTTTTTAGCATTGGACAGAACTACAAAACCTATCCTAAAGATAAATCAGGAGAAAACCAAAAACATGACTCATGAGTTGAAACAGTTCTATCTGTTTTTCTGGGTCTATATACATTTGAATCTGTAAAGATTCACATAGCTTATTAAAATACCAGTGATAACGTCACCAGTGAAGAGATCAAAGTACGTTTAATGGCTACAAATAGTTGTTACTTCGGACTGCAGTGTAAACGAAATTTCGTCTGATATCCCCGAGGACGAAAACAAGCCTCTCCAAGACATTTATCAGACGAGTTGTTTTAACTTCAGACAGCACTTAGAGTAGTCTTAACTTACGCTTATGGACTCTCACCAAAGCGGATGAAAAAGAACTAGATGTCTTTGAATACAAAACACCCCGCAGAATCTTCGGTATCACATAGAGTAGACGAAAAAATAAAGAATTGTATAACGTGTATAATGAAAGGCATCGTAAATTCGAACGACCAATACTGCGATGGCTTTATTACAATATTTGGTTAAAGACCTAAATGCACTTGCAATACAAAGCCCAGAATAGGGTGGATTAAAGGAAGATTTTTGACAAAGCAAAAACTTACAATGAGTTGTAGCGCTAATGATAATGAGATGATGTCGTTTATCCATCTACTTCTGCTTCTGTTTCTTCCTCCGGTATTGCTGCACTCTCAACCTTTAGAAGTTGGGTACTGTGTATGGTTGCTCTTTACATTTTCACAGCGTCCACATAGTCTTATCTTAATCTTTCTCAGATAACCAATTCAGATACAAGTGGAACAGAGAGGTAATTTTAAATTTATATGGTTGTTATTAAGGAGGCTCTTATCTGCGTCGTATGCTCAATCTCATATTCTTTCATGCATAAATATAATATAAATAGTATCCACTGATTTCATCTTCCTGGGCTTCTCCGTCCTGTTATTTTTCCCTGCATGAAAATGTGCAGAAGGTGATATTTACTATCCTCGATAACGTGGCCAAAGTATTGCAATTTTTGTGTATAACCGTCATGTGGAGCATTAATTATAAATTATTTCCCTATTCTTAGGAGTACCAATTTGTTACGAACTTAATCAGTCAACGAACTATTTATCATTTTTAGTTATATCCGGTAGTTGAAAACCTGAATCATCATACAAGAGGATTACATAATGGTCTATTATACCACGCCACATAGAAGAACTGGAAAAATATAAAATCTAACCAATTTTATTCTTATATGAATGTGAGGGTATTTCTGGTGAAAATCTTTTTTATTTTGGCGAATGTGACAAATACGGTTCTGGATTGTTCTACACGACATTTTATCTCCAGACTATTTTGTCTCTATTCCATTCTTCATTCACCAAGCAGCCGAGGTCCTTGTATTGCGAAAACGAAGTACACGCTTATTGAATTTATAGACATTTCGTTTTATTTCACAACCTAGATTGTGTTTTTTGTTTGCTTTTAGTCTTTATTGTGAAATTTCACAATGGCAGATTCTATTATCATACAACAATCTTTTATAACCAACCCTACTATGAAGTCTTTATATGTATGTGTGCGTGTAACATGTGTGTTAGTTATTGCATTTGATTGTCAGAATTGAAATGCAGTTCCGATTCAGATTAAACTGCAACCCGCCAAGATCAATGTAAATTAATTATCGACATCGATAAAAGAGTTGCTTTTTGTTCGTCGCTATAACCGTCGATGCTGCCGCCGCTCTCTACCGGCGAAAGCTGTAATTAGGATGCGATAAATTTTGCTCGCGTCGGCCGTTTTCGTTTCAATTATGTGCATTTGCTGGCGAAACCTTCCCTTTCCCCTTCGACGGACAAGCCTTCTAATTTGACCGTGCGCTCGCTAATCCGCTGATATTCAGCCTGCATGAGAGCTATGATGGATAACCATGAGAAGAATTAGGTACGCACTAGGAAACACAGTAGAAATAAAAGCGGACAATTGCGCCTAGCCGACAACAGCTTTATTGTCGGCTAGTAGCGTAATACCGCAACTCAAAGTACGCGTACATGATATTTTAAATTTTGGGATTATATTCGGAAGTCGAGGAAGTGCTGATGTTTGTTTGTTGACACGGAAATTCTAATGTAGCCGATTAGAAATACACACTCGTCATTTCTCTTTCTCTTTTAATCTCGGATTCTTTCTTAAGTCCAAGTTATAAAATTCTAATTTTATTGCCCTTTAATTATTTCTTCTGGCTGTGATTTCTCTTAAACAATATTAAGAAAACAGAAAATCGCTCATTTCGAGATTTACTAGCAGAGTTAATCGACGGTAACATATGATAGATATTAGCGAAGGCTCACTTCTAAAATTTCACTTACGAACACTTAAAAATTGTACATATTCTCGGATGAGGATACAATGGTCAAAAAGAGACAATAAAAACACAGCTCACCTCATATTTTTTTTCACTGTTTCGTCTACTTTTATTTATCACCGGTACTAATTACTCCTCCCATACATATATGAGAAATGTTTGAGCAAGATATGCCTTTCATTGCAGCACATTTGTAGGCCGATAATCTTGCGGCGCGGGCAGTGCAAAAGTATAATTACGCGTTGGAGGCTTGTTACTTCGACCACCGAAGACTTCAATTATTAATGTACCGCCCGTGATAAATGAGTGCGGAGAGGTGCACGCGTTCGACGCACTCGATTTCAATTGCCCCTTCAATGAGAATACTAATAGTTGGGGAGCCAGCGACCAAAAAGTGCAAGAGTTTTGTAATACCTGATACTTTCGGATCAGTCAGTATTTTGGCCATAGAATGCTGGGGTAGAGCCAGCAGGCCAGACTCCGGGACTCCTCCCCCACAATGAAATTGTATGGGAGTTATTAAACGCGCTGCTTCGCTTAAACTTTTTTTTTCTCCACTTTATATCGCAAAACATCCGCCACACAGGCCCGCGTGATCGACGCCACCATGTCGTCGCACTTCCGGCCAAATCAGACGCTGCCATCTCGAATAATCAGGCCAAAAGCACTTACGCCAAAAGCGCGTAAATCAACTTACTCGTACATGTCCGCCACTACAATAGTATACTAATCCCAAGGTTTTTACAACTCTTGAATACTCGATGACATTATTGTCGATTTGAACCTGAGACAAGGAAGAGAGTTTAGTCGTGACAAACAATAACTCGGTACTAATAATAATTCAAACAGTGATTTTTGACTCCTAAATAGAGTGGAATGGGTTTTGGTTGAGTATATTACTTTGTCATGGGATTTGGCCCAATTGGAGATTGAGTTCAGATTGAAGTTCGTGCACGGCAACGGGGAGATTATCCACCCTTGCGTGTTTGCAATTCATCGGCATAGAGATGATAGCAAATGGTGGAGATGGGTTGAACCTGGGTGTGGTTTTTCTACTGATTTATCTTCAGGCATACACATTTGTCTACTATGTTTGTTTGTTTCTTCTTTGTATTATAAAATTTCACAATGGGCGGTTTTATTATCATACTACAGTATCTTACAACTAATCAGCAAATAATGGAGATGGGCTCACTCGTTCAACGTGGGTGAGGTTTTCTACTGATTTATCTTGAGACCTACACATGTTTCAGCTAGGTTTGTTTGTTTGTGTATTTCTACTCTTCATTGTGAAATTTCACAACGGGCGGGTTTATTATCATACTACAGTCTCTTACAACCAACCAGCAAATGGTAGAGATGGGTTCACTCGTTTAACTTGAGTGCGGTTTTCTACTGATTTGTCTTCGGACCTACACATCTTTCTGCTATGTCTCTTTGATTGTGTTTGTTTCTTTGTTTCTAGTCTTCATTGTGAAATTTTACAATGGGCGAGTTTATTATCATACTACAGTCTCTTGCAACCAACCAGAAAATGGTGGTGATGGGTTCACTCGTTTAATTTGAGTTTGTTTTTCTACTGGTTTATCTTGAAACCTACACATTTTTATGTTTGTTTGTTTGTTAGTTTCTACTCTTCATTGTGAAATTTCACAATGGGCAGGTTTGTAATCTTACTATAGTCTCTCACAACCAGCCATACTATGAAGTGTTTATGTGTGTGTGTGCGCGTGTAACATGTGTATAAGTGTGTGTGTATTGTTATTGCATTTTATCAACAGAATCGGAAACGGAAAATGATGACCCAGCCGAGAATCGAACCCGGAACCTTACAATGTAAGATCAGACGACCTACCCACTATTAGCCTACCCTACCCCTAACCTTTATTCCATTAGGCCGTGTAAAGAGCTTGTGGACCATAAGGCGCCAGTACCTATGGCCTACTTTATTACCATAGCGGGATGCCTGACGAGACTGAATAACCTGATATTATTCCGCCATGGAAAGTAAAAACACTGTAAACTTTGTACTCCGTCCGTAGTAGGTACGAGTGGCGGCAATAAACCGTCGCCGCGCCACAATTAAAAGCGAACATATCATATCACACGGCGCGCTATAATTGCGCGATCGTTTACCGCCCCAATCCCGGTAAGACGCGGTAATAACACAGTTCAGCCGTCATATAAAGTGGTCGGGGGCATTAATAAAACGCGCGGCCGGCCGCAAGCTCATCTCTCATTGGCGATTATTTATTGAATTCCTATCGTCTCGCTTTGCGGGCGTTCGATCGATCTATCAGACGGTAATATTGGAGCGGTACGTGCAAGGGGGCTGAAGAAATCTGAAAGGCGGAAGGAAATATAAAGGATATTGAAGAGGTCTCTGCCAAAGCCGTAACCAGAAAAAAACGGGAGGGGGGGGGGATGATTTTATAAGAATACCGGAACTTCTGTCATCATAAATAATTCCCCAGTACTTAAAAGTATATAAAAATCTACTTTCATGGTTAAAATGAATGATTACAGCAGGATAATAAAAAATGCTGATTTATTGTAAGGTTGTCTGTAAACGTATGACGGGGCATGGGGAATAATGATCAATATCAAATTTTTAAAATTTATTAACTCGAAAAATTACATTTTAGCAAAGTATTTTGTCTGTAATATATTTTGTTTTAGGCAAAGAGGGGAAAACTATAATGTAACAATAATAATATTTGAGTTACTAAAGAAAATACATTTTACTTAAATTATTCTTCAGGAAATAAGTAAAAACGTAGAAAAGTCATTGGCCTTGATCAGTATTTCCCATCATAGTTTCTCCCCAGCGTCAACTGAAGGACATCGAGGTACTCCAGCTTTGGACCTGACGGGGTAGACTGATTAACGTCCGCTGTCATTCATTTAAGGGCAGTCTATGATCTTTCTTTCCAAAATCGATTCATATGGAAACAAGCCACAAGATGGCATTAGTATCTCATTTTCACCAAAATAATGACATGAATCGTTTTCCCCCCTGCCCCTTCATATATAGAGGGAAAGATTTTGTGAGGTGGTTATGATTGATTTAGGTGTTAAAAATTCCCTGTTTTTTCAGGATTCCCAATTTAAGACTTTTATAAAATACGAAGCAGTATTCTTGGAAGTCATGTTTACAACAGTAATTAATTCCTCGACATGCTGTTTTTACTAGTCATCGCGTGCTACTCAGTATTGATCACCACTTACAGCCGATCATCCAAGCAAACGCGTCTTTTATTCGTACCGGAAAAAAACACCAAAACATTCTGAATAAAAAAAACCGTTCGCATCGAAAATAGCATTGAATAGACCCTTAAGGAATTCCGTAACGCGGGTTTGACAGCTTTTGACAACCGACAATCACGTCGATTTTTAATAATCCCACTTGATTCGGAGTCGATTCACGGAATATTTTTTTTGCCTCTGTACGGGCTGTGAATAGGGCCCCTGAGCCCTAAACTAATAGGAGGCGGTGATCGCGGGTTGAAAGATTACATTTTATTACATAATAACATAATCGCGAATACCGGAAGAATGCCCTTCGATCGATTTCGGTGCTGGCTTTGGTGAGGGGTGATTTCGTGGGTGGTCGTGCGTTGATGTCTCCCGGATGTCACACAAGTGGGTACGCTACGCCATGGGAGACGTATTTCCTGTTGTGATCAAATAATCTGGGAGCCTGTTGAAGTTCACCGTTTTTTTTTATAAACAAATATAACTTTGTCAATGTGCAGCTTGGATAAATCGGCACAGTCGAGAAATAGTAGTCCTTTTCAGTGTCGCCGACTTATTGAAAACTTTAGCAAGGTTTGGTACAACTATGGAAAAGAAATGATTTCTGCATAAAACATTTTTAAATATACAAATCATTTTGCTCAACGAAATAGCTTTTTTATTGCAAAGCGACTTCTCCGCAATGAGTTAGAACAGCAAAAGGTTTTTGTCTGTTTTGAAATAATTATATGTGGCAGACAACGACTTAGTCAAAATTTATTGACTAAATTTATTGGCTTGATCGAAGTGGAAGACCGTGGCTTCCCAAAGGGTGGAAATTCTCCCTGAGATAGAAGAGTGAAAAGGGGTTATTGAGTATGTTGTAGAGTAGTGACAACGTATGCAAATTTCTTCGATCGCGAATAGGAAGCCAATGAAGTTGCTTACGAAAGCAGCTAACGTAGTCGAACTTTCGCAAATTGAAAACATACCTGAGGAAGATATTTTGCGGACGCTCCAGATTATTCAAAATAACCTCACTGGCATCTATATAACAAACATCACTGAAGTCTCAAGTATAGGCGTTAATAGTGTCGTACTTAGTAGGACACAATCATTTCGTTATCTCACATAGGGAGACATTTTGAAGCCGCCGAAAACTCTAAAAACTATGGAAAATGCGACGACTTACTTGGTTTACTTGATCTTGCCAAGAAAGATGTTGATCTATTAAAATTCCAAGGTTTTTAAAAATTTTGGTATATTCGAAATTTTTTTCATTTACACAAATTGGCGGTAATGATGAAGTATCTATTTTTGACAATCTTTTTTGGCCGCCTATCACAATTATAATTATTATACCATGTTTTAAGAATACGATTTATAATTATACCATGTTTTGTAGCCCACGCAGATATTTGATCTAAATCGGAGTTCATTATAGCCACGGCTGTGCAAATGTCATTTGGCCTGTCATGATAATAGATTTGAAGGTCATCAGCGGAAAGATGGTATAATGATGTTAGGCCATTAGCAATAGGGTTGATAAAAATTGAGAAGAGTAACGGTGATAAAACTCCTCCCTGCGGAACGCCGGCAGTAAGCTCAACCAGGTCCGATTTAATGTCGGCAGTTTTGACACACTGGCGGCGTCCACGTAAGTAGGAGGTAATAACCGTTTCAGAGACATTGACAGCACGCAGACGTTCTAAAATAAGGTCAAAGTAAACTGAGTTAAATGCGCTACTGAAATCTAGCAAAGAGAGCATGGTAAGTTTCTGTTATTCATAGCGCATCTAATGTCATCAGTGACTTTGACAAGAGCGGTGCTGGTGCTGTAATCTGGGCGGCAACCTGACTGCAGGGGATAAGAAAGTAGTTTAGTTCAGAGTATACTGCGTATTCCAATACTTTTGAAAAGACAGGCAAGGTTGATATCGGCCTGAACTCTTTTACCGATTTTAGGACTGGTGTGTTTGGAAGAGGGATGATAAAAGCTTCTTTCCGCAGTTTCGGTACAATAGAATTATTCAGTGAAAAATTGATGAGATGAGTGAGTGTTGGCAGAATTACCTCCAAAATTGGCAGAATCAAGTCTTTGTTAAGGTCGTCACACCCAAATGCTTTCGACTTTATTCTTTTGAAGATGCGTCTGATTTCAGGTTGACAAATATCAATTCCATACGGTGAAATCCTTCCAAAACTTGTAGTCAGGGGCCGAGCCTGCCCGCTGGTTATCTTTCCCGGTGCCTCGCCGTACGGCGTTGGCCTTTGGCGGTCATATTAGCTTAGCTAGACGGTAGATTTGTATTGTCTCTAAATCATCTACTCTCACCTCACGGGAGATAGAACGACCACTATCATTAAAACTTTCTGAGGTGTAGTAAACTTTCTATGCCCGTTGTAGTTGACAACCCAAGTTGACTAACCAAAAACAACAATATAACTGCTGCTCTCTGCTCTCAATTAATACATGTCTACTTTGCCGATAATCTATTGCCATTATAGCTCCTATCTTCGTCTGCTAGTGCATTTAGTCTTAAACCACAGAGTCAATCCGTCGCAGTTTTAGTCGTTCGACTTTACGATGTCCCTCAGGTTTTCCACAAAGAATTCGCTTCAGTGGCTGTTAATTTTCCATTTTTTTCAAACGCGCTAACCATCTGAGTCTTCCGATTTTGAGGATCTCACAACATGTACATTATACAGGTCGTACAGTCAATTTCGTTTGCTCGTCTTATCCATACGCCACCCTCCTGTACGGAACCGAAGATCCTGGGGAGTATTTTGCGATCGAAGTCATCCGCTTTAGTGAGAGTCCATGTTTCTGAAGCGTATGTAACTTAAGACTGGTAGTCTGAGGAGTGTATCAATATTTAGAGCCAGTATATATCAAATTCAAATTCAAATGAATAACATTCAAAGCCATCCTAACTAGGCCTCGCCTGTACTAAGGTAGGCTTAATATAAAAAAAGGTATAGTGGTTTTCGTAACTTGCTGTAATACATCTTTGTATATTATTATGTTACATTTAAGAAGTTAGAAATAGAATAAGAAAGCGTAATAATATTAAAGGATATTGGGAACTTTTTACCCCACTTTTGCCCTACTAGCGGACACAAACGAAACCAATAAAAGTTTTTACTTAATGTTACGGACTTTACCACCGTGTATTTTTTATTTCCATAACTAATGGGAAAGCTGAGAAAATGAGATTTTTAAAATTAGTATTTCTCTTACCATTTTATTAATAAATCATAATGTTTGTTTTTCCAAAAGGCTATAATATTTTAAACGTGTTCGGCATGGCACCGAACGGCTTCCGAGGTGGGAGGACAAGGTCGTCAGGTAACAAAAAACCGGTTTTGCTGCGTACGCGCATTGTTCGGTCGCAGTTCTTCGTCGTTTGTCGTCGCGATCTGTGCGTTATTTGAACCTTCCTGTAATCTTTTGCGTTATTTGAATTATTACCGGTTACCTTGGCATCGTTTGTACTGGACTGTTACGATTTTGCATTTGATTGGACCTTTGTTGAAGTGGAAAACTCAAATCTTTGTGTTGTTTGTGCTCGATCTGTGCTACGGCGCAGAAAACATAACCTTTCTCCAGCATTCTTTGAGAGAAATATTCAATTGAAGTGCATCGACATCCAGAGATGATAGAAAATAACACTCTCATAAGAGGCCGAATCCAATCACGGCATGTGCGATTGAGAAAATACTATACTTATATTTTAATTGATCCCTCGCGAAATGGATATGAAGGATTGCAGGGATACTATTGCTCGTGTATTCATGGATGGCGAATAGTAGGTTGTTGTGCGCATATCGCAAGCATTATATATTATCTCTCTTGGGCTAAACACGAAGAAAATGTTAACCTTATGCCAGCTGCCTTTTTGGATATTATAATCATAGATTATGACGAATAATAAAAGACTATATTTGTTTATCTTCTTTCATTTGTTTATGTCCTCCTTGAGTGCTGTTTAACTTGACAATACACTACAACCTCTTGGGTCTGCCACTTCAACCGCTGTATCAAGCTAGTCATCAAATAACACTAAATATATCTACATACAGTACTAAACATTTACATACAGTACAACATTAAAATAATACGATCATTGTACCTGAATTATTAATGTAATTATATTTCGGTATTCCTATACGCCACAATAATGCCCCTTTGCTTAGCAAAACTAGAGGTTAAAAGCTTTCAATTGAGTTATGTTTCAGCTTTGTCCGCCGTGGGGAATTTTTCCATAGTAAAGGTCCCACTGCTCTTTAGGTATATACATATAAATATATACATACATATATAAATAAATATATACTTTATAGATACATATAAAATAATACTATATATATATATATATATATATATATATATATATATATATATATATATATATATATATATATATATATATATATATATATATATATATATATATATATATATATATATATATATATATATATATATATATATATATATATATATATATATATATATATATATATATATATATATATATATATATATATATATATATATATATTAATATTTGATTGTAAATGTGTAAATTATTATTTTTTCAAATTGAAATTATGTTTATCACTAAATAAATGAAATGATAAAATAATGAAAGGGCACTTATCTGGTCTGTGGTGACCAGGAGTGACTCCACGCCTTCTTCTTCTCCTCACTCAGTGTTTGCTGGTGCTTCCTGCTGTGGCACTAGAACCCGATCAAAATGGCCGTCTTTCACAGCGGCACACAACAATGCGAGACGAGAATGAATGCTGGTAAATAATAGGCGATTAGTGTTTCTTAAATATTAATGATTGTTATAAAATGTATATCAATATTTCGGCTCGGCTTGCCGTCAACGACAGTGTTGCATGTGTGGATATGTATATCTAATTGTTATTAGAGTGCCAGTATATGTATATCTAATTCTTATACAGTATAATATGTATTCTCATTATTTTACCGTCCTACCAACCGACGAGGAGGATTGTGACTGCGTTAATATTTTTTTCGAGATTAAGACAGATATATACATTTTGATCCCCCTCCCCTCCCCGCCCAGACGATTAAGACCATTTCCAGACTGAAGTCCGTCTGTGTGTCTGTCTGTCTGTGTGTTTATGTGTGTGTGTGTGTGTGTTCCTCCACGATAGCGTCCAAACGCTTCATCCGATTGATCCGAAATTTGGCATGCAGGCATCATTCGGTCATGCCAAGAGTTGACAAGATTGTGCTTCAATGACAAGAATGATAAGACTCAGAGACTTGAAATTTGGTACACAGATGCCTTGTTAGACTATATTATGAAATTTTGACTAGAATATCTTGTATACAAGCTACATAATTAAAGTCGGCCATATTAAAGAAAATAGTACATAATTTTTGGAAAAATATTATTTTAATACCACGGAAAAAAGCGCAAATATACTACGAATTGACGCGCGGGAGGGGGGGGGGGTTGTCTACTTGCTGGGAAAGTCTTGGGGTGACACAACTGATTTTTTAATTTGCATAACAAATTGTAAAATTATCAAGGCCATATAGCTGTAGTACTACAGTTTTATATTAGAGATCATACAAGCACAAATTAGAGGTATTTTAAGTACCTACCTCATTTTTAACCATTACCTTAGATTAGAGATCTCTCTTCTGATCGTCGCGGTTAGAATCACGTGCGGTGTAAGAAATGCAACTGCTGGTCTCTGGGAGGCAATGAGCCCCCTAGCGCGATAGTATTTATTAGGCGGATTGCCGTCGCCGACACAATCTGCGGACGTGCCGCCAAACGCTTCTCGCCGTGTAACATGGTCATATTGCGGCTCCCTGTGTTGTTTCGCGGGCGCACCATCTAATCATGATCTAAACTTAATAACTATCTAATAAATCACTAACTTTAAAAACGGGGTAACCTTGCATTCATTCTTAACAGCGATTTTATTTTTTTAATACATGGTATGTCGGTATGATTTGACGATGCGGATAATATTTCTAATAAATTAGAATATTCGCCCGTCTAGATCGGACTCGTTATGCAACGGATTTTAAGATAAGTTTATGAGCCGATACCAAAAAGAACGCTTCTTGAAGTGCAGAAAATCGATCAGTTAGTGGAATCGTTGAAGACAATAAACGATCATCGCGCAGCTTAGGGACGGTAGGTAATAAATATCTACTAAACGTAGTTTATTATATAATATATCTATGTATGTTATCTACTTAGGGTCTAACCTTGACATCTGGAAGCGCACATGCAAACGCTACTTGCTGCAATGCATATTGGTGCCAGCGTTAAAGATACGCTTCACACCCTTTAATAACGAGCTAACAGAAAACGACCTAAGTTTTAATGAAAGAAAATATTAGGGTCTCTCTAGACGATCAAGCATGCTTGACAAGTATCGCGTCGCGGGCTGGGAAGAGATCGTCAATCGCAGGAAATATGCTATTTTTTTATATTTACCAAAAATGCCTAATTTTGTAGTTTATGCTAAAGAGTAACATTAATTAGACGTAATTGATTGATGAATGACGTGACTTCCTGGTATAAACTACACAATTAGGCATTTTTGGTAAATATAAAAAAAAATATTTGCATATTTCCTGCGGTTTACGATCATGCTTGTCAAGCATGCTTGATCGTCTAGAGAGACCCTTACGGAAAATAATATTGGTCTTTATTGCGTAAAAAATAAAGGTATGACATTTATTTAAAAATAAACTATCACCAAAAATCAACCAAATAATGGAATAGCCGGTTACATTCGAAAATAACTATATCGATATCGATAAAAAAAAAGGTTTATATATCAAAACTTATCCGCATACTAAAAATAAATATTTATCCTTTCATATAATTTTATCCAAAAATAATGTAATTGATCTATTCCAATAAACGTTTAATAATAACTGTTTATCGTTTGTATTACTGACCATCACTATTATACCACCAAGCCATGTGAAGCCATTCCTTGATGTGAAACGAAATGAGGAACTAAATATCTGTTTCTTTTTTCTCTACCAAAAGTTTAAGTGAGGATTATTTTACGGGATTTCAAATACCAATAAAATAAGTGCCCTAATTATAAATTACCACACTAATAAATTATAATATATGGTAGCTCTCCTTGTGAAAAACCAATCCTCCTGGTATAAAATTTCTCTCGATGCATTTACGTAAAATCGAGTTTCCGCTGGCAAAAAAAACAAGCATCTTGTTTATTATATCGGATAAACAAAACATTTATATCGTAACATCTTACAAATCATATGTGTGCGATTCTAGATACAAAGATTTTTCAATTTTTAAAATCGTCATAATATGTGAACCCCGTAATCTGTGCTTTAGAGACCTACTGGAAGAGTGGGTATGCAGTACCGGCAAGGTAACGCATCCTGTGACGTCACACGCCATAAATTTTTCAAACAAAATGTTCAATCCAGTCAATTAATTAGAAGAAACTGACTCGGCACTTTCAGTAAGCCATACATAGTGTCTTAATATTTTGGAAAGTAACCTGATACGTCACCTGGTACGAGCTGAACCCTCTCCACTCATCCGTATGTCATTATATTGCATTTTACTTTCCCGGCCTACCAACCGACGAGAAGGGAAAGTATTATGAACGGGCTTCTGTGTGTCTGTCTGTGTGTATTCCGTTTAGATAGCGCTCAAACGCTTGATCCGATTGAGCTGAAATTTAACTTGCAGGCATCATTTGGCCACGGTAAAGGTTGAATAGGTTGTGGTTGAAATCGGTCCACCAAGGGACATCCTAGTCATATTGCAATCTCGAAATATTGGGCTTAGAGACTTGTAATTTGATATACAGATGCCTTGTTCGGCCGAAACCATATTATGAAATTTGGGTTGAAATATTTCTTATACAAGCTACACTAATATTATTTAAATTGCGCCAATATATTTTAATTAAATATTAACGCCATCTGTTGGCACTTAGCCCAATCCCACCCTTAGCCGAGAAACCAACTGCAACGTCCGAGGCGGTTGCAACGGAACCCAGCCGAATTTGTCCGTCGGTCGATAGAGGGCGCTCATCGATTTTATTTATGAAATTAATATTGAGATTACATCAGTTCTTGGCTACTTGCCGGGGAAGTCTACTAATGCTACCGAAGAGTGTCTCAACAAAGAGTTTATTTTTTTAATAATACAGGATCGTAATAAGTCTGGCGAATGTCTGCTCGCACCCGTGCGCTCAGAACTCTCAATAGATTAAAGTAATAAAAGATCTATTGTAGTTGAACTTATTGGAGATCTGTACCGGCTAAATCTCGACGATTAAATGTTTTTTTCGGTTCTGGGAGTCCAATTTTATTTTAAAATATTTTATACATAATTTGATTTTATTTTAAAATAACTATTGCTAATTGGATTATTACTATTGTCTTCGTTTATTTATTAATTTGTAACCTGATTATTTAATGTTAAATATTTTGATTTTGATTATTTTTGATTTATTATATGTAGATTATTAAATTTATGTAATTACGTTATTTTCTTTTAATATCATTTGATGTTAAATATCTTGATTTTGATTATTTCGATTTGTGTATTTATTTGATTATGATTATTTGGATTTTTTGTTTTAAGATTTATTTGATTTGGTTATTTTATTTTAAAAATCATATACCTATGTATCAATAATTAATAGGTGTGTCCTGAAAACCAGGATAAGAGATATCCTGAGGATACCCCTAATTTGCAGCGTTTGTAGCTTTATTTCATAGTCTTTGTCTATTTATAGTTTTAATTTTTAATCTGTGTGTTCTTGTTTTTTTTGTATATGTTTTTTATAACGGCTGCAAATAAATAAATAAATAAATAAATTGTTAAATCGTCCGTTGTACCTCAGAGTAACGACAGTGTAGAAAAAACACAATATAAGTACATATTTGAACAGTTTAATATAAAAGCGAAGTAGTAGCGAGAGAGCGACTTTATTTCTTTATTTCTTAAAAAAACATACAGTGTTGCTAAACTATTTTACATATGTGATCGTAACAATCAATGTGAGGCCGTGTATTGGTTTTTAAGGTTTTACAATAAGAGTTTAACAATTTTAATTAATTTAAGTTATCCAATCCGGAGCATTAGGGATAGAAAGGAAATGGTTTGCATTCTATACATACATATGTAGGAGCCAGTCGCTCCACATACCCACAACAAAAAAGTAATTTCACAGAATAGAAACCGCAGACTTGCTCAAACCTACACGAGCCAGCTGCAGTTAATTTCCAACTAAATTTGGCAAATTATGCCCAGGCAAGCGATGACTCATGTCATTTCTTCTGATCGATACACATGTTACACCCCACTCATAGCTATTTACGTCACCGCTTAACGGTATAAAACGTAGTACATTTCAATCGATCGCCATCATTCCCTTGGTGGACAAGTACGCGCTCTACACATCATTCCCTTGGTGGACAAGTATCGCGCTACACCTCTGCATCATTCCTTTGGCGGATAGTTACCACGCTCTACACATCGTCCCCTCAGTGGACAGTTATCGCGACTACTCTTCATTATCAAGCAGTACTTGCATTATCCGCGATACCGATCGTCAAGCCTCGCCCCTCGACTACACACTTCAGACACACTACCAAGGCTTCACCTCGCGCCCACACTACTACACAACGGCGAATTAACAATCAAGGCGTTAAGAACTGGCGACTTCAACTCAACTCACTTCAACCTTCTGATTAAACACATCTACTTCGACATCCTCGACTTTCATTCACGGAGAAAACTTCATGATGAGAACCACCCTTCGCTCACAACCAATTGGAGTCTAGTGAAGGGTGGCCACTCTCACACATACATATACACGTACACAATCTTAAATACATATACCTACACGTACACATTCTTAAATACATTACATACATACATAAATATACATAATAATAAATACATACATAAATAAATAAATAGATAAATATAGGAAATAAATACATACATACGTAAGTCCATTGTTACTATTGTATCCTTGTGAGAGAAGTGAATTTATACATTAAAAACCCCTGTTATTATACATACGCGACAAAACATCGCCAAAAATGTTTATTTGCGTCAAAATGTCTTACGGCCGAGCCACACGGTGCGGTGCTGCTGCGGCGCGGCGCCTGAGCGGTGCCGCTGCGTCGTCCTACATACAAATATCCATGGTATCTCACACGATGCGTTCCGGCGCCGCACCACACTCGAACCGGTAATATGCGCCGGAGCGGCACCTCTTAGTTGTTAAGTGCAGTCGAAGGAGGGTACATGATTGCCTGTTTCATTTGTTTTTACGTATTTTTGTTTACTTTTAATAGAAGTGTTTAAAATGAGTACCAACGAAGGAGATATTATGTTGACTACCTCATTTCACTGGTTCTACGTTCAATTAACTAAAACACTATTCGCCCACTGCGGCGTCGTAGTAGCGTTGCGGCGCCGCACCGTGCACTCTACGTGTGTACGCCCATACGACGAAATTTTTGCGGTTCGGCGCCGTACCGCATCGTGTGGACTAGCTCTTTCTCAGAATATATTTTACACTGTGAATTATTCGATATTTTTAACGAGAATTGCAACAATCGTTTTAACGCGAGGAAATAATATTGCTTTTTGTACTCAGAATTTTACTTGTGTCATTCGCTAATAATTGAAATGTTGCTAACCGTAAGGGTTGCTACAAACATTTTGAACAGTCTATGAACTATCACCACAAAGGGCCGCTTTCGCTGCCGCTATAGGATTTCTTCCATCTGCCGTTTCGACTCGGTTACATCGTAGCTCCATCCAAAGCGCTCATACGCGTTGCAGCGCGGCGCGGTCGCGTTCATTGCATCCTGCGAATATACATACGCAACGGGCCGGACTTTACGGTTGCTATTGTTTGAGCCGTGATTGAGATTCTTCGTTCTGCAGCGCCACATAAATTACCCCATGATTTATGCTCCCGTTAATGAAACCTTCTTTCGGTCGCGGTGCTCTTGTTTCCGAGCGAGCCTTGACGACCGCCGACATCGGGATTTTTGTATATCTGTAATCTTCTGCTGCAGGATTTTGTTTTACCACATTTTTAGTCTTTTTATTTCTTTATTTAAAGCACGAGATACACATTATTTCAGTATTACAAAATATACATGTTTGCACTAGTAGCAAAGCAGTAAATATATTAAAAATAATAAAAAAACACTACTGCCGTTACAGAAAGTGAACTATTTTATTTATAACTACTTCCATTACGATTTCTTATAAAATATTTGTAGCTTATGTATTTATCCTTATAGGATGTATTTTTCCGGAATGTACTCAATCAGACCTTCCATTTGACACTAAACACGATATATTTATTGCAATTTGGACATTTAGACAACTACTTACTTAATATTTGGACAGTTAAGGTACTCGGGGTGACATAACGGTTCTAACAATACCACACACTTCTAAATTGGCTCAAGCGTTTAGAAGTTATGGTAGAATAAAGAAACGGAAAACGTGCATAGATGAACCCTGAAAACATTATACTCCTTTTTTGTTGGACAATCGTGAAAAAAGAAAGCACACCGCAGCATCTCAATCACTACGTCAACGCTGCCTAACTAGGCCTAGGCTCGAACTAAGGTAGGCGTACCAAAAAATATTTTGTTTGTGCACACGTTTGGATATAATTTAAAGAAAAAACATAAAGGAATCAAAGTGGGTAGGTACTAAAGTACGTAAGAAATCTTGAAATATATTTTTGAAAAATAGATATAAGACGGAATTAAAGTTAAAGAATTAGTTTAAAGTAGTCTTAAGTATTTCAGATAAATGAAAATCTGAATAAATTTTTTCAAAATTATCTCAAAAAAGTGTTTGAAGAAGAACATTTTTACTACAGAAAATATAGTCAAAATTAAAAATAAAATCATTAATTGTTATTAAAAAAATATTTCTGCGTTATATCTATAAAATAAAATATAACATTATACAAAAAAGTTTTATATTACTGATAATATAAATTAAAATATCGTCAAATGAATAAATAAACTGTAAACTGATATCTAACCAGTCATCTCAAATCAAACTAGTATTATATTTGCAGATTTGTTTGAAGTGAAGAACTACGGCGATTGCTTACCGATCCAGGAAGATCTGAATCGTTTCACTCATTTTGTGAACAGCGTAAACTTTCTGTTCATATAGCTAAATGCCAGAAAATCTAATTCCCGCGAAACATTTGATTCGCTGTAACATTTGATTCGCTTTAAATATGCAATTAGATTCTATTGATTGTAAATATGCAGTTTGAAACATTTGATTCGCTGTAAATATGCCATTAGCAATGATGAAATCCTAGAAGTAGATCGAATCCGTGGTATAGAAGTCATCTTAGATCGCAATATTTTATTGGATAAACACATACCAGTCGTCAACAGGGCTTACAGTAACCATCGTTAGTATTATGAGTTTGTAGACCTATTAAAAATATGCATTCTATCAAGACTGGGAGAGGGAAAGGAAAACTACAAGTGGGTATTATGGCTGCGTGGCTATTATTTGAAGCATGCTCAAAAACCCCGCAGAAAAAAAAGAACTCCCCAATCGAACGTTTTTAAATTGTTCAGGACGTTACCGCCCTACTTGCCGATACAGGATAAGGTTGAAGATGTACTAACTGAATAGGGATAGTGCGCGGGAACGGTGCAGCGATGTTCACACACGGGATGACGGACGAGACGTATTTTTGAAGTATTCGCCGCCTCGCCAAACCACTGCGCTCGCGTCTCGAATCGACCCGAAGGTGCAGCGCTATTATAGTAGACTTCCGTAGGCCACAATTCGAGGCCGTAAGAAGACCGCGCCAACCGCGCGTATGGTTGTTTCCTATCCCACTCCCCTCACGCCTCAAGGCCCCGAACCTATTTAGGCTTTCTGAGTTTATCTGGCGAACTTCATTAGGCGATTCATCATCGAGGCGAGCAAAACTTACGCAGCCGAGCAAACCGTGGGGAATTGCTCGCCTCGTACTCGTACCGCCGCGAGTGGTTCGCAATTCTCGGACGTTTAAGTCTCTCGCGCCAACACTACCAGAGAAACTATCGTTTACAAGCTGATGTGCATATACGATGGCCGTTTATCCACCATATACATTTTTAACCTTAACCAACCGACGTTCGTCAAGGAACTATTCAAATCGATTGAACCCAATGAGCTTGCTAATACGCTGATTTGAAAACTATGTAACATACTAGTAACAAACTCACAATCTACAATAAACGTATTCTTAAATCCAACTGATTTACATAAATACTTATTATGCAACACACCATCTTGAGGTGTCGACTACAACGGGCGAGCCCGTCACCACAGGAAGTTTTAACGATTAGTCGTTCTATCGACAAGCAGTGAGCGTAGAAGACTTTGGACAAAACAATCCGACGTCTAGCTACGCCACAACCCGTAAGAGACCAACGCCTTACCGCGAGATAGCCAGGAATGCTACCTGGCGGGCGACACTCGCGCCCTTACTACCGATTGTGTCCAGATTTCTCCGGACTGTCGATTGGTTCCGAGTTCGAGGTCGCTTGCGCGGTCCTCTCCCTTACGAAGCGGTGAAACGGTGAATACCGAATCTAACACACCAGTACCCACTAGAAATATCTATATTTATATATCCATAATAATAATATACTATCGTCCAACTCCTTCCTGATCCTTTTGCAATTCTCGGCCGCTCTCAGCGACTTCCTATTGAAACTCATTATTAAATTTGAATTTGTAATTTTTAATTTAAATATGTTTATATTCTCTCAACTGTAAGTATCGCGGAAAATGATTATTGGCCAAATGCTTTTTTCTCTTTATATAACACGCTTTATATAACACGCTGTATGTTTAACACGCTAGATTATTGTATGTGCTGTATGTTTCCCGAAAAATTATTAAATAAAAAAATGAATTTAGCGTCGATTTCGATTTCGATAGCGTCGATTTCGATACTGGTGACATCGATATATTGAGCTGTCAAATATATCACGCTAATAATAATGAATGTTGTGATTACGACGAAATACAATGTGTTTATTCGATTTACTTATTCTGGACGACGCGAATTGGGATTGTCGTCCGTAACATGACACAAAATTGAGATGAAAATGTGGCTAAAGTCAATAAATTAATTCTTTAACACCGACGAATCAAGCAGTGGGAGATCGCAAGAGATGTTGGCTAATTGCAAGAAATGAGAGAAAGAAATAATCCATCATCTCAGTAATGATGACTTATTATATTCTCTAGGCAATGTGTTCTGGTTGCAGGGGGACTCTATCCTGTATACGGTCATATTGTAGAGTATCTCTCCTGGTGCATTCATTTCGTTTCTATGTACGAGTACAGTCAGTGTCAATGCTCGATGCAATGTCGTTGTATCCTCTGACGTGGAACTTCGGAGAACAGTCACGTGGTCGTCCGAGTGCGGGTAGTTTTGTTTATTCACGCATCAGAGCCGCAGAAGCGGGCGGCGCCGCGCCGCGGCGTCGGATCGGCGCACAGTGAATCGTTTTATATTAGAAATCAAAATAAAAAACATTTATTGTCCGATTTATTATATAACATTTATGGGGATAACGTCTCTCATAATTCCCTGTTATCGTAACTGGTTGTCAATTGTTAGTTAAATAACTACTAATAATAAATACAGTAATTTTTACTTATTATTATTATTTTTAGTCATTCGTTGTCGTGCAGATGTCGGAGGATGGAGGGACGAATAGTGATTGACCAGACCCGATAGTATAATCGCGAGCTTCTGTAGCATTTCAGTTACAATTTTTGACAGCACACATTTGCGTTAACAGTTATGTCAGACCACAAGCAAGCTGTAATGGATGACATAACACCGGCACAGAACGCCAATATAACGTGATATTAAAAAACTTGTATCTTTTAAACTTTTCTTGTATATCGCATAGCGCACTATATGGCCATTTAATAGGTGGAAACATATAAAGAGTTTATGTTTGTTAAATTTTGATTTAGAAAATATGTTTTTTTGTACTGTTTCCCGAATAAAATAAAATAAAATAAAATATTTGTAAACAAGACGATTTTTCAACTTTTCCATGGTAGAATTTACAATAATAACAAACGATAGAAAGACTAAATAAATAACTGATTTTAAAAAGGGCTTTGATTTAAAGATGTACTTGAATTTTTAACTCCACCTCAACTCAAATTTATCCAAGTTTAAAGTGACCGGTGTGAAAAATAGCAATGAAGTAGATATATACCTAATAATACTAAAATATCTACACTTATTTTGTAGTACCACTTACGCGGACGACTTGCAAATATAAATTCACTAGCTGCGCCCAGCGGTTTCACCTGCGTGGTGATGGAAAATTGTGATAATGATGATAGAAAACCATATATCTTTATAAATTATAGCCTATGTCTTATTCTGATGTGTAAGCTATATTATTGTAAAGTTTCATGAAAATCCATTTAGTAGTTTTTGCGTGAAAGAGTAACAAACATCCATACATACATAAAAACTTTCGCGTTTATAATATTATTATTATTAGTAGGACTAGTAGGATAGTAGGATAGAATTTAAATTTCGAATGTCAATTTCTTAAATTTTTTTCCTACTTACTTGACAGTTATCGTTATATTTTAGATAATTTACACTATATCTTTATAAATTATAGCCTATGTGTTATTCTGATGTGTAAGCTATATTATTGTAAAGTTTCATCAAAATCCATTCAGTAGTTTTTGCGCGAAAGAGTAACAAACATCCATACATACCTACAAACTTTCGCGTTTATAATATTAGTAGGATTCCAGAACCGACTACCTTTTAGAGGCTGTTTTCAATATCCGCACAAATATGCGCCATTTATCTGTATGGGCTAATACAACCATGGTATCATGCTAAATCCCAAGCTATAATGATCGGCAGTCAAAAACTATTATAATCGTTTAATCTCTCCCTCTAACCCCTCTGAAAATTGATGATGACGTCACAGTGTATTCGAAGGTAAACCTACGTGTGCTCATCGACGATCGTCTTTCATGGCAGTCGCACACTAATCAAATCAGTAAATGTCTCTTTCACGGCTTCCACAGCCTTCGACGATTGCAGAAATTCCTACCAGCTATTGTCAAGCAAACCATCTATGAATTATTGCTGCTTTCGATTTTGAACCACGCAAACTGTAACAAAAATGACTTTTTGTGGATTTTTCATATGATTTGTAGGGTTTTTTCAGTTTTTCAGCATTATTCCTCTGTTTATCTGTCCGAATATCAATACTCAAGATGGCTTGATCCGAACGTGTGTTTCGTAAACGGTTTAGGGATATAAACAAATAAAATGAATTACAAACGGAGCTGCCATGGAATTCACCGACCGGAGTCGGACCCATCATAATACTATTATTACACTTCTGGGGGATGAGCGGTGGATTCCGGACTAACGACCGGCTGCGGTAGGTTTAAGACAACTGTCCTGCCACATGTGAGCGTTCACCTTACCACCCATTCACTTCCCCTTCGAAGCCATAGAATTTGAGATGCGGAAATCGCGGTTTTAAATATTTTTTTTTAGGAAAGAGTTGATTATCATTTTTGTAAAGAATGTAATCATAAAGATTATCATCTTTAAAGAGGTGAAACAGAGATTCGGCTCAACTTCCACCGCGTGAAGATGAACAGCGAAGCCGTTCCTGGTCACGGTATTTGCGAGATCATGGTATTTATTTAATTTGTACTCGTGGTCTTTTGAGATATTTGATTTCCTTGAAACAGTTAATTGTACAATAACCACCTTCCGAGATAGAGAGTTTCCGTTTTAAAATTCGAAAATATCCGTTTTTTTTTTCGAAAATCGTCTTAATCCGTTTTTTCAATTCGAAAATATTTCTCCGAAATACCACGATTTTCTGCCCAAAATATTTGGTAACTGCGAGATCCACTGTGCGCCAGTGGAGCGGCGCCTGCATTGAGAGGAGCAGCTCGGGCGCCGGACGCGCCTGTCGCGGCGCCTCGTCTACACAAGCTAGCCATTGTTTCAGATACCGACCCGCCGGGAAAACCGCCACGGTGACACACTTTCAGCCTAACAGGTCTTTGAACTGCAGTACCTTCACCTGCTTTGCTATGCAATTGGGAAATGACGTAACCGCTTCTGGCCAAGGAGCATAGACGCTACTACGGCGTAGGCACTGTACAGTACCAAAAAGTCTAGTCGAAACGCTCACACATTTCAGGTAGGAGTGTACGTGGGACACACCGAAATGATCGGGCAAAGGGAAAACGTCAAAAAGGAAATAATGAAAAATAATTTATCATGTACTGTAGCAGCAGTATATAATAAGGCGAAACGCAAAACAATTGTATGCAGTTGCTAACCGAAGCAACACACGTCATCGTCATCGCACCCGCAAGCCGCACTAACCGCTCTCTCGTCATATAACCCCTGAGCCCGCTGCCCAGTGCTCGGAATCATGAGTACGCGTGCACCCACAACCGGCAGTTAAATCGCGGTATCGAGAGAGACGTTAGTACGAATAAAATAAATTAATAGTTTAAAAAAAAAACACTAAAAACACGCTTTTATAAATGCACGTAAAAACCACATCATCACACCTTGAAACCTAATCGTGGTCAAAGTTCATTCCAAGACTTTTCTAACAAGTCCAAACACAGCTATGATACGATGTTCCATCATGAAGTTCCAGTTCATATCTTCCGACTCCATCATCAGATCAGTTCGACAGTACCATATTATTGTATTGTCATCAGAACTACATACAGCTGCCAATTTTCATGACGCTACGATCCTTGGAAGATGGTTAAATTAGTTACCTTAGATTCCATTACATAATAATAAAACCAATAAAAGCGTGTTATCCAATCGTTTAATCGTTTAATCCAAATGTTATCCAATCCAAACCAAAAAGCGTGTTAAAAACGCTCCGATCGAAGAAAGACTTTTCATTAATGACTTTCACTGCCGCCCGAACAACGCTGTCTACCTGGAGTTGCATTCAGGGAAGAGAAATATTGAAACCTTCCTCTTCCCTGAATGGAACTAAAATCTTAAAAATGCCTTGCAATAAAATTAGTCTACTTTTGTATTTACACGATTTAACTGTTGAAACAATAATTCCAATTCTAAATTTTGGTAGTTAAAATGACCGTTTTGGACTCTTAGACAGCTTCTTCGGCGGCAAACTGCTGACTAAGAAACATATCTATGTGATTCTCGGGAATGTAAAATACAGAGGGCCAAAAAGATACAGAGGACAACTAGAGCTGTCAACTACAACGGGCGAACCCATCACCTCAGTAAGTTTTAACGAAACTTGATCGTTCTGTCTCCCGTGAAGTGAGCGCGGAAGACTTGGACAAAACAGTCCACCGTCAAGCTCCGCCACATGCCCGTAAAAGGCCAACGTCCTATCCGCGAGATAACCAGGTACGTAACCCAGCGGGCATACCCTCACGCCCTTACTTCCAATTGCGACCGGATTACTCCGGTCTCTCGATTTGTTACGAGTTCGAGCTCGCTTGCGCGGTCCTCTCCCTTACGAAGCGGTAAAATGGTGTATGTATACCGAATCTATCGCGGACCACGGCATCCTTTGCCCGGCTGTTCACCCAGGATCGGGCAGCCGATGGTCGTTTCAAGAGCAGTCGCCGTAAGGTCCGAAACCACCCCCGCTCTATAGGAAACAGTACTGCTTCCAGACTCCCCCGACTGTTAGTCAGAGTTCACAATCGATTGGCTTAGCCGCACGGTGCGCAGACCGTCCAGGAGCGCCAGAAGGTTGATTTCTAGGGGAAACTAGCCCTAAGTTGACCCGTGAGTGTGACCAACCCTGAACAGAATGGGTCTTCGTGGCCAATTCAGCAAGAGCCCATTAGCTCCCGATACAGAGGAAACAGATATATCACAAATATGTATTAGGCTAGGCAGATCAACAATAGATCCACCGTATCATTAAAACGTTCTAAATGAGAGGCCCTTTCCGCGTTGTGTACACGTTTCTAATAAACATATAGGACCAATGATGAACACCGTTTTGAATTCTGAAATCGTTCTCGCGACCGTTATTATACAGCTACGTTTTGCTTATTAGGAGACAACGTTCTTTCTGAAACCTTTTCGGAACCCGGGGAAATAACGGATTTTGTAACGTTAGTGATAAACATAAAAAAAATACTTACTTAATCTGTGAGAAAGTTTTTCTTGACCACCTTATTCTTCGGCTTAACCTCTGTTTGCTGCCAGGTTATCTGAACCACCGATAAGGACTTAATAAAGCGAGTAGTATTATAAACATAACTTCCGCCGTGACATTTTCGTAAATATTTGCATCGCTATCGCGTGCTTAGGAACAATGCGGTCGTATTATTATAATATTTGTTCTAGTTTGATATATACTCATAAACCTTTATAGTTTATTTTATTTTCTTATTGCTACTTCCATTTTTAAGGTTTTGTACCAAAGCTAGCATTTCGATATGCTTTCCTGCCATTACAGATGTTTATCTACAAATATGATTAAATATTTAATCGAGTTCTGAACGAAACTGTGTAATCACAAGACTGATTATTACACGTGTTCAAATGGGGTTGACCATTTATGTCGGCGCTATAAGAGTTTGGGATCAACAATGATTTTCTAGCCGTTCATACCTCGTGGAAAACCTGTAATTTTTCGTCCCACCTCGACTGATTAGAGCTTCTCGCATATTCGAATTGTAACGCGCAAATACGAATTATGCACACAATGTCCTTTTTTATTTTTTTTTGTAATTTACCATTAATTTTCTACAATATGGACAAATACAAATACATGTAAATATCGAATATACAATTACAATGTCAAAGACGAAAATGCAGTAGCAAAAAAACTGATATTATGTTATGCCAGAAACTGTTGCCAGTGATCCTATTCAAATGTCGCCTAACTAGGCAGTTTCATGTTCTAAGGCGGACATTTAAATTGTTGTAAATATATGTATGATCCAATATAAAAAACTGAATAATGTAGAATATAGAAAATTTGGGAGAATTTATACACTAAGAGTTATTGTTAATTAAACGAGACAGTTGTCCAGGGTAGACTGGATAACGGACTACCCTGGACAACGGCGGTTGCAACATCGCCGAAAGGTCGGGCATTACAAACATTGCGCGGTGAATTCATTTGTATGTTATTTATAATTACAAAGATGGATAAATGGTAGAAGAAATTTAAAATTGTATTTATTAATAATAATAAACGTACTTAAATCTAATTTATAAAATTTCAAGACGATCGAAAAAGATTAGGTGCAGTAATTATTAATATAATACAATTAAAACATCCTATGTTTCATACACTTTAAAATAGTGTATTGTTGCTGCATTATAATGGAACACTTGCGAGTACAATGGTACACTAATTTATGGTACACGGGTTTACGATGATCGATACGCATCAATTGATATCTTCGCTGAATCGAACATTGGATTCAGAAATTTGTTAAAGAGGGCGATATTTAACACTTAATATTTAAAATTTAATAATTATTTAAAATATATTACTATTTATCTACTGTTTGCACTTGTACTTATTCATACCAACGTACCTGTCTCAACTTCAATTATCGTACTGGTAAATTTGTTAAAACGGGGACACCCATCAATTTAATGTATTTATGTTTTACTATGTTCCTCCTTCCCTTCCTATCCTCTTTCTTTTCTCGTTTTTTTTCTTTCTCTTATCATTTAGATAATCTTGATGTTATCATTTAGTGGAAAATTGTCTTTGGTGTAATTTGTATATCTATCTTGTTTGGCCACTTACTTTTATACACTGTTATTTTCCTGAATAAAAGAAAATAAAAAAAATGTTTAACTTTAGTGTCTATGTAGAATATAATATAAAAGAATAGAATAAGTTTATTGTGGTATAAAAAATCAGTATTCAATGAATATTACACTGGTTTTATAAAAAAATACAATTTAGGCACAACTGGCGACTGTATCGCTATAGCGATATCTTACAGTCAACTATTTGTCATTTTTGTAATATGAAGAATTCTGTCGTGCAAGCACCCCGAAATACCTAACAGGCAGCGGCGGCGGCTTCTGGCCCAACAATGTTAGCGCTCAGCGAAGGCGGCGCGGGTGGCGAGGAACAAGACGCGTACGTCTACCATATAGGTATCTGAGTGGGGACGTCGCACTATATATCTAAAGGTAGCGTCTAAAAAGGCAAATAAACGCCACCCTAATTAAATTAACAAATCGATTCGAAACTTTACGCGAAGCGAAGCCGCGGGCAACAGCTAGTAATAAATATTTGTCAATGCTTATCACAAGAGGAGGAAAATTGGTACTCAGGTATGACTCAAGTATCGGCGAGCACTCGAGCACTCGAGCACCAATAATCGACTGTAAATTCGGGTATTAGGTGCACGGTTTTTTAAAGTTCCCACTCCTATCCCACATTTTTAGTTTTTTTTTATAAATCCTTTGAACAACTATAGTGATTTCACTGTACATATATCCCTGTTTTTCGCGTATTACTGTTACCTTGCTTTACCGTCTGGTCATAATGACGTCGCGCCGTGCGTTGGCATATTTATATCGAAGGGAGAAAAAAAATGCCGAGAAGTGCGCGGCGCGGCAAATTGATTTCATCAAGAGCCCCGGGGACGCGCGCTCGATATAAATTTCACCCACAAAGGGGGAAATTCTTCGATAATGACAGCGTTTTGTTAGACAAACGATCGACCACCTCTGTGATAATGGGGACGCGCCTCGCCGAAATGCACCACGTATTGGCGAGCGGGAGATTTTCCACTCCGTAGATTGGATCGACGAATTCGGTCATTACCGCGGAGTCGTAGATCACTACCGTAGAACCATTGATTATACGGGGTATTAGTTTGCTTAATACCATAGTACGTTTTTGCAACCTTTGTGCGCCGGCTACATGCAGTTGGCGCTGATAGCATAGTCCAGCGAAACTAATAGCAATTTATTTGGCCATCTATAATCACATGTTTTTTTTTATAAAGGACTGATTGTTTATAAGAAAACATTATTTAACCAATGATAACATCCAGTTATTAGTGCCATCTATCCCATTTTTATATAGGCTGATTAAACCACAGAATTAATACGGATATTATAAATAGGATAGAAAACGAATTTACCGACGTTTCGGTGCGTTGCAGCCGCCGTTGTCAAGGGTAGACTGAAGAGCTGTCAATCCGTTGTTTTACGGGTAGGCCGCATACCGCTGCCGCCACTGCGTAGGTTATAACGGTGGTGGGGGGCCGGGCTCGGAGCGCGCGATTTTTTAAAATCCGTCTTGCACACAACACTCACTGTATCCTGTCTTACATCAAGGAATTTTGTTGAAGCTCCATTACTCGAGTATATGTATCAACATGTTCCTTACGGTTTACGAAAATAACAGTATACTGTATCTTCAATATTATTCATGTCCGACTTACGACCTTACGCGTGAAACGACTTGCTCTCATGTTAGAAGCAAGAACTCGAGGTCGCGGCGTAATGAAATAACATTACATTTTGTTGGGCCATAGTTTCGGAAAGAGACAGAAGTTTTCAAATGTTAAAACACCATTCTAGCTTATTGCGAGCTACGTTAGTACGGATGCATATACAAATAAGGCTGATTTATCGAGACATTAGTATGTAAGTACATTAACATATGTATGTTACTTAATTACGGCAGTATATATTCCCATTCTGTACGTATAGTTGCTACAATACAGCGTAGGGCAGTATCATCACTGAAATGTTTTTTACAACATGCCCGTGACATGGTAAATACCATTGAACATACACCGTTACGCGTCACTTTGATTCATAAGTAGGAACCACAGTCCATGTTATGTACGTAATCCTTGTTGAAACATTACAGCGTTTTATTTTTCTCAGTGTATAATTGATTATTAAATAACTATTTAGGGGATTGGATGGGGATAGAAGCCTCTGATTCTTTAAAATATTATTAAGCTCGGGCAGAAAAGACGACTATAGTCGTTAAAACTGCCCGGGTGGCGGATGGATTGTCTTATGTCTCCATCCACCTCGCTGGAGTCAAAAAACTGTCTCGAAGTCGGCGAATAGGAAGGTGCTTGCGGTTATGAACCATTTTTTCAGGAATTCCTGGGTTTTTATTGTGTGACACTGGATTGCAGTGCTTTTTGTTGGGTCGCTTTTCCGGCGAGTCGGTTTAAAAAACGCTGGGACCACTTATAAATTGAAGTGGCAAAATATTCAAAAGACTCGAGTGGCGAAAGGACGGTAGCGCTGGGCGGGAATTTAATGAGAAGGCCCAGCGCCACCCGCGCTCACTACACTCACTGCACACCCGTAAGCCCGCAAGCCCGCTAGCTACGCGAGCCGCGACCGATAATGCACCGACAATGTTTTCGAGAAAGCATATTGTAATCCGAGAGCTCGCTGCAGGTAACACTCCTTCATTTTGTTTTAGGCCTATAGCGTTTTCTGGCGCGACACAATCGGGGCTCGGAATCAGAATTTTGCACAATTACTCCAAGCAATCTTACTCCAAGGTTTGATGGCTGATATGAGGCATATGTGAGACCTACTCGAGTATGGCCAGCTCTTAAACCCCTTTTTACGCAAAGATGTAGATGTCCTGGAAAAGGTGACGTGTAGGGCAACCAAAATGCCAGTGAGCTTGAAGAATAGGAGTTATGAAGATCGCTTCGAATTACTTAGACTACTCTCAAACAAAGAAAACAAATAGGGACCTGATTGAGACATATGAAAATTGTCCTAAATTATTACGAAATATTGGGCTAAAGAATATTTACATATTCAACGACAACACAAGTCTTCTAGGTCACAGCAAAAAACTCAACCATGCAAAATAATAGAATCGTCTTAAGAACGTTCTGCAAAATAGAGTGGTGGACATGGGCAATAAACTACAATTTAAAAAGATTATTGCAAGCTCTGGCAATTAATTTAAAAAAATACTCGATTTGTACATACCTAAAAACTTGTAATATTGTTTATGACTAGCTTTAAAATATCTGATCTGGACGTGTTAGCAAAGCTGCCTGTCCAGAATAAATAATAATAATAATATTTTTTCTTACCGTTCTGGGCCAAGACATTTCTTGTCTTTTGAGACATTGGTCATGTGCATTTTGTTTTTATTAATAAACCAGTGGATGGTCAAAATTAAACCAAAATTACAAAATTAACCAAAATTACTACTTGATTATGTATATAAATACCTACATTATAAAGTATACAAACAATAAAGTTGAACATTCAAACGCAGATTTTCTAGGTTGTATATAATAAAGAATATTTTCCGATTGTTCATTTTGGTTCTTCATTTCCTTGTATATTATTGAGTCCCATTACCCACTCAAGGGCTACCACGTGCATGGAAGAGAGTTCAACGAGGATTTTCTGGGTCTCCTAGACCAATTTGGATGTAACACTCCTCGCGTTTCAGTGCTTTCAGAGCCGCTTGGTTTCCTGTCCAATATGTGTATAGTCTAGTTGTGTGCTTTTTCTTTAGGTTTTCATTTTCGCACATATTAATGGCATCTACTTTGGATTGAATGACTATTGAATTATTGTTGCATGTCCACGTTTTCTACAAAGAGGATCGTTCCTTTTTCCGATGGTTGTGAGGTGTTTGTTGAGGTGTTTGTTCCGTCATTAGTCCTGACACTGTTGTTTTTTGGGGTTCACCCAGTTTAAACTATGCGTCAAATATAGCAAGGATGGTTTATGAGGGCTTTGGATTGCAACATGTTTGCGCGTCCATCCAGCAGATTTTCTGTTCTCTTACCAGCCACTTTTTGGTGGAAAGATTTAGGAGGCAGTCGGACATACCTATGGCCGGTTCTTGGCCCGGCGTTTCGAAGATCCTTCCCTGATCAGGCATCTGCTTCTTCATTTCCTTGTACACTGACAACAATATTGGCTTCTTACATTACCATTTTGTTATGACGATGGTATACAGAATAGCGATGTTTCAATCGTATTTGTGTTGAATTACAAGGAATATTGTTGCAATTCCATTACTCGATTATACGAGTATGCATCAACAGTTTTATTACGGTATACTGTGTTGTTGAAACTACAGTATACGGTAACAGTATACTGTAGTTTTAACATGATTCATGTAGCCGGCTATAATCGTGCATATACATATGCTGTCATGTTATACGCGAAATCGCAAGGTCGCGACTTATTGAAATAACATTATATTTTAACATTACGACACGGTAAATACCGTCACGCCAACACCGTTAAGCGTCATGTTAATTTTATGTAATTGACCTTAGTCCGAGCTATATACGTAATCGTTGTTCAAACATGCGTATTTCCGTATATTACATCGTTATATTGTTTTCAGTGTAAATAGTTTATTCCGTCTATCCTGTGCCGGGTTGTTTTAACCGATTTAAATATTGTTGGTCATACAGGGGGGATGTTACTAATGCTATTGCCCTTATGTATTTCTACTATTCACTCGTTCCAAAGCTTTAAGAGGCCATTGGGTCAAAGACAAGCTAGTCGTATGACATGTCGGCTGTGTTCCTTTTGGTGAATGCAACGTTTCTTTTCGCACATGCTCAAGGCGCGTTCCAGGAACGATAAACAGGCAGTAAAGTTGTCTCCTGCGCAGCCGCCGGCCAACATCACAGGCCAGGGTACGAGGGGAGAGGAGTCAAGCGGAGCCAATATTTTTCGACGTCCAACCGTAAATCAAGTTACCTTTACCGGCGCTTAAACGCCGGTCATTTCGGATGCAAAGCGATGCCTCCCCACTATTTTACGAGAAGCGGCCCCGTGCGTAAAACAATACGATGCTACCCGTAAAACGTTTTTTTAGGATTCCGTACCAAAGCGTACACACGGGGCCCATAATGATGATATAGGGGAGGGGGGGTGGGGGGGTTACCAAGTATAGGCTCATTGTGGCCGCACTTTTAGGTTAGTGGATGCTGGGAAAATTTCTAACTTTAGAACCGTCCATGACCTACATAGCATCCTATCTACTATTATATCTTTGCCCTGAAATATTGATTTTATTTTATAGTGTTTAAAGTATTGAAAATACATTTTTTTATTTATTTGAAATAAATATAATTTGACAAAATTTCTAAGCCAACCTAACTAGGCCATGCCAGTAAGAAGGCTTGGTGATGTTGATATTAATAATAAATAGTAATATGGTATTCCTAACCATAATAATATTAAATAAATATTTAAATAAATAAACTACTGTGATATTTTAAAATAAATACCACTTAAACTTTACATAAATACATTTATTTAATCTTGTGTCCCTTATTTGTTATCTGCCCAACAGAAAATCAGTGTTATGTGTCAGGGTTCATCTATGTATGTTTTCCGTTTATTTTTCCATCATAACTTTTAAACGCTTAAACCGATTAAGAAGCGTGAGATACTGTTAGAGTCGTTATGTCATCCCGAGTGTCATAGGGTACCTTAACTGCCTAGAAACAAGTAAGTAAACGACTAAATCCAAATGTACAAATGTCAATAAGTTTACATATATATCGTGTTTAGTCTGAATTGGAATGTCAGATTGAGTACATTCTGGAAATATAGATATATGGATAAATACATAAACCACAAAGATTTCATAAAAAATCCGTAATTAAAATAATTATAAATGCTATAGTTCACTTTCTGTAACGGCAGTCGGGTTTTTTATTCAGTCAGTACATTAGCTAAATATTTTTTAGGAATCGTATTTTTTTCCTTTGGTAAGTTTTATTCCTCTTTTATTATAGGATCGTGTTGATAGGAAGGAAAAGTGCCTTTGAGGAAATGTAGTCCGTGTTTGGTATTGGAAAGGTTGTTATTTGCGAAAGCACATTGTACGATATGGTGATCTGATAGCGAAGTATGGTGATCTTTTCGATTAATATAGTACAATAACATTACGTTTGCATACATTTTGCGAAATCTAGGACTTGAAATTCCTGGAATATATTAGTATGTATAATGATAGCGAAAGGGCCTTTTATTAATGACGCTTAAAAAGGTTTTTGATCTTTAATTAAGGGGTTGAGCGTTAGAACAGAACCAACCCACCCCCATTCCCCCCACGCCATACCTATTGTCCTCCCACTTTAATATATAGCCTAAGATGAAACCTAAATAATTTATTTGGTTAACTTTTGCAGTCATATATAATTTTGTACTTAAGCTTATTTGGTTGTACGGCATTCAACTGTGGGGTGTAGTAAGTTAAAGTAACATAGTATCTTTGCAGCGCTTGCAGACTAGTATTCTACGGGATATTGCAAATGCGCCGTAGTTTACAAGAAATGATGAAACCCATGACTACCTGAAAGTCCCCACTATTGCGATAGTAATTGAGCGACACAAAACCCAATATGTAGAGCGATTGGCATCCCATCCAAATCCCCTCGCAGCTGAACTGCTTAATCAATCCAATGTGGTACTTATATTAAAGAGAAACCAAGTTATAGAAGTTATAGAAAGGGTATCTTAAAGGGGAAAGAAGTTATACACAGGCCTCATCTTTTAAACGTTATTAACCATCACTCAACAAATATACCTAAAAAACTTCCTGCCGGTAAAAAACATTATACATTGTTTCTTATCCTAGCTTCTTACATTGTAAACTTCTTTCCATAGCTCCTCACATTATATGTACATCAGTATCATTTTTATATGAGTACACAATTATTGTAACAATGAAATAATAATTTAACAGTAACAAACAACGAAAGTAAGGTTGAATTTATGAAATGTGAAGAATATGAAGGAAATGAAAATTACAGTATGGTAAAAGTGTTGCTATGAAGAAGCATAAACTATCGCGAAATATGTATATCAATGCGATTGCCATGATAAAATTTGTTTTTTCAGCATAACTTTCTGTAAGGCTTTATGAACCACGCTGTTCCCGCGGTTCTATCCGTTGATTTTTTTCTGAAGATGTTAGCATTGATTATTTATGGTATTAGATTGCTCAACTCCATAGTACGATTAGGCAACCCTCTGCGCCGGCGAGATGCAGGTGGTGCTGATAGCATTGACCGACTAACCTAACAGCAATTTATTTGACCATCTATAATAACATTGATATTGAATGTTTTCGATTATAAAAACCAAATATTTGAATTAATGATAACAAACATTAAATTATTTATATTATCTATTGCATTTATACGATTATATAGGCTGATTACATCACAAAAATAATGCAGAGATATAGAATAGCATCCATTAGTTTATCTGAACTTTAAAGTGCGTAATTATTACGTATTGAAACCTGTATACCAAATAATAAAATTACATTTTTATGTAAGTAATATTAAAGTAATAGGAGCTATGATTAAAAAAATCGTTTGTCGACATATTTTTATATGCCTTATAGGCGTATTTAGAGCGCCATCTTCAGTACGACGCCATACTATCATGCCACGAAAGTGGCCATGTTTAACATAATAATAGAAGAATAATAAAATTTTGGAACTACGTGTGCCATCTACACGTTGTGTTTCATAGTAAAATCCTGGTTGCTAAATTGTAGTGCGGCGTTAATCAATCTAATACGCTATATTATCATTGATTTTAGGTAAGGCCGAAGTTATACCTATATTGGAAAAGTGCCTGGTCGCTCTTTCTGATGGTGTGCGAAAACCAGGTTTCCAATCTTACGTCGGATAAGAGAGTAGAGAAACACAAACATTAGTATTTAACCATTTATTATTTATTTAATTAATTATACAGAGACGCTTACCAATTAGTGACGTGGTGTGTTCGAGAGTGATTTTATACATGAAAAATTGCGGTTTATAAAGCCAACATTTTGACGTTGAAAAGTTCATAATGACGTCAGAATGCACGAGCGTGGGAGTGAAAGAAACGTTTGACAAAAGTGCTTAGCGCGAAAGACGCGTTTATGAATTTTGATTAATTATGCTATAAATGAGGTCGAGCAGTAGATTTTAATATAGATTTTAATTCCTGTGGACTTGATTTTTTACTGATTTTTTTAAAACTTTGTAATTTGAGAACGCTAAATATATATTTTTTTAAATATACACTAAGCTATAGACCTTCTCTAATACTACTTTTCGCCAACAAAAAAAACTATACATCTCGAAGGAAAAATGTAGCACTAGTAATTTTATTAATAACAGGGCTCTAAGTTGTATTTTATGATTCACTGGGGAACAGCAGTTTCGTTGTATTAGATCTTTCACTTGTTATTGACTAACTTATGGCCCCTGAATTCAGTCTAAGTTTTTGTCTAGCGCGTCAACTTTTTAAGTTACCGGATACCCTTTTTTGACTTAAAAGTAATACAAAGTATGCATATAATGGAAAATAAATTAAAAACATACCTCATATACCTCATATAATTTTATTCATACGGCTATTGTAAGTTATTGCAAGTTAAATTTTGTTTATACACATAGCAAAGTTTTATTGCCAAACGGTAAACATTCATAATAAAAAAATCGCTTATGGCTTTTTCTCAGTGTTTAATCTGTGGAAATTCTTGTTTGATGCTCCAACAATAGTCAGCCATCGTGTACATCCCATCCCATTTATCTTGGTCCATACCTCCATTACCTTCAAATCTAGGTGAAATCGCTCACCCTACTTATCACTGACTGCACCAATGGAGTTAATGGGCCCTTGCTGAGTTGGCCATGAAGACCCATTCTGTTCAGGGTTGGTCATACTCACGGGTCAGCACCTATCCGACGGCCTCCATGCATGAAGTGCGAGCCTGGGTAGGACTCTGGCCTTATGGTCAGTTTCCCCTGGGAATCAACCTTTTGGCGCTCCTGGACGGTCTGCGCACCGTGCGGCGTAAGCCAATCGACTGTGCACTCTGACTAACAGTCGGGGGAGTCTGGAAGCAGTACTGTTTCCTATAGAGCGGGGGTGGTCGCGGACCTTACGGCGACTGCTCTTGAAACTACCATCGGCTACCCGATCGTGGGTGAACAGCCGGGCAAAGGATGCCGTGGTCCGCGATAGATTCGTTTCACCGCTTCGTAAGGGAGAGGACCGCGCAAGCGACCTCGAACTCGTAACCAATCGAGAGAATGGAGTAATCTGGCCGCAATTGGAAGTAAGGGCGTGAGTGTAAGCCCGTTGGGAAACACTCCTGGCTATCTCGCGGTTAAGGCGTTGGCCTCTTACGGGTTTGTGGCGGAGCTAGACGGTGGATTGTTTTTGTCCTAAGTCTTCTGCGCTCACTCCAGGGAGATAGAACGACTAATCGTTAAAAGTTCCTGAGGTCACGGGCTCGCGCCCGCTTTAGTCGACAACTCTAGTTGACTGCACCAAGATTAGAAAAGCTTGACGCACCAAGAAAAAAACTTGACATAGTAGAAGACAACTAACTACAGTTTTGAAATCAGTTTGCCTATTTAACTCTAAAACAACTCAAAAATCGAACTTACGAGAAATTAAATTGTTCCCCAGTGATATTTTGTTTTATTATTATGAGAAAATGACTAATATGTCTAGATTGTACTAGTTTAGAAATTGATGGAGTGTCGCGTCGACTCAGCATTCATTTCGAAATCAACGCTCCTATCCATTTAGTGGATCTCGGCATCGTTACCTCCACTTAGGCTCTTCTGCCAGATGCCTAATCCTGAAACGTAGCGACCATCCAACGGCGCATTAACTAAGGCAATAAAATTGAATGCGATCTTGACTGCGGCATCCAACAATCTTTTCCGTAAACATTTTAATGTCGTCCATTTGGATCACGACGCCTTTTTACGATTTCAATTGCCTACTTTCGTTTCTATAGTTTCTCCTGTAAAATATGGGTAAAGCGAGTTATAGTGGCGTGGCGGCTGGTTCTCCTGTGACTGTTGTGCTACCCTGTTTAGGTTTGGGCATCGTTGTAATGTCCTTAATATTTTCTAGCACTATTTTCACTTATTTATCCCATGTTAGTGTTTGAGAGGGTTCAGAACCGGTGATTAAGGTCGTAGCACCTAAAGCAGCGTAGTTATTATCTACTGCTGTATCGGATCAATTTCGTGCGGGGCATGTTGGGACTTAACACTCTACAGTTGGATTAGAGAGATGATGTGAGACGCATGTAGCGAAGCTCCTTAAGGGCGAAGCGTATAACCCTGTCCTACTTGTATAGCGACCCTAGCTATATTCGTCCCTAGCAATTACATCTATCCTATATCGCACGCCCTTCTGGGAAAGCCCTTCCCGTACACGAATCATCTGCAATTGATTTTTGTGGTATGTGCACTGTGCAGCAGAGCCAAAACTAGACTCTTTTAGGGAAGTACAGATAAGTTTAAGATAAAAATAGAGGTATATTTGCAATCACTGCTGCTATCTTGTGCCTATTCAAATTTTTATACATGATATGTGCGGATGCACTTCAGGGTCACTTATTCGCGCCGGCATAAGTCGAATGCACGGTTAAGATGAGGCCATGTTTGTCCACCCCGCAGTTTGGCCCATTTTGTCTGCCAGGTGTCTCTAGGATCGAACCTATTGGCAAGAAACAATGATGGGCAAGCTCGATATTTAACAATCGAGCCTGGTCAAGCGCTCTTCGCCAGAGTTGCGACACCTGTACTTGCTAGACCTTGCTCCGACAGATTTCCACTATTTTCCTAATTACAATATTTTTTTACTGGACGAAAAACCAACTCAGAAGAGGCAGTGATAAACACTTTTTAATTTTTCATTGATTCCTGCACACAAGAGTTATATAGCAGAGAAATGAATCAATTCCCATTAAAATGGCAAAACTGCATAGGGGTCCATATACAATTTTTGTTGTGATTTTTGTTTTTGTAGAATGACGACTTCATACAGGCATGAACCTAATAGATAATAGATAGCGGCTCTATCTGATATTTAAACTATTGCCTACTGGTTTGTTTACTACAATATACAACATACCTAATGTATACTCCATCGATTTCGACCTCGCCATTGCATCCCGAACAGTTGGTTTAATTATGGAAGGCCGTTGTGCAAGTAACCACTGAACATTGTGGGTACAGACACAGATTAATCACGGAGTTACGTTTTAACAACAGATGCGACATAAACAGAATTTTATCCTTATTGACGCACTCTTCGGACCTTTACGTTCAGGGAAGCAACTGTAGGCGTATTAGTGAAAGTTTTACAAATCGACGGTTCCTACGTATAATCCTCTATGTGCAAAAATGCACTTATTCAGGAGCGTTTAAATAAAAAATGTATACAAATTGTAGTACAACTTAACTTTAGTTACTAAACCGTATTATTAGTTAAATTAAAAGATAAGACCACATTAATTACTTCTTTTTTTTGTGTTTTATATTACTTTCCAATATATTGTACTTAGCGGTATATACGCGGCTGCTTGACACTATACATAAGAGAAAAAAATCCGCGTGTAGCACCCGACGTTTCGGCGATGTTTCAATCGCCGTTGTCCAGGGTAGACTGTGTACTGTCAATCATCATCCGATGTTCTGTGGGTTGGGTTATTATGTTGCGCAGATTATAACGGTAGTAGGGCAGCGGGTTCGACGCGCGGGAATGTTTAAAATCCGCCTTGCACACAAAACTCCTGTATCTTGTGTTTCGTACTTGCGCTCGGCGATGGGCATTGAGAACATTTAAAAATGATCGTTCCACGTAGTGACGTAATAGAGGGTTTAAAACTATCGACTATATTCTTCTTCTTTTGATATCGCAAGGGGATTTTACAACCACCCAGTGGTTAGTTCCGCTATCCAATATGTGTTCACATATCGCCGATTTTCTCGCTGAACGTTTTTAAAAGATTTTGATATGTTCTATCAGTCGAGTGGATATGGGCCGTTTCGTTTGTCCAACGTAGGCTAAACCACTGCTGCATTCGATTTTATACACACCCGTGTATAAAATCGAATATGATTATATACACACCCGGGGTTTGCTGTGGTGTTACATCCTTTACAGGCCTCAGAGATCGAGCTATATTTTGGGTCGGTTTGAAGATCGTTTTTGTATCGATTTTGTTTAGCATCTTACTTATTTGATTTGTCACGCCCTTGAGGTATGATGATGACGATGATGATGATAACATTTGACGAGTGATAGTAATTGTTCGCAAACGGAGATATTTTTTTTGTAGTTTTAAAATGGATTCTAACTGATACACCGATTTTAGGTGTTTATCTTCCAATTCTATTATTTTGTGCTAACATACACTTTATTTTTTCTTGTGCATCGTCGAATTTGTATTGAAATATTGGATATTAATTTACATTTTTATTTGACATTGTACTGTATATTTTAATACAACCTCGAAAATAATGTGCTTGGTGGGTTTTGTCTAGAAATGCGGCGAATTGAATACTAAGGTTGTGACGCATCTGGAATATTATTATCGATAGATTTCAATAATCTGTGGCACAGATGAGACATGCGAGTAGAGTAGGTCTGTCTGGCCTTTATCCGCGGGCTATTGTCGCCCGGGTAGGGCTTCGTGGGCAGCCACTGCTTATTACCGAGATACCATTACTGAATTATAGTTTATTGAATAACATTGTACGGGCGCTGAATGACATTCATCTGCCGGTTTGATTGATTGGGGCGTCTTTATCAACGATGGGACGAGAACACGTTTGTGGGTAGCCTCCTCTTGCTTGCTCGCATTGCAGAGGGCCGCCACACGTCGCACACTGTTTCGATATATTCAAACGAATGACTGAATGAATTGCGCCACCCCAAGCTAAGAGTGCTTCCGAAACGAAATATGCCGGGAGCTCATTTTTAAGGTCGAGGAGCACCTGCAAGGTAATTCGGTCAATCAAGTAAAGAATAATAATGATAATAATAATAACTCTTCATTGACCACAACGGGTACAAATGGCGGGCTTATTGCCATAAAAGGCAATATCCTCCAGCCAACCTGCAGGTAGTAATTAGGTTTGTTCGTGGCAGAACATTTTTATTTTTTTTCATTGAAGAAAACTAGGAGCGTGACGATAGAAGATTGTGATTGCAGTGAATAGTATTTATCGTCTTTGTGTCTACCGCTCTCACTTCTTTTGTCCATAATATAAAGTATATTTTATTGCCTTGTCTTGGCTATCCACATTTAAGTATATGTCAATCATTCCTTATTGACTTTGGTAAACAAAATTATTATTTAAAATTAACAATATTTTTTTAAATTATTTAAACTTTACAATATTTTCTTTTACAATGCCTTGGATAAGATTACAAAAGACAAGTAAATATGTTAAAAGGATTAAAAAACACGACTGCCGTTACAAAAAGCGAACTGCTGTATTTAATATAATTTTTATTACGGTTTTCTTATGAAATATTTGTGGTTTATCTATTTAGCCATATAGATACGTATACATATTCGAAATGTACTCAATCAGAACTTTCTTTTGACACGAAGTATGACATATTTATGTTAATATATTGACATTTGGAGATTTGGACTTTTAGACAACTATTTACTCGGTATTTGGACAGTTAAAGTACTCTATGACACTCGGGATGACATAGCGATTCTAAAAATACTACGTACTCCTAAATCGTTTTAAGCGTTTAGAAGTTATCGTGGAATAAAGAAACGGAAAACATACATAGATGAGCCCTGAACACATTACACTCCTTTATTGTTGGGCAGTCGTGTAATAAGTAGTAAATCCACTTTCACTGTTGGAGGAAAGAGACAAGGAAGTTATTGTCAATAATATGTAAATGTATTTTATTATTATTTAATTAAATCCCATAAAGAGTAAAATTTTATCGCAAAGAGGTAACAAAAGCATCTAGAAGAAATGGTATAAGTGATCTATTAAACTCTAGTTTTTTATATTATTATTGAAAGGAAACGGATCCTTGCTGCGTGGAAATAGACGATAATAAATGTAACTGTGCAAAGTAGATACCGTTTTCCTTCTTACAAAATTTTCATCGCAATATTAGCGAGGTGAAGTTGCCTGTGGTGAGTCATGTTTAGGATTACGGATTTATAGAGAAACGAAGAACCGTGGAGCCTAGGGGGAATGTAGAAGCATACCTCTATTCCTCTTTGCTATTTTTCATATCAGTTTCATCTATTTTTTATATTTTCTGCGCTGCTTTCCATATTTTAACTGTCTTGTGCCAATTCTTCCCATTCCTCTGTCGTTTTGTCTAAATATCCCATGTCATAATTAATAGATTTTTTCTATGCATATAAGTTTTTAAGCAACTTCAACAAAAGAAGGAGGTTATCAATTCGGTTGTATCTTTTTTTTTAAATTGTTACCGCAGAACTCTGTCTTTTATGAGCCGATTTGGTTTTTATTTTATTTGAAAGGATATACTTTCAGATTGGTCCCATTTTTATCAAATCCTGTTCTGATGATGGGATCCATGAGGAATTGAGGGAACCCCTCACATATTATCATATAAAGTTGAAAATTTACATGTTGGTTCAATTCCGATGTCAATGCATTTTTTTTATAGTAAGCATGACCTGATTCTACACCCTGTGTTGGCTCCCGCTGAGGGGTCTCCTCAACGGTCAACAGCACAGACACGAAATTTTGTGTACCTACTTATTCAGTTGTGTAGTTATGATAGCCCGTTCTAAGTTTCAACATGACATGACTGCTGCACCCAGGGTTGGCTCCCGACGAGGGGACTCCTCAATGGTCAACAGCACGGACACGAAATTTTGTGTGCTTATTCAGTTGTGTAGTTCCGATAGCCCGTTCTAAGTTTCAACATGACTTGACTGCTGCACCCAGGGTTGGCTCCCGACGAGGGGACTCCTCAATGGTCAACAGCACAGACACGAAATTCTGTGTGCTTATTCAGTTGTGTAGTTATGATAGCCCGTTCTAAGTTTCAACATGACATGACTGCTGCACCCAGGGTTGGCTCCCGACGAGGGGGCTCCTCAATGGTCAACAGCACAGACACGAAATTTTGTGTATGCATTCAATTACGATAGCCCGTTCTAATTTTCACCAGGACAGGACTGCGGCACCTAGGGTTGGCTTCCAACGAGGGAATTCCTCAACGGGCAACACCACAGACACAAAATTTTGTATACACATTCAATTGTGATAGCCTATGACATGGCTGCTGCACTTAGCACTGCAAAGTAATACCATGACATGGCTGCTGCACTTATAAAAAAAATGGAGTCGGTTTTTTTTGTTAGTGCTGTAAGTAGCGGTCCCGGAACTAAGATTTCTTCAAGGCGGGGTAAAAACTTGACATTTAAGCCCCACTGTACACACACATTCAATCAATAGCTACCAGCAAATTTTGCTATATATACACGTTGAGCTATTCTTAACACCAAAGAATCTATCACCACATCAACTAATAATCAGTGACACGTTTGAAAGAGTAGCTGGTAACAAAGAAAAACCAACGCGAATTACTCGCACACCTAATCAGCCACATAAATACCGACCGTCACTTGGTCGGCCCGCTCGTATAGCTCCTTCCGTCTGTGGGAAGGATTTTTTTTGACGCGACGGGAATTCATCTGGCAGAGATATCACACACACTGCGCAAGCATATTTTAAATATGTCAAAATTACATGCATGTATAATAAACGTTTTAGAGAAAATAGTAATTACAAGAATTTCTATGCCCGATAGGGAGAAACCATTTTAAATATTTAAAATCAGCGTCAAAAATTATATAAGTTTTAGCTGTTATTCTTGTAACAAGTTACTAACAAAAACCAAAATATTATTTTCCAGTGTCATTTATGTTGTGTTAAAAGGTGTCAAGTTTGACGCCCGTCATACAAAACTGCCATATGATTTTGAATTCAGTTCAATTAATTAATTTCCAAAAAAATCTTTACATATTGTAGAAAATTTTATTCTAGTATTTGTTACATTTAATATTACAATTTAGTTCGTCTGAGATTAGGTATAGCTCCGACATAAAATTTCAGATTAATTGCAAAGTGGCGAAAATTCAAAATTCCGAAATCGAAATGTGTAGCTTGTATGAAATGAAACACTGTGCGCCGCCGTTACCATAGCCATGCGCCACTCTCCCACGGGCCGCAGTACAACCGCTATCCGCTACGCACATGCCTTTATTACCAACAAATTCAGATTGCTAATTAAGCCAAAACTGTAAGAGTTAATAATAACAACATAAATATAATTCTCGCACCTCTTTTGTGAGTAATTTAACTATTTGAAGCTTTATGCAGCTAGCGAAACATAAAAGACCGCAGCAGCATCAGAAGCCTATTTGTGTCGGATGTTGAAAGCTCACTTGTTTCTCATTTAACCATAAATAATAATAATAATAACAACAATAACAACAATAATGAACTCTTTATTCTCAATAAAAAGGGTAGGTGTTGGCTTGCGGCAATATCTATCACCTAACTTACATAAGTTAATATTACAAATTTCGCTTTGGATACATAAAAATAGAATTTAATATTAAAATAAACACCAAACTAAGGGTAAAAAAATAATATAACAAAAACTAATTATTAAAATTTCATAAAGACGCAGAAGGAAGGAAGAAGACAAAGGCGGGAAAGGGATCAAAGAAGGAGCGGTAGAATAAAGGGTTGGTTATGCTATTATGGTTTAAGGTTTACGTGCTTCTTGATCCTGGTCTTGAACGCGGGGATGCTGGGGGCTATTCTGACATTATTCGGTAAAGCATTCCAGAGTCTTGCAGCTTCCACGGAGAAGGAGTAAGAGCTGCTGCTGTGACCATCAATGTTAATTAATGCTATCTATATTCGAAGAATATTTTTAATCTTTAATGCTTTTCCTCTTAAAACTCTAATCGAACTTGGATTCACGGCATCGTTTGATTACTTTCAGCAAGATTCCTAATAAAAATTAATATTGTTTTTTCTTTTTTCCACAGAGTATGCAGGGCGATATAGAATCAAAGTAAGTAATAATTCTTACGATTTATCATAATTGCGTTTGTTCTGTCCACTTCTTTTTGCCTACAAAAAAAAATAACTAGTACAAAATATCTAATATTATGTATTTGCTTAATGTCGTTAGGTATCATTATTATGACAATTTCCAATTCCCATTGTTTTAGCAGTTACGTTTGTTATCAAGACATGAGCAATGCGACGGCGCGATGGTCTGTTTTACGCCTCTTTGGATAGTGGATTTCTTTATTTTTAATATACATTGAACTTATGTAGTATTTTTTTAAAATTTTGGTTATAAATCCTAATTATTCAATGTATTTAAAAAAAATAATTTTCCATATGAAATCATCATTGTCTTTTTGATTAACGTTTTTGATCATGTTAATTATCTTATATCGACAAAGTGGTTGAAAATACAAAAAGGATGAAAATAATTTCGCAATGAATATTAAGGCGACGTACTACTTAAAAAATAAACCGTATCTGAGTTTTTAAGCCCCGCCTACTTACCCCCTCCCCTCGCGACGGGGCAGGTGTTTATTATGTTGACTCATCTCGCAGCGATATTCACTCGCTATCGATGTCTGGACTAAACACACTAGGTATACACTATTGCAATGGGATTTATATTTTGGGATTATGCAAGTGTCATGTACCTACGCTGGTGAAGAAGGCTACGCTTTATCATCATCTAAACTTGAACATTATATTACTTTCCCGGCTGCCACTGGTAGGGAAGGTGTTGTGATCGTGCGGAAAAAAATGTTTAGATAACGATAGAGATGTCCATTTTGAGGTCCACCAAGATGATTAAGACCATTTTCAGAGAAATGTATGTCTGTTTGCCTGTATGTAATCTCTCACGATAACTGCCGAGCCGTTGAACCGATTGAGTTGAAATTTGGAACATAGGGATAGTATCACCCTGGAATGCGCCCATTAGATTTTGGCTGTCAACTGTTAAACCAAACTATCACTGTCAAAAATTGACAGAAGCCATATCTTACAGAATTTCATTTGCGATATGTCATTTGAAATCCCCTGAAAAACTGTATTAAGAAGAGTCACCTGTCACTAATTAATTTTCGACATTTTAAAATTATTTTAAATGGTGATAGATGACAATTGGAGAAATGCCGTTAAGGCGACATGATACCTCAGAAAAATATCGAAATTGGGCGAACCCGCCGATAAATAGGCGGGGTCACGGCTTAAAAGTCTGACCAATAAAAATCATTCACCGCAGCGCTGTCGCCCGAAAGACGCGCTGGCACTGTGCGCTCGCCCGCGGTAGCGGCTGCGGACGAGCGCACAGTGGGCATGTGTTAATTTATATAGTCATTTTCTTCTTAAAGTGCCATCTCCTATCGGAGGTTGGCGGTCATTATGGCCACTTGGGTCCGTGATGTTGCGGCGCGGAACAACTCGGTGGTGCTTGAGTTGAACCATTCAACGAGGTTTTGTAGCCAGTGGGTTCTTCTTCTTCAATATAGTCATAGTCTCAGCTATTTGCTACTGTTTAATACTGTTTTTATTCATATTTTGGTGTCAATCAAATAAATTTTTCAATCAACTAATTCGTAATGATTAATTTAGTCACGACTAATTTAGTCGTGGCTAATCACGATTGAAATAATCATGACTAAATTAATTATTCGTTAGTCATTCTCAATCGTCAATCATGACTAAGTTGCTCTTTAGATGCAAACCCGACAATTCGTATTGGTTAACTACTTAGATTCTCACGAGTTTCGCCGGTCGGTCGCCGGTCCGACTGATCAAGCGAACGATTGACCGACCGGCCGACCAAGTGACCGACCGACCGACCATGATTTTTTAGTCATGATTACGATTGAAGCTAATCAATCGTTAGGCACGATTGACGATTAGGGCGACATGAGACCTAAGAAAAATATCCGAAATAGGCGGACACGCTAAGAAATAGGCTGGGTCAAATTTGTAGGGTTTGACCAATATAAATCCGGCGTTGACGAATCATCAGGGACAGATAGCCCTACAGTTAAATAGTTAGTAATATGTAGTTTGAAACTTGGCATAGATGTTCTTTGATGCGTAGTGTTAAACATACTAAAAATCCCCTACTCTTTTTGTTATGCTCGAGCCGCCATATTGGAAAAAATGCGCCCCGAATCAGTTTTTCGCTAATATCTCGCTAACTTAAGCGATATCGGAATTAAGCCTTATGTAAAAAGTAAAGTTTATAAAATTCTCTACAAAAATGTAACCTACATTTTTCATTTGATCTATTATTAGAATGAAAAGAGCCTAGTCAACTGACAATTGACAATCAAGCTGGGGATATAGAGCAACATTTTATATGGGATCCTTACAGACAGTTTATTTATATATTATATTATATAAATTTATATTATATAAATTTAGACAGTTTATTTATATCAAGCATAATTAAAATATAATTAGTTTCAGCTATCGGATTAGCTTAGGCAATCAGCTGGGGATCTAAATTGTCTCCCGATTTCTTAACGGATACCCAGCCGTCTACCATTTTATAGCTATATTGATTATTCTACTCAGCGTAGAGCTCAAAAAATTATTACATATTCTAAATTTGGATACCTTATTTACAATATATTATACAAAACCTTCTTTTAAGCTTTCGATTACCCATATACCTACCATGTGAAATTTAAGTACTTACCAACTTAGTTCTAACTTTTATGTGGATTAAAAATTATACTCAACATTACGGGTTACATTTCGTAGTCGGGTTTTTTGTTTTTTAATAATTAACTTATTTGCATTACTTTTTTAGTTATTACCCAGGTTTGTATAAAACTGAGTTATGAATTTGGCTATGGCAAATTCCTGATCTATCCATGAATCATCCAAAATACGCAATCTATGGATAGACATTTAAATGCCTAGAGACAACAGGAAAGGGACAGGTATAGGTACAGTTCAAAGGTTAGTAGCCTTTTAGCAGATCACGCGATCAGGGTACTAAAGTAAAAACAATTGGATTGTTAGGTAATGTGTAATTTATTGGACGAGGGTAGGTACTTCTTTCTTCCATTGCGATAGTTACAATTTTACAATGTTTCAATTTATTCGATCAGATTATCACAATAGATTACTCATATCTAAAAATTCACAATACTAGATTTGGTAGATAAGAGTTTGTGGCGTATACCACAAATTCAAAAATAAGTGTACATACAGCATGACGTCATTTCAATTATATTTATAAAATGTAATTTCATTTGCGTATATTGATGACTAATAAAATTTAAAGAATTGATCAAAAAGCGTCTTTCACACGCGCCTTTCATAATTTGCACTATTGTATTGACGCAAATTATTCTTCTTTTTATAAGTTTATAAAAAGTTTTATAAGAAATATTTTAATATAAAAGAGTGCATTGTTACATAGTAAATAATTACTCTTCTGTCACACAATCAAATGAGTAAGTCGCTCTATCTATATAAAATGTAACCTCTAGTAAATATGCTCAAATATTAATATATCTGCTCTCTCTACTCTCTCTCTCTCTAAAAACATCGAGATATGACGGGTTCAAAGATAAATCTTTGGACTTGTTCACAGACATTATCATCAACACACACGCCAGAGCATTTTACATTGGTGACCTCAACGAAAGATTTTTACATTGGTGACCTCAACGAACGATTACATTGGTGACCTCAACGATAGACCAAATTTTTTACCATAATGGTTGCTGCTCCTGATAGCGCCGAATAATTGGTTCTATACGATCTCTTTCCCCAACATCCATCAACTATCACATCGATCATAGCCGTCCCGTTTTTACTTACTCTGCCCTCTGCTAGCGCTGCGTCTCTTTCCTCAGCAGCAGCAGCTGTCATGGCTTCCACAGAAGTTTCCACCCATTTTTTGCACACTTCTGTGTGGTTCTTATTATACAGTTTGGCGGACATCACTGGCACGTCGACGGCAGCCAGAAACTCCTCCATCTGTGAAAAGCCGATACCAATCGCCATCGCACCGGATACAGCACTCATATTCACATCTAACGATTGTCGACTATCGTCATCAGTAGATATTACTGCTTTCTCATTGCAAAAATTGCATTTAACGGTAAATTTTGACAGCATTCCAATTCTTTTTATGTCCACTAAATTCCTTCAATTTTTCAAGAAAAACACTTATTTAACTAGTCGACGGCCCTCTACTTCTACCGCAGATTTTTCACAGACCTCCACCTAGAAACCACAAAAAAAATCATATTGCTTGCGAACGTATTGATTGGAGTAGGGTTGAGAGTTAAAGAAGAAAGAGAGTTAAAGAAAGAATCTGGCCTTTACAAAATTTCAAGATTTACCTCTATTCTGAAGTCATCGGGGTTTGAGTTTTCAGATTCAATTAGTGTCTTTTCCGTAGCTCCTACACACATATCAGGTAGACTCTGAAAATATTGACAAGCTGTCAGCTCTGTACGGTTTAACATTATTACATTTCGCATAAACAATTATTGCAAACCTTTAATATGCATTTATCGAACAGAAATAAGATTATTAAAAAAAACTCTAAAACATATGCATCTACCTCTGTTCTGAAGTCAGAAAAACAATATATTCGCGAGCTCTTAGGTACTATAAATATACAAATAAAAAGTTACCGTGGATTTCTGAATGTTGGATAATATACTGTCATTTTTTTTATTGATACATTGCATTCTGTAGCCTGCCGTGCTCTGAAAATGAGAAGGCAAACGCATTGGAGTCAAAATCAGCAGGTCACTACTGAAATGGGGTCACGCGTTAATTGTACACGAACCTTTTCGATTGCACGAGTTTATATCCGCATTCTTTTAAATATGCAGGACATGATCGTTTCCTCGGTTTATTAATTCTTTAGTTGCCCATATTTAATTGCCTTTGCTGCTGAAAAAACATAAAAGAATAATTTCGGAGATAACTAATTAAGAACTAAAATAGAAAACCTTTTCGCTGCCAATTTTTAAATCTAAAATTACGCACTTCCCCGTATTTTCTTTTAAATCGTGATTTTCGTTTCCTATTGATTAACTTTCAGACGATTCAAAAGAACCTCATAATAAAGATTATAAAAAAATCGCCTACATCATGCCAGAGAATACTCTCGATCAGCTACAAATGAGGATATATTTCATACTATTCTTTTATACTTCGGGTATACTTCAGACCCGTACATTACCCACTACATTATTATCAAGTTCCTTCACATTTTTGCTATACGGTTTCTAATGAATACCGTATAGCAAAAATGGGAAGGAACTTGAAGAACATACCTTAGACCTTTGAAGGGGAACGAACTCATTTGAGATCACAAAGTTCGTCAAGCATAATATGGTACTTTGTTAACAATAAACTATGAAAAAAATTGTTTATTTTTCAGAAAAAAGTGCTTGTAATAATTAATAGTAAGTAATCAAAATATTTCAAAGTATTTCTTATAATTATTTCCTTAAACATAAAATAATTATTTAAGTAGGTAGGTACGCGCTTTAAATTTCATATTTTTCTTTTATATTGATTTTTGTAATAGATTAAGTATACTAATTGGTTTTTGTACACAAATATAAATAATAACATTAGTCAAAAAAGTGAATAGACTTTGACATGTAAAACGACATTTGGAGATTTAGACATTTAGACAAATTTTTACTTGGTATTTGAATACTTAAAGTACCCTATGACACTGGGGATCACAAAACGATTCTAACAATACCACATACTTCTAAATGGGTTTAGCGTTTTAAGGTTATGGTGGAATAAAGAAACAGAAAACAGACATAGATGAATCCTGAACACACAACACTCCTTTTTTGTTGGGCAGTCGTGAAAAAATAAAAAATAGCCTATTTCTGAAGATTTTGAGTTTTGTTTTTTTTTGTTGATATTGCATTAAAAGTTATCATAATAAAAATATTCAGAAATAAAAAAGTTATCGAATTTCGGTCCGAAAAAGACCTTTATTTTCCATATTGCAACGAACGCGACGACGCCGCGACGGCGAAGCGCCAGCGCGACGTGGCGCGTGTCCACTGTACGACGGGAAAATGACCGCTATGTACTCATGCAAAAAATAAAAATAAATAAAATGTGTCCAAATAAAAAAAATGCTTACTTACCCGTTCACGAAGTCAATACAGAGAACCACTGAAGATACCACCAAGAAAATACGTTGAAATAAATAAAAGAACACGTTTCAACTTTGGTCACAGTTGACGGAGCGCCAAGCGCAGAAACCACGTCTGACCGTGCCGCCGACTAGGCGGTGACTGCAGCGCAGTCGCAGCGCTGACAAACAGAAAGCGTCTTGCGTACAGCTTAAAATGTTGCAATAAGGGTGATAATGGCAAATCATATTTAGCGTAACGGTCAGAGCGCTCTCACGTTTTAATTAATTGTAATTAATTTAGGGCCTAAATAAAAAATGTGGCTAGGTCCTGCCATAGATAATTAACCAGTCAATATAATAAAATTATAATAAAACACACTCACCGCTTACATTGTAGGAGTAAACGCGCCTGAAAGTTTTCGAAATCAGTTTAAAGCCTTAATGTCCAAGGCAATGGGCAACTTTTTTGAGTCCAAATTTTAGATTGGTTCATTATCGAGGGATTCAGTTAGAAACTTTTTTAAATTATTGCTTATATTTTTCAAAAAACTCATAAAACTAAAATTCTTCAGATATGGTCGTTCCCAGGTATCATGTCGCCTTAACTGTTTTGGATACAGTTTTCCAAGGGCTTTTAAATGACATAAATCGCAATTCATGTTCCGTGAGATACAGCTTTAGTATTTTTTTGATAGTTGTAGTGACAGTTTTTGATAGTATTTTTTGGCAGAAAAAACATTTAGAATCGAATTAAAAAACAACATTGTGTATCGAACTATTTATTCGCGGTATAATAGTTCTTTGAGGAGGACATAACGACACCCATCGCCTTGTACATTATCATTAAAAAATTATTTAATTAAAAAGTAATATAATTTATTTTTAGATACTGTAAGCACATCATTGTAAACTTTAAAGAAATACACATCATTAAAAATAAATAATTATTAATTAAAATATAAAATCATTAAGACAAAAAATCATGAAGACATTTCTGGTTGGCAAAGTAGTCTGTTATTTCTGAGTAGATACATACATATTAAATGTAAAGAGACGAATAAATACATTTAAAATTGCGCAGTACATTTGAGACTTCCTTTTTGTAGCCTTGACAGTGTCGCTTTGTAGTGGTGCGCCGACTTTTGTAATTAAAATTCATCAAATGATAATACATTTTCAAAAGCCTGTTCATCATTATTAATTAGATCTGTACTCAGCACAGATTTGGAATATCGTGTACTTTTCGGTGGCTCTATATTGCTTGTGCTTTGCTTTGGAGTGTTATTGGCAAGTACATTCTCTGTGAGTTCTTTGCTCACTTTGTGATGGAATCACTGAAAACTAACTACCGCTTAAGCGTTGGACAAGGGAGAGGAACCGATTTCTTTCGTTTTATCGTGTCGTTTCTTTTATTTGCTTCTTTCAAAGTGTATTCAGGCTCCCTTAAATCCATATTCCTTCATACTCCTGGATCGATAATTTCAGGTAATACACAGTCCATATAAAAACAAACAAGTTTTTTCCATGACATTTGTCCAAATCAAATCATTCGTCTGTATATATTCGGTTTTGAGGAGATCGTTTTTACCAGACCAAAATGTAAATAGGCACACTTCCTTTCCAGTTATATGTATCGTTCCAGTTACAGTTTCTTTCCAGCACACTTTCTTTAAAGTTATCCACAATACCACAGATAGTTCATACCTTGTTGAAAACTTACGTTTTTTCGTTCCTCAGCGATTAATTCGCAATTCACGCACGTTTGAGGTATCTCGTGCCAATACCAACTACGGGAAACATTCCATCGCTTATGGGCTGATATGCACGTACGACTCTTGTTTCTCCACCATCGACATTTTCAACCTCAACCAACCGACGTTCGTTAAAGAATTATTCAAATCAATTGCACCTAACGAGCTTGTTAATACCTATAGTAATTAGTTATATACTTTCTATACAACAAAATAAAATTCGAAATTTAAATTCTAAGTGTCAACATATTTTAAAATTTTCTCCCCTCTAAATAATAATTAAATAATAAATTTTAGTGATTATAGTGCAATTCTATAGTCTGGATTAACTCGCGGTTAACACGGGACGCGTCCCGAAGGATCTGATCGGTCTGAGCTGTTCACTTTAAATATTCGACCAGCGTGTCTATGGAAAAGTCGACCATCGAAAACAAGCGAGCTGTAGTTACTGGCTGAAGGCAGATCGACTTTGCTGAAGATACAGCGGAGGACTTACTGAAGGTGGTGGTGGATTTGATTGACCAGCCACCTTTCGAAGACTATATGCAAAGACTCTCAGAAGGAGGTTACCGCAAGGTATAAGGACGATCAATTGTGCGCTGGCAGCTTAGAAGGATTACGAGACTCTTGTGGAGGCGATAGTGGTGGACCTCTGCAAGTGGCGATAGCTGACAACCAATGCCTTTTCAACATAATCACCGTTACCAGTATTGGAAAGAGCCCTTGCGGAAGTGCCAAGGGACCTGGCATATACACTGCCGTGAAGAGTCATGTGAAATAAATGGCGTTTTAGGAGTATGTCTACCGGCGAAAAATTGTCCAAAAACTGAGGGGGATTTGCCAAAAGGGAAACTATCACAATTTTGTATAATGTCGGAACAAGAGACTGTATGCTGTATTCAACACAGCCCCATGAGCAACAACACGAGATCATCAGAAAACCAGGATAAATCCAATAATGCATCTTCTATATCACCGCCTACTACAACAACTACCAATAAGTCACCGGTCATCTCTACAATAGCTCCAGAAAAAACTCAAACATCACCACAAGCCATAACTACCAATTTCATAAATGACAGTGTGAAAAACGAACTAAATCCGAAAAAATAGCTCTGCAATATTGAGTAAAAATTTAACAATGACAGTCATTGCTGCGTTAGCGATTAATTGATTTATTTTATTTTATCTGCATCCAAACTTTTCTCTGGTCGTAACGGTCTCCGTTCCATCGGGTTCAGAAGAGGGAGGAAGAGAGAGTGCACCCGTGGTCGCGCGCCCACCTGTGCACTATAATATAGCCTGCGCACTTGACTGCTTCCGAACAGTGGACTCTGAGAAGACTAAAGAAGTCACTAGAATCTACAATGCAGTCGCTGAGGCCGAACACGGCTAGAAGGATATATATACAACATATCAGTAGCTACCACAAATATTTATAAATATCTATAAATATTTATTATATATCTATAAATACCTATAAACATCAATAAATATCTGTATTTATATATCCACTATACGACCTATCTATATCTTTATTTATATCTATATACATATACACATACCATCGTCTAACTCCTTCTTCCTAATCACTTCCAATTCCCTACCTCTCCCATCGGTTTTCTATATATTTTTTATATTTAATATGAACTTTGTTTATTTTATAATTAATTTTTAAGTGTAATATGCTGAAATCCAAATGTGTAATAAACGATTATAGGCGTAATGTTTTTCTTTTTTTTCTACATTTATGCACACGTATGTATATTGTATGCGCTGTATTTTTCCAGAAATAAAATAAAAAATAAATAAATAAAAAGAAATTATATATGGACCTGTCCTTGAACTTGAACGTACCAGTGATGTTTGATGCTGATTTCAAGTTTTCCATCTTTCTGTTTCCAAAATGTCACTTTTCTTTTTCTTGTCGCTTCCGTTAACCAGATTCTATGCGCTGTAATGGGAAATTTGACTTCAAAAATATAATCATCAGATATTCCATCTGGAGAAGCTCCCAAAAATGGAAATTTAGGGTCAATGAATAATCCACATTGCTGAATTTCCACTTTTTCTAGACATATTTTTCATTCTAGTGCAGTTGTTTCATTTTCTTTTCCATGGCAAATTGATGCTACGTTGCTCAAATCCCATTTTCAGTCATGGATTTAACTAAATTGGCGCATTTTGTGTGTTGTTAACTATTGACAATTTTGCCAAAGTTAGACGCAGTTACCATTTTTCTTCGTAATTCCAACCACTCGCTGCTTTCACCTTGAATAACCGTAAGTTTTTCAATTCGCAATCGATCATTTTTCTATTTTCCAATTCTTGAAATAACAGAGCTTTGCTTTTTTCGAATATTTCTGATGGAACATCGGGTTGGTTGCAATGTTCTCCATAATGCGAATTATTGTTTTTTTTTTCAAAAAAACTTTCTGCTTTTATTTCTTTTATAAAGAATGGATTTACTTAAATGCCTCTGTCTTCTTTATTCCACTTTTGATATCCTGCCAGAGGGACTTTTGCCTATATATTTTTTATGTAATCTTGAGAGTGGCTGTTTTGTATTAAATGATATAACTGCCGCATTACATCGCGCTTGGTAAGACTGCTTTTGGATGTAATTTGTCCTCTTACCACCAATAAATTTTGCAATGATGCCGTTAAACCTTTCGAGAACATTACTATCTACATCATGAATTGGGCTTCTTGCATGTATTGCTACCTACGTTTTAAGTTATGTAACGTATTCTTTCCCAAATAATGTCACCCATCAAACAACTCATTGCATCCAGTGTTTCATTTTCCGACAAACAATTTTAAAAACTTCTACATTTATCATGGTTTCCAAATGCATCTATCGGGGCGTTCAAAATGTCATTATACAGGCAATCAATTTTCTCATCAATTGAAAAGTTTTGACATTTATTATAAGCTACTGCTGATGTAATATTTCTTCGCATTTTTAGTTTTTTTTTTCACAGACATTACAAGTTGAATAAAAGCTTTTAAAAAGTAGATACCTACGTTTTGTTTTTTAAATTACAATTCTGCCTATCTGACGGTTTTCTATATTAGAACGGTCAGAATCGTAGCCTAATAGTATATTATATTTATACATGGTGTATAGCTCTGTCATATGGCTCTAACGCAAATGTATTGGCATTATTTACTGTCCCCTTATATATGACACATTTTGACTCGCGGGAAGCAAGCTGAAGCACTTGTTTTAAACTCGCATAAGATCACACCGGTCGTAGGTTCAAAACCTACCGATATGTATATTTTTTTTTTGTTTTTATACATAAAGAAACATTGTTATCAAATAAATGAACACTTTTTATTAAAAAAAAGTAATATTGTAAATTTAAAAAAAAAATAAATAAATATTAAATATTATTTTACTTATTATTGTTTCTATTTTTCAACATAAAATATGATTTATAATGTTTTTAAACCTCTTTCATTTACACGGTGAAATAGCCATCTAAAACCGATATTTTTTTACTTCACATCTCCGATCCATCGAAATGTCAATTTGGTAATAATAAGTCATGAAACAGAGCGTCGCGAACGCAACCGCATATGTCGGCCTTCGAAGCCGAAATGAACCACATTTCTAAGAGCCAATAACATTTCATTATAAAAGGTTGGCTGTTATGCCATTTGAATCAGTACCTAATTGATCCCCACATAAGAACCATATTGACCCAATGTCGCTTGCGGCATTTTGAATGCCAGCGCGTCGTCGCGAGAAGAGCGCGCTCATCTCATTGTATGACAAAAATAATATAAACGGGCTCTGCAAAATATTATTTTTAAAATATACTGATATTTTATTTGAAAAAAATAATCGTCAGTACTACAAGTTTATTGTACATAGTTTATGTAAAAAAAAACAAACTTGAAAAAAACACACAGTAATAAGTAATATTTAACAGTGAATATGGATGAAAGTTACACTTTTTATATAATTTTTTTTAACAAGAAAAACTTATTTTTTTAAATTTATGCGAAAGCATTCCTCTTTACAACTATTGTTAAAATGCCGTAGTATTTTTTTTGAGTTTCTTGATCGTGCAGTTTAGTGTGAGGCACGTTTCAAAAAATGCTCTAAAATGAAAATTTCCTGTATAGCTCCCAGATTTAATTATTTTCCTCAATTTTCCAATACTTAAAAAAAATCTGAAATAGCTATCTACTTAAGAAAGGTACTGTGAGTTACGATAATTTTTTTTTGTTGGCTAACATCATCAGTTATTTCAGTATGACTGTTCAAAAATTGCCAAAAAATGTAATTTTCGAAATTTACCTACATCGTCGCCTTAATAGTAATAAACACAATAAAAGAGATATGTAGTTATAATCAAATTACTTAAAATGCCAGCAAATTAAATCAAACATACCTACAAACCATATATTATCGAATAACAGGTTACTTAAATCTATGGAATGACACAGCAAATTGAAATTAATTACGAATGGAAAGTAAACTATTGTAGATTTTGTAAAAAATTCCTTTGCGCAACTAAGATAATGGTCAATATTGTAAAAGGCATGCGTGGCAAGTTTATCTTTTAGATATTTCTTAAGTACCTTTATACCAGTTTTGTTGTTGTTTATGGAAATACATTCAATAATTTAAACTTAAGCTAGAGAAACAAGTCATTCCGATGGCAAGTGTAATTGTCATGATGACCGGTTTTTACCAGCTACCCTCTTTCAAAATCATTCGTATATAATAGACAATTCAAATGCAAAATTTCAAATTTTGATTTTTTGTAAAATAGGGGCATCATTTAAGACCTGCGGTGGACGACTCGCGTCTCCTGGTTGAGAAATTTAAGAGAGTGGTTTTGGATACACAGGAATTAATTTAAACGGCTGCATAAAAAATAAAAACCACCGTGATAGTCCAAACTTAGCTAGAAGCAGAGCATAAAGAAGAAGTAGAAAATACCTATCTGTTTATATTCCTCACATTATGTCCTTTGCAACAAAGTATCAAAATATTTATGTCCAAGGGTCGCAAACGAGGTGTAATATGAGGCGATCGTAAAATGCTGCCGAAAGGTGTTCCTTTTCTAAATATTCAAAGGATAAAGCGATTTTGCACGCGCATCGCGCCGCGCCATGAACGCTTGAGTTCTTCTAAATTTCAATTTATCTTGTCTTCGCTTTGTAGCTTACCGGTTCTTTGACGGGGTGACAGGGGTTGGCGGGTTTTGACAGGGCTACGAATTGTTAATTGTCGTTTTGACGTTTAACGCGTTCCTAATACCTTAAACGCTTTATCAATCTTCCTATATTTTAATATATGTTTTTGTATTTTACTTCTTATAAATTATACTTTCAATAGGCCTATTACTAAAAGTGCCAACTTAATAGCATATATTGTAGAACCACCAAAGGACAATAGACAAAAATGTATGGGTGCTAGGCCCACCTCTCCAATATCAATAACGTATTTACGATCAAAAAGATCTATTTATGTACAATATTTATGACTACCACAACTTACCTCAATTATGAGCCGTTTCGGAGTTTTGAAGTTCGGAATCTTCCTAAATATGGCTAATAACACGAAAACCCCCATGCCAATTATTTATTTAAAATATATTATTTGCAGTGAAGATCTATAAAAGGTAGTATATTATGAGGTACGGTCACTGGGCACACCATTTTAAACAGTTGACCTTAGCATATTACATACGTCAGGAAACGGAGCAGGAATGAAATCATGACACACCTTACAGAGTTCAAGCAACATATCCTAGTATTTCCCCTTCATATACTGCTGACAAAGTCGACCATTCTTAGGAAAGTATAGATTGTACTCACACAGCGTATGTAGATTATCGTTTCGGGTATTCTGCGAGGTTTTTCGTTCGAATAGTTACTACACATACAATGCCTGGATGTGTTAGGAGCCCTAGGAAATGTCAGGTAATCAGCTATATTTTATAGGATATAACCCTGAAACGGCTCATAATTGAGATCAGTCTGTACAGTAATAAATGTTCTACATAAAGAGATTTTTCCATTGGTATATGATTTACAGCTATTAAAAAAGTAAGCCCAAGATGCCTGGATGATTTACATAAACTCCTCGATTAGTTAGATATTAAAAATAAAATTAAAAATAGGTTAACCTGTCGGAAGCCAGTCGTGCTATAAATAAATTTTACAGATTTTAAATAAATACCAGATAATTCGTCCAATAAAGAAACTTCAAACGGCGTGGAGGCCACCCCGAGATTAAAATATGGTTAATATATTACATACTCGAATGGGGCAAGGCCGGGGTTCTGAGAAAGGGATGAGGGTTCAGAAATTACGACGGCCGAGGGTCTAACAGTGGCATAATAACAATAGACCAAGGAAGCCATACATCAGCTGGTAAACTGTCTCGTCCGCCTGGAAAAAGAAAAAAAAAAAGGTCCGTCTAGAAACAAGAGCCGTAAATTATTGGCGGCAGCGGAGGGGTAGGTGCTCTGGGGTGGTCTTTAAAGGGGCCATAATCAAAAACCAAAATATGCGATTGAAGCGCTATAAAAGTATTGTGTCTCCCACTCGAGTACTTGAGAAAGCGACGGACCCTTCACATAACATATTTTATAAATAAAATTAACGCTAGAATAAGTCTATGTTAAAACTTGCCTGTACAATTTAAATTAAAACGTTTCTCGCTCGTTATATGTAGCTGATATTATCTTTATAGTTATTTTAGACAGTTGATAGAACCTAGCATATTATGTTTGAATTTGAAATATTAAGATTTTCTGAAAACACATTTAAGCCTAAGTTTCACACGCCCTCATGTCTTCGAAGGGGGGTGGTATGTATTTTTTTGTTGCTAGCCGGTGCCGAGTATAGCCAATCCCGGACCAGGGGGCATAGACGAGTTGGTCAGCTGTATTTTGACGCTGAACTCGTCAGTCAGTCAGTAAGATTTTGAGAGCGCCGCAAATAGGTGGCCGATCGGAAAACTGTCTTAGCTCGTATAAAATAGACATTCATATTAACTCTGGGCAATAATGTTGGAAATGTGTTCAGTCGTGTATCGAGATTGATGTGTACGTGTACCTTGAATCAAATAAAGACATTAAAATTCAGTGCAAGGTTTCGTCAATGACCTGCTCTCCTAATCACCATCATCCTCATACCCAGGGGAAAATCGCAGTTTCGACTCAGGATATCGAAGAAGAACAAAGGCGTGAGTAATTATTGTACAGTCCACTAATTATAATCAAAGGAGTCTCACGCCCTCTCCGCAACGAGCGGAGATGAAATAATGGTCGTTCCGGTCATTCAGCGAGAGGTCTGATCGGATCTAACCATAAGTGGTCATTCGCAGCCGGATGTGACGAAGAGATATTACAATAGTTCCTGTTTCGGAAAAAATAAATTACTCAAAAAATCCAAGATGAGTTCTGTAAACGGATCTCATGCAGCATCGAGAAGCAGCCAAAGGAGCGATAGGATGCAGGAGATAAAAGATGCATCAGAGGAATTGAGAAGAGTGACACGGCAGCGGGCTAAGGTTGCAGCGGAAAAGAAGAAGATGGAAGCTCAGCGCGCGGCGGAAGAGGCTGACCTCGACGCAGAATCGGAAAAGCAGAGGTCACAGGAGGCGGCGGAGAGGAGGAAACGAGAGGCGCGGCACGCCGTCGGACAAGCGGACATCGATGCGGAAATGGAGATGCTAGAAGCCGATAGCCAGCACGCGCTGCGAATGCTAGAAGTGGTATCTGAAGCATTTGGGAGCACTGAGGGAGGTAGCGCATGGGGAAGAGAGAGGAGCCTCGCCGAAGACGGAGATGCAGCCGAACGCACGACGCAGTGGGCAGACTACCATACGCCTACGGCAGAGGGAGGAAACGCAGCGTCGGAAGCCGCAGCGCGCGCGTCGGCAGGAGCGGCAGAGGGAGACGCCGCGCGCGCGGTCGAACGGGAGCAAGCGGAAGGCGCAAGGCGAGACAGGGCGGTGAGTCCGGCGGCGGGAGCCGCCGCACTTATCGCACCTGAGAAGACGTCGAGCGATCAACGGGGGGCGGCCAGCTCAAAGGCTGGCGCAACTACGGAGACCGGGGAAGAATTTATCGAAAGGGTAAGTCGCTTAATCTCAGTCGCTTCTTTAAAACCGCAATTTAATAAAGAATTACCAACCTTCTCGGGAGACCCGTTACACTTTATAGCGTTTAAATCCATATTTTTTCAATCAACAGAGATATTAAAATTAAGTGATGAACAGAATTTATTAAGATTACAAACTGCTCTTAAAGGTAGGGCTCGCGACAGTGTATCAGGCTTATTGATGGCTCCACAAAATGTAGGAGAAATCATGAAGTCATTAGAATTGCTTTTCGGTAATGGGAACGTAATATTACAACGCACTTTAGCCGAGATAAGGAAAATAAGAGAACTTAAAGAAGGTTTAGATGCTGAAGAACTCTTAAGATTCGCATGTCAGGTAAAGAACTTGGTGGCGACAGTACGTTCTTTGGATAAAACCGAGCATTTGTGTAACCCGGAGTTGCTTACGACATTAGTATCAAAGTTGCCAAGGAACTTAGTTATACATTGGGTAGGAGATAGAAACAAATCAGGATTATCTGACCCAGCATTAGTTCAATTCGCGAGGTGGCTAGAAGAGATGGCGGTAAGGGCACTAGACGCCGGAATCAGCGCCGGGGACTCGGGAAGGAGAGAGGAAAGACCGCGAGAGAAGAGAGGCAAAGAGGTCCCTCGAAAAAATTACGTAATGCACGTTCATAACAAAAACTCCCCAAAATGTGCTTATTGTAAAGGCGAACATTATATCAGCCGTTGCGAAGGGCTGAAAGCACTTTCACTTACCGAACGCTGGGACGCTGCAAAAAAAGCAAGGGTATGTTTTAAGTGTCTCGCGACCGCTCATAGCCGCCATAATTGCCCGCTGTATAAAAAATATCCAAAAAACAAGTTTCACTTTCTGTTGACGGGCAGCGCAGAGGCGACGAACGAAAACGGAAGTACGGTAAATGCAGACGGGCAACGGGATATTGTCGCAAATACCGTAGCTTATAACGGAGTACTTTTACAAGTATTACCTATTAAAATAATAGGACCTTGCGGGGAAAAGAGTATATACGCCCTTCTTGATAGCGGCTCCACGATCACGCTATTAGATCAGGAAATAGCAAAAGAATTAGGAATCGGGGGTTTGAGAAGCTCGATAGAAGTTGCCGGAGTGAAAGGGATGAGAGTCACTACGCAAGATGCAGAGGCTGTAAACTTTACAATTAAGGGCGCATTGAGTAATCGGCCTTTTGAAGTGAGAGGATATAGCGTGAAAAATTTGGACCTTCCGACGTTAAAGTGTTTTTCAGGCAAAGGAACACGGCGGGCGGTCGTTGCCGCGTACGAGGCAAAACAGCTGATCGGCGTGCAACCTAAATTATTACTAGGAGCGGACTGCGGAGACCTGATGGTTTCGCGTAATGTTTCGCGCATAAACAACGAGTTACACCTATCACAAACAAAGTTAGGTTGGGTACCGATCGGGGGAAGTTCGTTTAATAGCCCGAAAGAGACGGTTTATAATTTCTGCATTAATGGAAACAGCGATGATTCGTTACTAAACGCTTTGCTAGAAGAAAATATTAATCTAGAGCAAATGTGGCCCGCTAAACAAAGGAAAACGGCGGCCGTAAATAGGGCAGAAGAATTACTGGAAGCAACCACTTCTCTAAAAGACGGTGTTTGGACAACTGGTTTATTATGGAACGATGACCGAAGACGACTACCTGATAGTAGACCGCTCGCGCTCGCGAGGTTGAACTCAGTGGAAAAGAAAATGGAAAAAGACCCGGAATATGAAAAAGCATATTGCCTAAGAATGAGTCAGTATATAAAGGCGGGCTACGCCGAAGAAGTACCTCCGGACGGTTTGACGGGGCGTGAAAATATTTGGTTTCTCCCTCACCTTGGGGTGAGCCATGCCGCCAAGCCGGGGAAGGTGCGAATTGTTCACGACGCCGCTGCACGAGTGCACGGGGTGTCCTTAAATACACAACTACTGCCCGGCCCGGATTATTTCAATAATATAGTAGGAATAATAGGCAGGTTTCGCGAACACGCGATCGGGTTTACCGCAGACATCGCCGATATGTTTTTACGGATACGGATAAAGGAAGACGATAGCTACCGACAACTATTTCTTTGGAGAGGTAACCGTAAAGACATCGAACCCATAACCTTTCGGATGAGAACCCTAATATTCGGGTCTCGTTCCTCCCCCGCCTCAGCCCAATTTGTGCGTATTAAAAACGCAGAGAGATACCGAGATCAATATCCGGAGGCTGCAGCAGCTATAATTAATAATTTTTATATGGACGACCTTATTCATGGAGCAGAAACGGCGACAGAGGCACGGAAATTAATCAAAGATATTAATTGGATCAATGAGCAAGGTAACTTTAAATTGACCGGCTGGGCGAGCAATGATCCCGAAGTACTGGATGTTTTGCAGCGGGAAGAATGCGGCAACAAGACGATTGCGCTAGAGAAAAACGAACTTGGTGCTCAGCGTTTACTTGGTTTAGTGTGGATGCCGGCGACCGATGAGCTGGCTTTTAACCTTCGTATGGAAAAACTGGGCGATAATTTAAAGACAGGAATCGGGGTTCCCACTAAGAGAGAGGCGTTAAGGCTCATTATGTCATTATGGGACCCTTTAGGTTTGCTGAGCCCCATAACTTTGAGGGCAAAGGTCATAATGCAGTCAATATGGGCGAGTGGCGTGACCTGGGACCAACCGGTTCCACCAGAAGTACTCCATAGCTGGAGAGACTGGCTGAAAACACTGCAAATGGCTCAAAAGGTGCGGATCCCGAGGCATCTGGGTACAACCCGCGATCCTACCGAAAAAAGAGAATTACACGTGTTTTGTGATGCGTCAAAACAAGCTATGTGTGGCGTCGCTTATTTACGAATTGAGCGAGGAAACGGAGAAATAATCGTGTCATTCGTTGCGAGTAAAACTCGAGTAGGGCCGCTAAAGGGACTGACTATACCTAGAATGGAGCTGACTGCGGCGCTATTGGGGGCGCAGCTAGCAGACAAAATTATAAAGGAACAAGCTATAGGTATTCATGAAAAGATCCTGTGGACAGATGCCACTAACGTCTTGTGGTGGATAAGATCTCAGAGTGAAAACCATCAACAGTTTGTGGCAAATCGACTAGGGGCCTTGGACGATTTGACGCAACCATCTGAATGGCGATGGCTCGATGGGAAAAGCAATGCGGCAGATGACGCGACTCGCGTCGTAACAACAATCGATATGTCTTCGAACAGCCGTTGGCTGAACGGGCCAAATTTTTTACGCGGCCGGCGGGACCAGTGGCCAGCTGAGATACCGCCACAGCCAAACGAAAGTGAAAAGAAAGCGTTAGAGTTTAAACCAATAGCCGTCCTCGCGCTGAGAACCGAACCGACTAGCCTTATAAACGTGGGTAGATTCTCACAACATCGTAGAATCGTACGTACGATGGCCTATGTAATGAAATTTTGTCAAAAACATAAGAAAGAGGCGGAACTGGGCGGTTTGGACGGGCTAGATATCGGCCGCGCTGAACTCGCTCTCATAAAAGAATCTCAAGTGAGGTGTTTTAACAGGGAAATTGATATGATAAAAAAGGAAAGGATCTTGTCGAAAGATAGCAGGCTGCACGGTCTCAATTTGCATGTCGACCAACGGGGTATAATTCGAATCAGCGGGAGAATTGATAACGCTCCCGGGGTATCGTACGATACCAAACACCCTATGGTACTCGACGGCCGAGATTTATATACTCAATTATTGATTAAAAGAACGCACGAAGAGACTGCGCACGGCGGAATAGAGCTAGTACTTTCTGTCCTACGTCAGAGATTCTGGTTAATAAGCGCGCGAGCCACGATAAAAAAACTTATATTTCAATGCGTACCTTGCACTATGCGAAAATCTAAACCAATGACCGCGATAATGGGTCAGCTACCAGCTGAACGTATCAATGCACATTCTAGGTGTTTCGCGTCGGTTGGCGTTGATTTTTGGGGTCCTATGTACGTCACGGTGCGCAGGAGGCCTGAAAAGCGCTACGGTTTATTATTCTCTTGTTTAAGTAGCCGCGCGTCTCACATAGAATTGGCACATGACCTGTCCACAAACTCGGCTATGCAAGCAATACGTAGATTCATAGCTAGGCGCGGTAAACCGCAAATCATTATGTCAGACAATGGCGCGAGTTTTAAGAAAGCGAGCGTTGAATTGAAAAAAGCGGTTTCCGAAATCAATAACGAAGAAATTCGAGATCGCCTCAGTAATGAACAAATTACGTGGAAGTTCATCCCGCCTGTTTCACCGAGTCATGGAGGCGGTTGGGAATCAATGATTAAATCGACCAAGAGGGCTTTAGAAGCCGTGTTAAAGGAGAGAGCTCCACCGGAGGAGGTTCTGAGAACTTTACTAGCCGAGGTGGAGTTAATTCTGAATATGAGACCGATCTCACACGTCACCGATGATAGTCGAGACGAGGCGCCCCTAACTCCTAATCACTTGCTACTAGGACATGCAGGGGGAACTTCAGCCATGGGGGAATATGAGGTCGATAAGGTAAACAGCAGGAGGCAATGGGTACAGACACAAGCGATGGCAGATTCATTTTGGCACAGGTGGAAGCGCGAGGTATTACCTACGATGGTGCAACGACCTAAGTGGAAGGTCCCGCAAAAATCTCTGGAGGTCGGAGACCTAGTACTATTGCTGGATCCCTCCATGGAGCGGGGTAAATGGACTCGGGGACGAATTGAGGCGATTTACCCGGACAAGCAGAAAGTCGTAAGGAGAGTAGATGTCAGGGCAGGAGGCAAGATTTATCGTAGAACAATAGGTAAATTAGTTAGGCTGACCACGGAAGTGCAGAAATAAGAACATAAAATTAGGTTATTATTGAATAAGTAAGGAAAACAACTTATAGTAATGTAAATAATCTTAAGAAGCTTTTGGCATCGAATCGACAAACAAAGATGCCAAAAGGGGGGAAAATGGATGATTTACATAAACTCCTCGATTAGTTAGATATTAAAAATAAAATTAAAAATAGGTTAACCTGTCGGAAGCCAGTCGTGCTATAAATAAATTTTACAGATTTTAAATAAATACCAGATAATTCGTCCAATAAAGAAACTTCAAACGGCGTGGAGGCCACCCCGAGATTAAAATATGGTTAATATATTACATACTCGAATGGGGCAAGGCCGGGGTTCTGAGAAAGGGATGAGGGTTCAGAAATTACGACGGCCGAGGGTCTAACAGTGGCATAATAACAATAGACCAAGGAAGCCATACATCAGCTGGTAAACTGTCTCGTCCGCCTGGAAAAAGAAAAAAAAAAAGGTCCGTCTAGAAACAAGAGCCGTAAATTATTGGCGGCAGCGGAGGGGTAGGTGCTCTGGGGTGGTCTTTAAAGGGGCCATAATCAAAAACCAAAATATGCGATTGAAGCGCTATAAAAGTATTGTGTCTCCCACTCGAGTACTTGAGAAAGCGACGGACCCTTCACATAACATATTTTATAAATAAAATTAACGCTAGAATAAGTCTATGTTAAAACTTGCCTGTACAATTTAAATTAAAACGTTTCTCGCTCGTTATATGTAGCTGATATTATCTTTATAGTTATTTTAGACAGTTGATAGAACCTAGCATATTATGTTTGAATTTGAAATATTAAGATTTTCTGAAAACACATTTAAGCCTAAGTTTCACACGCCCTCATGTCTTCGAAGGGGGGTGGTATGTATTTTTTTGTTGCTAGCCGGTGCCGAGTATAGCCAATCCCGGACCAGGGGGCATAGACGAGTTGGTCAGCTGTATTTTGACGCTGAACTCGTCAGTCAGTCAGTAAGATTTTGAGAGCGCCGCAAATAGGTGGCCGATCGGAAAACTGTCTTAGCTCGTATAAAATAGACATTCATATTAACTCTGGGCAATAATGTTGGAAATGTGTTCAGTCGTGTATCGAGATTGATGTGTACGTGTACCTTGAATCAAATAAAGACATTAAAATTCAGTGCAAGGTTTCGTCAATGACCTGCTCTCCTAATCACCATCATCCTCATACCCAGGGGAAAATCGCAGTTTCGACTCAGGATATCGAAGAAGAACAAAGGCGTGAGTAATTATTGTACAGTCCACTAATTATAATCAAAGGAGTCTCACGCCCTCTCCGCAACGAGCGGAGATGAAATAATGGTCGTTCCGGTCATTCAGCGAGAGGTCTGATCGGATCTAACCAATGCCCATTCTCTTTTGTTTCTTATACCTAAATAATGGAGATATTGTGGGTAGTTATTTTTCTAGAGGTAAAGTTAAATTACAGTTTAGTACCGTCAGCTGTTCGGTAGGATTCGAATATGGCTTGCCTAATGCTTTTAGCTTTGAATTGGAGTTTAGGTTAAAGCGTAACACTGTCACGACATATGTAATGCGTTTATCCTTATCTCCACGTTTCCTGCAAAGGGGATCGTTTCTCTTTCCAATGGTTGTAAGGCGTTTGTTGAGGGCATTATATCATGTCATTAGTCCTGACGCTCTTCTTATTTGGGGTTTGCCCAGTTTCAGCCATGCGTCAAATATATTTGCAAGAGCGGTTTATGAAGGCTTTGGTTTGCCACATTCCTCCAGTAGATGTCCTTTTCTTTTTCCAGCCACTTTTTGGTGGCAAGTTTTCTAAAACTTGTAGGCGTGTGAGACTGCCTTCTAAGGCAGTCTCACACGCCTATGGCCGGAAATGTGCCCAGAAAGAGTTTCGAAGATCCTTATCTGACCAGGGCATCTGCCTCCTCTTTTCCTTTTACTGTGTTCCGATATCAAAGTAAGAGTTGCCATGTTCGTGGAAGATAGTTCAATGAGGATTCCAAGGGTCTCCCAGACTAGTTTGGATGTGACTTTCCTCGCGTTTGGTGTTATGTATATACATATGTGTATAATAAATAAATGTGGCTTGGTTGATGTATTTCATGTATTTCATGTTTTTGTGGAGCCATTGTTATTCGGTCCTTGGTACTTTGATTCCAGATCCCATTCCCTCGTTCGTTTTGGATCTATCTGTGTATCAAATGATACATGTGTGGGTACGATCCGGTTTTGGTCCCAGTCGGCTACGATCCGGTGGGTACGATCCGGTTTTGGTCCCAGTCGGCTATTAGGTCTCTGGTCGAAATGACCGTGCTATTGGATGTTGGAAACAATGTTCAGGCCGCGGTATCGGAGTGCATCTGGGTTAGCTCTCCGATTTCCCAGTCGCCCTTTATTTTTCCATGTATCATGGTATCCCTTTTCCAGCTCAGCCAAAGACCTCAGCTAACTTGTGAATGAATAATTAACACCGTAAGGTGTTTATGCAATGACAAATTCATAAAAAAAAATCTCCAAAAAAATCCGAAGAAGACTTTCTAAATTATAGAGGTCTATCTTAGATTCAAAAAGTTTTTGAACACTAAATGTTTTTTTTCTTCACTAAATTTAACAGATTTTAAAGACTTTGAACATCATTAAAATGTAATATCATTTGCCCGCACGTTGCTACTCGCTAGGGGCCGTAAGCGTATGCAGTAGGCATTATTATTCATGCAACCTAAAGAGTAGGGAAGATAGGCTATTGCGTCAAACTATTAATTTTCTCTCACGGAGTTTTTCAATTTCTATTTCATGTTATTGGTTTAGTACCAAACTCATGACAGCTATAAACTAATGCGCCTGTGGCAGAGATACTGGCCGCGCTCAACTTTGCTTAATTTCGGTAGCATATGAGAATCAGGAATTTTCATACTTTTTCTGTTTTCTATATCATACTCCATAATCCCACATAGCCTGCGTGTCTAAAGCAGCTCTTCACGCCTTTATCGTGTCATGACGTGACTCTCCGTTCTAGTCTGGATAATAAACTCTCTGTTCCAAAACATCAGTCGTCTTAGTATTCTCAGTCCTTTATTGTCCTTGCTGCCCGGAGATGGAACCAGCTACCTGCTCATGCCAGAAGCATTCCGCCGCTATACACCTTCAATGAATCATTAGAGAAACATTATTTTTGTCAACTCACTTAGTTTCTTACACTGTACTTGCCCAGACGTATTGCTTTCGTTTTTTATTATTGTTTTATTTTTACGTTTTTATTTTGGCTTTTATTTTTGTTTCCCTTTTATTCGGGACTTAGCTTTATGCTTTTATGTAATCTGGATATATTCCCTGGCTGACTCGTTCATTAAATAAATCCGTCAGAATAGGAGAGTTGATATCGCAGCACTCTTTCAAAGTATTACAAGGAATGTCGTAAAATCCTTAGCCGGCTTAGGGTAAATGTCCCTTATGATGAGAGCGAATTTCCGAAAGGGTAAAGGGCTGTAAAAGTAATAATTTGGCGGCGGAGGCCCGCGAATTGCGAAGTCATTGCACGACAAACGAACGATTTGACTGCCTTTGAGTAGTAGTCCAAGCATATGAGATCTAAGCGTGTCGTTTCCAGGAAAAAAATCCGGAAGTATTTTTCTCAATGGTTTTATATGTATTTTTAGACGCTGAATCCGATTTTTAACTTTGCGACCTCGCCACAGATGAGCTAACTTCAGGAATCGCGAGAAACCGCAAAAAAATCTGCATTTTTTAAAATACTTTATTCATTTCATTTTTGTACATTTAGCCCCATTGCTATCAATGTTATAAGTAACTCGGAAAAATTGAACACCGAAATGCAGCTAATGCTCATTGCCCACCTAACTAGGACTAAATTGTCCCGTATCTAGGCGGGTCAGAGTAATTAAAATTACATTTAGTTTTTCGCTTATATTCACGAATAAAGCATTTTTTGATAACGACTTTTCAGTATAAAATTAGAGTAGACGAAATTTCCTACAATTCATATTTACAGAATTTATTACTCCGATGTACCAAACTGTCGCTAAAGCGCGCTCAAAAATGGTATTTTTTTGCCACAAAGTCCATAGCGCGGCTCTACCGCACTTTCAAAATGCCATTTTCGGCGTACGTAAGTGACAAAAACCATTTTTGAGCGCCCTTTAAAGTCGGTTTGGTACATCAAAGGAATTAAGTCAATGGATATGAAGTGTGGGAAATTTTATCTACTCTAATTTTGTTTTATATAGTCGTTATCAAAAAATGCTCTATTCGTGAATTATAAGCGAAAAACAAAAGAAAATGCATTTTTTGCAGCTTTTCGCGATTCCTGAAGTTAGCTCACCTCTGGCGATGTCGCAAAGTTGAAAATCGGATTCAGCGTCCAATAATACATATAAAACCGTTGAGAAAAATACTTCCGGATTTTTTGCCCTGAGATAACCCCCATTTGCTTGGACTATAGAGGCAGTTTTGTCAAGGAGAAATACCCGTTCACGTCGTTCGCGAGAGATTTGTCCGATTTGTCAAGGCAGCCCTTGTCAAAGCTGCTTCTTGCGCTAATATATAAATTGAGCGTTTCGAAGAGTATAGAATTATATATGATTTTAGCGATACTCACGGCTCATTTGAGCTTTTTATCTTGTGGAAAAGCACACACCAACGATATCAGTTCAACTAACCTGTTTTTAGCAACACGGGTATTGTCATCGAACATTCATTGTTTCAAAGGCTGTTACTCTGGAGTACTCTTTTGGGAAGGACGAACATGTCGAACTAATACTTGAATTTCTGGACAAGAATGCTTGCTTAGAGAATTCCACCAGGATAACACCAGGGCACTCCAACACGCTATTTTACCTTAAAATCCCATCGCGAGCGCGAAACCTTAACTGGTCGGTCAGTCGTCAGCTAATTGGATTTCCAAATATACCAACCATTGCGCTATCCTACCGGGGGCCATGCAACTCATCGAGAATGCAATGACGTTATGCCACGCCGCACGACGCCTTTCTAAGAATCCACAGGCGTGAGTTCTGCTCCTTAGTTTTGCTTGTGCAGCTGTCACGTTCGGTCTTGGAGCGTGTTTAAGCAAAAATAACATCAGCTGGGAAGGGTTTTATTTTGGAGGTGTTTGAAAAATATACAGGGTTGACCTTTCATAAATGTCCAAGGGAGTCATAAAAGCTTCGCATGTCTCGGGTATAATTACTTCCAACCTTCGGGGTGATATTACAGTAGGGTATTTTAGCTTTTATAGCTCTATCACGATGCTCAATAATGCAGTGTAGGACTTATACTCTCATGTGGATTGTTAAATTTCTGACGATTGTGTTTTGTTTTTTTTTTATTAATGGGCCCACCAGATCCAAAAGCTTAAAGTATTAAGTTTCATCCATTCGAAGATAATTTCTACAATCGCTCGGCTCTGGAGAAAATTCCGATATAATTTCTATACCAGTAGTTCTCTGGCTGCATTACTCAATCTTTCATCCTTTTACGGGTTGGTTTTTGATGCTTGATTATAATATACGCACTTTAGAGTTGTTAACTACTAAGAACTAACCCGCCATCACAGGAAGGTATAACGATACTAGCTCATTCTTTCAACTGTGGGGTGAACGCAGAGACTTAGGGACGACACGGTCCAACGTCTAACAACGTTAACATGCCCGTGTGAGCCCAACGCCTTGCCGTGAAGCACTGGTAAGCGTACCCAGCAGGCAACGTCGAGGCTCTTACTCCCAGATTTGTCTAGTGGCAGGTTCAAAGTCGCTTGCGTGGCCTCTACCTGGTGTTAGCGGTACTTCAGTTCGAATTTATCGCGGACCGAGGCGCCCATTGCCCGCCATGGTCACTCTGGATAGGATGGCTCACGGATCGTTTTAAGGATAGACGACGTCAGGTCGACGATTACCTTCGCTCTCTAGGAAACATACGTCTCCAGGACCCCTAGTTATTCGCCGGTTTGCGTAAGCGTGGCTGACACAGTCTGGTACATAAACCGCCCAGTTCCGCCCGATATATTTTCCCGAATCTGCAATCTTCTGATTCCAACCGACTCCCGCTGCAGATTATAGCCGTGGCAGAAGCTCACAGCGGCCCTGACAGATTAAGTTCTTCTTCGGGGAGACTACCAGATGGAAGTTGGATGGTGAGTTGGACAGGCCAGATGACAAAGAAATTGGACAACACCATCCAAGCTACGCGGAACCATTAGGAACCGTACGCAAGCACCATACATAAGCGCCACTAACGGCACCTGGAACAAACTTAATAAATTGGAATGGTGTGTAGTGGCGCTGGTGTTAAAGTGTTTGTATTTTGTACGGCCGGATTTTGTTTTTTTAAAAATAAATTTGAATTTGAATTCGAACAAACAAAGACGCAATAGTCAAACTCGGATATCGCTGCCGCCCGCTTTATGGCGTATTTGACACTACGATTTTCGGAAAGAAGCGCATCGCAACGCCTATCTGCGGTTGTCCTTAGTCGCTGATTGCTCACCGCGCCCGTGGGAATATCGATGTCGAGTATGCCGTCGGCCATAAACCGCAAACGCACTCAACGGCGCTTTTGAAGATGCTATTGCTGGAGAGTGGCGAGCGCAGATGAATACGCCGCCGAATATATTATTTATCGGTTTCGGGGTCTTCTCACTTTTTAACACTGGTTTTTATGTTCACCCGCGCCGAAGACTTATTGTTCCACCCGACCGGCCGCCCGCGCCGCGCCCATCGCGCCGTTCGCCAAACGCATACATTTCGTGCCGCATGCGCATCTCCCACTTCCCACCCTGATTGGATTCCGCGAATGTGTGCATAATGAGACCTCTTTCCCATACATTTTTTTATACGTCACAGTGGTTCCGACTCACTTCCACCTTAGCGATGCGACTAAGCATTGGCTAACGTGTTGACTCGTAGAGCGTACAAAAGATAAAGAGCTTTGTTGGCTTTTTGATTGTCGCAGCTGAGCCAGTCCTCATTATATTAGCAATTTTATTCTATTCGGTCACTGCAGCATTTCAGATGATGCTTTCTATATACCTACAACAAAAGGTGTCGTGGCGAGGAACTGTAGTTAAATTTCCTCGGGCCCTCGTACCACACGAGTTAACGTGACTATATCAACTTCGAGTAAATATACCCGGACTTATTGTCATTAACAATACGAAACGACATCTCCCCTATATTGGGTCAATTTAGCAAACACAATAAGTAATATATTCAAGCAATAAGTGAAATTTTGCGCATTGCTTTATGGACTATATCTTTCTCTTTCAGATGGGACACAGCGGCACTTCTGTCCAGTGTACCCAATATTGGACTAGTAGTAGACCTCACTAATACCAGCAGATATTACGATCCAGAAGTAAGTATTTTTAATTATGATTTGCTTTGGGTGTTAGATTTAAAAAAAATACATTTTATGCGCGAAGCTGGATGAGTCAAAGCAAGCGACTGACTCCTCTACAGCGTTTGGATTTCGGTATCCGCAGTTGCATATCACAGTCTTATAGCCCCTCAATGATGGTAGGCGAGACTCCGCCGAATCGCCGTAGATTGAACTTGTATAAATGATTTGATTTTCCAATATGTATCATAGACGATTACTTAACTGTTAAAGATGTATGGTATTAATCATCCTAAATAGTTTTGCTCAATATGTCTCTTCTCTGTCTCATTACTACAACCTACTTTGTCTCTTCATTACTATCCAGCAGGATTAATTGTAAGATATAATAAACCCAGTGTATGATAATAATATAATAGTATAAACTCGCCGATTGTGAAATTTCAGAGTAAAGAGTAAAAACAAGCAAACAAAGATTTGCCGATGAAAAGTGTAAACAGTTGATTAATCGTAGTATTATTTTTTATATTTTTTTTAAATTTATCTTTTGTAATTGTTACTTATCAACCCTCTTTGCTTACAAAATAAAATAAAATAAAAATAACATTAATAAGTCCGGGGTTTGAAAATATTTTATAAGTTTTATTTTACTCAATAATAGACGTATATTAAATTTGTAATTTAAAATTTTGTATAGGAATTATGCCACCTGGCGGCATTTTACCAGTGTTACAAATTTAAAAGAAGCCAGTGTTTCCTCGTCGGCAGTTAGTTTAATTACAGCTTTTGCAGAAACTTACTCTGAATGGGTTCACCTCTATCGAAATAGGATTTAAACTGTGGATTTCATACTTAGGACCCAAATTCAAGATTAGAGGGCACTAATGAATTATAAAGCAAGATGATGCTTCGAAGATTTTTGAACATCTTGTTTTTTGAACTTGGTGGTCGTCATGAGCATCGTGATCAACCTCTACATCTTCTTTGCTTTCTCGGATACATTCTCGTTGTGTATCTTGAGCTTTTAAATCTGAATCGAATGTATATCCTAGATCACATTTGGTATCTAATGGTTCCGTGCAATTTGTTTGTTGTTGTTAATTTTTATGCCATCTGGGCTACCAACTCTTATCCGGTAGCCTCCTCGTAGAGGGACTTAATCTGTCAGGGCCGCTGTGAGTTTCTACCACAGCTGTAAACTGAAGTCGGAAGTCGGTTGGGATCAGAAGTTTGCGAATTCGGTGGACACCTCGGGCAGAACTAGGCGGTTGGTGCACCGTTACATAACGGTAGTCGTGCAATTGGGCCATTAATGCCTGCTCGTCATTTCGGGTCGACTTAACTCACGGCTCAGCTCCTATCCAGTATACTCCACAAAGAGGATCTACCCCGGCGAGGACTCTGTTTCTCATGCCTCGGCAGGTGGATCAGTTCCCCTGGGGGATGGTCTTCGGGTGCTGCTGGGTGGTTTGCGCACTGTGCACTCCGTCGATTAATTGGAGGAGTCTGGAAACGTATACTGTTTCCCAAGCAGCAGGGGTGAATGTTGACCTGATGTCAGCCACTCTTGAAACGTCCAGTTGGCCACGCGATCCCGATAGGTAGACGGGCAATGGACGCTATGGTCCGCGATAAATACGAACTGAATTACTGCTAACATCAGGTAGACGCCGCGGCAAGCAACTTCATGCCCGTAACCAGACGAGATGACAGAGAAATCCTACCAAATCTATACTGTGTTCTCCCTAAGTCTCTCACACCCGCCCATTCGCATAGTGGTTAGGTCGTCTAATCTTACATTGTAAGGTTCCAGGGATTGATTCCCGGCTGGGTCACCATTTTCCGTCGGGATAAAATTAACGGAATATTATTACAATTCTGTCAATCGAATGCAAGACACACACTTACGCACATGTTACATGTACACATACATATAAACACTTCATAGTAGAGTTGGTTGTCGTGTGACAATAAACCCGCCCATTGTGAAATTTCATAATAAAAAGTATAAACAGTCTCTGCGTTCACCTCGCGGTTGAAGTATGATTATATATCGTTATATCTTCCTGGTGTGACGTATTCACCCTTAGTAGTTGCACAGTATATACTATGGTAATTGACATCTCCAGTAGATAAATTGCTTAGATTGCGATCATTAATTATGTAGTGGCGTGTTTGCTACAAAAAGACTGATGCCACGAATATTCGGTACTATTCAGTATTCGGCATATTCAACCATTTTTTTAATATTCGGTATTCGGCCGTACTATTCGGCCAAATACCGAATACCATGAAAAAAAAAAACGCACTCAAAATGTATCTATTTATTATCACAAATTATATTATTTGATCAATACTTAAAATCTATTAGTGATAGGCTATGATGAATGCAAACATTTTTTTCATTATTGGTTGGTTGTAAACGAATGCGCTTTTCCTCGTAAACAATTCCTGCTTCTGAAAATAGCCTCTCACTATAAAAACTACTGCCAAAAGATGATAAATAAATCGTTGCGAATTTTGTCAGGCTCGGATATTGCTTTGCGTTTGCTGACCACCACTTGTAAGGTCTGCAGTCCGATCTAGGCGAACAGTTTTCAAATAAAAATCAATCTCATGTGCAGTAGAACTTTTCTCCACACCCTCATCATTTTGCATATTATCTGTAGCGACTTCCTCAAAACAGAAACTGTCGTGTCTTTCAATCGTTTTATCGTTTTCATTGGTTTTTATTTTCTTACGAAGTGGAGAAGAATCACCATCAGATTCAATACTACCAGACTCATCACAACTCATTTTCAGAGCTTCTAAAAGATTCTTTGTCTTGCTCTTTCCGTTTGAACCAATCACAGGAAACTAGTTTTGAAGCGCGGGTCAAGAAAAGTGGCAGCCAATGAAACAGGTCATAACCTGTCACGCGAAATTCTGCATGCCACGCGACATCTTACGCCGAACATGAATATTTGGCGCTCTTACCGGTAGCGTGGCCGAATATTCGGTATTCGGCCAAATCACTATTCGTGGCATCACTAGTTGATACCTATTTTATTTTCTGATCCTCATGTGAATAGGGAGTCAATGTTATTTTGTAGTTTATGGCAGTCAGATACATTCAGAATTTGGTCATAAATTTTAAATCGTCCCTATACCTATTAGATACCTTCTAGACACCACCTACCATTACCAGTCGACTATTCGACCTTAGCTTTTAGCCATCTCCGTGTCTAACTGTAAATTTGATATCACGGTGTAATAATCAAGTCGTTGTTCTAAATTAATGGTCTCTAATTATATCGCTCTCCCTGGGTGTTGTCGACACTTAACAATGCTTTGCCCTACTCGGCGCCTTTAAAGACCTCGTTAACTAATGAGGATTAATCAAAGCACCTTGTAAGGTTTACTTGTAAACATGCGGCCGCGTCTTATCGCCATCGGCTCCGAATTTTGAGAGACGTTCCCACAGGAAATTTTCAACTTTATGTGTATTCAACCATTCGACACGATTATGATCACTCTGATTATGTTGATGGACTGGTACCTAACGGTTCCGTGCAGCTTGGTCCTGATGACCTGTTATAAGTCTTAGAACAGCTCAACTCACGGTTCAGCTCCCATCCAGTAGCCTCCACGAAGAGGGACTAACCTGAGAAGGACTCTGTGTGTCATCTAATGTGTCCGACTCTTGGAGGATGAGATGCGTCTTACGTTTGATGGGATAATTTGAGGACATAGTGCAGAATTAAACAAACTTAGCGCTGTTATACTCCTTTGTGACAGCCTAAATGGTCTGGATTTAATTATTTTTTTCTGAAAAAAAAAAAAAACATCGTCAACAAGTAAGAATCACTAAAGATAACAATCACAAATACTATGATTGATTAAATATTTACACTATTAATCGTTAAATCGCCGTTAACTATAAACATTAATTTATTAGTGATTTTATTATTTGAGAACAAAAAGATAAAACAAAAAAATAATAGAAAATATAAGCGATGCGAGACAAAAATAAGCACGTGAGATTCACATTTTCTTACACGAAATTTTGCATAGAAATTATAACATTATTATTTATTTTGCATTGATGATAGGTGAAAAATATATTATAAAAACTGTTCATGAATGCTGGTATTACGATTGATAAGACATAATACGAGAGAAGGAGGGATCAAGGATTGAGGGATCAAGGGCGATGTTGCAACTGCCCTTGTGCAGTCTGGCCTGGACAACGGCGTTTGCAACATTTCCGAAACGTTGTGTGTTACAAACTTCACGCGGTAAAATCCTATTTATACATGGTAAACGGTATGTACTATTTATATATGGTTAAGGAAGGTAATGCTTTATGACTGGACGCCAGAGATGCTGAAATTTTATTTGAATGCCTTTCAGCATACACTTCCAGACCCCAGTAACCTCGCTCGTTGGAGCTATGCCGAGGGTAGTTCATGTCCCCTTTGTAGCAATACCCCTTGCACAGCTAGACATATTCTAGCTGGCTGCAAGGTGGCCTTAGATCAAGGACGGTACACTTACCGCCATGACAAAGTCCTCGCTGTTATTCACGAGGTAATTAGCCTCTCAGTGGCTCGTGCCAACAAGGGTTTGACACTACCCTCCAAACCCTCAATACAGTTTGTGCGGGATGGCTCTAAAAGCAAAAAAACATTTAACTACAAAACCTTTCTCAATAATCGCGAAAGGCTTCATATTGGATTCTGGAGGTGGATTCAGCCTCTAAGCAGTATAAATTCCCTGAAAGTCTCGGATGCACAGCCGTCAGTCCAGATATAACTCTTTACTCTCTATCTCGGAAGGTGGCCCTTATCGTAGACTTAACTGTTCCGCGGGAATGAAATATACCAAAAGACCACGAGTAGAATTAAATTAAATAAATACCAAGATCTCGCAAATGCCGTCACCCGGAACGGTTTCACTGTTCACCTTCACGCGGTGGAAGTTGGCGCTCGTGGCCTGCCAGCTAAGGCTCTGTTTCACCTCTTTAAAGATCTTGGTCTTACCAGAAAAATAATCAACTCTTTCCTAGAAAAAATATCTAAAACCGCGATTTGCGCATCTCAAATTCTATGGCTTCGAAGAGGGAGTGAATGGTGAACGCTCACATGTGGCAAGACAGCTGTCATAAACCTACCACAGCCGGTCGTTAGTCCGGAATCCACTGCTCACCGCCCAGGTGTAAAAAATAGTATTACGATGGTACCAACTCCGGTCGGTGAATTCCATGGCACATCCATTTGTATTTTATTTAATGATTATGAATTATCCAACCATACTTCTGGTAGTATTCAAGGGGTACTTTTAAGCTACCCTCGTATGCACGCACATGTTGCTCTTCTATTTTGAGCCGCAGCTTTACAGACTGTGGGGATCTATCTCGTGGTGCGATATTTGAGACGGCCCTACGTACCCCGTGTGTTAACAATGTCAAAATAGACTAGACGCGTGTATCAAGCGCGCGTCAGTCGAACGTGACGGCATTTTGTTTGTGTTAAAGCGGCGCGGCCGAAGCGCGACTTGGGCGGACCACTTTCTATTTATCCATTTCGTTAGTGACAAACGACCGCCGGCCGTGGAATGTCCCCGGAATGGAGTTTCTTGCTCGCTGCTGGATGCGGCTAGACGCTCTCTGTGGCTGCGGCTGCGGCTGCTGGTTCACACTTTAACTCTTAGAACACCAGCCATGGGAATGAAACTCACGGCGGCATGTTCTCAACCCTCGAAAAATTGTTTGTAGGGTTAGTGCAACTAGAACTGTGAACTACAATGGACGAACCCGTCACCTCAGGAAGTTTTAACGATATTAGATCATTTTAGCTCCCGTGAGGTGAGGGTAGAAGACTTTGGACGAAACAGTCCGATACGCCACTCGTCTGTAAAAAGCCAACGCCTTACCGCGAGATAACCAGGTTAATCACCAACTACAGCTGTCAACAACACCGGGCGAACTCGTCACCTCAGAAAGTTTTAACGATATTTGATAGTTCTGTCTCCTATGGGGTGAGCGCAGAAGACTTATGACGAAAACAGTCCACTGTTCACGCCTCTCTCCCGTCAGAGACCAACGCCTTACGCCGAGGCACCGGGAAAGGTATCGAGCGGGCAGCCCCGCCTCCTAACTACCAGTTTTAGAAGGATATCTCCCTTCAGGATACCTCCGTCCTCCCGACTGATCACGGGTTCGAAGTCACTTGCGCGACCTCTACCTGCCGTATGTTCAGTGGTGATTCGGTTTGAATCTATCGCGGACCAAAGGCTTCTTTTGCTCGGTTCTGAACTCAGGATCAGGTAGCCTAATGGTTATTTCAAGAGTGGTTGACGACAGGTCAACATACACCCCCGCTGCTTAGGAGGCAGTATATCCTTTAGCAATTAGTCAGAGTGCACAACCGATTGGCGTCGCTAAACGGTGCGCAAACCGTCCAGTAGCGCCTGGATGCAATCCGACCAGGAGAAACCGGTACCCTTACCCGGGGTAGCCTTCCGCACGCCGAAGCTTCTGAATAGGAGCTGAATCGTGAGTTGAGCCGATCCGAGAACAAAATGGATCTTAATGCCCAAGCTGCACGAAACCATTCGCTACCTTTTTTATCACAATAAAGTTAGTAGTCAACTAGTCAGTAGGCAGTTTGCTAGCTTGCCGTCGCAGTGTCTGTGTAAGCTATCACCTGTGTCTACCAGTGGCGGTTCCTTCATGCAAGCCGAAAAGCCCGGCTTGCCCTATCTCTTAAAAATGTTCTTTAAAAGATCGGTAAACTAATGAATGAATTTGCGAGCGCCTATTGCTATCTAGCGGGCACAGATCGCTCCATGCGACAAAACAGCTTATCAACAGGCGACATTTCGCTGCAATCATACCAAGCTGAGTTCAGATAGTCATCTCGCTCGAACACATGGGCTTGCAATGGGGCTTTCAAAATCAGTGGTCCTCTCATTCAAACCTGTGGCAAATTACGCAAAACAATATATGTATCTATACGACTTTTGTATTGACGATTAAGCCAGGCTTGCGTTATGAAAGTAGAATGCGAGCGTGTTCCGTATTTAGTTCCGTTTCTTTTGAACAAGTGACAGAGCAGATTTTTTATTGTATAATTTCAATTGATTTGTGGTTTTTATTGCCTGATAAACAATGCAGGAATTGAGTTCTGTCCTAATTTGATTTTACTCTCTCAAACATATGCTGCTGATAAGTATATGTTAAATTCTGTATAGCAGTAGCACGCCTTTAGTGTGCTTTATTAAATCTAAGACACAAGCAGTAAATTTCAAACTGAAGATTGAAGAGTAAAGAGGTGCCACTTTTTAAACTATAAAAAGCGTAAAAAACACAAAAAGGTATGTCGGGTTTGCCCCATTCATCAACCCTGTGCACGCCACTGCTGACTACTGGCGGCCATTTCGTATTACTAGCTGTCAGTAGGGAGCGTACACCATAAATAAATTGAATATTTATGGCTACTTTCTCAATTTGTTTTTTTTTCTTTCAGTACATTTTTTAGTACGTATGATATCTGAGTTAAATAATAAAATAATCAGATTTTGATTGTTCGAACAAAAGTTGTGATTTAGCATCTTTATGGACCACAGGCACACTTAGGTCCCATCAATTTTCAGAAATCTTTACATACATGCCTTTTAAAAGTTTTATGTATCAAAAATATCCATACTCTACCGCAAAGCTTATGGTCCTTATAGGGTTAAGATAGGTAGAAGGGAGGGACGGCACAAAGTCAAGTGGCTTATACTTAAGGAAATTATAAATCCGTCTTTGATTGCCGTCTTTGTTTTTTTTTTTTTTTTTTTTAATTTATTTATTTTATTGGAATTATCAAATTAACCATTTACAATAAGTATATTATTAAAATAAATGCTTTCCTCTTTCATTCACTGGCTAGTGCTGCCCAACTGGGATATACCCGTTCCAGGGCAAGCAATTTATATTTTTACATTTAAAACAAGGGTCGATGAACCAAGCAAACACAATATTAATAATAATAATTAAAAAATATATACAATAATAATAAAAATTTAATAAAAATTACAATATTATATAGGAAATACATTAGAATACTAAATACATTAGAATACACATATACACACATACATACATATAAACACAATATATGTTAAGTCAACTTCACCTTATTCTACTACATCGACCATGGCATGGATAGATAAATGCTCTTCTTGCAACAGCCATTTATTTAAGTTGCTTTTAAACAAATGACAATTGGGGCTGGTTTTTATGTCACTGCTTAATTTATTATACAGTCTTGTAGCTATGTATGTATTGATACAGAGTTTTTATATGTAACTCTTTTTCTATACACCTCATTACGCATGGCGCTGAACATTTAGCGCCACAATGAAGTGAAGCGGCTAAACTGTACCTCGTCCTCATCCACGTGTCTCGCGGCGTTGCGCTGTTGTGGGACATACTTTCTCACGGGCGCTCGCCTCCGATATCGCGATAAAAGGCACCGGTGATAAATTCATCAAAGTCTGTCACCGCGATATGACGGACCGGTCACCTCACGCGCTGCCTGCCGTCTCGCGACGCTTACATTTTAATTAGACCTAATTTATACGTGGGATATTAGACGGCGCGACGAGGCCGACGAAGCCACGGTGAAAGTTCTCCATGAAAAGGAGTCAGCGAAAAGGGATCGGTCTATCACGGGTAGGTTTGCCGTCCATATACGTCCATATCCGGGGAGTTGATGGGCCCTTGCTGAGTTGGCCACGAAGACCCATTCTGTTCAGGCTTGGTCACACTCACGGGTCAACACCTATCCGACGGCCTCCACGCATGAAGTGCGAGCCTGGGTAGGACTCTGACCTTATGGTTAGTTTCCCTTGGGAATCAACCTTCTGGCGCTCCTGGACGGTCTGCGCACCGTGCGGCGTAAGCCAATCGACTGTGCACTCTGACTAACAGTCGGGGGAGTCTGGAAGCAGTACTGTTTCCTATAGAGCGGGGGTGGTTGCGGACCTTACGGCGACTGCTCTTGAAACGACCATCGGCTACCCGATCCTGGGTTAACAGCCGGACAAAGTATGCCGTGGTCCGTGATAGATTCGGTATACACCGTTTCACAGCTTCGTAAGGGAGAGGACCGCGCAAGCGACCTCGAACTCGTAACCAATCGAGAGACCGGAGTAATCTTGTCACAATTGGGAGTAAGGGCGTAAGTGTAAGCCCGCCGGGTAACACTCCTGGCTATCTCGCGGTTAAGGCGTTGGCCTCTTACGGGTTTGTGGCGGAGCTAGACGGTGGACTGTTTTGTCCAAGTCATCTGCGCTCACTCCAGGGAGATAGATCGACTAATCGTTAAAACTTCCTGAGGTGACGGGCTCGCCCGCTGTAGTCGACAACCCTAGTCGTCCATATACGGCTCAGCTCTCATTCGGTAACCTCTTCAAATAAAGACTTAACCTGGAGGATGAGGCAAACTTTCAATTTCTTGAATAATTAAAATATTTTATATATTATTTGATGGACTTCTTAATCATATCATTTTCACTGTTATATATTTTTTAATTTTTGGACTATTTTAATATTGTTTTTATTAAACTTGGATTGCTTTTAAAAATGTTTATGTTGGTTATATCTGAGACTCTTAAAATGGTATTACATATGATTGAATTTGATTGGTTATTTTTAACTGGTTGCAAGTACGCACAACGCGTGGTCTGTGGTTATAAACATGTAATCGCATATGTACGCTGCGTGGGCAAACTGTATCGAACCATTTTGTACCAAAACATCTGTAGGTACCTCTAACATACTTTTAGACAATATATATCTGTATATCAATCCAACTTCATCCCAGGCCTCTTTTTCGTGCTATTTTTCCTCAAATTACTAGATGCATAATGTTTTTTTCGCAACGACATGTAACATGAGCGAAATATTCGAGTTGGCGAATATTTATTGGTCTCTGTATTTCCATGCTCTTGCTCAACCGCTTTGAGATGTCTTCTTTTCTGACTGTTCAAGCTGGTTGAACGTAGAATGAGCTACGTATATCTTGTATATCTTGGCAGTTAGCGGTTCCTGTACAGCTTGGGCCATATGTCCTGCTCGTTATTTTGGGTCGGCTCAACTCACGGTTGAACCCATCCGGTAGCCTCCTCAAAGAGCGACGAACCTGAAAGGACTATGTTTCCCATGTCACGGCCGTATCAAGTAAATGGGATCAGATGCTCTGGGGATGACCTTCGGGCGCTGCTTGGCGGTTCGCGCATCGTGCGGCGTTAGCCAATCGACTGTGCCCCCCCCCCCCAAACCTGTGATTCATAACCCTAACCCCGGCGGGGCGGGGTCTGGAATGATCGTATACGTTTCCTAAGAAACGGGAGTGGTTGTTGACGGGTCATTTCAGCGACTCTTGAAATGACCCGTTGGCCACCCGATCCCGTGAGATAAACGGGCAAATGGCGCTACGTTCCGCGATAAATTCGAACTGAATTACCGCTAACATCAGGTACAGGCCGCGCAAGCGAATTGAAACCTGCGACTAGACTGAAGGACGGAATAATCCGGCTAAATAAGGTAGTGAGGACGCGAGGCTTCCCGCTATGTTCACTTCCCAGTGCCACGCGGTAAGGCACTGGATTCTCACGGCCATGTTGGTGTAGTTGGCAAGACTGTGGCGGACTCACGGGCGGATGTACTGTGTCGTCTTTAAGTTTCTGCGTTCATCCCACGGTTGAAAGAATGATCAATATAGTTATACCGCCCTGGGGTTGAAGGGTTCACCCGTAGTAATCGACAACTCCTATATTTCCAGTGTCATATTTATCTTATGCTATTGACGTTTTAGCCATTTACCTTGACTCCTATTTTTTTACAGGATCTCATGTTGCAGGGGGTGCAATACGAGAAGATAAACTGCCCGGGTCGAATCGTGCCTCCAGAAAGTATTATACAAACGTAAGTTGTTTTTTAAACGTAATTCACTTACTTTTTCGCATTAAAACTGTTATTATTGTTATAAAAAATCAATGCACTCTAACGATGGTCATTAAAAACAGCTTTCTATAAATGAAAGTAATCTTGCTAAAGGATTTATAGTGAAAATTGTCTTTAGCTGATCTAACCCAAACCTTCAGTGTTGTATTGATCATCCTCTAGCAACAGCCTTCGTTAATATCCTTACAGCAACACAAGTGTTTTTTGCTTTTAGAAACTGCAAAATAAAATGGGTGTTATAAATAGGATAGAAACGAATTACCCGCGTGAAATTTGTAGCACCCGACGTTTCGGTGACGTTGCAGCCGCCGTTGTCTAGGGTAGACTGAAAGAGCTGTCAATCCGTTGTTCCGCGAGTAGGCCGCATACCGCTGCCGCCACTGCGTAGTTTATAACGGTGGTGGGGGGCTGGGCTCGTAGCGCGCGAATTTCGAAAATCCGTCTTGCACACAAAACTCACTGTATCCTGTCTTACGTCCTTGCGTTCGGCGTTCGGCGGCGGGAACATTTTAAGAAGAGGGTTCCACGTAGAAGAGAGTTTGTACGCGTCGTCTCTATTGAAGTTCGGGGTTCTTCTTATTTCAATGGCCTCCCGGATCATGCGAGGGTTTTCAATGGCTTCCTGATCCTATAAACGCCTCCACTAGTGAAGGGAGAGACTCTGCAATACATATGAAGTGAAAATCTTGTAATACATATGAAGTGAGTATCTTTGAATATTTTAGTGGAATACCCTGAAACCCAAGATTCTCAAATTCCACACAAAAGAAATGTCGTGTATTTGAAAAAAATCTTTTTTTAACGTTATTTGGCGTGGGTTAGAAATGCACCCCATTCGCTATAGTTAATATTTATAGAATTAACCAGTATGTATAGTTCCATATATGTATTTCGTTTAGATGCATCATACTTTGTAGTCTTCATTAAGTACCTTGGCGTAAGTAGTCGATTTGCAGGAAGTCTTTTCACCTAGATAATAACTTATCATCATAATCTAAGAAAGTGGCCAAATCCAAAATTTGCATTTAATCGTTGAAAATAAAACAAACTTACAGAAGTCAAAAAATGAACCAAAATGGATCACGAGGAGATCGGATAGTTAAGTAAACTTTGAAATGAAAGCTTAAGAAAAAGAGGAAAAAGAAATGGAGGGACACAAAAATAAAAAAAACTGGGAACGAGAGAGGGAGAGGGAAAAAAAGGGAAAAAAGAGTGAGCGCGCGGAGTTATTTAAACAAAACCATAACAACAATCGGTAGTAAAAGGTCGGTCGAAGCATGTTTGCGGTAAACGGGACCCGACGGCATGACTGTGAAATATTGCTAACCGAGCATTGTGCGTTATGAATAACTGGTATGAAGGTGGTTTACTGATGAAGAGAACGTTTGATTATTCGGTACCACTGACATAGCGCTTTAAAAATGTAACAGGTAAATGAAGCAATTATACTTTGAGATATTGTTACATAATGAAACAGGCTCTCGTGACGACAACATCGAATTCGCTCAACTTTGCGTCTTAGGATATCCCAACACGAGGATTGGGACAGTGTCGAACGCTTTTGGTAGGTCTTGCAGTAGTAGTAGTAGTAGTAGTAGGTAGAGTGCGGGGCTTGTTTCCAGCCCTTGGTGTCACCTAGATCTGTAAGGTCTTTTGTAACTGCCCACTATGTGGTTAGGTCAGTGGTCAGCTAGTAGCCCGGTACTTCTTACCAGTCCAAGTAGATCACTGACCTTCAAGTTGGGCAGATCGCTGGGTTCGAGAAAGGCTCGTCCCAGTAAACTGTGTCTTTTGGCGGCGAGCCCTGGACAGCGACCGGTAGGTCTTACAATTCCAATAAATATACCATGCTTTAACAATTAATGTTCCCTTAGTGATGTAGCTCAATATTATTTTAAAGAATTCATCCTAAGCGAATTTGATCATCAATCCTTTTTTTATTTCTACGGGACAGTGGTGGCGGTTGACACCGGTATCGGAGTTGTACTGCAGTGCTAGTTAGTTCCTAAATGCTCTAATATTGAGCTTAGTACGCTAATTTTGTATGTTAAATGTTTTACCAGTGAGGGTGGATGCTAACCTGTCGTCAACCACTCTTGAAATGACCAATTGGCTACCTGATCCTGAATTCAGAGCCGGGCAAAAAATTCCAATGGTCCGCGATATATTAAAATTGTACGGCATGTAGAGGTCGCGCAAGCGACTTCAAATTCGAAACCAGTCAGGAGGTTGAAGGTATCCTGATTTTCCAGACGGTAGTCCTTCCAAAACTGGTACTCAGGGGGCGAAGCTACCCGCTGGGTACCTTTTCCGGTGCCTCGCCGAAAGGCGTTGGTCTCTGACGGGCATGTTGGCTTAGCTAGACAGTAGATTTGTATTCGTCTCTAAGTCTTCTACGCTCACCTCACGGGAAATAGAACGATCATTATAGATAAAACTTCCTGGGCTGGCGGATTTGCATATTGTAGTGGACACCTCTAAGTGTTAAATGTTTAAATATCTCTGAAGTGACGTAGGAAAAAATGCTTCAGAACTTCAAAAGTGCAAACCACCGCTCCGCGGTTGAATAAAATGAGTCTGTAGTGAGTTTTCGAGCGAGTCTACTATGGAATTCACTCAATTCGGGAGGCAACCCTGGGTGAAGCAGCCGTGTCATGGTGAAATTTAGAACGGGCTATCATAATTGAATGCGGATACAAAATTGTGTATCTTTCTGTTGACCGTAGAAGAGTAGCCTCGTCGGGAACCAATCCTGGTTGTAGAATCAAGTCATGCTCACCACAAAATGACATTGTTACGGAACTGAACCAACGTGTAAAATTTCAACTTCATAGGATAAGAGGAAGTTGTTCTAATTCAGCTTGCAAGATTTGACATAAACAAACATACATACATACTAACTAACATACATTGCAAGATAAATAAAAGCTTGTAAATAAGGTTAAAACCCACAGAAATTCGCCGCATATACTTACTTACAGCCGCCGTAATATACTCAGCAGGCAAATGGAAAGGGCAAATCGATATACATGGACAGATTATCTTAATCCTGACATGGGATACTTTGTCAAAACAAAAGACAAATGGGAAGAACTGCCACAAAACAAGGCCGAATTGTGGCAAGCAGTGCAGGAAGTATATACAATATATGAATCATATACGAAAACAAGCGAAGAGAATTATACAAGTAGATTAATGAGACAAGGAAATATCAAATAAAGGCAAAACAAAAGGATCCAGAATATACTGAATATTATGGACGAAAGAAGTGACAAATACAGACACAAAAACAATACATATAAGTTACTGTCCTCACAATCCTAAATTCTCACTTTCCTTTATCAGTTTTAAGTTGCTATAATACCGATCCATTGAATTTACCTTTCTTTCCCTTCCTCAAATGCTGGTGCTCCTCAACCTTGAAAATGTGCCCCATGTATTGGGTTTACTCTCTTAAGAGGACTCTTGGCTGAGGTGACACAATTCATTAATTCAAACGTTTTAATAACCTCGTAACGTTACATTGTTTAACGTAAAATAGATGGATGGCTTAATATATAACTATGTATTGGGTAAAATGGCGATTGAATAAGGTTTGTCCTAGGCGAGTATAGAGCAACCGAGATTGTGGTCCATAATTTAAATTCCATCTCGTCGCGTCGTCCGTCCACAGTCCACTTCCCAGACGGCACTGCCAAAAGTCGGCCGCTGCTATAGTGAAATGAATGCGAGAAACCTTACTGTACTAGCTGGGATGCGTGGGCGCACTGGCGACCCAACAGTCGCTATAGTTGGACTGATCCATCCGAAGAGTTTCATAAAGTTGGATCGAAATCGTTAAAGAATCTGATTCTGAAGACGAAGGCTTTTAGCTACCTGCAAATTAACAGCTTATACGTATAATTTATATTTAAACCACTGATACCACCTGCAGACAATCAAGATCCCCTTAGAGAAATTCAATGAGTATCTATGTTATATTACATTACATCTTCGTCGTGTACAATTGACGACTAAAAACCGCCGTTAGACCTGTCAACATATTTTTGTTATGTAGTAAGTCTCGTTACTACTCCAATATACATAATTAGTCAAGAATTTAACAATATTATTGGAAAAAAATGATATCTAAAAAATACAATAATAATATAGTCGTTTATTTGGCACCTACTAACAGTTATTCATCGTAAAATCTTATTACAAAAATATAAAGACCTAATAATTACAATATACAATAATTAGAATGGGCGCCTACTAAAACTTATTCATCGTAATAAACGAAATAGCCAGTAAAAAGTTAAATAACTAAAATAGAAGCCTAATAAATTAGAAGCCTAGTCAAGAAAAAGTTCAATTTCGTGTGCCACCTCGACTAACGAGGAGCTCTCAAACATTTTCGGTTGTTGCTTGCAATAACAACATCGGGTCGAATAGACCTCTTACCAGAATGTGTCGCGTTTTTGATAAATCGTTTGAAGGGTTTGATGTATTTTATGATTCCATTAATTTAATAAAAGACTCGATCATACTTAGCCTATCTCCTACTTCTTAAGATTTCACTAACTGCCATCCTAATGTACTGTATTATATGATTATTATATTATAACATACTATTGTATTATATCATATTATGTATAATAAATATTATTATCCAATTACTCATACTTCTATTTTGCTCTATCCAAATAACCTTATTAGGAGCTTACTTTATTATTACTTTTCTTACCCTTACATTATTATTAGCTTTATTATATTTTTTTCTACTATCAACGTGTTCATGTTATTTCTATGTTAATTGGTAATGCAAGCATTGTAAACTATTCATAAGATAGTAAATTTGTTTCGTTTAAATATGGTTTTAAAATACTAGTATCATATATTTACTATATGTAAGTTTGCTATAAAATAAAATAAAAAATAATAAAAAAAATAAAATTAGGTACCTACTCAATAATTCGAATAGATTCGTACTTAAAATTATTCATCGTAATATCCAAAGTAGTCGGTAAAATGTTAAATAATCAAATTAAAACTACGTCACACATTTAAAAACTAAAAGTACAATAAATATAAGATGATCCTACTAATATTATAAACGCGAAAGTTTGTATGTATGTATGGATGTTTGTTACTCTTTCACGCAAAAACTACTGAATGGATTTTGATGAAACTTTACAATAATATAGCTTACACATCAGAATAACACATAGGCTATAATTTATAAAGATATATGGTTTTCTATCATCATTATCACAATTTTCCATCACCACGCGAGTGAAACCGCTGGGCGCAGCTAGTATAAAATAACCAGACAATAAGGCTCAGATTTTCAAAGTATTTTTGGAAATCATACGTCTCTAATTCCGTTAGATTTTATATCATTATCATTTAAATGGGTACAATGTTTGAAAAGTCATGGGCCTCAAATTCGGTCTGATGATATAATAAGACGATTACACTGACTTTCATTGATTATGAATATATCATCGACTTAGTTTGCGCGATCGAAGACGCCCTAGCAAATTGTCAGGTAAACGAGTAGTACATTCGCCTTATCATGCATTTACGAGAGAACGACATGTCTTGCGTGAGTCTGCATGAGAAGACCGATGTATTTCAACTGGCTAGAAGATACGACGGCAACGCTAAAGTTGTTTATTAAACGAGTGTCCACTCTCTGGGTGGACACGCCTGTATCCTGAAATCCTGTCGCTTCTTAATTTCATTAATTCTACCATGTTTCATCCCTTTCATTTATTAAGTACCGCACTTGAGTACATTATGTATTACCGCTCTAACAATATCTGCAGTCGATAATTTAGTCCGTATTGCGTGCATAATCGTAACACATCGTGATGTCTCGCTTTGTTCGTGACAGAAAATTGAATGCAGCACCTATTTCTCGGAAGTGTCGTGTGCTAAGGGAAGCATCATCGGGAGTTGCACCATCTTCTGGGGTAGCTGCCCATTAGCAGAGCAGTTAAGGAAGAACAGCTAGATGTGATGTTTTAAGATACTCTTTTCTAATTACTAGCTTTATCCACACTTGGCTGTCCAGCTCTTACCAGAATTTTCTAAAAATACAGTCTGGTGTGGCTTGCAGGATATTAACCAGGGAGGTCTTCATTAATTTTGCTAACTGCAGAATTGTTCATTTAATATTTCCCCTAATTATAATTTTTCACAATATTTTAGATTTTTGGAAATGTTTCAATGTCTTCAGCGAGTTGGTTAATCAGCCCTCGTCTTTCATAAAGTGAGTTGGTGATTTTAGATATTTATCTGACCGGAACGGCTATTCATCAGATGGTTCAGTATATGTTAATGCATAAAAAATGTTATAGATGAGGCATACAACGACTTGACCAATTCACTGCGGGAGATTTATACGATTTGCCATATTTGGCGGTAGTGGATGGCGCCGTGCTGGATCGATGCGGCAAATTAAACGGCGAACGAACGAAATTGCGGTTTTAGTGTTTACAACGCAACGCATCACTATGCCAAATTCTACCACTTTTCCGATAAATACAAGCAATTGAGAAGTTCCTCGTTAGCAGTTTAAAGAGAGATTCGATCGATATCGATCTTGGGGCAATGCACCAGATAGCCATCGTATTTTTATACTGCAATGCATGCTCTCAGGACGATATTTGGATTAAATAGAGACGGTCACTGTGCTCCGTCTTTTAAAAAAAACTTTTAAATGCGGATTCATTTATCAGTGTTTAATTATTGCGAAAGCAAACTTGCAGACACAGGAAGAGCACTCGAGTTTACAAGGAATAAGACATTTGCAACAACAATAACGTCGAAGACTATCGCGGTTGTTTGACATTATAAATAGGATAGAAAACGAATTTACCGCGTAAAATTTGTAGGACCCGACGTTTCGGTGACGTCTACCCTAGACAACGGCGGCTGCAACGTCACCGAAACGTCGGGTCCTACAAATTTTACGCGGTAAATTCGTTTTCTATCCTATTTATAACAATAACGTCGTAATTCCCAAAATGCGGCTGTGTCATTTCCACACACCATATGAACACCATATAACGCCTACGTTCGCAGTATAGTGGAGTTTGCGTCACCTATATGGTCACCGCAGTACAATGTACACATTGACCGTATAGAGCGTATTCAGAAAACCTTCGTAAGGCACTTGTGTCATCGAACCCTCGCTGAATATACCTCATATTCTGACGGCTTGGCAAGGTTCGAAATGCTGAGTCTTCAGCAGCGACGCAAAGTGACTGATATGACGTTCTTCCACAATATACTTTCGCATCATATCGACAGCCCACAAATTCTAAGCAGAATAGCCTTAAATGTCCCATCGCGCCGAACTCGTCACCCAAGGGTATTCAATGTACCCAGACTCCATACAAATCAAGCAAGGAATTCAACTCTGCATCGAATTATGGAAGCCTATGATGAATCGTTTCAGGAACTAGACATATTCTCAATGAGCAAAAACGAGTTTATCAGAGCGGTAATAGACCAGACCTTAAAAGCTTGAACAGATACATACCTGTGCAGAATCACACACTCTCATATATACACAACTATGACACATACACGTAGATGTACTTACACACACCCATTAAACACACATCACAATCACACACATAAACACACTCATCCTACTATATTATACACACTCACAAATCGAGAGAACATGATAATATAACATAATATATAAATATTATTACACAACATCGCGCACATTAACTGTATATTACCAGGAGACTATTTTGGCCGTAATATTGTTATTATTATTTATTAACTTAAGACCTGGGCGCTGTTTTTCTCTTTTGTTGGAATAGAAATAAAATAAAAATAAAATAAAACACAAATCATTTTTATATTTGGGCTTTTTATTTTGGGCATTAGGTATAGTTCAGGGAGTGAGGGGTGAGGGTTAAGGGGTTTGGCGGGGTGGGAGGGTTTTCGGCTTGCCATGAAAGTCTTGGGGTGACACGTTCGATTTTTTTTGTAAGAGATCGAAAACAAAATCTAAAACAAATGCGTTGATTTTGTAGTTCGATTATCAAAAAAAATTTTTTTTTTTTTAGCCTTTTCGATAGAATTATTTTACAGCAACTGACGAGTGATTTTATTTGAGTAGTAGGTATTAAATTCTATATAAAATACTTTTTATTTGAATAAGATAGCATTCCTAGTTTGCGAGATGTTATATTAGTGACCCGGATTCGTTGTTCTTGTGTGTAGTACGAGTAATAAAAAGCAGAATTTATCGATTGAAGACCAGGAAGATGAAGGATATCGTGTGTTGATGGAGAGTGGTATGGATACAGTACAAATTCTCTGTTTCGAGATATAACGATCCCCAATTTTCGATAAAAGACAACTACACAAGCCGATATAAGACTACTACAGACGGCACTACAGAAAAAGAAGCTTTTGTTCCAACCAAGATTGGCTCTTAAAAAAATCTGCGCTTATCCATTTGCAGTTTCATTCTTAAATTGTAAGTCTATTTCGATTTTTTCGTTCTTTAACGTATCCGAGCCAGGTTAGGACAAGTCTCTCCGAAAATATGCGGCCTGGATGGCCTTGTCGTTCACCCCTTGTAGGTCCTGGTGTGTGATGGTGGTTGACAACTGCGGGCATGAGGTGGTCTTTACCCTACAGCTCTCCACAGTCGCATATTGGATTATCTGTGTAGCCCCAGTAAACGAGATTGGCTCGGCATCTTATCACACCCACCCTCACTCTGTTGAGACTACGTCAGGTGGTATAGGGGAGATGGGACCCCGGCGCTATGTGTTCCTTAACGTCCTCGTCAAGTGAAGCCCTCCGTTGAGTGACGCGGGTTCGAAAATAAGATTCCTAGGAGCGGTTGTGTGCGGCTGAAGAATAACTTTTGCGATTTTAGGCGAGTGTTTGTGTGGTACTTGCCCGTGTGGTACTCTGGTGTCTTAGGTCGTTTATCACCTTTAGGCGTTCAGAATCAGCCAGGACATCACGACTTATTTCAGGGGAGCGATGCGGATGAGCAGATAAAGCTTTTCGCCAGGGAGTATGTTTGGATTAGCCTGAGACCGGAGGTTTGAGGCAGCGTGAGTGTCGACCATTTTTGCGTGTGTTGATCCCGCTCCACACTAAAGCGGCATATTCCGCTGCGGAGATGCATGACCAGAGCTAAGATTCCCCATGTTTTTTCAGTTAGTTTCCTGGCGATGTTATTTCTGGAACACGTCATTCTATTGTACTCGTAATATACACTTATTCATTCTGCCCAACTCGGTACTATTTCGAGTTACCGGGATGACTTAATTTCGAAACCAAACCATTAACATTTCAATTGAAACCAGAAGTCGTGTCGAGTTTGGTCCATACCTCTGATCAATTCCTGTTTGTAATTATCATATTAGAGATCACTCCGTCTATTGATGGTGTCGCAGCGATGTCTGGCTTTTGTGATATTTGATAAATGACATCAGTCTACCTCGGTCTAAAAGTTCATTAATAGACATTGGTGTTGGACATAACAACACCACTTGCGCCAAGGAAAATGTGTATACATGGAGAGATTTCAAGATTGTGTCATATTTAAATGTTTGTTTTGCTTTAAGCTGCTGTAAGTATTGTTTTGCTTTTTTGGAAATGACGGAAATATCGATTTTGACCCTCTCCTCTCCGAGACGATTAAGAATAGTTCCTGATTAAAGTTTGTGTGTGTGTTTGTGTGTGTGTATTCTTCGACGATAGTGCACAAACGCTTCATCCGATTAAGCTGAAGTTTGGCATGCAGGCATCATTTGATTATGGCAAGAGTTGAAAATATTGTTATTGAAATCTGTCCACCAGGGGGCGCGCTAGTCATACTTCAATCTCAAAATATTGAACTCAAATACTTGAATACGCTACACAGATGCGTCGTTGGCTGATAATACATCGTGAAATTTTGGTGAATATCTCTTATACAAGCAACACAAATATTTTATTAAATTGCGCCATATTTAAGAAAATACTACATCCTATAGGAAAATAACCATTTTAATACCTCGGAAATACTACTAAAATACTACAATTTTACTACTTTCACTTGACACAAAAACTATCGGGGGCGGGGGGGGGGGGGGGGGGGGGTGAGTTGGCCGGAGACGGGGGGGGGGGTAGTGTTATGGTGACACAACCGATTTTTTAAAATTCTTTTGCGAAGTCACAAGCAGCATGCAATATTTTTGGATATTACAAAAATGCGTTTACTTTATTCTACGATATTATTATAATATAGCGTATTTGATTAATCAATTCCGTACTACAATTTGGCAGCTAGAATTTTACCACGCAACATGTAGATAGCACTCATAGTTCCGAACGTTAATTAATCTTCTTTTATGTTAATTGATATGGCGGTGTTCGTGGTATGGCAGTAAAGCGACGCACTATACGAGTAGATGGCTCTCCAAACACGCCTATACGGTATCATATCTCGAAATAAAACCATACGATCATAAAAAATGATTAGTTAAAGCATAGCTCTTATTATTTTAATATTATTTACATACAAATGTATATTTTTAATTTGGTATACAGGTAATTCTATACGTAATAATTACGCACTTTAATGCTCAGATATACTAATAGATATCATTCTATCTCTTTGTATTATTTATGTGATGTAATCAGTCTATATAAAATGCGATAGAAAGCACTAAAAAATGAATGTTTTTATTGTTATCATTGGTTAAATTATTGTTTTTTTAATCAATCAGAACCTTGAATATTAATGAAAACATTGATTATTAATGCTTTAGTACATGGCCAAATAAATTGCTATTAGTTTCGCCGGACAATGCTATCAGCGCCATCTGCAAATCGCCGGCGTAGAAGGGTTGCCAAAACATACTAAGGCATTCTTCTTCCTTCTTCCTTAGCTTCGTTTAGCCCACTCCTGGACGTAGGCTTTTTCCTTCTTCTTTTATGACTGTCTGTCAGCTGCTGCCCTCAGCGCGTTGGTCCCTGCTGCTTTTCTGATGTCGTGCAGTCATCGTTGTTGTGGTCTCCCTACGCCTCGCTTTGTGGTCCTTGGTCTCCACTGGTCAAGCCTCTTCGGCCACCTCGCATCATCCTGCCTTGCGACGTGATCTGCCCAGCCCCACTACGGTCACTAAGGCATTAGGCAATATAATTGCTTATACAGAGCGGCTTTTAATTAACCGCTATCCTTGAAGGATGAATCAGTACGAGAGCTTTAATAAAAAAAAACAATCAACTTTTGATAAAAGCCCAGCCCCACTACGGTCACTAAGGCATTAAGCAATATAATTGCTTATACAGAGTGGCTTTTAATTAACCGCTATCCTTGAAGGATGAATCAGTACGAGCTTTAATAAAAAAAAAAACAATCAACTTTTGATAAAAGCCCAGCCCCACTACGGTCACTAAGGCATTAAGCAATATAATTGTTTATACAGAGTGGCTTTTAATTAACCGCTATCCTTGAAGGATGAATCAGTACGAGCTTTAATAAAAAAAACAATAAACTTTTGATAAAAGCCCAGCCCCACTACGGTCACTAAGGCATTAAGCAATATAATTGCTTATACAGAGTGGCTTTTAATTAACCGCTATCCTTGAAGGATGAATCAGTACGAGCTTTAATAAAAAAAAAACAATCAACTTTTGATAAAAGCCCAGCCCCACTACGGTCACTAAGACATTAAGCAATATAATTGCTTATACAGAGTGGCTTTTAATTAACCGCTATCCTTGAAGGATGAATCAGTACGAGCTTTAATAAAAAAAAAACAATCAACTTTTGATAAAAGCCCAGCCCCACTACGGTCACTAAGGCATTAAGCAATATAATTGCTTATACAGAGTGGCTTTTAATTAACCGCTATCCTTGAAGGGTGAATCAGTACCAGCTTTAATAAAAAAAACAATAAACTTTTGATAAAAGCCCAGCCCCACTACGGTCACTAAGGCATTAAGCAATATAATTGCTTATACAGAGTGGCTTTTAATTAACCGCTATCCTTGAAGGATGAATCAGTACGAGCTTTAATAATAAAAAATAATCAACTTTTGATAAAAGCCCAGCCCCACTACGGTCACTAAGGAATTAAGCAATATAATTGCTTATACAGAGTGGCTTTTAATTAACCGCTATCCTTGAAGGATGAATCAGTACGAGCTTTAATAAAAAAAAACAATCAACTTTTGATAAAAGCCCAGTCCCACTACGGTCACTAAGGCATTAAGCAATATAATTGCTTATACAGAGTGGCTTTTAAACAACCGCTATCGTTGAAGGATGAATCAGTACGAGCTTTAATAATAAAAAACAATCAACTTTTGATAAAAGCCCAGCCCCACTACGGTCACTAAGGAATTAAGCAATATAATTGCTTATACAGAGTGGCTTTTAATTAACCGCTATCCTTGAAGGATGAATCAGTACGAGCTTTAATAAAAAAAACAATAAACTTTTGATAAAAGCCCAGCCCCACTACGGTCACTAAGGCATTAAGCAATATAATTGCTTATACAGAGTGGCTTTTAATTAACCGCTATCCTTGAAGGATGAATCAGTACGAGCTTTAATAAAAAAAAAACAATCAACTTTTGATAAAAGCCCAGCCCCACTACGGTCACTAAGACATTAAGCAATATAATTGCTTATACAGAGTGGCTTTTAATTAACCGCTATCCTTGAAGGATGAATCAGTACGAGCTTTAATAAAAAAAACAATAAACTTTTGATAAAAGCCCAGCCCCACTACGGTCACTCAGGCATTAAGCAATATAATTGCTTATACAGAGTGGCTTTTAATTAACCGCTATCCTTGAAGGATGAATCAGTACGAGCTTTAATAATAAAAAACAATCAACTTTTGATAAAAGCCCAGCCCCACTACGGTCACTAAGGAATTAAGCAATATAATTGCTTATACAGAGTGGCTTTTAATTAACCGCTATCCTTGAAGGATGAATCAGTACGAGCTTTAATAAAAAAAAACAATAAACTTTTGATAAAAGCCCAGCCCCACTACGGTCACTAAGGCATTAAGCAATATAATTGCTTATACAGAGTGGCTTTTAATTAACCGCTATCCTTGAAGGATGAATCAGTACGAGCTTTAATAATAAAAAACAATCAACTTTTGATAAAAGCCCAGCCCCACTACGGTCACTAAGGAATTAAGCAATATAATTGCTTATACAGAGTGGCTTTTAATTAACCGCTATCCTTGAAGGATGAATCAGTACGAGCTTTAATAAAAAAAACAATAAACTTTTGATAAAAGCCCAGCCCCACTACGGTCACTAAGGCATTAAGCAATATAATTGCTTATACAGAGTGGCTTTTAATTAACCGCTATCCTTGAAGGATGAATCAGTACGAGCTTTAATAAAAAAAAAACAATCAACTTTTGATAAAAGCCCAGCCCCACTACGGTCACTAAGACATTAAGCAATATAATTGCTTATACAGAGTGGCTTTTAATTAACCGCTATCCTTGAAGGATGAATCAGTACGAGCTTTAATAAAAAAAAAACAATCAACTTTTGATAAAAGCCCAGCCCCACTACGGTCACTAAGACATTAAGCAATATAATTGCTTATACAGAGTGGCTTTTAATTAACCGCTATCCTTGAAGGATGAATCAGTACGAGCATTAATAAAAAAAAAACAATCAACTTTTGATAAAAGCCCAGCCCCACTACGGTCACTAAGGCATTAAGCAATATAATTGCTTATACAGAGTGGCTTTTAATTAACCGCTATCCTTGAAGGGTGAATCAGTACCAGCTTTAATAAAAAAAACAATAAACTTTTGATAAAAGCCCAGCCCCACTACGGTCACTAAGGCATTAAGCAATATAATTGCTTATACAGAGTGGCTTTTAATTAACCGCTATCCTTGAAGGATGAATCAGTACGAGCTTTAATAATAAAAAACAATCAACTTTTGATAAAAGCCCAGCCCCACTACGGTCACTAAGGAATTAAGCAATATAATTGCTTATACAGAGTGGCTTTTAATTAACCGCTATCCTTGAAGGATGAATCAGTACGAGCTTTAATAAAAAAAAACAATCAACTTTTGATAAAAGCCCAGCCCCACTACGGTCACTAAGGCATTAAGCAATATAATTGCTTATACAGAGTGGCTTTTAATTAACCGCTATCCTTGAAGGATGAATCAGTACGAGCTTTAATAATAAAAAACAATCAACTTTTGATAAAAGCCCAGCCCCACTACGGTCACTAAGGAATTAAGCAATATAATTGCTTATACAGAGTGGCTTTTAATTAACCGCTATCCTTGAAGGATGAATCAGTACGAGCTTTAATAAAAAAAACAATAAACTTTTGATAAAAGCCCAGCCCCACTACGGTCACTAAGGCATTAAGCAATATAATTGCTTATACAGAGTGGCTTTTAATTAACCGCTATCCTTGAAGGATGAATCAGTACGAGCTTTAATAAAAAAAACAATAAACTTTTGATAAAAGCCCAGCCCCACTACGGTCACTAAGGCATTAAGCAATATAATTGCTTATACAGAGTGGCTTTTAATTAACCGCTATCCTTGAAGGATGAATCAGTACGAGCTTTAATAATAAAAAATAATCAACTTTTGATAAAAGCCCAGCCCCACTACGGTCACTAAGGAATTAAGCAATATAATTGCTTATACAGAGTGGCTTTTAATTAACCGCTATCCTTGAAGGATGAATCAGTACGAGCTTTAATAAAAAAAAACAATCAACTTTTGATAAAAGCCCAGTCCCACTACGGTCACTAAGGCATTAAGCAATATAATTGCTTATACAGAGTGGCTTTTAATTAACCGCTATCCTTGAAGGATGAATCAGTACGAGCTTTAATAATAAAAAACAATCAACTTTTGATAAAAGCCCAGCCCCACTACGGTCACTAAGGAATTAAGCAATATAATTGCTTATACAGAGTGGCTTTTAATTAACCGCTATCCTTGAAGGATGAATCAGTACGAGCTTTAATAAAAAAAACAATAAACTTTTGATAAAAGCCCAGCCCCACTACGGTCACTAAGGCATTAAGCAATATAATTGCTTATACAGAGTGGCTTTTAATTAACCGCTATCCTTGAAGGATGAATCAGTACGAGCTTTAATAAAAAAAAAACAATCAACTTTTGATAAAAGCCCAGCCCCACTACGGTCACTAAGGCATTAAGCAATATAATTGCTTATACAGAGTGGCTTTTAATTAACCGCTATCCTTGAAGGATGAATCAGTACGAGCTTTAATAAAAAAAAAACAATCAACTTTTGATAAAAGCCCAGCCCCACTACGGTCACTAAGGCATTAAGCAATATAATTGCTTATATAGAGTGGCTTTTAATTAACCGCTATCCTTGAAGGATGAATGAGTACGAGCTTTAATAAAAAAACAATACACTTTTGATAAAAGCCCAGCCCCACTACGGTCACTAAGGCATTAAGCAATATAATTGCTTATACAGAGTGTCTTTTAATTAACCGCTATCCTTGAAGGATGAATCAGTACGAGCTTTAATAAAAAAAAAACAATCAACTTTTGATAAAAGCCCAGCCCCACTACGGTCACTAAGGCATTAAGCAATATAATTGCTTATACAGAGTGGCTTTTAATTAACCGCTATCCTTGAAGGATGAATCAGTACGAGCTTTAATAAAAAAAACAATAAACTTTTGATAAAAGCCTAGCCCCACTACGGTCACTAAGGCATTAAGCAATATAATTGCTTATACAGAGTGGCTTTTAATTAACCGCTATCCTTGAAGGGTGAATCAGTACCAGCTTTAATAAAAAAACAATAAACTTTTGATAAAAGCCCAGCCCCACTACGGTCACTAAGGCATTAAGCAATATAATTGCTTATACAGAGTGGCTTTTAATTAACCGCTATCCTTGAAGGATGAATCAGTACGAGCTTTAATAAAAAAAAACAATCAACTTTTGATAAAAGCCCAGCCCCACTACGGTCACTAAGGCATTAAGCAATATAATTGCTTATACAGAGTGGCTTTTAATTAACCGCTATCCTTGAAGGATGAATCAGTACGAGCTTTAATAATAAAAAACAATCAACTTTTGATAAAAGTCCAGCCCCACTACGGTCACTAAGGAATTAAGCAATATAATTGCTTATACAGAGTGGCTTTTAATTAACCGCTATCCTTGAAGGATGAATCAGTACGAGCTTTAATAAAAAAAACAATAAACTTTTGATAAAAGCCCAGCCCCACTACGGTCACTAAGGCATTAAGCAATATAATTGCTTATACAGAGTGGCTTTTAATTAACCGCTATCCTTGAAGGATGAATCAGTACGAGCTTTAATAAAAAAAACAATAAACTTTTGATAAAAGCCCAGCCCCACTACGGTCACTAAGACATTAAGCAATATAATTGCTTATACAGAGTGGCTTTTAATTAACCGCTATCCTTGAAGGATGAATCAGTACGAGCTTTAATAAAAAAAAAACAATCAACTTTTGATAAAAGCCCAGCCCCACTACGGTCACTAAGACATTAAGCAATATAATTGCTTATACAGAGTGGCTTTTAATTAACCGCTATCCTTGAAGGATGAATCAGTACGAGCATTAATAAAAAAAAAACAATCAACTTTTGATAAAAGCCCAGCCCCACTACGGTCACTAAGGCATTAAGCAATATAATTGCTTATACAGAGTGGCTTTTAATTAACCGCTATCCTTGAAGGGTGAATCAGTACCAGCTTTAATAAAAAAAACAATAAACTTTTGATAAAAGCCCAGCCCCACTACGGTCACTAAGGCATTAAGCAATATAATTGCTTATACAGAGTGGCTTTTAATTAACCGCTATCCTTGAAGGATGAATCAGTACGAGCTTTAATAATAAAAAACAATCAACTTTTGATAAAAGCCCAGCCCCACTACGGTCACTAAGGAATTAAGCAATATAATTGCTTATACAGAGTGGCTTTTAATTAACCGCTATCCTTGAAGGATGAATCAGTACGAGCTTTAATAAAAAAAAACAATCAACTTTTGATAAAAGCCCAGCCCCACTACGGTCACTAAGGCATTAAGCAATATAATTGCTTATACAGAGTGGCTTTTAATTAACCGCTATCCTTGAAGGATGAATCAGTACGAGCTTTAATAATAAAAAACAATCAACTTTTGATAAAAGCCCAGCCCCACTACGGTCACTAAGGAATTAAGCAATATAATTGCTTATACAGAGTGGCTTTTAATTAACCGCTATCCTTGAAGGATGAATCAGTACGAGCTTTAATAAAAAAAACAATAAACTTTTGATAAAAGCCCAGCCCCACTACGGTCACTAAGGCATTAAGCAATATAATTGCTTATACAGAGTGGCTTTTAATTAACCGCTATCCTTGAAGGATGAATCAGTACGAGCTTTAATAAAAAAAACAATAAACTTTTGATAAAAGCCCAGCCCCACTACGGTCACTAAGGCATTAAGCAATATAATTGCTTATACAGAGTGGCTTTTAATTAACCGCTATCCTTGAAGGATGAATCAGTACGAGCTTTAATAATAAAAAATAATCAACTTTTGATAAAAGCCCAGCCCCACTACGGTCACTAAGGAATTAAGCAATATAATTGCTTATACAGAGTGGCTTTTAATTAACCGCTATCCTTGAAGGATGAATCAGTACGAGCTTTAATAAAAAAAAACAATCAACTTTTGATAAAAGCCCAGTCCCACTACGGTCACTAAGGCATTAAGCAATATAATTGCTTATACAGAGTGGCTTTTAATTAACCGCTATCCTTGAAGGATGAATCAGTACGAGCTTTAATAATAAAAAACAATCAACTTTTGATAAAAGCCCAGCCCCACTACGGTCACTAAGGAATTAAGCAATATAATTGCTTATACAGAGTGGCTTTTAATTAACCGCTATCCTTGAAGGATGAATCAGTACGAGCTTTAATAAAAAAAACAATAAACTTTTGATAAAAGCCCAGCCCCACTACGGTCACTAAGGCATTAAGCAATATAATTGCTTATACAGAGTGGCTTTTAATTAACCGCTATCCTTGAAGGATGAATCAGTACGAGCTTTAATAAAAAAAAAACAATCAACTTTTGATAAAAGCCCAGCCCCACTACGGTCACTAAGGCATTAAGCAATATAATTGCTTATACAGAGTGGCTTTTAATTAACCGCTATCCTTGAAGGATGAATCAGTACGAGCTTTAATAAAAAAAAAACAATCAACTTTTGATAAAAGCCCAGCCCCACTACGGTCACTAAGGCATTAAGCAATATAATTGCTTATATAGAGTGGCTTTTAATTAACCGCTATCCTTGAAGGATGAATGAGTACGAGCTTTAATAAAAAAACAATACACTTTTGATAAAAGCCCAGCCCCACTACGGTCACTAAGGCATTAAGCAATATAATTGCTTATACAGAGTGTCTTTTAATTAACCGCTATCCTTGAAGGATGAATCAGTACGAGCTTTAATAAAAAAAAAACAATCAACTTTTGATAAAAGCCCAGCCCCACTACGGTCACTAAGGCATTAAGCAATATAATTGCTTATACAGAGTGGCTTTTAATTAACCGCTATCCTTGAAGGATGAATCAGTACGAGCTTTAATAAAAAAAACAATAAACTTTTGATAAAAGCCTAGCCCCACTACGGTCACTAAGGCATTAAGCAATATAATTGCTTATACAGAGTGGCTTTTAATTAACCGCTATCCTTGAAGGGTGAATCAGTACCAGCTTTAATAAAAAAACAATAAACTTTTGATAAAAGCCCAGCCCCACTACGGTCACTAAGGCATTAAGCAATATAATTGCTTATACAGAGTGGCTTTTAATTAACCGCTATCCTTGAAGGATGAATCAGTACGAGCTTTAATAAAAAAAAACAATCAACTTTTGATAAAAGCCCAGCCCCACTACGGTCACTAAGGCATTAAGCAATATAATTGCTTATACAGAGTGGCTTTTAATTAACCGCTATCCTTGAAGGATGAATCAGTACGAGCTTTAATAATAAAAAACAATCAACTTTTGATAAAAGTCCAGCCCCACTACGGTCACTAAGGAATTAAGCAATATAATTGCTTATACAGAGTGGCTTTTAATTAACCGCTATCCTTGAAGGATGAATCAGTACGAGCTTTAATAAAAAAAACAATAAACTTTTGATAAAAGCCCAGCCCCACTACGGTCACTAAGGCATTAAGCAATATAATTGCTTATACAGAGTGGCTTTTAATTAACCGCTATCCTTGAAGGATGAATCAGTACGAGCTTTAATAAAAAAAACAATAAACTTTTGATAAAAGCCCAGCCCCACTACGGTCACTAAGGCATTAAGCAATATAATTGCTTATACAGAGTGGCTTTTAATTAACCGCTATCCTTGAAGGATGAATCAGTACGAGCTTTAATAAAAAAAAACAATCAACTTTTGATAAAAGCCCAGCCCCACTACGGTCACTAAGGCATTAAGCAATATAATTGCTTATACAGAGTGGCTTTTAATTAACCGCTATCCTTGAAGGATGAATCAGTACGAGCTTTAATAATAAAAAACAATCAACTTTTGATAAAAGCCCAGCCCCACTACGGTCACTAAGGAATTAAGCAATATAATTGCTTATACAGAGTGGCTTTTAATTAACCGCTATCCTTGAAGGATGAATCAGTACGAGCTTTAATAAAAAAAACAATAAACTTTTGATAAAAGCCCAGCCCCACTACGGTCACTAAGGCATTAAGCAATATAATTGCTTATACAGAGTGGCTTTTAATTAACCGCTATCCTTGAAGGATGAATCAGTACGAGCTTTAATAAAAAAAACAATAAACTTTTGATAAAAGCCCAGCCCCACTACGGTCACTAAGGCATTAAGCAATATAATTGCTTATACAGAGTGGCTTTTAATTAACCGCTATCCTTGAAGGATGAATCAGTACGAGCTTTAATAAAAAAAAAACAATCAACTTTTGATAAAAGCCCAGCCCCACTACGGTCACTAAGGCATTAAGCAATATAATTGCTTATACAGAGTGGCTTTTAATTAACCGCTATCCTTGAAGGATGAATCAGTACGAGCTTTAATAAAAAAAAAACAATCAACTTTTGATAAAAGCCCAGCCCCACTACGGTCACTAAGGCATTAAGCAATATAATTGCTTATACAGAGTGGCTTTTAATTAACCGCTATCCTTGAAGGATGAATCAGTACGAGCTTTAATAAAAAAAACAATAAACTTTTGATAAAAGCCCAGCCCCACTACGGTCACTAAGGCGTTAAGCAATATAATTGCTTATACAGAGTGGCTTTTAATTAACCGCTATCCTTGAAGGATGAATCAGTACGAGCTTTAGTAAAAAAGAAACAATCAACTTTTGATAAAAGCCCAGCCCCACTACGGTCACTAAGGCATTAAGCAATATAATTGCTTATACAGAGTGGCTTTTAATTAACCGCTATCCTTGAAGGATGAATCAGTACGAGCTTTAATAAAAAAAAACAATAAACGTTTGATAAAAGCCCAGCCCCACTACGGTCACTAAGGCATTAAGCAATATAATTGCTTATACAGAGTGGCTTTTAATTAACCGCTATCCTTGAAGGATGAATCAGTACGAGCTTTAATAAAAAAAACAATAAACTTTTGATAAAAGCCCAGCCCCACTACGGTCACTAAGGCGTTAAGCAATATAATTGCTTATACAGAGTGGCTTTTAATTAACCGCTATCCTTGAAGGATGAATCAGTACGAGCTTTAGTAAAAAAAAAACAATCAACTTTTGATAAAAGCCCAGCCCCACTACGGTCACTAAGGCATTAAGCAATATAATTGCTTATACAGAGTGGCTTTTAATTAACCGCTATCCTTGAAGGATGAATCAGTACGAGCTTTAATAAAAAAAAAACAATAAACTTTTGATAAAAGCCCAGCCCCATTACGGTCACTAAGGCATTAAGCAATATAATTGCTTAAACAGAGTGGCTTTTAATTACCCGCTATCCTTGAAAGATGAATCAGTACGAGCTTTAATAAAAAAAACAATAAACTTTTGATAAAAGCCCAGCCCCACTACGGTCACTAAGGCATTAAGCAATATAATTGCTTATACAGAGTGGCTTTTAATTAACCGCTATCCTTGAAGGATGAATCAGTACGAGCTTTAATAAAAAAAACAATAAACTTTTGATAAAAGCCCAGCCCCACTACGGTCACTAAGGCATTAAGCAATATAATTGCTTATACAGAGTGGCTTTTAATTAACCGCTATCCTTGAAGGGTGAATCAGTACCAGCTTTAATAAAAAAAACAATAAACTTTTGATAAAAGCCCAGCCCCACTACGGTCACTAAGGCATTAAGCAATATAATTGCTTATACAGAGTGGCTTTTAATTAACCGCTATCCTTGAAGGATGAATCAGTACGAGCTTTAATAATAAAAAACAATCAACTTTTGATAAAAGCCCAGCCCCACTACGGTCACTAAGGAATTAAGCAATATAATTGCTTATACAGAGTGGCTTTTAATTAACCGCTATCCTTGAAGGATGAATCAGTACGAGCTTTAATAAAAAAAAAACAATAAACTTTTGATAAAAGCCCAGCCCCACTACGGTCACTAAGGAATTAAGCAATATAATTGCTTATACAGAGTGGCTTTTAATTAACCGCTATCCTTGAAGGATGAATCAGTACGAGCTTTAATAAAAAAAACAATAAACTTTTGATAAAAGCCCAGCCCCACTACGGTCACTAAGGCATTAAGCAATATAATTGCTTATACAGAGTGGCTTTTAATTAACCGCTATCCTTGAAGGATGAATCAGTACGAGCTTTAATAAAAAAAACAATAAACTTTTGATAAAAGCCCAGCCCCACTACGGTCACTAAGGCATTAAGCAATATAATTGCTTATACAGAGTGGCTTTTAATTAACCGCTATCCTTGAAGGATGAATCAGTACGAGCTTTAATAAAAAAAAACAATCAACTTTTGATAAAAGCCCAGCCCCACTACGGTCACTAAGGCATTAAGCAATATAATTGCTTATACAGAGTGGCTTTTAATTAACCGCTATCCTTGAAGGATGAATCAGTACGAGCTTTAATAATAAAAAACAATCAACTTTTGATAAAAGCCCAGCCCCACTACGGTCACTAAGGAATTAAGCAATATAATTGCTTATACAGAGTGGCTTTTAATTAACCGCTATCCTTGAAGGATGAATCAGTACGAGCTTTAATAAAAAAAACAATAAACTTTTGATAAAAGCCCAGCCCCACTACGGTCACTAAGGCATTAAGCAATATAATTGCTTATACAGAGTGGCTTTTAATTAACCGCTATCCTTGAAGGATGAATCAGTACGAGCTTTAATAAAAAAAACAATAAACTTTTGATAAAAGCCCAGCCCCACTACGGTCACTAAGGCATTAAGCAATATAATTGCTTATACAGAGTGGCTTTTAATTAACCGCTATCCTTGAAGGATGAATCAGTACGAGCTTTAATAAAAAAAAACAATCAACTTTTGATAAAAGCCCAGCCCCACTACGGTCACTAAGGCATTAAGCAATATAATTGCTTATACAGAGTGGCTTTTAATTAACCGCTATCCTTGAAGGATGAATCAGTACGAGCTTTAATAATAAAAAACAATCAACTTTTGATAAAAGCCCAGCCCCACTACGGTCACTAAGGAATTAAGCAATATAATTGCTTATACAGAGTGGCTTTTAATTAACCGCTATCCTTGAAGGATGAATCAGTACGAGCTTTAATAAAAAAAACAATAAACTTTTGATAAAAGCCCAGCCCCACTACGGTCACTAAGGCATTAAGCAATATAATTGCTTATACAGAGTGGCTTTTAATTAACCGCTATCCTTGAAGGATGAATCAGTACGAGCTTTAATAAAAAAAACAATAAACTTTTGATAAAAGCCCAGCCCCACTACGGTCACTAAGGCATTAAGCAATATAATTGCTTATACAGAGTGGCTTTTAATTAACCGCTATCCTTGAAGGATGAATCAGTACGAGCTTTAATAAAAAAAAACAATCAACTTTTGATAAAAGCCCAGCCCCACTACGGTCACTAAGGCATTAAGCAATATAATTGCTTATACAGAGTGGCTTTTAATTAACCGCTATCCTTGAAGGATGAATCAGTACGAGCTTTAATAAAAAAAAAACAATCAACTTTTGATAAAAGCCCAGCCCCACTACGGTCACTAAGGCATTAAGCAATATAATTGCTTATACAGAGTGGCTTTTAATTAACCGCTATCCTTGAAGGATGAATCAGTACGAGCTTTAATAAAAAAAACAATAAACTTTTGATAAAAGCCCAGCCCCACTACGGTCACTAAGGCGTTAAGCAATATAATTGCTTATACAGAGTGGCTTTTAATTAACCGCTATCCTTGAAGGATGAATCAGTACGAGCTTTAGTAAAAAAGAAACAATCAACTTTTGATAAAAGCCCAGCCCCACTACGGTCACTAAGGCATTAAGCAATATAATTGCTTATACAGAGTGGCTTTTAATTAACCGCTATCCTTGAAGGATGAATCAGTACGAGCTTTAATAAAAAAAAACAATAAACGTTTGATAAAAGCCCAGCCCCACTACGGTCACTAAGGCATTAAGCAATATAATTGCTTATACAGAGTGGCTTTTAATTAACCGCTATCCTTGAAGGATGAATCAGTACGAGCTTTAATAAAAAAAACAATAAACTTTTGATAAAAGCCCAGCCCCACTACGGTCACTAAGGCGTTAAGCAATATAATTGCTTATACAGAGTGGCTTTTAATTAACCGCTATCCTTGAAGGATGAATCAGTACGAGCTTTAGTAAAAAAAAAACAATCAACTTTTGATAAAAGCCCAGCCCCACTACGGTCACTAAGGCATTAAGCAATATAATTGCTTATACAGAGTGGCTTTTAATTAACCGCTATCCTTGAAGGATGAATCAGTACGAGCTTTAATAAAAAAAAAAACAATAAACTTTTGATAAAAGCCCAGCCCCATTACGGTCACTAAGGCATTAAGCAATATAATTGCTTAAACAGAGTGGCTTTTAATTACCCGCTATCCTTGAAAGATGAATCAGTACGAGCTTTAATAAAAAAAACAATAAACTTTTGATAAAAGCCCAGCCCCACTACGGTCACTAAGGCATTAAGCAATATAATTGCTTATACGGAGTGGCTTTTAATTAACCGCTATCCTTGAAGGATGAATCAGTACGAGCTTTAATAAAAAAAACAATAAACTTTTGATAAAAGCCCAGCCCCACTACGGTCACTAAGGCATTAAGCAATATAATTGCTTATACAGAGTGGCTTTTAATTAACCGCTATCCTTGAAGGGTGAATCAGTACCAGCTTTAATAAAAAAAACAATAAACTTTTGATAAAAGCCCAGCCCCACTACGGTCACTAAGGCATTAAGCAATATAATTGCTTATACAGAGTGGCTTTTAATTAACCGCTATCCTTGAAGGATGAATCAGTACGAGCTTTAATAAAAAAAAACAATCAACTTTTGATAAAAGCCCAGCCCCACTACGGTCACTAAGGCATTAAGCAATATAATTGCTTATACAGAGTGGCTTTTAATTAACCGCTATCCTTGAAGGATGAATCAGTACGAGCTTTAATAATAAAAAACAATCAACTTTTGATAAAAGCCCAGCCCCACTACGGTCACTAAGGAATTAAGCAATATAATTGCTTATACAGAGTGGCTTTTAATTAACCGCTATCCTTGAAGGATGAATCAGTACGAGCTTTAATAAAAAAAAAACAATAAACTTTTGATAAAAGCCCAGCCCCACTACGGTCACTAAGGAATTAAGCAATATAATTGCTTATACAGAGTGGCTTTTAATTAACCGCTATCCTTGAAGGATGAATCAGTACGAGCTTTAATAAAAAAAACAATAAACTTTTGATAAAAGCCCAGCCCCACTACGGTCACTAAGGCATTAAGCAATATAATTGCTTATACAGAGTGGCTTTTAATTAACCGCTATCCTTGAAGGATGAATCAGTACGAGCTTTAATAAAAAAAACAATAAACTTTTGATAAAAGCCCAGCCCCACTACGGTCACTAAGGCATTAAGCAATATAATTGCTTATACAGAGTGGCTTTTAATTAACCGCTATCCTTGAAGGATGAATCAGTACGAGCTTTAATAAAAAAAAACAATCAACTTTTGATAAAAGCCCAGCCCCACTACGGTCACTAAGGCATTAAGCAATATAATTGCTTATACAGAGTGGCTTTTAATTAACCGCTATCTTTGAAGGATGAATCAGTACGAGCTTTAATAATAAAAAACAATCAACTTTTGATAAAAGCCCAGCCCCACTACGGTCACTAAGGAATTAAGCAATATAATTGCTTATACAGAGTGGCTTTTAATTAACCGCTATCCTTGAAGGATGAATCAGTACGAGCTTTAATAAAAAAAACAATAAACTTTTGATAAAAGCCCAGCCCCACTACGGTCACTAAGGCATTAAGCAATATAATTGCTTATACAGAGTGGCTTTTAATTAACCGCTATCCTTGAAGGATGAATCAGTACGAGCTTTAATAAAAAAAACAATAAACTTTTGATAAAAGCCCAGCCCCACTACGGTCACTAAGGCATTAAGCAATATAATTGCTTATACAGAGTGGCTTTTAATTAACCGCTATCCTTGAAGGATGAATCAGTACGAGCTTTAATAAAAAAAAACAATCAACTTTTGATAAAAGCCCAGCCCCACTACGGTCACTAAGGCATTAAGCAATATAATTGCTTATACAGAGTGGCTTTTAATTAACCGCTATCCTTGAAGGATGAATCAGTACGAGCTTTAATAAAAAAAAAACAATCAACTTTTGATAAAAGCCCAGCCCCACTACGGTCACTAAGGCATTAAGCAATATAATTGCTTATACAGAGTGGCTTTTAATTAACCGCTATCCTTGAAGGATGAATCAGTACGAGCTTTAATAAAAAAAAACAATAAACTTTTGATAAAAGCCCAGCCCCACTACGGTCACTAAGGCGTTAAGCAATATAATTGCTTATACAGAGTGGCTTTTAATTAACCGCTATCCTTGAAGGATGAATCAGTACGAGCTTTAGTAAAAAAGAAACAATCAACTTTTGATAAAAGCCCAGCCCCACTACGGTCACTAAGGCATTAAGCAATATAATTGCTTATACAGAGTGGCTTTTAATTAACCGCTATCCTTGAAGGATGAATCAGTACGAGCTTTAATAAAAAAAAACAATAAACGTTTGATAAAAGCCCAGCCCCACTACGGTCACTAAGGCATTAAGCAATATAATTGCTTATACAGAGTGGCTTTTAATTAACCGCTATCCTTGAAGGATGAATCAGTACGAGCTTTAATAAAAAAAACAATAAACTTTTGATAAAAGCCCAGCCCCACTACGGTCACTAAGGCGTTAAGCAATATAATTGCTTATACAGAGTGGCTTTTAATTAACCGCTATCCTTGAAGGATGAATCAGTACGAGCTTTAGTAAAAAAAAAACAATCAACTTTTGATAAAAGCCCAGCCCCACTACGGTCACTAAGGCATTAAGCAATATAATTGCTTATACAGAGTGTCTTTTAATTAACCGCTATCCTTGAAGGATGAATCAGTACGAGCTTTAATAAAAAAAAAACAATCAACTTTTGATAAAAGCCCAGCCCCACTACGGTCACTAAGGCATTAAGCAATATAATTGCTTATACAGAGTGGCTTTTAATTAACCGCTATCCTTGAAGGATGAATCAGTACGAGCTTTAATAAAAAAAAAACAATAAACTTTTGATAAAAGCCCAGCCCCATTACGGTCACTAAGGCATTAAGCAATATAATTGCTTAAACAGAGTGGCTTTTAATTACCCGCTATCCTTGAAAGATGAATCAGTACGAGCTTTAATAAAAAAAACAATCAACTTTTGATAAAAAAATGTAAAAAAAATTTTTTACATTTGAAAAATTGTTTTTTTTTAATAGTGTAAAAAGCGCTTAGCACGATGCGCCAGCTAGCGATAATATATCGCTAATATGGTTTATTGGCGATATTTTACCTACCGCTAGATGGTTCAGCGCGCTCAAACTCTTGTCAAACTTTTATTTAACACTTAAATTCATCAAATTTTCAGCCAAAAAAAAAATAAATTTTTGTTTTGTTGTTTTTCTATATTTTTTTATAAAAGGTGCTTACTTGCTCGTATTGATCCACCCTCTTTGAGGATGCCGGGTAATTAAAACTCAGCCTGTATGATCAATGATATTATTTATCTTTTTCTGTTATATTTATTTTATGAAATCGAAGACTATCGCGGGTTTTGGACATTATAAATAAGATAAAAACGAATTTGCTTAGTGAAGTTTATAACATTCGACGTTTTAGCGATGTTGCGACCGCCGTTGCCCAGGGTAGACTGGGCAATGGTGGTTGTAACATCGCTGAAACATCGGGTGTTACAAACTTTATGCGGTAAATTCGTTTTTATATTTTTCATTTTTGTTTTGTTTTTACCTCATTTTATTTATATCTTTTCGTTGTGTACTACTATTCAGGATAATTGTCTTTTAGGCAAGTCCTGAAACATTATCTACCAATAAACTTAGAGGTCAACAAACATTAGAAAACAAAGTATGGCTTGCACAGTAAGTCTACCATTGTGTTGATATTCAATATGTTTGCGATAAAGATCGCTAAAATTGATTACGTTTACGTTGAGTTGGACTAACCATTAGGTACAATAAACGTTATTGCTAAAGTGATTTAAGCTGCGTAAGACAAAGCACAATAACGTATATATGGCTCAGTAAACCACAAAGTGGTAAAACTCATCGAATAAGTTATTGTTATTGAGGGGATTGCTCGCTGTAGAATTCTGATGGTACATTAATATTAAATAGATTAGCCTGTTGACATAAATCAATTTCTATGAATTATGAGCGTCTGTCTTCCGAATCCGAGTTTGTATTTTTATTAATTAATTCATTTAGTAATGCAAATAAATATGTGTGGGTAACCAATTTTAGCTTACGAACAAGCACTAAAATATTTTAAACATTGAATCAATAACAGAATATGAATATATCGCATAGTCCAGTGGCAACGTTACCTAACTAGGGCGGAACCTGTTCTAAGGTAAACATAAAATTTTGTGCATGTTTGCTCAATATCAATAATTTTACTTATTTATCAATAATTTCTTTGATTGTTAATACTATTCGAAAATATAGTTTCCTCTATATAAGTTGTAGTACCGACGTTCATACCTTATACCTTCATAGGTATATATTTAAATATTATGTTGCAATTTTTGTTACTTTTACATAAGCAAGTGTAGGAATTTCTATCAACTCTTTTGAAATAAAAAAAATGTCTTTATAACAATGGCGTATATCCTTTCGTCAATGAAATTATTATTAGTACCTATAATGAAAGATTAAAATAATCGTTTGATCACAAAAAAATAAAAATGGAAAAACTGTATTAAAAGTAATAAATACTAAAAATCAAAATTACTTAAAGTTAAAATACTTAAAATTTCGACTGATACTGGCGTTTGTCCTCTCTTCAGTCTCTATATTTTGATCCTCGTTTTAATTTCCAAACGCGCGCGCATTGCCCGTCCCACATTTTCTAAACGACGATTTATAGCTTTCTTCGGCTTATCGGATACAACGCTTTGGGGTGTCGTTGTTCACGCCTCGGTATAAATTGAAAGATGATTATTTATTTTCTGTATCCTGTATTCAATATTATCTATATAGGTAGGAATACCTGCCGTTGCTTGTTACCTTCGGTGGGACCGTCGTGATCGCAGAAATTCTAGGGCAGGTGTGGTGACAGAACTTAGAAGCTGTGCTTCGTCCGTGCTATTTTTAACACGCTTTTATTAGGTCGACCTGTATGTAACTATGTAATGGAATCTAAGGTAACTAATTTACCATCTTCCAAGGATCGTAGCGTCATGAAAATTGGCAGCTGTATGTAGTTCTGATGACAATACAATAATATGGTACTGTCGAACTGATCTGATGATGGAGTCGGAAGATACGAACTGGAACTTCATGATGGAACATCGTATCATAGCTGTGTTTGGCCTTGTTAGAAAAGTCTTGGAATGAACTTTGACCACGATTAGGTTTCAAGGTCTGATGATGAAGCCGGAAGACAGGCACTGGCATTCCATGATGGAATATCGTATCATAGCCGTGTGTATGTGAATATCTTATCATAGCCCAAAAGCGTGTTTTTAGTGTTTTTTTAAACTATTAATTTATTTCACATCAAGATATGTCTCATCACAATGGGTAGCCTGTAAACATATTAATGTGAAATTTTCCGTTTTTCTAATTTATTAAATTGTGGGAGAAAGCTATACTAAAGTGCATGTCGGCTAAAGTATTGTTATTTATGAGGATAGTTTCAGCATGGTTTGAAAAGGTATTTGTTAAGTAAGAATAATGCTATGGGTTACACTTAGGTTGTCCATTATATATCAGCTATCACGCGAAATATAGTAAAGTTAGCAAGACTTTTTGGTTGGCAAGCCATTTACTTCACTTTCGTTTCAACAACCAAGGATTGTTGTTGTCTTCGTTTTTAGTAGTACTAGTCCATTTTTGCGATAATTCGAGATTCTAGACTAACGTATTCTCAGTTCAACGTAACTTATTTAACAGTTCATCTGGCAATTAATCCGTCACTTCTTTCGTCGTCTTCCGGAATCATTGTTTGATTTCACCGTAAACAGTATCCAGCATTCTTCATCTGCTGATGATTTGTAAGAAAAAAAAACTTATTGTACTAAAAAACTAACATTTAAAAAGAAAACTTAAATTCCATTCATCATCATCGGCATCTGACTGTTTATGCAACTTCGCAGTATACGCTCGGATTACATGTTTCGGATGTATATGCTCCGGAAGTATATGTTCAAATGCGACTAACAGGGATGCTCTAAGTAATGTCAGGATCGTGAGAAGTGTCATCTAGAAATAAGTTTTCTTATGATTTTTCAGACTCACAAATTAATTTCAGGTTTTCGCTGTCCGAGGACTACCTCGGAATAAACAAAAAACAAGTAAAGGACTTCCTTTACCTGTTCTTTGTCTATTCTGATGAGACTTGGTTTCCTGGAAGAGTTTGATGTACGGTAGTCAGATTGTACGGCACAGCACGAGCATTTTATAATTTTAGCAATTTTGTACTTCCTACTTGCCTTGTTCGTTTAACATTTGGATTCGTAAGTATTTATTCACACTAAGTTCATTCCTTTTGGCCATTTTGTAGCTTAATAGCAATAAGCATTGCACGCTTCTCCACAACAATACATACAAGAAAGACGGCCATCTGGGGTATAGCGAAATAAACAACGATTTACATATTTGTGTCGGCCAGCTGTTTTACAGCCGAATATAAAATATACATTTATACTATAATAATATAAAATATAAATTAGATTGGCGTATAATATAGAAGTGAAGTTTAATAAAGATCATAAAGTATGCAAATTATTGAATAGACTATAAGCAATGCGAATACTGATCATGCAAGTCATGCAAAAAAATAAATTAAAAACTTCACTATGCGACTCAAAGATCAGGTTAGTAAGAGATTTGATCACGTCAAGTCTGTTATTTATCGCTATGGTGTTACAACAAAATCTGGACAAAGTATCGTAAAAAAATGTTTATTCAAATTTTCCATAATTTATGAGTTGCTATCCTCCCACCATCCTTCTAATTCCGGGCGATGGCGCCGATCTCCTAAAATTTGGAAGCCGGGCCGACACAGCCACACCCGTCCAGACCTATAAATCACCTCGTTGAACCGTAATGGGAGTAGCAGTAGTTCTGTTGTCGTATTTTACGCTCTTTTTACGTTGTTTTACATGCCCTGTCGTGTCCGTATAGAGCGATCTTTGATCATTAACGCCACTTCAACGGATGCTGTGATTAATGCCATTGCCGTAATCTGCCGCTGTGAAATCGTCGTTTATGATTTTAGTTTATGGTCCTTTTGACTTATCTTAATTTTTTTATAAATCCTGCTTTATTTCATTAGTTTGAAAGTCGGACATATTGAAATTTTGCTCGATCAGTTGATTCAACTTTTGAGCTTTCTATACTTATTTTCATCGATTACGATTGTCAATTTGTGTATGGGAGAATTGGTTCTTGTATATAAGAGTATATAGTACATGAGATAATTGGGTCCTACTGGCTCCGTGCAGCTTGGGTGGTGTTAGCCAAACTCTATGTCATCTGGTTTGCCAACTAACGGTTGAACTACTATCTGGTCGCCTCCTCGTAGAGGGGCTTAACCTGTCAGGGTCGCTGTGAGTTTCTGCTACGGCTGTAATCCTACAGTCGAAGGCGGTTGGGATCAGATGATCGCGGATCCGGGGGGGATATGTACCACGGACGGAACTGGGTGGTTTGCGAACCAGGCTGTGTCAGCCAGGCCTACGCAATACAGCGAATAACCAAAGGGGATGTATGTTTCCTATGACAGCGGGGGTAATGGTCGAGCTGACAATCTATCCTTGGAGGTCCGTTGGCCTCCCGATCCCGAGCGACCATGTCGGGCAAAGATATAGAACATATTCAACTGAGTCTCTTCCCAGTGCCTAGAGGTAAGGCGTTGGACTTTCACTGGCGCGTTAGCGGAGTTAGACGTTAGATTGTGCTGTCCCTAAATCTCTGCGTTCACCCCACGGTTGAAGGAAAGATTTAATATCGTTATAACTTCCTGGAGCGGCGGGTTCGCATGTAGTAGTTTACAACTCCAAAGTGAGAGATGATTTTTTCTAGCACTATTATACCATAAAGCACTTTCCACCGCGTTATTTTTGTTTAAATGCGGTTTTTCTTTTATTACAACTTGAGGTTTGCCGTCGACTAAAGCGGTAATTAACCGGGTATATTATGTTATGATCGTTATGATGGTTATATGACCTGTCGCTTTCAAACGCGCTATGTAAATATTATTAGAACCAACCGATTTACCAACTTAGCGACTTTGATGGCTTTGTTCTGTACACTTTTCATTCAGATTTGGCGGTGGCAATCGTGAAACAGACTTTCAATATATCGCTTCCTTAATTAATTAGGCGATTTTTTGTCAATGTCCATTGCTACTTTTTTATTGCTCTTTAAAAATGCCTCTCTTTGGAATCTGGTTTTCAGCTCGTCTCTTTTAAGGTCCAGCTCCACATTTCTTCTGTCCTCGAAAGCGCCCTTTCTCTGCCCTACGAGCGGGATCCACCTACGGCGATTCCCAGCCAGCGACTCCCATTCTCTGGGCTCGAAGTTACACCTCGTCATGTGACACTTTTGCACAATACAAATTGGTTGGCATGATGCCTTTTCCCACTACGAACGCTTTTTCTATTTTCTTGGCTCAAACTATCAAGGAGGGAAAGTATTGTGAACGCACATTTTTTTCAGGATGACGGATTGCTGTCTATCGATATCTATCCATTTTGAGACGATTAATACAATTTCCAGAAGGAAGTCTGCCTGTGTGTCTGTATGTGTATTTCTCCACGATAGCGCCCAATCTGTTTGAGCTGAAATTTGGCATGCAAGCATCATTTCCCCCAATGGCGGTCAACAATTACTGTCTCCTATTTCTCTGTCATATTTACGTCAAGTAGAAATCGAGGGCAACGTCATTGGGTATTCTAAAGTCGTAAAGAATTTAGGCATACTCGTGGACGAGACATTTTCTTGGCAAGCACAAGTCAACGAAGTGAGCAGTCGAATATATAATGGCTTTCGTAGCCTTCGGAGGTTGCAGAGATTCCTCCCTGTAAGCACTAAGCAAACCATAACTCAGAGTCTGCTCCTGCCGCTATGCCGATGTCGCATATTTGGATCTCACCGAAAACAGACTGGATAAACTTGAGCGCCTACAGCAATTTTGCATAAGGTACATATTAAATCTGAGGAAGTATGACCATGTTTCCGAGTACCGAGCAACATTGCAATGGCTTCGTATACGGGACCGGAGAAATTTGCATATCCTTTCACTTCTATATAATGTCCTACACAATCCTACATCTCCCTCCTACCTCAACGAGTCTTTTACCGGGTTAGGAAGTCATGGTCTCCCACTTCGTTCAAGTCAGAATAATATCCTACGTATCCCAAAGCACAATACCACTTTTTTTTCCTACTCCTCCGTACATGTAGCTCGACTGTGGAATCAGCTTCCTTCAACTATTAAAGGCGCTAGCTCGCTGTTGAAATGGTTTAGGCACGGCAAGAGTTGAAATGGTTTAGGGGCGCACAAGTCATATTTCGATATTGAAATATTGGACTTGGAGACTTGAATTCTAGTACACAGATGCCTTGTTGGACTAAAATCACACTGTGAAATTTCGGTTGGAATATCTCATATTTAAGCTACACTTATAATATGTACATATTATTAACTATCAAACTGTATTGCCGTATTAACTATCAAACTGACCTAAAAGCTTTGCATTCCCGCCGCCGTCATTCGTTGCTATAATCTAAAATCCTTCCATAAGTCCTTGGCTACTTGGGGAAAGGTTTGGGGTGGCATAAACGATATTTTGACTTATGTGTTTCGAATTTATTTTTTTTTCTTTGAATTAAAACATTCTTTTTATTGAAGTGCTTCAGCCCGGTATAATACTACATGGTCATGGTTAACAATCATCTACGCTTCTCATTTATTTATTTTATTTTAGAGGCGTTTCAGTTATGTTCAGCCTTTGATCAGTTCCAGTAATGTTCATCCTACCGCTCCCTCCTACCTAACCGAAAATTCACTCACTTAGGAAGTCATGGTTTTTAAATTGCGATTCTACTCCTAATTCTTATTTTTTTTACATATTCCTTAACCGTGTATGCAGCTAGACTATTGAACCAGCTCCCGTTTAATATCAGAAACGTATCAACGGTTTCTACTTTTCAAGTGTCTCTGAAAAAGTATTTTATCATCCTCTACTGTCCTCTGCTTCTTGCAAATATTCTGTAAATCCTAATTATATTTAAAAAATGGCATTTTTGTTGTTTCATTATTTTTTGTTAAGTATACAGTTTTTTTGTTCTATGAGCACCCAAATACTTTCAATTCCACGAAGGTTGGCTGCAAGAGATTGTGATTTAAGCAATTAGTCCACCTGTTGTATTTTTTGTCTTAAAATGAGCAATAAAGAATTTCTATCTATCTATCCTTCTTCATGAATTAAACTCGAATCCAATATGCCAATATTTATTGCTGCTTTTTATAAGGCGGCCGATTAGATCTAAACTTTGTTAACAGTCGAAATGGAGAAGGAGAGTTACGAGTGCGATTGCCGGGTCGGTAGTCGCTAGCGCGACGCCCACTCGCGTCGCGTTCGTCGCATGACAATGATTCATGGCGACGGAGCCGCCGCTGATATCTGGCGTCTCTAATAAATGATTAATAACTCCGTCGCCGTTCAGCCGACCGCCGATCGTGACAGCCGAGGAATGCCGATCAGTGCCGATGTTTGGTGATGTAAATGCTTCCGCAATCAGCTGCGGCGGCGTCAACACATCGATCGCTGACAAAGGTGCCATGACAACCTGGTTTTCACGGGAGATATTTCTTACATTTGGGGCTGTTGCTATATGCTGTCTAAAGGTGCGGCCTGTAGATCGCATCACACGACTGCACGTCGTGTGATCCGACGTAAATGCACAGTGCTGCAATGACGCAATGCCATAGGGATGCTTGCCATCCAAGGATGTTATGACGATCGTTGTCATCGAGCCCTGAGATGAGTGGTACAGACTTTTAAACAACTATCTTCAGAAGCGGAAGGCGAACCTGCCATCCAAGGATATTGTAAAGATCGTCGTCGTCGTTTAACCCTGAGTTGCAAAGACTTTTTAACAACAATCATAGATCTAGGTACTTCATCACTCAGCGGAGTCCTACCTTTTTTATTTTTTTTTTAAATTAAATTTATTCAAAGAAAAAGATACATTTTTTAAAATATTACAATCTTGCCAAACTGGTATACAGTTTGTTGGCGAGACAAACTCTTACTCTACACTAGTCTTACACTTAATAATATAAAAAACAATGCACAGCAGTATTACTACTGGTCTTACTACAGGCTTAAATTAGGCCAGTATTGCTACAAGCTTAAATGATCAAAATGTATAACAAATTTAACCTCAAACAGGCTCTTGTTTTCTGTAAGCAAGATCCAGGCATTCTTAACAGGTCAGGGGCGCCGTCAACCGCTTGATAGAAGCATCTATATTTTTCCCTTCAAGCGTCCGATGTCTACGCGTGCTTCTCGAGCCTTTCGGTATTTCCATTTCATATGCTGGGATGGTCTCGGAGATGGTTAGATATTTTTCATTTGCTTGCGCTTCGTTCGTTCGATCGTTAACGTGTCCGGGCCAGTTTGGTACACGTCTCTCCAAAAATATGTCGTCTGGATGGCCTTGTCGTTGGCCTCTTGTAGGTCCTGTTGTGTGATAGGATTGACAACTGCAGGCATGATAGGAGGTGTTTTTCATCATGCAGGATTCACATACCTATTGGATTCTCTGTCTATCCCTAATGGGCGAGATTGGCTCGGCATATTGTCACACTCACGCCAGGAGGTATAGGGGAGATGGGACCCTGTTGCTATATGTTCCGTAACATCCTTTCCAAGTGAAGCCCTCCGTTGAGATATGCGGTTCGATGATTGACTGCCTTGGAGCGTTTATGTGCGGATCAGGAATGACGTTCGCGTTTTGAGGCGATTGCGGTGTGGTTCTTGTCCGTGCAGTGGGTATCTTGGGTAATCTTATCACCTCTAGGCATTCTGAATCAACCAGGTCATTACGACGTATTGCAGGGTGAGCGACGCCGATGAGCGGATAAAGCTTTTCGATGGCAGTAGGTTTGAGGCAGCCAGAGACAATTCATACAGCATTGTTCACAGCAGTGTCGACCATTTTTGCACGTGTTGATCCACTCCACACTGGAGCGGAGCCACACATAGGCCCTTGCGCTGAGTTAGTTGCACTGAATATGGTATTCGATTTCCAGTGCTGCGCACCATTTGCAAGGACTTTTTCGTACCCGCGTCTCGCGCATATGTGGCCTTGCTATGTGTCTTTAACGGTGGCTCAAAGAGTGGCGCTACTGTGTTATCGGTAGAATAATAGCTGCATTTGTGTCAGTGCATTTCACTGGAAATCAATGCATTTGTTGATTGCATGTAACGATACTTAAGGGCCGTTACAATATCAATTTCAATTTCAATTTCAATTTATTTCCAAAAAAAATCTTAACAGATTGTAGAAACTTAATATTTAGGTACATTTAAATTACAGTCTATTAGTCCGTTTTTACAATATTTACATTTATCACCAATTACATACAGTTACTTCATTATTGCTTTTAGGGCATCAAAATCATTTTTAAGATTTATTTACTAAAACCACAAATTAAAATAATCAATAAAAATAATCAAGAAATTAAAATCAGAAAAAGTCAGAATAATTAAAAAATGCTACTTAAAATTGTCAAAAAAAAAATTGGCCAAAAATTTGAAAAATTATTTAAAATTAACAAACTCATCGATCGAGTAAAAAGCTTTGTCTAATAAGAATTCTTTAAGTAATTTTTTGAATAAGCTTTCCACTTGAATTGTTTTTAAACTTTCCGGTAGCCTGTTAAAGTAATATGGCCCGGAGTATTTTGTGTCTTGCCTTGCTGTGTTTAGTTTAATACATGGTATAAAAATGTTTAATTTATTTCTCGTATTTTTAGTATTTTAGTGTATCTGAAAACTTTTTTAATGTGTTTCTTTATTCTTAAAAAACTCAGTCAGTAACTTAAAGAGATAGAGTGAGGTTAAGGTGAGGATTCTTAGCCTTTTAAAAATGGGTCGACACGACTTCCCTTTTCACCTTTGCAATTATTCGCACTGCTCTCTTTTGAAGTATAAATATGGGTTCCCTATGACAAGCATAACAATTTCCCCAGATCGCAATGACATAACCTAGGATAGCTTCAATATAGCTGAAATAAACATTTCTTGTTTGCAATTCATCCAACGACCTTCTTACAATACTTAAAGCATAACATGCCCGACTTAACCTACTTTCGAGGTTTTCACAGTGAAAGTTCCATTTTAAAAGTTCGTCGACATGAACACCTAAAAATCTAGTACAAGGAGTTTGAGGAATGGCAGTGTTATTTATTGAAAGTATTATTGGCGAACCTTTATTCCGATTTCGATGATTTGTAAAATGTATGAAGTTACTGTTAGACGCATTTAGTGTGAGGTTGTTGCTCTCAAACCAACTATTAAGTTTGAATAGATTAATTTTAACGTTAATCAATAATTCTTCCATATCTTTACCGGCAACAATTAAACTAGTGTCGTCGGCAAACATCGTTACATTTCTTCTTCTCTTCTTCTTCATCAGCGCGTATTCGTCCACCGTTGGGCATACGCCTCTCCAATCACTCTCCACCCGGATCGGTTGTCCGTTTCCCTCATCCAGACTGGTCCAGCTATCTCCTTGATGTCATCTGACCATCGGGCCGGTGGTCTGCCCACACTTCTTCTGCCTAGCCGGGGTCTCCACTCCAAAACGCGCTTGCTCCACCGTTCGTCGTGTTGCCGGGCCACATGGCCGGCCCAAGCCCACTTCAGCTTGGCCACTCTTTGACCCACGTCGACCACCTTCGTGCGCTGTCTGATGAGCTCGTTTCGGACTCGATCGCGCAACGATATGCCAAGCATGACTCGCTCCATGTTACGCTGCACCACCTTAAGCTTATAGATCATCCCAGCAGTCAGTGTCCATGTCTCACAAGCATACGTCATAGCCGGTAACACACACTGATTATACACCTTTGTCTTGAGCGATTGGGGAATTCTGGACTTCAGCACGAAGCTCAGCTTCCCGAAGGCTGCCCATCCCAATTGTTACATTTATATCGTTGAAATACATTGGTAAATCATTTACATATACTAAAAATAGAATAGGGCCCAAAATGGAACCCTGCGGGACTCCAAGTTTATTAGTTAAAGGGATCGAACATTGTTTTGTAATGTTTTGATTTTAACAGTGTGTAATTTCCACGATTTGCGTCCTATTTTTTAAATATGAATCAAACCATTTTAAGCAGTCTCCCCTGACTCCATAATGATTTAGTTTGTTTAGTAAAATATCATGCATAACGCAATCAAATGCCTTACTCAAATCGCAAAAAATACCTAAGGTGTAGTACTTGTCCATTAGTTTGTCATTTACATAAGATATGAAATCCTCGATAGCTTTAGTAGTGGACTTGTTTCGTCTATATCCAAATTGTCTTTCACTAAGAATATTGTTTGCATCAAAAAACGCATTTATAATAATTTTGATTACAGTCTCTATGATTTTTGGAAAGAAGACAAAATTACAATTGGTCTAAAATTTCCAGTTTCAGTTCTTGCGCCTGCTTTATAGAGTGGAATCACTTTTGATAATTTCAACTCTTCGGGAAAAACACCACTTTCTATAGAGGCATTTATAGCCTGCGTTAAGGGGTTTTTAATGTAATCTATTGCCCTATTAACAACAAACATTGGAATTTCATCCGTCCCTACGGAATGACTTGTTCAATTTTTTAACTATATTTTCTATTTCCATACTAGTGACGGGTTTCATAAATATTGAATTTGGATTTTGTCTTGCATTTGATAAGTAGAAACGAAATTCATTATTGTTACATTGAGCCTTGTTTATTTTCGTTGGATAAATTACAAAATATTTATTAAATTCATTTGCTACTTGTTCAGGATTATTTATTGTAATTTTGTCCCCCATGTACATATCGAAATTAACTTTTGGTTTGTTGTTTCTGTTTGTGTTTAAGTTTACAATATTCCAAATTGCTTTACTTTTATCTTTTTGTTCATCGATATAATTTTTTGTTGCCATTTTCCGTGCCTGCTTTATGACCTTTTTTAGTCTATTTTTATATTTTTTGCAGTGGTCTCTTGCATTCTGATCTCGTTTATTTCTTCATAAATTTCGTTTATTTTTACATGACACTTTAATACCCTTCGTTATCCATTCCAGTTTTAAATTTGATTTTAAATTCACATTTTTATGTTTGAAAGTATTATCAAAAACATCTCTTATAGTTTTCAAAAAACTAGAAAACCGGTTAGATTTGTCAGTATTCTGATCGAAAATTCCCAATATCAACAGTCTTGAGCTCAGATTTGTTATTTTAATGACCGATATATATTTTTTGACTTTTAAAAGGTTTACGTAACAATTTTATATTGTTATCGCTCAGCGGCCAACCTTAAGACTGCTAGTTTTGATAAATTGGAAATTGAGAAGTACAGCCCTCGAACGAGACTAGGGGATTTTCTTGAAAACTGTATTTTAAAGAGTTAGCAAATAACCATTACAAAGGGAACTCGTGCCAGTTGGAGATGTCGACCACAACGGGCGAACCCGTCACCTCAGGAGTTTTAACGATATTTGATCGTGCTATCTGCCGTGAGGTGAGCGTAGAAGACTTTGGTACGATTCAAATCTACCTTCCAGCAAAGCCACGAACCCGCCAGAGGACAACGTTTTACGGCTAGGCACTAGGAAGGTAACCCACCTCGCCGCCTGGCTACCAGTTTTGCCAGGAGATCTCCGTCTGGAATTAACCTTCAGGATACCTCCGTCGTCCCGACTGGTTACGGGAACGAAGTCGCTTGCGCGGCCTCTACCGGTTGTATTACAGCGGCAATTCAATATGAATATATCGCGGACCCTGGCGTCCTTTGCCCGTAATGCCACTCGGGATCGGGTGGCATATAGGTCGTTTCAAGAATTGCATGACAACAGGTCAACATCCACCTCCGCTGCTTAACCCTCCAAACGCGGGAGACGCTCACTGTGCGTTCAGCTCTTTGCATAAGATTTTGTACGCTATTATCGCGTTGCATATAATTTCTGTATTTCCGCTATTTCCCCGTTTAATCTTTCCCTGTTGCTCTGTAACATCGAGAGTCGCATTTTCCACGTTCTCGAGTCACAGGGCTAACAGAAACGGACAAGTTACGACCTGTATCGTAGAATATAGACCAAATCGATCGGAAAATTGCCCGCGGTTGCAGGGCTATGAGACAGTATCTGTCCATACTCCACATTTCTATACACTCCTTCAGAAATTAGTCAGAGTGCACAACCCATTTGATGAGGCCGCACGGTGCACAAACCGTCCAGTAGCGCCGGAGGTAATCCCCCAGGGGAAACTGATCCACCAGCTGTGAGGCCTGAGACGCGAGTGTCCTTTCCTAGGTTGTCCCTCATACGGGGATGCTCCTTAATAGGAGCTGAATCGTGAGTTGGTCCGACCCGAGAACACATTGGATTTTATGGCCCAAGCTGCACGAATCCAGTCGCTACTAACTCGTGCCAGTCAGTATTTCATCAATAACAGAACATAATCTGTTTAAGAAAGGATTAACAATAGAGAATACTCTTCAGAAGGCGCTCCAAACAGCCGACTACTTTCTTTTTTAATTGGGCCACTATATACTCGTAGACTCGTAGATCGTCATCGCCTTATTTCTATTATCGTACTACTATCGATGGCCGCTTTATCGTATTCGGCCGTCGCGACAGATTGATTTCGACGTTACGGTGAATACATTAATGTGACAAACGGTCCGTTTATCTCATGTCTCCTTTATCCGGTCGTTACCGTGCGATTGACCACCTTATCGCTCCTTCAGATTAGATCTCAATCTGTCAGAGGCACTTCGAATGGACATCTTGGGTTGTAAGTGTGGTCACGCCGCCGATTGTAGACCTGGTTGACGTAATTTTTAATTTTGCTTAATGGGGTTCTCAACTGAATTTAATGTTCCATTGTATTATAGATTGTTCATATGTGAAATTACATCGTTGCCAAATCTAATATTAAAATTAAACTAATAATAATAATCTAGGTTAATAATAATAATAACTAATATAAATAATAATTATTTAAAAATAATAATAAACAAATTAATAATCATCAATCTATAAACTAAGTCATACCTATCTGTCTTAGAATAATATTTAAAAATACCAATAATAAAAAACATAATGAATTAAATAGTTAAAGGAATTTCAAAAGAGTGATAATGTTTAAATAATAATTATAGACGGTTTTTTTTGCAATAAATAGTTAAATAATCAAATTGAACTAGTCAGAGGCTAAAATTGTACATTAGATATGCATGTTGTGCATATTAAATATAATCGAAAATAATTTTGAATATAATAAATTTAATAGTTTATATAGATGCTTTCCTTCGTAAACTTTTCATTCGTCGTATCTGTGTTTTTTTTGCTCGCGGACGCGTTTACATGTAACCACGAATTAAAAATATCGCAAAGCGCTTGCCTTTCGCACTTTTACCAAGGGGAATAAAATCAATAGAATAAATGAGATAAAAACGAATTTACCGCGTGAAGTTTGTAACACTCTTTTGCTAGCATGTTCCTAGAATCGAAGATTCGAGTCGAAAAAAATACCTATGTTTCGGGTCGTAGAAATTGCGGCGAAGTGACTCGAATCTATTAATACCACGTGATAAAAATATCTGAAAGTCGTTGTCGTGTTTGATCAATAAAAATCCAGCGTTAATGAAGCGTTAGCCATAGATTGCACGTGGGTATGCGCCAGCAAGAGGGTGGAAACTGAACGTTCGATCGCAGCGCTTACACAGTAAAACTGTCTTTGCACAGTAGTGGTACAAATATGTTAATGGTAAATCATATTTATCGTAACTCTCATAGCGCTATCGCGTTTTAATTGATTGTAATTAATTTAGAGCCTAAATAAAAAATATGGCTAAGCGCGACGCTTTAGAATTAACCAGTCAATATAATCAAATTAAAATAAAACACACTCACCGCTTACATTGTAGGAGTAATCGCGTCTGAAAGTTTTCGAAATCAGTTTAAAGCCTGAATGTCCGAGGCAATGAGTAACTTTTTCTAAATTACAAATTCGTTCCTTATCGAGGGGTTCGCTTAGAAACTTTTTTATATTAGTGCTTATATTTTTTTTAAAAATCCTAAAACGAAAGTTCTTTCGATGGATCATGTCACCTTAAGATACCAAAAAGCACAAAACTGGCGATCTTAATTTTCACTGGTTTGGTTTAAGTAATGAGATTTTAAGGATTCATTTTCTTTAAGCCAATCAGAGATATGTAAAATCCAGCAATAATAACACTAAATGTAATTGAGGCTCGGGCACTTTTGGCAAAATCATCAATCATAATTAATCTTTCTGAGATTTCGACAATATCAAAAGATGTTACATATATAGGTAACGACAAATCTATAATATGTATTCCTAGATTTCCTAGCCAAACATCGTAAACATAGTAAAACGATAGTTAGTTAAGTACAGATAGTTAATTAGAGTTTCATACATAATTTTGTAAAAAAAGCCGATTATAACGCTTTCAAATAGAGCTAGATAGTGGACAGTTCTTGATAGATTCAGGACCTTTCAGGCCCAAGCGTTTATTGAACCAGTTTTTTCTTAATACCAGGCAGTATTTTTATACTTGATAAACCTGAACAATGGTAATATTATTGAATTCTCTCGACACAATATGTAACAAGTCAATTGATTTTGTAAACAAGTAATTAATAGTTTAAGATATTTATAGTCTGTGGTGTTGATAAGTTCAGCCCGTTCAGAGTGGCTAATGACGTGACATACTACTTGCTACTGGCTTGCTACTTATGCGTACTACTAGCTAGTCGCAGACACAATGTGCGTGAATGAGGGAGCCCGGGGAACGAGTCCGTGCTTGAGAGAAGTTGTTCGGGACATATAGATTTATCTTCTCTAGAAGACTGGGATTAGATTATCTTCTCTAGAAGACTGGGATTATCCACTCCCCCTATGGGAAGTTAGGAGACTTGTTGCAGAGTTATTGCCGACCATCTCAAGAATGAAAGCTGTCTGCTACAAATGGTAGCAATACCCATATTGCCTTAGATAAAAGAATCGACGGAATCTTTTCTGCATCATTTCTAGTGCTTTAATGTACCTACATATACTTACCAGTTCATGCGGAGGCCTATGCATATGGGGGTACTTACTTATAAAGTACCTCGACTAATAGTGCCGCAAAGGAGACGGAGATTAGTAGGAGTGCGTTGATAGTTAGCTACCTATACTACCACACTTCAATCCGCTGTTTATCAAATTCGTCCACAACCGGAGCAATCGCCCTTTATCAAGAAGCAGTTCCGAATCCGTTGCTACCCCGTCTTTACGATCGGGGACAATCACTTTACATTTCCCTGTCCGCCGCAACGACCGCGCAGATTAAACCCTACCATGTGGTCAATATGCAATTTCACGGTCTACGATGATGTTGTCGCTATTTATGATATTTAAGTAATAATAATAAAGTCTTTATTTGTACTTATTTATCATTATTTATTCCGTAGCCGGCGATTGGGGAGGGGGTCGCCCTCCCAGCCAATACGCTGCTGTCGGTGCCGCTGGATCTCGTACTCCATTCACGATTCGCTTCCATTCTTGACGATTTTTTGCCACGTCTCGAGCATCCCTTTATTTGTACTTAAAACTGAGAACACATACAGGCGAGCTTATTGCCACATAGCGACATCTTACAACCAACCTAATAACAGTTGTACATGCGACATCGTGGAAATAAAGATTATTACAGTGGGTGGCCATAACATTAGGGACACTTTGGATTTTGGTACTAATTTGCACACTTCAAAAATTTTATCCTTTTTTTAAATGTTTTTTTTTTATGTTTTTAAAATTGCTAAACTTTGTTATTTGAACCTAAATTTAATCATAGACTTTTTTAGCCACCATAATCATGAGAAATAGAACTTACCGCGCAAAATAATGAAATTCCCATTTTTTTTTAGAAATTACAGTTTTTGTCGTCATGGAGAGAATGATTGCTGTAAGGTACGTGACAGCTCGAAAATTAGTAGTGACAGCTCGTAACTAGTCATCAATTTTGGCTTTATATGTCCCCAGTTTTTTTGTGTAATAAAACTTATTCTGAATATTTTTAGAAATATTCAGCGTAATTACATTTTTGTTAAAATTATTGTGGATTATTTTTTCGAAAAAAATATTTTTTTTTACATAAAAAAGAGGGTTTATCTATTTTTTGATGGCAACATTAGTAAAATGAATAAAAGAATAAATCAAGAAAAAAAAATCTACTCAATATTTCTCAAAGTACTCAGAATGTGTTTTATTTTTTTTTAATTATGTAAAGGGGGACATATAATGCCAAAATTAAAATATTTGCAAGCTATAACAGTTAATTGCCATCACGATTATTAAAAAAAAATTGCCTTAACGTAAACATACTCTCTGTGACGACCACAACTTTAAAAAAAAAGAGAATTTCATTCCACTTCCTATGAATATGATGGTTAAAATAATTTGTGATAAAATGCAGGTTTAACATACCATAAATTAATTACTTTTAAAACTTAAAAATAAATGTCGTTTCGGAGAATAGGGGTTTTCAAATGTGCATATTAGGGGCCATCCACATATTACGTAATCACGCTTTTGGGATTTCCGCATCCCCCCCAATGTCAACAGACGTTATCAGCGGCCTGACCCCCCCCCCAAATTACGTAATCAATCGAATTTGCGGAAAATGTGAAGAATCGTGAACCCAGCGTTTGTAAACTGCTTTTAAAAATGTACTTTGTTAATTTAAAGTAATTACAAATGTCCAACTCTTTATTTACAAATCCCAATCTTCAGACCGCACCGCTTCCAGGAGTAGGCCCGTGCGACTCAATCGCAGACGAGCGCGTGGAGTATCTACGCACATCGCGCGTGCGGGGGAGGGGGGGGGGGGTCTTCGGCGTGGCACTGCGGTATTTCCGTGCAGGTTTAGACCAAAAAATTGCAATGCTCACCGCATTACATTACCGAAGTTGATTACGTAATCAGGATGGACCCCTCCCTCCCCCACGTAATCAAGCATAAGCCTCAGCTCCAACCCCCCTCCCCCTCAGTGATTACGTAATATGTGGATGGCCCCTTAGTACCAAAATTCACAGTGTCCTATGACCCGCCATTGTAAATTCGTCATAAAATACACCGTAAATTAAATTTAAATTAAAATTCCTCATAAAATACATTGTAATTCGTCATAAAATACAGACTACTATATTTAAAACTAAAAATGCCCGAGGATAGGAAATTAGGAGAGGAAGAAGAGAGAAAGGGTAGAACTGGTTACTTTTTAGAAAGGTAGTAATTTTTGAGGTGTGTCTTAAATGGTTGTAAAGAAGGCGAGTTTCGTGTATTTGGTGGGAGAGGGAGATCGTTCCAGACCCTTGCACCATGGATACAGCAAGAGTAGGAGTATAAATTAGTATTATGACACGAAATTTTGAGTAAATTGTCAGAGGCTGACCGAAGTACGAGACCGTGGGAACTTAATGGTTCAAAACACTCGTGGAGATAGGATGATGTTGATAGGGAGAGTACAAGATAGATGAGAGCAAGTATAAGAACATTTCTCTTTTGGCGTACTGGTAACCACTTTAACTGTGCCCTATTTTCGGACACGTGATCATACTCACGTAGACCGAAGATGAATCAAATGCATACATTTTGTAAACGTTCAAGTTTATTGGTAGTTCCTATGAAAAATTGAGATAAGCCACATCTGCATAGTCAAGAAAAGGTAAGAGGAGATACTGTGCAAAAGATTTCTTTGTATCTATAGGAAGAAATCTTCTGAGCGTTTGCAGAGGGTGGAAACTAGAAAATATTTTGCGACTTACCTCGTCGACGTGTGGTTTCCAGGGGAAATGTTCATCGATAATTATACTAAGATCTTTCACTCTTTGCGACAAGAGTATGGTGATATCGTTCATTTTGAAAAGCGGAAAGGACTTTACGTTTACTCTGGAGAGGAATTTACGACCTTCAATGTATATAGCTTGTGATTTCAAAGGGTTGATTAGTAGATCGGAGCTCAAGTTAGAGATGGTAGCATTGACGTTTTCAGGGCAGAAATGATGAAGAAATTATCCAAGTTATCAGAATTCCCTAAAATATAGAAGGCTTTCAGAGCAAGGTCCTGGCGAGTTACAGTGTGTGCTGAGGAGCCTTTAATTTCAATTTCTGCACGCATCTATGCGCCTGCATTTTTTTATAGAAAAGCATGCGGTTTGTCTTTACATAGTCATCCCATCGGTCATCCTTAAATATATATTTTTTGAATGTTTTTTTATGATGGATATTTTAAAATATTATTCGCAGACTGACTTAGATGAAAGACGCATTGACATATCAGTGACTTAGTTTTTATCTTGATGATTAAATTGTACCTACCTTATTTATAATTATTACTTAAATTTTAATAATTTGAGATTTTAAGAAAAATGGTTTGAATTGTCATTAATTTTGTGATATTTTAAGCAATCTAATAATATATATAATCAATGCCTGTACCCTCGAGTAATGCGGCATCCACGCGTTGGCGAATGTTCAGATTAGGTAACGTATAAGATGCGGATTTTCAAAGAAACAAAAAGACAGCCAGCTGACAGATCAGAGCTGTCAAAATCACGTCAAAAATAAAAGAGGTGCGAAGAGTGCGCAGTACTGCGCAGGCGCGGCTCGCAGGCTGACAACCACAGCTCATATTTTGTGGTACGGTGACGTTGGCATATCTGCCATAAGAGTGTTCCATATATGTTTCCTAATAGTTGTTTACACCCAATTGGACACGAATATTCGCCAACGTGTGGAGGGGCCATTAGATGAAGAAGGACGCTGATCGCAGCTGCGCGGCAGGTCTTACCAGCAATCTGCGCATTTTTAGCCGATATTTTTTTGGCGGCGCTCGCGCAATCGACGATCGCGCCTGAGTGGTTATTAATTGGCATCCGTGTTTATCGCATTCCCCAGTTGGCCTCTTAATTATCGCCGGTATCTGCTCGTAAAGAGTGCGGCTACTATCTGCGACCGCCTCCACGCAGACATTCGATACGTTTTGATGGCGACGATGGCGACGATCGTATCCGCGCATCTCGCCCGTCCCGTCCTGTCACGGCTCCTTCGCAGCATCGTCAACTGCTCGACGAGAGCAATCTGCACGAAATAACATTGAAGGAAAAAGGCGGTCAAGCGTAAACAATGTCATCTTCCGACGATTGAAGCGCAGAAGACTTGGACAAAACAGTCCACTGCCAAGCTCCGCCACATGCCCCTAAGAGGCCAACGCCTTATCCGCGAGATAACCAGGTATGTTACCCAGCGGGCTTACACTCACGCCCTTACTTCCAATTGCGACCAGATTACTTCGGTCTCTCGATTGGTTACGAGTTCGAAGTCGCTTGCGCGGTCCTCTCCCTTACGAAGCGGTGAAACGGTGTAAACCGAATCTATCGCCGACCACGGCATTCTTTACCCGGCTGTTCACCCAGGATAGGGTAGCCAATGGTCGTTTCAATAGCAGTCGCCGTAAGATCCGCAACGTTAATGGGCCCTTGCTGAGTTGGCCACGAAGACCCATTCTGTTCAGGGTTGGTCACACTCACAGGTCAACACCCATCCGACGGCCTCCACGTATGAAGTGCGAGCCTGGGTAGGACTCTGGCCTTTGTCAGTTTCCCCTGGGAATCAAACTTCTGGCGCTCCTGAACGGTCTGCGCACCGTGCGGCGTAAGCCAATCGACTGTGCACTCTTACTAACATCTTGCGGTGTCAACTACAACGGGCGAGCCCGTCACCACAGGACGTTTTAACGATTTTTCGTTCTGTCGCCCTGCAGTGAGCGTAGAAGACTTTGGACAATACAATCCAACGTCTAGCTACGTCACAACCCGCAAGAGACCAACGCCTTTACCGCGAGATAGCCAGTGATGTTACCTGGCGAGCCGACACTCGCGCCCTTGCTTCCAATTGTGACCAGATTTCTCCGGTCTCTCGATTGGTTCCGAGTTCGAGGTCGCTTGCGCGGTCCTCTCCCTTACGAAGCGGTGAAACGGTGAGCGGTGAAACTCTGACTAACATATTGAGTTGTCAACCACAACGGGCGAACCCGTCACCGCAGGACGTTTTAACGATTGTTCGTTCTATCGACCGTGCAGTGAGCGTAGAAGACTTTGGACATAACAAATCCGACGTCTTGCTACGCCACAACCCGTTAGAGTCCAACGCCTTACCGCGAGTAGCCAGGTATGTTACCTGGCGGGCGGCACTCGCGCCCTAACTACCAATTGTGACCAGATTTCTCCGGTCTCTCGATTGGTTCCGAGTTCGAGGTCGCTTGCGCGGTCCTCTCCCTTACGAAGCGGTGAAACGGAGTGCACCGAATCTGTCGCGGACCAAGGCGTCCTTTGCCCGACTCTGAACCGGGATCGGATGGCCAATGGTCATTTCAAGAGCAGTCGCCGTAAGGTAGACAACTACCCCCGCTCTATAGGAAACAATACAGTTCCCAGACTCCCCCGATTGTTAGTCGGAGAGCACAATCGATTGGCTTGCGCCGCTCGGTGCGCAGACCGTCCAGGAGCGCCAGAGGATTGTTCCCAGGGGAGACTGGTTGACCCAGTGTCCTACCCAGGCTCGCACCCCATGCGTGGAGGCCATCGGATGGGTGTTGACCCGTGAGTGTGACCGACCCTGAAACAGAATGGGTCTTCGTGGCCAACTCAGCAAGGGCCCATTAGCTCCCACTCTGACTAACATCTTGCGGTGTCAACTACAACGGGCGAGCCCGTCACCACAGGACGTTTTAACGATTAGTCGTTCTATCGCCCTGCAGTGAACGTAGAGACTTTGGACAGTACATTCTACGTCCAGCTACGTCACAACCCGTGAGAGTCCAACGCCTTACCGCGAGTAAGGATTTAGCGCATCATTATCCATTGAAATAAATAAAAAACTCGAAACAAATGCTCTGGTTTTGAGCAACGTATTCAATAACTTCTTTATCAATAAACCTTTAAGTCTGGCATCTGCAATTCAGACCCCAATTACAACAGCATATGAAAAGTTGAAATTAATGAAAAAAAATTATAATTCGATATTCCTGAAACCCACATCTGAGATGGAAATAGCCAAATTTATAAACTCATTGAAAAATAAAAAATCCACTGGGATAGACAATTTTCCAGTTGATATACTAAAGAAATCCAGTGATATTTTATCTAAACCCCTCAGTATATTATTTAATATGTCGTTAAGTAATGGTGTCTTTCCTGAATGCTATAAAATGGCAAAAATAGTACCGGTCTTTAAAAAAGGTGATATACATAATATCGAAAACTATCGACCCATATCTTTATTGACCGTATTCTCTAAGGTTCTAGAAAAAATAATAGAAGTCAGGATACGTGAGTTTTTGAAGAAAAATAATATTTTGAGCAACACACAGTTTGGTTTTATGAAAAAGAAATCGACCCAACAGGCAATGTTGAAGTGTTGCAATCAAATACATACATGTCTAAATATGAAAAGGTATTCGGCTGCCATTTTTTGTGATCTCAGTCGAGCCTTTGATTGCGTCCAAACCGATCTTCTACTTGCAAAATTAGACTATTATGGCATCCGAGGTACGGCAAATAACCTATTCAAGACTTATCTGCAAAACAGAATGCAAAAAGTGGAAATAGCCAATATTGGCAGAGATCTAATCGAGTCCGTAGCAACTTCCGAAATACTTACTGTCAATATTGGAGTACCCCAAGGCTCAATTCTTGGACCGTTGCTTTTCATTATTTACATAAATGACCTGAGTCCAAATCTATCTAAATGTGAAGTCACCCAATTTGCAGACGATACTAGCGCTGTAGTTGAAGCTGACAACATAAATACGCTCACTGCCAATCTCAATACATCTCTTGGTGAACTTGATGATTGGTTTAATGCGAACAAGATGTCTCTAAATATGTCTAAAACTGTTATTTTAAATTTTAATAGCAAGACATCATCTATAAAAGTTAACTACCCGGTTGAACTTGCGGAATCAGTTAAATTCCTCGGACTACATCTGGATGCAAAGATGTCATGGAATCTACATATAGAGCATGTTAAGTCAAAACTTTCGTCAGCCTGCTATGCTCTATTACGCATCAGAAATTGTTTGGAGAGAACTGAAGTAATATCGGCCTATTACGCGCTAGTTGAGTCACACCTGCGCTATGGTATTCTTTTATGGGGTAATGCAGCACACATCAACAGTGTATTCACTCTCCAGAAAAGAGCCATACGTGCGATAGTAGGTATTGGTCCACGGCAGTCATGTCGTGAACACTTCCAAAAACTAGGGATATTGACCGTATATGCAATTTTTGCTCAAGAAGCTCTTTGCGAATTCTATTGCAATAAGAGCTCGGCCATATCCCACGAGGAAGTACATCGGCATGACACCAGGAATAAAACCCTGTATCTCCAACCGTTCGTAGCACGTACTGCCAAGTTCCAGGCGACTAGTCGATACTTAGGCCTCAAACTTTTCAATAAATTGCCCGAAAGATTAAAAGAAATTAAAAACATCGATATTTTCAAGAGATCCATCCGAGTCTATCTGCTTAAAATCAACATGTATGCCCATAACGACTTCTTAAAATATTTTGAAAATACATAGCATCGTATCTACCCATTTAATCTAATACATATTATTTACCGTTAATTGTTTTGTTGTAAACTGTTATCATATAGTCTATGTTTTTGTAAATTGGTAAGTTTAAAACTATATATTGTATATCATCTCTTGTCTAAATTGAGTAACTAATTTAAGATTAATTACTGTCATTCCTACACAATTGTATGGTTGTATTGGAAATAAATACCTTTTACCTTTTACCTTTACCTTAAGCCAGGAGTAAACCCGGCGGGCTCGAGAACTCGCGCCCTCACTTCCAATTGTGACCAGATTTCTCCGGTCTCTCGATTGGTTCCGAGTTCGAGGTCGCTTGCGCGGTCCTCTCCCTTATGAAGCGGTGAAACGGAGTGCACCGAATCTTCGCGGACCAAGGCGTCCTTTGCCCGCCTCTTACCCGGGATCGGATGGCCAATGGTCAATTCCAGAGCAGTCGCCATAAGGTACGCAACCACCCCCGCTCTATAGGAAACAATACAATTCCCAGACTCCCCCGACTGTTAGTCGGAAAGCACAACCGATTGGAGCAAACCCCGCACGGTGCGCAGACCGTCCAGGGGCGCCAGAGGTTTGATTCCCAGGGGAGACTGGTTGACCCAGTGTCCTACCCAGGCCTCGCACCCCATGCGAGGAGGCCGTCGGATGGGTGTTGACCCGTGAGTGTGACCGACCCTGTACACATGGGTCATCGTGGCCAACTCATCATGGGCCCGTTAGCCCCCACTCTGACTAACAGTCGGGGGAGTCTGGAAGCAGTACTATTTCCTATAGAGCGGGGGTGGTTGCGGACCTTACGGCGACTGCTCTTGAAACGACCATCGGCCATCCGATCCTAGGTGAACAGTCGGGCAAAGGACGCTGTGGTCCGCGATAGATTCGGTATACACCGTTTTACCGCTTCGTAAGGGAGAGGACCGCGCAAGCGACCTCGAACTCGGAACCAATCGAGAGACCGGAGTAATCTGGTCACAATTGGAAGTAAGGGCGTGATTGTCGGCCCGCCAGGTAACATTCATGGCTATCTAGCGGTTAAGGCGTTGGCCTCTTACGGGCTTGTGACGTAGCTAGATGGTGGACTGTTTTTGCCCCAAGTCTTCTACGTTCACTCCAGGGAGATATAACGACTAATCGTTAAAACTTCCTGAGGTGACGGGCTCGCCCGTTGTAGTCGACAACCCAAGTTGTTGGTCAGAGTGCAAAATCGATTGGCTTACGCCGCACGGCGTGCAGACCGTCCAGGAGCGCCAGAAGATTGACTCCTAGAGGAAACTAGCCCTAAGGCCAGAGTCCTGCCCGGGCTCGCACTTCATGCGTGGAGGCCGCCGGATAGGTGTTGACCCGTGAGTGTGACCAACCCTGGACAGAATGGGTCTTCGTAGCCAACTCATTAGCTCCCTAGATTAACAAGTACAGTTCAATATAGTTATGCAATACAGATCTATATATCTATGTATACATAACGGTAATTAGTTCAGTGTTGTCATAGAGTGGTCCTTTGACCACTCTACGCCAACACTGAACTAATCACAATCTTTGATTAGGTAAAATAAAAAAAAATAGATTTGCGACACGTTTGATAACACTGTTTACTCTTCTGCTATTAATGTTGTTGTTCATAATAAATAAATAAATAAAATAAAATAAATAAATTTTGCATTATTAACGGCAAGGCCCTAGAAATAGTATTCCAAAAATAGCAGGTAATATCAAATGTTCAATGACTGACAAGCAGGATAAAGATGCGTCGCTATTTTAGGTGTTGGCTATAGTAAGCGCGATATTTTATTTGTATTCGATTTCCAAACTCGTTTGTTTCGTCTCTTCGATTTATTTGATTAGTTATCGGCTATTACAATCATGATTTTCAGGTTCGATTTTCAAATTCTACTTATTAAACTCGTAAACCACTGAAGATATTTAACCACAAAGAAATGAATTACAGCTAAGTTAGATGACTAATTGTCAGTATTTTATTTTATTGTAGCAATATAATAAACCAGCATTCAGTTTTCAGATAGTAACATTTTAAATTTAAAACCCGCTCATGATGCCGAAACGTGACGTTTGCAAAAGTTGTTGGCAATGTTTTCAAAATTCAAAGTCAATTTTATTTTGGTTTTCTAGGACCAATATTAACGGATTTATGATTTTTATCAATTTTGAAAATATTTCTCATCAGAGGTTGTCACATCTTGGCATTACGAACTTTGTACGCAATTCGGTCATAATCGGATGTGTAGTTTCTGGGATACAGTGGGTATAGTACATAGACACAGACACATACAGACATTTTCCGAAAATGATTTGTTTGGTTTCCCAGGATTTCAAAACTTGGAGATCGGGTGCAAATTCGAATTCTAAATTTTACTCGAAAACAAGATTTTCCCTATTTACATACTTTGCGTAACACAATGTTTTTGTTTTGTTTTGGAAAATAAAAATCGCCGGCGTACGCTGCTCTTCAACATTTTTTTTATTTTTCTAAAGTTTATATTATGGTTAAAATTATTTTTGTTCTCGACTGTACGTCATTTCAATAAATATTTATTGTAATATTTCAAGCGCGTATAATTTTCTTGCATTTAAAAATGCAATGGTCCGTATGTCTTCTTTTCTGAAGTTATCAGAGAAATCGCTCGGCCACAGCTGCATGGGAATTACTACCATTCGGAAAAATAATAAGTTTTGTAACGTAACTCACCTTGTATCGGAATGAGAACCTGTTAGTGGTTTTATAACTGGCATGGAAAATTTTGTGAATGAGTCGCTGGTTTTATTCATTAGTCGTCTTTGAAGCGTTATCTTCAATTATAGTTTGTTTTATCGATAAAACGGATATTTTCGTATGCACAATTGGGGCGTCTTTACTTTGCTGTTTTTTTTTAAAGAATTCTATTACAATAAGCAGAAGTACACTTCCACTACAATAACCCGGACTTAAACGCCGTCAATTAAGAGTACAACAAAATTTTCTTCACAAGATATATTTGCAGGGTAATTGCTACCTATGCACTTATGTCAATTATCTCAATCTGCGAACTCGGAGTTACTGCGATGAGAAGATGGCAGATACCACTGATAAAAGATACCACAGATAAAAAGATTTATAATAAGACGCTATTTGGCGTACACTGAATTTGCATCTAAAGGAGTTCTCATTTTGCAGTACACAACGACCAGGCCGAAAGAATACAAAAAATATTCGTAAGGCGATTAAATAACCGGGAACGAGCATTTTAATTTAGATCCTGTGTATGAAATGGCTTTCTTGTTATTAGGGCCATTGTTACGATGGGTGCCATCAATCCCACGAGGCGACCTCGTGTGTTTCATGTGCACTGATTCAATACAAGCTATAGCAAAAATGCTAGCATCAACCTCGTTATCGACATAAACAACAGACAATGGTGACACCCCTATCTACGTTCACCCGACGAATAGTTTTCACACTAACATGCATGCACACATAAACAATTGTTTATAGTTTATTTTTATCCCTCGAAACTATTTAATCTGTGGAAACTTTAACCCTTAGTAAGCCAGCCATGGCAACGAAACTCACGACGGCATGTTTTCAACCCTCGAAAATTTGTTTGTAGGGGCGGTAGTGCTCGCATACAATATATAACGATGACTTATTCAATGAAGGCGACTTTTACCGCATATAATTGCACGATTCCATAAATACGGAGATTGGTCGCCTGCGAATTGTCACAACAGAAAAACCACCGATCGGTGGTATTGGCATTCTAGTGGTTAATGGTCTACTAATTATTATATTTAATTTTATTTCATTTAATCGTTTCCAATAAGTGGATGTACTATCGTTCTTGACCCTGTCAAAATTTGTAACCTTTTATCGGTCTTAAATAGCAATATAGTAACATTATTATTATTTCAATTTTCAACTGATTTAAGTAACGACCTAACGGCATATAAATTAGCATCTGGCATTAATACATTCCGACAAACCCACGTACCTAATCTTCGTAAATTAAATTGAATGTAACGTAAATGTAATTGAATGAAAATTGTAAGATGTGAAACTCCTAACTACCCTTTCACTCTGACAAAATGGTCTCGCCGCAATGCTCACTTGGTTTTAATACCCAGGCACAAATCATATGCATACAAATGCAGATTCGCCTACGTGGTTACAGCTTTGTAGAATTGACTAAGCAGGAATATCAGATCCGAGTCCCTAACAGCCTTCAGCTCAGCTTTAAAAAAACAACTGTTAGGTAAATAATACCCAATACATGCAATACATTAATCTTTTTTTGCATTACTTCGCGCTATTGCGTTACTTCGCGCAAATAGTTTGTTAACGAGTGCGTACTTCATTCATATTACATTCTTTAATCTAAATTGATTCTTCCATCAATAATATGTGATTATTCTTACTGCTCTAGAGTATAATCACATATCATTGATAGAAAAATAAATTAATTATATGTATAGTGTTATTATATCACATCAAGTACAGAAAAGCTACTTGTACCTTAGCATTTATTTTTTATTTATTTATTTATAGTATTACACAAGTTCGTTTGTACAGTTTACCATATCATGTATATATATATGAGACGTTAGCAAAAAACTGATTCTCGAGGAGATAGAGTAATGAAAAAAAGTCGCCTAACTAGGCCAGGGCCTGTTCTAAGGCAGACTTCTATAATCTACTTCTATAATCTACTTCCTACAAAATTTAAACAGCTGGAGGACAACATCAAGGAGATGCTGATAGGCCACCCTTTCTATAATCTGGCCGAATTTGAGGGCCATGATTTTTCAAATATTGTGCCCATTTAAATTACTTAAAAAAGTAGAGCCTTATTGTCTGATTATTTAATATGGTCTTATATCTGTACTTTTAACGTAGATTTAATTTGATTATTTAACATTTTACTGACAATTTGAATATTACGATAAATAATTTTACTACGTATCTTAATATTAGGCTTCTATTTTGATTATTTGTAATTATAGTTTGACAATCTAGTAGTTAATTCTTGACTACCTATGTATGTTCAGTAAAGAGTAGTAGCGAAACTTACTACATAACCTAATTATTTTGACACGTCCAAGAGCGGTCTTTAGCCGTCAATTGGACACGACGAAAATGTAAAATGTAAAATATCTATTTTAAAGGTGATAAAATATAGGACAACGGCTATTTTTGTATGAAAGGTGTACTCAGAGTGTAACAACGAGGGACTTATAACAATTAATTGTGCTTGTGTAAAGAAGTAATACTATAAAAGTTCAACTTATTAATACATGTCGTATTAGAATTATACACATTCGAAGTTGTGTTTATCTGGGAGATTTTGTGAAATAAACTAGTTATCAAATCTTGTTTATTTTGCAGAACTCAGTTATATTTATATGGTTTATTATGTAGAACTAGCCATGTCTATAAAGCTGAAGAAGTTATTTGAATCAGCAGTTTAAATGAACTCCAATCGTAAAGCAAAAATCGATCAAGTCCAATATCACAGTCAGAAAGGAAAAACGAAATCACATAAAAACAGGAAACACTGAGAACACTCCAACGTAAAACGAAGGGATGACAACGGCTTAGGAGCAGAAATCTTACCTGCTACCCTACACTGGGTATCTATCTCTGTCTTGCTTATTTACTGTGTCTCTCCCGTCCATAATTTTGTATAAACAACCCCAATGTAAAACAAAAGAATGCCGACGGCCAAGGCGCATCTTACCTGTCACTCTCATACTGGTCTTCTATCTCTATGTTACCTATTGACTGTATCTTTTTCGTCTGTTAACATGTTTACCGCTTTAGCTTTCGGGGTAAAAGTTCTCACCTGGTACTATGTAGTTATTTTTACTATCAATAGTTGATACTGATATAGGTTTATAGTTTGTCGTATATTCTATGTATTTTATTTTTTTGCCTTTCATATAAATAGCATAGACAACTCTATTGTCAAATAAAGTAGATAGGGAATTTTACTAAAAAAAAAAAATATTATTGAATGAAATATTTTGAAATTTCAATGCTCCAAAACTTTTTTTAGCCACCTTAGCTGCTATGTAATAAAATGGTACCATTATAATAAGCTTTTGTTTGGTACATGTGGCAAAGTGTTACAAAAAACTTCCGAAGTCGGTACAACATTACCAATTGTCTTTTGGGCGAATAAACCAATATAAATAAGATAAAATCGTATTTACGTAGACTTTATAGCAACCGAAGTTTCAGTGATGTTGCAGCCTTTGTTCAGGGTAGACCTTGGATAACGGCGGTTGCAACATCGCCGACAAGCCGGGTGCTACAAACGTTACACGACTGCCCAAAAGGAGTGTTATGTGTTCAGGATTCATCTTTGTATGTTTTTCGTCTATGTATGTTTAGTCCACTATAACTTCTAAACGTTTGAACCGATTTAGAAGTGTGTCGTATTGTTACAGTCGTTTTGTCCTCCCGAGTGTCATAGGGCACGTGCCGCGACCCCTTGCTCTCATAAAAGGAGAAAGCAGCGTCTTTAAGGCGACGTACTACTTAAAAAATAAACCGTATCTGAGTTTTTAAGCCCCGCCTACTTACCCCCTCCCCTCGCGACGGGGCAGGTGTTTATTATGTTGACTCATCTCGCAGCGATATTCACTCGCTATCGATGTCTGGACTAAACACACTAGGTATACACTATTGCAATGGGATTTATATTTTGGGATTATGCAAGTGTCATGTACCTACGCTGGTGAAGAAGGCTACGCTTTATCATCATCTAAACTTGAACATTATATTACTTTCCCGGCTGCCACTGGTAGGGAAGGTGTTGTGATCGTGCGGAAAAAAATGTTTAGATAACGATAGAGATGTCCATTTTGAGGTCCACCAAGATGATTAAGACCATTTTCAGAGAAATGTATGTCTGTTTGCCTGTATGTAATCTCTCACGATAACTGCCGAGCCGTTGAACCGATTGAGTTGAAATTTGGAACATAGGGATAGTATCACCCTGGAATGCGCCCATTAGATTTTGGCTGTCAACTGTTAAACCAAACTATCACTGTCAAAAATTGACAGAAGCCATATCTTACAGAATTTCATTTGCGATATGTCATTTGAAATCCCCTGAAAAACTGTATTAAGAAGAGTCACCTGTCACTAATTAATTTTCGACATTTTTAAATTATTTTAAATGGTGATAGATGACAATTGGAGAAATGCCGTTAACTGTTTTGGATACAGTTTTCCAAGGGCTTTTAAATGACATAAATCGCAATTCATGTTCCGTGAGATACAGCTTTAGTATTTTTTTGATAGTTGTAGTGACAGTTTTTGATAGTATTTTTAGGCAGAAAAAACATTTAGAATCGAATTAAAAAACAACATTGTGTATCGAACTATTTATTCGCGGTATAATAGTTCTTTGAGGAGGACATAACGACACCCATCGCCTTGTACATTATCATTAAAAAAATATTTAATTAAAAAGTAATATAATTTATTTTTAGATACTGTAAGCACATCATTGTAAACTTTAAAGAAATACACATCATTAAAAATAAATAATTATTAATTAAAATATAAAATCATTAAGACAAAAAATCATGAAGACATTTCTGGTTGGCAAAGTAGTCTGTTATTTCTGAGTAAATACATACATATTAAATGTAAAGAGACGAATAAATACATTTAAAATTGCGCAGTACATTTGAGACTTCCTTTTTGTAGCCTTGACAGTGTCGCTTTGTAGTGGTGCGCCGACTTTTGTAATTAAAATTCATCAAATGATAATACATTTTCAAAAGCCTGTTCATCATTATTAATTAGATCTGTACTCAGCACAGATTTGGAATATCGTGTACTTTTCGGTGGCTCTATATTGCTTGTACTTTGCTTTGGAGTGTTATTGGCAAGTACATTCTCTGTGAGTTCTTTGCTCACTTTGTGATGGAATCACTGAAAACTAACTACCGCTTAAGCGTTGGACAAGGGAGAGGAACCGATTTCTTTCGTTTTATCGTGTCGTTTCTTTTATTTGCTTCTTTCAAAGTGTATTCAGGCTCCCTTAAATCCATATTCCTTCATACTCCTGGATCGATAATTTCAGGTAATACACAGTCCATATAAAAACAAACAAGTTTTTTCCATGACATTTGTCCAAATCAAATGATTCGTCTGTATATATTCGGTTTTGAGGAGATCGTTTTTACCAGACCAAAATGTAAATAGGCACACTTCCTTTCCAGTTATATGTATCGTTCCAGTTACAGTTTCTTTCCAGCACACTTTCTTTAAAGTTATCCACAATACCACAGATAGTTCATACCTTGTTGAAAACTTACGTTTTTTCGTTCCTCAGCGATTAATTCGCAATTCACGCACGTTTGAGGTATCTCGTGCCAATACCAACTACGGGAAACATTCCATCGCTTATGGGCTGATATGCACGTACGACTCTTGTTTCTCCACCATCGACATTTTCAACCTCAACCAACCGACGTTCGTTAAAGAATTATTCAAATCAATTGCACCTAACGAGCTTGTTAATACCTATAGTAATTAGTTATATACTTTCTATACAACAAAATAAAATTCGAAATTTAAATTCTAAGTGTCAACATATTTTAAAATTTTCTCCCCTCTAAATAATAATTAAATAATAAATTTTAGTGATTATAGTGCAATTCTATAGTCTGGATTAACTCGCGGTTAACACGGGACGCGTCCCGAAGGATCTGATCGGTCTGAGCTGTTCACTTTAAATATTCGACCAGCGTGTCTATGGAAAAGTCGACCATCGAAAACAAGCGAGCTGTAGTTACTGGCTGAAGGCAGATCGACTTTGCTGAAGATACATCGGAGGACTTACTGAAGGTGGTGGTGGATTTGATTGACCAGCCACCTTTCGAAGACTATATGCAAAGACTCTCAGAAAGAGGTTACCGCAAGGTATAAGGACGATCAATTGTGCGCTGGCAGCTTAGAAGGATTACGAGACTCTTGTGGAGGCGATAGTGGTGGACCTCTGCAAGTGGCGATAGCTGACAACCAATGCCTTTTCAACATAATCACCGTTACCAGTATTGGAAAGAGCCCTTGCGGAAGTGCCAAGGGACCTGGCATATACACTGCCGTGAAGAGTCATGTGAAATAAATGGCGTTTTAGGAGTATGTCTACCGGCGAAAAATTGTCCAAAAACTGAGGGGGATTTGCCAAAAGGGAAACTATCACAATTTTGTATAATGTCGGAACAAGAGACTGTATGCTGTATTCAACACGGCCCCATGAGCAACAACACGAGATCATCAGAAAACCAGGATAAATCCAATAATGCATCTTCTATATCACCGCCTACTACAACAACTACCAATAAGTCACCGGTCATCTCTACAATAGCTCCAGAAAAAACTCAAACATCACCACAAGCCATAACTACCAATTTCATAAATGACAGTGTGAAAAACGAACTAAATCCGAAAAAATAGCTCTGCAATATTGAGTCAAAATTTAACAATGACAGTCATTGCTGCGTTAGCGATTAATTGATTTATTTTATTTTATCTGCATCCAAACTTTTCTCTGGTCGTAACGGTCTCCGTTCCATCGGGTTCAGAAGAGGGAGGAAGAGAGAGTGCACCCGTGGTCGCGCGCCCACCTGTGCACTATAATATAGCCTGCGCACTTGACTGCTTCCGAACAGTGGACTCTGAGAAGACTAAAGAAGTCACTAGAATCTACAATGCAGTCGCTGTGGCCGAACACGGCTAGAAGGATATATATACAACATATCAGTAGCTACCACAAATATTTATAAATATCTATAAATATTTATTATATATCTATAAATACCTATAAACATCAATAAATATCTGTATTTATATATCCACTATACGACCTATCTATATCTTTATTTATATCTATATACATATACACATACCATCGTCTAACTCCTTCTTCCTAATCACTTCCAATTCCCTACCTCTCCCATCGGTTTTCTATATATTTTTTATATTTAATATGAACTTTGTTTATTTTATAATTAATTTTTAAGTGTAATATGCTGAAATCCAAATGTGTAATAAACGATTATAGGCGTAATGTTTTTCTTTTTTTTTCTACATTTATGCACACGTATGTATATTGTATGCACTGTATTTTTCCAGAAATAAAATAAAAAATAAATAAATAAAAAGAAATTATATATGGACCTGTCCTTGAACTTAAACGTACCAGTGATGTTTGATGCTGATTTCAAGTTTTCCATCTTTCTGTTTCCAAAATGTCACTTTTCTTTTTCTTGTCGCTTCCGTTAACCAGATTCTATGCGCTGTAATGGGAAATTTGACTTCAAAAATATAATCATCAGATATTCCATCTGGAGAAGCTCCCAAAAATGGAAATTTAGGATAAATGAATAATCCACATTGCTGAATTTCCACTTTTTCTAGACATATTTTTCATTCTAGTGCAGTTGTTTCATTTTCTTTTCCATGGCAAATTGATGCTACGTTGCTCAAATCCCATTTTCAGTCATGGATTTAACTAAATTGGCGCATTTTGTGTGTTGGTAACTATTGACAATTTTGCCAAAGTTAGACGCAGTTACCATTTTTCTTCGTAATTCCAACCACTCGCTGCTTTCACCTTGAATAACCGTAAGTTTTTCAATTCGCAATCGATCATTTTTCTATTTTCCAATTCTTGAAATAACAGAGCTTTGCTTTTTTCGAATATTTCTGATGGAACATCGGGTTGGTTGCAATGTTCTCCATAATGCGAATTATTGTTTTTTTTTTCAAAAAAACTTTCTGCTTTTATTTCTTTTATAAAGAATGGATTTACTTAAATGCCTCTGTCTTCTTTATTCCACTTTTGATATCCTGCCAGAGGGACTTTTGCCTATATATTTTGTATGTAATCTTGAGAGTGGCTGTTTTGTATTAAATGATATAACTGCCGCATTACATCGCGCTTGGTAAGACTGCTTTTGGGTGTAATTTGTCCTCTTACCACCAATAAATTTTGCAATGATGCCGTTAAACCTTTCGAGAACATTACTATCTACATCATGAATTAGGCTTCTTGCATGTATTGCTACCTACGTTTTAAGTTATGTAACGTATTCTTTCCCAAATAATGTCACCCATCAAACAACTCATTGCATCCAGTGTTTCATTTTCCGACAAACAATTTTAAAAACTTCTACATTTATCATGGTTTCCAAATGCATCTATCGGGGCGTTCAAAATGTCATTATACAGGCAATCAATTTTCTCATCAATTGAAAAGTTTTGACATTTATTATAAGCTACTGCTGATGTAATATTTCTTCGCATTTTTAGTTTTTTTTTTCACAGACATTACAAGTTGAATAAAAGCTTTTAAAAAGTAGATACCTACGTTTTGTTTTTTAAATTACAATTCTGCTTATCTGACGGTTTTCTATATTAGAACGGTCAGAATCGTAGCCTAATAGTATATTATATTTATACATGGTGTATAGCTCTGTCATATGGCTCTAACGCAAATGTATTGGCATTATTTACTGTCCCCTTATATATGACACATTTTGACTCGCGGGAAGCAAGCTGAAGTGGCGCACTTGTTTTAAACTCGAATAAGATCACACCGGTCGTAGGTTCAAAACCTACCGATATGTATATTTTTTTTTTGTTTTTATACATAAAGAAACATTGTTATCAAATAAATGAACACTTTTTATTAAAAAAAAGTAATATTGTAAATTAAAAAAAAAAAAAAAAAAATATTAAATATTATTTTACTTATTATTGTTTCTATTTTTCAGCATATGATTTATCATGTTTTTAAACCTCTTTCATTTACACGGTGAAATAGCCATCTAAAACCGATATTTTTTTACTTCACATCTCCGATCCATCGAAATGTCAATTTGGTAATAATAAGTCATGAAACAGAGCGTCGCGAACGCAACCGCATATGTCGGCCTTCGAAGCCGAAATGAACCACGTTTCTAAGAGCCAATAACATTTCATTATAAAAGGTTGGCTGTTATGCCATTTGAATCAGTAATTGATCCCCACATAAGAACCATATTGACCCAATGTCGCTTGCGGCATTTTGAATGCCAGCGCGTCGTCGCGAGAAGAGCGCGCTCATCTCATTGTATGACAAAAATAATATAAACGGACTCTGCAAAATATTATTTTTAAAATATACTGATATTTTATTTGAAAAAAATAATCGTCAGTACTACAAGTTTATTGTACATAGTTTATGTAAAAAAAAACAAACTTGAAAAAAACACACAGTAATAAGTAATATTTAACAGTGAATATGGATGAAAGTTACACTTTTTATATAATTTTTTTTAACAAGAAAAACTTATTTTTTTAAATTTATGCGAAAGCATTCCTCTTTACAACTATTGTTAAAATGCCGTAGTATTTTTTTTGAGTTTCTTGATCGTGCAGTTTAGTGTGAGGCACGTTTCAAAAAATGCTCTAAAATGAAAATTTCCTGTATAGCTCCCAGATTTAATTATTTTCCTCAATTTTCCAATACTTAAAAAAAAATCTGATATAGCTATCTACTTAAGAAAGGTACTGTGAGTTACGATAATTTTTTTTTGTTGGCTAACATCATCAGTTATTTCAGTATGACTGTTCAAAAATTGCCAAAAAATGTAATTTTCGAAATTTACCTACATCGTCGCCTTAATATAAATCGCCGTATTACGCGATGCGTGTTGACATTCATCATTTGACAGTTTAGTTTTGTTTTGTTCTTCCTCTTCGCGGCCGTCAGGAATAGATCCGTTAGGCCTAGTTTCTTCTCGAAGTGCCTCTCCATTACTGGAGGTTGGCCGTTAGCTCGGAATAATTTTGTCGGTCTTGCGCCATCTGAAAAGCTGTTCCGTACTGGTGATCCCGGTCCAGTTTTCCACCCGGGGATTTTTAACACCCCTGAGCCATTAATTGGCCGCCGGGCACTATGGCTATTTTTGACTTTTTCATTGCTAACTACTAGGGATATATAGTGCAGTGGTCTCCCGTTGTCTTCTGCACCAGACATTTTAAGTCCATTTAGGACCTTAGGCCGCTGAGCCCTTTTCAACCGGCTGTCCAATTGGGAATGGTTATACCGCTATTGACTCGGTATTTTGCTATATACTTTTGCTTCCAATTATAATTAGACCGATATGCAAACGGTGATCGAGTACATTCGGGACGCGTCCTGTGTCAACCGCAGGTTAATCTAGACTGCATAATTGCACTTTATTCACTACATTTATTCATTATAATTAATATTTATTGTTGAGAATTTTTTAAAATATGCTGTCACTATGAATTTAAATTTAGTTAGGCCTAGTAACAAAGAGAAATATTAGGAATATATATTTAGCAAAATAAATTATACAAAGTGTTTAATTATTACACTTCATAAAATATTACCGATTTTTAAATAACCGTTTTTGGTTCTTACGAAATTATTCCAATCAAACATTTTGGAAAATTATAAAATTACGCAATTGTACTCGGAAAAAATCCGGTATGTATTAATCATGAAACTCTGATTTTCATTCCACCATAACATCTAAACGCTTGAACCAATTTAGAAGTGTGTGATATCGTTAGAATCGTCACGTCACCCCGAGTGTCATAGGGTACCTAAACTGTCCATATGTCAAAAAATACTTATCTAAATGTTCAAATGTCAATAAATTAACATAAATATAACGTGTTTAGTGTTAAATGAAAGGTCTGATTAAGTACATTCCGGAAATATACATCTATCTACATGGATAAATACATAAGCCACAAATATTTCATTAAAAAAACGTAAAAAAAATAATTATAAATAAAATAGTTCATTTTCTGTAATGGCAATCGTGTTTTATTATGAACATATTCATACAACCTTCGATTTCAGATTTAGTTAATATTAGTATTTTATTTATTTAATTAATTTGATAGAGCAGTAAAAGCGACAACATAAAATATACAACGGTGTTTATGTCCGTTGCGTGATTCGCTCTCTTGATTCGCAGTCGTGTATTCGTTGCGATGAACGCGGTGTTCGCCGCCGACACGGATTAACGTCGCGATTCAGCGGAGCCTGAAAAAATACGTCGGCGGCTTCGTGTTTTGACAGGTTAAAAAATCGAAACACGCTGTATAATAAGCGCTTGCCTCGCTGGCGCTCAACACCCGCTCAATTAAGTAAGATATTATAATGTGCTCGGCGAGAGAAACACAATTTGGCTCGAATAAATCACTGGTTTTTCGAAGAGAAATTACACGCTTTGCTCATTTGGAAGGTGGTGAGTTGAAAGATTATCGTAAGTGAAGAAAAAATAAAAGTTATAGGGAACAGAAAGCCCGCGGAATAGGAAAAATATTAAAAAATCATGGAGACGATATATTTGCAATGATCAGATGTGGATTTCAAAAGAAGTTTTTTTAAAGACCTTTTTATTCGTGTTTTATTATCGTGTCCTTAGTTGTGAAGTTGCCGTTCTAAAAAGACAAAAACGAGAATGGGTATATTGGGCCCGCTTTTCCAATAGCAATGGAAATCATATAGCAATGGAAAGATTTCTTTATGTAGAACATATATTACTAGTACCACTGATCTAAATTATAAGCCGTTTCTGAGTTATATCCTATTAAATATAGTAAATTACCTGATATCTCCTAGGGCACCTAACATAACCAGGTATTGTATTTTTAATAACTGTTTAAACGAAAACCGTCGCATAACACCTGTAATGTTAAAGTACATACGCTGTGTGACTACAAATTATATATTCCTAAGAATGCTCGAGTTTGTCAACAGTATATAGAAAGGGAAAACTGGGATCAGTTGCTTGAACTCTGGAATGTGTCTCATTATTTCATTACATTACATTACATTACATTTTCGTCGTGTCCAACTGACGGCTAAAGACCGCTCTTGGACGTGTCAAAATAATTGGGTTAGGTAGTAAGTTTCGTTACTACTCTTTACTGAACATACATAGGTAGTCAAGAATTAACTACTAGATTGTCAAACTATAAATATAAATAATCGAAATAGAAGCCTAATATTTGAAGTAGTTAGTAATTCGAAAAGATACGTAGTAAAATTATTCATCGCAATATTCAAATTGTCAGTAAAATGTTAAATAATCAAATTAAATCTACGTTATGCATTTTAAACTAAAAGTACAGATACAAGACCATATAAAATAATCAGACTATAAGGCTCTACTTTTTTAAGTAATTTAAATGGGCGCAATATTTGAAAAATCATGGCCCTCAAATTCGGCCAGATTATAGAAAAGGTGGCCTATCAGCATCTCTTTGGTGTTTTTTTTTTTAATTTTATGTCCTCCAGCTGTTTAAATTTTGTAGGGAGTAGATTATAGAATTTAATGCTAAGGTAGAAGTAGCTTTTCTGTGCTTTTGCCAGTCATTGCCGCTCTGTTTACTGACGTATGTAATTGCTAAGGTCAGCTGTCCAACATGGTGTGCCCAGTGACCGTACATCATAATAAACTATCTTTTATGGATCTTCACTGCGAATAGCAATATATTATAGAAAAATAATTAGCATTTGGGGCTTTTGTGTAATTAGCCATATTTAAGATGATTCCGAACTTTAAAACTCCGAAACGGTTCATAATTAAGTTGTAGTAGTTGAATATTCTAAATAAATACATCTTTCTAATAGTAAATACGTTATTGTTATTGAAGAGGTGGGCCCAGCGCCGATACATTTTTGCTCATTTGCTCTTTAATATAAAAAAAAAAATCATGACAAGTCATTAACATGTCATCAAAATATTGACACCTATTTATTTATTTTATTTATTTATTGAATTAACTTAACGCATTTACAAAGCAAGGGTCTCTTACTAATATTCATATTCATTTATATCAATTTAAATTTATTTTATTATTTAAAAATATACCACGGCCGATATGAGCAATACATGTGCACTGCTACCGTCCAACTAAGTGCTAGGACTTGTTCCAAGGCAGCGAGGTCTCTTGTTTTATGGACGTTTATTCGCCAAGGTTAAACAACATTTATAAAACCATAACCATTACAAATATGTAACTAGTAATAATTAACTAATAATCACAATAGAATATAATCAAAATAAGATACCGAAATAAACAAATATTTTAAATTCAATAAAATGTTTAGTAATAATAAAACAATTGTAATCAAAATTAATAAATAATCATAGTAGTAAAAATTATAAAGAAAAGGGTACTATTTAATATTAGAAACTGTCTGGATATATATCCGGGTGTCATGTTTTAACCAGGAATCAATTTTAGCTTTGAAAGAAGACTTCGGCAAACACAATTTTACTTCTTCTATCTAGCATATTAAGTATCCTGGAGGCTATGTACACAAAATGCTTCTGCTCAAAAGTGGTCTACATTGGGGGGGGGGGGGGTCTATGCTGGGTTCTTGTTGCTTTATCTGAATTCGTTTGATACAGATAGAGCGGCGCTTTATTTATTATGCGCCATTATCTACAAATAAATATAGGGTGTTGGCATTTTAAAGCAGATGGTGTAAAATCCTCGTCGACAGAAATCAATGAAGACTTTAAAGGCGTTTTTCACTGCCGCATCGAAGTTGTCTTTTTTTTCATGTAAAATGTTATCCAATATCCGAAGAAAGTGTAGGTCTTCGAAGCAAGGTCTGCCGAGTACGGTGGATAACAAAGTCTCCAGTCACAACTTCTGCAACTTTGCGACTGGGACGGGCTTAAGCAATCGCGAAGCGCGATTGGCCAAGCCGGTTGTTTAATCACAAGTTTCTCCATCGTTGTTGTGGTTGTTGATAAGTACACATGCGTTAAATGTTGTGCCAGATCCCAAGAAGCTAGTAATGAATAACACCGATACAGGACATCCTGTTCGAAAATAACACGATTTTTTAAAATTTTCATTGCACACAAAAATATCCTAGCAATGACAACCCACAGAAAGACAAATGATTAAATGGTTTTTAACATGGCTTTAAATTAAAAATTATTTGAATATGGGAGTTTCAAATCATACCGTAGTTATCGAAGTTCAAAGTGATCTGATGAAAAAATAATAGAAATGAAAAATCTATCTGAAAAATCGTTATATAATTGGGCCATCTATCTGTGATAGACTTTGTATCGATATCAGTGAGGCGAAATCAGTACAAAAATATTCAAAGATAAATTGAAAAATTATTTATATAGTCAATGTTACTACCCGACAACTCTCTCAAGAACACTTTGGTTGACTGTAAGAGATTGCCGTTGTGCTATAAGTTCGCCACTGCGCGAAAGCGTAAATTTTATTAAAAAAAGGGTTATTAATATTATTGTTATTACTAATGAATTAATTGCTAATTAGACATTAAGTATGGGTATTTAGTTTTCGCATTAAATGTTGTAAACTTTTAAAATGTGTAACTATTTTGTTATTATTAGATATAAAAATAATCTGAACTAAACTGAACTAACTGTCTATCTGTTAACCACTATAATAGTTTTAGTAAAATAAAACAATACAGACATAGATAAATATTCGATATTTTACTTTAAAATTATTGGGGCAACAAAAAAAGTTCGTTTATATTTTTTTGGACAACTGTTCGAACCACGCACATGAACCCTTGTCAAACAAACTTGTTTTACAAGGGTTCGTGTTAGATAGCAGATAATAATATATACAGAATTTACATACAATTTCGGGAGTATTTTTTAATGAATCAGCCGGTCGGTATAAATTAGTTTATGTGCTCGATGACGCAGAGTAAACTGCTTCCGGCTTTCGATTTTTAATAATGAAATACTGCAAATAAGACACAAAGTTACTGAAACGTTGCAATCACGTAACATTCAACCGGACACTAAAATTAAATTCACATTCAAACGAAACGAATTCAATAAACACGAATTTGGAGACCTCTCTCACTCCCCATCATTTATGAATGATTGTGAACTTCAGTTTCAGCCGTAAGCAGCCGCTGAAAAGACGAAATTTCTATTCATGAATTCTTAATTATGCCGTTCGAAGCGAGAGCAGATAACCTCAGCATGAATATTCAGTAAAATCTGCATTGGGGGAGGTGAGAAAGGGCGATGAATGATTTAGGGGACGGCTTTTGATTTGTTTAACTCACGGCGAGAGGGAGGTACAAAGTCTTTTACTTCTTCAGATGTCACCCGGAAGATACACGACCCGGTGGTATAGTGGCTAGCTCGTCTGATCTTGCATTGAATGGTTCCAGGTTCGATTCCATTTTCCGCTGAGATAAAATTAACGGAATTGTATTTTCATTTCTGTCGATCAAATTCAACACACAGTTACACACATTTCACACGCACACTTACCTACATATAAACACTTCGTTGATTGTAAGAGATTGTCGTTTGATAAATATAAAAATTAATAGGTTAAAAAAAACACTAAAAACACACTTTTATAAATGCACGTAAAAACCAAAAAATGCCTATCTTCCGGCTTCATCATCAGACCTTGAAACCTAATCGTGGTCAAAGTTCATTCCAAGACTTTTATAATAAGTCCAAACACAGCTATGATACGATGTTCTATCATGAAGTTCCAGTTCATATCTTCCGACTCCATCATCAGATCAGTTCGACAGTACCATATTATTGTATTGTCATCAGAACTACATACAGCTGCTAATTTTCATGACGCTAGGATCCTTGGAAGATGGTTAAATTAGTTACCTTAGATTCCCTTACATAGTTAAATACAGGTCGACCTAATGAAAGCGTGTTAAAAACCCGCCCATTGTGAAATTTCACAATAAAGAGTAGAGACAAACAACCATAAAATATAGTAACTAATCATCGTGAAATTTATATGCGTTTTATGTCGTCTTACCGACGATATAAGGCATCATTAACTTTATAGAAGGCCGTCTACTATACTGCACCATGCACAACAGAAATTAGTCAAATCCGCATTGAGCAGTGTCAATGGCGACGGGCGAACCCGGCACCTCAAGGAGTTAAAACGACATCATGCAATTCTGCCTCGCATGGACTGAGACCAAAGACTCTATGGACAACACAATCCACAGTCGAACAATCCACAGTCGAACAGCCTGTAAGAGTCCAACGCCTTGCCGCGAGGCACTGGGAAGTGCAACCCAACGAACCATCCTTGCGCCCTTACTACCAGATTTAGATAAATTTCTCCATACTCCAGTCTGGTCATGGATTTCAGGTCGCTTGCGTGGGCTCGAATAGCGTTAGGCGTTTTTGAAAATTTAGGTTCGAATTTATTCAGACCGAGGCGCCCATCTAGCTCACTCGGGATCGGGTGGCCAACGAATTGTTTTTCAGGATAGACGACGCCAGGTCGACCACCGCTTTTAAAGAAACGTACGTTTCAAGACTCCCCCGGTTATTGGCCGGAGTGCGCAAATGATTGGCTGACGCCTCACCGTGCGCAAACTGTTAAGTTTCGCCCGAGGTGTTCTTCGAATCGGAACCGGTGATTTCAACTCTCAGCGACGTTTTTGTTGGGCAGTCGTATAAAAAGTAACACCATTGCGCTGGATCTTACCGTATCATGTGGAAATGCCAGTATAATGCCACTGCAAGGTGACATGTCTGAGTCGTCTAGACAATGTATCGTACATACTTCCTATACGTCGATATCGTACCTGCTTCCTATACGTCGAAATGCTACGGATAGTCCAGATGGCACGTATTTAAATAATAGGCGATAATAATGCCTCATACAATCGACAAGAATACGGCTACATTCTAGCTAGGCCACTGACGGCTTTTGGAGTATTGGAGTTTAACGACTGTCTGGAGCAGTCAAGACTACTCCAGATTGCCTGGAGCAGTCGAGACTGCTCCAGACAATCGTTAATTAACGTATCCGAGCCAGGTTAGGACTCGTCTTTCTAAAAATACGCGGCCTTATGGTCTTGTCGTAGGTTCTGGTGTGTGATGGGGGTTGACAACTGCGGGCAGGACAGTCGCTGGTCTTCATCCTGCAGCGTTTCACAGTCGCATATTAGATTCACCGAGTAGCCCCAGAGGAGTAGCCCGAGATAGGCTCGGTATCTTGTCACACACCTTCAGTCTGTTGAGACTACGCCAGGTGGTATCAGGGAGATATAGTGTAAGGGACCCCGGTGCTATCTGTTTCTTAACATCCTCGCCAATTCAAGCGCCCCATTGAGTGATGCAGGTCGAAGAACGACTTTCGCGATTTGATGCGAGTGTTATGTGGTACTTGCCGAGTGGGTGTCTTGTGTAGTTTATCACTTTTGGGCATTCCTAATCAGCCATGACATCCCGACCTATTGCAGAGGGAGCGATGCCGATGAGCGGATAGAGCTTTTCGGCAGGAGTAGGTTTGAGGCAGCCGGAGACAATTCTCTCAGCATCGTTCACATACAGTGCAAATAATAATAATAATAATAATAAACTCTTTATTTGCTCTTAATTATTATACACAAAGGTGAGCTTATTGCTAGATGGCAATGTCTTACAACTAACCTAAACACAGTGGTACATGCGCACATTGTGAAAATAAAGATTATTACATAACATACAGACCGTCTGCATAACATACAGATAAGTGGAAGAATTTAAAACTAATAATGCCCGAGGAGAGGAAATTGGAAGAGGAATAGGAGAGAAAGGGAAGAACTGGTTACTTCTTAGAAAGGTAGTAATCCTCAAGATTAGTCTTAAACGATGGTAAAGAAGGCGAGTTTTATTATATTTAATTTTATTTTTATTTTTCGGAAAACTTACAGCGTTTTATACTTAATGCTAACACATATTATACGAATATAAGGCCAATTAAAAGTTTTCACAATTAAACTAAATCTTTTGTTACAGCGCAAGGAGCTACGAAAAAAATGCAGGTTTAAGTAAGGGGAAAGGGATAGGGAAGCAACATTTTTAGTTATGTAGATGTATTTAAGATATATGATAATATATAACATACATACATATATACGTACATACACATTCACAAATAATACATTAATATAAATAATACGATAAGGTAATAATAAAATGTAAAAGTATAGTTTCGTAGAGTATACATAGTATAGTTTAGTAGAGTTTAAAGTATAGTATAAAAGTATAGTAGAGTTTCGTATGTTTGCTGAGAGATCGTTCCAGAGTCTTGCACCATGGACACAGAAAGAATAGGAATAGAAATCACTATTATGACTCGCAAATACCACTGCCTGAAACGCAAATTTGGAGACGAAGTGTAACATAGTGTTCCACAATTATGCTTTATACAATATCACGGATGGCATAGCGTCTTTACGAAATTGTGTCGTTGTTTGGCCATTATTGCAGTTATAGAGGTCGTTAAAGGAACTTTTTTGACAGTGTACTGCGCCCAATACTTAATATTATGTCATTTGAAGTATTCAATTTATTGATTAGAATCTACTGTTCATAAACAGAAGGTAAGTCACCTTTAGTTTCAATAATACTTTACAGATTTTACGTCTTGATTTTGTACGACGAGTGTCGTTTTCTGTGAATATTGTATAGGGCCGTTAACAATAACATTTTACCTTCAGATTCGTTACGATGATTAACATCGAATTATTGGTACTTATTGGTGAGTATATTTAAATGCTGTTTGTTAGTCAATGTCCAGCATTGACGTCTGCTCTGTTGTCGGTGAATGATTATGCCATTTGGATTTTCCAGTTGAGGCGAGAACAGTCGTTTGAATCATTAATTTTCAACCTCGTGTTATTGCTTCATCGGCGTGCCTTTTATGCTGAAGAGAAGTTAGTTTTGGGTCAAGTGATGAACGACAAGAAGGTTACTTCATGAAAAGTGGGTTGTATACACCGGCTCAGGGCCACATATTCGAAAATAATGCGATCTTCAACTTTTCCACGATTAAACTCACGAGCGATGATAAACTACAGAAATACAAAAGAATAATCGTTTGTGAAGAAAGAAGTACATGCTTTTATTGATTAAAAAAACAAAAAAAAAGCTAACTTAAAACCACTTAGAGATGTCAACTACAACGGGCGAACCCGTAACCTTAATAAGTTTTAACTATAATAATCGTACTATATCTCGTGAGGTGAGCGTAAAGACTTAAATACTAATACGAATCCCATCTAGCTAAGCCAACATGCCCGTCAGAGGCCAACGCCTTACGGCGAGGCACCGGGAAAAGTACGCAGCAGACAGCCTCGCCCCCTAACTACCACTTTTGCAAGGATATCTCCGTCTGAAATTAACCATCAGGATACCTCCTACCTCCCGACTGGTTACGGGCTCGAAGTCGCTTCCGTAAATTCAACAGTGATTCATATAGAATCTATCGCATTCCATTGGCATTTTTTGACCTGCTCTGAATTCAAGATCAGGTAGCCAAATGGTTATTTCAAGACTGGTTGACGACAGGTCAACATCCACCCCCGCTGCTTATGAAACAGTATATTTCCATTGTCTCTCGACTCAAGGCAGTCCGAGTGTATATACCGATTGGCTGTCGTCGCACGGTGCGCAAACCGACCAGTAGCATCGGGTAGCAATCCCCCAAGGGAAACCGATTTACTAACAGTGAGGCCTGAGACGGGAGAGTCCTACCCGAGATAGTCTACCACACTAGGAGGCTACTAAATAGGAGCTCAATCGTGAGTTGGACCGATCCGAAAACACAGTGGATCTTATGGCCCAAGCTGCACGAAATTGTTCGCCACCACGAAGTCATCCGTGTTGAAAATAGCCAGCGAAAAAACGGTAATTACGGTAGGGATATAAAAGTAAGGCCACAAATAGAAAGTCAAATGTAGGTGCCAAGTAACTATATAGCCAGCCGACTACAACAATGATCAACATTAACAAGACGCGCTCGCTTTTAAATCAGAGACAAGTATTTATTTAATTAAGTTTGTGACGTTATGATGTATTAATGCCGCTCGCTTTAAATATAAAATCGATTTAAAATAATAGGAAATAAGCAAAAAACCGTCGGAATATCGGGGCGGATGAGTAATGGGCGGCGGGCGCAGCGTGTCGCCGAGCGTTTTCACTTGTACGCCGCTTTCGGACCGCGCTTTTTTGCTTTGGCGCGCGAGCGATCGCCCTTTCCTATTTTTTATCGCGCCTCCCTCCTTCCTTTCTTTATCTTTAATAGGGAGTGAATGTCGACTAATAGAGATGCTCATCATAAATCGAAGAATTGAATCGATTATTAGAAAGCGGTGCACATCAACATCTAATTGGCTTTGGGAATACCAAACTCCAACCGAAAAATGACCCGTTTTTTTTAAATATTGATTACCTGCGAAGAAATACTCTCGACTGATTTCCATATAATGCAAAATTACTTCAGAAAATAAAAATTACGCTTAAATTTAAATAAAATTGTGGTAACTCTTTTCCATATATGAAGTCAATCCTCTTAGAGAAAAGTGAATGTACATCTAGACTGGATGTCTTTTAAAAACAACTCCAATACTAAAAATATGGGACATTTGAAAGATATGCGTACGTTGTATCGTACACTGTCTTTCAAATGTCATTTGGAATAAACCGCAGATAAAGTGGAGATCAGAAATAATGGAGTGCTACACTGAGAAAAATATTGGATTGATTCTTACATTTCCATTTTGTTATTACGGGTTTATACAGAATAACAACGTTTCAGTCGTGATTTTGTTGAATTACACGGAATTTTGTTGAAACTCCATTACTCGATTATATGTATCAACATTTTCCTTACGGAAATAACAGTATACTGTAATTTTAACATTATTCATGTGTCCTACTATAATCGTATATATACTACTACAACGTTACTTACTTACTTACTTAAACGTAAAAATCTTTAATTGGCTCTGTTATCCTACTCAGTCTTTTTGTTAAATTATAATTAGCTATTGGTTTTCCTAAAAATAAATAAATATATGCTGTGATGTTAGCAACGAGATCCCAAGGTCGCGATGTAATGAAATAACATTATGTTTTGATTGTCAATATTAACTTATGATTTGCTTAGAACTCTTTGAATGCATATTATTACACACGACTGCCCAATAAAAAAGGAGTGTAATGTGTACAGGGTTCATGTATGTATGTTTTCCATTTCTTTATTCCACCATAACTTCAAACCGCTTGAAGCGATTTAGTGTTTGGTATTGTTAGAATTGACATGTTATTCCGACTGTCATAGGGTACCTTAACTGTCCAAATCAAGTAAGTAGTTGTCTAAATGTCGAAATATCCAAATGTGAATAAATTAACATAAATAGTGTTTAGTGTCAAATACAGGGCCTGACTGAGTACATTCCGGGACTATGCATGTATCTATATGAATAAATACATAAACCACAAATATTTCCTAAAAAAACCGTAATAAAAATAATTATAAAACAATACTTCACTTTCTGTAATGGCAGTCAAGTTTTTTACACGACTGCCCAACAAAAAAAGGAGTTTTATGTGTTCAGGATTCATCTATGCATGTTTTTCGTTTCTTTATTCCATCATTACTTCTAAACTCTCGAACTGATTTAGAAGTATGTGGTATTGTTAGAATATTTATGTCATCCCGAGTTTCATACGGTACCTTAACTCTCCAAATATCAAGTAAATAGTTGTCTAAATGTCCAAATCTCCTAATGTCAATAAACATAAATATATCGTCTTTAGTATCAAATTAAAGGTCTGATTGAGTACATGAGAGAAATATGCATGTACCTATATGAATAAATACATAAACCACAAATATTGCATAAAAAACGACAGTAAAATAGTTATAAATACAATAGTTCATATTCTGTAACGGCAGTCGTGTTTTTTATTCTTTTTAAGATATTTACTTGTTGGGATTTATTTTTGACACTTCGTTGGAACTTGCCCATCGGCGACCTGTGCGAAAAACTGTATGTGTGACGTGTTTCTTAAGTGATTTACAAGTTAGCTCCGATCATGGATAGGGCAGCGCTTAGAGCTCTTTGATTATATTATTTTGCATATATTATACACCCGATTCTGTCTTATGTAGTTGAACTGTGGGGTCATGCGGCAGACTGTGACCGCATCTTTGTTGCAGAAACGGGTTGTGCACACAACCGCTGAATTGTCTCTGGCCACTCCCGCGGGGGGCTATATTAGTAGGTAGCCTTGCATACGATGGACGGCGCAGTAATACTAATTCCTTCAACTCGATTGTGTCTATCATCATTATACTCGATTGTTTCTCCTACTAAGCACAACCCTTACTCTAGGGGAAGCTCTCGTCTACTGCGCGCGGACCGTGTCTGGTTTATAGCCGAATGGTGATTTTATTCAATTTATTTTAGGGGCACTTGCGGTTCCACCCTCTTTTCCTCAAGTATGATTTATAAAAGTATCCCCGACTTATAAGTGCGGTCAGATAAACAGCCTCGCATTTTGGCAGGGAACGGCGGCTTTGTTTGTTTTATAGTTTACGTTGTTTTAAAAAAAATACATTTTGTCCTGTGGACCGGCTCGTAGTACAGTGGGGTACTTCTATTCACGGCATAAAACAAATGGATTATTACTATCAACATATCAAAGGAATTTTTAAAATCTTAGGTCTTATTATTTTAGTATTATTTAAACATATGTCGCATTGAAACCAAAATCAAATTTAAAAAATCGGTTTCTAGGCGGCTTATTACAAAAGGCAGGGAAAACATCAATGGAATGTTGAATATTGTATATTAATTTTTATATATTAATTTTTCGCATTATTCTTCAATTTTAGACATATATTTTTACTTTCAAACATATATTTTTACTTTTACTCTGCACGTTAAGAATTATTATTAAAGTAATAGAATTTCTACAAATTTTAATTGTTTTAATTTAATTTTTTTTATATAATAATTATTTAGTAATTTGATTAGATACATCTAAACAATATTTTATAAAGTCTGCATTAGAACAGGCCCTGGCCTAGTTAGGCGACTTTTATTCATTACTCTTATCTCCTCAAGAATCAGTTTTTTGCTAACGTCTCATATATTTATACAACATGATATGGTATGCTGTAAAAACGAACTTGTGTAATACTATTAATAAATAAATAAATAAAATAATTTTGTTTTAAGTGTACAGGTTTTAATACGCAAATCACGCACTTTAATGCTCCGATAGATTATTACATGACATTCTATCTCCGTATTAGGCCTATATAAAAATGCGATATGTAGCACTACTAATTGAATGGTTTTATTGTTATTTGTGTTGAATTATTGGGTTTTTATAATCAATCAGTACTTTATAAAAAAAAACCTTCATTAACAATGTTATTATAGATGGCCAACTAAACTTGTATTAGTGTCGCCGTCAATGCTATCATCGCCACTTGCGTTTTTCCGGCGCAAAGCGGTTGCCAAATCGTACTATGGAGTCAAATAATATAATGTCATAAACTGGAAGTGATTACAGCAAGACTTTGGATAAAACAATTGGGAAAAACAAAAAAATACATTTTTTCATGGTATAAAATCCTATGATCACGATGCGCTATCTAGCGGTAGGTAAAATATCGCTAATATTGTTTATTTGAGATAAAATACCTACCGCTAGATGGCGCAGCGCGCTCAAGGCTTCTAAAACTTATTCTTAATAGAAACGATTTACACAATTAACAAAAAAAAAACAGTTCTCGTTTTTTTGTTTGTTAAAAATGAAATATTGATTATTTCGTCATCCTGATTCACCCACTACAAGAAATTCCCTCTCTGTAACCACAGCCCTGTATAATCAATGGTTCTATTTACCTATCCGTATATAAATCTAACTTGAATAATCTACACTAATATTATAAAGAGGTAAAGATGGTGACGTTGTAGGAAGTAATCTCTGGGTCTACCGAACTGATTTTGAAAATTTTATTACCAATAGAAAGCCACGTTATTTGTGAGTGTCATAGGCTATATATTAATCCTAAAAATGAAAAGACTTTTTCGTGGTAGTTGGATTTGCAAAGTAAGTCGGAGAATAAGCGGTCGAACGAAAACGTTTCTAACTGGCGCTGCCTTAACGATGAGAGATATATGATTAAGTTGTAGAGCTTGATAATACCTACAAAAAAGTCAGCGACAGCATATGTCTAACTTTTATATTTAAGTCACAAATAGTAGTATTTTATATTTAAAAAATAATTTAAATCATGTTTTTTGGTTATATTATAAACAATTATGAATTCTTATCAAAATAAGTAAATTTATCGTCTCGTGTTTAAAAAAAAATACTTTTTCCTTTTACTGCATATAATTTCCCTTTTACTGCATAAATAGTTAAAGAGATAATACGCTTCCAAATAAGACACTCACAAATAACGGTATTATAGTCAAATTGGCATGCAAATACATACATACATATGCAGTAAAAATATAATCTTTCTTTTGGCAGTCAGGAATTAATAGCACTCAGTACTAACCGAACCACACTCATAATTTCATAACAGGTAAACAGTTTTACCGCCCAACGAAGTGGGCATGGGTCAGCTAGTTCTTAATATTGCTCCAAAAATGAGAGATTACGAATGCTGCAAAAATATTGCTGCAAAGTCGATGCCGACACTTAAAAGGTTCTTTTATATTATTTGAAGAATTATCCTCCGTCTCTTCTCAGCCAGGCCAAGTTACTCCACTATTAATTGTCGTAATAATGTCTTTATTGATAAAACAAACGAATCATAAACCGTCACTAACAATTTTCGTAATAAATTGTTAAGATAACTGTCGCCTGTCGTCGTCGATATAGAAACCCCAAACGCGTGGCCCGTCGGATATTCCGTGGAGGAATTTATGGTGGTATCAGATACCTCCTCCGGGGGTCGCGTCGCTTTTAAATACCTCCTCGATTAGGAATGTTTTATCGGAATGCACAATTCGACCTACATAAGTTAAGATATACTATTGATACGCGTGTAATTATATATAAACTAAGGTGCTTAGTTGTTTGATGGACGTGGATAAAGACCGCACATTATATAAAAGCGTATAATCCCAAGGACAAAAAATATACTTTGCTATTAGGTAACTCTACTGAAAGTTCCAGACGGACCGGTTCTTAACGATTCCTTGCATCTTGGGCCTGATGGCCTGTCTGTGTTTTTATGTTGGCTCAACTCACTGTTCAGCTCCAATCCCGTAGCCTTCTCTAAGAGGGACTAACCTGGAAGAGCCGCCGTGAGCTCTGCCTGCCGCTGTAGCCTACAGTAGAAGAAGATACGGGGGACACCTCTGGCGAAACTGGGCGGTTTGCGCACCGTGCGGGCTAGACAACCGACTGTGTAATTAAGCTAATAACCGGGGGAGTCTGAAAACGTACGTTTTATACGCAGCCGGTGTAGTTGTCGACCTGTTGTCATCTATCTCTAGAAATGATCATAAGTGAGTTACCTGATCATAAGTGAGTTTTTCGGCAAAGGGCGCTACGTTCCGCGATAAATTCAATCTGAATTACCGCTAATCGAAACATAAATGCCGAAAACACGAAGCTGATCGAAACATAAATGGCGATCATCATAATCACTAAACTCACTATTGGGACAAAATAGTGTTATCTATGGTTACAACTGACGTTTGCTCAAAAGTCATTTGATAATTTAAGTAATAATCTAAGTAACAATAGATGATGTTGTTTCAGTTCACCATATACTTGCGGCGTATTTATCTTGGGATGCCAGTAGATAGGATGACTGTAGCACAAAATTACATGATGATGATATTCCATCGTCCATAAACGTGAGCCAAGGAAGGATTTTCAGCGGCGTTGGTGCGAATTGATATTCCGTCATTGTTCGACACATAACCGTCCTGAAGAGACTGCACGGTCGGCGCTATGACGGTCGTCGCTGCGGGCGTTTCGCGGATTATCCCGGATTTATGACGTCACAGATTGAATGGCTCAGACGGCGACGTCTGCCGTCTGCGATAGCATTCATTTCGCGGGAAACTCTTCGGGCCGTGAGTTACCATTCGTCCCTTTGGCAATAGTGGCGACTGAGAGCTTTAAGAGCATTATGAGAATACTGTCAACATTTTTTATTCCTAAAAAGTATCAACTTTTAAATTTTAAGCCTTATTTAATAGAATGTTGTATTTCGGGTAAGGTTGCAATTGATTGTTTGTTTGTTTGTTTCTACTCTTTACTGTGAAATTTCACAATAAGAGGCTTTATTATCAGGCAACAATCTCTTACAAACAAACCCATCACGAATTGTTTATATGTTATATGTTCGTGTAACATGTGAGAGGACTGTGAGGGACTAGCTCTTTGCATTAATTCTGGGAATGCTGTCGTATCACGTCGGGGTCACCAGTGTGAGGGACCACCCCTCACTAGACTCCAAATTGTGCGGTGTGAGGTGGTGGTGTCAACTTGCGGGTTATCTCCGTATTAAAAGTCGATTTTGAGTATATCAGAAAGTGTTTATTGAAGGTTAGATATTGCCAGTTTGTAAAGCTTCTCGATTAGGTTATATTGACACGGATGTATTGGCTATCTGCCTGAAGTTACGAAGGTGTATGGATGAGGATTGCACTTGTGCTCCTAGTATCTCGTACTGGGCACGGCTCGAGTCTGTGGGATTGCAGACGGATGCTTTTCGCCTCGATAAGGAAAGGAAGGAAAGGTAACCAAGAAGCCGGGGTACCGAAGTATGCCGTCGCTGTATTGGGGACGTGATCACTCGAGGAATGATACTTTGGTTGCTTTTTCGCCGGTTTATATAGGCCGATAAATGATGCAATCCAAAATATTCCGAGTAAAAGTATTGTTTCATCGTGCTGATTCATCGCTACACGAGGTATAATAATAGCTGAATTTGTGTCAGTGTATTTCACTGGAAATCAATGCATTTGTTGATTGCATGTGACGGTACTTAAGGGCCGTTACAGGACTTTAAATCGTTTGGAAAGATGCCAGTTTTTATACACTGGTTTATTTTGTGCCCTATTATTGTGCCTAATTTTCTACTAACCCTTTTGATTGTTTGTTTTGTTTGTTTCTACTCTTTTTTTGGTAAATTTCACAATTGGCGGGCTTATTATTATACGTTATATTATTATATTATTATACAACCAACTACGAAGTGCTTATATGTACTTATGTGTGCGTGTAACATGTGTGTCTTGTTATTGCATTTGCTCGACAGAATTGATATGCAATTCCGCTAATTTTATCCCAACGGAAAATTGTGATCCAGCCGGGAATCGAAACCGGAACCTTACAATGTAAGATCAGGCGACCTAGCTACTATACCACCGGGATATAAGTTTCGTATGTATGCATGTCAATAATTGCGCTGAATGTGAATTTCTCCAAGACTCCAATTAAAAATATATTCCTATTATATATAGCAATTTCAAAGTTTGTATATTATGTACAATCAAATCAAATAACGTTGAGAAGTCAATGCTGGAGGGTCCGGGAAATTTGTGATGGGTCATTTACTTACTGGACTAGAACAGTTTGAATAACCGAATATAATAACGTTGTATATAGTCGTATAGCCTAGAGTGTAGTCGCGTGTGTTAGTAGGTCAATTTTTGTATTTTTTTAAATAGCTATTTATATTAAAATATCTTTTTTTAATTTTGGGTCATAAAACAAGTGTTCTTTCGAAACAAGGGTGAAAAATAATTTAATAAATAAAAAAGACAATCGAAACGTAAACTAAAGTATTAAACATTTAATTTTTGAAAGTCAGGTTGTCAAAATAAAGTATTTGTTGAAATTTTATATTCGTTATATAATAACTATCATAATATACCTAATTTAAAATACCCAATGCAACAATATTATCAGTTGCTACAGTTTTTAAAATATATACAAATAATTGTTATAAAATTGGATCGAGAATTAAAATATTTATGAATAACAACATCATGATAATAACAACATTAAATATTATTACAAAACACATCTAAATTTCTAATCGAATAGAACCCGTATACAAATAAAAAAACATTGACTTATTTATTCTGGAATTTATTATTCGCGACCTATAAAATGATAAAAATATAATTAGGAAACTTCAAATGAGAAGCACATAGAAATATATTAATTGGAGAAAATCGTCACTCTGTCGTAACAATGACAGCCAATATAACGAGACATATTTCATAGATGGGATACCAAGTTTACACAGGAAATGGCTAAAGGATTTATTAGAGAAGAAACACACATATAATGTGCTCCATAGTTTGCTGGCGAATCAGGAAACTCCAGACTTTAGTGGTAGCCATCGAAACTAAACGAATCTTTAATCTTTGCTATTAATTGCTATAACTGGAATATTGCTGCAGAGCATAATTCCTGTTTTGTTCGTTATCACAAAATTGTAAACTCATAAAACTACGACATTCGTCGTAGATAAGCATTTTATTTTAATTGAGAGATCCATTTCATTAACCACCTGTCTAATATATTTATTTATTTTTGTTACAGGTTCAGCACGATTATCGACAAATTCCTTGAAGGAAGTGGTAAGTTTATTATTATATAATATATTAATAGTTTAATTGTTTATTTATCAAAACAATGAATTCACATCATGAACGAAATATACGCCTAGTGGGTTCATACAGAATTTTCGTTTGCCTAGTTAAAAGTATATGTTTTTGAAACGCAATTACAAGGACTGATGATTAATAATATAATCAAATACCTGACAAGTAGGAACGGGCTGTCACGCGCCCACTTATCCACTGTCGCACTGTTTTGTATTGGCGCAAATCATGGACATTGTACGTCTAATAACAATTGTGTAAGTCTGTGAAGAGATAGTACATTTATATTCATATTCATATTCATTTTATTAGTATACTGGTATACTCAGATATAGATTAGCGAACAGCCATACAGATTAGCAGACAAACATTTTTTAATCGTAAAGAAAAAATAAAAATAAACATAAAAACGACAAAAAAACACAATAATAATGTAAAAAGAGGAAATACAAGACAAAATGCAAAGAGATCATTAAACACTTTAGCCACCAAAGCATTTTAGACTTTACTCGAGTAATATTCCTCCAGTGAGTAAAACGCCTTATCTGTGAGGTAAATCTCAAGGCGTCTCTTAAACACGTCAAGAGATTACGCTTGCCTAATGTGCTCGCTGAGTTTGTTGTAAACCGCTGGACCGGCGATATAGGCTAGCCTCTCCGACGTGGATAATGCATGACTTACCAAACGTAGCATGCTAAGGGATCTTGTTGGATAGTGGTGATGCACACCATTCACTTCAGAATCGGCTAGATTTCTGCGAACGAACAGCGCTACTTCCATTATATAAATGGACGGGAGCGTCATGATGCAGGGATCTCTAAACAGAGGCCTAGCTGGCGTATCAAGCGCCACACGCTATTGTGCGGAGTGTACGCTTCTGCATAACGAAGGCCCTTTGCCTGTCGGCTGCTCGCTCTTATAACTCTGCGCCGTACGTTAGCAGTAAATGAACATATAAAGTATAAGAAGTTAGCATTAAAAAAAGCTTAGCTTTAAAAAAGTATTGGACATAGAACTAGTACACTTATAAGACGTGAAAGTTGATAGAGATATTTTCATTCGGAAACTTTTCGTCCATCATATCTGAGTTTTTGCTTGCGGGCTTTACACGTAATTGTGAATTGAAAATATCGCAGAATGCTTGCTTTTTGCGTTTTTACCGACGGAAACACCTCCAAATAGGGGGGGGGGGGGGGAGAAATCGGAAGTAGATTACATAAAACTGGTGACATTTATTATTTTGTCTAGATTATACGGCAAAGAATCGGCAAATCGGTTGGCCCCTCCAAGACTTTCCCAGAAAATAGCCAAGGACTGCTTTCACCTGAATAATAATTACATAAATAAAATCTATCAGTCCCTCTCTCGGCCGGCGGCGACTCATCGATTTATTTATGAAAATAATATTACATTTGTATGTCCAGTACTTTATTTTGAACTTATTTCCACCCCTGATTTATCCCGTTGATCAATCAAACTTATTTATTCACGCTATCTTTAAAAAGTATTGTCTTCTTTAAATAATATTCTAGCTTTTTGAACAAACCTTTTTTTATATCACAGGTTGCCCATGCTTCACAATAATGACACTTATACTATCGTATTCAAGTAACCATTATTTAAAAATGTTGCTATATACAGTATGCATCCCCCTTTAACATTTTTTTCATACAAAAGTGCCCGATGTCTATTGTGAGTGCTCTTATCTTTGAATGTTGCTAATTGAGGCCGTTTTTCTCCAAATAATACATCAGCAGAAACATTTTTTTACAGTATGAACTTTTTTATTCATACATACCAAGTGTACTTGGTATGTATGAATAAAAAAGTTCATATAATATTATAGTTATATTATAGTGTATAATATTAATTATATTATAGTGTATAATAGTAATATTATAGTGTATAATATTAAAATTGTATAATATTTTTAATATTATACAATTTTATATAGGTTTACCCTATTTTGATAACATTATACAATCTTTTTTATAAACTTCTCTGCCAGAAATAAAGATTTAAGTTTCTTCTTTCATTTCATTGAGCATATGGAGTTTTTTTATTTATTTTTAATTCGATTTAATGGCTCGTTGATAACAAACTCAGCCAATTGTATCATATTTTAAATGTTAGTAGCATTCGAAATTTCAATTATTTCGTAATGTCACTTTCATTTATAAAACGGCCTTGCCGAAATGATCAATAGTTTAATTTTTAATTTTTTCGCTTAATTCGTCTCATTTGAAGGCATTTTGTGTTGCATAAGGATAAGCCCTATTTATGAGATATATGGATGAATAGTGATCGTTAGTCGACTGCAAAAGGACCTTTAAACTTACATTGCACCTGTCGAAAGTCGTGCACATCCGTAAGTATATCTCATTCAAACATAAGCATTTCCCAATACAACCTGGGATTTCCTTCGCTACTTTTTAAGTAGCTTTTACTAATTTTATTTTAAATAAAAACATGATCCTATAAACGGATTTCTTTACAAACCTTATGAAATATAACAATATTATACTGTTTTCTACAATGTTTCTTTACAATTTTTTAATATTATACAATTTTATATAGGTTTACCCTATTTTGATAACATTATACAATCTTTTTTATAAACTTCTCTGCCAGAAATAAAGATTTAAGTTTCTTCTTTCATTTCATTGAGCATATGGAGTTTTTTTATTTATTTTTAATTCGATTTAATGGCTCGTTGATAACAAACTCAGCCAATTGTATCATATTTTAAATGTTAGTAGCATTCGAAATTTCAATTATTTCGTAATGTCACTTTCATTTATAAAACGGCCTTGCCGAAATGATCAATAGTTTAATTTTTAATTTTTTCGCTTAATTCGTCTCATTTGAAGGCATTTTGTGTTGCATAAGGATAAGCCCTATTTATGAGATATATGGATCAATAGTGATCGTTAGTCGACTGCAAAAGGACCTTTAAACTTACATTGCACCTGTCGAAAGTCGTGCACATCCGTAAGTATATCTCATTCAAACATAAGCATTTCCCAATACAACCTGGGATTTCCTTCGCTACTTTTTAAGTAGCTTTTACTAATTTTATTTTAAATAAAAACATGATCCTATAAACGGATTTCTTTACAAACCTTATGAAATATATATATATATATATATATATATATATATATATATATATATATATATATATATATATATATATATATATATATATATATATATATATATATATATATATATATATATATATATATATATATATATATATATATATATATATATATATATATATATATATATATATATATATATATATATATATATATATATATATATATATATATATTTAAGTCGCTAACTATCGGCGATACGGGGCGTCCCATTGCTACTCTGTCGATTTGTTTGTAATAATCGCCACTCCATAGAAAGTAACAGGATGTCAGGCAATGTTGAAGCATGTCGGCGTAGCTAATAGGGAGGTCCTCAGACCTTAGTTTATCTCTCACCATTTCGGAGTGTCTTACAGTGTGCTACAAATTTCACGCGGTAAATTCGTTTCTATCCTATTTGTAATTGCACGGCTAATAACAATTGTGCAAGACTATAAAGAGTTAGTATACTTATAGTATTTTGACAAAATCATCCAAGGTAATTTCAACATTGTCAATTTTATAATAATTAGTTCCTCTACTCTTACACAAGACAAATGACTTCGGAATTTTGGTATGGTCCCATTAATAATATCTCCTAATATCTCCTACGTATTCGCTAATATCATATTATTTTCCCAAGACACAGAATCAAAGATTATCTATGGATGATGTATCACTAAAAAAAATCTCACATTTCGATTCTGTTAAAAAAAGGTATCCGGCTCTGAGAAAAGTTCACGGAACCATGACAAATAGTCCAAGAGCCAGCCAGCGTCAAAAAGTGCAAGACTTTTGGAAAAGCTTTCAGATTAGACAGTATTTTGGCCATAGAATGCTGGGGTACGCAGGCCAGATTCTGCGACAACTGGCACTGGCGTGCTAGGAAAGGTGTGGTTTTAATTAGTGCCCCTAAGTATTTTGAAAAAGCTGAAAATTCATCAGTAGACATTGGATACAATTAACGCATCGGTGTGCTGTGCCTGTGGTAAAATCACACCTTTCCTAGTACGTCAGCGCCAGGTGTCCCGCCATCTGGCCTGCTGACTGTACCCCGGCAGTCTATAAGTAAAATACTGTGATCTAAAAGTATCAGCTTTTCCAAAACTCCTGCACTTTTTTGTCGCTGGCTCCCCAACCAAAACTCATTTTTGAAATAAATCTTTTGTTTCATTTTGAGAAAACGGTCCTCAATCGGGCTTAGTCACGTTTGACATAACCAGGGTATGTTTGTGGGTGCAGAACCAAACCAGCAAAATATTTTGTCTCCAAACTATCTGATTGTCCCGTATATACATATACTTACTGTGCCTTTCTCACAGGGCCTTGCGACGATTAATAAGAGACATGAAAAATAATATGAAATGGGTGAGTGTCGGTGCGTCGCTGGATGCGTGTTAGCGCCATTACTTTTCCCATCGCTGCGTTTTAATTAGGATTTTAGGTGGGCGAGTCGAGTCGTCCGCTCGCCGATACGGGCCGCCCGGACTCATATTATCGTGTACATCTTCTGCTCTTTCCTTTACCTCTGCTCTAAACAAACTTACGAAGCGGACACTACTGGGGAGGTGTGTGTGATTACATAATAATAAATAAATTATAATAATAATAAATAATATATTTCTTTGAACTAACATTACCAAAAAAACCGGTTGTGTCACCCCAAGACTTTCCTGTCAAGTAGCCAGGAACTTAATTCATCTGAATATTAATTTCATAAATCCTCGGAAGGTCGGAATAGTCGGAAAAGTTTTTTCGACTTTTAGACTTTTCGATTTTTCGACTTTTTGACTTTTGACTTTTCGATTTTTCGAATTTTGTGTCTGCTGTTGACCGTTGAGAAGTTCCCTTGTCGAGAGCCTACCCAGGTTACATCAGCTATGTCATGGTGAAACTCGAAAGTTGCTATCATAATTGAATGCGTACACAAAATTTTGGGTCTCTGCTGTTGACCGTTGAGGAGTCCCCTCATCGGGAGCCAACCCAGGGTACATCAGCCATGTCATATTGAAACTACTGGTTCGCCTATTTACCTTCCTAGTTCGCGGTAAGGCGTTGGACTCTGGCGGGCTCGTGGCTTTGCTGGGCGGTAGAATTGCACCGTTGTAGTCGACATCTCCAAATGACTTCGACTGCAGGTTGCAGCGGCTGGCAGAGTTCACAACGTCCGTCCCTTCTAGTTGTCACTCTTCGAGGAGGCTACCGGATGGGAGCTGAACTGTGAGTTGGACCGACCTAAGAAAACAGGCATCAGACCCATCCAGCAAATTCTCTACAACAGAGTCGCTTTGTGCGAACTCTTAATTTCCGCGAGCAGCTAAGACTGGAGACCTACAAGGACAGGCTTGCCCACGTCGTGTCGGCCGGCATCTACTGGGGAAATACCACACTATTGGATTCACTTAAGGCTCTAAACTTAAGAGTTTACAACTTAACTTGTCGGAATTTAATCAACTAGGTTAGCATCTGTAATTGAGAACCGCCGGCCGAATTAATTTATCATACCTTCGCGGTATTGTATCGATGCTGCTGCGTGATTTCTTTTTATTCTACTTTTATTCTTACCTCTTACGATATCAATTGATTCAAATCACGTACTCGCCTCCACTTCGGATACGGTCCTTTTGCTTTCAAATTTTAGGTTCAAGCATCTGTTTTCTTTGAGAGTTATTATCGAATTCTTGAGCTCTTACTATCTTACTGTATTCAGCAGCTTCGAAATATATAGTTATAACATAAACCACAAATTGCACTTTGTTATGTAGTTGGTAAGTTCGCTTACTTAAAGAATCTAGATTTATAATAGCAATCTTTCAAATATGAGTGATAAATGAAATTATTTGGACGCCCAACTGATGGAAGTTACCAAAGAGAAATAAAAGAAAACAACTTTATTGGCCACCACCACGTTTTAGAGATAAAACGCGAAAACTAAATTTGGAAATAACAAAAAAAGAAACAACCTAAAATTCAAAACAAAAGACTCAGGTGTAGGTATTAAAAGCTTCTTTCTACTCGTCTAGCCTTCAGGCTAAATCTCCGAAATACAATAAGCACAACTTAGTGCAGAATTAAACAATATAATGTAAAAAACATTCCGTTTTTAAAAAAAATGTTGTGACTAGTTTAACAGACAAGATTTTTTAAAACCCCACTTGATGGGTACTTCCAGACTGGTTCGCCTTAATGTGGGTTATTCCTCCATGAAAAATATTAGTCTGGCCGAGTATACACACGTGACATTTAAATAAAAAATCCATACGGCAAATGCGGTTTACATAAAAAACCGTAAATTGAAGGCGGTGAAATTCAGTGTAGGAGACGCCAAATCAACACATCGGCACTGCGAATTCTCCGGCCGCGATTGAAGTCGAGGTTTGTTTTTGTATATTTAAAGTTTGTACAGAATGTCCGTAATATGGCTGCGATTAAACGATAATTTGCAATACATATTTATTTAAACTTTGCACCAAAATAGGGCCGGATCCTTTAAAAAACTGTCATTCTTCCAGCTCGTACAAGTAGGGCGTCTGTCCGAAGAAAATATACGCCAGCATAGCCAACCAACTAAAACGATAGTTTGTAATTTATGATGGAATAAATTGTAGACTTTATGTCAAGAAATCATAATAAAAGTAATATTGTATGCAGTGTTTTATTCTTTAATTAGAATTTATTTATGACATTGGGATTTATTTAGATATTTTTATTTTTTATTTTATTAAAAGGTGGCTAACCTGATGTATACAAACTTCACTGTTTGTAAGCTGTCAGATTTTGTAGTTTTAAAGTTAGAAAATTCGTGAGATGAAGAAAGTACTTTTTTTTGACAAGAAAATCCCATAGAAAAATCCTGAAAACTAATAATCCCTATAAAGCATATGACAAACGCCCAGAAAAAAGAGATTACTGTTACTAGTCTTATCGAAAAGACGAATTACCCTGGAGTGCCTTAGCAAATCTGCCTATACCTATATCCTGCGCGTGTAAGCAGTACTGCTGTATATAGTATTTGCAGTGCGCTGGGGGATTCTCTCGGTTGGGCCCTGAGCGGATATCCCTCTCCGTACTTGTAAGAATCGTTTATTCCTGAAAACGACCGGGGAAATATAGAGAATTATAGTTCATAAGAAAACGGGCTGAATATTGACATGTTGTCACCTATCCTAATAAATTATCCGTTCATGTTGATTGGCGCAGGCAAAGGGCTTCGCGGGTCCACGACGAAACACGCTTACAACAGGTAGAAACTCACGTAAGTGACTTCAGATTGCGGTTATCATGCAGTAGAAGCAGTAACTTTGGGGTGTCTATCACAACGGGCGAACCCGTCACTCCAGGGAGTTTTAACGGTATTAGGTCGTTTTATTTCCCATGAAGTGAACGCGAAAGACTTTAGAGGACAAACGGTAGTCAACTGTCTATCCCCGCCGACAAACCCATAAGATACCAACGTCTTATAGCGAGGCACTGGGAATAGGAACCAGTGTTCTGATTCGAGATTCTTATCAGAGATTCGAAGTCGCTTGCGCGGCCTCTATCTGATATTAGCAGTTATCAGTTGATTTTATCGCGGACCGTGACTCCCTTTGCGCGTCAAGCTCACACAAGGATTATGTGGCCAACGGATCGTTTCAAAGGTAACTGACATCAGCTAGCAACCACCCCCGTTGCTTAGGAAACGTACTTTTCCAGAGCCCCCGGGTATTCGCCGGAGTGCACAGTCGATTGGCAAACGCCGCACGATGCGCAAACCACCCAGTATCGTCTGAGGTGTTCCCCAGATTGGAACAACCGATCTCACCTATCCATGACACAGCCCTTGACAGGGTTCACAGAGTCATTTCCAGGTTAGTCGCGCTTCGGAGAAGCTGCCGGATGGGCGTTGAACCGTGAGTTAAGCCGACCCAAGATAACAAACAGGTCATCAGGCTCAAGCTTCACGGAACCGTAAGATACGAAGGTGGAAGGAGTGATACCAATCCGAGCGAGGGAGCCCTCTCTGTTTGAGAACGGGCTCTGTTGGGCTTTGGAGGAACTGGATCAGTAGATTTATTTTGTCTCGACAAGTCACTGTGACTGATCTCGGAGTGACAAGATTGCAACAGTCGGTATAACATCCTGAGATGGCGAGATTTGCGCAGCAAGTAACCAACTAAGCTGGTTATAATAGGCAAACATCTTTTTCGGAGTGTCCTCTATCTTACTTGTTTTCTTCCGCTCTAAATCTATCGTCTAGTTCACTGTGTACTGGTCTATGATCAATGACAATGTTGCCCTTTTCTATATCTTCTATGTGTACTTCCACCAACATGTATCCTCACTAGTAATTACTCATATTTCTAAAGCCACATACTGTCTTGTTAATTACTGCAAACGTGATTTGCTCGTGTCGATGCAAAGTTCCCTATTAACTCACTCCAGGTTACCGCATACGTATCTACTATGCAACATCATCGGTACAAAATATAAAGGATGAATCTCCTCCTAGCGTATGGTCTTCATTAAATTATTTTAAAATTTAAGCTTCTCAATAATTTGGACAAATACATACTAATCACGACATCCCGGAGGTTTAAATCTAAATTATCAATACATTTTGCAGCGACTGGATCGAAGCGATTAAGTGCCATACGTTTTGAGTTGATATTGGAGGTTGTGCATAAGGGATACGGTTACAATTTATACTATTCGACGAAATTGAAGGCTGTGCTTTATGGAGTATTAGCATAAAGTTTAATAATGGCAACATCACGTTTAGTTTTATGTAGTGTTTCAAACTATGTGATTAGATGGATTGCATTGGGCTTTGGATGGTCTGCATAACGCAAAACTTCCAATTTTCTTTTACCGGCCTTTAAAGTAAAACTTTAACTTTACTGGCCTACCAACCGACGAGGAATTAAAGTATTTTGAACGCGCAAACATTTTTTCGAGATGACGGATATATATTTATAATTGAACCCCCCCCCCCCTCCCCCTCTGAGACGATTAAAACTATATCCAGACTTAAGTCTGTCTCTGTGTGTGTTAATGTGTATATTCCTCCACGATAGCGCCTAAACGCTTCATCCGATTGAGTTGAAATTTGGCATGCAGGCATCATTTGGTCATTGCAAGAGTTGAAAAGATTGTGTACCTCATATACAAGCGACACAAATAATATTTAAAGTCTGCCGTATATTAATTAAATAGTAAGTCCCTTATATGCGCCCTAATAGGCGCCGACGCTTGCGATGCGTGGCTCGTTCGAAATTTGAATTCGAGAGCTCACGGCGACCTGCGTTTGCATTTTGATTTTTAAATTGAATGAGATGACGCGCGTTCGAAATTAAAATTTTCATTGCGTTGCGTCGCATATTATTAGAAATTTTATGCTGCTTATCGACTTTATTTATGAAATGAATATGCTGCTTATCGACTTTATTTATGAAATTTGTTTCTGACTACTGGCCGGGAAAGTCTTTGGGTGACTCAACCGATTTTTTTATTACTGTTAGAAAATTGTCGCATTGTAGTATACCCAGATAACTGGCATACTTCACTCATTGCTCTTTTTTTTTATTGTTATACGATGTCGTAATTTTACGCACATTATTTCGGTCGCTTTTACTGACCCGCTTCTGCCACAGTTTCTCTCTTTCCCACTCTATTTGATATCTTATCCCACTCTAGTTGATGTTTGGTATCGCGACTTTTCAAAAAATAAAGTACATATTCTTATTCTAATTTAATCGCGATTTTCTCTACGGTGAACGACTTCAACTCAAGGGACATTATTGACGAAAGAATTTTTGGCGATATATTTCAGCCATTCCTTCTTAGCTCCCCTTCTCTTCATAACTTGCAAGGTATGATATTGGATAAACCATGAAGCTAGGGTATCGTTGTGGACTTCATAACCCCACTCACCACAGCATTGTTTATTTGCGAATAAACTTACTATTACTAGAATATCGTTTCTGGATACCTACAATTTTGTCGATTTGGAAAATTTTGTATTGGTACATTGCTGTGGTCTTTTCACTAAGATTGCTACCATGTTATTCATATATATATTTTACTGATTATTTATTGCAATGGCTTTATCGTTTTTCAGTGTTTTTAAAAGCTTTGTAATATTGTGAATTCAATTTTGCAGTGGTATTTTTTTTTGTTTATTTTATTTATTTAGGTAAGTGACAGTATGAACTTATAATTAGATACATAATTCTTAAAAAAAACATATTCTTGTGCCGATTATAACTTACGCCGTTCGAAATTATTTGAAAAATATTTTACAAACTAAATTATGAATCAAAAAATACATCCGTAAATATTTATTAGTTGAGAGAAAATGGATCTATACCGCGCGGAAATAAACGACAGTCCTCCCGGTGTATTTGTAGACGGCCAATGTAACTTTGCCGAAAATGTAACTTTGCCGGGAGAACTCATCGTCCAAGTGCACGCGGCAAGGACTCATCCCCACCAACCAAAAAATGTCAAATGACCGAAAAAGTTGTAGGGTTAACCGCAAACATATAAATCATACTTATACAACATAAATTCAAAATAAGTAAATGGGAATACATATATAAGTTATATTATATTTATACATACATATTACAAATCAATAATTACTGGCACTTGTCGCTGCTGCTTCAAGGGCGGTTCGTACTGCCGATTTGAAGCTAATTTTGTTTCTACTATAAATGCCAAGCCCTGTGAATTTATCATTATACGTACGTGGCAATCGGTTAGTCATTGAATTGCGCGTGTAGTTAGAATGTCGTCTCGGGGGCTCGAATAACTGTATAGATCTGTATAGATATTTTAAAATAGAGTATTTTTCTTTCGCCAGTTTTACTCATGCGACCTTTCTACTTCCTCTCTACTTTTCTCTTTGCCTAGTAAGCCCGGAGTTTATATTTATTCAGTCATCGTCCGCATCCATTGACACTTCGATGACAAATAGAAAATTGCATCGTTGATATGTGCCTTTGCCGCGGAGCTATTTATTGCACCGGTTGTAAATTCAAACCTTATACGGTGGCCGTATATATGCGAGAGAGAATTTCACTTCGGAGATTCGCACTTACTTGCACGTTGATTATTTTATGAGAATTATACGAGTTTGGGATTCTTTTATCTTTACATATGTATGTTCATGGCCTTTGCAGAAAGGACCTTATTTATAACTAGCTGACCCGTGCCCACTTCGTTGGGCGGTAAAACTTTTTACCTGTGATGAAATTATGAGTATGGTTCGGTTAGTACTAAGTTCTATGATTTATTTCGTGATTGCCAAAAGAAGGGTTATATTTTTACTGCATATGTATGTATGTATTTGCATGCCAATTTGACTATAATACCGTTATTTGTGAGTGTCTACTTGTGAGTGTCTTATTTGTGAGCGTATTATCTCTTTAACTATTTATGCAGTAAAAGGGAACTTATATGCAGTAAAAGGGGTCTTTTGTTTTAAACACTTGAGACGATAAATTTACTTATTTTGATAAGAATTCATAATTGTTGATAATATGACCAATAAACATGACCTAACGATTTAAATCATTTTTAAAATATAAAATACCACTTTTTGTGACTTAAATATAAAAGTTAGACACGTGCTGTCGTTGACTTTTTTGTAGGCATTGTCAAGCTCTACAACTTTTCTCTAGAACTTAATCATATATCTCTCATCGTTAAGGTAGCGTTAGTTAGAAACGTTTTCGTTCGACCGCTTATTCTCCGACTTACTTTGCAAATCCGACTACCACAAAAAAGTTTTTTCATTTTTCGGATTAATATAGCCTATGACACTCACAAATAACGTGGCTTTCTATTGGTAAAAGAATTTTCAAAATCGGTTCAGTAGATCCAGAGATTACTTCCTACAACGTCACAAACTTTACCTCTTTATAATATTAGTATTGATGAAAAAGTTGACAATATATGGCGCACTTTGCATGCACTAGGGTTACATATAATCACAGAAGAGAATCATATTTGTAAGACTCCAATGCTAGATGATGTATACACGTAGATGTCGTCCATCCATCTATATTTGATTTATCTCTGTTACCATATTCCTGCTGCTGCTTTTTTGTTATCAGTTCATTTGAGCTGTGGTGTGAACCGAGGACTCGTATAAGGAGGTATCTAGTACTGGTATGTGCGTATTCTCGTTGTGTTTGCATTACATTACATTTTCATCGTGTCCAATTGACGGCTTAAAACCGCTCTTGTACGTGTCAAAATAATTGAGTTAGGTAATAAGTCTCTTTACTACTCTTTACCTAACATACATAGGTAGTCAAGAATTTAACTACTAGATTGCAAAATATAAATAAACAAAATGGAAGCCTAATATTTAAAATAGTTAAAAGTTATTCATCGTAATATTAAAGTTGTCAGTAAAATGTTAAATAATTAAATTAAAGCTACGCCATGTATTTAAAATCTAAAAGTAAAAATATTAGACCAAATAAAATAACTACATAATAAGGCTCTACTATTTTAAGTAATTTAATTTAATTTAATTTAGTGCAATGCAATTTTTGATTTACCGTATAAGAAAATAATGTAGGAAACAATTAATCGGCCAGCGAAACTCTGTATTAGAATAATTAGTAATAATTAATGAAGCGCTGTATGTTTCCCGAAAATAAATAAATAAATAAATTGAAATGGACACAATATTTGAAAAGTCATGGTCATGCAATTCGGCCAGATCATAGAAAGGGTGGCCTATCAGGATCTCCTTGATGTTTTTTTTAATTTTACGACCTCCAGCTGTTTAATACTGGCTGGTAGTAGATTATAGAATTTGTTTGTTTGTTTGTTTGTTTGTGTAATTTATTGGGAAATTTCACAATGGGCGGTTTTATTGTCATATGACAATCTTTTACCACCAACCCCACTATGACGTGTTTATATGTATGTGTGCGTGTAACATGTATGTAAGTATGTGTCTTGTTATTGCATTCGATCGACAGAATTGAAAATGCAATTCCGTTAATTTGATATCAACGGAAAAAGGTTACCCAGCCGGGAATCCGGGACCTTCCAATGTAAGATCATGCGACCTAACCACTATGCCATTAATTTACTGCTAAGGTATAACTAGCTTTTCTATACTTTGCCAGTCGTATTCGGGGTACGCATAAATGGGAGATACTATGGGTGTATTGCAAGTGAATGTCCGCATTAATTGTAGTTTCTGCGTCGTGCTGTCTAGTATACATTAAACACTGGTATAGGAACGCCGAATACATAGTCATTATCCTTACAGAAATATTATTTGCATGAGGCGCTGGGTGTTACCTGATGCACGCTGCGCAGTGCTCTATTTTGCAAAAAGTGTTACCTTGTTATGGCGTTGTTGTGTAATGTTGATAGTGTATTTATTATATAGAAGCTCAGTGGCAGGCAAGAGGCACTTACCGTGGTGATGATAGTAGAATTCTTTTAAATCATTCAACTATAAATTATTTATTTATTTAGTCGATTCTTAAAACATACAGCCCATACACTAATTTAGCGTTTTATACATACGTATACGGAAAAATAACGTTCAGCCCGAATTCGTTCGTTATCTTACTTATTCGATCCGCCTTGCCCTTGACGTATGGTAAGGATGCTTGTGATCGTTTCTTGAATATTAGATCGTGTGCGTCTGTCGTTTTTCGATTTTCAGTATCCATTTTTCTTAATAACATTATTGACTTGTTGCAAAAGTGCAAAAGTGCGGGAAATGCTCAGCGTACCATACATAGGTCGCGTGCTCAATTCACGAGCGACTTTTGCACTGAGCGTAGACGGTAGGGATGATGGTGTGAGCTGGCATACAAATATCGTATAGCGATCTAGGTACACACATGGGCCGCGTTCAAACCTAGGTCGATCAAACCGCGCGCTTTATTGTTACTGCTACGATAATTATTATTTGTGCATTTCTTTGCAGTGACATTGCTCGTATTTATCTCGAATAAACGGATTGTGTAGAACAGCTATTGCGGCAGGAAGAAATGAAATGTCAATGTAGGTAGTTTCAATTCCGAGAGATGGCGTTGAACGCAATTTAACTCGCGATGTCGCAGCGTCGATCTGAAACTACATAGATATTTGGGAATTGGCAATAAATTGAGTCATACCCACCAGCAGTGTTTCATTTGAGGATAAAGTGAACAGTGAAAAGTGAGTCGACATTTGGTGCCGAAACCAGGGAACAGTAAATCCGTGAGTAGTGCTACCGATAAATAGTGACTAGTAACAGTGTTGCCAACTGACTAGAAACAGTGTTGCCAACTGAGTAAAAATAGTGTTAGTGACAAACGGTGACCACACAATAATTGAGGTCAAAAGGGACTTAATTGAATTTGCGTAACAAAAAGGACTTTGTTGAAATTTGCGGAAAAAAAGACTTAGTGAAATTTCGTGATTAAAACAAAAACACTTGTAAAATTTCGTGGCTACCGGACTTGTAATTATTTTATGATCAGAATCACGTAGGGTGCAAAAAAATGGAAATATTCATTTTAAATCAAGAGGACAAGTTAAATCATTTGGAAAGGGCTTTCACAAATTACAAAAAATCACCGAAAGATCGCATAACAGTGGATTACATTGAAGCGAGGTTAGAAAGTTTGGAAAAATTATATGCCACTTTTGTATCGACACATTCTAGTATTTTGGAAACGGTACAGAGGGCTAAAAAAGACACCATTGCCTATTTTACGGAGGATATATATTCTCAATTTGAGGAAGCGTACATAGAATACATAACTAAATTAAAGGATCATTTAAGATCAAGAACGTCACGCGATCAGACCACGGCTGAAGGAAAAACGCATTATGCTTCGCCGTGCGAAGTCAAGCTTCCGCAAATACACCTACCCACATTTTCCGGTGGTTACGAAGAATGGCAAACTTTCTACGATTTATTTCGCTCGCTGATCCATAATAACGTAAATTTAACGCCCGTCCAAAAGCTTCACTATCTAAAAGGAAGTCTAGCCGGTGAACCTGAAAATCTACTTAGGACATTAGCTACGACTGATTCGAATTATGACGAAGCGTGGAAGCAGTTAACGCGCCGTTACCAGAATAAAAGATATAACTGTAACGAAATTATGAAGCGGTTATTTTCTCAAAAATCACTAACACATGATTCATCCAATGGGGTGAAACAGTTACTAGACACGACAAACTCCTGTTTAAAATCATTGAGCAACATTGGAGTAAAAGTAACAGACTGGGACGTCATCATCAATCACTTGGTGTTGTCTAAATTAGACAATGAATCGAGACGACTATGGGAAATTCAGAACTGTCAATTAGAAACCGATGAACTGCCATCTTGGGAACATTTAACAAATTTCCTTGAGTCCAGATTTCGTACTTTAGAAATGATCGATGGAAGCCGGAATGTTTACAACAATAAAAGTACTTTCAAACCCATCTGCAAACAGAAATCATTCCATTCGACCATCTCAGAAGAGAAAAGGGGAGCAAGCAGCAATTGTAAATTATGCTCAGGACAACATTTATTATTTCAATGCAAGCAGTTCGGAAAGCAGAGCCCTAAAGAAAGATACGAGTCCTCCAGTCGCAGAATCTTTGTTACAATTGCTTAGCGCCTACTCACACTGTCAGACAGTGCCATCAAGCCACAAGCTGTCGACGATGTGGCAGACGGCATCACACACTGCTTCATATTGACAAGGTTTATGACTCCAACAACCTTGCGAATAAGAAGGCTGAAACCATTCAAGGACAAGCATCCAATCAATCAGAAGTAGAAAAGAAGGTAGTAACACATTTTGCAAAGCACGAAAGCGAAATTAACGTTTTACTGGCTACAGCAATCGCCAAGGCCAAATCAACAAATGGTTACTCACAATTGATCAGACTCCTGATTGACCAAGGTTCAGAAGCATCTTTCGTAACGGAAGCTACGGTACAATCACTAGGCCTCCGACGTTCATTAGTTAATGGATTCGTATCAGGCGTTGGAGATGGACAAACAAAAATCAAGCACATGGTTCAACTAAGTTTAGAATCATTGCAAAATCCAGAGTTCTCTGTCCATGTGAATGCCTACGTTTTGAGTAATTTAACAACATTATTACCGTCAGCTAAAACAAACATTATCAACTGGCCTGACATTCAAAGCTTACCTTTAGCTGATCCAGAATATGGCTCACCTGCTAAAATAGACATGATACTGGGTGCTGATATTCACAGTGAAATAATAAAAGAAGGATTAATCAGACATCCAAGTAAACAGGGGCCCGTCGCTCAAAATACTCACTTCGGATGGATCCTGTCAGGGCGAGTAAATCAAGAGTTGGAATCGACTCCTCGAGTCATCAGTCTGCACCTACAAGTTAAAGGTGATCAACTTCTACAATTATTTTGGGAGATGATGGACGTTATGTAGTGCGTTTGCCGTTCGAGAGTTCAAGTCCGGAGTGTCTGAGAGGAAAGTCGCAAGAAATAGCAAAAGTAAGATTCATGTCATTAGAAAAGAAATTAATCAAAAATCCTACAATGTATGAAGAATATAAAAAAGCGATAGATGATTATATAGTACAACATCACATGCAAGAAATTACAAGTATTGAAGAAATACAAAATAAAGAATGCATGTACTTACCTCACCATCCTGTAATTCGCGAAGATAAAGAAACCACGAAGCTCCGGATCGTCTTTGATGCATCCTGCAGAGGTGTTAATAACGTATCTCTAAACGATAACTTACTTGTCGGGCCGAAGCTTCAACAAGATTTGCGTCACATCCTGATGAGATGGCGCCTACATCCTATTTGCATAGTAGCAGATTTAAAGCAAATGTACCGCCAGGTGCTTGTCCATGAGGATGATACTTTCGTCCAGAGAATCCTATGGAGATCAAGTCCTGAGATGCCTATCCAGCACTTCAAGCTACTACGACTGACCTTCGGGACGTCCTGTGCTCCTTACTTAGCGGTGAAAACTCTTCAACAGCTAGCGAAAGATGAACAATCCAAGTACCCTGTAGCAGCTAAAATAACGCTAGAAGACTATTATATTGATGATGTACTTACGGGCTGTGAAACTACGGATGAAGCCATGGAAATCTACAACCAGATGACTAATTTGTCGAGCGCTGGTGGATTCACCTTGCAAAAATGGAACTCTAATTCTGATGCCCTTCTAGACTATATCAAAGAAGAAATTAAGTGTTCAGAGGCGCTAATTTTAAAATTTTATGATACGATCAAGGTGCTGGGTATAAGCTGGTGTCAGAAAACAGATTGCTTTGAATACACTCTCCAATTACCAGACTTACCTGAAACGATTACGAAGAGAAATGTCCTATCAAATATAGCGCGATTATATGATCCAATGGGATGGATCGCTCCCATTATTGTGATAGCAAAAATCTACATCCAAAAATTATGGAAATCAGGTTTGAAATGGGATGACAGGCTAACAGAAGATCTACTAAAGGAATGGTGTGAATTTCGAGACGACTTGATTAAGGTCGATACAATCGTTATACCCAGATGGATGAACACTAATTCAGAAACTGAGTTAGAGTTGCACGTATTTGCTGACGCTTCACAATTAGCCTATGCAGCAGCTGTATATCTAAAATCAGTAGATAAAGATGGTCACGTGTCAGTCAATTTGGTATCAGCGAGGACTAAAGTTTCTCCAATCGGGAAAGAGCTGTCCATTCCCCGACTCGAGCTATGCGCTGCTCTGCTTGCTGCGAAATTGATTTACGAGACATCACAAATCATGAAAATCCCTAAAGAAAACCTATACGCTTGGTCTGATTCAACGGTGGTGCTCGCTTGGATCGATGGTGAACCTAGTAGATGGACTACCTTTGTCAGCAATCGCGTATCAGAAATTTTGACCATATTGGATAAAGATCAATGGAGCCATGTTAACACAAACGACAATCCAGCTGATGTTGCATCAAGAGGAATGCGGGTATCACGACTCCTCGACAGTTCATTGTGGTGGCACGGTCCAGAGTGGTTAAAAGAAAATACAAGTCAAGGTAGACAAACTAAAGGAGAATTTACAACACGGGAAGAACTGAGGGCGATTAAAAATTTTGTTGCAGTAAAGTCAAGTCGTGAAGAAGATCAAATGTTTACCAAATTTTCGACCTTATCCAAAACACTAAATATACTAGCTATATGTAAAAGAATGTCAACGAAAGAAGGAAAGAAGTTTGTAACAGTGCAAGAGAAAGACGTCATTCTTCAGAGTTGTATCAAACACAGCCAAGGTGTCTATTTTGAAGAAGAGATTAAAACAATTAAAAATCAAGGATGTGTCTCTAAGAAACACTACCTTCACACTCTTTGCCCGTTTCTAGACGAGAATGGAATTCTAAGAGTCGGTGGTCGCATTAATCATGCTCAAGTGGACTATGATAAACGGCATCCAATTATCATGCCTAGTGAGAGCCATATTACCAACTTGATAATTGCGGACGCTCACATGAAGACATTGCATGGAGGACCACAAATTATGCTAAATCTTTTACGTTCAAAGTACTGGATAATCCGTGCCAGAAACCTGGTTAAGAAGTGCTACAGGATGTGTACTACGTGCATAAGGTACTCGAGACAAGATAATAACCAGTATATGGGTCAACTTCCTGAAACACGAGTAACACCATCTCGACCATTTCAATCAACCGGTGTAGACTTCACCGGCCATATCAATTTAAGAATGTCCCATGGTCGAGGGTCGAGGTCATACAAGGGATACATATGCGTTTTCGTGTGTATGATAACCAAAGCTATCCACTTAGAAGCCGTGTCCGACTTAACCGCGAAAGGTTTCATAGCGGCTTTCCGTCGTTTCGTATCCCGGCGCGGTCATTGTAAGGACTTATACAGTGATAATGCTACAAACTTTGTTGGAGCAGATAAGGAGCTACGTAAGATGGTGGTTGATGCCCAATCTCAGTTGCCGGATGATATCAGCCGACAACTAGCCAGTGATGGAACAACCTGGCATTTCATTCCACCCCACGCTCCAAACTTTGGTGGCCTGTGGGAGGCAGGAGTTCGATGCGTGAAGTTACATCTTATACGAGTGGTGGGTGATTCGACGCTAACATTTGAAGAATTGTCTACAGTACTAACACAGATCGAGGCGTGTCTAAATTCACGTCCCCTTTCATACATAAGTGAAAATCCTGAGGACCCACTTCCGCTCACCCCCGGTCACTTTCTCATAGGAGAGCCATTGATAGTAGTACCAGAGGAGAACTACTCGAACGCATCTATAACTGGGCTACAAAGATGGAAGGTCTGTCAGAAGATGATAAACCACTTTTGGAGAAGATGGTCAGAAGAATATTTGGTGACATTAAACCAAAGACACAAGTGGTTTACGAAACGAGAGGAACCTGAGATAAATGACGTCGTGATAATCAGGGATCACAATCAACCTCCAGCGAAATGGTTACTGGGAAAAATAATTCAGAAACATCCGGGCGCAGACAATATTACTAGAGTAGTGTCCATTAAAACCAAAACCGGTGTTTGTAAACGCCCTTGTAATAAGTTATGTTATCTCTCTAAAGCTTAGTTTTTTATATTGTTTCTTTATATATGTAATCGAAAGACAATCAGTCTTATCTCCTGCTCATTTAGTTTAAAATTCGTTTAGTATCACGCCTCATGGTGGGCGGTTCAACTTTTGAGTTAAAGTATTATGTTTGTAAAAGCACTACGTCCTTTTGGTGGGCGGGATGTGTAGAACAGCTATTGCGGCAGGAAGAAATGAAATGTCAATGTAGGTAGTTTCAATTCCGAGAGATGGCGTTGAACGCAATTTAACTCGCGATGTCGCAGCGTCGATCTGAAACTACATAGATATTTGGGAATTGGCAATAAATTGAGTCATACCCACCAGCAGTGTTTCATTTGAGGATAAAGTGAACAGTGAAAAGTGAGTCGACACGGATGATAAAGAAATCTTATAGTATATTACTGGAATTCCAGAAGCTTTACGAGTCACACGTATAAACTGTACATATTTTTTCAAATTTCAAATTTCAAATTATTTATTGACTTCAAATTATGAGTAGGTACATTAGATATACAAAAGTCTTAACCTAACTAGGCTGCCGCCTGTTCCAAGGTAGACAATTTATTTTAAATATCCTAAGAAATCTTTAATATTATATTTATATAAATAAACAAAATCATACTTAATGTAACAGAAATATCTTAATTACCTAATAAAAATTCGGAAGAAAATGTCATGAAAATTGTCAATATTATTTTACTTTAAACATGATAAAAATTTATATGTATTTATATATGTATTAATAAGTATTAATATGTAATAATAATATACAAAATAAATTCACTAAAATTAAAATAAAATTACGTTTAGAAATCATCAATTTATATTACTACATATACTATTACGTTTTTATTATAAAGATTCAATTATTTAATAAGGTGTTCAATAAAATCAAGTGCCTAACATTAAATTCCTACAAAAAAAATTTTTTTCATTTTATATTATATTTTTATCCGTGTTTTTTCACTGTATGTTGACTTCCTATCAAGTAATAATATTAAAAAGAAAAAAAAACACGACTGCTGGTACAGAAAGTGAGCTATTGCATTTATAATATTTTTTATTACGGTTTTTTTTTGGTGAAATATTTGGGATGTTTGCTAATCTATATTTGACTTGTATACCAGTATACTAATAAAATGAATATGAATATGAATATGAATTTATATCCATATAGATACATGTATATTTACAAATACAATACATTACAATCAACTACTCCAGTAGATAGGCATTCCTACACTTGGATGCGTCAAAAATTTAAATGCTAAAAATATAATTAATAAAAACATAACTATCGTGATAGTTGTCATGGCTGTAATATTATATTCAATATTACCTACATACAAATAATCAAAATATTATTTTGCAATCAAAATATTACTTGACAATTCTTACGGCATCAACGTTCACCACTCGTACAACTTTACTTCTTTGGTTGATCGAAGGATGTACCATGATCTAGTCTTCCTACATAAAATCTTAAACAATAAATTAAACTGCATGGACTTGGTCAAACTAATACATTTCCGGACCCCATCAAGAACGACAAGACAGTCCTCATTGTTTCACATTAGCCGTTGCAATAACAACTACCGTAAAAACTCTTTCTTAAACCGTGTGTGTAGGGTCTACGATGATCGATACGCATCAATAGATATCTTCGCTGAATCGAACATTGGATTCAGAAATTTGTTAAAGAGGGCGATATTTAACACTTAATATTTAAAATTTAATATTAATTATTATTTAAAATTTATTACTTATTATCTACTGTTTGCACTTGTACTTATTCATACCAACGTACCTGTCTCAACTTCAAATATCGTACTGGTAAATTTGTTAAATACGTGGACACCCTTCAACATAATGTATTTTTTTTTCCTATGTTCCTCCTTCCCTTCCTGGTCCCTCCCTTCCTATCCTCTTTCTTTTATCGTTTTTTTTCTGTCTCTTATCATATAGATAATCTTGATGTTAACATTTAGTGGAAAATTGTCTCTGGTGTAATTTTTATATCTATCTTGTTTGGCTACTTACTTTTATACACTGTTATTTTCCTGAATAAAAGAAAATAAATAAAATAATAAATAAATAAATATTACGATATACTCGAATGTGTCCCGTATCTATATCTCGCTTATTAATTGAGATCGAATAAAGATTATGGAAGATTCGGAATCAGCGTGGTGAATATAGCGTGGCGAATTTTGAATTTTTAATTTTGGCCTGTTTGTTTACATATAAAATTTAAACTTTGAATGGCTATATCTAGCTTATTTATAGCGACCGACACAATTTTCTTCCAGATTTAGCATTAAAATGAAACAGTCTATTAGTCTAAATTTTTATTTTTGGAGAGAGGTTCCTATGGGGTACTATATTGCAGTTATTCCCCCCCTTAACTGTGATGTTCGAGATACCCTTTCTCCCCTTAAATGCATGTACATAGATACTTTCTACCCTCGCGCATGCGCATTGATTATTGTTAGCTGTCAGACGTCCAGCTGACGGGGTAAAATCGTTACAGTAATGGTTTTCAGTCTCGAATCTGACAGTTCAGGCTACCGGCTCGGCTCCAGCCTGTTTTCATGAAGTCGCGAGTGATTTTTCGGACGCCGGAGGGTTACGGATACAATGTGATGAACGTACGTACTGAAAATATTATAATTATATTACAGCGATGTATGAAATACTCGAGCCGCAAACGCCGAAGCTAAACTAGCGCATGCAACTTTTTTAAAACATTATTTCTGCAACTTATTTTTACTATTTTTATATTGTCCCGGTTGGTTTCGTTCCATCGGTTGGCCTTAGCCGAGAAACGAACCAAAGTTAATATTTGTTCAAAAGTTAGGGCGGAATTTAAATATTATTAGAACAGCTAGTAAAGGGTGATTTTTTGAAGGTATAAAAATTCAAAATGAAACAAAACATATGAAAATATGTTAATTTCTATGACATTGGCTTTATAAATTGAATATTTTTATGCTAATAGTATTTAAATATGATTTGGGGCATATGAGCGCCACGGCTAGCTCGAATGAAGCGCAATAGTCAAGTCCAATTTTCGACAACTTTATCGAGCAAACAAGGCCGAATATAATATCAGCAATAACACGGCGAATGTTGGCTGGCAAATGGTCCAACGTCTGAGGTTTATCGGCATCAACTAGTGACTTTACATACACCAAAGAAAGCAATTTAAAGGTGTGAGATCATACGAACGTGGAGGCCAGTTCACAGGTCCATTACGCGAAATTATTCGCTCACCAAATGTTTTCCGCAATAAATTGATGGTGTCGCTCGCCGGATTGCATGTTGCGCCAGCTTGTTAAAAACCAAAGTTCTGTAATATCAATGCAATTCAACTGTGGAAAGAAGAAGTCAGAAAGAAGTCAGGTTCTGTTAGTATGCGTGCACTAACACCACTACTAAGAAAATTTCTAGAGTTGAAAACATGCCGTCGTGAGTTTCATTTCCCTGGCTAGCTTTCTAAGGGTTAAATCGGGCACGAACTTATGCAATAAACTTATATTCTCCGCCTATAAATTGGTCACAGTAGACCGGTGAAACTTATTTCAGAATCGGGACATTTGCTTACCCAGAATTGCTTCCAACGATTTATATTATACCATGAATGATAATGGAAATGGGGTTCTTATTCTAACGTTGTTTTTTTTTGGGAGAAAGTCGGCATCGCCAAATTGGTCTCGATCCTACGTACACTTACAATTATCATAAAAAAATCAAGACGACCCATAAACATATATGAATAATGTTACGTGCGCGAAGTCGCGGCGGCGGCCGCTTAGCCTCCCCCTAGCTAGACATGTGTTGTGTGTATAGTCTGCTACAAATCGCCTGAATGGCGTGCTCGGTCTGTTAGTAGCGCCGACATGCTGTGCCTTCTGTAGATTAATCGGCGAGATACGTCCGCGATATCAATCTGTCTGAGCCGGTGATAAAGTGGCGACCGTGAATGAACGTGGAATATGAGAGACGCGACGCGACGCGAGCAAGACGTTTGAACAAATAACACTGCGCCGCCGCCGCGCCGTTGCGAGAGTAAGAGTCGGAGATTAAAAATATATCTTTATGTTCTTTATGTGAGCTTTTGGGGGCTAATGAGCCTAGTGCAGTTGGGCCACTATGACACATGTATTAAGGTCGGCCCAACTCATAGGTCAACACCTCTACGCAGCCTCCACGCAGATGTGCGAGCTCGGGTAGGACTCTGTGCCTGCGGGCCAGTTCCACTGGGAGTCGCCTTTCGGGTGCTCCTGGACGGCTTAATCGGAATAACCTGGTTGCAACTGGCAGTAAGGGCGCGAGTGTCGGTCTGCTGGTTGATTAACCTGGTTAAATCTGTTACGGGCGAGTGGCGTAACTAGACAGTGGATTGTTTTCTTCCCAAGTCTTCTACGCTCACCTCACAGGAGACAGAACGATCTAATGTAGTTAATACTTCCTGAAGTGACAGGTTCGCCCGTTGTAGTTAACAGCTCTAGTTGGTCTTGTGGGCATTAAAAAAATGTATTCCTTAGGTCTAGAAGCTAAGCCAAACAACCACGTATGAACGACCCCGTCGCAGAGCATTTCGTAGTTGTGGAGGTAAGTCATTTCCAATTTCCCCAGAAGTCGTTAGATACGCGATACTCTCGTTATGTGAGGTATTACCAATTTTACTCTCCATACAAATACAAGGAATACGAAAAATAACTTACCATTGCCTAGTCGCTATCAGGCGGCGCATGCGCAGTAGCCGTGTACCAATTTATTAAACTTTACACAATACGTCTCGAAAATAAAATGCCATGTCTGCGACGGCGTTTCGACGTATTTATTAATTGATCCGGTGGTTAATGTCGATAGTGCGCCGGAAAGGGTTGGACTGCTACTACATGCCATTGTTCTCTTATTTTTAAGAAAATATGGTCGATGTCATATGCGAACACTCGTCAGGAAATTTGAAGCTCCCAAAAACTAGAAGATCTTTAGCTTTACCCACTTGAGGTTATTTTCATAAATCACTTAATAAAACACCACTAAAAATTACGATAAGCCCGCCACAACGCAGAAATAACCTTTTTATTACAAGTTAGCTAGAAAATGCTAAGAATTTTTACCAAAAAGAAAACACATTTGAAAACACTTTCAATCGTCATCTAGCGTTTAATGAGCCATAAAAGGTGAAATATTTGCCAAACTAGACGATTGGATAAATACCTTGTGCTACTTCTAGACCGTAAGGCGTAAGACGCGTGTGACATGATAGTACCATGGCGAATAATGGGCGCCACGGTCCTCGATACATTTGAACTAATTTAGCGCCAACATCAGGTAGAGACCGAGCAAGCGTCTTTGAATCCGTGGCTAGACTGGAGTACGAAGTAATCCGGCCAAATCTGGTAGTGAAGGTGTGAGGTCGGCCCGCTGTCTTTACCTCTCAATGCCTCGCTGTAAGGCGTTAGCCTCTCAATGGCTCGTCGTTTGAGCTAGACATTAGACTGTCTTTATCCGCTAAGTCTTCATGTTCACGGGAAGACTTCATGGGAGATAGAACGACTTGGTTGGTTCTTCCCATTCTTCTGTATGGATCGGAAACGTGGACGTTACTACAATCGGACCTTATCAAGTTGGTAGTCTTCCAAATGCGATGTTTGAGGCTGATTCTCGGTGTCTCACTCCGCGACCGAATTCGAAACGAAACCATTAGAGAAAGATGCGATCTACTAACAACGATCGAAGAAGAAGTACACAAACGTCGACTACGATGGTTCGGTCATGTTTGCCGAATGAACGATAATCGCTTGCCACGTAAACTTCTTTGGCGAGGCCGTCTGACAGAATGGAGAATTCGGCGATCGGCACCGAAGAAAACCTGGCTAAATAACATCAAAGACGACCTTAAGAATCAACGATTATCGGCTAGGTATGCTCGAGACGTGGCAAAATATCGTCAAGAATGGAAGCGAATCGTGATTGGAGTACGAGATCCAGCAGCACTGACAGCAGCGTACTCCCTCCCCAATCGCCGGCTACGGAATAAATAATAATAATAATATATGCCGTTAAAACTCCTGGGGTTACGGGTTCACCCGTTGTGTTGACACCCCCAGATGTACTTAAAAATACGTTAGATTCACCTTGTCCGATTTCGTCACAACGTGAACATGGCAAAAAATGGAGTCGACGTGAATTCTAAACAAGTCGAGGCAAACGGGCATTCGCTGAAGAAGAAGATTTAAAAAAAACTGTATCATATAAAATGCGTCCCGTTTTTAGGTATTGGCTCTAATAATAACGAAAACATGGATATGGTACTTTTTTATTGTTTTGGGTTTTCCAATAAATGCGGGTCGATGTTTACAGTCTGCAATGAAACAAGCAGTGTGTGAGGTATTAACGAAATTCTTTTCTTATTTGTATAGCCCATGTATGCCATTATTTATGCAATATGACATAATTCAAATGCCCGCCGCGGCTTCGCACGGTGGCACGGATCCGAGAGGTCCAATTGTCGATGACTCTGCCCCTTAGATCCGGCTGAATTTGAGCGATGGCCTAGGTTATGTTGACTTTGAGGGCACCGGTCGATTGCGGCTTAATAACATAGACCTGCGACTTCAGAAAACCCCACAAGAAAAAGTCTAGCGGGGTCAAATCGCACGATCTTGGTGGTCAAATCACGTCACCCCGCGAGAGATAGCCATGCACTAACGAACACTCATTTCGATAATAACGTTTTAATGTGCTGCTCAAGCATGTAACTTGCCATGGTGATTTGCCACAGGGACTGAATAATTAACAACAGATTAGACAGACGCCGCGAAAACAACATTGCCGCCACAGACTGTCAACATGGACCCGCCCTTATTCGGAAACCCTATACATGTAATATCTATAACCATTTACAGCTGAAATCTATCAAATGGACTTTCTCAAATTTCGTCTTCACTGTTATAGCTATCGGCCATAATAATCGCTATTTTCGTATATTATGAATTTTTAAATATTAAACTCGTAAACCACTAAAGATATTAAGACATTACTTAAAACAAAATTAGAGGCATTATTTCATGATTCTAGGATAGTTTAACAGAACTATGAGATATTAAATTACATTGTTAAGTGCCATGTTGTATTCAAATATTTTAAAATGTCGTTATGCGCATGCGTGTTGATTTTAAGCATATACACCGGGATGGATCTTTTTAAAATGTTTTTTAATCGCCTTTAATTTATAAGGCTATTTACTAAAAAGTCGTATATATAGACTAGCCGCCTGAAACTTGGCCGTTGGTATGATCATTTGGAGGCATCTAATGGGTTTTATTACTGGAGTCATGCCAATGTACTTCCTCGTGGAATATGGCCGAGCTCTTATTGCAATAGAATTTGCAATGAGCTTCTTGAGCAAAAATTGAATATACATTCAATATTCCTAGTTATTGGAGATGTTCACTTCACGACATGACTGCTGTGGACCAATACACACTTGGCTCGATTGCGTTTCTTCGCGAGCTAAAATCGGAAATTAGTTCTTGTGAACGAGTCAGGGCAATACGTTAGAGCAGAATGCCAAATGAACCGTCGTCACTTTTCCCCATCGAAAATTAGGCGGCTGAATCTAAGACCCCACGAAATGTGTTTAAACTTATTGGGATAACTATAAGTTCTACTAGTAGTTTTGGTGCGGGAAAATCTACGATCATTCATTTCATATCCCTCTCTAACGTATTCCTCTGTCTCGTTCACGTGAACTATTTTTTAAGTTTACATCACAAAGAAATGCAATCGGGTCCACGACCGCACGTATGGCTCTTTTATGCTGAGTGAATACACATTTGATGAGCGCTGCGTTCGTTTGTATAAATGGATCTATTCCTAGTTTGTGGTATTTCTGAACCCGGTGCTCGCGAGATCTTATGGCGATGACTTTAGCGAAAAGTTTGTTGTATGAGACAGTAGCGTGATTAGTCTATAATTTCCGAGGCAGTAATAATAGCAATCTCCCGAAGAGATCAAGAAGACCTACCTTCTATTCTCAGCACGCATCAAATTAAAATTTGAACCGTGGCCTTCTTGATGTGCATAATGTCGAAATTGTGACATGAAAATGTAAACGAGTGCGCTATTGCAGAGTGGGAGAGGATACGAAATCACACGTGAACTTGGCTCATTAGGCTTTGGCCATCGCTCCTCTCACTCCACTCCGCGCGGAGGCCTTGTATACGTGAGATGTCGAAATAGCGCGTGAGGAAGCATCGCTGTAGGGCCGTGTGACCCTGTGTCGTTACATGTCCTAAAATTCTCCCAAGGCTCACTAGTAAACAATTACGAAATAAACAACTACGAATAGTCATTATTCAGTCACATTACACGTGATACTTCCTTCCTCAAAATAAACTACAGGATAAAATGCATCGCGTATTGAAGTCTTTAACTATATTTATTCCGTTACTACTTCCGACAACAACAAAGCACAGTGCATTAGATAATTTACCGGTAACATTAAAACAAGGGACCATAATATGGTCCGTAGTTCAAGCCAACTTAGCGATTATATTATAATCGCTAAGTTGGCTTGAACTACGCATTTAATAGGAGGATCATTTCATAAATTATGCGTTTTCTTCAAGTATATTTATTATGGTATATTTTAGTTTAGTTTATTAATCAAAAGCTTTATATAAAATTACCAAAGAAATACGTATCCTAATACAAAAATATGTTTTAAAGTATACATGTTGCCTTTTTGACATAATAATGGTTTACCACCTCACATTAGCATGTATTGAGGCGGCACTAATATCGTTATGTGATTCCTGTCGAGAGGGCAAGTCTTGTATATTACGAGAACAAAATTAAACTTGCTGTACCAATATAACCAATCTAAGTACCTACTATATGTACATTATATGAAATTTTACTTAAACAAATATATTCCTTCAAATTAGAATATTGCATACATGGAAATGATACATACTTTATATAAATGTATATTTTAAAACTTATATTATGGTTTTATCAATAAGTACTTACATATGATATGACAATATAATATAATATGATAATACCTATTTCATGTACAGAAGTACTTAACATTAGAAACATGATAACTTCAAATGCTATTTTTTAATATAATATAGAAGTAGATTATTTAGAATTGAATACATTACATCCAAAAATTTGTACAATATACATATGTAGGGTTATGTTCACAATATACATATGTAGGGTTTTGCCTAATTTTAACAATGACAGCCATTGCTGTGTTGGCGATTAATTAATTTATTTTATTTTATCTGCATCCAAACTTTTCTCTGGTCGTAACGGTCTCCGTTCCATCGGGTTCAGAAGAGGGAGGAAGAGAGAGTGCACCTGTGGTCGCGCGCCCACCTGTGCACTATAATATAGCCTGCGCACTTGACTGCTTGCGAACAATGGACTCTGAGAAGACTAAAGAAGTCACTAGAATCTACAATGCAGTCGCTATGGCCGAACACGGCTAGAAGGATATATAGGGTTTTGCCTTTAATCATTCCTCGCAGTCTTTACTAGATTTAATCAAAAGCTAACTTACAACCACTCTTTAAAATAAAATTCAAATCAATTTATTAATTTCAAATGCTTAGTAGTTACAATTCACAATAGTCATTTTAAGAAATCTTTAATATTATCTTTATATAACTAAACATTATCGTACCTAATTGTAATAGAAATACCTTAATTATGTACTTTATATAATATAGTTTTAAAACCAAACATACAACAGGCATACTTATTTCTTTAATTACAATCTCTTACAGCTTATTTACGTGGAATTGAAAGGATTTAAGTGCCAGTAGAGTAAAATTATGAGTTGGTAGACGTCTCTACGTTCACGTATTCGAAGCCAATGAAGTTTGCATCTATACTCAGGGACGTTATTCGTTTAACCAACCAACTATACGCCCCACAGTTATGTCACAAACTCTATACACTTTCAGAAACATCTCAATTTTAAAAGGTTGCGCAATTGTAACAGCTTGTCTGATTATCTAGTACTGAAAAGTAAAATCGTCGAGAAACCATCCAAGAATTTTAATTAAATTGGAACATATTGAATAATTATGTGTGTATCGTGATTTTTACACGACTACCCAACAAATAATGAGTGTAATATGTTCAGGGTTCATCTATGTATAATTTCCGTTTCTTTATTCCACCATAACTTCTAAACGCTTGAACCGATTTAGACGTGTGTGGTATCAATAAAAAATTGAAAGCTCTGATTGAGTACATTCCGGAAATACACATGTTTTTGCACGGATAAATACATTCCACAAATATTTTATAAGAAACCGTAATACAAATAGTTATAAATACAATAAGTAGTTCACTTGCTGTAACGGCAGTCGTGTTTTTCAATCTTTTTAATATATTTACTTGTTTTTGTTGAATTTGCTTGGATACTGTGCATGCACTTTCACAGTGCTCGGTAATGCCCGGTAATGCTCGGTGACCGCATGACTTTATCGCTCACGTTCACCTCACTTCTGATCTCTTATCGCTTCATATAGTCGCCTTAATAATGCTGTAAAGTTGCCAGCATCGGTTTGCAACGTTGTTGGACGGCTGCCGGTTCTACTGGGCACCTTTCGAGATTGGTTTCGACTCGGCTTTTATTGTACTACTTCTATAGTCGGTATTGGAGATATCGAGGGAGTTTAAAACCCTCAATAATAACCGAGGGTGCCCATGAACCACGTAACGATATTTATTGCAATATTTAGATCTATCTACACTAAAGAAGGGTAAAAAATAGACTAACTAACCAACCATTTACAGAGGTTTATTAATAAAGGAAAGGTCGAGATTTAAGATTAAGTTTAATAATTAATGAGACTGTAATGTCGAGTGCTTTTAATAACATCGACTCAGGTGATGAACCGCCTAGATCAGAGGTATCCTGCATAATATTGAATTTTCGTAATCTTGTGATTTTACATGTATTTTTGATTGATAGCTGCACATCTAGCACTATCTCGCTTGCTCATTCATGTGACACGTCTATCCTACTCGCTCGCACGTATACCCATTGAAACGCATTTTTTTCACATATCTTACTCGCACCTCCCCTCGTTAGTCATGTGCGCTGGCCTTCTCATCGGCTAGTAATGCAATATGAGTTGAGTGTTGATTTTCTCTCATGGTACTTGTGACGCGCGCGTTTGTTTATTGCTATTATTATACTTTTAAAATACTATTCTGTTTTAGACATTTACGGATCGTCTAAATGTTTATGATGACCGGCCTAGATGAGGTGTGCTAACGTGGACCCTGTTTTTCCCCTGCAATCCTAAATCGACTTCTTTGGTCCATATAGACCACTTTGGGAAAGACTGGTGTAGATACTCGATAGACTTAGTAAGAAAAGAAACATTAATGAAAATGATAAAACGATTGAAATACACGACAGTTGCTGGAACTGTTTTGAGGAAGCCGCTTCAGATAATATGCAAAATGATGAGGGTGTGCAGAAAAGTTCCACTGCACATGAGATTGATTTTTATTTTATGTGATTGACAAGTGGTGGATAGCAAACGCAAAGCAATATCCGAGCCTGACAAAATTCGCAATGATTTATCTATCATCTCCTGGCAGTAGTGTTTATAGTGAGAAGGTATTTTCAGAAGCAGAAATTGTTTACGAGAAAAAGCGCAATCGTTTACAACCAGCCAATGCGGAAAAAAATGTTTTCATTCATCATAACCTACTACTAATAGATTTCATGTATTGATGCAGTAATATAATTTGTAATTAAAATAGATATATTTTTGAGTGCGTTTTTTTTCGTGGTATTCGGTATTCGGCCGAATAGTATGCGGTATTCGGGCGATTACCGAATATTAAAAAGTGGCCGAATACCGAATAGTACCGAATATTCGTGGCATCACTAATCATAAGTAATCGTTAATTCATATGTATATTTTGCCCTAAACATACTGTGTCGATAAATGTGGGAGCTAACGGGCCCATGATGGGTTGGCCACGAAGACCCATGTGTTCAGGGTCGGTCACACTCACGGGTCAACACCCATCCGACGGCCTCCACGCACGGGGTGCGAACCTGGGTAGGACTCTGGCCCTGGTCAGTTTCCCCTGGGAATCAAACCTCTGGCGCTCCTGGACGGTCTGCGCACCGAGCGGCGCAAGCCAATCGACTGTGCTCTCCGACTAACAGTCGGGGGAGTCTGGGAACTGTATTGTTTCCTATAGAGCGGGGGTGGTTGCCTACCTTACGGCGACTGCTCTTGAAATGACCATTGGCCATCCGATCCCAGTTCAGAGTCGGGCAAAGGACGCTTTGGTCCGCGATAGATTCGGCGTACACCGTTTCACCGCTTCGTAAGGGAGAGGACCGCGCAAGCGACCTCGAACTCGGAACCAATCGAGAGACCGGAGAAATCTGGTCACAATTGGAAGCAAGGGCGCGAGTGTCGGCCCGCCAGGTAACATTACTGGCTATCTCGCGGTAAAGGCGTTGGCTTCTTGCGGGTTGTGACGTAGCTGGACGTTGGATTGTTCTGTCCAAAGTCTTCTACGTTCACTGCAGGGCGACAGAACGAAAAAATCGTTAAAACGTCCTGTGGTGACGGGCTCGCCCGTTGTAGTTGACACCGCAAGTTGTGTCGATAAATGTGGGAGCTAACGGGCCCATGATGGGTTGGCCACGAAGACCCATGTGTTCAGGGTCGGTCATACTCACGGCTCAACACCCATCCGACGGCCTCCACGCACGGGGTGCGAACCTGGGTAGGACTCTGGCCCTGGTCAGTTTCCCCTGGGAATCAAACCTCTAGCGCTCCTGGACGGTCTGCGCACCGTGCGGCGCAAGCCAATCGATTGTGCACTCCGACTAACATATTGAGATGTCAACCACAACGGGCGAACCCGTCACCGCAGGACGTTTTAACGATTCATCGTTCTATCGACCGTGCAGTGAGCGTAGAAGACTTAGGACATAACAAATCCGACGTCTAGCTACGCCACAACCCGTTAGAGACCAACGCCTTACCGCGAGTAGCCAGGTATGTTACCTGGCGGGCGGCACTCGCGCCCTAACTACCAATTGTGACCAGATTTCTCCGGTCTCTCGATTGGTTCCGAGTTCGAGGTCGCTTGCGCGGTCCTCTCCCTTACGAAGCGGTGAAACGGAGTATACCGAATCTATCGCGGACCAAGGCGTCCTTTGCCCGACTCTGAACCGGGATCAGATGGCCAATGGTCATTTCAAGGGCAGTCGCCGTAAGGTAGACAACCACCCCCGCTCTATAGGAAACAATACAGTTCCCAGACTCCCCCGATTGTTAGTCGGAGAGCACAATCGATTGGCTTGCGCCGCTCGGTGCGCAGACCGTCCAGGAGCGCCAGAGGATTGAATTCCCAGGGGAGACTGGTTGACCCAGTGTCCTACCCAGGCTCGCACCCCATGCGTGGAGGCCATCGGATGGGTGTTGACCCGTGAGTGTGACCGACCCTGAAAACAGAATGGGTCTTCGTGGCCAACTCAGCAAGGGCCCATTAGCTCCCTCCTCCGACTAACAGTCGGGGGAGTCTGGAAGCTGTATTGTTTCCTATAGAGCGGGGGTGGTTGCGTACCTTACGGCGACTGCTTTTGAAATGACCATTGGCCATCCGATCCCGGTTCAGAGTCGGGCAAAGGACGCCATGGTCCGCGACAGATTCGGTATACACCGTTTCACCGCTTCGTAAGGGAGAGGATTGCACAAGCGACCTCGAACTCGGAACCAATCGAGAGACCGGAGAAATCTGGTCACAATTGGTAGTTAGGGCGCGAGTGCCGCCCGCCAGGTAACATACCTGGCTATCTCGCGGTAAGGCGTTGGTCTCTAACGGGTTGTGGCGTAGCTAGACGTCGGATTGTTTTGTCCAAAGTCTTCTACGCTCACTGCAGGTCGATAGAACGACTAATCGTTAACACTTCCTGCGGTGACGGACTCGCCCGTTGTAGTCGACAACTCAATATGTGTCGATAAATGTCCATAAATCGCCCTGTTTATTTTTTGGCATCTTGTTGTCTTGCTTTTGACATGGTTCCTTTGTAATTAAAAACATGCGAAATCGCGGCGACAAGACGGCAGCGGGCGGCGGCAGGGCGACGACAGGCGGGCGAGGGAGCGAACTGTCAAAATTAAGACCCCGCTTTGAAACAGCTATAGACAAAACGGAAAATTGTAAGATTTAAGACCAGTTCCTAATTTTGATGAAGCGGAATACCAACAAAATAACGAAGGTGCTTAAGTTCTTAATTTTTAGCACCAGCCAAGTTTAAACGTGCGTAAACAGAATACAGGCCAGTGGATCTTAATTTGCTCCGTTAAGAACTAGCCAGATATATTTGTGTCTTTTGCATCTTGTCGGTTTGATATCAGTGATTTTAATCACTTGTATCACAAAAATGTGTCATCTTTTTAGTGTTAAAGAAAAGGAAAAAATGTATACAAGTGATAATATATGGGTCTTGCATAATGCGTTTTTACACCTTTTGAGTGTTAATGAAGGTCCATTTGTTGCGTGGTCAGCGGTTTCAAGACCTTGAAGAAGATATCCTCTTGATTATAGTATTTAAAAGGGTAATTACAGCAACCGTAACTTCAGATTGAAATGACTGTTGCAAGTATTAGTTCCCGCGAATACAAAACTACATTTATTTAATGGGGGGGGGGGGGGGGGTATTTGGAAACATTAGTTTTATAAGTTACCATTTAGCTGCCAATTAGCCAATAAATAAATAAATAGAATAAATACGACAGCTAACATTATTATCATGTTACATTAAAATGTTCGGAGACGGAGGCTCTTTAAAATTTATTTTTTATTTTTTACAATATAGCTAAATCTGGCCACGCTTAGCTGTGGCTCAGTCTGATATGAAATGAATGGGAAACTCACCGATTTGGAAGCGCACCGAAGATTTCACCGATGCTGGAAGACTGTTGTCGTGCGTATTCAAATGCAACTTTGTGTCAAAATTTCAAGTCAATCGACCGACTTTTTTCCGAGTATTGTGAGCACAAACATACGCAGGCTAAAATTTATATATACATATTTAATGTAGGTATGTTTTTATAGCAAATTCTATGCTTGTCGGTAGGTGTTGATAATGAGAAGGGCCGTATTCTCGTCGGTTTATTGTAAGTATCGATTGTTGGTCAGTGCACACTGGACCCGCGCAAACTATTCCGCTGTTTGATGAGTAGCCGAGATGTAATCTATCCAACGAAGACGCCAACAGGTCACGGACGAAACGCGCTATCGTCGGAGCGGATTTTAATTTATCGTACAGTCAGGATGACTATATTAGGGATGTTAAACTACGATAATGTTCTACGATAATGTCCTTACCGTGGTTTTGAGAGTATAATAAGTAACTTATAGGTAAAAACAGTATATATATATATATATATATATATATATATATATATATATATATATATATATATATATATATATATATATATATATATATATATATATATATATATATATATATATATATATATATATATATATATATATATATATATATATATATATATATATATATATATATATATATATATATATATATATATATATATATATATATATATATATATATATATACGATATCAATTCCCATCCCACGCATAATACGAGAGTAGTATAATAAATAATGCGTGTAATTGGTTGCTTACTTACATGTTTATTTTTTTGCAGTACCTCTTTACAATCCTACAATATAGTCGCCTTGCTGAGTCCCAACGTTTGGAAATCTACTATTACATCTGTCTCGGCAAAATAGTTGTATTTAGAATTAACTACCAATAATATTAATATTAAAATATTCATAATACCGTAAACATTCCACACAACAAAGCCGTGAATATATGTATTCTACAGTTTTGAATAAGGGAATCACTAACATAGTATATTAAAGAAACCATGGAAACGAGAGAAACCATGGAAACAAGAGGCAAGAAAAAATAACAAAAAAAAAAAAAAAAAAAAGAAGTAACATATTTTGTTTTAAAAATTTTCATTCTTTCACAATGTAACAAAAAGAAATAATTGAATTTATAATTAATTTGAGCCACATTGAAAGTGGAATTATAAAGTGACAAGAAAACAGTTTTTTATTCAACCTTCAAGCGGTAGAGACAAAAATAATAGTCACTGTTCGGAAAACTTTCGATAATTGAGTGCACAAGAGAGAACTTCGCGAGACCAGACTTCGACAGGACCGAGTTTATAACCCGACCCCGACGATATCTACGCTTCGCAGGACAGTACTGCTCTTCAAACGGTAAGCGACAATAACAGCTTATACCTTGATGCCTCAATTATGCGAGCGGCTAGATTTACAAACTAGTGGAGACTAGATCGATCTTATAGGAAAAGAGATCGCTGCGGAATCTGCAAAAGGAGACCGTACGATACAAGAGCTTCAGGTCACCTTGTATCGCAACTCGCCGAGGAGAGACACGCCTCTACGAGTACCTGGTGTGCCATCGGCAGTAAAACGCCGGTTCACATCACCCCTGGGTGCCACCAAAATTGCACCTTGTCGTTCTATGGCTACCCTAAAATAAGGTGGCAGATTTTCGATCGGTTTAACTGCTGACCGCTGGATTTGCCACTACAACATCTAAGACACCATCTCTATTCATTGAGATCGGTCGATACTAATCGACTTGAGTTATTCTATAAGTACATCCTTCAACCATCGCACCTAGGTCGACATAATTTATACTGACTTTCAAAAGGTTTTCGATAAGGTGGATTACTATATTGTTATTCATAAGCTTGGCGACTTTGGCATCCATGGAAATCTGTTGAAATGGCTGAAGTCATACATTATAAAACGAAGTCAGGTGGTTGTTCTAAGGTCACTAAATCGTCGATCATCGAAGTAACATTAGGGGTTCCTCGAGGATCTAATGCTACTTTCCTCTAGGTCCACTGCTACTTTTGGTATTCATCAATGATATAACAAAGAAAATAAACTGGAACTGTGTGCTGTATGTTGTCAACCTAAAATTATTCCCCCCTCTTATCGCGGGGTAAAAATTCATTAAACAATTCAATATAATTCAATTCAAATAAATTAAACAATTTTCATGATTTTTTTCAAAATTCAAAGAGACCCTGACTCGATTTTACAGTGGTCCTTTAAAAATAATTTCACACTAAATAGAAATGAGTCTCACTCTATGACGTTCAGAAAAATCGTAATATATTTAAATATAATTACTTAGTAAATAATACAAAGCTGAATAATGTAAGACCGTATGCGTGATTTGGACATTATTTTCGACTCTGGGTTAACATTTTATTTACATATTTAAAATATTGTTAGAAAAGCTAATAAAATATTGAGTCTTATTATAAGGCTCACAATGCCCTTCAAATATTCAAGAAAAGCTTAATATTATTATACAACTCTTAGTCATATCTTATCTAGAATTTGGATCATTACTATGCGCTCCACATTTCAATACATACCCGAATAGGATTGAATCCACACATAAAAGGTTTTTGCGAATGCTTAGTGTTAGATGCGGTCTTAAGTTTCGGCTCACTAACTATGAAGTAAGAGTAGGTTTGAAATGATTAAACTCAGAAAGCGTCGATAAGTAATGACATGGTCTTTCTTTACAAAATCATACATCAACATGTTGATGTTTGCTGTGTTCACAAAATATCATTCAACTTCATGCCGAGGAATGCAAATTCATTTCATTTATTTTAAAAAAAAATGCAGATTGTAATTAATTCTTTCGTGATTACTGTATACAATATTATCCAAATTCTTCACTGGTTATATCTACGACATCAACTTTCGGTTTCCGACTTCATACTAGTTTTACCAGATATTTAATTAAGGTAAGTATGTATGGAGCAATTAAGTAATACTCCAGAGATTGGATACGATGATCATGATTTTCGCATTAATAATAAAAATAAGTTTTAAAACACATACGTCACAAAATAAACAGTGAAATAGTCACGGATAAATTAAATATTTAATAATATTAAATATTTAAATAGTCGAAAAAAAATCTGCATCGCACTACAGTAACATTTCCTATACTAATTAGAATAAAGGTTTAACATGAATGATCTAAAAATAAGCACCTAGTAAAAAGTATTCAGATAATAATATAATAATGAAAGTAGTAATATAAATAATAATAATAAACACGTAAAATAATAACAGAAGCAATAAAAAGTAACAATAATAAATCAGATCAAAAATAATAATTTAACTAAGTATGTATTCAGTTTTAAAATGTATATTATCTATCAATAATATATTATCTAAAAATAAGAAATGGTAATGAGAATGCATAAAGAATTATTTTATAAAATCTAAATTATAATATTCCCCGTTAATCAGCTGCTTCTTAAGCTGGTTTTTAAAAAAATAGCGTGGTAATACTGGGTCTCCTTGCCGTTTTATGGTGTTTCAGGTACACATTAACAGTTTTAATAAACTATCGTACGTTTTATAAAAAGAAATCGCACTCGCCATCTTCCTAGAGTCGACGATCGTTCTTCAGCGACAATGAACATGGGGAGTTTACGTCTGTGCGCCAATGTATGAGACGTTTTATGTCGTTTCGGGGAAGGATTGCCGTACGTACGACGTTATGTTACGACTTCTTGGCTATGCGCCGTTGAAATATTTGCATGCTTCGACACGCCGCGCCGGGGCACTGCAAAGAAACAAGAGGGAAGCGCCGCTCGCTTGTCTCACCTTATGCGAGGCTCTTTAATAGTTTTCCCTTACAATCAATTTGGCGAGACTTGGGATGCTTTGTTCATTATGGAACGATTGTGTGCGAGTATGATCGACGGGAGATCGTTAGCTTATTTGCGCATTCCTGTAGGTAGTCGGTTCGGTAAATACTTTCAGACCTTAGTAATCTCGTCTAGTCCATAAAAAAATATCCTCCGAAGAACATATCGCCATCCCACCAACGACCTTTTTATGGAAACTAAAGACCTTGTCAACTTTTTCTTTTATTTTTTTATAAATCTATATTACATTACATTACATTTTCGTCGTGTCCAATTGACGACTAAAGACCGCTCATGGACGTGTCAACATAATTGGGTTAGGTAGTAAGTTTCGTTAGTACTCTTTACTGAACATACATAGGTAGTCAAGAATTAACTACTGGATTGTCAACCTATAAATATAAATAATCAAAATAGAAGCCTAATATTTGAAGTAGTTAGTAATTCAAAAAGATACGTAGTAAAATTATTCATCGTAATATTCAAGTTGTCAGTAAAATGTTAAATAATCAAATTAAATCTACGTTATGCATTTTAAACTAAAAGTACAGATATAAGACCATATAAAATAATCAGACAATAAGGCTCTACTTTTTTAAGTTATTTAAATGGGCACAATATTTGAAAAATCATGGCCCTCAAATTCGGCCAGATTATAGAAAGGGTGGCCTATCAGCATCTCCTTGATGTTTTTTTTTAAATATTATGTCCTCCAGCTGTTTAAATTTTGTAGTGAGTAGATTATAGAATTTAATGCTAAGGTACAAGTAGCTTTTCTGTACTTTTGCCAGTCGTATTCGGGGTAATCTTAAAAGGGAGCTACCGCAGGTATGATGCGAGTGACTGTCTGTATTAATTGGTGTTTCTGCTAGTTGCTGTCTAGCATTATGAACGCCGAATATATAGTGATTGCCCTTGCCTTGCTGAAATATTCTTTGCATGAGGTCCTAGTCGTTTCCTGATACACGCTGCGCAGTGCTCTCTTTTGCAAAAGAAAGATTCTTTTACTGTTTGCAGCATTTCCCCAAAACAGTAGTCCATAAATCATTAATGAGTGAAAATACGTAAAGTATACTATTTGGCTGCCGCAAAACCACAAAGACTTCTGATTTTTTTAAATATTGGACAACAATTCAAATCATTCAACAAATAATTCAACGAGATAAGTTTTATAAAATAATTTAATAATACCCAGGATGAAAACATAATTTCACCAAAGACACTCTTTCATTACGCTGAAATTTTACAGCTTGATCAATTTGGAAATAAAAATGAAGTTGATATTTATAAAATAAAGAAATTGTTATTGAATCATGACAGATTAATCATACATCAAATGTAGATTACTTTTAATTTAATATAACCTAAGCGCACAAATTATGATTATATTTTTAAATTTGTATGTTGTTTATATTTTAACATGGAACTTTATTACAAAAAAATCTTTAATTTTGTTGTTATATATAGTTTTGGAAATGTATTCAATTTATTTAGACTACGTATTATTATATTTTTGTTTTATATTACCATATATTTCATATTAATGACTTTTTCATATTTTTCTCGTGACTTTCTGTTTATTTCTATTTTGTTTTCTTTCTTATAACTTTATTTTTCTCTTTCTTTTAGTTTTAAGTCTATTCTATTCATTTCACTCTATTTAACGGAATTTTCTGTACAATTTTAATGCCGATTTTATAATGGAATACCGTTTTTTTTTTGAGACCACATTTTGAGGCAATTTCTTTTCATGAGCTCTACAGAGTTTGAATTTGTTGTATTATTAGAGTCCTGTCCACCCTAGAACGGATTAGTCCCAGTTGGGTGTCAGAATCTAATAAGCGTGAGGTTAAGGTTTTGCCTGGTTAGCTGCTCCGTGGGTTTTGCCATTCCATTCCTGTTATTTTTGTAAGCAAAATCAATGTTTTATAGAAATTGTTTTTTAAATAAATAAATAAAACAATATCTCGCTTACAGCGTGCCCAACTTAGAGTATTAATATTAGTGCCCAAGGTTTTAAAGGGAAGTGGTACCAGTGTGTTCACCTTACCATCTAGCATCTTAGAAGACTAATCTTCAAGTGTTTGTTAATTTTTGTTCCACAATATACTGTTGTCATCTGAAACATCTGCCGACGCTGGGATTTGTCAATAGAATCTCGGTACATTTTGCTGACCTAAATGTTTTGAAACGTCTCTATTTTGCATACGTTCATAGTATACTAATTAGAATTCGCGGCACAAATATGGAATGCTTTGGAGTTGTCAGTTACTACGGGGGAACCCGCTACCCCAGGAAGTTATAACGATATTAAATCATTCTTTCAACCGTGGGGTGAACCCAGAGACTTAAAGTCGACACAGTCCACCGTTTAGCTACGCAAACACGCCCGTAAGAGACTAACGATTTACCGCGAGACAGTGGAACGACCTGGCGCCCTTACTACCAGATTAGGCCAGATTTCTCCGTCCTGCCGTCTGGTAATGGGTCCGAAGTCGCTTGCGCGGCCTGATGTTAATAGAGAGAGATACGCTTACCCTCAGGGGTACGGAAACCTGCATCAAGGGGTATGCGTGGCAATCTCTTAGTTAAAATAATTTAATCATTAAAAAACATTTACGCAAACAACAATTGCTGAAATATAATTTGCATAACGTACCTTTGCGAGAGCGGGTTTCCGGCCATGACAAACAAAAACTAAATATCGTCACAGATTTCAACTCGAAACGAGATGAGACTGAAGCTGACCAAAAAGCAACCAGATTATTCAAAGTTGTGCAAAGGAAAAAGTGCACATTTGACACATTAATCTGATTTTCAACGTCAATAGAACTGTAGTTTGATGGTAATAAGTAAATAAATAAACTGTTTATTTTAAAATTTTTCCTGCAATAAGGGGCACGCTAGTGTGAGGTCTTTCTTGAAGTGGTACGTAGGAAAAAGTATTTGGGAACCACTGCTCTAGCATGTTATGTCAAATATTTTGTTTACCTAATCCTTTCTTTTTTGTATACATGTATCATCAGTATCGGTTTATATTAGTTTTTTTAAAAAATAATGTTGAGATTGAAGAGAGTAGCTTCTCATATTCAAATTTACTTGTCGGTAACAGTAGTGACGATAAACGTGACTTCTGAGGTGTCACAATCAATGCATGTTATCACTTTTGTAAATAAACAGTGATGATTCTAGTTTCCTACTATGTTTCAGGTTTTTTTAACGGGGATCACCAAACATCTGTTAGATTTCCTTTGCAATATAGTGCTGTCAGGAATCTAATATGGTTTTGTCCGCAATACGTATAGTTGCCAATGTTGGCAATAGTACTACATTATTTAGTACTATTGTTAGTGTATATAACAACACTGTTAGTGTATACACACTAACAGTATTGGCAATAATATCTACATGATTTATTTCAATGTTTTTAAACTTATTTACGCTGTGGCTTCATATACGCATATTAGATAGATAGATAGATAGAGATTCTTTATTGCACATTAAACAAAAACATATAAAAGGCGGACTTATTGCCTAAAATACAATCTCTTACAGCTAACCTTCGTGGAAGTGTAAAAATTTAGGTGCCAAGAGATAAATTAAAAAAGTATTTAAAAGATAAAAGTATTTAAAAGATAAATTAAAAAAGTAAAAAGCATATTATAGTTTTCAGTGGTATTCTTCTTTGTATAAAATATTAATTTAGAGTCGTCTATTTCATTATGTTAAACCATCTCGGAATTTTATCACAGCTACTGAAACCAAGGTAATATAGAAAATACGAGAGCGAGGAGATATTAAATGATTGGAGAACGAATAGATGTTCACACCCTCTCCTATTATATAATGTTTTAAATTTCTTCACTTGCCCTTATTGTCTAAGGCAGAAATAAAATTTCCTTCGTGGTAATGATCTGCCTCTGTATTCGACTCAGGATTTTCAAACTTTTTATAACTCATCTTTTTACACTTACTGTTTTGTAGTTTATACAGCTCGATTGTGGAACTAGCTCCCATCTTATATTAGAAATACAGCGTCTATCTCTTCATTCCAAGCATCACTAGAGAAACTTTTTTTAACCCCCAAAACTTAATCAATCACCTCCTTCCTTTTTACCTTCCTTTGTCTTTCTTCTTTGTCCTTGACCTTCCAGACATATTGTAATAATTTTATTTTGCATTTATTATTTTATTTTTCTTCTTTCTTTTTCATTGCCACTATCAAATATCGCTAGCTAACAACAATGATTAGCTGAAAGACATTGAACTGGTAGTCAATAGGTACGCTCTTTGTACTTATGCTATTAAATCAATAAAGATATTTATTAATTCGTTCATTTATTCATTCATCTAAAACAGTTATTTTATATTTTAAGAACATTTTCCCAATCTAGTGCATGCGAACGAATATAAGTAAATATTTCGAAGGAAGTCGATTTTTTTCAATGAGATGACATTGCTAACTTTCGGTGGAATCCATAAGGATCGTTTTACGTTAAGGGATCATTTTCTACACCTTTCCCTTACATATCAATTTAAAAATGCAGTAAACTAATGAAATAACGCTGAAACTAATAAATCATGGTCGTTTTAAACATTTTGTTCAACAAAATCCCAAGGCAATTTGTAGACATTAAATTATCGAACTACATAATTATCGATTGAACGCGTATCACGTGTTTATATTCTTTGGAGTCATTGCAATCCTTTGCATTTGAGATGAATTTTTAATTTTCCGATTATTTAATAATAATATATTCAATAATTTTGGCAGTTTATGCGGTAAATTGAATGAATGAGTGAATGAATGAATGAAAATCTCTTTATTGCATAATAAAAATAAGGTACAATGGCGGACTTATTGCTACACTACAACAATATCTTCCAGTCAACCAACATGCTGGTGTGAAAACAAGAGTAGGCAACAAAATTATAGCTTAAAATTAAATTTGAAATTATAGCATATAATATACATTGTGTAAATATCTAAAGTAAGAAGTAAATATATAAATAAATTTTTGAGTTAGACATATTATATGTATGTATATGTATACATACATATTTTGATTTATTAACAAATAAATAAATAAATAAATAAGTAAATAAATAAACTGCCAAAATAAGGTAAGGAAACGGAGGGGATAACGGAAAGGTTAGAATTTATGATTCATATTTATTGTGAAAGGAGGTGCCTTTTCAATGATTTCTTAAAGGTGAACAGCGAGCTAGCGCCTCGAATAGTTGAAGGAAGCTGATTCCACAGTCGAGCTGCATGTACGGAGGAGTAGGAAAAAAAAATCATGTATAGCTATATTTTTTTGGTTACATATATCGAAAAAATAGGTTGGTAGTTAGGAATTCAATAAATGAAAGAATACTTAATAATTCAGCTCAAATGATGATTGACTGAAAGACTGTTTTAGTTGTGCTGTATTTTTCCTGTTTTTTAGGATATATCCGTTTTTCCTATAAAAAATAGTTTTTAGTTGCTCTGGCCCTGTTAATAAAGTGCTGCACCCGCCTTAAATGTTAATAAACCCGTATCTATAAATATCTTGTGAATATAAAATTACTCCTATTTATGTAATACAAAAAAGAAATGCCTGCTTTCGTTGAGCTCCTCGCAAAAAAAGTACTTTCCTACGTGATCACTTTACATAGCATACCCAATTGTATGTAAGTACCTAACGTCAGGAGGACAAGTAATATTGATTAAATATAAATTAACCTGTGTAAAAATGACCATAAGCGCCTGACTATTTGAACGACCCTCACAGAAGGAATCCGTTGAGCAAACATATGGGTCGACGAACGTTCAGCTACCGGACAAAGTTTAAAAGTCATTTCACATCTAACGGAAAGGTAGCTCGGAAAGAAAACAATTTTATTGCATCATAATGGTTTTTGGTTAAGATACGGATGGCGTCTTCTGTTCCGCCATCAGCAGTAAATAACGACGGCATCGTGCTTACTATTTGTTGATGGGTAAAATTGTTTTTCTAAACTGGTAGTGTTCAAACGCGATATAGAAGATGTCTATGACTGTAGTGTCACTTAAAATTTGAATTTCAACATCTTCAAATATATCTTCAAATATAGGTACTCACTCACTTACACCTCCTTTACGGATCGATATTGAGGAGCAGACTAGTGATTAATGACGCCATTTGAAACCTCTATGAGGAGCTATTTACAGTTATTATACATCGGATCAAAGCGAATTTACCGCGTGAAGTTTGGAGCACCCTACGTTTCGGCGATGTTGCAAACGCCGTTGTTCAGGATAAACTCCGTTGGGGGCCGGGTAGGGAAGTCTATCCCAGACAACGGCGGTTGCAGCATCGCCGAAACTTCGGGTGCTACGAACTTCAGGCGGTAAATTTGCTTTTATCCTATTTATACTGTCAAACAACCGCCATAGTATTCGATTACATATTTACGCTAATGTTAGAGAAAGTACAAAACCGTTTCCTACGGTTCTTGTACTCCAAGCAATACGAATACTATTCACTTTTGTATCTGTGCGATATTTTAGCGGTATGGTTAGATGCACCTCTCTCCGTTTACGGGGAGAAATTCTATATACACGGTATACTAAATAGTGCAATAGTTAGCCCATACATTTTGGCCCAAATTGGTTTCTTCGCGCAAGATCACACGTACTTTTAATAATAATAATAATAATAAACTCTTTATTTGCACTTAATTATTATACAAAAATCCGAGCTTATTGCCACATGGCAATGCCTTCAACTAACCTAAACACAGTGGTACATTCTCGCATTGTGAAAATAAAGATTATTACATATCATACAGACCGTCTGCATAACATACAGACAAGTGGAAGAATTTAAAACTAATAATGCCCGAGGAGAGGAAATTGGGAAACAGGAGAAAAAGGGAAGAACTGGTTACTTCTTAGGAAGGTAGTAATCCTTAAGGTAAGTCTTAAACGATGGTAAAGAAGACGAGTTTCGTATATTTGCTAGGAGATCGTTCCAGAGTCTTGCACCATGGACACAGAAAGAATAGGAATAGAAATCACTATTATGACCCGGAATTTTTAGTAAACTGTCAGAGGCTGATCAAAGTACGAGACCGTGGGAACTTAGTGGTTCAAAAAGCTCGTGGAGATGGGATGGTGTTAATTGGGAGAGTACACGATATAGGAGAGCAAGTATATGAACATTTCTTCTTTGGCGTACTGGCAACCACTTTAACTGTGCCCTATATTCGGACACGTGATCATTCTTGGTAGAGCCATTATCTTATACGAATATCATAAGGATGGTTTTAGGTAAGGTTGTTTGTTTGTATTTATTTATTTTTATTTATTTAGTAGTAACAGATCTAGTAAAAAATTAATGTCATATTTGATTAAGATGTTAGCAAGAAATTGATGCGACATTATTTTTAATGATTGACACAGTCGCCTAACTAGGCCTAGGCCTGTTCTAAGGCAGACTTTTAATGACGATATTAAGTGTGCACTATTATAATAATAATAGACGAGGAAAATTCTGGATTCTAACCGTCTTACTCAGAGCGGATCAAAGTAATACCAGAACCATTGCCTTATTTGTAAATTCCGTATTAACACCGGATTCATCAACCTATTCAGAGTTCGCCGGGACTAAGTGGTTAAGTGATACGTCTCCGGTACCGGGACTAACTTTTACACCTGAAAACACGTTACACTTCGTTTTTTACCATGCAATTATGCTTATTGTTATCGTCATTTTGACAGCGACAGACAGCTGAGCGACGCCTCGGCTTATCATTAGCAAACTAACCTCGCTCGGCGTACGTCTACTGTTTGTTTTTCTCGTTTTTGAGGCTTTTTGTGCAAAATGACGGCGAAAAGCGCGATGTCGAAGTTGCAGCAGCAAGAAAATTGCGACAATTTAATTAAAATTAAAATTTTTATCAGTTATCAACCCCATAAATGGCGTGTCCTTAATTGTGAGCTCCACATTTTACTATATTCTTTGGTTTGCAAGCGCTAGGACGGTTGCGCGTTTTATAAACTGGGAAAATGTGTTATTCTACATTAGGCAGACAATTATTATTATTGAATCAAGTAAATAAGTAATTAATTACCATCGAAGCTTTATATTCTAGTTCAGGCATACTTTCGCCTTCTAGTTGCATATTAGTATCATCGAAGAAAAGTGTAATGTGAGCTGCATCCGTATCCTGGCCATACTGACTACCGAGGGCTTACTCTCCGAGACATCTTCCTGTAAGTGTGCTCATGTCGCAAACGTTTATCGGTATGTCCCAGCTGGATTTGCAGCCAGTCCACCGCGATATAAACAAACGTGGTCAATGCCGGTCATTCATCGATATCGATAGCTGCACCGGCCACAAACCAATCAGCACGTAGACGAATCGTCGAACCAGGAAGCGGTCATGTGACCTTTGCCTTCGCTCACGTCTCGTAAGTCTCACATTCAGAAACTTCTACACCAAAACCTATGGGTTTTCAATATGAGGATACGCCACCAATGTCGATTAGACCTTTTTACTGCAAGAAACATGAATATAGTTGCTTAGTGCAGTTGCGCCTAAATGTGGCATCATTTTGCCCTCGTTTTACTTTCCTAAAAAAAAAAACATCGTATTACACGAAGTATGTAATCCGGGAAAGTCTTATTTTCGGGCTAAATTTATAATTCGAGTTTTCACCGGATCTCCACGTTTTGAGATCCTGGGTATCCAAAAGTGATTTCAGAAAAATGTATGTATTTGTGTGTGTGTGTGTTTGTGTATCTGCACTGAGAAAAATATTGAATTTCTTCCTACAATGTGGTTTTGTTATAAGCATCATTATTCTTATTTATCAAACTCTAATGACTTTGTCAGTTTATTTAACAACTAAATAAACTGATTTGATTCCTGACATAACCTCCGACCTTTAAGCCATCTATGAAGACGAGAGGAGCGCGACAGAAGCTGGTCCTACTCTCTGATGCTGTTCTTTGCTCGAGATTATCGTTAGACTTTCCCTCTAAGCAAACGCAGTCGTTTGGTTTGTTTATAGTAATTCTGGACGGTGAAAAATGTCTGAACATTGATAATGTTATTACTTTACACAAGAATAATTAATTGTTTTAGTCCCTAGTTGTTACACTCTGTGTACTCCTTGCATACACAAGTAAATATATGAAAAAGAAAAATAAACACGACTGCCGTATCAGAAAGTGAACTATTACGTATCAGGAAACGTATACCGTATCAGAAAGTGAACGATAAATAAGAGTTCAAGCAGAAAACTGTAAAGATCGAGTAAATGATAGCTACGAGTATGTAAACCCATATTCGCGTTAGTCACCGTTTTTATAGTTTTTAAAGTATTTATGTTTATATTATATTTATTACGGTTTTTTTAAAATGAAATATTTGTGGTTAATCTATTTATCCATATATGTATTCACACAAACTCAGACTGACAAACTCAGACAAACTCAGAGTGTACTCAATCAGACCTTTCATTTGACACTAAACACAATATCATTTGGACAACTACTTACTTGATATTTAAACATTTTGTAAATTTTTTTCTTACATTAATATTACAAAAACTTATTAGTTACTGGCTTTATAGGTTTTATTACTGGCAGCCGCGAAAAAGAAGAACGAAAAAAATGTAAACTGTCAAAAAATGTAAACTCTCAAAAAATGTAAAATGTCATGTAACTAACACGTAACACGACGAATTATATCGAATCCGCTGCTTTATCCTCATATAAGAGCAAAGGGTCATCGCACGTACTTTGTGACATAACGATTCTAACAATACCACACACGTCTAAATCGGTTCGAGCGTTTAGAAGTTATGGTGGAATAAAGAAATGGAAAACATAGATATATGAAACACTCCTTTTTTGTTGGGCAGTCGTGTAAATTTCATTCTTCTTTTTCCACCCTATCTGAAATTACCTATGACCTAACCTTTCCTAAAATAGAAACTATTAACCTTAACGAAATGTTCTTCTGCAGAAGCATATTGATAATATACGTAATATTTCCAGTAATTCTGCATCTCATTCAAATGATGTGGTTACTGTGGACGCCCGCGCTTCGTCGCGCCGGACGGCATCCATGGATCCTCTTAATCGTGCGAATAAATTAGCTTATTTTCTGTAATTGGGCTTCCTTATATAAAGATGAGACTGTCTGCCATATGCGGTAAAGTCTTGAGTCTAAACTGAAGATAGCGGAGCGAAGGCGTGATCTGTTTTGATACGTGGCGAGTAAATAAACGCTCGATCGTGCAAGAAGGATACTAATTAAAGCAGTAGTTGATAATCTGCATCGTTTGGCCTGATAGAAATAAGTCGTTTTTATTAAATTCGTAGTTATAATTATCTAGCTGTTGTGTCATGGTGAATTTCAACCAATCAATCATTATTTATTGTCGTAGACCCATTTGTTCAGGGTCGGTCACACTCACCCATCCGGCGGCCTCCACGCATAAAGCGCGAGGCCGGGTAGGACTCTGGCCTTAGGGCTAGCTTCTCCTAGGAGTCAATCTTCTGGCGCTCCTGGGCGGTTAGCGCACCGTGCGGCGTCAGCCAATCGATCGCGCTTTCCGACTAACATCCGGGGGAGTCTGGGAACAGTAATGTTTCCTATAGAGCGGGGGTAGTTATTAACCTTATTGTGACTGCTATTGAAATTACCATTCGGCCACCTGATACCGGGTGATGAAGCCGGGCAAAGAATGCCGTGGTCAATGACAGATTCGGTGTACACTGTATCACCGCTTTATAAGGGAGAGGAACGCGCAAGCGACCTCGATCCTGTAACCAGTCTGGAGGCAGGGGGTATCCTGAAGGTTAATTCCAGATGGAGATATCCTTTCAAACTGGTAGTCAGGGGTCGAGGCTGCCCGCTGGTTACCTTTCCCGGTGCTTCGCCGTAAGGCGTTGGCCTCTGACGGGCTTGTTGGCGGAGCTAGACAGTAGATTGTCTTGTCTCTAGGTCTTCTACGTTCATCCTACGGCTGAAAGATTGATCATATATCGTTATACCAGCCTGGGGTGACGGGTTCGCCCGTTGTAGGCGACACCGACCTACTGTTTAATAGGTATTAGACAAACGTTTATTGTCAGGTTTGATAAAATAATAAAAACGGATTTTCCGCGTGAAATTATTGGTGGCACCTGACGATTGGGCGATGTTTTAACCGCCGTTGTCCAAGTCTGTCAACGTTGCTGAAACATCGTGTCACCAAATTCACGCGGTAAAATCCGTTTTTATTATTTTGTAAAACCTCACAATAAACATTAATATATCGGTTTAATTGTTTTCATCAGACACATATATTCTAAATAAAACCTATGTAGAAGTGTTAACCAAAGTAATAGAAATTAAATTGAAACAGTTTTATTTGAGGTCTATTATATAACTGATGAAAAAAATATAAAACAAGAATTAAATTAAACACAAGACTGTGGTATCATGAAGTGTATTTTGTTCCAGATAAGCTGATCGGCGTTCACTGTACGCACGGTCTGAACCGCACGGGCTACTTCATCTGCCGTTACATGCGAGACAAGATGGGTTTCGACGCAGCCACGGCCATAAAACGTAAGCTCGACCTTTGCTTAATTTGAGCCTCTTTGTTTATGAATTATTGCCTTTTCTATTGTACGGTTATTTGCTATATGGTATTATGCTGAAGACGTTCAAGCGTTTAATGATGGAGGAAACCTTTGTATTGGATCTGGGTAAACACGACGGAATTGAGATATTGGCTTAAATTGGTACCTTATTCTTTATCGCTTTTCAATATATGTACATTATTCTTCAAGACCTGCTTTATTAAGATTTGACTTGCCAGAGCTAACTATTCACCTAAGACGAATTGTTTTTTCAATACAATAGTTCTGTATATTCGATTCGCACTGCTCTTAAAGTGTTTTATTTATATTATCAGTTTTGTATATATCAGTCTTGAAAAAACTCTTTTCAAAATTTGTTTACTCAAAGCTATACCCTTATCTCGCTACGTTCATACCAGCAACATGAAGCATGAAGTTTTTTGAAGCAGCGATCTGTGGTATCAAATTCGGGATAAAACACTACATCAAATATAGGGACAACCGGAAACAAGTGGGAATACATACAGGTTTTCCAAAACAAAATCGACCTGTCAACCACGCCATATTTTCCGATAAATTAAAGAGATTAGGAGTTCACGGCCACCTCTTTGGGTGCATATCGTAATACGTCAACAAACGTCACCAAATGGATGCAATATGTACAGATTTAGAAAAAGCATTCGACCGTTTTAACCACGCCATATTTCTGGATAAATTAAAGAGATTAGGATTTAACGGCGATCTCTTTAGATTTATTTTGTCATATGTCACCAACCTTTACCAAGCTGTAGCTGTGTGAGGATTCAGATCCAACTTTGCGTCAACCCCTCTGGAGTCCTGCAGGGTTCTCACTTGGGTTCTCTAATTTTTAACGCGTATATGCAGTATATAAGATTTTATTAAAAAAAATAGCCTTATATGTATACTCGTACTATACGCTGACGACCTCAAAATTTACGCTCAGGTAGATAGCATCATTGATTGTAATATTATTCAGGACGACATTAATAGATTGTTCGAGTACTGCGAAAGCAACAGACTCTCATAATGTTTCGAAATGTAACCAAATTACATTTAGCCGTAAGAAAATAGAAACTTCAACTCCAGTATCATTTAATAATGATTCAATTCCCAACGTAAAAAGCATTCGCGACCTTGGCGTTTAACTTGACCACCGATTGACATTCGACGAGCACTTGCAAGGTGCTGTCAGTAAAGCATTAAAATTCTTGGGCTTCATTAGTAGGGCCTCTAAATAGTTCTCCGATATAAATGTATTCAAAACTCTTTTTTTCCATACATTTGCAGCAGTTAGAGTTTAGATCTCCGATCTAGAATCCGCAATACCACGTACACAAGGAGATATTAGTTAACTGCAAGATATCGCTATAGCTATAAGTCCGCCATTTGTGCATAAATTGTCTTTTTTTTAAAAACCAGTTTTCAAACCAGTATTCATTAAGTATTGTTTTTATAGAACAATAAGGTTATTCTATTCTATTCTATTATTCTACATTAGACAGCGCCCAATAACGTTTTACGAGACTCAACTACCGTCAGACTGGAATCACTTCAAGCGTCCATTGTATATAAGATCGATTGCATTGAGCGCTCTCGTGAGTTTATATGTGTGGCAAGCTGATTTCCAGCAATCTGTTGGTTACTATTAAAATGCAGCTGCATCCATTGTATGTAAGACCGATTGTATGGAGAGCAATCAATGATTAATTTACTATCTCGTAGCGCGAGCAGATCAGTTGCATTTTAACATATTTTTGAATACGAAAATACACCATTCTTTCTTGACACCTGTTAGACTACTCATACATTTCAGCGTGCAATGTCGCCACTAATAATGGTTTTTCGTCTTGATAGTGTTGAGATTCAGTACAATGGTGTTACTGTCATACCATCACGTAGAATTGTATTTTATCTAGTCGAAAACTTGAATGTGCGTGTCTTTCCGACGTAATCGGGGCTTATCATATGGATTTAATTTTCCGTTTCATCATTGCGACTGCTGAAAATGATTAACCATCTATTAACGCATGACAAAACTACACTCGTACGTCGAAGTCTTAACCTTTTTCTTGTTACGAGCAAGCTGTCTGCCAGCCGTCAGTTTGCAACTGTCGTAATGCAGCCGCGTCCATCTATACTAATATTATAAGGAGGTAAATCTTGTGACGTTGTAGGAAGTAATCTCTGGATCTACTGAACCGATTTTAAAAATTCTTTTACCGATAGAAAGCCACGTTATTTGTAAGTATTATAGGCTATATATTAATCCAAAAAATGGAAATACTTTTTCGTGGTAGTCGGATTTGTAAAGTAAGTCGGAGAATAAGCCGTCGAACGAAAACGTTTCTAACTAACGCTGCCTTAACGATGAGAGGTATATGATTGAGTTCTAGAGAAAAGTTGTAGAGCTTGATAATGCCTACAAAGTCAGCGACAGCATATGTCTACCTTTTATATTTAAGTCTCAAAAAGTAGTATTTTATATTTAAAAAATAATTTTAATCGTTAGGTCATGTTTATTAGTCATATTATCAACAATTATGAATTCTTATCAAAATAAGTAAATTTGTCGTCTCAAGTTTTTAAAACGAAAGACTTTTCTCTTTTACTGCATATAATTTCCCTATTACTGCATAAATAGTTAAAGAGATAATACGCTCACAAATAAGACACTCACAAGAATACACTCACAAATAACGGTATTATAGTCAAATTGACATGCAAATACATACATACATATGCAGTAAAAATATAACCCTTCTTTTGGCAGTCGGGAAATAAATCATAGCACTCAGTACTAACCGAACCACACTCATAATTTCATCACAGGTAAAAAGTTTTACCGCCCAACGAAGTGGGCACGGGTCAGCTAGTTGTATATAACACCGATTGCATGGAGCGCTCTTGCAAGGTTGTATTGTCATAAGCAAGTCAATTGCCGACAGTCAGTTTGTTATTTTTGGGACTGCTGGAAGTTTTTCTCTCAATGTAAAGGTAAGGGCCACCTCAAGATGCGCTCTTGGTTAGAGATTTTGTTTTATAAGCAACCGCGGTGGATCGGTGACATTTTCACCGTGACGTCGACCGGCTGCGGCATCGCGGCATGTCGATAGCTATCGGAGGGACTCGACTAGACGAACTTTCAACGGCGACAGGTCGTCACTCGCTAACGACGCTCACCACTCAATAATGCTCACTTTTTAGTGGCCTGGCGAGTAGCGGACCATACGAGCATCCTATATCCAACTGTGAGACCTGTATCACCGGAATCTCTTCTTTAGTATTTAGGTTCTATGCTTTAGCAACATCGACAGTTTCGTACAAATTAATACGCGTGATACATTTCTTCTTCTTCTTGAATGTTCCATAGCGAGCGTATAACCATGGAATTACTGCATAAATAGTGTATTAAAAAAACTATTTATTTAAGCAGCTGATAGGAGTTACTACACAATTAACCAAAATTTATAAATTTTTTTTTTTTTTTTTAGTAACACATGTAGTAAAAAATCAATGTCATATTTGATTAAGATGTTAGCAAGAAATTGATGCGACATTATTTTTAATGATTGACACAGTCGCCTAACTAGGCCTAGGCCTGTTCTAAGGCAGACTTTTAATGATATTAAGTGTGCACTGTCAACTTATTTTTAAATCGACAAATATAAAACTACAAATATTTACGCATATACAAATATGGATAGATTTTTATATACATCTATAGATAAAATATATATCCATATATACACACATACACATACATATATTTATACGAAAGTAATAATAAAACCAAAATAAATAAAAATAAAAACTAGAATATTATACATATATAAATCAATTACATATTGATATAACGCTCACATACCTATAATAGTCATTTAAAATTATCATGGAAAAACTAAATACTAAGTACTAAATACTATCATTCAAAATACAACAGTCAGCATATTCCCTAAACCGTCCCTACTCACCTCCAACAACCAATCGGTTAGAGATTGGTTGTTGGAGTAATTATTACTCGGATTTGAATATAAACCAGAATTACAAAATTATTCAAAATAATTACTCGAATATACCTTGTATGTATACATTATAATGTATACATACAAGGAGGTTGAACATTCAAACGCAGATTTTTTAGGTTACGTATATATATATATATATCTAAATTTATCGTTTATGCCGATGATCTAAAAATTTATTCCACCATTAAAGGTACGAAAGATTGCATAAACATGCAACGCGATCTAGACCGACTCTTGGTATACTGCCACAAAAACAAGCTCTGCCTCAATCCCTTAAAGTGCAATACCATCAGTTTTACCAGAAATACTTGGCCAATTGTATATAACTATCTTATCGATGGCGAAAACATTCCAAAAACATCTTTAATACGCGACCTCGGACTTTATTTAGATACGAAGCTTACATACAACGACCACATAGATTACATAGTTCTTAAGGCCAAGAAAATGTTAGGATTTTTGTTTAGAGTATGCAGACCGTTCAGTGACATCCTCGCCTTAAAAACACTGTATTACGCATATGTCAGAAGTGTCTTAGACTTCGGATCCACTATATGGTCACCGATGTATGCTGCATCTGTCAACAAGGTTGAGTGCGTCCAAAAGCGTTTCTTGCGATACCTAAATTGGCGCGAGCACACGAACTCGAGACATATGAGGAAAGAGCGGATTACTTTAAGGTTGCACTGCTCTATAATAGACGGACCATAACCGACATGTCTTTCCTATATGACATCCTTCATGGTTTAATAGACTGTCCAGCTTTAATTGAGCGAATTTCCTTGAGAGTGCCCCCCAGAAGTACCCGAGTTTCTCGTTTGTTTCATGTGCCCAGGTGCAATTCAAGCCACTTCAGCAACTCTACTATGATACGGTTACTCACCTCTTTTAATAACAGGTTTAATGACCTTGACATTTTTTCTCTGGACAGGAAGCCTTTTCTTCACGCAGTCGAAGAAAAGCTCAGGAACGATAATTAATTTAAATTTACTTATTACTTTATTATATACAATATATTTATGTGTGTATGTATGTCTATATGTATTTATATGTCAATAGTATACGTATGTATGTGTTATAACAATCCCTCCCTTCTATTTCCATTCCCATCCTATTGTACTTATACATTTATATTTAGAAATGCTTCTTTTTCCTTTTTTCTTAAAAAGAAGGTTATAAAATTATTATCTTTTAAATGGGTACTTTATATTTTTTGCTAATTTAAAATGTATTAATGGCTATATTGATGTTAATTTATAAAATGTTTTTTTTATATAAAGAATATGCTGTATACATTTATAAATAGGATAGAAAACGAATTTACCGCGTAAAATTTGTAGGACCCGACGTTTCGGTGACGTTGCAGCCGCCGTTGTCTAGGGTAGACTGTCAGTCTACCCTAGACAACGGCGGCTGCAACGTCACCGAAACGTCGGGTCCTACAAATTTTACGCGGTAAATTCGTTTTCTATCCTATTTATAATGTCAAACAACCGCGATAGTCTTCGATTGTATACATTTAGTTAATAAAATAAATAAATAAATAAATATATAATAAACAATTACACAAAATATTACATGTACTATCGTGCTATCGTGCTATCGTATTATAGTATAGTACATATAGTACTAATATTCAACCAGAATTATTTCATAATTTCACAAATTATAGACAGTAATGAAAATGGTAATAAAAAAAAGGGAAAGTTAATTATTGACAAATTCGTAATGATAGTAATAGTCAATCGCCTATAGTAAAAATAGAAAATTCTAATAATATAATAGTCAATAACTGAAAGAATAAAGATAGCCAAATATTGTGAAAAACGATATTGTCAAAATTCTTTATACCATAAATTGGGTTTTTAATTAAATTACTCTTAAAGTGAACGTCCCCAAGGCCTCTGATGCATATGGGATTTTTTTGTACCTTTAACTTTGTTGTTGAAAGGCTTATTTTATTTATTTATTTCAGAATACGTTTTCATAAATCATTGATTTTGCTTGTAAAAATACAAGAACCGAATGGCAAAACCTTAACCTCTTATTGATTTTGACACCCAACTGGGACTAACCCGTTCTAGGGTGGACATGACAATAATACGATTTTGTATTAAAAGTTGTAGTAAAAAGTACACTAAAAACGAAATTGCCTTAAAATGTGGTCCTCAATAAATGAATTCATCATAAAATCGGCATGGACTTAAAAGTAAAAGAAATATAAATAAAATTATAAGAAAGAAAACAACAGAGAAAGTGAAAGTCGTTAAATTAATATATAATTAATATATAATTAATATAAAATTAAATATGGCAAATAATATAACATTTAATATAATATTACCTAGTCAAAATAAATACAATGCCTTGTCTCAAAAAAAATATAACAACAAAATTTAAGAATGTTTGGTTTAAGAAAGTTCAATGCTAAAATGCGTCCACATACTCCACTGCGCCATTCCAGTCTAGACTCAAGGATCTCGTACTTTAGCCAGTATTCTGTTTCTAGTTGGTATTGAAAAGCCAGCTGCCATCACCCAAGATCTGAGCATGTTGAGTACGCGGCAAGCATGGATTACAAAATGGTAGAATTTCTTCAAAAAGCATAAAACCCTTTAATGATATAAATACAGAAGAGCGAAGAATTTAACAAACTCCTTTGTTTGGCATTTGTCGACTTCAATCAATACGTCCGGCATCTAAGATTTGCAGATGATCTAGCAGAGATGCTGGAGAAACTCCAAGAAAATATAAATTGCCACAACAATACATCTCAATGACTGGGTCTCCGGATATACATGAATAAAACAGAAATTATGCTTAACGTCTTAGTTAACCCGACACTAGTGGCTGTTTGGAATGCGATCCTAGAAGTTGTATAGGCATACGTCTACCTAGGGTGAAAAAATTAGCTCGGTAGTCCTACTAACTTCGCCAAAGAGGCCGAGAAAAGAATACTACTGGGGTGGGTAGCATTAGTAAAATTCCGCCGAATCTTCAAATCTGACATACCGCAATTCCTGAAAATCTAGGTATATAATCAGTGAATCCTGCTTGTGATTTCATATGGGGAGCTAATGGACCCTGTTGCAGTTTAGCCACTAAGACCCGTCGGTTTTCAGGGTCGGTCAAACTCACGGGTCAATACCTATCCGGCGGCCTCCACGCAGAAGTGAGAGCCCTGGTAGGATTCTTGCCTTCGGGCCAGTTTACCCTACGAGTCAACCTTCGGGCGCTCCTGGACGGTTTGCGCACCGTGCGGCGTCAGCCAATCGATTATGCATTCTGACCGACAGCCGGGGAAGTCTGGAAACGGTACTGTCTCCTATAGAGCGGGGGTAGTTGTTCACCTTACGGCATCTGGTCTTGAAACGACCATTCGGCTACCCGATACCGGGTGAACAGCCGGGCAAAGGATGCCGTGGTCTGCGATAGATTCGGTAGACACCGTATCTTCGCTACGTAAGCGAGAGGGCCGGCAAGCGACCTCGAACCTGTAACCAGTCGGAAGACCCGAGTAAGCTGGTTATCTCGCGGTGAGGCGTTGGTTTCTTACGGGCGAGTGGCGTAACTGGTGGACTGTTTTCGTCCCAAGTCTTCTACCCTCACCCCACGGGAGATAGAACGATCTAATATCGGTAAATCTTCCTGAGGTGACGGGTTGGCCCGTTGTAGTTGATAGCAGCTCTAGTTGTGATTTCGTACGGTGTGGGAACTTAGACCATGATTGTAGGGATCACAAATTAAAAGTCGATCGTCGAGCTACGGGAAGAGCTAAGCTTGGAATGATCCGGAACATAGAAATCCGTAAGATATGATCCGGAACATATGATTCGGAACATTAATCCGTAACATACAATCCGGAACATAGAAATCCGCCAAAAAGCGAAATTGGTGCACATAGCTCAGAGTTCTCCTATTTTTCAGAGATTCCTTCCAGATTCGATTAATCTAACTCATCGTCTATAACACTGGCATCGTTTTGAATAGCAATAGGCAGATTATTCACAAAGACAGTTCATAGTTAAGCATATTATAATTTGCATGTGCAAACTTTACATACATTTACATTACATTTACATTACATTTACATTTATTTATTTCCGTAATTCAAGATACAAATTACAAAGAAAATCCTTATTCTAACAAAAAAACAGTTTATAATAAGTGTATATATTATACCTAGCTTAGAAAGGAAATTCATCTTTTGACATAACGGTTTACCACCTCACTAGGTATGAACCTGTGTTGAGGTGGTACTAACATCGATGAATTCTTTTGAGACGAGAGGGCAAATCTTATCTAATACTTAAGTACAATTTAAAATTTAAAGTTAAATTTAAAAACATCAATAAAATTATAAACTAAATTAAAATTTATGACAATCTACTAAGTTATATGGAATAATAATTATTTTTTATATATTAGATATAAACACATATAAATATGATATATACCATATATAGATATATATTATTATAATATATATTATATATATTATATAACATATATATACTAATATTATTAATATATATTATATACATATATATATACTAATATATATAAATTCATACATATAATATGATAGTAGGTATATAAAATAGAGTTATAATATATAAAATATAAATAAATATATATCACGATCACACCTGAGACCTTAATAATTTTTCACAGTCTTCCCTAGATTTATTTAAAAGCCAAGTTGCCACCACTCTTCTAAACGTAGCGTAAGGTACGTCGGTCGTTTGAACATACTCTTTGCCACAGAATCTTTTTTATAATATTCCCCATCTTTTACAAATTCTAATAATATCGCGCATTGACAATAAATAAATAATACACAGGCGTCGCTTAAACAAAATTATTTACAGCGCAAATAAACCGCTCAGATATCAGTTACGGATCGGATGTTATCAGTTTTGAAATTTAACAACTTCTGCGATCATTCAGAAACGTAACTTGCGAGTAAATTAACACTAGATAATGCGGAGATAAGCCGCGCCGGAGTTGACGTAAAAATTTTAACGATCCCAGTTAAGAGGATTACTCGAATAATGAGCGAGCTTTATCACGCGGAACATCGATTTAGAGATAGAGACTAGTTTAGCCCTCCATGGTTTTAGTCGCTAGAGACCGACCGATATTGATTGATACTTTCCCGGCAATTAGCCAAGGATGTCATTGAATTGAATTGCGAGCGCGCGTCGCCGTAATATTCGCCGTTAAACATTCGAATTTCGAACGAGTGACACAACGAAGTGATGTTTCAAATTCGATCGTGGGTCGCACGATATCAAACGAGCGGGGCCGCACATTTAAATATTTGATTCCCCCGTACATTTGTTTGGTGGAATTTAAGTATTATTTGTGCAGCTTGTATATGAGATATTCCAACAAAAAATGATAAACTACCCCCTCTGCCAACGCTCCCCCCATTATTGTAGTATTTTCCGTGGTATAAAAAGGTGTTTTCCAGAAATTCACAAATCAGAAAAAAAAAATTTGCTCGTTCACAATATTTATAATTATTTTGATTACGATTTTTTATGAAATATTTGTGGTTTAATTATTTATCCATATTCCGGAATGTACACAACCAGACCTTTTATTTGACACAAAACACGACATATTTGTGTTAATTTATTGACATTCGGACATTTGTACAAGTATTTTTTGACATTTGGACAGTTTAGGTACCCTATAGCACTCGGGTTGAAATAACGATTCTAGCAATATGACGCGCTTCTAAATCGGTTCAAGCGTTTAGAAGTTATGGTAGAATAAAAAAAACAGGGTTTCAACATTAATACATACCGATTTTTTTCCGAGTACAATTGTGTAGTTTTATAATTTTCCAAAATGTTAGATTGGAATAAATTCGTAAGAATCAAAAACGGCTATTAAAAAATCGGTAATATTTTTTGGAGATATTTAAACACTTTGTATATTTATTTTGCTAAATTTATATTCCAAATATTTATCTTCGTTACTAGGCCTACAGGATCTATTTCTGACGGCCGCGAAAAGGAAGAACCTAAAAAAAGTAATCTGTCAAATGATGAATGTCAAAACGCACCGCGTAACATGACGATTTATATTAGGAGGAGAGGATGTATCGAGGAGAGGATGAATCACGAGGAGAGAATCACTTCAATATTACATCATTGGAGAACCGCCGTACCACGGCAGACATGGTATTATTATTACACAGCTTATTATCTATAACAACAGCTAGTTATCCATAACAACGTGGACAACCCGTATTTCACACATAATCTATCTTTTCACGTTCCACCACGCGTGGCTCGCTTTCCCCGTACCTTCGAAGTCCCGCGCGTCCGTACTAGGTATGCCCAGAACTCCATCATGTACCGCTTAATGTCAACCTACGATAATCATTTCCAGAATATCGACCTATTTAACATGAAAGAGAATAAATTTAAGCAGAGCATATACTTAAAATTAATCGAAAATGCGACATAGACATTTCTCATAGGATACTTATGTCTTAGGGACTATTTGGTTTTTCATTCTTTGTTCTTTAACTTTATTGACAGGTTTATATGATGGAGTAAATTTTTCTTATTTTTTGTACTTCACATTATTACTTAAAATCTATTGACACCCATTCCTTCCTTTTCCTCTCCTTTTCCCCTCCGAACCCCCAAAGTACGCACTGTGCGTATTGGAGACTTAACTAACTAAAACTATTGTTGAAAGCATGTCATCGGCCAGAAATGTTGTATTTAATGTAATTGTAATATTTTTTGTAGCGCTGTATGTTTTCCCTCTTAAATAAATAAATAAATAAATAAATAAATAAATTAAAGACCCTGCTTTCTCATTATATGAGAGCAAGGGGTCGCGGCACGTACTCTATGACACTGAGGAGGACAACATGATTCTAACAATACGACACATTTCTAAAGTAATTCAAGCGTTTAGAAGTTATGGTGGAATAATGAAACGGAAAATATACATAGATAAATTCTAAAAACACAACACGCCTTCTGGACAGTCGGTTGTGTCGCTCCAAAACTTAGAGAGGGCAATAGACATAGCATATAGCTTCTTTTTTCTGATTTAATATATTTTTGGGCCTTCTTAAAAAAAATTATTATTATATTTTTTTTTAAATATTCTTTATTTTTTAAAATTTTTTGTCACTATATTTTTGTTTTTATTTTAGTTGTAAGTCTATTTTATTTTTCACACTCTATTAACCGGAATGTTATGTTCGATTTAGTGCCGATTTTATAATGGAATTGCGATTTGTTTTTTATTTAAGGACCACGTTTTAAGGCAATTTACATATATGAGGATTTTCATATAATTTATTGTAATATTAGAGCCCTGTCCACCCTAGCACGGGTTAGTCCCAGTTAGGTGATAGCATCAAATAAGCATAACGTTAAGGTTTTGCTATTCGGTTACTGTTATTTTTGTACGCAAATTAAATGTATTATAGTAATTATTTCCTAAATAAATAATATATTTATAAATAATGAGGGTAAGAGAGTAAGATGGAGGAGGGATGGAGAGGGGTAGGGGGGCGGGGGGGGGGGGAGAGGGGGGGAGAGAAAATGAGTCTTCAAGTGGTATTGTCACGTCATCGGTAGCAACAATTTCAATAGATGTGAAATATCAAGGTGGAAGGTCTTTGTAATGACAACAAATAACTGTCTAGCATAGCTGATGCTCGTGACCGTTTAAAAAACGCGTCGATTGCAGTCTATCGTAATATTGTATCGTAACCTTGAACTTGACTTCTGCTGCAATAAATCGCGCGACGGTAATTGTTTAAGTGCCGTCGTGTGCGTGATTGGAATCACGCCTTTCGCCGTCGACATCGTAAAGCGGAAACGTGTCGTGAATCGCTTACACTCCACTTGAATTCCTTTCCCTCCACTTCTACTTCTTCTAAAGTTTAATTTCTCCACCATAACAAATGGCTTGATGGAAGTTGTATCAAACTGGTCTTGTTGTTGGTTCAATGATATCCAGATGTTTCGGAGTTTACCAATTTTAACAAAGCGGTCGATCGCTTCCCTTATTTCTAACATCCTCAACAATCCCACTGCTCCCTCCTACCTAACCAAAAATATCACCCACTTAGGAAGTCATGGTCTTCCACTTTGCTTCAGTCAGGGTAGTAGAATTGAGATACCTATTCATGATTCTTCTTTTTTTACATAATAATCTTTCACAGTTCATGCAGCTAGACTGTGGAAACAGCTCCCATCCACTATCAGAAACGCACTAACGGTTTCTACTTTTCATATATAATTGCTTATATAATTGTATATATTATTACCTATTTTTCTACTTAAATTTATTGAATATAATGCAAAGTTTATAAAAAATTTTTTTTGTTTAGTTTTAATTGTAAAGGATGATTCATGCTACACCGGGCCGGGGCCGGGCCGGGCCCCGGCCCAGTCGTTTCCAACGTGCTCCGGCCGGGCCAGTCATTCATGCTACACCGAGCGTGACCGGGCTGTTTCCGAGTTTATTTATCCCACGGCCGTGTCCGCGATAACTAGTGTTGTGTCCATCTATTTTGGCGATAATAATATTTTTAATTTCTATTTTCGCTTGATTGATAAGTGTGTTATTAATGCAATTTTCACAACTTGAGTTGGCAGCTTTTGCGATTGCCGAGACGAAGCGAAGACGAAGTATTGGAAACACGCAACTGAATCTAATAAAAGAAGATGGAGTGTACATCCAGCCTGGAGAAAACGACAATCGGAGGGAGAATTCGCCACGCTCTACAAGGAATTAATAGATGATGAGAGCAAATTTTACGGTTAATTTAGGATATCTAAAGAATGCTTTAGTATATTTCTTGGAAAAATAAAACGTGATTTAACCAAACAAAATTCAATATTTCTGAAGCCTATCTCTCCCATTGAACGATTAGCAGACCGGAGCCGGGAAAACAATATCCACCGCCATTTCGACGCCGTGCTCCGGTCGTGGCACGGCCGGTCACGGCCGGAGCACGGCCAAGCATGAATTGCTTCATACAAAAGTATACTATAGATATCTGACCGTGTCCCGGCCGGGGCCCGGCCCGGCCCCGGCCCGGTGTAGCATGAATCATCCTTTACGCAGTACCACAAGATGTGTTGAGCCGTTTTTATTCTAGTGTAGGTACATCAACAAACTTTCTAACATTACATTGAATGGAGGTAGTAGTAGTAGTAGTAGTAAGTAGTAAACGGAGTGGGGGGCTTGTTGCCAGCGCTTGATGTCACCTGGATCTATAAAATCTTTTGTAACTAGCCACTTTGTGGTTGGGTCAGTGGTCTGCCAGTAGCGCTGTACTGCTTACCAGTCCATGCAGATCACTGACCTTGAACTTGGGCAGATCGCTTGGTTCGAAAAACTGTGTCTTTTGAATGGAGGTAAGGTCGTTTTATTTGCTGATGACAGTGCCTAGATATTTCGACTAAAGACCTAGACGACCGTATACAAAATCGTAGAACTTGGCCTGAACAATATTTATATTTGGTTTCATAATAGTCTCATAATATATAATATAAACCGAGATAAAACGAATTATGTCACTTATTATTATATGTTATTCTGATAAGCAGGTTATCTATCAGCTAGATATGCATGTACTTAGCCCTTTTTGTTGGGCAGTCGTGTAAAAGTAGGTATCTTCATTACCTCATCAATTTTTGTAGGACCAGTTTCGACTTGAATCTATTTTCTCTTGTTACAGTATTCGAGACGGCACGAGGCTACCACATCGAGAGGCAGAACTTCATCGCGGACCTCAAAGGTCTACCTCCGCTCGCCAGCGACAAGGGACCTCTCACTAGAATAGTTCCGGTATCCGACATTCGCAACAAAAATCCCAATCTCAAACGACGGCTGCAGGAGCCTGACAACCACGCTCCAATCTACAGAAACGGCCGTCTTATCACTCAGGATTCGTACGACACTAGAAACGGCGGAGAGAAACGGAGAAGAAAGCACTGCGAGAACGAGGAAGATAACTGGTGGACCGGTTCTAGAGATCCAAGCGCATCGAACGATCGAGGGCACGGATCTCACAGGATTATCACTCAGGATTTATACAGCTGGCGGGCGGGTACTGGTGGTCCAAGCGGGTCGATCGATCGAGGCCACGGAGGTCACAGAATTGTCACTCAGAATTTATACAGCTGGCGGGCGGGTACTAGAGATCCAAGTGGGTCGAACGATCGAGGGCACGAAGGTCACAGGATTCAGGGTACCACATTCAGTGGCTTCAGTAGAAAAAACGACGAATCAGAGGACAATCGTGAAATTAGAAAAAAACAAGAAAGAGAAAAACGATATCAAGAAATTGATATGTGGTACGACTATTAATAATTTTTGAATATGTAACATACATCTAATTAATTTATTATATTTAGGTTTGATTAATGACCTTCCTGATTTGCAGATATTCATTTAAAAAGTGTCAAACAGTGTTATTTTTTCATAATTCATTCGTCAAGTCTAAGTTTACTTTTAACGGAGTCTTACCAAAATATACTATTGGCTTCTTATTTTGACAAAGACAAAACTCATGTAAAGTCCATCATCCCAATCATTCCTTATTTTAAATGCTAGTATGAGCAAAAATAATAGTATATTCTTTTCTCTGTCGATTCATGACTAAATACTGTAAATTGAGATACAGCCTTTGTGGTAATATAGTTTAAACGAATATACGATGTCTGTTTCATTATCTGCTTTAAAATATCAGATCTTACTAGCTATCTTGTACAGGGCTGCACAGGGATACGGGAAATTTTGTAGTAACGTAATTTGCACGAATAAAAACAGGAGAATCATCTTCTATTGGCGAAAGTGCATGTATACTCACTCGTACAGTATGCCATTTATATTTTCATTAATTCGTACATTGTGGTTTTATTTACTTTAATTCTTTGTTTGCTTCGTCGCTTAATCTCTAGCGCAGATGCATGTGGTCGAACGAAGCAGCGAGGGCTCCTCTCGATGGAAACTCGAACAGCTGCAACGTTCGAAGGGTGCTTTTTCAATGCTGAACCAGTTTCTTCAAAATGACGCACCCACGTTGTAATCGCATGAGCAGGTAAACCATGCTGTCCTAGCTGGGAATTCTGTTGAAATATTTTTGCGCCGCAAACCCCTTGAATGTGAGGCGACCCGCTCGGGTTTAACCATCTCCCTGCTTGTAAAACGCTCTCATAGCGATATCACGTTTCGCACCACTCAAATTCTCCAAGATTACTAAAAAGCAACGCGTTAACAACAACTACGCATCGGTTCCTAACAACTTCCGACAGTACAGTGTTGCTAACTCTAACGTTCGAAATTTCCCGTATCCCTACGCAACAACAAAGAGAAAATCAGGTTTACTAAAAGGTGCCTAGATGAATGTTTCCAATAATCCCATTTACTCGAAACAGCCATTTTCAAATGGAAGTGTTTTATAATAAATCGATAGTCTCTTTCTCTTCTGTTATTCGAAAAAATGTGCAGATTCTTAAGCCTTGTGTTAAGGTAAAAACATAATGCGATACTCTACCAGAAGTTCTTCTATAATTCTCGTATAAATTTTCGTTACTCTCTTTAATCCGCATAGCAGATTGAGAAGCGCTGCCATGCATAGGTGGCGTAATCGATATATTAGCCAATCATAGCGTCGCAAGATATCCGTGACCGCCACTTTGCACTATATTTTCACTTACCAGACCGACATCACTACAGACGATTTTCTTAGGTAATCATTCTGCAACAACAACAACATTCAACAACGACAACATAACAAATCCCTTCTATATTCAGTAAAACCGGGCAAATTTCTATTCAATCGTTTATTTCTCACCAAACATTTTTTACTGTGTATTTTTTTGCTACCCACTTAAAGCTCAGTAAACCCAAATACGTTCTTGGCAAAAGTATATATGTATACAGGATGAGTTTTAATTAATCGGCATCCTTGAAGGGGCGAATCAGTACGAACAAAAAAGCAACTTTTCATCAAAAAATGTAAAAAAAAAACATATGTTTTTTTGTATAGTGTAAAAAGCTCTGAGCACGATGCGCTATCTAGCGGTAGGTAAAATGTCTCTAATATTTTTTATTAGCGATATTTTACCTACCGCTAGATGGCGCCAGCGCGCTCAAACGCTTGTCAAACTTTTATTTAACCCGTTGAGTATGAGTCAACCAAATCTGGTCGCGAAACAATTATCCGTTGAGTACGAGTCGACCAAATCTGGTCGCGCTTTTTTTTCACTTCTTTGACGTTCTCATATTTATTCATAATTATCTAATTGTTTTACAAAATGATATTTCAATATTCTATATTCGAAATTTCAATGCAATCATTGTGCAGTTGTTCTTTTTATGATTGGTGTAGTAGTTTCGTAGTTATAGTACTTTAAGGTCGATGTCGCCGAAAATCCTGCAAAAGAGACAGATGCATCCATGAAAATACCCATTTACTCCAAGGGTTAACAATCGAGCTCTTCAAAACGTCGTTAAAAAAATATATGAACATTGTTTTATTTTTTTAATATTTTTGTTGTTTTTTCTATTTTTTTTAATCAAAAGTTGCTTACCTGCTTGTATTGACTCATCCTTTATATCGTCGCTCTATATGTGAGACCTCGTACGCGGAAAAAAACGAATTTGGGTTTTTGATTATTATTTGTGTACAATGATTTTGTTGTACAATCATTTGTTGTAATTCTCATTGCGTAACACGTTTTTAAGTTTACAAGAGATTCTTTCAGAGTGTACAGTTTTTTAAGGATATTCGGTTAAAGTTCAATCCAATTACTATTTTTCCTATTTTTCACTGAAAAACTAATCTGAAAGATTTTCTAGGATTTTTATCAACTTACTGACTTCTGAAAAATCTGTCTGAAAAAGATTTTGAGGGAAGGTCGTAATCTAAATATTAGTCATAGGATATAGTAGATTATTACGTAAATCTTTCATTACATGAAGATTTATATTTTTTTGAGTATTCGTATAATATTTGTAGTATAATGTATTTTTTAAGACAACGCAAGATGTTTTAGTATGAGGGAGAGGGGGTAAAGTGGGGAAGGGGGCAAAGCGGGGCAGTACCTACTCTTAGACCCGAAAATAATGGACGCATGGCCACCGTTCCGTTGCGTGGAAATATGATTTCATTCACCTCCAGACCTACACTAGTGCTGGACGTGGCAAGGCGCCGCCTACTTTGTTGCATATTGTTTTTCGTGAAAATCATTTTCTTATTTTTTGCGTAAATTCATTGCATTTTCAAACTGTGTTGGAAATGCTCAGACTCTGAATACCGCATGTCGAAGCAGTATGTGGCGGTTCGTTTGGGATTAAAACATTTTTCTTATTATATATCGCAAATTATAATATAACTTTAAGCAGCCTATAAAATGCACACAACATTGCCCGCTTAGATACCTCGCTATGCCCCGACGTACGGGGTAAGTGATTTAGGGAAGTAATTACTTTCTCATTAAGGTGACATGATACCTGGGAACGACCATATCTAAAAAAGTTTAGTTATATGATTTAAAAAAAAAAATAAGCAATTATTTAAAAAAGTTAAGGAAACCTTGATAAGGAAGCAATTTACAATTTGGACTCAAAAACATTGCTTATTGCCTTGGACATTAAGGCTTTTAACTGATTTCGAAAACTTACAGACGCGATTACTCCTACAATGTAAGCGGTGAGTGTGTTTTATTTTAATTTCATTAAACTGACTGGTCGATTCTCTAGCGTCACGCCTAGCCACATTTTTTATTTAGGCCCTAAATTAATTACAATTAATTAAAACGTGAGAGCGCTCTGAGAGTTACGCTAAATATGCTTCGCAATTAACACCCTTAGGGCCGGGCCACACGATGCGGTGCGGCTGCAGCGCGACGCCTGTGCGGTGCCGCTGTGGCGTCCTACCTACATACAAATATCCATGGTATGTCACACGGTGCGTGTCGGCGCCGCACCGCACGCAAACCGGTAATATGCGCCGGAGCGGCCCCGCTCAGTTATTAAAAGCAGTCGAAGGAGGGTACATGCTTGCCTGTTTCATTTGTTTTCACGTATTTTTGTTAATTTTTAATCGAAGTGTTTAAAATGAGTACCAACGAAGAAGACATTGGCATTGACTACCTCATTTCACCAGTTCTACGAACAATTAACTACGACACTATTCGCCCACTGCGGCGTCGTAGTAACGTTGCGGCGCCGCACCGTGCACTGTACGTGTGTACGCGCATACGGAGATTTTTTGTGCACCGCACCGCATCGTGTGGACCGGTTCTTATACCACCGCTGCGCAAAGATAGTTATTCTGTGCTAGCGCTGCGATAGAACGTTTAGTATGCGCCCGGTAGCAGGCGCGAGCGGACGTAGAATCTGTGCCTGACGTTTCGTCAACGCTGGATTTTTATTGGTCGAACCCTACAAAATTGAGCCCGCCTATTTCTTTGCGTATCTCATGTCGCCTTAATCTGGTAGTTGGCCACAGGTCAAAATTATGAAAGATAATGCATGCGACATGATAGTCATCAACCGAATGTATAGATATATAATATTATCCTGCTATATTATAAGCTATCAAAACATTGCTTCCCTGCATTGCCCCCTCACCCCTGCATACTTTTGACCTGTTATTTTGATAGACTCTTATGTTATGTTTATAGGTTTATAATGGTTTTCAATCATATATGATATATTTTTCTAGACGGGCCAGAAGGCTACTTTTGTAGTCTGGTAATCGGAAAGTTTTCTTTGTATGATAGGCTATATGCTAAAACAAGATATGTCTATGGATGCATGCAATTTTAAGGAGACGATAAAACTGAATATATTAATCATTGATTATAAAGTGTATTAGATTGCTCAACGCCATAGTACGTTTTGGCAGTTAGGATTTTACTACGAAGCGCAACGTGTAGATGGCACTCATTGTTCCAAACCTTGATTAATCTTCTTTTATGTTCAATATGGCAAAATGGCGGCACACTATAGATGGCGCTCCATACACGTCTATACGGTATCCTAAATCGAAATAAAATAATAAAATAATAATTAACAAACGAATTTTCATAGCTCTTTATTATTTTAATATTATTTACATAAAATATGTCAATTTTTAATTTGGTATACAGGTTTCAATACGTAATAATTACGCTTTTAATATTCAGATGGACTAATAAATGGAAATCTATCTCCGTATTATTTCTGGGATATAATCACCCTATATAAAAATGCGATCGATAGCACTAATATTTGAGTGTTATTATTGTAATCATTGGTAAAATTTTTGGGACTTTATAATCAGTCCCTTATAAAAAAAGTCATTGTCAAAATTATTGTAGATGGCCAAATAAATTGCTATTAGTTTCGCCGAATAATGCTATCAGCACCACCTGTATGTCGCGGGTGGAAGAGTCGCCAAAAAGTACTATGGCGTTGAGCAACCTAATACCATGTATAATCAATGATATAATTGAACTATTTTTGCAACTAACGTATTTTTACTTTGTCGATTGATTCGAAAGTATTTAGTGTACGTCAATAGTATTAACATATCGTGGTCCCTCCCTTCCTATCCTCTTTCTTTTCTCGTTTTTTTTTCTGTCTCTTATCATTTAGATAATCTTGATGTTAACATTTAGTGGAAAATTGTCTCTGGTGTAATTTGTATATCTACATATCTTGTTTGGCTACTTACTTTTATACACTGTTATTTTCCTGAATAAAAGAAAATAAAAAATAAAAAATATAATGCGCGGCCACATACTACGACAATGTGAAAATGTCGTTTTTGAAAAAAAATCCTTTGTTGTTTTAATATTTGGCCCTTCGTAATATATTCCGATTTTTTTTGGGAGATTTTCTGATGAGCTGGTACGACCAGTCATGCATTTCTTTATTTGTATAAAGGCTCTAATTTCCAGAATCGGTGTGTCTTTGACGTGAATATTTTTCCCTTGAAAAGTGAAATTACAAGACATTTGTTGGAGGTATTGTTAAAATATGTATTTTTTATTTTATTTTAATTTAGGTTTTTTATTTTTACATTTTTGAGTGAGCGAATAAATGAATGACGTACCTACATACGTTTATTTATTAAATACTTACAGAAATAATGCAATTTGACATTAATAGAAATATTTGAATAGTCTATTGGCTGTCGTTTGACGTCTTTCACGCGTAATTGTAGTTACTTTCAATAATATTTAAAATTACATTAAAATGATTTAAAAAGTACTAAATTAAAAAAAAGTGCAATATAAATATTTAAATTAATTTGTTTTTCTGTAATGGGTTTTTATCCATATTACTCTGTCGTCAAAAAATAAATTTAGAGGAATAAAAAGTAACTTGTTACTAAAATCTTAAAGAAAGACATAGTGATATTGATACATATTGCTATATACTGCTATTTGATGCCCACATCGACAGTATTGTTGCGAAAGCGTTTAAAGCCCTAGGATTTATTATACGATCCAGCGAACACTTCAATAACATAAAAACCATAAAAATTCTCTATTGTGCCTACGTCCGCAGTCATCTTGAATATGCATCCCAGTTATGGAACCCTTGTTACGAGGTGTATGCATCGAGAATAGAGGCCATCCAAAGAAAATTTCTACGCTACATAGAATATAAATGTCGTATACGTGATCCAGACTACTATTCTCGTTGTATCCGCCATCATTTGCTGCCATTGGCTTTGCGAAGAAACATAGCTGACATCTCACTTTTACTACGAATTTTAAATGGCTCGATTGATTGTCCTGAACTATTATCTAAAATATCTCTCCGCACTCCTAGCCGGGCACTTAGAAATAGGGCACCCCTTCAGGTACCTGTCTTTAAAACCAAATACAGGCGTAATTCCTATTTTATAAGGGTATGCGAAACTTTCAACACCCTGAATGCTGACATTGATATTGACCCCTTTTTCACGAATATAGATACTATAAGGAAGCAGGTTGTAGGGCGATTTTGTGATGACCAGGCTTAGCATTTCCTTCTTTTATTACAGTCTTGTTTATGTCAACATGTTTTCTAATGTACAATTTATCTTCTTGTTTAATATCTTCTTTATACTTAATATCAGTTCTAAATTCACGTTATTATTATTGTCATTATCAGTGGTAACTTGTAAATGGCTCTAAGCTTCCTATTATTGTTCACTACAAAATTATTGGCTGTAAGTTATCCTTAAGAAAATAAAATAAAAATTAAATAAAAATATTTCGTTTTTGTTTATCATAAATATATAGATATGTATAATGATTACTCCGATTATAAATAATGAAAATTTAAACAATTACATTCAGCATTCTATACTTACTTTCTCTCCCTTGTTGTAGAATTCATTTTATTATTATCTTTTTGGATATATGTTTGTATATCAATGAAAAGTTTTGTATATCACGGAAAAATATGCGCGCCAATAACATACTTATTTGAATGCTTCGTATTAATCGACTTTTCATTATGATACTATCTTAGAATGAAGATAATTATTTGTCATTTATGTTTGAGCTGTCATTAAATTGCGTAACGCACAATGTAACATGCAAATCGACGTATATATACAAGTAATAAATCTCTATGTTTTAATTTTTGATGTATTATAAATATAAAGTAAATGGAATCTATGAAAACTAATAAAATTATTTTTTTTACGACTTTACATTTAATTTATTCAAGAAAATGTATGTCATTTCAACAGTTATTCTGCTCCTTTCCTTACTAGGCAGCTGCTCTTCCAAGGAAGACCAATTTTATATGATAGCAATATTAAATGTAATTTTATGAACATTCCACACTTTACAAGCTTTTATTTACCTTGCAATGTATGTTAGTTAGTATCTATGTATGTTTGTTGAGGTCAAATATTGTAAGCTGAATTAGAACCACTTCCTCTTATCATATGAATTTGAGAGTCAACACGTTGGTTTAGTTCCGATGATAATGCATTTTTATGGTGAGCATGACTTGATTTAAAGGTCAGGATCGGCTCCCGACGAGGATACTATTCCACGGTCAACAGCACATACACACATTTTTGTATACGAATTAAATTACGATAGCCCGTTCTAAATTTCACCACGACATGGCTGCTGCACCCGGGGTTGGCTCCTGACGAGGGAAATCCTCAACGGTCAACAACACAGAAACGAAAAGTTCTAGACGCCAAATTATGATAGCCTGTTCTAAGTTTCACCGCGACAGGGCTGCTGAACCTAGGGTTGGCTACCAACAATGGGACTCCTCAACTGTCAATAGCACAGAAACGAAATTTTGTATACGAATTTAATTATGATAGCCCAGTCTAAGTTTCACCGCATTAGGGCTGCTGCACACGGGGTTGACTTCCAATAAGTGGACTCCTTAACGGTCAACAGCGCAAACACGAAATTCTGTATAGCATTCAATTATAATAGCCTGTTCCAAGTTCCACTGGCCTGACATGGCTGCTTCTGCACCCAGGGTTGGCTCGGGACAGAGCATTTTAATAAAAACGTGTTTTATTTTTTTATTTTTTATCAACCTATTATAATTTAACTAATTCAATAATTTCACAGTGTTGTGATGTAATTCACCGAAGCCGCCAGCATTTGAAATAATGCACATATTCAGAAAAGATCTAATTAGTAAGTCAAGAGTTGTCATTCTATATTCTGCTGCTGACTTCATTATTTTGTTTCTACATGTTCTTGACTACTAACTACTAACTATGCTACCGTGCTAAATATTGGATTAAATAGGTACGTGATATTCATTTTGCCTCGTTTTTCACGAAAATCGTGCCTTGGTTTTTGTTTAGATCATTGGCATGCATTGGGTGGCCATCCACGTACGTCGCGCCAATTTTTTACCTTGTGATTAGGGGTGAAACAGCTTAGACCTCTAAAGCTCCGCAGGCGATTTTTTTTTTTGGATTACAATTGCTAAATACAATTTTAATTTATTTCAAACAAGCAATGGAAATACATCAAATGCTCATACCAGTAATGACGCGAAGTAAACATGGTCAATGACATTCACATGACCATGGTCAGCGCATACCCAACTAGGCCGAATATAGCCTGTATCTGCGCATAAGGCGTATTGTCTGACTTGGGTAAAAAAGCATAACTGACGTATATGTAAAAGTATTAATATGAACCTCCTCGGTATTTGCAAGTTAAATAACATTATAAAAAAATGGTATTGTAATAAAAATTGTTTTGTATATGTACATACAGTAGGGCGGTGTCGACTACAGCGGGCGACTCCGTCACCCCAGGCTGGTATAACGATATATAATCGTTGTTTCAGCCGTGGAATGAGCGTAGAAGACTTGGAGACAAGACAATCTACTGTCTAGTTCACCAGCAACCCGTTAGAGACCGACGCGTTACGGCAAGGCACCGGGAAAGGTAACCATCGAACAGCCTCGACCCCTAACTACCAGTTTTGGCAGGATATCTCCGTCTGGACATACACATATACATAAATATACACATACATACATACATATATAAATATAGAGATGTTACCGTTTGACTTTTCACAATGGAATTTCACTTCGCCTCTCAAGAATTTCATATTCTTTGACTTCAAATAATTATTATTGAAAAATCTTCTATTCTGTGGCCACTTTTGTTCTATGTTGTTGAAAGTTCACATTTTTTACGTCGAACATAATAGTTTTTTCGACATAACGACTATAACTCATTATTAGTTTGCGCATTTGTTTTTAGGATTTTATATAGCCCCTTAGTAATGGCTACTTTGCTCTATTCAACGACATAAATGAATCTCGCATGGCACGTACTTACAGAGTTATAGTCATCACCAAGGCGACATGTTTTCGTTGCATGCGATTTTAGCAAGTTTATTTGATTCTACTCTTTATTGTGACATTTCACAATGGACGGGTTTATTGTCATACGTCAAGCTCTTACAACCAACCCTACTAAGGGGTGTTTATAAGAATATCTATGAGTAACATGTGTGTAAGTGTGTGTTGTTATTGCATTACTTCAATTAACTTAGATATTCATTCGCATGATACGCGAAAGAAAGAGCACTTGCATCATTTCAAAGTACAACTGGGTAAGGTTCGAATAGCTTTCTATATTAATCTACCTTTTTTGCATCAGAGGATTTGGGGAGGTACACTTTAAGAAAAAGATACAGGGCTCGATTGTGTTTCTTCGTAAACTAAAATCGGAAATTAGTCCGTGTGAACAAGACAGGGCAATACGCGAGAGTGGAGTGTGAGATGACCGGTTGTCACTTTTTCGCATTAAAACTGTTCGCCAAGGTCAAATCTTCCACCGCACGAAATATGCTCGAATTTATTCGGACGAGTATAAGTTCGGCAGGTAGTATTTATCGACGATCGTTCGTTTCATATTCCGCTCTAACGTATTGCTCTGGCTCGTTCGCTTGGACTAATTTTAGTTTTAGTTCACAAAGAAACGCAACCGGGCCCACGGTTTTAATAAAATACCTAATTTATGGCATTAAGGATTTTGACAATATCGTTTGTGACAAAAATTGACTATCTTTATTCTTTGTATTACTATTATATAATTGTGATATTATATAATTTTGATATTATATAATTGACTATTATATAATTGTGATTTTTTATTTTGACTATTGGCGATTGACTATTATTGTCATTACTAATTTGGCAACATTTGTATTCTTTAAAATTATTTCTGTCTATAAGTAATTTAAAGATCATAAAATTATTTGATAATTATAGACAGCATTTTTTTTTTTAAATTACTGTCTATAATTTAAAGATCATAAATTATTTGATAATTAGTACAATATGTACGATAGTACGATATCACGATAGTACATATGACAATTTGTGAAATTGTCTGTTAATTATATATAACCTAACAAACCTGCACTTGAGTGTTCAAAATTCTTGTAGGTATACATTATATAATGTAGGTACTTTTATACACATTTATTGATTAATAATTTTGATTTTCTGGTTTGTATTCGTACCCGAGTAGTAATTTTGCCTAATTTTGACTCTATCCAGTGTAGGAATTCATATCGACTGGTTTGATAAAAAAAATATATAAAAAAAAGAAGATCGTTAGAATTCAAATGCAATTCCGTTAATTTTATCGCAAAGTAAAATGGTAATCCAGCCGAGAATCACACCCGGAACCTTACAATACATGATCAGGTGACGTAACCACTGTGACACCGCTCTTACCGAATAGAAACATAGAAAGGTTTTATTTAGCGTTTTGTTGGTCTCTTAAACCGCTTCATCGACTTTGCAACATTTAATATCATTGTAACATCTAAATTAATTTAAGTGCCGTCTTTTAGTGCTGCCTTCTCCCCCATATTGGTAAGCGAAATCCGCCTCGCCGCCTCTCGCTATCTGATTCCAAGGTCCGCTCTATAAAACATTTTCAAAATAAAATCTAAATTTATGTGCCGGGGAAGTGGAGGGGACAGGTAGGAGCTGCTTCCCAGCAGCCATTAAAGTTATCGCCCGAGTGTCGCGTAGTTTATCACCCGGCCGAGAAGATCATTTCGGCCGGAATCACAATTTTACAGGGTTGCGCCTTCAAACAATTGACGGGATGGGGACGTTACGAAAGCTACGGCATCGGCTACTGAAAACTTCACTCGTGAGCAATGAATCCGGGTCAACAATATAAACCTTCATATCCTTATAAACCAGCTAGGCCTCTGTTTAGAGATCTCTGCATCATGAAGCTGCCGTCCATTTATAGAGGAATATTACTCGAGTGAAGTCTAAAATGCTTTGGTGGCTAAAGTATTTAATGATCTCTTTGCATTTCGTCTTGTATTTCTTCTTTTTACATTAATATTGTGTTTTTTTTCTTCGTTTTGTTTTGTTTATTTTATCTTTTCTTTACGATAAAAAAAATGTTTGTTTGCTAATATGTATGTATGTTTGCTAATCTGTATCTGACTTGTATACCAGTATACTAATAAAATGAATATGAATATCCCGGAAGCTAAGAATGTGCTCAAATGACATAATTACCATATTAATAATGAATATTGAATACCAGGAACGCTTCTTATTTTTTTTGTGGCAACAGACACAAAAGCAAAATCAAATGCAGATAATTCGTAGTTAAATTTTCAAACAATTTTTTTTTCGCGTTTTTGATGGCATTACTTTACAGCAACCAAGAAGTGTTAGAATTTATTTTAGTAGTATCAAATAATCTATAAAATACTTTTTATTTGATTAAACTCGCATTCCTAGTTTCCATAATATTAAGGATTCATTGCTCCCGAGTGTAGTTAGAATAACTACATTTTTTGTTTCTAGTTTTTTAACGTAGTTTTTAAAGCATGATTTTTATGAAATGGTCAGCAAATGATAGTGATTATGTAACAAAAACAATCAAAGAGGGGTAATGAAGAAGCAGTTGAGGGATGTGAATTGCTACAGGCATGCCTGCCATTCCAGGGAGTAGTTACAACGGCTGTTGCCATCAAAGGATGAGAAAGCTCTGTCGGGGTGAACGCAAAGACTTAAGATAAAAAGAATCCACAGTCCAATCACGCCAGCAGTCCGAAGCCTTACCGCGAGACACTGGGAAGTGCCACCCTGTGGGCTTCCTCGCGCCCTTACTGCCAGATTTGGACGGATGTCTCAATCCTGCAGTCTGGTCATGAATTCAAGGTCGCATGCGCGGCCTCTACCTGGCGTTAGCGTTAATTCATAGATCGCATTTGTCTCGGATCCGTGCACCCTATGCCCATTAAGCCCACTCTATGCCCATTAAGCTCACACGGGATCGGGTGGCTAACGAATCGTTTCTAAGAATAGGTAACGCCTGTTCAACAGCTATGACACGTTCATCGCCAGACTCGCGCAAGCGATTGGCAGACGCTGCACGGCGCGCAAACTCTCCAGTTCCGCCCGAGGTATTCTCCCGGGTCCGCACTTTCGATACCAACTGTCTACGACTGCATGTTACATCCGCAGGCAGAGTTTACGGCGGTAACTTGATTTTTATCCAATAAAAATAAGTTTTTAAAATTATGTTTTAATTACCCATCTTTTGTAATATACAAAACATACTATACATGCAATTATGTTTGACCCGCAATAATTGCATAATGTAATCGATTTACATCTAACTAATGTTTGCTAATATGTATGTCTTCTGCGGTACATAGTTTACATACATATTTTTAAAAGTTTTTGTTTTTATTTAAGGCTTTCAATATTATGGCTAGCAATACTAACTAATATGGGTTATTCATATAATTCAGTTAAAATAAAAGTAATTTTAAAACATCGTCGTCGTCAATGTTTTGTCGGACGTTTCCGCTACAATCTGATATTGTCAGGTTTATTGTCATCTCGACTAATTATATGACTTTGTGGTATAAAAATATAAAAATATAAAAAAAATCTCACAGTATGGTACTTTTATCTTATGTGTAAGATAAACTGCGTTAAGAAATACCATTTTTTAACCTCACAATGTAGCAACAATTTTCATATGTTTTTATCAGAAGTTCGATACTAGACTACCTTTTTAACGATTTTAAATGCTAATTTCTTGGCATTAAAATTAAAATGAAATTATATCCTAAATACTAATGATATAAAAAATGTCACTAAACTTATAACACTGGATTTTTCTAAATCGCGAAAATCGGTCTATGTAAAATCTTCGGTCTAAATAAGTATAATCACGTGTCAGAATATAGACACAGTTAAAGTGGTTGCCAGTACGTCGAAAGAGAAATGTGCATATACTTGCTCTCTTCTATCGTGTACTCTTCCAATCAACACCATCCTATCTACACGAGCTTTTCGAACCATTAATTTCATACAGTCCCGTACTTTGGCGAGTCTCTGAGAATCAACTTAAAATTTCATATTTACTGATTTCTTCTCCTTTTTTTTCTGTGTCCATGCTGTAATACTCTGAAACGATATCCCAGCAAATATACGAAACACGTCTTCTTTGGAATCATTTAAGACTCACCTCAAAAACTACTACTTTAAAATATAACCAGTTCTTCCCTTTCTCCTTCCTTTCCCGAGTGACTCTCCTCGGGCGTTCCCAGTTTTAAATATAGTAGTTTGTATTTTAGGCAGACAAACTTATTTGTTGATTAATGCACAGTGATTAGGTTAGTTGCAAGATATTGCTATGTGGCAATAAGCTCGCCATTTGTATTTGATTTTTATTCGCAAATAACGAGTTTATAATTATTATTATTAAAAACACGAAATATTGCGGAAAAACCGGAAAGTGTCCGATACTATACGACTCTTTCCAATTTCTGTGTTATTTCACTCCCTCCTTCGACCTATTATTTGTAAACTGGCGCCGGACAACAGAACATGTCTTCAGCGAGACCGCAATTTATAAAAGCACTACCTCTGATCGGCGGTGACAAGTCCTCGAGGTGTAGACAGGCCAAAAAAGCGCTATAAATCTGACGGGCGGCGCTACCGACTGAACGCTGCGACCAGATAAGCGATCAGCGACACCATCACCACCAATTGTCTTGTCTCCACGCATCTAGGAATTTCGAACCTTCTTTAATTTTTATCTCTTGTCGCAGAACTGGAATGCATATTGACTACTTTATCGCAATCGTCGACACATTAACTTTTATGGTTATTCTCGGGGAATGCTATTTTTAACGACTCAACGCCAATGTATTTATTATTGATATTTGCAACAAAACAAGTCGGAACAAAAAATCTAATCCTAAAGGAGGCTGCGGAAAAACGTCCCCACTACCAATAACAACCGATTGAAAGCTCTTTTCATGTCGTTGAATCGCTCTTTTCATGAATGTTTTGTTACTGGGCTTTGTTGCAGTTTGGCCACTGAGACCCATTTGTTCAGGATCGGTCAAACTCACGGGTCAATACCCATCCGGCGGCCTCCACGTAGAAGTGCGAGCCAAAGTAGGACTCTGACCTGCGGGCCAGTTTCCCCTAGGAGTCATCCTTCGGACGCTCCTGGACGGTTTACGCACCGTGCGGCGTCAGCCAATCGATCGTGCATTCTGACCGACAGCCGGGGGAGTCTGGAAACAGTACTGTCTTTTATAGAGCGGGGGTAGTTGTTCATCTTACGGCAGCTGCTCTTACGGCACTAATCGGCTACCCGATACCGGGCGGCAATGGATGGCGTTGTCCGCGATAGATTCGGTAGACACCGTTTTAAGGTGTTTGTGGGGGAAGGAGGTTGGGGAAGATGGGGGTTTGGGAGAAGGGAGGGTTTGTTTATGATGCAATATTTATTTATTTAATTATTTTATAAACATTACAGTCATGACCAGTCTGTTGAGATGTAATATAAAGATAACCCACAAATATTTCTTGGAAAAAAAACCGTAATGTAAATAATCATAAATACAACAGTTCACTTTTTGTAACGGCAGTTGTGTTTTTTATTCTTTTTAATATACTTACTTGTTATACATTTTCTGCATGGCGCCAAAGTGTCACGCTGCAGACTAGCATAAAAAAAACTACATTAAATTAAACATCTCACTGCCGAAATGGAATGTCATCGCATCGATGAACGATAGAGATTTAGTGTATCGTCTAACGCCGTCATTAGAATTGTAAATAGGTGTAAAGCGACGGTGAGGCGTTAGACGCTAGTGCAAGGGCGCTGAGAACTCCCACGTGGAGTTAGCGACCGCGTGTGAGGCGATTCGTGAGCACCTCATAATCGGGCTCTCGAAGCACCACCTAGAGATAAGCACCTGTGTAATATTTCCCGCACGATATTGTCCTGCGTCCGCCAGAGCCTTTCCACCAGTTAGTTACATGATTAGGACAGCGTCAGTGAAGCGAGAGATACTGAACGTAATGAACATATCCAAAGGAATACCGCCAATTGTGGTCTCGTGAACAGCTTGCTGTGTACAGATGATACTGTTCTATTGAATGAATGGATGAATGACTTCTGACACCCCAGGAGGACATCCTGATATCCAGGAGTACTCCTAAGATGAAAGACCAAATACACCATGGCCCACCATGGTTTTTTTTTTTGTAATCTCAATAGCCGTGTCTCAGAGTGTATGTATGTCTTATTATTTATATACGTATTATGTGACTGATATTTAGCCTTATCTGACTATCTATTAATTTAATAATTTTGACTATATATTAAGTCATATGCCCATTTATTTTCTAAATTTATATTATTCAAAAGTAATATCATTAAAATTCTTTTAATATAAATATTTCTACGGCTGCTATTATAAAATGTACCTATGTATTTAACTTTTAGTTTAATTTAGTAATTGTATAACTTTTATAATTTAAAAAAGTGTTAGTCGTATGACTACGTTGTTATAAAATCGCTTGGTGCGAACCCCTTAAAGTCATTAATTACTAGATAATCATTTCAGTTGCATTCAATACGAAACTATCTGCCTACCTGCATAATAAATAGTAATTTTTACAGTGAAACGGGCGGAGCTCATATGAAAGCCACCTATATACGCCAAAAAAGGGGATTTTTGTTCTGCGGTTTAGATAATTGGTTAAAATACTGAAAAAAATGGATTAAAAAAATATATTAAAAAATAATAATTATAAATTAAAACAAAAATAATAAAAAAATGTTATCATAAAATTTTCCTTGACACAACCGTGGCACTCTAGTGGGACTCCCAAAGTGAGCTCGCCTTAACACAGGCGTGCCTAGCAAGGCGGGCTCGGCTGCTCTTTGCTTAGCATAATAGAAAGATAATTTATAATAATTTGCGTTTAATGTGTGCGCTATGTAACCTGGGCTCAGACAGATGTATATATAACTTTAGAAGCACACAACGCCATTTTCTTAATTGTCAATTCATTTTCTGTTTTGATTATGCATTTGAATATATATGTAAAAATAAATGAAAAAAAAATAAATAAATAGACTGCCTTGAAGGAATGTTAAATCAATCTACCAGAATACTAACAATTTAGAGTCGATGTAGTAAAATAGGATTGTGAGAGCATCAAATTTAGTATATTCTAATAATATTTAGTATATTCTGAAACCGCAATTTCCGTCGTTAGACCGTAGTCCACTCCTCACCACCCAAAAGTGTAATAGTATTATGACGGACCCGACACCGGTTGGTGAATTTCATGGCAGCTCCGTTTGCATGTATTATTACATACACCGTGAGTTTTTTATTAGCGGCATCCTTGAAGTGCAATAGAATAATAAGCAACTTTTAATTAAAAAATGTAGAAAAAAGTAAAAAGTTTTTTTTTGATAGTGACAATTAAAAAAAAAAGTAGAAAAAGCGCTGAGTGCGCTGCGCTATTTAGCAGTAGGTAAAATACTGATAATATTGTTTATTCGCGCCGCAACGAGCTTAACGCTTTTCCAAATTGTATTCACAAGTTACGTTGTTCAAAGTTACAGTTTAAAAAATATCCTTTATTTTGTTTTTCCATTCCCTGCACTCCACTTCAAGGATTCCGCTAATAAAAAATCTCACATTTTATATCATTGATATCATGTCTTCAATAGTATCGGAGAGCAGATCCAAGTCGTCGGTGAATTCAGGATTTGGAAATTTCTCTCCGTCAGCGTTTTCTAAAGCCACAGTAAACAACTTTGCCAAGGCTTTTTCGATCGCCCAACTTCTACGCTGTCGAATGCGCTTTCATGATCGATGAAATTCAACAAATAATACATTTCCTATATTATTTTAATAAAGTTCTCCCCATTCTAATAATAAAAGTTAGCATATAAATACTCAGTATAATAGCCAACAAAATATAATGTGGCATATTCCCGACGCAGCGAGATATAGGCTAAAACGCAGGACTCCTGCGAACCGACAACATTTTGACGCTTCGCAGGAGAAGCGTGGAAAAAGTGGAAATTTGCAGGGAATTACCTCAATATGTTGTTGAAAACAGACGCAGTCTTTACGCGTCTGCCTCGGAAAGATGCGCTAATACGAGTAGGTACCTGCTATCTTTAGTTAGTTAGTTAGTTAGTTAGTTGTACTGGGCGTTCCTCCGCAAATCGACATCCAGTGTGCCTATTTTGCGTGTAACGGGGGTAGCGCTATTCCACCCACCCCAGCTCCTCGACGAAAGCCAGCAGGGCTTTCAGGTTTCCTGCTGCCTCGCGCAGGGTGCCTGGAGTCCCAAGGTGTTTTGTCCTGTATACTTCTACCTGTTTACAATCTAGCAGAATGTGTTTTGTGGTTTCTTCCGCCTCCATGCATGCTCTGCACATAGGGCTATTCGTTCCGCCCATGTTGAAGAGGTGTTTGTTTAGTGTGTTGTGTCCTGTTATCAGTCCCACTAGTTTGCGTAGTTGGGGCCTTTTTGTCCTTAGAAGTGTTTTGGTAAGTTTGTGGTTGTATTCCACTACTATTTCTTTGGTTTGTCTGCAGGTGTCTATCTCTTTCCAGTGTGTTTGATGTAGTTGTTTGTAGTGGTTGTCTTTGTCCTGCTATCTTTATTTGGGCAATTTATTATCGGAATTATTAGTATTATTATTTTGTTTTATTATTCTAATTATTATACTAATTTATCACCTATATTTTTTACTTAAAGGCAATGACGGATGGAATCGCAGATACAGCTTGTATAATGTAACTGTTATTTGCCACTTTTTCAGTGCGTTAAGCGTCGAAAGTCAATGAATGAATAAACGAATATTTATTTGTTTAGATCGTAAAATCGTCGACTATATTCTACACACTTTGTTTTACATTTTAATGTATATCTACGAATCTGCAATCTAGTCGTAACATAAAATACACAATTCAGGAATATTTTCCAATATTTACTTATTTATATGCCTTTAAATTCGAAGAGCATTACGATTGTAATAAGTCATTTCAATTTTTAAAATTAATAATTTCAACCAAAGCAAAAATTTTTATTTTTATGAATATTGTTACTTTTTTATACGTTTTCAATACTTATTTTTTTAACATTAAATAATTGGAGTACCAAAATAATCATATGATTAATATCTTCCAATCCCAATAAATAGTCATTTGCACGGACATCAGTGCAATATGCAATGTCAAAATATAAAGACAAAATAAGTCAAAATAATACAAACGCGTCATATAATTTTCAAATAGAATTAAAAAGATTAAAAATATATAAATATTATGATCTTAATCGGTTATGTTCGAATTGAAATAAAAAAAATGTTCAAAATGCCGATGCAATGGTCATTTGTTAAACGTACATAAAAGAAATTACTACGAAAAGCACGTACCTCCTCGTAGGCAAGTTGCATGGTCTGTCCATTTACCGCATGCACCACCCAAAGTCAAAATGGCTATTGGGGCCAAGAACATCGGAAGCGCATAAAGGCATAGAATTCCGCTGTTAAACGCAATTAGTGACAGCTCGCTAAAAGTGTTGCATTCATGTATGAAACAGCGCCATTATATCATCGGCATCCCAGAAGAAATTCTGTCACGAACGCGTGTCTTTGTCTCACAATTAGCAGCGTTGTCTAAAGAACATGAGTGTAAGTGCGACATTCACATAAAAGACATGCTAATTCGATACACCCTCAAGCAAGATTCTGATGACGATGAGTAGGAGGGCGGATGTTTGAAAGTGGTCCCTTTGCTGACTAATGATGATATCGCTGGTGTCTCTTGGCCTGACTAATCTTATAAAATATCATAATAATATTAAGGTCTTTATTCCAAGCAGTTACAAGGATGTGCAGTCCTAGTGGCTTATTTAAAATAGATAGGAACAGTTACACGTAAGGAAAAAAAAGGAAATTAAAATTGTGTTTTATACCTTACGATGAACGAATAAAATCTAACCAATAATGTGACGACGATTGTATTAAACAGTTAAGGTTATCCCAGTGCTCGAAGATTATATATACACAGCCAGTATCAAAGCCTTTGCTAATCTAAAAAGACAGCTAGACATTTGGAGCTTTCATCTAAAGACGTTATTACTAAGTGACCGTTCGGAATGATATCTGTGTCGCAGACCATCTTTTTTGACTAGCTTCTAGAACTCGGGAAGTGCCGTCGTTATTCGATCGCATTTGTCCCATATTTGACGTATGTAGCTTTCGGATAGGCGTCGAAGTGACGAGATACGTCATCTCAATGCGACAGCGATGAAATTGGCGAGCCAGCACCGTCCCGTCGCTTGAAGTCTTCGACATCCATCCGATCTTTCCTCAGGACGTGCCCCGAGCATTTCACCGTTGCCTTCCGAGCCAGTTCTCTTCCAGCCAGAGAGACTGGCTGCACACTGTCCGGACCTCCTCGGCTCTAGCTTTAACTAGAGCTTACTTTAGCTACGTACCATTTTATTTCTTTTAAATTTGCCGAAATATGTTTAAAAAGGTAGGCACCTACAACTTTTTAGACTGCTGTACGATTTAAACGAAACATTCCTGGTTACCGGATATCTGCATTTCTTCTGAACTGAGAACAAGTACATAATCAGGTGTAAAATTAACTAATCAAAGACCAATTGAACAAGGCTAACTTTTTACAAATTGTATTGATCTTTTCAAACTTCTTCATTGGTGTCACTCTCTATAAGGGAATAATATTGATCATCTTGGTAATTTTTATTTTACACATTTTCAAATAATGCGTTGCTTGTCGATATGCCGTCAATAGATAACAAATTTTAAAAATTACTTTATAAACAATCGCAAGGCGATTGAGTTATTAGGAATATTTTTTTACGACTCCTTGGTCGAACGAATTCAAAAGTGGAGCTCATGTCGACTGTCTCGTTCGACTCGCGTATTTCATAAATAATAAATACATAAATACATGACTAATAAATACATAAATCAAATAAATACATATATAAAAATATGACGGAATATGGCAATACCCCTTGCACAGCTAGATATATTCTATCTAGCTGCGAGGTAGCCTTAGGGCATGGCTCCTTGCTATTACACTTACTGCCAAGACAAAGTCCTTGTTGTTATTCGTTAGGTAAATTGCCTCTCAGTTGCTCGTGCCAACAAAGTCTGACAGTACCCTCCGAATCCCCAATACAGTTTGTGCGGGATGGCTCTAAATGCAAAAAACATTTCGCTATAAACATTTCGCTTTCTCAATAATTGGAAAACCAGATTGGATTCTGGAGGTCGATTCGGTCTCTAAGCAGTATAAATTCCCTGAAAGTTTCGGATGCACAGCCCTCTGTCCAGATACTCCCTCTTTACTCCCTGACTTCGCCGGAAAGTGACGTCTTGAACGTAGAGATGGGAGTGGAAGAGAGATTGTATAGGTGAACGCTAACCTTGTATGTTTTTTAACATTATTAGGCTACGCGGTGACAGGCGAGAGGAGAAACCCCGCCCACCACCCGGGCAGTTCTAACGACATGGGTCGTTTTATCTGCCCGGGATATCGTGCATCGACAACCTCACGCGTACCAGAAGGGTATTACGTGAGGGGTGGACGAACGGAGATATGGAGGAAGATTCTCCTGGTTTCTACCCCCTCCGGCACCCCGTGAACCGTTAATTTAATAATAGAAAAAAGATATCAACAATTCACTTACTATCTAACATTATAAAGTATACATGTTTTAGCTTACGTACTAAAGTTATCAACAGAGTAGAGAAGAGCAAAAAAAAATATATGATTATTTAGTAGAATGAATGGTAGGCGATGAGATAGTGAATCCGTGCTACTGAGTGGTCCCGGGTTCCGGCTGCAAACGGCAGGGGTTCCGTCGGGGGCATCTACATCGGGAGAACCTGCAAGAAGGCACGCGCCCACAGGGGCGGCTAGGTACGTCACAATACAAAATGGGCGACTTCGGGCGATGAAGCAGCCTCCGGACAGCACCGTTAAGAGGGGAGGCCCTCCCCCAGAGGAGGAGAGCCCCGCTGCCTCAAATCCTCCCAGTTTGACACCCAGTGGTCCACAAACTCCCGGAATGCTCGGTAGCAGACCTCGCAACCCACGAGATCCGCATACCAGATCGGCAGACTGCCGACGCACGCACCAACCACATCCATCATGTTTGCCCATGCAGCGTCCAGCTTAGGGCATGTCCAAATGATATGTTCTGCGGTCTGACGACCGGAGCCACACGGGCACCAGGGATCGTCACTGAGTCCAAAGCCAAATAGCTCGGCCCTGAACTCACCGTGACCCCCGATGAGTTGCGTGACTCGGTGGTCAATCCGTAGAAAATCATTTTTCATCCGCTCGGACACCGACGGGAAGAAACTATGGGTGAGACGGCCCGTACCGCCGGCATCCCACCGTTCCTGCCAGACGCGCAGGCTCTCAGCTCGAATCAGGCGGGTACTCTCAACAAACCTGGTTTCCGCCGGGTTCACCGTCAGACTAAAATAGTCCACGGGCTCCCCGCGGTGTAACCATGACTTAGCCGCACGCTCCAATCTTGTATGTGTGCGGTGATGAGACTACAGGTGATCTGAAGGTATATTCTTGAGCTGAAGTGATGATAGACGCACCCCAATAATTGTTCTATAGCGGACGCGCGAGCACTTTGGCACGAACGGCGGACGCGCGCACTTACGTTACGTTGTCGTGTCGAATACTGCCCGACAACACTTGCCGCGGTACCGGAAGATGGACATTATTGTAGAGTTAACACTGCAATGGGAACGAAATGTCCTAAAAGACCAGGAGTATAAATTAAATAAATACCATGATCAGGCAAATGTCGTCACCCGGAACGACTTCACTGTTCACATTCACGCGGTGCAAGTTCACTCGTGGCCTACCAGCCAAATCTCTGTTTCATCTCTAAGGATCTTGGTCTCTCCAGGAAAATAATCAACTCCTTTTAAGAGAAATATCTAAAACTGCGATTTCTAGGGGTGATGTGAACGCTCAGATATGGTGGGACAACTGTCCTAAACCTACCACTGCCGGTCGTTCGGCCAGTCCGGAGTCCACCGCTCACCCCCAGAAATGTAATAATTGCATTACGATGTAATAATAGCATTACGTCCTCACTCCGGTCGGTAAATTCCATGGCAGCTCCGTTTGTATTTTAATTTAACTTTATTTTATTTATTGAGTAATAATAACATATATAAAATAAAACAAGAACAATAATTTAAAAAATAAAAAAACACGACCGCCGGTTAAAAAGCGAAATTTTGTATTTAAAATTATTACCAAAAAAATTGTTCGCGCAGAAAAGCACGTTTTTAGGGAATAAATTTCTTCAAAGAAACGATTTTCTTTGAAACAAAATTCAATTTACGGATGCTCCGTTACGGCCCCATTGATTCGTGATACCTCTGTAAACATCTAGTGCTTAAAGATGAATGCGCGTTCTCTGATAATCACGATGAAATAAGAAATAAGAAATAAGAAAAAATATTTTTAAAAACCCGATCTGGGTATAGAAATTACATATCAAATAAAATTGGTATTTCTACAAATAAAATTACATTTCAAATTATAAAAAAGTCTATAAAAAACTAATATTGAAAAAAACATAGAAATTCAAAAATAACAAAGACATAAAAACTAGAAAAATAAAAATAAACAGAAATAATGAGAAAACATAGAGAATCAGCAATTCAATAACAAAAATATATGAAAACTAGAAAAATAGAAAGCATCCAAAGAGTTCTACATAAACTACATTTAATAAGGATCAAACTATCAATCAACAATCAAGAAATAGAAAAATGCATCGACTCTCCGAAGAACAAAAAATCAACGATGTCCATAATCTTATCAATCAAACCTTTCATTTGATAATTTACAGGATGTATCTTCAATCGATTTTATCGATCGCATCGATCGATCTTAATTTATTGATATTTTGACCAATATTTATTTTGGCATTTGGAAACTTTAGGATACCTGGAATAACATAACGATGCTAACGATATCACACACTTATAAATCGGTTTAAGAATTTAGAAGTTATGGTGGAATAAAGAAACATACATACATGAACCCTGAACACATTACACTCCTTTTTGTTGGGCAATCGTGTTATAAGTGGGTGCATCGCATCGAAAAACTACTGCAAATTCCTCAACATACTGGTGATATGACGGTTAAATTTGATGTAGTCGTTTATTAACACGCTTTTATTAGGTTGACCTGTATGTAGCTATGTAATGGAATCTAAGGTAACTAATTTAACCATCTTCCAAGGATCGTAGCGTCATGAAAAACAGCGTCATGACAATACAATAATATGGCACTGTCGAACTGATCTGATGGTGGAGTCGGAAGAACTGGAACTTCATGATGGAACATCGTATCATAGCTGTGTTTGGACTTGTTAGAAAAGTCTTGGAATGAACTTTGACCACGATTAGGTTTCAAGGTCTGATGATGAAGCCGGAAGATAGGCACAGGCATTCCATGATTAAATATCGTATCATAGCCGTGTGGTATGTGAATATCGTATCATAGCCCAAAAGCGTGTATTTAGTGTTTTTTTTATTATTATTAACTATTTAACTATTAATTCACTTTTATTATTAGAAATACTTACTTATATTAAGGCGTTTTCCGTATTAGCGTAGAAACCGTATTACCTTTATTACTTGTTGGTATTCCGAGCGCGAGGTGCGCATCGGCCATAAAAGCTCTTACTCAAAGTCAACACATAAAAGCTTCATAAGGCGCTGCACCTTATAAATTAAACGTATCGTTTGACACGTTTCGTAATTGTAAATATGGCCCTTGACAACTAAATCGCCAGTTACATCATAACTTTACGAGGCCGATATAAATTAAACTTAATTAGCGACAAGAGCAAGTTTACGTGGTCGACCCACACGCTCGTAAACCACCACTGTTAGTTCTTAATTAGATGGATGATTTGCGTAATGCATTCTCCGTAATAAATGCCACGCTTTTACAGCTTTTTAATCATATTATCTGATATCGTAATTTATAGAGTGGAAATAGCGTAAATCTCAACGGCTAGCTATTGCTTCGGAAAGGATTCAACGACGAAATCAGCAAATGCATCTGCAATGGCTTTCATAGCCTTCACAGAGTCGTTAGAAAACGGCCACGCATTCGATTTTTAAAACTTTTACATTGCATTTACGTCGTGTCCAATTGACGGCTAAAAACGCTCTTGGACGTGTCAAAACAAAATTTTGGGTCTCTGCTCTTGACCGTCGAGGAGTTCCCTCATCGGGAGCCAACCTAGGGTGCATCAACCATGTTGTAATGGAACTCGGGAGGGGCTATCATAATTGAATGCATATACAATATTTTGGGTCTCTGCTGTTGACCGTTTAGGAGTTCCCTCATCGCGAGCCAAGCCATGGTTCATCAGCCATGTCATGGTGGAACACGGAAGGGGCTATTATAATTAAATGCGTATACAAAATGTTGGGTCTCTGCTGTTGACCGTTGAGGAGTTCCCTCATCGGGAGCCAATCCAGGGTTCATCAGCCATGTCATGGTGGAAAGTGGAAGGGACTATCATAATTGAATGCGTATACAAAATTTTGGGTCTCTGCTGTTCACCGTTGAGGAGTTTCCTCGTTGGGAGCCAACCCAGGGTACATGAGCCATGTAATATTGAAACTTGGAAGTTGCTATCATAATTGAATGCGTACACAAAATTGTGTGTCTGTGCTGTTGACAGTGAAAGAGTATCCTCGTCAGGAGCCGATCCTGGCTGTAAAATCAGGTCATAATCATGCCATAAAAATGCATTGTCATCGAAACTGTACCGACAAATTAATGATTTTATTAATAATTAAAAATAACATCATTTTTACAAAAAAATAAAGATTGACAACCCTAGCGCTCCAATGGTAGGTATCCGTAGGTATTTATTTCAACAAAAGGGCTTAGTTTCCATACTGCTTTAGCTCATATATTTTTGTGTTACTACTCTAATCTTTACATGCATAGGTTGTCAATAATTTAGCTATTAAAGAAAAAAAGTAGTATCTATGAAACTTTGGTACCTCCTAAAAGTTATTCATCGTACAATCTTATTAAAAAACAAATTAAAGGCTTATTAATTAAAATAGTTAAGAATTCTAATAGCTACCTACTAAAAGGCATTTAACACAATAATTAAAATTGGGAAAATAGGCTTTTGCTTCGATTATTTAACATTGAAAAATCGAAACAAAAGCCTAACAATTGAAATAGTCAATAATTCGAAAAGATACGTACTAAAAACTGTACATAGTAACATCCAAAGTATTTATTATTATTATTATTATTTATTCCGTAGCCGGCGATCTCGCCGCTGGATCTCGCTGGATCTCATACTCCATTCACGATTCGCTTCCATTCTTGACGATTTTTTTGCCACGTCTCGAGCATCCCTAGCCGATAATCGTTGATCCTTAAGGTCGTCTTTGATGTTATTTAGCCAGGTTTTTCTTCGGTGCCGATCGCTGAATTCTCCTTTCTGTCGGACGGTCTCGCCAAAGAAGTTTACGTGGTAAGCGATTATCGTTCATTCGGCAAACATGGCCGAACCATCGTAGTCGACCTTTTTGTACTTCTTCTTCGATCGTTTAACATCCAAAGTAGTCAGTAAAGTATTGAATAATCAAACTAAAGCTAAATCTTACATTTAAAAATTAAGAGTACAAATAACATTGTCATTTAAATTGGTACAATATTTGCAAAGTCATGGCCCTCGAATTCGGTCAGGTTAGAGAAAGGGTGTCCTTCAGCATCTTCTAAATGTTTTTTTTTCTAATTATATGTCCTCCTGCTGTTTGATGGCGGTAGGGGGTAGATTGTAGAATTTAATGCTGAGGTATAAGTAGCTCTTCTGTACTTTTGCCATTTTTGTTCGGGGCAAGAATAAAAGGGAGCTACCGCGGGTATGGTGAGAGTGACTTTCTGCTCTAGTTGCAGTTTCTGTTGGGTGCTGTCTGGCATACATTAAGCATTGGTATATGAAAGTCGAATACATGTTCATTATCCTTGCCTTACTGAAGCATTCTCTGCATGAGGTCCTGGGCCTTACCCGATACATGCTGCGCAGTGCTCTCTTTTGCAAAAGGAAGATTCTTTTACTGTTAGCGGCATTAAATGAATCTTCCTTTTGCATATCGTCCCTTTATATGTGAGCGCACAACCAAATATTTGAGGGTATGGAAAAAAGTGAATAACATTGTTCGCGACATGTTTTTTTAATTGCGTAAAAGTGTCAGAATTAAAAAAAAAAGGTTTTTTGTACTAACGATTAGGTAGCGAAGGTAGCGAATGGTTTCGTGCAGCTTGGGCCATATGATACAATGCGTTCTCGGGTCAGCCCAACTCACGATTCAGCTCCTATTCAGTAGTTTCCTCGTGTGAGGGAATACCCCGGGAAGGACTCTCGCGTTTCAGGCCTCACGACTGGTGGATCGGTTTGCCCTGGGGATTGCCCCCCGGCGCTACTGGACGGTTTGAGCACCCTGCGGCGTCAACCAATCGGTTGTGCACTCTAACTAATTACTGAAGGAGTGCGGGAGCTATGGAAATATACTGTCTCTTAAGCAGCGGGGGTGGAAGAGTGGTTGCCCTGTCGTCCACCACTTAAATTACCAATTGGCTACCTGATCCTGAATTCAGAGCCGGACAAAAGATGCCAATGGTCCGCGATAGATTCAAACTGAATTACCGCTGAATATACGCCAGGTAGAGACCGCGGAAGGGAATTCAGTCCCAAGTCGTTAATTCCAGACGGAGATATCCTGCCAAAACTGGTGGCTCGTGGCGAGGTGGCCCGCTGTGTTACCTTCCTAGTGCCTCGCCGTAAGGCGTTGAACTCAGCTGCGTTCGTGGCTTTGCTGGACGGTAGGTTTGTGTGGCCCCAAAGCCTTCTAAGCTCACCCCACGGGAGACAGAACGATCATTATCGTTAAAACTTCCTGGGTTGACGGGTTCGCCCGTTTTAGCCGACATTTCCAACTGTACTAACTATTAAAACTGACAATAGGTTAAGCTATTTGCGAGGAATCACTACTAATCACCATACTACTGCAATGAGAGTTACAAGAAGATTAAGCAATTTGTGCCCTCGGGACATGGACAGAATGATCCGGAGCGTTATTTTAAACGAATAACAGTAAAAAGAGCAAAATCGATTTTTTGGCGCGTATGGGGTTCTACATATTGATAGATGATACATTATTCCAAATTTCTATCTGGAATAAATTTTGGCGAATCTACTGTTGCATATTTAAAAGTGGTGCATGTTTTCTGAGATATTCGTAAAAACAACGACTTCTTCAAAACAACAGCTATATATAAAGCAACCTCAGAATATTGCTTATTTTTTGCATCTATTATGGGTAGAATATGCCCTTTACTGGAACTCATTACTTTTCTAAGAAGTAACCAGTTCCTACTTTTCTCTCTCTCTCTCTCCTTTTTCTCCCAAAGGAGATTTCCTCTCCTAGGACATTCTTAGTTTTAAGTGTAGTAGTTTGCATTTTATGCACACAAATTTATTTGTTTATTAATCTTCATTTCCACAAAGTGCACACGTACCCCTGCACTGTAATTAGGTTATGTGTAAGAAATTGCCATGTGCAAATAAGCTCGCCTTTTTGTATAATATTTTAAAAGTGCAAATAAAGAGTTTATTATTATTAATATAAGTGCGAACGGACAGCAGCTTCGAATTGATGCAAGTAACGAATACATGCCACCGCAGTAGATCGGCAAGCGAGTGCCTGTACATAATAGTATTATGTAAATAGCCTTCGTTGTAACATTAGAATAATAAACATTAGGAGGTGATATTTTTTTGTGCGTCACCTTTTTAATATGACAACAAGAGAGCGGGACACGCTCAGGGCGTGGGTGCATCTCCTCTCTTCGTTCTCCTCTACGTCCTCCATCTCTTGACATATCACACTTCGGCATACCCGCTTGCATTAACTTATTTTTAAAGAGATTTTTAAGCGATAAATGCGCCGCTGACACCACTTAAAAATGGTGTCTGTAAGCCTTGTAAGATCGGTCAAGACACGCGTTAAAGTTAGTAAGATAAGCGCTAGGGTGATTGATAATTCCTGGTGAGATGTTCGAAACCAAGGCTTTTTACAAGCTTTATATCAACTTGCAATGTTTGTTTGTAAGTTGTCTGTTTCAAAATTTGCAAACCATTTTTCAACCACTTGCTGGTATCCTTAGCTAAAATATGCCACGAGGAAGTACATTGGCATGCCACCAAGAATAAAACCCATTTACCTACAATCGATCGTACCACGTACGACCAAGTTCCAGGCGACTAGACTCTACAAAGGCTTTAAATAAACTCTTTATAAATTACCTGATCAATTAAAGGCGATTAAATACAACGATATTTTTAAGAGATTCATGCGGGGGGTATCTGTTTAAAATTAACATGTATGCTTATAACATTTTTTTTAAATATTGTCAAAATACATAATATCATACCTAACAGCTTTTTTTATTCATCAATTGTTTTATTGTACATAGTTATGTTACAGTCCTTGTTTTTTTAAATTAGCGAGTTAAAGTAACTGTGTAAAACATTAAAAAAATTACACTGTGACAAGACGCCGAGCCGATATCGTCCGATTGGGCTACATAGCGAATCCAACATACGATTGTGGAACGCTGCTGGATGAAGACCATCGCCTATCCTGCCCGCAGCTGTCAACCCCTATCACACACCAGGACCTACAAGAGACGAACAAACCCATCTAGACCACATATTTTTGGACAGACTTGTCTTAACATGGCCCGCACACGTTAACGAACAAACAAACTGATTCCGAAAATTCAACTGGGTAGATAACTTTTAGAAATGTTGTCTTGCTATTGAAATATAAAATAACAGTTTTAGACATATTTATAGACTCTAAAATCTCCCTTAGGACTATCGCTATCTATATAAGTAATGGGACCTATTATTTCCACCAGATCAAGCGAGGCACTTGCTTCACTACTTAGCAGGCAGTCGGTACCCAGGCATTTGCTTGCACAGAAGGCAGTCTTGTGTTTGCTTTGATCTCCACTTACAACCATACTGTTAATGAGCCTCTTAATAGAACCCGTTACACACGCCGGATCTATTTTGATTAGTCGTATTTAATATGTGAAAGTAAATTTCATTGAGCGTAAGAAAACAGCTGATAGTAGTAATAACACATATTGAATTTTATGTTTTTTTTCTGACGAATTTCTATTTCAATAAGTTGTTACTGTAAAATAATTTAGAGACTGATAAGAAACTTCGTACTTCTTGTATATAATATCTAAGCTATAATCCAAGCTATAATATCTAGTTAACAGTAGAAATGGCACATTACAAATTTCTTGAAAACATATTCTTACCTTTTTTAGGTAAATAGATAGATAGAAATTCTTTATTGCACATTTTAAGAAAACACACAACAAGCATACTTATTGCTTAAATAGATAGATAGAAATTCTTTATTGCACATTTTAAGAAAACACACAACAAGCATACTTATTGCTTAAAATACGATATTTTACAGCCAACCTATGTGGAAGTGTAAGAATTTGTGTGCCAAAATAAACAAAAGAAACTTAGTACTTAACAAAAATTTATCAATAAGGAAATATGCCATTGTTTTAAATATAATTAAGATTTGGAGAATATAAGGAACGGAAGATAGGAGAGGATGGGACGAGACGTAGGACAACTAGGAATTTAGGGACCTGAAATGCTTTTGAAAAGTACAAAACATTGGTGCGTTTCTGGTATTTGACGGGAGCTGCATAAACGGTGAAGGAATATGTAAAAAACAAGATTTATGAGTAGGAATCGCCATTTTACTTACGAATTTTACATTTTTTAAAAAGACTTCCCTAAAAGCTATATCCCTAAAATCATAAATTTGGTTAAACCTAACTTAATTTAAAACTTTTTGATGTGAAATATCAATCTGTCATGAAATGTAAAATAATATAAATACAAAATGCAATTGATTATCGGAGCGAAAATAATATCTGTCATGAAATGTAAAATAATATAAATACAAAATGCAATTGATTATCGGAGCGAAAATAATATAGTCGTAATAATGTATGTAATAGTCAATAAGATGGCAATTGTCAGTCACCTAATAAGAATTCGTTGATATCCTACAATTATAAATAGGATAGAAAACGAATTTACCGCGTGAAATTTGTAGGACCCGACGTTTCGGTGACGTTGCAGCCGCCGTTGTCTAGGGTAGACTAAAGAGCTGTCAGTCCGTTGTTTTGCGGGTAGGCCGCAAACCGCTGCCGCCACTGCGTAGGTTATAACGGTGGTGGGGGGCCGGGCTCGGAGCGCGGGAATTTTTAAAATCCGTCTTGCACACAACACTCACTGTATCCTGTTTTACGTCTTTGCGTTCGGCGTTCGGCGGCGGGAACATTTTAAGAAACCCCGGGTGTGTATAAAGTCGAATGCAGCTGCGGTCTAGCCTACGTTGGACAAACGAAACGGCCCATAGCCACGCGACTGACAGAACACATCAAAGCTGTTAAAAACGTTCAGCGAGAAAAATCGGCGATCTGCGAACATATATTGGATAGCGGAAGTAACCACTGGATGCAGTTTCAAAATCCCATTGTTCTATCCAAGGAACAATTCTACTTTCCTCGCATGATCCGGGAAGCCATTGAAATAAGAAGAACTCCGAACTTCAATAGAGATGACGGCTACAAACTCTCTTCTACGTGGAACCCTCTTCTTAAAATGTTCCCGCCGCCGAACGCCGAACGCAAAGACGTAAAACAGGATACAGTGAGTGTTGTGTGCAAGACGGATTTTAAAAATTCCCGCGCTCCGAGCCCGGCCCCCCACCACCGTTATAACCTACGCAGTGGCGGCAGCGGTTTGCGGCCTACCCGCAAAACAACGGACTGACAGCTCTTTAGTCTACCCTAGACAACGGCGGCTGCAACGTCACCGAAACGTCGGGTCCTACAAATTTCACGCGGTAAATTCGTTTTCTATCCTATTTATAATGTCAAACAACCGCGATAGTCTTCGATATCCTACAATTCTCTCCTAATTAGGTAGACTTTTAAGTCAGACCTTAATTAGGGTATTTCTCCGTTTCTACATATACTTTAATTTTTTTCGTGTAGTGTACATACATTTACATTTTACATTTTCGTCGTGTCCAATTGACGGCTAAAGACCGCTCTTGGACGTGTCAAAATAATTGGGTTAGGTAGTAAGTCTCGTTACTACTTGTGACGTTTATAAATAATAGTTTTAGGTATTTATAGTTTTGGATTTTATCGAAGGTTATTTTAGGTATGAAAACGTCAATTACTATATTTTCATGCGATCAAAGGGCATATTTGTGTTTTCGTTTCCAATGTCGCGAGCGGGATTGGGTTTTCCGACTGTTTTCCTTGCCGGAAAAGCCGATACCGCTACATACTCTTTACTGAACATACATAGGTAGTCAAGAATTAACTACTAGATTGTCAAACTATAAATATAAATTATCAAAATAGAAGCCTAATATTTGAAGTAGTTAGTAAGTCGAAAAGATAAGTAGTAAAATTATTCATAGTAATATTCAAATTGTCAGTAAAATGTTAAATAATCAAATTAAATCTACGTTATGCATTTTAAACTAAAAGTACAGATATAAGACCATATAAAATAATCAGACAATAAGGCTCTACTTTTTAAGTAATTTAAATGGGCAAAATATTTGAAAAATAATGGCCCTTAAATTCGGCCAGATTGTAGAAAGGGTGGCCTATCAGCATCTCCTTGATATTTTTTTGAATTGTATGTCCTCCAGCTGTTTAATATTCCACACCATTCCAACATAGTTTATATTCCTTTCAAAGGCGGACAGGGTAGTATTAAATTATGCCTACCTCCGGAAAAATGTAAATTGCGTAAATTTAAATTGTATAATCTTGTGTACGCTAAGCTATTATAGTATTGTGGTCTTCATTTATAACTTGTGGATTTACAATGAAAATAATAATAAAACTAGATACCTTCTCGACCGTGACCTACATCCAGATGGACAGATAGACGAATAGCGGAGTCTCTACGATAGGATTTAGTTTGTACGACTTGGTACGGAACCCTAAAAACTGAAAGTGTGTAAATTGTCAACTGTGCACAAGCGCCGACAGAGAGGACGGACCAACGGAATTCAGGAGCAATTCCTCCGTTAAATGTTGCGTGAATGACGCACAGTCTAAGCGTATAATTAAACTGCGGTTTCGCACGCCGCCCGCTTAGACTGTGATACTGCAATATGCGATGACTCTATTTCTTAAAGTTTGAAAGTTTAGCTTTCTTTTAAAGCTTTTCAAAAGTGCAGAAAACTTTGAAATATTTTATTATAACAAGGTAATAAATATAAGGGCATTTTTTTGTGTCTTTTACTTTTCCGGCCCGTCAACCGAAAAAAAGGTAAAATATTGTGAACGCGCTAAACAATAATTTCGAGAGGATGACGGAGATATCCATTATGAGCCCCTCTGAGACTATTAAGACCATTTTTAGATTGAAGTCTCTCTGTGTATCTGCCTGTGTGTGTGAGTGTGTATTCCTCCTCGGTAGCGCATAAACGCTTAATCCGATTGAGCTGAAATTTGGTATGCGGGCATCATTTGGTCATGGCAACAGATGTAAAGTTTGCAGTACCGACAAAGCAACGCATCCTGTGACGTCACATGTCATGAATCTTTCAAACAAAAAGTTCAATCCATCCAACTAATTAGAAGGAACTGACTCGGCCCTTTCAGTAAGCCATAATATCTTAATCAACAAAAGTTCCTATTTATTTCTTTATTTTTTTATTTAAGAATTAATTACTATAAAACATTGATTAACTTACAAAAATAACAGGAACCGAATGGCAAAACCTTAACCTTTTGCTTATTTGTTTCTGTCACCCAACTGGTACTAGCCCGTTCTAGGGTGGACAGGACTCCAATATTACAATTAAGTTTGCTTGATTGCTTGGTTGCTTACAAATGTACAAGTTTTAGTAAAAAGCTAATGACACTAAAATTGCCCTAAAATGTGGTCTTCAAAATAAAATTAAAAAAAAATTATAATAAAAAAATAATAAAAGATAATATAATAAATAAAATGCAATTCCATTATTTAATCGGCAATAAATATAATATAAAATTCGATTGAATAATAAAAGAAAGAAACAGTCATTAATATTTAATATATGTTAAGTAATATAGGATTTAAAGATTATTAATCACGTGCTTAAACCACCATGTTGGAAAGTAACCTGATACGTCAACTGGAGCTGAACGCTCTCCACTCATTCGTATCGTATTTCAGTATTGCATTTTACTTTTTCGGTCCACCAAAAGACGAGAAGGTGGACCGTGGTATTGTAAACGCGATTCTGTTTGTCTGTCTGTATTCATCCACGATAGCGCCCAAACGCTTTGTCCGATTGAGCTGAAATTTAGCATGCAGGAATCATTTGGTCATGGCTAGAGTTGAAAAATTGTGGTGCGAATCGGTCCACCTGGGGACGCACTAGTAATATTGCAACCTCGAAATATTGGACTTGTAGACTCGAAATTAGGTATACAGATGCCTTGTTGGGCCAACATCACATTGAATTTTCGTCGTTCAGTATGTTTGCGAAGTTGACTTTCATCGCTGTACGGTGAGTTCCTGCTGTTAAAAAATTACATTACACTCATATCCTTCCGTAAGTCAGCTACTTTCCAGGAAAGTTTTAGGGTGACACAACCGATGTTACTTTCCCAGCGGAGGAAAAATATTGTGAACGCACTTCACTGTGTCTGTCTGTGAAATCTGGCCGAAACTGGAAGTAAGGGCGCGAGGTCGGCCCGCTGTTTGTACACCCGGTGTCTCGCGGTAAAGCGTTGGCTTCTTACGGGCGAGTGGCGTAACATCTTTCCAATGGTACATACGTTATTGATATTAAAGAGATGGGCCCAGCGCCTATACATTTTTACACGACTGCCCAACAAAACAGGAGTGTATTGTGTGTCCAGGGTTCTTCTATGTATGTTTTCCGTTTCTATATTCCATCATAACTTCTAAACATTTGAACCGACTTAGAAGTGTGTGGTGTTGTTAGAATCGTTATGTCATCCCAAGTATGATTGGGTACCTGAATTTTCCAAATATCACGTACGTAGTTGTCTAAATGTCCAAATGTCATAAAATTAACCTAAATATATCGTGTTTAGTGTCAAAAGAATGGTCTGATTAAGGATATTTCGGCAATATATATCTATCTATATTAATAAATACATAAGCCATACATATTTCATATAAAACCGAATTATAGATAATTATAAATACAGTACTTCACTTTCTGTAATGGCAGTCGTGTTTTTTATTATTTTTGATATATTTACTTGTTGCACATTGTCCTTTATTATTTATTATTAAATATTAAATCTTACCGATCACACTCGTTCTCAATAGCAGTGCCATCGCTACAATTCACAGTTCTACGTAACTATGCAGTTAACTGTTTCATCCTAAAGTCTTCTACGCTCACTCACGGAAGATAGAACGATCATCGTCGTTAAAACTTCCTGAGGTAACGGGTTCGCCCGTTGTAGTTGGCACCTCCAAATACGTATATGTTAAATTTACTCCAATTTGTGTTCCAATCCGTTAGTTTTCAATATTGGAGTACTTAACTGCTCGCCAACTGATTGCATTTGCCAGCTCTATTGTGTGGTTCTTGCGATTTGCGACGCATTGTTATTGCGCGCAGACGTGTGAAGCGATTTTTGTTTCACGCCATTTCGGCTATCCTGCATTTATGGGGAGAATAATTTCGCAGAATCAGATAGGCGTTACTAAATTTTAGGTAGACAGTGAGGCTATATATCAATACTCCAGCGAGGTAGATGTGGACGAGGAGGTAGAAGCCCATTTTCCGTTCATGACATTATTTTTGTTTCCTGTAACTGTATTTGTAACTTAGAAGTAGGGATGGACGTTGAAGGAAAAACATTGATTTTACCACCGATGCCAACATCGTAACGGAAATATCGATTGTCGAAAAATATCGTTTTCAAATCATTGATATTTAGATCATCTATACCAGTGATTTCCAAAGTGGTCTATATGGACCCCCAGGGGTCGATTTCGAACTGCAGGGTGTCCATGTCAGCGAGGAAAAAAAATAGGGGTGCACGAGATATAAATGGGGGTCCACATTAGCGGACCCTCTCTAGGCAGGTCATCAGGAATATTTAGGCGATCCGTAAATGGCATATTGCTTCTAAAACAGATAGAGTGTACAGCATAGTATTTTAAACTATTTAATAGCAATAAACAAAGACCCGCCTTACAAGTATCATGGAAGGAAATGAACATAACTCAAATTGCATCACTAGTGGATTGAGGAGGCCATTGCACAAGACTAACGAGGGAAGGTTCCAGTTAGATATGTGAAATATTGCGCTTCAATAGGTATCCGTGCGAGCGACTAGGATGGACGCGTCAAATGAATGAGCAATCGAGATAGTGCTACATGTGCAGCTATGTGCAGCTTTCTCAAATGATTGGTACTTCAAGGTCGTGGACGATTAGAAATGAAGAACTAAAAATTGTACATGTTTTCGATTTTTTACAGGTGTCCATTTTCCCAAAAACCCTATGTAAGTGATCAGTACTGTGCCAGCTGTCAAAAACACATTTAAAGTTAGTAAGTTTAGGAAAATTCAATAGTATGCAGGCAGGGGATCTACAGAAAACAGCATGTGGTCTACGCCCTACGGGACAAAAAAGTTTAGGTACCTCTGGTCTGAACAATCGATATTTCTTTTAAAAAACGTTGTTCGTTGGACTCATTTTGTTGATAATCCCTGTTATATTTCTTCTGATAAAATCAATAATAGAGATGAACACAGTGACATTATGTATAATTCAACACTGACTGTCGCTCTTTTCCATTCCAGACTCATCCTGATCTGGATCCCACCATCATCGAACCACGAGGAAACGATAACATTTGATAGACCAGATGAAATAGCCGGAGTATAAATGCTGCGAGTAAAAAAAACCTGTCGTTGTACGTCACATTGGTAACCTATAAGAATCCGTATATTTTACCTACCGGCCGAGAACCTGAATTATATATTAAATAATCAACAATAACAGACAGCTACGCTGTCTGTTATTGTTGATTATTAGGAGTACCCCATCTCTGATAATTTTTAGATTCTTTAATTATGTTGTGAGACCCCAATGAATTGCTATTCTTTATTCTCGGAGATTGCTAGTATACCGTCCAGTCTCTTCGTATTATACTGTGTGTGTCTTAGGGTTTCGTATACAATAATAAAATCGACAATGATAAAAAATCATGCCGAAATTTCAATACCACTTTCAATACAGTTTTATTTAGGAATATCAAAAAGTTTGAAATTTCTGTTCGTTTTTGTGTTTCATATCGGGAGTTGATCATTCGGTATTATTTCCTTACCATACGAGTTTATTTATTTATTGATTTAACAGGAAAACATACAGCGTAGTTTAAAATTATTTGACAAATATGAGTGTTCCAACAAATATAAGGCTGAACAATTTCAATTGAAGTTAATAATTATATCACTGTATAACTTATCTAATAGTAGATAATAGAAGGAATGGAAGGGGGATTATCTGTACTTTCTGTCTACGTATTTTATTATTTTTGGTAATAAACTGAATGATGATAGATTTGGATATTATAAATTTTAATCCAAATATAGAGAATATAATAAAAATATATTTAAATAAATATAATAGAAAATATAATATGAATTAAAATAAAATAAAGTAAAATTTTATTTAATAAAAAAATATAGAATAAAATGAGAAATGACGATAAATTTAATATACATCTGATATGATGACATTTTCTGCGCATTTATTCAAATATAATATAATTTCAATTTACTCTCATCTCAATCTATAATGGGCCCGATTGCGTTTCTTCGTAAACTAAAATCGAAATTAGGTAGTTCATGCGAGCGAGATAGGCCAATACCTTAAAGCGGAATATGAAATGAATCATTGTCACTCTTCCAGCATCAAACGATAAATCGAACATAAAGCGGCTTAATCCAAGACCGGACGAAATGCTTTAAACTAATTCAGATATTTTTTATGCTGGAAAAGATGCGATTGTCCATATTATTCGTTCATATTTTCCGATATTAGGTCACGAAGAAACGCAATCGAGCCCATTATTTGGCCACTTTTTGAATTCACATTTCCTAAATTGACATTTTACTGTGAATAAAATAGACTCAATTATGTGTATTTTAAAACGTGTATTTTGCCAATAGATAAAGTATTTACTTTAAATGCGCAGAGGGTATGGGCAATAGATATTTAGCTAAAATGGGCCTGGGCGTAGCCCAGTAATATTTGGCTAGTTTTTTATTAATCTGTGCTGGGTCTGACTGAGAGACAGTTTCGTGTGATTATATAGCAATCGAGTAGGAGGGATTTAAATATCATCCACCCAGCCTCTCGTCCTTTCGCGCATTTGCGAGTAGTTCTTGTTTATCGCGGAGTGAAGGAGAAGAAAATAATAACATCGTTGCACTCTCCCAACACGCAGCACTGTCTGGACGATATTATGCTAGCTGGGTGCAAGCTGGCTAGCACTTTGTTTGGCTCGAGTCCTGCTTTATCGAATAACATCTATTATTGCGGCTTGAATGCAGTTGCAGGAAGTTGGGCGAAATCTCGTGCCACAAATCGAGACAGATATACGCGGAGTGAAGAGTGAACATTTCACCTAGATCTGTCCAAGCCTGAAGGAACTTTAACCGTTCCTTGAGCGAGCCGCGGAACGCAGTTTGTTCATGGTCGGGCACACAAAACGCAGCATCTAAAACTTGTTTGCTTTTAAAATGATAAAAATAGCATTTATTTACATTTATTTAATTATTTATTTATCTATTTATTTAAGCTTATAAAACCTTAAGTGCATAAGAAAAAGACTCTCCTAGCCTAATAATCAAAAATTAAACATTTACTTTTGTTGCCTAATTTGGAAAGAGATTCAGATCTCATAGTTTATGGTTTTTACCACCTCACTAGAAATAACCTGTCTCGAGGTGGTACCAACAGAGATTTTGTAATGCCCATCGAGAGGGCATGTTATCTCCGCTCTTCGCTTATTTTTACCTTGGATAGTGGAAAAATATTTTTAATTTAACAATTTTAAGATTAAAAAATAAGTTAATCTTACTTAAAATTAAAATCATGAAAAGTCAGAAAAAACAGAACAAAGCATTTTAGTTTAAATGTTCATAAATATTCTTGTATAGTAGAATAATCCATACATATATATGATATAAACCTTATATAAATTTATATTATAAAAAGATAATAATACTATTATAAATACTTACATTTATTATGATAATACATACTATTTACGTGCCTGGATAATAATTTATACTAGTACCCACATGTAAATTTGATATGCTAATTTTTAATATAATATAGACGTGGAATTATTAAGAACTAAAGACACCAGAGCCTTAAGTTATAATATAAATATGTAGGAATATGCTCACACAAGGGCCTTTAAAAATATCATATGTGTAATATTTTGGAATAAAAATAAATATTTCAGTCAACTTTTTAGGCGTATAATATAAAATAAATGCAATGCAAATGAAAACCTAATTTCATTATCCTACTATCAAAAGGCACATCCTCAGGCTACATGTTGTCAGAGGTGTTAATCTAGCTTGAAAACGGATGCCACACTGCTTTGTCTTATCTAGGCCTTTGATGCCATTGATCAGAAATTATTAGTTGCTAACTTAAAAATGTATAACTTTAATAATTCTTCAATGAGTTTGGTAACCAGACATACCAGCAATAGGAAACGACACATCTGAATCTGGAAATGCTGTTTTGGGTGTACCGCGAGGATCGTTCAAAATATTTCTTTTTCGCGGTTTTGGGTGTACCGCGAGGATTCTTCAAAATAGTTTTTAAAATATTATTATCATGGTATTTATGAATTACATACCAAAAACCATTAAAGAGGCAGATCTTTTATTTATATGGATGGTTGATAATCAGTGATACCAATGTCGCTATACTATATGGCAAGATAAAAAATATTTTGTTCGATTCAAAATAGTGGTTTCAAAAGATTGCGCTCGTTTTAAATGTCCTCAAAACGCATTTGATTAACGTCAATGTGCAGACAATCAGATAGACACACTCGAATGTCAGCAATAAGACGAACAGGTCAAATTCTAGTGTTTTTTAGTTTTAGTATTGTTGTAATTTGCGACAAGCTGGGGGCGCGCGTGTTGCGCCTTCAATAGAATATATAGAATCGCTCCATCATCCTATCGCGTGGAGCATTGAGGCTTTGCTGCTGACCGGAATCGCATCCTGGTCATGTAAAACGGACCGTGCGGACTACTGCCAAGAGGACTCCGCTAGACAAGTTTTACGATATTACGAGATATTAAATGTTCCATCCATGTAGGCACATACTGGAGATAGCGATGCAGGTGTAAGCAATCCAGCATATTTTGACGTAAATGGATAAAGCATGTGGTGTATAAAGTTTCAGATTATAGCGGATAATATCTGATTCCAAACATCATATTGGGGTTCGAAGCGGTGGTTCCACCAATCTTTATATAAATATATTGTAATTGGGCAAAGTACCAATACAAATATTCATACAATATCTTCGTGTGGCAATCGGATATACTACCTACATCAAATATGCTTAGATGGCTTACCTTAAAATCCGGAAATAAGATGGTCAGGACACGGGAGCCACTTTCTTGATGTCCACACGAGATTGGTGGGTTTATAGATGCGATGTTAGGATGAGCAATCCATTATTAATCACTCAAACGCGTTAGAATTTAAATAAAATGCGGTGCGATGTAACATTGACAGGAAGCCAGTATGCAGAACAGAATTTTCGTATTTTGACAGTAGGATGGGGGTAGGAAATAAATAACCGGTATTTGGAATGATCTTAAGGCGCCTTCTCATAAATCTAATGCAGGCGTATAATCAATTACCACACAGAGCAACTGGCGCAAACAGCATGACTATCTGACGTCATCTCGTAATCAGCTGCACATAGTAAACCACTCTTTGACGAAGTACGGAAGATTTGCCGTCATTGATGGACCACAATTTACAACAGCCTGAGCGAATAATGAAGTAAGTTACAACTACTAATTTGTTTAGAGACAGCTTAATGATATTTCTAATTCAAAATACAAGTACGTTTTTTTGTAATTTAGAACAATTTTTCGAATGTCAAATTATTAATTAAATAATTATAAGATACTATCCGTTTTGCAATGTGTATAAAGCTTTTGATCTTGTATTATTTATTATTTTTTTTTGTCGTAGCGTTAACGTATATTGTATAACACGAATAAAATACTATGACTATGACTATGACTATGTCTCACTCTCAGAATGTCTTACTTAATTCGTTTGGGTGCATTAAGCAGCCATGCTTTGTACGTGTTTTTGGACGTCGCAACCAAGACATTCCTGGTATATGTTACAACCGAGTTTATTCAAGGTCACGGTGGCATGACATTTGAAGCTTCTATATATTTGATTAAAATCTACCTTCAAGTTCCAAATTATTTTCGATATACTTATGCGAGTACTGGCCCTAGGTGGGCCTGCGAAATTTTGCACTTTTTTACAGGTCTTAGGAAATACCAAAACACTCAAAATAAACTATACTCATTAGAGATTTAACAGGAGAATTAGATCCCTTAAGTGTGAACTAAAGTTCATAACTTCAACGTAACTGACTTTGGTCGCGACAAATAACTATTGACATAAAATGTAATATTTTAAAAAGTATATCCGTTAATTACTTTAAAAATGTAAATAGCACCAAACTGTCCTTCTTTGGCTCTCGTTATGCAGTGATAAAAATAAAGTAACCAAAAACTTAACAGAGGGCTTGGCTTAGCCTTTGAGCCAATGGCTGTATTTTAACATATCATCGAAAACTATATAATTGCTATTTGTTTGAATTGGCCTTTTTTATTATTATCTGTCGCTAAATTACATTTGAAAGTATAACAGATTATATTACATAAGGGATATCTTAATATTCAATCTCAACGAATACAGTTTGAGAACCAACATCTTCATAGAGCCCGTAGTAAGCAGGTGAAGCAAAAACAGCGACTACGCGCCACCGCCGTAGGTGTGCGCGTCGATGTGCGTGGGTATGTGTGGGGGTGAATAGGGTGGGGGTTCAGGGGTGAAAAGGGGGAGGGTGTTTTCCGCAAAGTTAAAAATTGTCAAAATGCGCGGGTGGATCGCCCGGGGGGTTGTGCAACACCCCCCGGTTATTCCCCGTACTATCGGACTGTTGTTCTCTTTAGTTTGGTGGCGCGCGCGGTACTTCCAACATCGTCCAAGTGGATCCGCTCTTCATCCACACCCTCATCCATCCCGTTAAGTCGTTAAGTTATGTTTTCAAGATTGATATTGTGATTGTTAAGTAACTTACAGGTGACTGATTGTTATTTCAAGAAAAATGTTCCGGACATGTGTTACGTGGTTTTGAATTTTATGAGTTTGAATTTTGAAGCAATAAAAGTGGACACATGTTGAAACGACGCTGCGGAAGGTAAGTTTATAAATTAGTTTTTATTCCATATAGAGAAAAGCAATTAGAGAGTAGATAACATTGAGTAAAAACTCTGAGTTGAACATCTATTACTTATTACTACTTGATAATAATTTAAGTATATTTTTTACTTCACTATTCGGGTTGTTTTTAAACCTGTTCATATAACTGGCAATGTGCATTTAAAAGCCATTCTGAATACTGCAATTTTATCTTCCGTGAATTAAGTGATCCCATATAGTATGGATGAAATTGTATCTATATTTCTCGTATTTGTGCTATTCATTAATATGCTAAACTAAAGCGCGCTGTAGTAGAGATTGGAGTAGTTGTTGGAGAATTATCTAAGAGAGCGATGTCACTACTACAAATAACGCATTACACAAATGGAGCTATGTAGGAACACTATTCAACTCCAACAAAAAAATACATATTGGAATTCCACATGGAACTTTATTGCGGTAATTTCTTTTTTTAGTTTATTATTGTTTAGTTTATTACCGAGCAATTTCGATGTAATCAAAATTACAATGGCCCCGAAAGATATAAGTCAAATAATAACAGATAGAAATATTAAGGAAATAATGATGAATTCTAATTATTTCTTGCTTGCTTTACAAGCTTCATGGGTGGTAATATCAGAAAAATATTTTCTCTTATTGTAACCAAAAGCCATTTCATAGTATTTTCATATGCAAAATTGTAATATGAGCACACACATCAACAAATAATAATAATAATAATAATAATAAACTCTTTATTTTGAACAAAAAGGCGAGCTTATTGCCTTGCAGCAATGTCTATCAGCTAACCTATAGCTTAAAAGTTTATAACATACATAGAACGTTGGCTACGCAATAGAACAATAAAAACACAAATGATAAAAAGAAACAAACAGAAACTACAAACAGAAACTACCAAATAAACAAACTCACCAAAATAAATAATTAAATAAATAAATAAATAAATAAATAAATTAAAAAACTAGAAAGAGACAGATAATAAAAAAAGTAAAACAAATGACTAAAATTAAATAAGGGCGCAGAGGAAAGGAAGGAGAGGAAGGAAGGAAAGAACAGCGAAAAGGAGGGGGGAGAGGTGGATTAGTTAATGTATGGATTTTAGGGTTACAAATATGTCATTCCCTAGATCATATGCATCAAATTTCTAGGTGTACACGTCGAGGAATATACATCGCGAGGAACTAGATATTAAGTATAACTTGTTATGCGTTGCGAATAGTTAGATAAAAAATGTGAATTTCAGACTAGGTATATTATTTTGAACCTATATTAGTTATGCTATTACCTTGCTAATTTTACAAATAGATCGATACGAATTATCGTTAAAATTCAATGGATTGAAACATTTAGATTTATTTTTTTCACATTATTTACAGAGATTTCTATTAGAATTTTGCTCGGAAAAGGAAAAATATGATAAACTTTCAGTATATAAAACATAACTTCGTTTTACTAAGCGTGAGTTTAAACACTGTTAGGCATGGCCCCCAATCCTAAGGGCCATATTATTTCAATATTTTACCATATCAGATAATGGCATTCAGAATCACAAGAGTCAGGGTAATTTCGAATTGAAAATGTCACACTTGCTTGTTTGTGTACGTTTTGAAAGCGAATACAGCGAAATAAGTAATATAGAGAATTCAATTAAATTCAATTCAATTAATTCAAAATTCAAAAAATTCAAAATTATTTATTGAGTTCAAATTATGAGTACATTCAATTTACAAAAGTCTTAACCTAACTAGGCTACCGCCTGTTCCAAGGTAGACAATTTATTTTAATTATCCTAAGAAATCTATAATATTATATTTATATAAATAAACAAAATCATACATAATGTAACACAAAAATCTTAATTACCTTATAAAAATTCGTAGGAAAATATCATGAAAATTGTCAATATTATTTTATTTTAAAACATGATAAAAATTAATATATATTCATATATGTATTAATAAGTATCAATATGTATTATTAAAATACAAAATAAATTCAGAAAAATTTAAATAAAATTACATTTAGAAATAATAAATTTATATTACTACATATACTATTATGTTTTTATTATAAAGATTCAGTAGAAGTGTTCAATGTCTGCATTTGTACAATTTAAGAGGTAGGCACTTAAACTATTTTAAAATTTATAAGATATTTTAATGTCTTTAATGTTTGGTGGTAGGCAATTATAAAGTTTGGGGGCAAGATAAGAGAAACTGGATTGGCCAAAAGCGGATCTCCTGAGTGGTATTACAAAATTTGTTTGTGTCGATCTTCTTGTTACACGAGATTGCTAGCTTTTTTCCTGTTTTCCTTACTCACTCTGGAATTTAGTGAGAGTTACCAGCACAAACATTTTTAAAAATTAATTACATTAATATCGGTAAAATTTTAACAGATTTTTGAAACTTAGCCGATATATAAATATTCCAAAGTTAGCACTAAGTACAGTAAACAATGCCTTCTTTACTGTATTAATTAGCTATGAATAAAAAAATAAAAAATACTGCATTTGGTCTTACAGTTTTTCAGTTTCCTGTTTCGTGCGAGGCTGCATCGAACGATTAGGTAATTTGGTAGATTTGATAATTTCAATAATACCTAGGACTACTATTACGATTTCTTAATGTCTATATATTTTAACTATAATTGAAAACCATTAACCTTATTAATTGAGTATGTATTATCAATGAATAGATTTTCATTTAATTTTGGGCAGACATACTTTACAATGGTTTTTTCTTATGGCATATAAACAACTGCGCTACAGAAAGTAGCACTTAAAAAGAAGCAAATTTAATACACTTTTAAAAATTTACCAATTTTTCAAGGTTATTAGATTCTTATGCATTTAAGTTCTAATTTAATGATAATATATTATGTGGGAGGTCAAATAAACCGAAAATCTGACATTTTATTTCATTTAATTTATTTGTCTCAATAGATAGCTACACCTAAGATGTAGCTATCTATTGAAACATAAATAAGTAATTTCCCGTAATAGGTGAGCTGACTCGAATTGAAAATCAATAAAAATTCGTACAAAATAATACATAATGTAGATACCCACGTTAAGCAATCAATAAATTAGAAACAAAGCAATATAGAATGGTAATAATATTATAAAACAATATAAATAGTTATTTATTATTAGCAAAGGATATTGAAAATTATACCAAAATTATAATTATATTGCCAAGGAAATTGAAGTAAAAGAGAAAATAATCATGAATAAAAGTCAAAAATATTCACCTATACATAATCAAGGTAAACTATAAAATAACTAGAGTGAACATAGAATATTGTATAAGGTTTATCATTTTGTTCGAAATTATTAGATGCAATTATTATTCGGAAAAAGATCAATATACTAAGCCTTCTCGTTTGATAGGTCTCTAATATATCCTACTATTGTATTTAATATTCGAGCAAATTATTATGATATTTGATACTGTTGCAGATATTTTTTTGCCCGTTTCGGAAAGTCTATGTTTTATTAGTCAAATTTGCGTTCATATGTAACTTTGTAAACTACGATTTCCTTTGTAAGAAAAAAAATAACAATCCACACATAACAATACCCAAGGACGTTCTTTACAAAACTGCCCCATTGTACGTAAAGTGAATGTTTGAAAAATGATTGTCCATTGTTATTGATATCAGCGCCTGTGAATTAATCAAATCATATTTTTTCATATCATTACCGGGGTTTCTCCTGATATCTAGCGCCGCTTATTCTGTAGCTCGGCTAGTGAGATTATGCCAAAATGCGAAGGGATTAAACGTGGCGCCAAATAGCGATATAAATTGTCGCAAGTTTGCAACATTACGCCTAGTCTAGTGGGGTTGGCAACTCCTGTGAAAATGGCACCGCCAAATTTGTTTAATATCACACCGAAAACATTAATGTCTTAAGAACGATCTTTGCGAACATCATTTTTGTTAGCGGTATGGCACACGGTTGGTTTTATAACCAAACTGGACATTGAAGGACATTGGAACCAATTTCTCAATTCTCACTTTTTTGTCATATAGTTTGCGGAATGATAGTAGAGTGAATAAAAATAAGAAAAAAAATGGTATCGGGATCTATTAGGACAAAGCAGAAATTCAGTTCTGTTTGATCCGTCCCATACAAGAAATCTGAAAATATTGTTTTCTGCCTAAAGTGTAAAAACACAATGGTCAAAAGTTCTATCCATCAGCATAAAGAAAACAGCGAACAAAGTAAGCTGGTTCATAATTCCCGTAAAGTACAGTTTCGACCCACCGTACGGCATGTTAAACTGTTTTTTTATAATAACAAAAACAATTTTTAAAGCATTTTTTTAAACCTAAACAATTAAAAACAATTTTATATTCACAAAAACATTCTTCTTTTCTGTCAGAGTTGTGCGTATTTTAACGATAACATCCGACAAGAAAAGAGTAACGAATAGAATTCTTCTTCTTCAGGAAGCTCCTCTCTTTCCTTTCTTTGGGAGGGGTCCCACCTTCTCTCTTCCTTTTCCATCACATTTTTATTTACGAAAAACGAAAATTAAAATAAATCTAATATGCAATGTTTTTCAAACTAAGAATAAAACAAAAAAAAATAGAGGTCTATCTGTGTTGCCGGACTAAGACGACATATTTAGAGTTCCTGAATAAACTGAATTGATATACAGATTAATATAACGCTGAAATAAACATTAAAACAGATATACTTATATCTAGTCAAGAAGTCATATAATAAAGTGTTAATAATAATATTAAAGAGTGTCAAGTAATAATATAAAAGCATGATTAAATACAAACACTTTAAGAAGAAAATAAAATATAAATAAATAATCCGCAAATCGGTTCCCAAATATCCCGAAATCTCGAAATAATTCTTGACAAATCTTAAACTTGGCTTGGCGCTAAATAAGTATAGTGGTGCAGTCGTGTACTATACATTGGGGGAACATCAACATCATTCCTCGAGGTACAGTTGATGGGAGCGATACTGCATATTTGTTGTGGGAGCTAATGGGCCCTGTTGCAGTTAGGCCACGAAGGCCCATGTGTTTAGGATCGCTCAAACTTACGGGTCAACACTTATCCGGCGGCCTCCACGCAGAAGTGCGATACCGGGTAGGACTCGGACCTACCTGGGAGTTAATGGACCCTTGCTGAGTTGGCCACGAAGACCCATTCTGTTCAGGGTTGGTCACACTCACGGGTCAACATCTATCCGACGGCCTCAACGCATGAAGTGCGAGCCTGGGTAGGACTCAGGCCTTATGGTTAGTTTCCCCTGGGAATCAACCATCTGGCGCTCCTGGACGGACTGCGCACCGTGCGGCGTAAGCCAATCGACTGTGCACTCTGACTAACAACTTGCGGTGCCAACTACAACGGGCGAGCCCGTCACCATAGGACGTTTTAACGATTTTCTCGTTCTATCGCCCTGCAGTGAACGTAGAAGACTTTGGACAGAACAAATCCAACGTCCAGCTACGTCACAACCCGCAAGAAGCCAACGCCTTACCGCGAGATAGCCAGTGTTACCTGGCGGGCCGACCCTCGCGCCCTTGCTTCCAATTGTGACCAGATTTCTCCGGTCTCTCGATTGGTTCCGAGTTCGAGGTCGCTTGCGCGGTCCTCTCCCTTACGAAGCGGTGAAACGGTGTGCACCGAATCTGTCGCGGACCAAGGCGTCCTTTGCCCGACTCTGAACCGGGATCGGATGGCCAATGGTCATTTCAAGAGCAGTCGCCGTAAGGTAGACAACCACCCCCGCTCTATAGGAAACAATACAGTTCCTAGACTCCCCCGACTGTTAGTCGGAGAGCACAGTCGATTGGCTTGCGCCGCTCGGTGCGCAGACCGTCCAGGAGCGCCAGAGGTTTGATTCCCAGGGGAGACTGGTTGACCCAGTGTCCTACCCAGGTTCGCACCCCATGCGTGGAGGCCATCGGATGGGTGTTGACCCGTGAGTGTGATCGACCCTGAACACATGGGTCATCGTGGCCACCTCATCATGGGCCCATTAGCACTCTGACTAACAGTCGGGGGAGTCTGGAAGCAGTACTGTTTCCTATAGAGCGGGGGTGGTTGCGGACCTTACGGCGACTGCTCTTGAAACGACCATCGGCTATCCGATCCTGGGTGAACAGCCGGGCAAAGGACGCTGTGGTCCGCGATAGATTCGGTAAACACCGTTTCACCGCTTCGTAAGGGAAAGGACCGCGCAAGCGACCTCGAACTCGTAACCAAACGAGCGACTGGAGTAATCTGGTCACAATTGGAAGTAAGGGTGTGAGTGTAAGCCCTCCGGGTAACACTCCTGGCTATCTCGCGGCTAAGGCGTTGGCCTCTTATGGGTTTGTGGCGGAGCTAGACAGTGGACTGTTTTGTCCAAGTCTTCTGCGTTCACTCCAGGGAGATAGAACGATTAATCGTTAAAACTTCCTGAGGTGACGGACTCGCCCGCTGTAGTCGACAACCCTAGTAGGACTCGGACCTCCGGGAGGCAGTTTCCCCTAGGAGTCAACCTTCGAGCGCTCCTGTACGGTTTACGCACCGTGCGGCGTCAGCCAATCGACTGTGCATTCCGAGCGACAGCCGGGGATTCTGGAAACAGTAATGTCTCCTGCAGAGCAGGGTAGTTGTTAACCTTACGGATACTGCTTTTGAAGCGACCAATCCGCTACACGATACTTGGTGAACATCCGGGCAAAGGATGCCGTGGTCTGCGATAGATTCGGTAGACACGGTATCACCTCTACGTAAGGGAGAGGACCGCGCCAGGGACCTCAATGCTGTAACCAGTCAGGAGGTAGGTATCCCAATGGTTAATTCCAGACGAGATATCCTTCCAAACTGGTAGACAGGGGTGAGGCTGTCCGCTGGATACCTTTTCCCGGTGCCTCGCCGTAAGGCATTGGTCTCGGGCGAGTGGCGTAACTAATAGACAGTGGACTGTTTTCGTCCCAAGTCTTCTACGCTCACCTCACGGGAGATGAGGTGAGCGTAGAAGACTTGGGACGTCAACTCACAACGTAATAGTTAAAATTTCCCGAGGTGGCGGGTTCGCTCATTGTAGTTGACAACTCTAGTTTCATATTTGTTGTATTGGAGTGAAAGTTGTATATCATTATGATTTTTTAATTTTATTTTCAATGATATTTTATTTGAAAATTTTTAATACGAAATTTGTAAAAGTAAAAAATATACATACTTATAAGCGGAAATATAGTGGATTGTGTCACAAAGATGAATAAGAGTTATGATAAAAAAATCCCTCTAACAATATAGTCTAGCCCAGAAAATTTAGAGACGCACAGTCCCAAAAAACTATTTTAGGTGCATGCTGTAAGCAATTTTTACCTTTTACTATTTTAAACTGTATCGCCTATTAATATTTGTGTCGTCTATAACTAACACGCCAAGTGTTCAATGTACTTACAAATCTATGAATTTATCATGATCACGCGTTCGTGATGATATTTGATTGATAGTAGAAATCTGGAATTCATGTCGATAATTGAATTTGTTTATTATTGCAAATATTTCATTAAAATATTGTATGACTGTTCAACTAAAATAAAAAAATCTTTTTTTCTATTTTATTCGTAAGAATAAAATCTCAGTATTTATGTTGATCATTTGAATCCACAGCAATATTTTCATTAAATTTCGTCGTGGAAGTAGGTACATCCTTATTTTTATATCTTCTTCTTGAAGTGCCTCTCCATTACTGGAGGTTGGCTTTTTTTTCGGTCTTGCGCCATCCGGAAGAGCTGGTCCGTACTGGTAATCCCGGTCCACTCTCTGACATTGCACAACGACTTTTTCCTCCTTCCACGACGCCATTTACCCTTAATTTTTATATTTTAAGAATGGCAAATTTGGCTGAAATACTTTAACCCAACGCCTAAGGAAAGAAAATACTTGTGTTTGTGGTCCTGTCAGCATGGTTTGAATAGGCGACACTAACATGTACCTATCCTGTATATTCGATTGTATAGAGTTCTCCATCTTATAACGCAGTGTTTATGTTATCTTTGGATATAGCTTCAATATATTTTATGTCTTTGTAAGTTATAGTTTCGCTATTTATCAAGAGTGAAGTCTGATCTTCAATTCATTTCAATTCAATTATGATGTCCAAACCGTACTTTTACCTACCTAATTTAGGCTCGCGCGAACCGTTTCAGGTCAAGCAATACTGTGCCATCTGCAGGGTAACGAAGATTGTTGATTAAAAATATTGAAATTTAAATAAAAAATGTTGCCCCTCCATGGTTGCAATTTTAAGTTAATACAGTAAAACATCTTCCTTCGTCGCCATGCGATTCTGTTGCATTGTTGCCAATTTTACTGGTGCCAGTGGGGCATATTTCAAATTAACGACATGCCAACATAGGTTTCCGCAAGTGTTAACGCATAAGGTTGAGTAGCAGAACTCCCTTTGAATCTGATCAGCATAAAATAAAAAAAAAAACAGAAATTTTAAGTATCGTCGAATTTATTATTTTCTTCTATGATTGTCATCTATGATTAAAACATATAGTATAAAATACTAGGAGTATTTTTTCTTTTTTTATTAAATTAATTTTTGCACAATTCTTACAAATATAGTAAGCGGTTGTACCTACATGCATATGCCTTTAGATTATAGCGACTTATCGCTATGAATAGCGACTTAACATTTACGCAAACTATCTGTGCAACCTGATGCACATTCCACATCTATCAGACTTGTTTAGGCTTGTGCCTAGGCGAGCGTTTGATAGACACCTTTGGTATTTGCAAGCTGACGTACTGCAAAATATATCACAAGTATATAAATAAAATATTTTAAAAATAATTGATTAAAGGTTATCTAATTGCTTCATGTTTCGTACTGATTTAGAAAATATATATTCATTTGGTCCATATTTTAACAAAAAACTCTGAATAAATAAAACACTTTAAAAAATGTAATTTTGGTGTTTAATATACTTCCATAATTAGAGGCATTAAATAATTCATGGCAGTTTTTTGCTCTCCTCAAAATAAACGAAAGTGACAAAATGCAAAAAAAAAAACTGGGTACTACTTAGTTATTGGATCGATATCGTATCGATATAGATCACTAGCCGATAGATTGGAAACGACATATCACTGAGGGGAAAGCTGTTGGCGGAATTTTTAGGCTCGTTGATATATACTGTATTATATTTATATCAATTACATATTATATATAAATTACATAATATTCATACCTACAATTAAATATTTATATAGAATACGATAGTTTTGAATTAATTAATTATTAGTGTCCTTATTTGTGTAATTTTTGAAATTGTAATTATATTATGGTAGTCTTGAAGATTTTTAATTGGTTTCATGTAATTTTTAAATGTTTACTTTTACTTTAACACTAGGCAGTATTCAGATAAACACATATGAGCCTACCTTAGTGCAGACGTCTCGTGCGATTCAGTTGGGTTGAATTTGTTACTATAGTTTTAATTATGATTTTTGAAACAATAAAATATTTGATTTGATTTGATATTATTTTAACGTAGAATAGTAACATCAACATCGATAGAAAAAACTAATTAACTACAGTATTTCTACTGTACCCGGTCTACCTTATGTACGTCCGAAATAGTATAAAAATTACACTTTGCCCACTACTTTTGAAGTGATTTCGCGTCCGTTTTATGAATGGCTAGCGGCTTATTGAGTTGAATTCTTTCCAAGGAAGTGACTCTGGTTGAATGGACGATTTGTATCCGACGTTTATTGCGGTCAGTCACGTTGTAAAACTATTCGAGTGCCCCAATAAAGATATCGGGCGACGAGGGGACAAACCAAACTAAAAGCGTAATGGAGCCGATGCATTTAAAACGCATAAAATTCTGGTCGCGATCCGCCTTATTTCCCACCCGGGATTTAGGGTGTTCATTGTACGGTTCATTTGGGTATTGTCATAGTTAATTGTGCGTTGTGGGCTATGATACTTCAGTCAACTGCGGGTCTGTCATCAAAACTTCTATCATTATCTTAGTTATCTTTATTGTTGTTGTTGCTAATGTTCACTCTCAAAGGACGTTGCACATCGTCATGGCATGGAACAATCTTCGTGAACTGGAGCGCTGCCAGTCGTCGTCAGCAGTCGTTCTGCGGTGATCACAGCGGTGGTGTGCTGGCTGCGCAGATACGCGTAAATTTTGAATTCGCTGCGTAAACAACACTCACTGTAACATTTCGCCTCTTTGCATTCTGCGTTTGGCGTTGCAAACATTTTCAGACGAATGTTACACGAAGAAGAGAGTTGGATGCCTTTGGTTTCTATTAAAATTCGGGTGTATTCATATTTCTATAGCTTTCACGATAATGTGGGGAATTAGAAATGTTATTTGGATAGTACAAAGGGATTCTCAAATTGCGCTAAGTTGTTCTGTCGACTATCCAGGATGTCTTCGCAGATCGCCTATTTCTCTCGCTGAACGTTTTTCATTACCTTGGCATATTCTCTCAGAGGAGTGGATATGGGCTGCTTTGTTTGTAAGTATATTAATTTATTTAAATAACCTAATTATGGATTTAAGAACCAGAGGTCTTTAACATATCATTCACTCAATTACATTAACCAGTTATTAGCTAACTACAAATTTCATAAAAAATTTAGTGTTATCCAAAAATTATATTATTCAAGTACATTTATAAAGGTATAACGTTATGTTGATATTTCGGTTAATGTAGAGAAACTATGAACCTAACTACAAATCTCAGAATTAGACGAAAATAAAACTATCAACTATAGGTAAAAGAAACTGACTTCGAAAAAAGAGTATGTCACTAATAAACAAACGAGTATATCCAAAAGAAACAAAACAAACCCACATCTGCATCCGACTTTATATACACCCAGTGTTTGTAGTGGTATTACATACTTTACAGGATCGAGCTATACTTTGGGTCGGTTACAACACCGTTTTTATATGGAATTTGTTTAGCATCTTACTTGTTCGATCTGTCACGCCCTTTCGTATCAGTAATCTGCTCGGTTTCTGAGTTTTGTTTGTATCGGATCGTGTGCATGTGCATGATAATTCATTATCTATTTTTCTGGCGGAATACTGCTGATGACGACTGACGGCACGTCAGTCCGCCTTAGACAACACTTTAGAGTTGTCAACTACCACAGGCGAACTCGCCACCCCAGGAAGTAACGATATTAGCTCATTATTTCAACCGTGGGGTTAAGGCAGAGACTTAGGGACAACACAGCCCACCGTCTAACTACGCCAACAAGCCCGTGAGAGTACAACGCCTTAACGCGAGGCACTGGGAATTGAACTCAGCGGTCAGACCTCACGTCCTCACTACCAGCTTTGGCCGGATATCTCCATCCTCGAGTCTGGTCACAGGTTCGAATTCGCTTACGCCGTCTCTACCTAATTTAGCGGTAATTCAGATTACGCTGAATTCATTGAGGACCGTGGCGCCCTTTGCCCATCTTTCACGCGGGATCTGATGACCGACGGTCGTTTCAAGAGCAGCTGGCATCAGGTTAACCGCTGCTTAGGAAGTCGATTGGCTGACGCCACACGATGCGTAAACCGTTTAACAGCACCTGTAGAAATTCCCCATAGGAAACCGATCCACCATGTGGTAACAGGGGAAAACGGAGTCGTTTCCAGGTTTAATCATCTTTCGAGAAGGCTACAGGATAGGAGTTGAACCTGAGTTGGGCCAACCCAAAAAAACGAGTGGGTCTTACTAGCTTAACCGCAGGAGAACCATTACCTGCCTTCGTTAAGAGTGTTTCTGAAATGACCGAACGTCGGGTGCCACCCGTAATACTTTTAGTAAATAAATACTTTAGTAAATAAAAATACCGCAATAAACTTTTAGTAAATAAAAATGTGTTGACACAATGTAAAAAGAACTATAACTTGTTGTTTAAGCGATGCGATATATTACCTACTAGCTGCGCCCAGCGGTTTCACCCGCGTGGTGATGGAAAATTGTGATAATGATGATAGAAAACCATATATCTTTATAAATTATAGCCTATGTGGTATTTTGATGTGTAAGCTATATTCTTGTAAAGTTTCATCAAAATCCATTCATTAGTTTTTGCGTGAAAGAGTAACAAACATCCATACATACAAACAAACTTTCGCGTTTATAATATTAGTAGGATACATGAAAAAATTACATACTTACTAGCAATGGAACATTTTAGAAATTCAGAATTGATAATACCAATACAGCACAATAGGAATGTTAGAGAAAAAGTCCGTAAAAGATTTGAAGAACCAAGAGCGAACAACTACTATGGTGAAAGGACGTTAAAGTACCTCATTCCAAGAATCTTTAATACTATTGTGTCTGAGAAAGACTGTGTAAGCGTGAGCTAACAGATGTTTAAAAATAGATTAAAAATCTACCTGTTAGACGTTTATAGTGAAATTAGTGGTCATAAGTAAATTTTTTAAACGTTTCTATAATTTAAGCTTGTAGTAATATTGGCCTAATTTAAGCCTGTAGTAAGAGCAGTAGTAATACTGCTGTGCATTGTTTTTTTATATTATTAATGTCTTTTTGTATCACAAAATTAGAAGTGTACGACTAGAAAAATAAGAGTTTGTCTCGCCAACAAAATGTATAGGTACTAGTTTGGCGAGATTTTAATATTTTAAAAAATGTATTTGTTCAATGAATAAAAAAAAACCAACTTCGCACGATAAATCGGATCTTAATTATTTTATAATATTAAACAATCATGGTTTCATACAAAGAGACAGACGTTTTGCATTTTATAATAGAAAAGAAGAGCCGCCCAGAAGCCCCAAACAGTTCTTTCTCTGCCTGGACCTGATCATTCGCATTATCGAAGCGCAGAGTAAACTCATTGGTGCCGTTGAGCATATAAAGGCTTGCGGCGGGACGCTCGAGGAATGTGTGATAACTTAAGTGAGCGGCTGAGGCCGGCACAAAGTTAACTTATTTAGCGGCTTATCTCGACCACTCGCTCGGAGGCCGCCTCACAATGGACGAGTAGTGGCCAAGATAGGAGACTCCAACGTTTTCCCGGTCCGGTCGACTCACCGCGCTGCCGCAATATAAACAAGTATTGTGTATAACAAGTACCTATTAAGTTGCTGTTCTATAAGGAAATTTAAATCCAAAAATTTGGTATGGAAAACATATATTTAACTAATAGAAATATTGACCCCTATTATCCATGCAAAATTGTCATTTTAATGGGAGTTGCCTAATTCATCTGCTGTAAAACTCTCGTGGACAGGAACCAATGAAAGCTTTGAAGGCGTTTTTCACCGACTCGTTGTTGATTTTCCCCTTTTAAAAAGTTATCTAAATTCTGATAAAAACTCTATTGGACCAAGGTTTGGCAAGTATGGTGGGTGACCAAGAGTCTCCAGCCGCAACTTCTGCAACTTTGTGACTGTTTGCAGTGAAATCTATGGTTATACGTTGTCATGTAGAAGCAGTAGCAATGAGCGACTGACCAGGCTCGGTTTTTTAATCACGAGCTTTTCCATCATTGTTTCCATATCTTAATAATACACATTTACTGTAACTGTATAGCCAGACTGCAAGAAGCTGTAATAGAAAACCCCGGCGCAGGATCTCATATTTGAAAATAATGCAAATTTTCAACTTTACCATGGTTGCACAAACGAAAATATTTGAGCAAAAACAAACGACGGAAAGACAAATAAATAGGTGATCCTTAAAAAAGAATAATATAGCCTTGAATTAAAACTTATCTGAATTTTAAATTCCAACTCAAACCCAAGTTATCCAAGTTCAAAATGGCCAATGTGAAAAAACGGCAATTAAGGTAGGGATCGAATATGAGGTATATGACCGGATATGACCGAATAGTAGTAATTTAGGGGTTTAAAGGTAGTAAATCTATATTTTATATCAGCGAATGTGAATATAGAAATTCATAAGAGATGGATTGAAAACCTTCGATTTAATTTTCTGAAATTCTTGGGATTTTGAAACCTTCAACGACAGCTCTGGTCGAGATATACTTATTTACGTTATAAAATATTTAATGTTATATTCAAATTAATTCTGTTGTAAAATCTCCGGTTTGTAAAATTATGTCGTGAAATCTCCGGTTTGATTCGTAATGGTTCCGTGCAGTTTGGGTGATGATAGCCTTCTTTATTTTAACTTGGTCGGCCTAACTCACTGCTCAGCTCCCATCCGGTAGCCTCCTCGAAGGGGGACTTAACCTATCAGGGAAACCGGCATTTGTCTCACCTATATACAAATCTGGGTCAAGAGCCAACGTCTCAAACTATAGGCCGATCTCCAAGTTATCTATCATTAGCAAATTGTTTGAAAAAATTGTGTATGATCAACTCTACACAGCAACAAGACTTCAAATCTTGCCTCAGCAAGACGGCTTTAGGTCGGGAAGATCGACTGTGTCCAATCTCTTAGTTTTCACTGTTTCCTTTTCGTTCATATGTCTAAACGTACCCAGGTTGACGTCGTATATACCGACTTTAGTAAAGCTTTTGACAAAATTGATCATCTAATTCTTATAAAGAAGGTCCAGCTGGTTGGCATACAGGGCGATCTTCTAAGGTGGTTTTCCTCTTATATAGAAAATCGCTCTCAAAGTGTAGTATTGGGTGGATTTAAGTCTGACTGGGTAAACATAACATCTGGAGTCCCACAAGGTAGTCTACTAGGACCACTATTGTTTACTATATATTTAAACGATATCAACCAATGCTTCAACCTTTGTAAATTCCTCCTTTTTGCTGATGATATGAAGGTGTATGCACCGGTAAGGACATTGGACGATTATTTATCATTTCAAAAAGATCTAGATAGACTGTCTCTTTACTGTTTGGCAAACCGATTACACATCAATGCTTCTAAGTGTGCAATTATTAGTTTTACAAGGAATACTAAAACGCTAAATTTTAGCTACAATTTAAATGGACTTCTTATCCCAAGAAAATCTGTTATAAAGGACTTGGCTGTTATTCTAGACAGTAAATTAAATTTCATTTCCCACATTGATACAATAACTGCCAAAGCATATAGTATGCTGGGCTTTATTCTCAGACTAGCCAAGCAGTTTAATTATAATAGGTCCTTATAATTTTATATTATGCTTATGTCCGCAGTCACCTCGAATACGCTTCGCAAATTTGGTCTCCGTGTTACAATATTCACATAAATAGGATCGAACGCAATCAAAAAATGTATTTCATTTATCGGTCTTATGAAAACTTTTTCAGATTATAACGAAGCTGGTGACTATCATGGGTTTATACCATTAGAAATGAGAAGAGTTAGTTCAGATGTAATATTCCTATACAAGATATTAAATGGCTTTATCGACTGTTCTGAATTGCTTCAGCTTATAAATTTCCATGTACCCCCACGGCCTTCCCGCCAATTCAACTTATTTCATCTACCTCAAGTAAGCACAAACTACGCCCAAAATAATTACATTTATCGAGTATCTCATTTCTGCAATACCAAGCTAAGCGAAATTGACCTGTTTAATACAACTGCGACTGGGCTCAAGACTCTTATTCCGGGTCTTCTGAAAGGCAATATTCAAGGACGAGTGAAATAATTATATTATATTTTTTTTTCTTCTTTCTTTTAGTTCTTCAATATTAAAATAAACCATAAAATTTCCCTAATAATAAAATAATAAAATAAAATATTATTAAAACAAAATTTATATCTTCCCTTCCACTTCATTCTATCCCATTCCTAGGCGACTGTATATTTTTACTATCTTTATGTGGAAACTTTTAACTGGCATTGTAGTCTATAAATAAAATTCAGATATTTCTTCTGTAATAGCTGTAGGTTTCCTTAATAATAAATAATAAAATAAAATAAAAAATAAAAATAAGGCGAGCTGCATGAAGGCGATTTGCATCAAGATTTCAAATTACTGTGCTATCAAGTCTTCCGCGCTCCCTTGTATTTTTGCCCCTATCGCCCCTTCGATTGCACTTCGCTAATAAACCGGAGATTCTATTATACCTGTGCGTAACTTATTTATGATGTTATTCGCAATTTCGGAACCGCCCGTTCCAAAGCAATTCCCTGACAAATATTTCTATTTCCGCACTTTGAACAAAAAAGTACCTGTCGAATACCCACAAAGACGCTTCGCGGTATTTTCGCCCTTCATTCACTTGCAAACTCATTCTCTTCGAGGGGGTTGGCTCTTACTAATGCGACACTTCGTTTATGAGAACATCGAGATTTATAGCATCTTACATTGAAGCAATATCAATGCAGCGTGTTACTATCTATCCACGTAGCTGTATTCTTACATATTTTTTTATATCAGATATTATAAGAATTCAAGTTTGCTAAATAAAAAAAATATATTTAGCAGAAACGTTTCCTAAAAACACTATTATTTTGAAGGCATTAACGAATAACGTTAACAATTACCAAACTATAAGATCAATCTTAAGACTATTTTTGGACAATAACTCAAATTTAGGAATAATTCAGAACCGGCGACCAACGAGACAAGTTTTAGAAAATAGCTTAATAATACCCAGAATGAAAACATCATTTCGACAAAGACATTACTCTTTCATTGCCCTGAGATTTTACAATCTGATCAATATGGAAATAAAAATGAATTTGACATTTTGTGAATTCAAAAATAAATTAAAGAAATGGTTATCGAATCATGACCGACTATCAAAATGTTAGAAATAATAGTTTAATAAAACTTAGGTGCACAAATTATTAACATATTTTTAAACATGGATGTTGAATATTTTTTAACCTTGAACTAACTACCAAAAATTATTTGACTTTGCTGATATATATTATTTTGACAATAAATTGTACTTTTTTGTCTAGGTATTTTTATTTTAAATCTTATATTACTTAACATAATATTAAATATTAATGACTGTTTCTTTCTTTTCTAGCATATAACTTTATTTATATTATATAATCGAATTTTATATGATATTTATTGCCGATTATATAATGGAATTGCATTTTATTTAATATAATAACTTTTAATTTTGTTTTAATTATTATTATTATATTATTTTTTTATTTTGAAAACCACATTTTAGGGAAATTTAGTGTTATTAGCTACTAAAACTTGTACATTTGTAAACAATCAAGCAAACTTGATTGTAATATTAAAGTCCTGTCCACCCTAGAACGGGCTAGTCCCAGTTGGGTGACAGAAACAAATAAGCAAAAGGTTAAGGTTTGCCATCCGGTTTCTGTTATATTTTTAAGCAAATCAATGAAATATATAGTAATTAATTCTTAAATAAATAAATAAAAAATAAATCACAATCTGTTAATAAATGTTTATTGATTTAGAAAAAAATCCACACTGAAGGTTTATGCAATAAATTAAAATGTAGAAACGAACAGATATTTGACCATTGTTAGCGAGCAAAGTTGGCAAGCAAAGCAATTGCTGGATTTTATCAACTTCACTTAACCACAGTCTGTGGTTAACCTATTTTTGTTATGATTGACAACATAATTTAAAAAAATTGATGGAAAAAAGAGACATAAAGTAAATTTGTAAAATGGTGATAGCTAAAGTATAGTATGCATTGTAATAATACGTTCTTATGATTCCAATAGAAAGATTGAGTAAATAAACTTTAAAAATAAATACAATAAATACATACCTACATTTATTCAATAAATGTCTGCAGGCACACAAACATATATAAATACATACAAATAAATTATTGCAAAATATTTCATTGTATAATATATTAAGACCCAATAGCTTCCTTCGCCTTTTGTCTACCTTTTAAATGCAATCGTTTAGTGACTTCATCTTTAAAGAACTTTATCTGGTTCTTAGCTTCTGCCCATCGGTAAGCATTGTAAGGAATGCGTCGTGCATCCAAAGGGCCAGAAACATATAATATCTCTGGGCAAACTAAATTGTCGGTATCCTTTTCACTTTTTAGAAATATTTTTCAATTCGAAGATTTAAAATGTAGATTCTTGAAACTTTAACTTGTCATATTGTTTATTATAAGTTTAGACAAATCTAGCATATTCAATTTTTCAATACTCAATCTGAAAATACTGGCTATTTTGTTTTGAATTATAATTTTAAAATAAATATTATTTATAGATAATATTTGTTCAAAATATTTATATTTATTTCATGGTTACTATTCCTTTGTCTATGATATTTTAAAGAATTGTATTACACTTATGTAATTATTGTAACAATGTAGGTTGTTTATGACTTTTTTGAAATTTCATTTGACGTTTGAATTTTATTATTAAATCATTATAGGTTATTTTACATGATTGAGTATTTGAGTTTCCAAAAAGACATACATTTTACTTTAATTATAACTCAGAAAAAAACGAAAACGTGCAATGGTCATTGGCCTTGATTAGTATTTCCCATCACAAATCCTCCTCAGCATCTGCCTGCCGGAGGGTGATAGAGGTTCCTTCACCTTTGGACCTGACGGAAAAGATTGATCAAGATCCACCGTTACCGAGTGAACCTTGATCGTTCTTCTACCATCACACGTTTTCTTCTCCCTTAATTCAAGGACGGAGTATGAAATTAATTTCGAAAGTCGATTCATTCTTCGATTCGTTTGGGAACAAGCCACGAGGTGGCACTAGTATCTCATTTTCACCAAAAAAAAATACATTTGTAGTGGCAAATCCAGCGGTCAGCGGTTAAACCGATCGAAAATCTGCCACCTTATTTTAGGGTAGCCATAGAACGACAAGGTGCAATTTTGGTGGCACCCAGGGGTGATGTGAACCGGCGTTTTACTGCCGATGGCACACCAGGTACTCGTAGAGGCGTGTCTCTCCTCGGCGAGTTGCGATACAAGGTGACCTTAAGCTCTTGTATCGTACGGTCTCCTTTTGCAGATTCCGCAGCGATCTCTTTTCCTATAAGATCGATCTAGTCTCCACTAGTTTGTAAATCTAGCCGCTCGCATAATTGAGGCATCAAGGTATAAGCTGTTATTGTCGCTTACCGTTTGAAGAGCAGTACTGTCCTGCGAAGCGTAGATATCGTCGGGGTCGGGTTATAAACTCGGTCCTGTCGAAGTCTGGTCTCGCGAAGTTCTCTCTTGTGCACTCAATTATCGAAAGTTTTCCGAACACTGACTATTATTTTTGTCTCTACCGCTTGAAGGTTGAATAAAAAACTGTTTTCTTGTCACTTTATAATTCCACTTTCAATGTGGCTCAAATAAATTATAAATTCAATTATTTCTATTTGTTACATTGTGAAAGAATGAAAATTTTAAAACAAAAATATGTTACTTCTTTTTTTTTTTTTTTTTTTGTCTTGTTATTTTTTCTTGCCTCTTGTTTCCATGGTTTCTCTCGTTTCCATGGTTTCTTTAATATACTATGTCAGTGATTCCCTTATTCAAAACTGTAGAATACATATATTCACGGCTTTGTTGTGTGGAATGTTTACGGTATTATGAATATTTTAATATTAATATTATTGGTAGTTAATTCTAAATACAACTATTTTGCCGAGACAACATTGATCGTTTATCCTCGTTACCCTTCAATTTCATTTGAGATTCGAGTCTGAAGTGACACCCATTAATCGTATTTTGACCTCTTTACTGGTGTAGTTATCGCTGGCAATTCATAAAGCAAGGTATGTGATTCACAGATTCAAAGGCATAGGGTCCAACAAAAAAGGGAAAGAACTCTTTCGACTTCCCAGCCACGTATTTGATTCTTCTCATTTACCTTCAGGCCCTTCCATTTTGCTGCTCTGTGAAATGCTAAATTATACCAAGTTATTGTAAATTCATGCCAATATTAATAGTAAATTATATATTTTTCCAAATTGAAACTTCTTGACTCTCTGATGTTAATTTGCTCGTGACTACAATTTATTATCCTAACCATCTGCTCCTATTCATATCGAATGTTCTCAGTTCTCTTGAATTTCTTTATTATCTTCATTCATTATTCTTTCTATCATTGACTTCTATCATTGTGCATTTTTATTATGATTATTAGCGATTGACCGTCATAATTGTTGCTATTTTTTTACTATTTGTTTTAATTTATTTGTATTACTCTATATGTTAATTTGTGAAATTATCAAATGATTCTGATTGAATTAGTGCTATATCTCCATTGTGAAATGATCGAAGAATTTTGATTGCAAATATCGGAAATTTTGTTAATCCTAGAAAATCAGCAAATTAATGTTCAACTTTCATGTATACATGTTCTAGGAGTATTTTTTGTTAATTTTGACTCTACTAATAACAAGAAGTCTGATTATTTATAACTGATTTATTTATAAAATTTAAAAAATATTCCATAGAATAATTAATTGTACATAAAGTCACATCAGTTTTTTTATGTGATACTTAAACAAACTTTAAAACTCAAAAGTGGGTTATTTCGTCTGTTGTGACGATTTTAATATAAAATATTAAGAAAAGTTTTGTGTACAGCGATACAATAAGAAATGATCGCCAGTTATGTATCATTCGTAACCGTCGCCAATTTTACAACTAAGCAGAGAAAATAATACTTTGGAATGTTTACGTTTTCTTTTTTTTTGGTTAGTACGTTAGGCCGTTTTACAATTACTTTAGGGCTGCTATAATCCCTAGGTGTGAAACAGGTGAGTTAAACGCCCGTCCTGTTGGTTGGTGGCCGTAACACCTAAAATACCATTACGTCGTAAAGCGATCAACGCCTTTGTGAAGCGTTTCACAAGAAATTTGCGGAGATCTACAGGAATTGCATATTATTTACTTCTTTGAACATCGTGAATAAGTCTTGTAGATATTTAGTATTATCGTAAATTGTTAACGCTTTATTAGGTAGATACCTATGTTAACTAGTACTGTATTATTAAATATAATAAAATTATAGAGTCAAAAACTAAAAACACGCTTATGCAAGTCCTGCAATAAAAAACAAAAAAGAAAAATCCCGCTGTAATCACCGTTTACCCCATAAGGGACTTACTGTAAGCCATGTTTGTAAATAACTATATGATTTGAGTGTAAAGGTGTGGGGCGCTTTTTCAAGCATTTGTTTAGGCACATAATATTCCATAACAATGCTTTTTAGAAACATTTCACTGAGAAGCATTATGATGATTTGATTTGAGATCTTTTGATTTGAGATGTCACTGATCTGAATACATACCTACTCAGATACTCAGATCCTATAAACAAAAACCCACTGACCCAAGTGCACGCTTGGCCAGGCAGGATATAGGTTGGTCGCGATTGTAGACAGCAACAGAGCTAGCATATCTTGCACTATAAACTTCGCCTGAAGCTAACTTAGAAATCCTACGTGTATTTGGCATTTACATTTTAAAATACGATTCAAAAATGTTTGAAATTAGGATTAAAAATTAATTAATTACTTATGCTCTTTATAAAATTCGTGATTTTCGCAATTTGTTGAATTTACACATACGTAAATATTAAATGTATTTATTTGCATATGTGGTTATAAATAAATGACTATGTGACTATTTTCCTACCTATTAATTAACATGTAACCTACACGTATCCCTTCAATTTTGTGAAAAAACTGTAGTTATCTGGAGTATGCTAATAAATTAGGTATTTTAAATGTTTTTTAACTTGCAGTATATATGTGCATACAAATTAGAGAGCTCGCTGCCTTAGAGAAAGCCCTGGCATTTGTTGTGTGGCTGCAGTACACATATGCTATCGGCAGTATTCATTTTTTAAATTTTATTAACAGGATTAAATGTAAGTACTTCTAAAAGAATCGTCGAGAAGTTCAGGCATTTGCATACTGTTAATGACAATTGGGAGCTAACGGGCCCTTGCTGAGTTGGCCACGAAGACCATTCTGTTCAGGGTTGGTCACACTCACGGGTCAACACCCATCCGGCGGCCTCCACGCATGAAGTGTGAGCCCGGGTAGGACTCTGGCCTTAGGTCTAGTTTCCCCTAGGAATCAACCTTCTGGCGCTCCTGGGTGGTCTGCGCACCGTGCGGCGTAACCCAATCGACTGTGCACTCTGACTAAGTCGGGGGAGTCTGGAAGCAGTACTGTTTCCTATAGAGCGGGGGTGGTTGCGGACCTTACGGCGACTGCTCTTGAAACGACCATTGGCTACCCGATCCTGGGTGAACAGACGGGCAAAGGATGCCGTGGTCCGCGATAAATTCGGTACCGTTTCACCGCTTCGTAAGAGAGAGGACCGCGCAAGCGATCTCGAACTCGCAACCAATCGAGAGACTGGAGTAATCTGGTCGCAATTAGAAGTAAGGGCGTGAGTGTAATCCCGCTGGGTAATATTCCTGGCTATCTCGCGGTTAAGGCGTTGGCCTCTTACGGGCATGTGGCGGAGCTTGACGGTGGACTGTTTTTTGTCCAAGTCTTCTGCGCTCACTTCAGGGAGACAGAATGACTAATCGTTAAAACTTCCTGAGGGGACGGGCTCGCCCGTTGTAGTTGACAACTCTAGTTGGTAAAGACAATGTTTTTTCTTAGATATTTTATTAAAACTGAAGACTATCCATACTTAAAAGAAACGCAACGCTAAACTCTGTGACGAATATCGAACCATCAGCTAAAAGGTATTCCATTTCGGCTCGGTTTGGATTTCGATTAGATTAGGAATAGATTAGGTATAGATTAGGTACGAGCGATGCCCTGTTTTCTACGACGTCAAGACATAAGCATAGAAGAAGAAAACAATAAAGATTATTTATATCCATTACATGAAAACTGTATTATATCAAGTATATTAAATTATACACAATTGTAATTTGAGTAAGGATAGCTGTGGTGATCTCCAACCTTTGATAAAAGACTGAGCTACAAGAAGAGAAGAAAACTGCTCATACAAAACATAGAATGTATGAAGACGTATTGAGTTTGGTTTGCTTGGTTCATTTTACTTTCGCAGCTGGACTACCAACAAGGAGGGAAAGTTCTGTGAACGCGCAAATTTTCGTTTTCGAGGTGAAGATGTGAATATCTATTTTGAACCCCCATGAAACGATTAAGACCATTTCCAGTTGGAAGTCTTTCTGTGTGTATTTCTCCACGATAGCGCTCAAGCGCTTAATCCGATTGATCTGAAATTGCATGCAGACAGTAATTGGTCATAGCAAGAATTGTAAAAGTTGTGGTTGAAGTCGGTCTAGCAGGGGGCGCATTAGTCATATTTCAATTTCAAAATATTGGACTTCTAGATATGAAATTTGGTACACAGATGCCTTGTTGAGCCTTAATCCCATTGAAATGCCGGTCATTATATTTGCGTAAACGATTTAATCGAAAGACTTTAATGCGACACATTCTATACTGCATACTATCGGTGCTTGTCCGTGCTTTCGCACGAGGAGGCTTCTGAATAGGAGTTGAATCGTGAGTTGAGCCGTTCCGAGAACAAAGTGGATCTTGTGTCCCAAGCTGCACGAAACCATTCGCTACCTATCAACAGGTCAACCTCCTTACCGAAAGTACAACACGCTCGAATTCCTTCTATAAGGCTTTGGCTCAGTGGCGCAACTAAAAAACATGGGCCCCAGTGAAAAATTGAACATAAAGTAAAGTAAAAGTAAAAGGTATTTATTTCCAATACAACCATACAATTGTGTAGGAATGACAGTAATTAATCTTAAATTAGTTACTCAATTTAGACAAGAGATGATATACAATATATAGTTTTAAACTTACCAATTTACAAAAACATAGACTATATGATAACAGTTTACAAGAAAACAATTAACGGTAAATAATATGTATTAGATTAAATGGGTAGATACGATGCTATGTATTTTCAAAATATTTTAAGAAGTCGTTATGGGCATACATGTTGATTTTAAGCAGATAGACTCGGATGGATCTCTTGAAAATATCGATGTTTTTAATTTCTTTTAATCTTTCGGGCAATTTATTGAAAAGTTTGAGGCCTAAGTATCGACTAGTCGCCTGGAACTTGGCAGTACGTGCTACGAACGGTTGGAGATACAGGGTTTTATTCCTGGTGTCATGCCGATGTACTTCCTCGTATAAGGCCCCTCCCCCTACTTATTTACATTCATTATGACATTTAAGATGTAATGACTATATAACTAGCTACATTACATATCAATATTGTAGCTAAATTACAAATCGGCGTTTTATTTGGGGTTCAACAAGTTCCCAAGAACTTCAGTGGGACACAAGGGATCACATAGAAAGAGTTTTGCTGGTGATGTTGGAAAAAAAACCTATATTAATACGACGCTTTACTGTTAATTTAATTGCTGGATTATATTTCTTCACCTTTAAATATTGGTGCGAAAGAAAAACAATAATGTCAGTTTTTATTTCTTTATTTCGAGTAAAACTATCAAGTGTGAAAGTCTAAAAAATACACACCTAATATTATTACAAATGTAACAATTATAAATAGGATAGAAAACGAATTTACCGCGTGAAATTAGTAGCACCCGACGTTTCGGTGACGTTGCAGCCGCCGTTGTCTAGGGTAGACGGTCTACCCTAGACAACGGCGGCTGCAACGTCACCGAAACGTCGGGTGCTACAATTTTCACGCGGTAAATTCGTTTTCTATCCTATTTATAATGTCAAACAACCGCGATAGTCTTCGATTTTATAAATGTAACAATTTTTTATATTATACATTTCTAGAGTGGTTTTATTGTAGATTTCCACTCTGCCAAATTCTCGATCAGTTTGGAGACATCCATTTTATCGGCTTCCTTAGCTTCAGCAGAGTTGATTTGAACGTCGTTCGTCGACTAAAGTTCCATTTTGGGCCCCCAAACTACAGTGGGCCCCGGTGCGCCGCACCGGCTTAGTTGCGCCACTGCTTGGCTATTTGCTGGGATAGTTTTGGAAGACACAACCGATTTTTAAAAATAAATTTTAGTTAGAATATCTTCGTGCGAAAAAATAATTGTTGTAGTAGGTATATTTGGGTTATTCTTGTCATTACTGCTTGCTATTACTCTCTTTGTTTTTTTAAGTGCTTTATGTTTTGTTACATCGCTTCGTAAATAATAATGGTTATTGTCTTATATTGAGAAATGTGCATTGCTTATCTGCGATTTGGGTTGACAATGGCAACACACTTTCTGCACTAATAAGCGTTGCTCGCTACCTCAGCATAGGCAATCACTCTTCAACCGGCCCGTAGACACGTCTGGAATTGAATATAAATAGTACGGTCGCCGTCGGCGGCCGGCTGAGACCCTCCTCGACACCCACTATGAAGATATTTGTCCGCCTTTTGTTTGACTTAACAATTTCACCTTCCCGGAAAGATCATTTGAAGCGCACCGCTCAGCCGCCTGCGCCTCGCAGGTAGGCAACGATTTTTTTTTCTATCGATTCTATATTTCTTTCGCTGGCGAGGCGAAAACCAACAACGGTTCACCGCCGAAATGCCATGGGATGGCGTTGATAAGCTGTCAAGTTTAACAACTTAGCTAGTTAGCTACGTACAATAACAACTTTAATTAATTAGCGGAAAAAAATATCTCTAGGTGAGTGGTTTGCCAAAATCAAAATCACAAAATCAAATGAAATTTACTTCTTTTACCTGACGTCTTAAGATATATACAGAGTGAGTTTTAATATCCGGACATCCTTGAAATGGGTAAACCAATACGAGCAAATGAGCAACTTTTGATAAAATTTTGTGTTTTTTTTATTTCTTTTTTTTGTTGACATTTGAGCAATCGTAAAATATCGCATATAAACAATATTAGCGATATTTTACCTACCGCTAGATAACTCAGCGTGCTCAATGGTTTTAATGCTTAAAAAAAAAACAAACTCCCAAAAAAAATTTTTTTTTCTGGAGTTTGATTTTTTTCACATTTTTTTAATTTAAACTTGCTCGTTTGCTCGTACTGATTCACCCACTTTAAGGTTGTCGGTTAATTAAAACTCACTCTGTATGTTCGTATCGATTATGTTGAAGACGTCCTATAAAATGTTAATCAATCAAATTCGCAAGACTTTTCATAGAATCCAGATCAGGTAATTGGTGTAGATCATTGTAGATCAACCCATATCGAAAATTTAATGTCATATTAAGCAGAGCCACATATGTCTCATAAAAATAAAAATGCGCACTTTTTTTTAATAAGCCAGTTAGTACGAATTCCTACTCTTGGTATTGTCAACTTGTTTTTACATTATTTACCTTACATATATGGAATACTATTATAGTACATTTGTGTACAGAAATGACTTGTTTAAATTTAAAAAACGAATAATAATTGAATTTTAAATAAAAAATTTAGTATTTCAAAAAAAAAAAATAAACAGCTAAAATACCTAATTAGGTATAAATAAAAAAACAGATATTATCAGATCGAGGACTATCGCGGTTGTTTGACATTATAAATAGGATAGAAAACGAATTTACCGCGTGAATTTTGTAGGACCCGACGTCTTAAAATGTTCCCGCCGCCGAACGCCAAACGCAAAGACGTAAAACAGGATACAGTGAGTGTTGTGTGCAAGACGGATTTTCAAAATTCCCGCGCTCCGAGCCCGGCCCCCCACCACCGTTATAACCTACGCAGTGGCGGTAGGGGTTTGCGGCCTACCCGCAAAACAACGGACTGACAGCTCTTCAGTCTACTCTAGACAACGGCGGCTGCAACGTCACCGAAACTTCGGGTCCTACAAATTTCACGCGGTAAATTCGTTTTCTATCCTATTTATAAAGATATTATCAGTTATAAAATAGTCAAATTAGAAATATTACATATTCTTCTTCTTAAAGAGGTTGGCGGTTATTATTGGAACGAAGAGGAAACTGTCAATTGTGGTTTAATTTATTTAAAATATTTTAAGTAAGAATGATTATCTGTTGCTATTATTATTATTCTTTTGTTATTATTAATATCAGCAAAAATATATTTGGTTGTAAATATATTGTGTATATACACATATAATATATGTTTTAAAACTACTTTAAATCTAATCTCTAATCTCTAGTAAGAACCTTTTAAAGTCAGCTCGTAATCTTAAATCTAAAAATTCTCAAATCACACATGTAGGCACAGGCGTAAGCCTAGTTAGATGTGTGACGTGCCTCAGGTTGCATGGGATTGAGGTGAATCAACTTGTCGCTTTATTTGACTAGAAAGTAATTGTCTTTCCTATGTAACCTTAGAAAATATATGTAATATCGAAATAAATAAATAAATGAATAAATTATGGCCACTTGGGCCTTTGATGTTGCGGCGCGGAACAATTCGGTGGTGCTTGAGTTAAACCATTCAACGAGGTTTTGCAGCCAGTGAGTTCTTCTTCGGCCAGGTCTTCAGCGGCCTTTTATTTTCACTTGCAGGATTAATTGGAGAAGGTGGTATTTGTGTATATATTATATATCAATTTACCTTAAATTTCAAAAAATAACATCTCTTACTTCAAAAACACCGAGTCAGAATATTTTGAAAGTTATATTTTTATTTTTTAAATTTAAACCAGTTGATAGGAATTCCTACACTTGGTTATGTCAAAAACTAACAAAATTAACAAGTATAATATTTAAATATATACCTATTAAGGTATAGGGTATGAACGTCGGTATTGCAAGGTATGAACGTTGAACATCCAAGCGTAGATTTTCTAGGTTATATAGACGAAACAACATTTTCCAATATTTTCAATCAAAATTCTTATATAATTTCGTAGAATTTTCATGTGGACGATAGTAATAAATAATCAAACAAATATTGGATAATTTCACAAATTATCATACGGCAAGATATTTTAAAGAAAAAACACTAATACAAACAAATCAGTAATAATAATAATAGGCAATTGCCAATAGTTAGATGAAAAAAATGCAATTGGTAAATAGCCAATAATAGAAAGAATAAGGATTAATACTAGGTGAAGTTCGAAGAAAATCTGTAATAAATGTACCCAACTATGACTTGTTTTCTAAAATCCTTCAAAAAGATCTGGCGGACCGGTGTTACCAATAGCACAGTATAACTTCATTTTACAATTTTTACACAGTATACCGGTATACTGTGCCAATAGTATAAAATAAAATAATATTAAAGGTTAAGGGTTAATCGAGAAAATTTTCGCCGGTTTGGTAGATGAGTGGTATGTGGGGGGGGGGGGGGGGGGTGAAGCAGTCATTGACGGGCAACACAGCTATTTTAACATAACATATTAACTAGCGAAGCAGAGTACTTAAAATGCTAGAAGGGGCTAAATATATTAAAGCATTGAAAAGTGTTTGTTTTGTTCCTACTTTTTATTGTGAAATTGTTACAATGGGCGGGTTTATTATCATACAAAAATCTCTTATAACCAACCCTATAATGAAGTATTTATATGCATGTGTGCGTGTAACATGTGTGTAAATATGTGTCTTGTTAGTGCATTCGATCGACAGAATTAAAATGCAAATCCGTTAATTTTATTCCAACGAAAAATGGTGACCCAGCCGGGAATCGAGCACGGAACCTTACAATGACCAGGCGACATAATCACTATGCCACCAAGCCGTTTTTAGGATTTTATTTATTTGAAATATTTTAGGAAGTTCTTTGCATATCATGTTTGTATATTAACTTGAAATTTTCATAAAACAATCATGATAATCGTAAAACGGACACGATCTTACGCGAAAGGCGATTTTTATTCCAATTTTATATGCTGCTAAATATTTGAAGCTCCCGCTGAATTGATGACCGCAACATATTTAAAAAAATCTATTTGATGCTGTATGCAGTTGATATGTGTATTTAACCAGTATTTGCATATTTTTTTTACTATGCACATAACAATTTAGTTCTTAATACCTTACTATAAATGTTGAATATGCATCCAATCTTGTAAATCAGGTTAAAGTGTTGGTATAAATACCGATGTTACATTTTCACATCATGTACAGCGTGTTATATTTTTTCTATATAAAGCGAGGTAAAGTATGACAAATAAACAATGATATACTATTACAGATAATTCTTATGTGGGGTCTATTTGTAGTCTTAGACTCAAAAACCTCGCAATACGCAAGAGGCAAAATACACGCATCTGGGCGTAAAAGTATCACAGACAAGGAAATGGATAGGCATACTGAAAAAATACTGCGAAAGAGTTTTAGTCAAAAGTATTATTTTTTCCCTGCAACGCCAGCTTTTTCAACAACCTGTTCTGCATCTATAAATTCTGCATCATAAATACTATAAATTATATGGGTCAAAAAATAAGGTCACACTTTTTCATGAATGGAGCGATTCCCAGGGACCCAGCGATTTCCCAGTGACCTCGCTGCAAGCACTTGATCCTCTTATTAAGGCCCAAAAGTCGCTACTAAGAGTAATACACAAAAAACCCTTCCGGTATTCTTCTGAGAGCTTGTACAAGGAATCTAAAGTCCTTGACGTTCGTCAAATATACGCTAAGGTAGTCCTACTCTACTACCATAATCATGAGAATTATCATCTATATTCAACACACCATTAAGGAACACGAGTAACAACAACCAGACAGCACTTAATCCAAAAAAAGAGAACAAGCTTTGCGCAAAAACACTTTTCTTACATTGCTCCTCGACTGTTCAACAAAATGAATAGTGTTTTTCCTGCAGGATGAAGTCTAGGACTAGTCACGGCGTAAAGAAAAACCTAATTAAGTCACTTTTGACTATGGGTCGACAAGAAACGGAGACATTAATAACATATATATTAAAATAGAGCACGATTTGTGAGATATATGTATATATATATATATATATATATATATATATATATATATATATATATATATATATATATATATATATATATATATATATATATATATATATATATATATATATATATATATATATATATATATATATATATATATATATATATATATATATATATATATATATATATATAGTATTATTTTATATTTATCTATTAAGAATATATTTATTAATGTATGTACGTGTATATTTATATGTATATACCTGAATTTAATATTATTACGCTTTATTATTTTGGAGACATATCTATCTTCTTAAATGTAACATAATAATATACAAAGATAATACAGCAAGTTACGAAAACCACTCTACCTTCTTTTATATTAAGCCTACCTTAGTACAGGCAATGTCTAGTTAGGATGGCTTTGAATTTTAAAAATATATGTAATATTATAGATTAATAAAGAATTTTGAATTTGAATTTGAATTTGAAAAAGTTTGGAGTTGTCATCTAATACGGGTGAACCCGCCACCCTAGGGAAATATAACAATACTTGTATATAATCATTCTTTCAACCGTGGAGCTGAACGCAGAGACTCAGGGATAACACAGTCCACCGTCTAACTACGCAAACACGCCCGTGAGAGTCCAACGCCTTACCACTTGGCACTGCGATTTGGTTGGATTTGGTCGTAATTCTTGGTTCTCCAGTCTGGTCACGGATTCGAGGTCGCTTCCGCGGCCTCTACCTGACGTAAGCGGTAATTCAGTTTAAATATATCGCGGACCGAGGCGCCCTTTACTCGTCAAGGTCAATCGGGATCGGGCAGCCAACGGATCGTTTCAAGGATAGATGACGTCAGGTCGATAACTAGCCCCGCTCTCATAGAAAACATACGTCTTTTCATCCCTCCCCCCTCCGATTAACATAGATGAACAGCTGTACAACTGTACATCCCTAGATGAACAGCGTTTCTAGCAAACCGGATAGTGCACCAACCGCCTAGCTTCGCCCGAGGTGTTTCCCCAAATCGCAAACTTCTGATCCTAATCGCCTCCGACTGCAGATTATAGCCGTGGTAGAAGCTAATAGCGGCACTGGCAGGTTAAGTTTTTCTAGAGGATGCTACCGGATGGGACTTGATCTGTGAGTTGGGCAAGCGAAGGTGATATAAAAAATGGCCACCACCACTAATGCTACATGGAAACATTAGCGATCGTGTAGATTGTGATCGGTCTATAATAATTAGGATTGTCGACTGACTTTCTAGTAGACTTTATAAAGGTGAAGTTAATGGAAGGTTTTTAAAGGTCTGTTATACACGTGGATCTATTAAAAAAAGGTGGTTAGTATCTCTAAACTACCGTGATGTTTTGCGTGAAAACAGCTTTCATAGCACTTAGCAAACAGCACAACTTTTTACTTGATGCCTTTTTTAAAAAAATGCTGAACTCACATTTTTTATCTATACAAAGACAGTTAGGCGGTGTCGACTACAACCGACGAACCCGTCACCCCAGGCTGCTATAGCGATTTGTGATCGTTCTTTCAGCCGTGGGATGAGCGTAGAAGACTTTGGGACGGCACAAACTTACCGTCCAGCAAACCCACGAACCCGCCATAGTCCAACGACATAGGAATCACTTGTCCAACCCTTTCGGCATTTCGAGACCCTTATTTAACTCACCCACTGCTCGTTCAGCTAAGTACACAAACACGCAAGTTGAATACGCTTAGAAACGGACGATGGTCTATTTTTAGAGTATACAAGCTCTTCGCGCCGCAACCCTCGGACTACAAAAGCGTCACATCGCTAACTACCGAATTAATAGTCGAGTATCGGTAGAGTACTTAAGAAATGCTTAGCCAATTCCCTGAGTACCACGCGATAGATAAGTATTGAATTTGTTCTATAAACGGGAAATTAATGCTATCGAAATCCGCTAACTATGGCTCAAGTATTCGGGAATTTATTCCTATCGTGTGGCATGTAAAACTATTAGAGAGTATGATATACTATTACGAAGACTCTTTAGATAATTCCATTACATGCACTTTATTATATTATTTAGAAATAAATAATAGTAAATAATAATAAAACAAACGTTGAAACTCCATATATTGTACTATAGTTTTATATTTTATTATTGTTTAGGAAACATACAACTGTTACAATACGTTTAGTGCAAAATTATTAAGTTTCAAAAATAATGCTAATTACATGTTTCCACTTAAACATTGATAATTTAAACACAAAATCTTTTTTTGTGAAGAATGAACATTTTTCTGAAGTAAGGGAGATGGGAACTGGAAAGGCAGGAGGCACAATAAGTAAATAAAATTTTATGTGGATACACGTTCCACAATGTAGTCATACATATTATTGAAATATATTCTTGAATGCATATTATTAATATTATATTATGTATTGCGATTACAATGATATGTTAATAAACCGTCATTTTAAATTGTTTTCTTAAGAGCTATAGATGACGTATTGAATGACCTGTGTATATACTTTATATCGTGTTATTTACTTGAGTTTAGAAATTGGACACTTGTTTAAAAAGATCATCCTGTATTCCAGCCAGGGTTTTTAAATTAAATGCATGTAGTTTAATTAAAAGTAAATGATTTAGCGGGTGTATTATAAAACGCGTACTGGGTATTTAACGAACTTTATATTGAGGGCGCTCTCAAATTGACGGTTATATGACGGCCGGTGGAATTCACCACTTTCTTAAGACAAAATGAACGAGCAATAATGACTGGATGTACAAAATGAGCAGTCGCGTGTGACTGAATTGCAGATAGGCCCAATGACATGTCCGTGTTTTTAGGTCGGCTTAACACACGGTTAAACTCCCATCTGGTAGCCTCTTCGAAGAGGGACCAACAAGGAAGGGCCGCTGTGAACTCTGCCTGCGGATGTAACCTACAATCGTAGATAGTTGGAATCGGTGGTTTCGGTCCGGGTGAACGCCTTGGGCGGAACTGGGAGGTTGTGCATCGTGCGGCGTTAGCCAATCGACTGTGCAGTCCGGTGAATAACTGGGGAGAGTCTGAAAATGTACCTTTCCTAAGCAGCTGACCTGGCGTCAACTATCCTTAAAAACGACCCGTTGGCCAAGTATCTCCCTGGAGTAGGCGCAGCAGACTTGGACAAAACAGTCCACCGTCTAGCTCCGCCACAAACCCGTAAGAGGCCAATGCCTTAACCGCGAGATAGCCAGGAGTGTTACCCGGCGGGCTTACACTCACGCCCTTACTTCCAATTGTGACCAGATTACTCCAGTCTCTCGATTGGCTACGAGTTCGAGGTCGCTTGCGCGGTCCTCTCCCTTACGAAGCGGTGAAACGATGTTTAACGAATCTATCGCGGACCACAGCGTCCTTTGCCCGGCTGTTCACCCAGGATCGGGTAGCCGATGATCGTTTCAAGAGCAGTCGCCGTAGGGTCCGCAACCACCCCCGGTCTATAGGAAACAGTACTGCTTCCAGACTGCCCCGACTGTTAGTCAGAGTGTACAGTTGATTAGCTCACGCTGCACGGTGCGCAGACCGTCCAGGAGCGCCAGAAGGTTGATTCCCAGGGGAAACTAACCATAAGGCCAGAGTCCTACCCAGGCTCGCACTTCATGCGTGGAGGCCATCGGATAGGTGTTGACCCGTGAGTGTGACCAACCCTCAACAGAATGTGTCCTCGTGGCCAACTCAGCAAGGGCCCATTAACTCCCTAATTACGACCGACCGTTGGCCAGCCGATCCCGTGTGAGCTTGACGGAAAAAGGGCGCCTCGGTCCATTATTAATCCGAACTTTAATTTTATAGATGTTTTGGTAATACAATATATTCTTATGGTGTATATTTATTCCATTTTTATTTTGTTGATTACATATATTTTTTGTTGAAGTCATATTTTTGTCCTCTCAGTAAATCATTAATCAGTTATCCTGCCAATAAACATCAATTAGCCATATTTATTTAGCCTTCGAAGAAGAATTTCATGTAACCTCCGCGTTTTCACATGCAATACAAATAAATTACCAAAGCAGTTTCATATGAATTATTTTGAATCATCGGAAGCCCTTAAATTAAGTGTTTGTCTCATGTCAACTAATATGTAAACAGAAATGTTTTTAGCCACTACGCGAGCCGCGATACCGAAAAATGTGGCGCCTGGGCAGATATATTTATTAAAGGGTTTAAACCGGGATAACATATGTATATTTCTACCTGTTTATTTATCAGTTTATTTATTATAACATCATCGGATCTTACATCGGGCAACGAGCAAATGAAGTATTTTATTTTTATTTTCATTTAATGGCTGGCTGATAACGAGCCCAGCAATGGTATATCGTCTTTTTAAAGAGTGGATATATTCGAATTTCAAATCGAATTTTCGGTATGTCATTCCGCATTTAAGAGACGATTCATTGTGATTTTTTTCATTGTTTTTGCTTTAATTTGTCTTTAATAAAGATATTTTATTTTGGTTTGCAAAAGGATACGCTTTGTTTTTGAGATGTGGATGAAGGGCGATCGTTCGCTAGCGATAAAGGGATCCCATTAAACCTACATTGCACTGTCGAAAGTGGTGCTCATCCAGGCATACATCTCATTTAAAATAAGCATTTCCCAATCCAGTCCGGGAAAACCTTCCAGCTATGTAAGTGGCTTTTATTATTTTTATTTTTTTATCAAAGTGTCATCCTTTAAACGAATTCTTAAAAAAGAAATTTTACAAAAAAACAATCAAATATTAACAATATTATACAATTTTATCTTATGTTTTGAACTCTTGTAAATATCATATAGCCTTAAGTATAAACTTCTCGTCCAGAAATTACGATTTATATCTTATTTCATGGCAACGAGCAAATGAAGTATTTTATTTTTATTTTCATTTAATGGCTGGCTGATAGCGAGCCCAGCAATGGTATATCGTCTTTTTAAAGAGTGGATATATTCGAATTTCAAATCGAATTTTCGGTATGTCATTCCGCATTTAAGAGACGATTCATTGTGATTTTTTTCATTGTTTTTGCTTTAATTTGTCTTTAATAAAGACATTTTATTTTGGTTTGCAAAAGGATACGCTTTGTTTTTGAGATGTGGATGAAGGGCGATCGTTCGCTAGCGATAAAGGGATCCCATTAAACCTACATTGCACTGTCGAAAGTGGTGCTCATCCAGGCATACATCTCATTTAAAATAAGCATTTCCCAATCCAGTCCGGGAAAACCTTCCAGCTATGTAAGTGGCTTTTATTATTTTTATTTTTTCATCAAAGTGTCATCCTTTAAACGAATTCTTAAAAAAGCCTCAGCCTTATTGTGTCATATTTTAAATGTTGGTAGCATTCGAAATTTGAATTATTTCGTAATGTCACTTTCATTTATAACACGGCTTTGCCGAAGTGATCAATTGTTTAATTTTTTTATTTTTTCGCTTAATTCGTCTCAATTGAAGGCATTTTGTGTTGCATAAGGATAAGCCCTATTTATGAGATATATGGATGAATAGTGATCGTTAGTCGACTGCAAAAGGACCTTTAAACTTACATTGCACCGTCGAAAGTCGTGCACATCCGTAAGTATATCTCATTCAAACATAAGCATTTCCCAATACAAGCTGGGATTTCCTTCGCTACTTTTTAAGTAGCTTTTACTAATTTTATTTTAAATAACTAAACATCATCCTATAAACGGATTTCTTTACAAACCTTATCAAATATAACAATATTATACTGTTTTCTACAATGTTTCTTTACATATTTTTTAATATTATACAATTTTATACTGGTTTACCGTATTTTGATAACAATATACAGCCTTTTTTATAAACTTCCATGCCAGAAATTAAGATTGAAGTTTCATCTTTCATTTCATTGAGCATATGGAGGTTTTTTTATTTTTATTTCGATTTAATGGCTCGTTGATAACAAACTCAGCCAATTGTGTCATATTTTAAATGTTGGTAGCATTCGAAATTTGAATTATTTCGTAATGTCACTTTCATTTAGAAAACGGCTTTGCCGAAGTGATCAATAGTTTAATTTTTTATTTTTTCCTTTTCTACTTTTTAAGTAGCTTTTACTAATTTTATTTTAAATAAAAACATCATCCTATATATATATATATATGTATGTATATATATATATATATATATATATATATATATATATATATATATATATATATATATATATATATATATATATATATATATATATATATATATATATATATATATATATATATATATATATATATATATATATATATATATATATATATATATATATATATATATATATATATATATATATATATATATATATATATATATATATATATATATATATATATATATATATATATATATATATATATATATATATATATATATATATATATATATATATATATATATATATATATATATATATATATATATATATATATATATATATATATATATATATATATATATATATATATATATATGTATATATATTTGGTGGTAACAGTGGATAAAAATCGACACGGAAGCATGTGTCGAACTGCACATAATGCAGAAGCTCGTGATTAAATAACCGAGCCTGGTCAATCGCACATCGCCACTACTTCTGCATGACAACGTATAACCACAGATTTCACTGCAAACGGTCGCAAAGTTGCAGGAGTTGCGGCTGGGTACTTTTGGTCACCCACCGTACTTATAAGACCTTGCTTCAATAGAGTTTATTTTTTTCCGAATTTGGATAACTAACGAGTGAAAAAATGAACTGTGAAGAGTCGGTGAAAAAACGCCTTCATAGCATTTTTTGGTTCTGTCCATGATAATTTTACAGCAGAGGAATTAGGCAACTCCCATTAAAATGACAAATCTGCATGTATAATAGGGATCAATATTTCTATTAATTAAATGTATATTTTCATACAAAGTTTTTTGCCTTAAATTTCCTTTATTAAAAAGCAATTTCATAGGTAAGGACCCAATATTTACTAACTGTAATTATTGTTAAAAAATAATTGTTTTATAATTATAAATTAAAATTCAAATCTTTCCGTGTCACGTTTGCGTAGTATGTCGAACATATTCTTCCCAAAACTTTTCAGTTATCGGTATATTCCCCTTTACATACCGGCGATAATTATCGACTGTCCGGTGGAATTTCAACAAATTACCATAAAAAGATGCGATTTCACGGCGACACGACGTTGACACAATCTTGTCACTTCTTGACGTCGTCGCAGCGGTGGAACCGTCAAAATATGATTTATATTTGAATACGCGACGGAATAATTTAATTCTGTATGACCAGTAGTTAGCAGCTTTTCCCGCCAAAAACAAACAAAATACATAAACACCGTGAGATTAGCGAATTCGGTAACTGCCCGGAATAGATCAACGATCTAGGCTGACGCGATCGATGATCGACATTTTGATTGAGACCACTGCCTGATTCGGTAATGATGTCATGTGAATTTAGTAACTGTAGATGGAGGATTTGAAGCGGACTTTGGTCAATGACTGGATTTAACTTAGTGCACGACATAAGATCAGGAGCGTGGCAGAGCAACGGGCAAGAATACTACAATCTCCAGCATCTGTCCCGGAGGCCTGTAGCAACCTAAACAGGCTGCTAACCTTGTGGGACAGCCTGGATTGGCTGGAGTAACATAAATAGAAACATGAGCCACGCACAGCGGCCCAATCAAGAGGCCAAGTGCGGGAAATAGCCCAGGAAATCTAACTAACTAACTAACTAACGACATAAGATATATATTTGAAAAATTAGGTAGGTACTTGCGTCGATGTTTCAATGTACCCAGGCGGTGAATTCGTTAAAAGGGTGTTTTCATGTAAATCAATATTACTATCCGCTTTACTCATAACTTTGTCTGATTTCTTTATGTTAAATTACTTTTTGATATCGAGAGATTTTTTTGCTTTTATGAATTGATATTCGGAAGGCATTTCATGAATTGATGTTTGAAGGAACCTATAAACATCAATATGCATTCATCATAAGATTCATCATTCATTATCATCATCTGCGTCAGAAATGCAGAATAATATATGGCTAATTCTGCGTCTTCTGGAAAATAAACGACGATGTATAAATATCTTTGTAATTCCAATATTTATAATAGGAAATTTCTGTGAAATTAGAAAACAAGGATTGTTAAATTGAGTTAACCATGCTATCCAACGGCTTGAGGGATCCTATGTCAGATTATAATGTTTTTAAAAGTTGTCTATATTATTTTTGGGTTGCAAAAATGGCAGTTAAACAAGTAGTCATAGCTAGATAGGTAAGTCCTATTAATCACTTCAATACAATTATGAAAAAGTATTTTATATTAGTTAAGCTTTATTATTTAAATAATTAACATATTGGAGATATTTTAAGTATTTCATTTTCTAAGCTGTATCACTAACCATACGCAATAGTTTTTGGCTAACATTACATGAACAAATACTTACCACAAGAGAAGGAGATTTTCTCTAAAATGTCTTTTGGGGACTTAGTTGTCTTTCTAGATAGCTGTATTTCATTGAAAATCATAAATAATTTCTTACTAAAAATTGTTGTTCTCCTTGCGGCTGAAGAAGAGAGGTCGGTTTAATAAGCGTAGATCTCGAAGCATCGTGAAACAGCACATAGTCTTTCCCATAATTCGTGAGGAATGAGCAGGATCCTTACATCTTTAGCTGAGTGCTCCTTTTTCTCAGGCCAGATCTCAAGCCAGGAGCGTAAATGTAATTAGTATTATTCTCTGTGACCCATTCTCTAATCCTTAAAAAAGGAATCTTTTTTTTGACTTAATTTTGATTTTGATTAAACAAATCTAATTTATTAGTTTTTTTGAAACGCAGATAGCGATGTTTATCCAGTGTCATAAATTAAAATGTTACAAATCATAAAGTATAAATAGAAAAACTGAAAAAAAATTAGAATGCAATAACCAAACTAGAATAATTGAATCAAGCAATTGATTTATGAATATTTTAAAGGCCAATGGGCAAAATGTATGGGCGCTAGGCCAAGCTTTCAAATTAGTCCAATAACAATAAAGTAAAATTAGTATAAAGTAAATATATCCTTCTAGCCGTGTTCGGCCATAGCGACTGCATTGTAGATTCTAGTGACTTCTTTAGTCTTCTCAGAGTCCATTGTTCGGAAGCAGTCAAGTGCGCAGGCTATATTATAGTGCACAGGTGGGCGCGCGACCACGAGTGCACTCTCTCTTCCTCCCTCTTCTGAACCCGATGGAACGGAGACCGTTACGACCAGAGAAAAGTTTGGATGCAGATAAAATAAAATAAATTAATTAATCGCCAACACAGCAATGGCTGTCATTGTTAAATTTGTACTCAATATTGCAGAGCTATTTTTTTCGGATTTAGTTTGTTTTTCCACACTGTCATTTATGAAATTGGTAGTTATGGCTTGTGGTGATGTTTGAGGTTTATGTATAAAGTAAATAAAGCATACAGTAAAAAGTATAAAGTATTAGTATAAAGAAAAATAATAATAAAGTAAAGTCCAACAACAATAAAGTACCTATAGTCCAATAGCAATAAAGTAATAAAATCTTCCAATTTTAATAATCATCAACATGGAAAATAAACTCAGAATTTTCAAACTCCCTTATACCATAAATTGGATTTCTTACCAAATTATTTACAACCATTTTCTTAAATTTAATGATACATTTCATACAATGAATGCTGTAATATTTTTGGTTACATTTAGATAGCGATAGTAGAAATTTTCGTAATAGGGCTGCTGAATCGTGTTTTTTGCGATCGTCTCATCCACGTGGCTTCCTTTTCGGTGCGAGCGCGGCGGCTCAGGCAAAAGGTGTCAATATTATCACATATTATATTAAAAGTCGTTATAATAAAGTGTCGATCGCCGCGTAACGACTCAATCAGGCTAGTGAGGTGAGATACAATCTAATAATGCCTCCGCCGGCGCGCTCATTAAGGCCTGACGGCCATTTTAATCGCCACCAATTCAACACCTCGTTCAACCTTATCAAGGGTGACGGATCGGAATACGCAATTATTGGCGACGACCAACATAGTCAGGCATAATGGTGGGTTCTAAGAAAAATAAATATGTCGGAGATGTTACTAATTCCGGTGTGTAATATATTAAAAAGATAGGTAAAATGATATAGCGAAATTAAAATCATCCATTGATTCGCTATATTAATGTATTTATTGATTGCAGCATTTTTTAGTAATGCTAAAACAATATACTTTGCTTATTTCGAGTCAATTCTCCGTCACGGGATTCCCTTCTGGTCGCAGTATACCGCAGTTTTATGGCAACAGATTTCTCTATACAAAAACGAGCCATAAGTATTTTGATTAAACTTGACCGTACCGTGGTCATTTCAGAGCTATCTGTATCACCACTAGGTATATGTATTTGAATGTATAAAATTGATATAGGAAGGTTGAATACTCAAACGAAAATTCACTCTCATTTTACCAGACGTACGCATAATTTGAAATTAACCTATCCGTCTTTGGAATTATTTAATTGGCTACCCGATTTCGGGTGAACAGCCGGGCAAAGGATGCCGTGGTCCGCGACAGATTCGGTTGACACCGTTTCACCGCTACGAAAGGGAGAGGACCGCGCAAGCGACCTCGAACTCGTAACCAGTCGGGAGACCGGAGTAATCTGGTCGCAACTGGAAGTAAGGGTGCGAGTGTCGAACCGCTGCGTAACATACCTGGCTATCTCGCGGATAAGGCGTTGGCCTCTTGCGGATATGTGGCGGAGCTTGACGGTGGACTATTTTTTCTAAGTCTTCTGTGCTCATCTCACGGGAGACAGAATGATCAAATTTCGTTTAAACTTCCTGAGGTGACGAGTTCGCCCGTTGAAGTTGACATCTCTAGTTAATACGGTACTCGGTACATTCCTTATGCCTCGCCGTAAGGCATTGGAATCTGGCGGGTTCGTGGCTTTTCTGGACGATACGTCTGTACCGTCCTAATGTCTTCTACGCTCACCTCAGGGGAGGCAGAACGATCACATATAGTTAAAACTTCGTGAGGTTACGAAGTTTTTGAGTAATTGAGTAATTGAAGTTTTTGAGTAATTGGACAGTGTGCTAAGCGATAAACGTATGACGATGTATTAGAGAAGATGCCTAAATCGAGCAAATGATTAAAACACTAAAACCGACCTACTTGAAGCACGTCATAAGGCACGAAGTAAGATACAAAGCAGCTGTAGGCTGAAAGACTTGCAACAGTGGTACCGACACCAGAAGCATTATTCCGGGCTTCTGTCTGCAAAGTAAGGACTGCCCTCATAATCGCTTGCACCAAATAACGGGAATTGCACTTAAGGAAGAGAAGGTAAAGCTCTTCTTCATATGCCAAGCTGAAATATTCTTTATACAGACGATGTCGTTCCCATCAGCGAGAATATAAGAAGTACCTCATATGTTGGCATGTAATGCGCAAAAATTAAAATGAACGGACTCGTCTCGCCTCGAATCTATCGCAAAACGGAGCGCATGTGTGTTGCGTGATCCCACCAGTCATACCGTATTGGCATGGTTTTAAAGTCATACTTTAAGACCAAGTCATAATTTTCACCAATACTAATGAAGACAAATTCAAATTAGTTCGAATCGAATAAAAAGTCGATCAGTTGACTTCAGCTATAGCTAAACCTTATATTTTTCTATTTTTTCATGGTACTAAGCACATATTTTTTTAATTTTTCATGGTTCTATATAATCTAAACATAAGAGAAAATAATTTTGTATGGCGATCGACGCGTTGAATTTTTCATAACTTTACATACCTGTCATAGTTTTATAATTTCTGGAAATAAAAATCAGTCAAATAATTAATAATGAATAAATAATGAATTCATTCCAATTTTTAAGATCATTTTGGAAATGTAAAAGAAATATTTGTTACTTTTAAATACTTTCGCCTATTTTAAATTAATTATTTAACTCAAATCTATTTTTAAATGATATTTCATGATTAGTTAAATACCTATTAGTACTCAATTGGTTTTCTAAAAATTTTCTTTAAGTTATAACCAAACATGTGCATATGTAAAATATATTTTTAGTACGCCTGCCTTAGTATAGGCCTAGGCCTAGTTAGGTGGCGTTGACGTAGCTGCAGTGTGCTTTTTTACTACTGGTACAAACACGAATATTTTGTAATGCTACAGGCATGTGTATCTCGCGTTTTACTTTAAAAAAATTAATAAATAAATACACAAATAAAGAAATTTCGGAAACAAAAAAAAAAACATGAAATGTACTAGTGAGTAATCATAATCATATTTATTTTTCAAAAAAGACTAGGTATCTACAACAAGCATAGGTACATACCTAATCTGGTGAAATCGTCAAAAAATAAAATGTATATTAGATAAATTACATATTACTTAATTTTCAAAATGGAAAACCATAGTAGGAAAAGAAATAGTGGCAATAGTGTCAAATTAAAAGACATAACAAAATAAAATAAAAATAATCACATTAAAAAAAGTAATAAAAAAAACCTAACAAAACAAAAAAATATATAAAAGGAAATGCTAAATGATCCGCTAATTAAATTCCAACATAATTTGGAAATAATACCGTTTCAATAGTCAACTTAACAATTAAAACGCCTGAAGCGTACCTATATTAAAGAATATAGGTATAAATTATGATATAAAACTAATATTTAGACCACAAACGATTCAGCAAAGATGTAGAACTCGTCCAACGTATAAAAAGCATGTGTGGCTGCCAATCTTATTTTTATAAAACTCTCGAATAATTTTAACTCCAGAAGTGTAGTTTGGAGAGGGAGGCAGTTAAAAAGCTTAAAACAAACGTAATTTCCATCATTTCCATCAACGAGTGTTTCCATCATTAACAATACGGCTACATATTTTCATCCGCTATATCTCTCAACCTGTTATACATACATAATTCTCAAAATCCATTGGATCAAGCGGCCCCTCTAGCCGGCTCTCGAAAGCGTTAAAGAGTTGAGTGTTTTCGTTGCCTCTGCGCAGACGTTAATTACTATCCGCCATCCTGAGAGCTAGCAGCGCCTTATTAACCATGTCCACACGAACCGTACAATTATCGCCTTATTCAGGATCGGCTATTGCATATCTCTCCCCTCTCCGCGGGGCCCACTCGCCGAGAAATTATAACGTAAAATTAATATTTGCCGCTGTAATTAAAATCCAGTCAAACGCACAGCCCCAGTACGCAAGAACTGGAATTATTCTAGTCATCATCTTAGCGTCCAATATCTATCCTCAGCTATTCACCGAGTCCATAGTAAAATAATATCAGTATGACATCTCTAGCCCGTTTTCGAAATAAGTACCTACGCTTCGCCGAACCACCAGGGTTGCTACAACAAATACACAATTGACAAGTTGTTGCAATTCTTTATATTATTATGTACGTTTATGTATTTTTGGTTTATAGATCAAGAGTCGGTTCCCAACATTGTACTGTAACAGAATATATGAGTTAGTGCTGACTTGTGTGACAGCATTCATCACTTGTATGTGTTCAAAATACCTATATTTTAGTAAGTTAAAGTAGGTACTTAACAAAAACGCATCTACCTACCTACCTACGCACTTACATACCTATGCACCTACTTACCTAGACACATACTTACCTACGCAAATGAACAATAAACGTTACCTCGTAAATGTAAATAAACGTAAATACTCGGAAATGTAATTTCTGATAGGTTGCATTACAGCCTGTATAGAAAACATTTCAATTTTGTATACTGTCGTGCGACAGCCCTGACTGGCAAGCACCGAGGCGCCCGAGAATCTATGTAGTGGTAGCGCACGAACAACGGGCGCTTGTATGAGTGCGAAATCAGTGCGTACTATGGAGATGTTATACTGTTCTTATTTTACTATGCCGAGTCGATAGACTAGTTATTGGGGAAGATTGCCGATTGTTTTTGGGTGGTATAATCCAAACATTTAATGCTTTTAATCAAAAATCAAATCAAATCAAGTTTATTGTCTTTAAAGCCTTATACATAGTGTTTTATTTTCTCGCCCAACCAACGGTTAGGGAAAGTATTGTGAACGTGTATTTTTTTTAGAAAACGACGGAAATATCCATTTTGACACCCCTTCTGAGAAAATTAAATTTTCGGGCTAAAGTCGTGTGTGTGTGTGTTTTTTTTTTTTTTTTTTTTTTTTTTTGTATGTAGAGGTTTAAAAATACTTTTTACGTACGCACCCGGGATAGGGTTTCCCAGGGTGGAGTGTCGGGCTTGGTCAGGTCTTATTGACCACGAGCCGCCGTGGTTGGTGAGACCCGACATGTATCATTGGCTCGGCGAATATGCAACCCGTATTGACTAAAAAACATCCTCTACCACCTGCCTCCTGTTCCCCGTGGGATCGCCGGTAGGCATTACAGCGCGGGGGGAGGATTAAGCCTTAGCTCTTCCTTCGGATGGTCGAAGTCACTGCTTCCTTCCTCTTAGTGGTTCTTCTTTTTCCTCTTGCCCTTGTTTCTCTCCTGTTCAGCTTGGCGTAGGTCCTTTAGGACTTCCGCCGCAAAAGTGCTGGTTGCTTCCCAGGCTGACTCTGTCGAAAGCATAGCTTCCGCCAGGTTTTCAGGCTGGATCCTTCCTCCGACTGCAGTCTCGAAAGCGCTTCGGGACGCGTTGAAGCGCGGGCACACGAAGAATACATGCTCCGCATCTTCGGAGACTCCTGCGCAGGCCGGGCACTCCGGGGAATCCTCGTGGTGAAACTTGTGAAGATAGGCCCGATAGCACCCATGTCCTGAGAGCATCTGGGTGAGGTAATAGTTGACCTCTCCGTGTGGCCGTTTGACCCATGCGTCCACCTGCGGGATCAGGCGGTGAGTCCATCTCCCATTGGTCGAGGCGTCCCACAGCAACTGCCATCGATGCAGACTGTTGGTCCTCTCGTCCGTCTTCAGCTCAGCTGGTCCTAGCGTTGTTGACCCCTTTCGCCTGTAGAGGCATCTTCGTTCCTCCGCGAGTACTCCGATAGGCAGCATCCCGGTGATAACGCGTGTGTGTGTGTGTGTGTGTGTGTGAGTGTGTGTGTGTGTGTGTGTGTGCGAGGGTGTGTGTGTGTGTGTGTGTGTGTGTGTGTGTGTATGTATTCCTCCACGATAGCGCCGAAACACTTATCAGATTGAGGTGAAGTTTGACTGCAGGCATTATTTCATCATGGCAAGAGTTGAAAACATTGTGTTTGAAATCGGTCCATCAGGGGGCGCGCTAGTCATACTTCAATCTCGAGATATTGAACTTGGAGACTTAAAATTCGGTAAACAGATGCGTCGTTGGGCCGAAACCAGATTACTGTGAAATTTCGGTTGGGTTATCTCTTGTACGAGCGACACAAATAGTTTTTAAATTCCGCCGTATTTAAGAAAATACCACATCATATTGAAAAATAAGCAATTTTAATACCACGGAAATACTACAAAAATACTAAAAAAACTCTACATTTGCGATCATAATCACTTGACACACTCACTATCGGGAGGAGGGAGTGGTTAGCGGTTGGGGGGAGGGGGGGGGGAGTCGTGACGGGGGTAGGGGGGGGGGGGGGGGTTGGGATATCTAGATATCTTATGAACCCTTTTCCAAATCAAATCTTCAATTATCAGACAAGACCCAAATATCAAGCTACTAGAGGAGCTAGATTATTTATTTCGATTTTAGTGTTGCATTGAAAATGAAAAACCTCTAGCAACACATCTCGTCCGGTAGTGCCAAAATGATACGGGGAAATAGAGTCATCATTTATTAGAGACTAACAATATTTTAAATATAATTATAAGTTTAATTTGGATTATCTATTTTATATTTCATCTATTTTATATTTTAACATATTTTGTATTTTTCATTTTAATATTATGGGCACATGAATAAATCTTTGCCATACAAAGAGTTTTCCTTGGTACGGGCTATGGCCTAGTTAGGCAGATTCTGCAACTAATAAAATTGTAAATTTATGTTTTTGAATGAATAAAATTATTATTATTATTATTATTATTTCCTGAAATATTCTAGAGCAATTTTCATGTGAAACCGAAATTGCATGTCTTATAAATATGTATGTTGACGCGCACAATTAATATATGAAGCATCTACCGTTATATCAAGTAGGCTTAATCATAATAAAATTTTAATAGAACATGGTCAATATCATCTATTTTATCATTTAAACCAATCGACGTGTCTACTGTTGGGACTTTAGCACTGTCACATGGCTAAACAGCGATTTATCGAAACGTAGAATCTATGTAAATCTTGATTGCGTCCGCAATGCTTTGCCAAGGTGCTTCTCCTCATTTCTAGGCGATCTTGGGTGGTCTTGTAAAGAAGCAGATTAACGGAGTCGCCGCTTATCTCAATCTTAAACCATCAAATTTCCGGAAGCCGTTTTAGATGGAAATCAATTAGTGTAATGCGATGATTTTATCGTCGATTATCAAGGAAATCGGAAGTGAGAGTCGATTAGCATGTGAAGGAAGTCAGCGATGGAAAAATTTTAATGCTCAAAATTTTCCCCATGGTTAATGTAGCAGCAGTTGTTTTTAATAGTCTATCGAAGGTTAGCTACATTCAGTATTGAAGGTTTTGACATTTGAGAGCAATAAACCTGCAGATTTGTTTTGATCGATTGTCGTTTGTATACGTTTAAAATATATCCTATTTATTTACATCTTTTCATTGATTTATTTATTTCAAAAACGGAATTACATAAAATGGCCATAGTAGGCAATAGTGCGAAGAAAAGGACTGCCCACATTCACATTATCATGCTCAGCGCATACCCAACTAGGCCGAATATAGCATGTATCTGGGCATACGACTCGAGTATTGAAGTATAACTGACTTATACGTATAATATAAACGGGGACACTACTCATTATATGCAAGTATTAATAATTACCTCCTCAGTATTTGAAAGTTAAATAATTATTGGTAATATAATGTTAAATAAAAAAATAGTATAATAGTAAAGGAAGATGCTACTATTTGTATGAGCCCTGGGCCATATATATTTAGACATATGTTAGTCATATTTAAAAACTAAATCTAACCTCTAATGTCATAGTTGTATATTTAATAATTATGTATTTGACGAGAAATGTCTGTTAAAAATATAATAATTATTATCTCATTATTTAAATTATCACTACTAATTCGTTACTGCACAAAATTAAAAAAATATATACAGCAAACAAAGTGATATAGCACGAAACGAAAGCAAAACAACAACTGATGGCCTACGTGACACCCGCCACGAGAGTAGATTGCAGCCCATCTCTCGTATCTCTCACACTACTCACGTAGTAAAACCAACCACTATCGACATTTATTGCACTATGTAACATTTTACACACAACGAATCAGAAGAGCTGTCATATAAATAATTATAATATATAAAAAGATCTTACATATGAAATAAGGTTTATTGTTATTGGAGGTTGGGCCCGAAAAGTGGCATTATCCTCTATGCAGGTATATTATTCTATGCGTGCGTCCCGGAAGGGACGTTACATATTGGAGGGGTAACCCCTCCAATGATAGTTTGCAGCAGTTCCTTCTCTGTCCTTGAACGACCAATTTCGTCAAGAAACATTTTTGTTATTGAATAAATTGGTACTTTCTATTTATATGTCGTCATCTAATTCGTATATCCTTGGTACAAGGGATATGTGCCTTTCCCGTTCAAGTCTCGGAAACAAGCAGTAAAAAGCGGAAAAAACATTATTGCGGACGATTTTTCGTCGTTTTTGGCTGTTGCACACTCCACTTTTTTAAAGAATGGAAATCGAAATGCTAGCATAATATCGATTTTGTGTTTTTTTGGTGAACACTCTATGGAACAAAAAGATTTATACGCCACATGACCGCTGCTGTAATACTGCAAAGCCAAGAATTTAAAGAAATTTGAACAAATATGACACTTGGTATGGTAAGCCCTTATAGCTAAAATATAAAAAGCCCCAATAGCGCGGACGAGCTATCTTCTAAACCTTAAATGCAATTATACTCTCTGGATTATACTACTGGCTTGAGAAAAATACAAATATTTCGTAACCAAGTACTGAATCCATAATAAATGCTTACCTAATCAATGGGTCCAATTGCGTTTCTATTGAGTTTAAATTAAGTTGTTTTAAAAATAAGTAGGATTAGTGTGTGAATTAAAATAATAGCTATCGCGTGTCTGTCAGATTTAACACACATAACAAAATCTGCGACTTCGTTCTGTGTCTATGGTAATGTACTAAAAAGCTGGCAACAGGTTTTTCGAAACGTCGAAATCGGCGCTCTGAATCTATTTCTCGCGCGCGGCTGGCTAGCAGGTTTGTTAGGCATTTCTTTTGATCCGAATGATATTTGATGTGGCGGTGTTCTAACCACCTTCTCGTACTAAAAGACAACATATAATTTACAGGTTATGACGGAAGACGAATTTTGTTCGAAATCGAAAAGTATAATACACTTAAGTACGTACCGTTGTCGTTATTCATTCGATATCCTTTGTCATACGGGAACATTTCAGCAGTAACAGCAAAAACGGTAAATTCGTCCTTAAAAACACAAGCGTCACCCACTAAGTCGCACCGAAAACGTGCGTTTTAATTTTTTTATTCGGACAACTCATATTTTGAGAAACGGAATAGCGTATCTGCGAGAATGAAATAAATTTAATACAAAATGCATTGAACACGGTAGCACCAAAATCTGACACATGAATCGCAATACCAATGTGACTTAAATTTTTTATTACGAATTTTGTAATAAATTTAAGGCAGTTTTTGACTTTATTTTAAACTGCCGAAGAAACGCAATTGGACCCAATAAGCAACTAATTTAAGACACTAACGAAATAATAACACTCTTTAATTGACAGTTATAAGTCGATTCGGAAATTTCCGAAGATGTTTCTTGAAATGTCGAGTGACGCTGACGCGGGGCCCCTTTAGCCGCGAGGCCCTGAGCACGTACCTTCTGTCCTATTATTGTAATAGTCATTTCTATGAAAAGTCCGGTATTGTATGCGATTAAAGTTTGTGACTTTTGGATTCAATTTTTAAAATACCCTATCCCAGTATCCATTTATAAGTCAATAAGTTGATGAATCCTATAGTGTTGGAAATCTTTATTAGTTTTTCAGTTAAATTCTGCAAAAAAGTAATTACGTAAAAAACAACAACTTGAATGTTTTCGTTTTTTGTAAAAAAAAAAACTAAAAAAATGATAGGTCTCATTTCTATTTTTTTAGAGTGTTTTTCAACTCTTTGAATTATAGATTAAAGAAATATTTTTCATATTATATCTCTATAGCCTTTTAGTGTATGTTTACTTATTTTGTCTATGGATTTCTCGCTTTATACTTGTAGTATATTGCGGTTACAATTACATGTTGTATTTTTAATGTTTCTTATATCGTAACTCTAATGTTTGGCGACTTATCCATACGTAATTTATATCAGAATCATTTCTAGGAATGCTAATATCCTGCTCAAGGAAAGTGAATTTTGCCTGTCACAGGGCCTTAAAAGTAGACGATTTGGCATATCATCCAGTAATTTGGGGGGGTTATTTATTTTACTGATTATTATGTGTGTTCATGCCGGCGATAGTAATGACAACTTTCTTTCGTGTCATTACTGGTATTTGCCCGTTTACTCAAAAATTGGCAAACCACGATGAAAGGCAAGAAGGGCCGATGATAGACGATGACAGGTAATAAATCATCAGCAATGACGACTCTCCTCACTGTCGGTATCTCTAATGAAAACTGACAAAACATACCGACGGAAACAGAGCCATAGCCGCCTGCTAATATCGACAGCGGTTCTCACCTTTGGCTGTGTAGATATTATTTTTTTAGTAGCGTAATCGTACACAACGGCAGAGGAGTTTTCTCTATGTGGAAGATCATAACCTCTTAGTGGAGTAAATATCACTAAATCATATTTTAGGAATAAACAGCTAAGATTAAATTAACGTATAAAACTTTCCTATACCTATAAGCTTGCATAAAACAATATGCCTAATACAATATGCAAAGCTTGCATATTACAATATATAAGTATATATATATATATATATATATATATATATATATATATATATATATATATATATATATATATATATATATATATATATATATATATATATATATATATATATATATATATATATATATATATATATATATATATATATATATATATATATATATATATATATAATACATACATACATACATTCCTACATACATACATACTTACATAACATTGTTTACATATTGTTTCGAATAATACATAATATAAAACACTTAAAGATGAAACAAACATAATGCTCTATCGCTCACGGATGCCTTCTGAGATCTGATGACAACCTACTGCTTTTGATCCCTGGTCACAGTAGTAATTTCTACTCGCACTCCTTTTCCGTACACGGAGCCCGCCTCTGGAATAACTTACCCACACATGTAAGGACAGCACCGAGTTTGTGTTGCTTTACATGTAGGCTCAAAGAACACTTCAACAAAGAATGTGTCGAGTGTGTGGGTATAGAGTGTGAGCATGAGCGCTAGTGTGAGGGTCGGGTATCTGGAATATCCGACATATTGTGTAAAAGTTATTGTGTAAATAATATGGTCAGTTTATAGACTGATATAAGAAAATAATACTAATCATTGCCATAAAAAATAATAACAGTAATAATAATCAGTAAAGTAGCTACAAGAATTGTCAGTTTGTTGACTAGAGTGTTTCTAAACATAGTTAAAAGTTTTGGTTTTGTACCCCTGGTTTTGGACGAAAACAAAGATGTTTTTAATGAAGTGCAAATTACAGCTGTCTATCTGGTTATAAATAGTTTTACGCGGCTGGCATTCGCGATGCAACCTCATCACACCCGGCTCGCCTCGCCCAATTGATTGATGACGCCGAGAATACTTAACCTGCAATTATTAACCATAGAATTGTCCGTAAGGTAAATAAAGGAGAGGAGAATCTTCAAAGGGAAGATTGTTGGAGATTTCGATCGTTTTGATTAGGCTTGTATGATTTCGAAAGACGTCTATTATAATTGATGCTGCATTTTTGGTTCTTTTAGTAGGTGCAATACGGTGCTGTGACTTTGATAAGATGTACTTTTAATACTTAAAAAGGCATTGGACCCTTATAACCATTGTTTATATATGGTATTAGATTACTCAACTCCATAGTACGATTTGGCAACACTTCTAAAAGGGCAAATTGCGGGTGGCGGTGATAGCATTCGCGGCCAAAATTACGACCAATTTATTTGGCCATCTATAATAACATTTATATTGAATGTTTTTTTTTTGTTTTCTATAATGGACTGAGTTATTATAAAAACTCAACAATTTAACCAATGATAATAAAAATAACATTCAATTAGTAGTGCCATTTATTGCATTTTTTATATAGGCTGATTAGATCATTAGTCCATCTGAATATTAAAGTGCGTATTGAAACCTGTATACTAAATTAAAAATGACATCTTTATGTAAATAGTATTACAATAATAGGAGCTATGATTTAAAAATTCGTTTGTCGTTATTTTTTAATTATTATTTTATTACGAGATATGATAACATAGGCGTGTTTAGAGCTCCGTCTAAAGTGCGCCGCTATATTGTTATACCACGAACGCCGCCATATTGAACATAAGAATATATTAATCGATTTTTTGAAGTATGAGTGCCATCTAGACGTTGCGTTTCTTAGTGAAATCCTAGCTGCCAAATAGTAGTACTGCATTGAGCAATCTAATACGCTATATAATCAATAATATTATGTATGCTCGTAGAAACTTAGATGTCCGTTGAATAGTGATTTAATCATCATGACACAAGTAATAAATCTGATATACTAACACATACAACGACATTGACTCATTAAAACCCGAAATAATGATATTTCAAACAAAAACTGTGCTTCTATAACAAGATATCAGCAAAAATAAAAAGCCTTGAAGATGATCGATTCAAATAAATAATTGTCAGTAATTTGGCAGTACATCCAATTTATAGTATGAAGGAGTTTGAAAATTGTTGTTTTCTGTGCCTAATATTTTTAAAATGAAAAAGTATGATAGTTTAAATTCCTATTATCATCTATTTTATTTTGCATTTAATAAAAAAAATACGTAGGCATATTGCTGGATTTGACTACTAATATTTTGACTATTTATTTTAATAATGCTACGTAGTTTATGTGTTCCAATATTTCTAGTTTATTTTATTATTCCTCTCGGCTTTTAAATGATGAGAGTGTCTTTTGAATATGTGTAGGTAGGTAATATTAAAAATATTATTACAGCCATTACAACTATCATGATACTTCGGTTTTAATAATAAAGGACAAGGGACAAAAATGTATGGGCGCTGGACCCATCCTTCCAATAGCAATAACGTATTTATCATTGGAAAGATCTATTTATGTTAAATATTTTGACTTTTACAACTTACCTCAATTATGAGCTGTTTCGGAGTTTTAAAGTTCGGAATCACCTTAAATATGGGTAATTACATGATAACCACGAAGCGAATTATATATGAAAAATATATTATTTGCATCGAAGATCCATAAAAGATAGTATGATGTACGTACGGTCACTGGTCACCATTTTCGACAGCTGACCTTAACATATTACATACTTCGGTAAACAAAGCGGCAATGAAATCATGAGACACATTTCAGCGTTCAAGCAACATATCCCATTATTTCCTTTCCATATACTACTGACAAAATAAAGCATGCTTAGGAATATATAGTTTGTACTTTCACAGCCTATGTACTTTATTGTTTCGGAATTCTGCTGTGGTTTTCGTTTAAACAGTTATTAAAAATACAATGCTTGTATGTGTTAGATGCCCTAGGGGATATCATGTAATTAGCCATATTTAATAGGATATAATTCGGAAACGGCTCGTAATTGAAATCAGTCATTCTAGTAATACATTTTCTATATAAAGAGATCTTTCCACTGGTATATGATTTTGATATTGGAAAATTGGGCCCAAAAGGCCCATTCTCTTTTTTAGCATTTTATTTTGTGACGCATCCAAACGTAGTAATACCTACTTATAACCTGAAGTAGTTTATTTCATTGTATTGATATATAATTTTAGGTACATGTGTGTAAGCAATGTTACTCATTTTACTAAGGAGTTTATGATTGTTAATATTAACATTAGTTAATTGAACCACACGTCCATAAAATACAGCCTCGGTTAGATTATATTACCTCTATCGGCCATCAAAATGTCAATAGGTGTTATTTTTATTGGGACATACACAGGATTTTATGATGGCATTTAATTGGCATCCAATATTAAATTGCATTTAGTTTAGCTAAATTGCATTCAGCAAAAATGATTGCTCAATGCATTGAACCATCGATGTACGAGTATATATATTTTATCTCCTATGTTGGACTATAAGGTTTATTTGTTTAGTTTTAAACTATTGTAGTCAATGCAAAATAAAAGACCATAAATGATAATTTATTCAGAAAAGACACTGGCTAATTTAAATGCAGAATATTTATATTAAAGGCCATTCATTACACGAATATGCGGATAATGACGTAATCAAGGAAAAACGAAAACACCATATGGTTTTTTTTTTTGTTGAGAAATATGTTTTAGGAGATTTTGGATAATAAATACAGGGTGCGTACGGTATTTAAGAACCAATTGACATTCAAACGTATTCGTTCATATTTATAGTAACAATTATTATGTTTCCATTAATTTTTCAAACAATGGGAATTGACTCTTAGACTATACAATTACTCAATAAAACTCTTAATAGCGGCAATAATGGACGGGATCGGAAACATATTAAAGGTCTTTGTACAGGTTGTTCCTCTGTGGTTGTTATAGCATCCTTTAGCCTTATGGGAATGTTTATTGGTCTCCCTCTCATCCAGGGTAATAAGGTCTGGGGAGCTAGGTGGCCCTAAGTTTGAGGTGATGTGGTCATAGAAATTATCAACCATCAAATTTTGTGTCGCCATGGTTTCGTGCGAAGTAGTAGTCTTGCTGAATATGTATGGTATGTCCTCACGTATACTATCAATCTGACAACTATATCTAAAACTTGTAGCCCGCAACGATCAAAAACGAAATGGGGTGGTATAACATGTCTTATGTTGCTGACAACATCTAAAACCCGGTGAAGCCGGGTCAAAATCGGGTGAGCCGCTTTAGCCTGTTATTAAAACCATCTGCCATTTCTCCAATATATGTGTATTTAATCCAACATTATTTGGCTATTTTAAATACTTCTCTTTTCTTCTTAACTAATTCAAGATTAAGAGTCAAAAAAAATCCAATCTTGAGTTGAACATTTTTGCTCATCACATACGTTACTTATAAGGTAGAAGAACTTGAAAACGTATTAGATAAACTTTAATATGCTTATTATAAAAAAATTATATCATCTCTTCCTAAGTTCCATCTATAACGTAGCCTATAAATGTAGCGTATACATAAGAAAACCTTCTGATCATCTTGAAACATGATCATTCTTATTTTTTATCTTGTAGGAATTGTTAGGTAATATCCTATTATTTCACTTTATTACGTTATATTGTCGATATACGTATTTGATTTTTAGGCTTACTATTATTATTGTTACTATTGTTTTTGAATATTGGTTGCATTAGTTTTTGGCTATTGATTTCTTTTATTATTTCGTTCGAATATAAGTTTCATTTATATTTTTACTTGTTTGTGTGACAAGGGGTGAAATTAAGTAAGTCCGGCAAGGAAGAAAAGTGTTGTAAACGCGCTAAATTATTTTCCCGGCCCACCAAAAGGAAAAGTTTTGTGAACACATATTTTTTTACGAGATAAAAACGGAAATATTTATTTAAAATTTCTCTGAGACGATTAATACCATTTCCTGATAAAAGTCTGTCAGTGGGTCTGTGTGTATTGCTCCACGATATTGCCCAAACGCTTAATCCGATTGAGCAGAAATTTTGCATGCAGGCATCATTTAGTCATAGCAAGAGATGAAAAGTGTGGTTGAAATCGGTCCACCAGAGGGTGAACTAGTCATATTTCACTCTCAATATATTGGACTTTCTAGCCTTTCTTATATACTTCTTTATAGAAGACTAAGATTCGTCGATATTCGAAGACTTCTTTATAGAAATTCTTTATAGACTTAGATGCTTTGTTGGGCCGGAACCTTATTGAAATTTCGCCGTCAGTAATTTGAATAAACGATTGAATTCGCTCTCCTCGCTGATTAAACGATTCGTGTAATTGACTCTCGATATATTCGACGATTCATCGCCGTACGGCGTGAAAAAATATATTACGCTTAAATCCTTTAAAAAGTCTTTGGATACTTGTCAGGATAGTTTTGGGCTAATACAACCTTCATTATCTTATTCTTCTTAGACCCTGTCGCATTTATTTGGGATCGGCCATCCTTGACCTTCTCCTCCACTGAGCATCATCTTGTGCTGTGTCGGCGTCGAGTTGAGCTTCTCTCAGGTCTTTTTCGATCATCGTTAACCAGGTGGTGGGTGGTCTTACACGAGCACATTTCGTCGTTAGTAGGTCTAGGGCAAGCTTCACCAGTGGTCATCTAGACCAGTGTTCCGCAAACTTTTTGTTATCAAGGTACACCTATCAAATCAAAAAAATTTAGAGGTACACCAAAGAAAAAAGGAATATTTATTTAATATTTATTTATTACTAAAACCAATATACCTAATATGAAAAGATGTTTAGTGAGAAATGTGAGCGTGTTTAACTGAGCACAGGCGATCAAAATTTGGAGCAATCGTTGATAAGGCTGCTCTCATGTCTTCATTTATCGTCCTCAGGCGCCCTCTTTTTTCCGATTTAATAGTAGTGAGAGTTGAAAATCCCAATTCGCATAAGTAGGTTGTGGCAAATGGTAATAGAATTGCAACAGCACGCTTTGAAAGCAGTGGATACTAATTTTTTATATGCAACCAAAAATGTGCTACCTCTACTTCGGAAAATTTTAGTTTTAATGTCCGATCAGTTTTTAACTCCATGAATTCTTCCTGCTCGTTTATCGGTAAGTGTCCAAGGGAAATGTTATCCGAGAATGGATTCCGTACACAGTCCATAGGTTGCAGGTCACACTTAGGAAAATAACAGTTCATTTTTTCTGCTAATAGCTCCAAGTGTTTCACTATCAAAGCCTGCACTTTTTTTCTGAATCGGCAGCCATGACATTTGGAAACATTTCATTACTACCATTGACAGCGTGGCTAATCCATAACACCAACTTAGCGCGACAGATTTCAATTTTGTCCGAAGACGTTAAAATATTAGAATTCCTGCCTTGCATTTTTTTGTTGAGCTCATTTAAATGAGCGAATATGTCCGCCAGATATGCAAGTTTTGCTACCCATTCTTCTTTTTTAAACACAGAAGCAAAATCTGAACCCTGGGCCTCTAAAAACGACTGGGTCTCATTTTTTAGCTCGTAAATCCGAGATAGCACTTTTCCGCGAGAAAGCCATCGTACTTCTGTATGAAACAGAAGTGACTGGTGATCTGCTCCCATTTCCTGACACACTGCATTAAACAGACGAGAGTTTAGCGGTCGCGACTTGATGTAATTGACAATTTTAACAACTTCTTGTAGGACAGACAACAATTCATCAGGCAGAGACTTCGTCATCAGTGCTTCCCTGTGTAAAAAACAATGTACATTTTTAATATTAGGGTTTTTTTCAGAAGCCCTGGTTACAAATCCCCTAATTTTTCCCGTCATAGCTGCTGCTCCGTCTGTACAAATGCTTATGCAGTTGTGCCATTCCAAATTATGGTCACTGAAGTACTGGTCTGTTACTTTGAATATTTCTTCTCCTGTGGTATAACCAGGTAGTGGCAGACAAAATAAAAACTCCTCTTTTATTTCACATCCGTCAGTGTACCTGACATTTGAGATGAGATGCGCGTGACCGCTGATATCAGTAGACTCGTCGACTTGTAGCGCAAAAACTCTGATAAGTCTTAATTTTTCAATTAACGTTGATTCAATGTCGCTAGAAATATCATTAATGCGACGTGAGATTGTATCTGCTGACGCTGGTATTTTTTCGATTTCCTTAGCGGCTTCTTGGCTAATCATAATCTTGACAACTTTGCAGACAGGTATAATTAAAGTTTCAGCGAGAGAATGAGGCTTCTTGGATTTAACTAGCATATTAGCGATCACGTAGCTAGCTTTTTGCGCCTTGTCTGATGTTTTAAAAGACGAACTCATGTTTTAAAAGACGAGTTACCTGTTTCTTAGACTGGTCTTTAAAACGTTGAAAAAAGGCTTTGTCTTTTTTAGCTATCGATGGGTGTTCAGTAGTTAAATGTCGTATAAGTTTACTGGGCACCATCGAATTATTGCCCAAAGTTTCTCCACAAACAAAACATTTCGCAATTGGACCGATTCGTCTCCGCAATATATAAAGCCATAACTTACATAGCTCTCATCATATTTTCGATAAACAAGCTTAGGTTTTTTCTTTGTTGACTCTGTTTCTTCTTGAAATACATTAGTTTCACTTGATAAACTTGCGGTACGTTTAACGAATTTATCCATTATATACACGTATTATGGGCTATTTATTTGTTATTAAAAAGTCTATTACGCTCGCGACGACACAATCACAAACTAGCGGCTAGTTACTGGCCAATAAAGATTTGTTTAACGGCTAGACACTGGCGAAAAGCGACGCTACGCCCACTCAATCGGGCGCGTCAACCAGCGTCAACGACGACTGAGGAAGGGATGAAATGACACGAGTAAATACAAGTACGCATGCGTGCTGCGTTCGGCGATAGCTTGTCAGCCAGGGGTCTAACACAATTTAAATTATTTTTATTTAAATTATTATTACACAATATTTATTACACAATTTTCCGCGGCACACCAACTGATGACCACGGTACACCAGTGTGCCGCGGCACACGCTTTGCGGAACACTGATCTAGACGTCGCTGGACGTGACCGTACCACCGCAAGCATCTTTCTTTGACTTCATTAGTTATCAGTGTGACTTTAAAACTTCCCCTTATGTACTGATTTCTGATTTTGTCTAACAGTGTGACACCCACTGACCAGCGTAGCATGTGCATTTCTGTTGTATGTAGTTTATTATTTTATTATTACAACTGATTTTTAAGGAAATATTATGACATTTGTAATTACATATATCCAAAAATATTTATCTACAATTTTGGATACGTAAAAGATTATTTGACTGTTTATTTGACTATTCGTGGTCAACAGCCACGAACTCAACTAGAGAAAAAAGACAGCTTAATCCCTGGAACTGAACTATCGACCCAGTAGATCATTCCTACAATCGTTGTCGCTTTAAAAGCGCTACCTTCAATGGATGTTTGTATTCACTTTCAGCCGTTCGGAATCCTTATTATCCGCACCCCGTTAATAATCCTATTTTGGTAATTCGACTAAGCCGTTACTTATGTCTCATTCAGCGTCCAATTTGACAGCGGCGACAATGGGATTGCCTCGCACAGAACCGCGCCGCCCATTGACGCGCCCGGGGTCTTCGGAAATATTCTAAGCCGGACTGATCCCTTCACTGAATGGTTCAATTGAAAAAAAAAAGAAAGAGACGGACAGCTATTTTTGTAGACTCTTTCACTGCTGTCAATGACCGGAAGACAGTTGTGATTTGTGTGCGTTTTTGTCGCAGACAATAGCCATGAAATGCCGCTGAATTTAATATGTCCGAAATTTGTGAATAACAGTTTCTCGGGTTTTCAACACTTAAAACAGCTTATTAAGAATTGAAACATTGCTACATAGTGTAGCGGCCATACACCTTCCATATCCCAATTTCTTTAAATTCATAACAAAACTTCTCATCACCCTCGCCCGAAATACCTACACAACCACTATCATCACGCTGTGACCACGGTTGAACCCTTAGAAAGCCAGCCCTGGAAATGAAACTCACGATGGCATGTTTTTGACCCTCGAAAATTTGTTTGTAAGGGGGTGTTAGTATATGCATACTAATATATAATGATGGCTTATTCAGTTAAGTCGACGTTTACCGCATATAATTGCATAAATACGGAGATCGACCGCCTGCGAATTGTCACAACATCTAAACCACCAATCGGTGGTATTGGCATTCCAGCGGATAATAATTATTACAGTAGTTCAGATTCTTTGTGGCGCTCAATATCACATCTACTGTCTTGCAGCACACTCCTTCGACTGTGCATAGTATACAGCTATGTATACTGTATAGTGTATACTATATTTTAACTATGTACACTGTGGTCTAAGGGTTGTGGTTGTTACTATTAGGAATATAAGGAAGTAGGTACTTAGAGAGTTGAATGGCTACATGCAACTTGGGCATGATGGCCAGTTTTGTTTTGTCGGTAAGCCCAACTCATGGAACAGCTTCTATCCGGTAGCCTCCTCGAAGAGGAACTATCCTCTTGTGGCAAAACCAAACTGGCCATCAGACCCAAGTTGCATGAGCCATTCGACTCTCTAAGTACCTACTTACTATTATTATTTATTATTATTACTATTTTTTCCGTAGCCGGCGATTGGGGAGGGGGTCGCCCTCGCAGCCAATACGCTGCTGTCGGTGCCGCTGGATATCGTAGGTACTCCATTCACGATTCGTATCGATTTTATATTTTGTCAAAAATTTTACTATTCGAAAAATAGTAAAATTATTGACAAAATATATGATAATATATGCCATTTAAAATAACACAGTATTGAGCAAGCACATACAAAATTAAATATTTACCTTAGAATAGGTCCCGGCCTAGTTAGGTGGCATGGCTAAAAGACTACGCGATGTATTCATTTTCTGTTATCGATTCAATGTTTTAAAAAAAATCTCATATGCTATATTTGCAATAATAAATAAATAAATAAATTACACATTTTAAATACAAATTTTGATATTAAATTTCATTTGTAGTCCGACAACTTCATAGGTAAGGTCCTAATCATTATTTGAATATATACATCTCAACTAATATAATACTATGCATGAACATCCCGGCCAATAAAGCCCAAAATTGAAATAAAGTCACTGAGGTTTTTACGGGATAGCTAAAGTGACGCACTATCCAAATGGCGAACTTTTTGGGTTAATCTACCCACGTCCCACGCGGTTACTATTTTCCTTCTCCCACGCGTCTGTTTTCCCTGGCTGAGGCATACACTTTACAACTACTAGACGATCTAGAAAAACAACACCCACGTCTCTGGCTTTGCGTAGGCGATATTTTGACAGCGACGCCGTATTTTGACTGGCGGCCGCGTCTTTGCTGAGGGAGGATGGGGGGCGTCGGGAAATCCCCGGTGTGAAATTAACGAGTCTGGACTGCGCGACGTTCGCTTGAAAACTCGTATTGTAACTGATGGAAATCGCTTGAAACTCGAATTATAACTGATGGAAATCGCTCGCATATTATATCTCATGAAGATCGCTTGCCTTCAAGTTCTTTGCGAGGTTGGCCCGCTTGGGGCACTTAGCACTAACAGCGTCACGCGGTAATGCGCTGTCTTTAAACGGGCACGAGGCGCAGTTAGATAATAGACTGTCGTCGTCCTCGGGTGGTGAACGGTTTCGCGCAGCTTGGGCCACAAGATCCATTTTGTTCTCGGATCGGCTCAACTCACGATTCAGCTCCTATTCAGAAGCCTCCTCGAGTGTATGGCTACCCCGTGTAAGACTCCCGTGTCTCAGGCGTCAGAGCTGGTGGACCGGTTTCTCCCGGCTGGATTGCATCACGGCGCCACTGGACGGTTTGCGCACCGGTCGGCTATGCCAATCGGCTGTGCATTCTGGCTAATTTCTGAAGGGGTCTGGAGACTATGGAAATATACTATTTCCTAAGCAGCGGGGGTGGATGTTGACCTGTTGTCATGCCACTCTTGAAATATCCTTGGGCCACTCGACCCCGTGTGGCACTACGGGCAAAGAACGCCCAGGTCCGCGATAAATTCAAACTGAATTACCGCTGTAATACAACAGGTAGAGGTTGCGTAAGCGACTTCGGACCCGTAACCAGTCGGGAGGACTGAGTTATTTTATTTTATATTTTATTTTATAGCAAACTTACAGATAGTAATTATATAATAATAGTATCTTAAAAACATATTCAAACGAAACAAATTTACTATCCTATAAATAGTTTGCAATGCTTGCGTTACACATTAACATAGAAATAACATCAACACGTTGATAGTAGGAGAAAAATATAATAAAGCTAATAATAATATAAGGGTAAGAAAAGAAATAATGAAATAAGTTGTTAATAAGGTTATTTGGATAGAGCAAAATAGAAGTATGAGTAATAGGATAATAATATTTATTATATATAATATGATATAATACAATAGTATGTTATAATATAATAATCATATAATACAGTGCATTAGGATGGCAGTAAGTGAAACCTTAAAAAGTAGGAGATAGGCTAGGTATGATTGAGTGAATCTTTTATTATGTTTATGGAATCATAAAATACATCCAATCCTTTACACGATTTATCAAAAACCTGTAGGTTATCCTGAAGGTTAATTCCAGACGGAGATATCCTGCCAAAACTGGTAGTTAGGGGGTAAGGCTGTCTGCTGGGTACCTTTCCCGGAGCCTCGCCGTAAGGCGTTGGACTGCTGGTGAACTAGACAGTAGATTGTCTTGTCCCTAAGTCTTCTATGCTCATCCCACGGTTAAAAGTATGATCTATATCGTTATACCAGACTAGGGTGACGGATTCGCCTTTGTAGTCGACACCACCATGCTGTCGTCGTCCTCGAGTCTTTACGTGAATCCCAGTTTGAAACAAATATCAATATCTTTATATCTTCCTGGGATGACAGGTTAGCCCACTGTAGTTGACTCAAAATATTTTTATCTACTGGAAGTGCTGGAGCCTGCGAGCTCTTCCAAAGTGATATTGATGCAGTTTATGCATGTAGCCAAGCTCGTAACCTCAGTTAAATATTAAAAAATGTTCAGTGATGACATACACAAGATCGCCTGCTCATCTGATGTATTATTACTCCATCGCTAGATGTGTGCTTTCTAGAGTGACTGAAGTCAAGGACTTGGGAGTTTTTTCGACCCCCAGTTAATGAATGAACACCTTAGGCAACTATCTACAACTTCTTTCAAGCTTCTAGGGTTTGTGATACGGCAATCCAAACACTTCAAATAATATTCGGGTTATACGCACATTATGCAACTCGATTGTTAGAAGTCGCATGGAAACGAATGCAGCTATTTGGAATCCGAATGAAGATACCTATACCCTCATGCTGGAAAAGGTACAGACGTGTTTTTTGAGATACGTGTACTTCAAGCAGTACGGATATTATCCATTTTTTTATCCGACTGCATTTATCACAGAAGTCTGATTTATCTGCATTTATCACTCTGTTTCAGAAGAGAAATGGTGACCATGTCATAAATTTTGAATCTAATTCGCGGTAAAACTGATAACCTTTGCTTACTAACCAAGGTGGATCTTTTCGTAACAAATAATTATCTTCGTGCTCGGTCACACCATCTTTTCGAGGAGCCGTTCTTGCGCACTAACCTTACGAGGTGAGACGACGCCTAAATGAAATTTACTGGATGGCACCATATTTTGATATTTCTACCGATAACCCTTACTCGTCTAAATTGGAGGCTATTAATTATTTATTCTTATATAATCGCTAGTATTATAAGTGTCATTTTATTTGTATAATTACGGCGATACCTTTATTAAATTTACTTTTCAATGCCTTGGTTTTACTGTAATGTTGAATATTTTTAGAGCTGTCAACTACAACGGGCGAACCCGTCACCTCAGGAAGTTTTAACGATAATGTTCGTTCTGTCCCCCGTGAGATGAGCTCAGTGGACTTGGGACGAAAAAAATCCGCCGTCTAGCTACGCCACATGCCCGTCAGAGGTCAACGCCTTACGGCGAGGCACCGGGAAAGGTCCCCAGCGGGCAGCCTCGCTCCCTGACTACCAGTTTGAAAGGATATCTCCGTCTGGAATTAACCTTCAGGATACCTCCTACTTCCTGACTTGTTACAGGATCGAGGAGCGATTCAGTGTCAATTGAATCTATCGCGGACCACGGCATCCTTTGCCCGGCTTATTCACCCGGGTTTGGGTAGCCGAATGGTCGTTTCAAGAGCAGTTGCCATAATGTTAACAACCACCCCCGCTCTATAGGAAACATTACTGCTCTTAGACTACCCCCGCTGTTAGTCGGAGTGCACAATCGTTTGGCTGTTTAGGTATTTAGGGTGGCCAACTCCAACAGGGCCCATTAGCTTTATTTTAATGTTGAATAGTAATAAGCGAATAAACAAAATACATAAATAAAATAAAACACGTCACTGTCATCCCGCTCACGATAATTTCCCGCTCTCTCAACGCGCGGTCTATACTCAGTCTTTCTCCTTTGGGAAATTCCCAATCCCCACCCACGCGCCGCGCTCCGCCCGCGATATCCGCCGGAAAGACGCTGCGATTGAATGTATTCCGGGGGTGTTGTTTTGCGTTCGTGATAAATGATGCGATTTCTTTGTTCGCAATACTGTCAGTTTCAATAGACTTTCCTCCTAACTTTCGTTATATTGTTACGAAATGGCCAATTCTATTTGTGGCCGTTTCCGCGGCGAAGCATAACCAACCAATGAGTAAGTAATAGCAATAATAATAATGGTAAAAGAGCACAGTTGAATCTACTGGATTAGGTTGACTGCTTGTTCCTTCAGCAATGCTGGATAATGTCGGCCGTTTGGCATTATAGGTTATGACAAAACTTCGATACCTTCTTCTCTGTTGATGTTTGGATATCTTCTTATTTCAGTAGCCAAGGAAAGTTAAACTATTTATTTATTTATGTCAAACATACTAGGTAAAAGTGCGAAATAAACAACGTCCCACATTCACATGACAATGGTAAGCGCAAACCCAAATAGGCCGAATATAACCTGTATCTGGGTATACGACGTATTGTCTGACTTAGATGGTATAACCGGAAGTTATAACCAAATAAAAATATGATGGACGCAACCGTCTACAGATGAAAACGCATACTTTACAGATGAAAACAGAAACTAATTTGAAAAAAAATGGTTTAAACCAGTCAGTGCACCAAACGCCCAGTTCCGCCCGAAAAAATCCCCCGAATCCGTACTTCTGATCCTAACCATCACCGACTGCAGGTAACAGCCGCATGCAGAGCTCGCAGCGGACCTGACAGGTTAAGTCCCTCCCCGCGGAGGCTACCGGATTGGAGTTAAACCGTGAGTTGTGCAGGCCAAGGTAACACACACATTGGCTAACACCACCATAGCTGCGCGGAACCGTTAGGAAACAGCAGTTTCTGGCAGTGGGCTTCACTCAGCGAAACTCTAATTAAAAATATATATTTAAAAAAAACATTTGCAGCATAAAAAATACACAACAAGGGTACTTACACGTACCTATATAAAATTACTAAATTTATAAAACATAACGACGAAGACCACACGACGAGACTGCAAACGTTACAAATAGAGATGTTCTCAGATCAACTGTTCAGAACATTGAGAGTATATGCAGGCCATGACCATGGCAGTTATTATACCATCTGTCCTGTGCACCCTTGAACGGGCTAGTTCCATTTGGGTGACAGAATCAAATAAGCTAAATGTTAAGGTTTTGCCAGTCGGTTCCTGTTATTTTTGTAAGCAAAATCAATGTTTTATAGTAATTAATTCTTAAATAAATAAATAAATAAAAATCCACTAATATCGACCTAGGCCTCTCGTGAAATTAATTTTGTGAAACCTTTTGGTTTTATCTTATTTGCAATACGGTGTAACAAATACATCCTTCAGGCAAGTGACATAGTTTCTCTATGTGTATACTTAATGGAACACTATTGTAATATAATAATAATAAAAAAAATATTTAGGCTTGGATATTTGTTTACTGCTTGGAATACAAGTTTAAACATAGCTAATAAAGTAATATTGTATTAAGTTGTTTAACCAACTAACTAATATATTTTATACGCAATAAATAATTGCTCTTTGAATTACAAGGGCAATAACATCTATAGAATTTACAAAGTCTACTGAGCGAGGTTGCCATGCGAACTGTTTATTGCTCAGATTCTTAGATAACTCCAAGTGTTGTTTTATGACAGTTGTCCTGTTATAAATAAAATCTATCAATAATATTATCATGGTATGACAAGTTAAATGCAATGTTGCTGTGTTCCTACTTTACCACTGACATACGGGTTTTTCACAAACTTGCTAGGCATTCTCATATAGCCTAGGCCTCCGTGTCATCTGATATTACAGTTATATTACTAGGCCATCTCTTTTTGATTGTTTTATTTCTCTTTCGTCCTTCTAGACCAGAGGTGCCCAAACTTTTCTATTCCGTAACCACTTGCTGTTTTTTGCTTGTTTTCCGTACACCCCCCCCCTTGCCTGCCTACAATTGAATTTTCCTAAACTTGTTAACATTAAATATGTTTTCAACAGCTTGCACGTTACTGATCACATAGGGTTTTTGGTAAAGTGGACAGTTGTATATAATGAAAAACATGTACAATTTTATTCGTGGCTTTATTGAAAGTATTTAAATTTTACACGATGCGCATTCATTTCCAAATGACCACGACCTAAAAGTACGATGTATTTGAGAAGGTCACACATAACTGCGCATGTAGCACTATCTCGCTTGCTATGCGTCTCACGTGATGCGTCTATCCTACTCGCTCGAACGGATACCCGATGAAGCGCAATTTATTCACATATCTCCCTCGCAACTTCCCTGGTTATTCATGTGCGTTGGTCTCCCTAATCTACTAGAGATGCAATTTGAGTTAAGTATAGATTTTCTCCCATGATACTTGTGACACTCGCATTTGTTTATTGCGATTATTATATTTTAAAATACTATATTGTACACACAACCTGTTTTAGGACTAATACAACATTTACGGAACGCCTAAATATTTATGATAACCTGCCTAAATAAGGTCCGCTAATGTGGACTACTATTTACATCTTGTGTACCCCCATTTCTGAATTAGATTAGATTCTCTGCGATTCAAAATCGGACCGGGAGTCACTGTTCTGAATCCTTGAAAGTTATAACTAAAATATATTCATTGGGTCAATTTATACTTTTCGTCATCCAACTTAATTTTCTCTTCGAGATAAAGTATAAAAATATGTCATCATTAAAGTTATATAACTCCATGGTCATCAAATAATGTTCCTTTTTTAATAACTTTGACCCTTTCTGCGATTAAACAATTTTAAAACTTCTGCGTTTATGATATGCTTATACATGTAACTTAGTTCTATTTCACTTCTCTTTAGAGCCTCTTCGCGAATGCATTAAGCCACTTTAAAATTGACTCTATAATAATAATTATGTTCAAGTCACTTCCAATACTTTACTATGCAATGGATATTCGAAATTCTGATAAAAAAGTATGGTAGTAATACTTATTTTTATTCATCACTCTAAATGTTTATAGTCATGACTAGACAGTTATAATCTAGTCATGACTAGACTCTTTTGGGTGTTAATACTTATTCAGTTGCAAAATGTATCGTATTCAGTCTGCAACTCAATGAAATCATCACTACAACATACCTATGTGATCAGGTTACTCAATGGAGCCCTATGATGAATTCGATATTGGCAGTATCCATTAAAATGAGTTATTATTGATGATTAGCATATTTTCGCACCAAAGTGACAGACAATCAACGTAGCGTAAAGTAATATCTACTTATCCAAGTTGATATCAAGGACATTACGAATTTGTTTTTGTGCTTAGGTATTTTTGTACTTAGCTTTTAATATCTAGAAAAGAATCTAAATATTAAAACATACATTGAAAATCAAACTTCCTATAAGCCTTTAGAGAAAATTGTTACTTTTATAAAATTCTATCCATTATGACCCATGGTTGCCAAACATGGATACTAACTAAAAATCTGGTAAACAAACTGCAGGTGTACCAAAGAGCAACAGAGCGGAAAATCCTCGGCTTCAACACATTTCATTGAGATCAAGGCGAAGATCAAAGAGAAGGACTATGCCAAACGCGTGGCTATGGATAATGGACGACAATTGGTCGAAGGCAGTACAGGACTGGTATACCGATAAACGATCGACAGGAAAGCAGCGCAGGAAATTGGAAGATAAAATAAGCGGAAATTAGAAGATAAAAGAAATTGGAAGATAAAAAAAGGCAGCAGGTAGGACTTGGACGAGATTAGCGAGATACAGAAGAAGATGGGAAAGTCTGAAGGCGACCCGTACCCAGGAATAAGTCTCACAATAAATTGGGTTAAATATATATGTATTTCTTCTACTGATCTATGAAATAATATAAAAAAATATTTTGTAACAAAAAAATAGAAACGACTTTATTATTATCATTACAAAAACCTTTCAAGACAAATGAAGATGCAGAAGGCCCGCTGGCATCCTGATCTTACGTTGTAAGGTTCCGGGTTCGATTTCCGGCTGGGTCACCATTTTCCGTTGGTTCAAATTAACGGAATTGCATTTTCAATTCCGTCGAACGAATGCAAATAACAAGACACACATGTTACACCGACACATACATATAAACACTTCATTGTAGGGTTGGTTGTAAGAGATTGTCGTATGATAACAACACCTGTTGTGAGATTTCACAATAAAGAATAGAAACAAACGAACAAACAATATTTAGAACTACGTAGCGAAAGAAAATTGGCCTACTTTGGACATGTAATTAGAACGAACAAAATTTCAAAGACATTCGGGACGAAATGCAGGAATACTCCCAGCGAAGTTCTAACATATTATGGTTTCCAAAAAAATCAATGCGTAGCCCTATTCGGCTCAAACTTTGCCTAGACGCTATTGCTACAAAGGGGGCACGAATTACATTATTTATCGGAAATATTTATCGACGATTTATTATCTAGGATTAAGGGGTATATTGCGAATTCATTGGTCGGATTTGTTGTGAACGATCGGTGCCATTTTGGATTATGGACCTCGTAAATCTTCGGCAAATAAATGGATTTTGTGTGACGGTTGTTTACGTGTTTGGACAGATGTAGGTGTGGCGAGTACACACGTGATAATAATGTGCTGCGTCACGTTATATGGGACCGATCGGATCAATAAAGAGAACGGGTACATAAAAATATATAAAGTGAGTTTTTTATTACTGATCTCCTTGTAAGTGAGTGAATTAGTAAGAGCAAATAAGCAAGTTTTGACAAAAAAAAATGCGAAAAACATTTTTTGTCTCTGTTTTTGTCAAATTAGTAAATCTTATTTATTAAAAAAAGTTTGAGAAGCGTTGAGTGCGCTGCGCCATCTAGCGGTAGGTAAAATATCGCGAATAAAATATTCGCGATATTTTACCTACCGCTAGATGACGCAACCCGCTTAACACTTTTATACTACTTTTCAAAACAAAAAAAACAATCTTTTAAAAATATATATTTTTTTTAATTGGAAAAAAGTTTTTTTTGTTTTTTTTTTTAAATCAAAGTTGTTTACTTGTTTGTACTGATTCACCCACTATAAGGATGTCACTAATAAAAAACTCATTCTGAATAATGTATCAACAGAGTAGACAGTAGACACAATAGTACATACAGTAGATGCAGTTTGGAGTTGTCCTCTATTACGGGCTAAAACGCCACAGGATGTGACAAATAATCATTATTTCAAACGAGGGAGGAATAAAAAGACTTAAGGACAAGTCAGTCGATCGTCTAACTACGTTAACATGCCTGTGGGAGTCTAACACCGTAGTGTGTGGCACTGGGAAGTGAACACAGTGGGCAGCCTCGAGCCCTCACTTATATTTGGCCGGATTTCTCCGTCCGCCAGTCTGGTCGCAGGCTTGAATTCGCTTGCGCGGCCTCTACCTGATGTTATCAGTAACTCAGTTCGAATTTATTGCGGACCGTGGTGCCCTTTGCCCGTTTTTCACACGGGATCGGTTGGCCAATAGGTCGTTTCAAAAGTAGCTGATATCAACCTCCCCGCAGCATAGGAAATGTATAAGATCATTTCCAGACAAACCTCTCCCCGGTTATTCGCCGGAGTGTCTGCAATGACTTGATTCTGTTATTAAAAACCCAAATACACGTGGGCTGAACAACTGGAAAATCAAAGCCCAGGATAGGGTGGAATGTAGGAAGATTTTTTATAAAGCAATAACTTACAATAAGTTGTATCGCTAAAGATGAGGATGACGATGAAGATATCTGATTTTGTCCACTATTCATTATCCATATATTACATCCAAAATCCCCCTTTTCACATTCTAATTGCACAATTGTTTAGAAATAGAAACGGAACGCATTATGCAGTTTATAAATAAAACTCAAAATTTTACCGGAAGAATGGTTACAGGTAACTCGATGCGGGTGTTAAAATTTATAATCATTTATAAAAGTGCAACATTTAGAAAATAATGTCTGTATACTTACTTTTTTAGCGTTAGAATATAAGTGAATTCAATTTGACTACTCGCATATTCCTATAAATTGGTACTATGATTTGACCTAAATTTTCACCTCTAAAATAATCAATGACTAATAAAATTGTATATCTCTAAATTAATTTAGACGATTGATGATAAACGACGTTGGCGGCTACAATGAACGTATAAGGAGTGTCATTCTATGAGTTTATAAAAGATTCGGAAAAGAATTTAGGTCAGATGTGTAATGTTCATTTCTAGGAAAGAGCTGTTATTAAATATTTTAGTGTGACTAAGTTAAATGACATGCGAGCAATATCAACGAGTCTACTAATAGCAACCAAATCTTAATTAGCTAGGTAAATTCGATAGGATTATTTTATTGGCCATTAGATTGTGTTTAATTATTTTCCAGACGGCGTTTATTAAATTTTGAAACTTTATATACAAAATAGTTAGGTTAAAACGATAAACAATAAGTAAACTAATTTCTCTACGAAGCGTGGGGAGGACATGTGCATAATACGAGACAAAATTCAACAACTCTCAAAGTCTAACACTTAAAGTCAACAAGTCTCTGTATTAATTTATACAATGAGAGTGTGAATTCAAGGGCAGACAATCATTTAATAAAATACCGGATCATATTAAGTGGTTTTAGGAAATGGTTTATATATGTATATATGGAATTTCTAGATTTAGAACATAAATTAGAATTGTTTTAAATTATATTGTGTTTTTTTTACTTATTAAGGACTATTATATTTTTTACTGATCTTAGAACTATCATAAATGTGATTATTAAACTAGTAAATAAGTATTTATTATCAAACATCACATTTTTATCGAACGAATTAGAGGGATATTTTTGAGGACTATATAATTATTGTTATTACCTTTTCATTCTGTAAGCATTTGTCATTTTTTAGAAATTAGTGTAGTCGGAATTTTATGTCATGGTTGACTGTAAGACATTGTAGTTTTAATATCATTTAGTGCACCTTATGTACTCATTTAATGAATTTTTACTCAATAATAAATATTTTACTTACTTCTTTACTGGAATATTATAGGATATTATAAATTCCAGCTCGAGACCGCGGTGAATACATTTACCACCCCTGCATTAGGGTCAGACGGCCTGTGATGACACTATGGCTCCATTTATCCGAGTAATAATTCAATCCTCCAATAGATTTGTCAGCATCCGCGCCAATAGGTCGGGATAAATTTTCTATTCACCGCACATTAGCCCATTATTAGACACCGAGAATGCCTGTGACAAATTCCCCATTTCTGGGTGAATTTATCGCTTCATTATTATTGTGGCAATAATTGACAGGCGTTGGCTCGTGGGCAGCAGATGGCTGGAAAATCCTTGCGATGGCCGCAGCCTGTCACAAGTTACAATAAACACCTATACAATAGGCCCCGAGATTTAAACGGAGATGGCTGAAATAAGGCCGATTTAAAAATATGTGAGGTAGATCATTTTCGATTATTTATTGAACAATAGTTGCGAGAGTATGCATCCTTGACGCACTCCTATTAAAATCATTCCGTGTATATATGAGTGTATATCTAGTATACATTAAAATCATTTCTGAGCACCTATATACTGAACAGTATTGGCGACAGTATGCAACCTTATCGCACTCCTATTAAAATAGTAATGGCATTATGATTTTGTGGAATAAAATAATCATTGTCGAAAAATAAACCTTGTCAACAAGAAAATATATTTAAATGAATAAAAAACACGACTGCTGTTACAGAAAGTAAACTATTGTATTTACATATAATTTTTAAAAGGGTTTTTTTTTAAAGAAATATCTGTGGTTTATGTATATATCCATTAAGATACCTGTATATTCCCGGAATGTATTCAAAAGACCTTCCATTTGTCACTAAACACGGTATATTTATGTCAATTTATTGACATTTGGAAAATAACAAAGGTGAACAATGTTTTGAACAAAATTAGAAAACTAAAATGGAACTGGACTGGTCACATCATGAGAACCAACAAACAAAAATGGACGACGGACGTAATGGAACGGTATCCTAGAAATGGGAAAAGACAAAAAGGACGTCAAATTAAAAGATGGGAAGATGACTTACCGAAAGGATGTAGAAGATTGGCTTGGGACAGAGATGAATGGAAGAAAATGGGGATAACCTGATCAAAAAACTGGCTGCTGAAGAATATGATACCTTATTAAAAAAATAATTTAAAAATTAATCAAAAATATATTGTTTTATCACATAAGGCAAAATTGTACAATACGGTCAGCGAATAAAGGCTTTCATTATTATTATTATTATTATTATATTAACATTTGGACATTTAAACAACTACTTACTTGATATTTGGACAGTTAAGGTACCCTATCATACACGAAATGACATAGCGATTATAACAATACCACACACTTCTAAATCGATTCAAGCGTTTAGAAGTAATGGTCGAATAAATAAACGGAAAACATACATAGATGAACCCTGAACCCAGTGCACTCGTTTTTTGTTGGGAAGTCGTTTAAAAAATAAGAAAATTACCGTCCAGTAATGTTTTGAGTTCATTGACATTTTTTATCTAAAGCGCATGGTGAGAGAAGACAAGCTGTATTTTTTTTATATACAATTTACATAATATACTTACTTATCTTACCCAGTCATGTATCTTTATTGATTTATTACAGATAAATGTTAAGGGTTATGCAAAAAATATAGTTGGAGACTTTAATATTGATTTATCTCGAAGCTCTCGTTTTGTTTTACGAAACCGCTTCTAATCGAATGGAGACAATAATAGATATCTGAACGGTGGACATGTATGTTTCACGTCACTCTTCTAAGAACACAAACTCGCAACTCAGATTATCCCATTTTACTGCTAAGAACACAAGATCGGGCAGGTACCATAATATTCGAGTATAGTGGTCAGAAGATCTACACCGTTTGGAAAACACCATCACTTAGATCCAATATTAATAAATAGTTTAGGAAAACAATTCGATATTTCATAACTGACACAGGTGGTTCTTAAAAAAGCATTATTCAGTGGTTGATTAGTAAAGGAAGAACGGAAACCGAATGCATCCTCATGACATTGCAAAATTAGCAACGCATTTAACACACAAATAATTTACACAACCTCATATCTCTGATAATATCAATTACCTAGATGTATATTAAAGTGAATTCAGATTTTAATTTTATCATGTAATATTTTTGTTTTGATTTATTTTATAATTACTTTCGGTTATTTATATTATTTGAATATCATTTTGATTTTTATGGTTGTTTTGATTGTGTTTTATTCTTGTATGTTTTTGGTTCCCCGGCGACCAATTTTGCGTTTTTTTTCTATATTATTTTTAAGAAAACTTACACCGTTTCATACTCAATACTAACACATATTATACAAATCTAAGGCCAATTAAATGTTTTCACAAACAAACCAGTCATATTGTAACAGCACAAGAAGTAAATATGAAGAAAATACAGTTATTAAGTAACAGAGTAAATTTCGAGAAAAGGGATATAAAAGCCATAATATGAATTTAATATATATAATGAATTTAATATATATATAATAATAGATATAATGAACTGATTACATGAAATATATGACTTAAATATACATAATATTGATAAAATAAAATCATAAATAAATAATAAGGTAAGGTAATAATAAAATATAAATTATATAAAATTATACATTACAATATTATACAATATTTAACAGATGAAGAAATACTAATTAAACCCGAAGTTTGTAAATCATGTTATTAATCTTTTCGATGCAAATATTTGATGATAAATAAATTATCTCTAAACCTTGAAAATTTAGATTCAAGGTTTCCAAACCTTTTATAAGATCGTACAGCTTATAAAAGTACATATCCGTGAGTACTCTATGGAATTTAATTATTTTTATAACTGTCAATCAGATATTACTGTTTTCGCAAAGGTCGCATAAAAAGAGCACTACGCAAAGCGGCGGCGATACACGTCACAAACACAACCGGAAAGCAACTCCATAACAATTTGTCGGATGTCTCAAGTGTATTTGCTTAAGAAACGCCAAGTTTTTCTTCTCGACTACCACTCGAGCGAGTAAGAAACTCAATAGTATCTGAATGGAGAACTATTGTCGATGAATTCTATGCTGGCAATTTCAAGTGACAAGCCTTCAATTGGACTATAATGAATCGACCATTCTTATGTTAATTCGATAGTCACTGTTCTATACAGCCGAGGAATTCTTTTATGATATAAATTAATTAGTTCAATTGTGCTGGTGTTTCGGTGGTTATTTAGGAAGCGCTGTGCTTTCATTTTAAAATGAGAATCTAGATTCTTATCTGAATGTGAGAGCAGAGCCTACGAATTTGAATGTGATCGCCTAAAATGTGACTGCGAAGTCTAGGTTCTGTTACATTTAGGTTGACTTCAGCAAAAACTTAATATTTAGGAGAAGTCCACATTCTTGCGAAGACGATACGTTAATTAAGTGTATATGTTAATTAAGTGAATAATAAAAGAAGTGTGTGAAAAGTGAGTTGTAAGATTTGCTTACAATTGCTTACAGGTCATTCTAATAAAAGTATGTATCTTGTTATTTAATTCCATCGACAGAATTGAAATGCAATTCCGTTAATTTTATTCCAGCGGAAAACGGTGAACCAGCCGGGAATCGAACCCGGAAACTTACAATGTAAGATCAGGCGACCTACTAACCACTATGCCACCAGGCATATTTGTAAGAAAAGGCGAGTTTATTGCCTGCAGGCAATATTTTAGAGTTAACCTATACTATTGTATAGGTTACTATTTTATCGAGAGTACTGTTACAGTTAAGCTATACTATTGTATCGAGAGACCGGAGTAATCTGGTCGCAATTGGAAATAAGGGTGTGAGTGTAAGCCTGCTGGGTAACACACCCGGTTATCTCGCGGTTAAGGCGTTGGCCTCTTACGGGCTTGTGGCGGAGCTTGACGGTAGACTGTTTTGACTTCTGAGCTCACGTCACGGGAGATAGAACGACTAATCGTTAAAACTTCCCAAGGTGAGGGGTTCGCCCGTTGTAATTGACAACTCTATTTATACAATAAAATACAAACGGAGCTGCCATGGAAATCGCCGACCGACGTCGGGCCCATCAAATAGTGTTATTACACTTCTGGGGACTGAGCAGTGGATTCCGGACTAACGACCGGCTGTGGTAGGTTTAGGACAGCTGTCTTGCCACATGTGAGCGTTCACCTTACCACCCATTCACTCCCCCTTAGAAGCCATAGAATTTGGGATGCGGAAATCGCGGTTTTAGATATTTTTTCTAAGAAGGAGTTGATTATTTTCCTGGAGAGACCAAGATCTTTAAAAAGATGAAACAGAGATTTAGCTGGCAGGCCACGAGCGCCAACTTCCACCGCGTGAAGGTGAACGGTGAAGCCGTTCCTGGTGACGGCATTTGCGAGATCATGGTATTTATTTAATTTGTACTCGTAGTCTTTTGGGATATTTGATTCCCATGGAACAGTTAATTCTACGATAAGGGCCATCTTCCGAGATAGAGAGTAAAGAGTTATATCTGGACGCAGGGCTGTGCATCCAAGACTTTCAGGGAATTTATACTGCTTAGAGACCGTATCGACCTCCAGAATCCAATCTGAAGCTTTCTCGATTATCGAGAAAGGTTTTGTAGTGAAATGTTTTTTGCCTTTAGAGCCATCCCGCACAAACTGTATTGGAGGTTTGGAGGGTACTGTCAAACCCGTGTTGGCACGAGCCACTGAGAGGCTAATTACCTCGCGAATAACAGCAAGGACTTTGTCGTGGCGGTAAGTGTACCGTCCTTGATCTAAGGCCACCTTGCAGCCAGCTAGAACATGCCTGGCTGTGCAAGGGGTATTTCTACAAAGGGGGCATGAACTATCCTCGGCAAAGCTCCAACGAGCGAGGTTACTGGGGTCTGGAAGCGTATGCTGAAAGGCATTTAAATAAAATTTCAGCATCTCTGGCGTCCAGTCATACAACATTACTTTCCAGTATAAACATTGTTTGATAGTAGATGCTAACTTAACCTATATAAAGAGTTTGACAAATACCAAAAAAAGAGGATGGGAAAAACATATATATTTAACTCTTTGTGGGCACAGAATGTGCCACACCAAAATAAAGTAACACATATAAAGACGCAAAGGTTTAAAAATTAGGAGAATGGGGAGGGAAAGGGAATTTATTTGTAAGATTTCAAATGTTCTCTGAGTCTGTTTTTAAAACATGGCGCGATTGTCATATTTTTCGGCAAAGTATTCCAAAGACGGGTTCCGTGCACGGTGAAAGAGAATGAGAAGAAGTCAGTCAGAAATGCTGTAACTATGGATAAAGAGAAGCAGGTTATTTTTTGATGTCATCTCTTCTGTCTTTCGATCTGAAAATTATTTCTGTAAGTGGCCATTTCCTGAAACTTTCAGTGTAACCTATCTATGTATACTCATGTCTAATAATATGCACATAATACGATTGAAAACAAAGTAGTTGATATACTTATTATAATTACCGCTGAGCCACTGACGATAGATAAGAATTAAGTAATAATAGTCTTTTTACTATGTTTCTCGCTTATTAAGTACCTAAATGACATTTAGGTACTTGGGCGTTTAAAAAAGATTTAGGGTTTTGATGACTTTTTGAATTGCTTTATAAAATACTTGTCCCTATTTTGATCTTCAACAGTTTTGTTCTGTTGAGGTACCTGTAATCTATGTATTTTTAAAAATGTTTTATTATCTTCATTAGCTCTATTGCTGTTTTCCATTTTCATGGTCTTTATGGGGTGTACGGTGTCACCTACTAGGACTTACATTTACTTATTGTAAATCAGCCTGTATCATTTCATTTCAAATCGGAGAGTATCGCTGCTGTTTGACATTATAAATAAGATGAAAACGAATTTACCACATGAAGTTAGTAACATCCGTCGTTTCGGCGATGTTGCAACCGCCGTAGTCTAGGGTAGATTGGTCTACCATAGACAGAAACAGTCCTGAAGGACTTGCTTCCGATCCTTGTTTCGAGCCCGTTGACGAAACGTCTCTTTTCCGGCCCTCCCGCAGTGTCATATCGTCGACCACCTAACCTACGCAACATTTTGTCAAAGACAGGGACTCCATCTTCCGTGACGCAATCATCGCTACCAC